>OZ012649.1:13052131-14551093 GCA_963942575.1 Priocnemis perturbator
CCCGGCGAGGAGGGGAGCCGATATAAAAGACATTCACCGCTTCTTTTATGTGCCTCAAATAAAACGGGAGAGAGGCTCGACGTTCCGCTTCGCGTCTGTTCGCCAGATTAACCCTTAAAATTTCACCGCGCCGATCAATCGCGACCCTCCTTCCTTCGCGAGACAGAAACAAATTGTTTCTCCCGTCAAAATTGATGGCCCTTGAACGAGCCGCGAGAAGTGCACGTCTGACGTTTTCAGCGCTCGCAAAAGAGCTCGACGCAAATATACGTGCGGAGCGAAACCGCGACGAGTCGGGAGAGAATATATTTCTAATTATCCTCGCGGAACGTTGTCACCAGCCACCGCCGCTGAATTCTCGCAATGGCGCATTAATCGGAAGAGGCACGAACCGAATTGGCCGCCGATCGTAGCCGGATAATTCGCTGCAATTGCAGCGCGCAAACATCCGCGGAATTAATAAGTAATACACGTTATTACGGGAGCGACACGTGTACTCGAATTAACCCCGGAGCCTCGTTACAAGCCGCTTACCCATTCAGACTCGCCCACCGCCATCCCCTATCCCCTACCTACCTACCCTCCTCCCCCTCTATCTCTCTCCCGTAAAACTCTCATTACCTAAATGACATGTTTCAATTTTCAAGTCGAACTAAACCGTGACTCCGGAGCAATTACTCATGCCCATCGTTGATATTACACGCGAGGCAAGAGTTATCCTGTCGACCCTCTGCCGCTCGGTTCCTCGCCCTCCTTCCTCACTTCATCCACATAACGATGGAATTTCTCCTCGTCATAACCCACTCTCGTTGCAACCCTCTCAGAAGGGTCGTTGCGCGGATTTTATCAGAAACAGCGAAGAGCCCTTTGAAGCCCTCCCCCCCCCCCCCCCTCCGCTCTGCGCCCCTTCTCACTCTATCTCACTTCCTCGCGCACCCATTCCTCAGGGGCAGCCAGAGGGTGGCAGGCGGAAAGGGAACGCTCGGTCCTTCGTTTTATAGAGGGGCGAAATCTCAAGCTCGGCGCGGCGCGGAAGAACATGCACCCTTCGTCAGGCTCCCTCCGAGTTTTCATCCGCCGCGCCATCAATCCCGGCAAATCCATCAACCCTTGCGCGCGGTGGTGATGGCGAGTGTCGGGAACGGTATGCGAGCACACCCTCCTGGCGTCGTGCAAATATCTTGCGCAGGTACGCATGCCTGTTTAACCGTATGAAGCTAAGGGCAAGTGTGCGAGTGTCTGCGTGCGCTCGTACATGCGCGCCGATCGTTCGACGGATGACTCTCGGGAGTATGTGAAATGCTCACACGCACAATTACGTTATATTCGTGTACGTGTACAGTGGTATATAAGCGTATATAGCATATCAGGATGTACGTAGGCGCGCACGTATGTACGTTTGCGCACGTAGAGAGACACGTACTTACGCCAGAATCGCACACACGCGGCGCAGGTAAGCAAGGTAGGTGAGTTAAGTACAGGGAACGGGCGCACGGTCGGCGTGGTACGCCTGTGAAACACGAACTCGCGATCCCGTATCGCGTGTAACGTCGTAATAAGGGATGTTATTACTTCTATTGCGTTTCCCGCTTCCAGAGATAAGTTCTTGCCCGCACCATGGCGGCGGGGGGCTCTCTCGGTTAGTCTCTCACACATGAGCGCGCACACCTCGGCAAGCGGCGCGTACGTGTGAGTGTGCTCTCGTCGTCTCTCGTCATACGAGCGTACAGCAGCTACGTAAGGGGCTTCCTCGTGTACGCTCACACGTTCGCTCTTTCTGGCATGCCACACTTATTTAAAGTTCCTCACGCACGAGCGGGGCCGAGTGCCTGTATATCGAGTGAATTTGCACGTTCGTATATATGGGTGGCTCCTTCTGGCTGCTTTGTGTCTCCTGCTAAAGTGCGCGCGAGTACTCGTCAGGCTGGATCGTTACGCCATAACTCACTTTACGCGATACACAAGGCGCGGAGCCACCGTGGGGTCTTCCTCGCTGCACGCCCCGTACTCTCTCTCTACGCACGAATGCAACAATGTGCGCCTTCATCTTCGCAGCGCCGAACCCTTTCCCCGGGCGTAGACGATAGTGCCTCTAACGTTACGGGCAACGGAACGGCAGGATTAAATTATTTCTGACTACGGCGAGCTATACCGACGACTCTCTCGGATACGACACGGGGGCGTTAAACAATTTCAAATTAAATTTTATGGAATGAATTTTACCCTCCCGCGCCCCCACCCCCTCCTTCCCCTTCGGTCCTGGCTCTCTTTGTTTGATGCAAACGTAAACGTTGGCGGCCGGTACACGACACGAGTGAAATTAAAAATTCCAGCTGTAATTCCGGGATCGACAATAAAGTATGGCCGCGGGAGACAAGGGTAAGGAACGTTCAATGGTACGGGTTGTCGCCTAAATTGATTTCATTCTACGAACGGCGAAGTGCGAGCTCTACGGTTATTACGCGCAGGGTGTGTTCGACTCCCGCAGCCCGCTCGCTCCACTGTGCGATTCTCCGAGACGTGGAGAAGGCGTCTTATCCGGGTAGTACATCGTATTGTCTACGAACGAAACGTACGACGAACTTGCGGAAATGCGATACGAGATGGGCTAAGCTCGTAAAACCTCGATCTCGCGGTGCCGAGAGGGGGAGAGAGAGAGAGAGAATGATAGACGAGGGAGCAAGACCGTTTCCCTCGCCTCGAATTTACCCTCGGCTGGCTGGCTGCAGCTCTAATCTCTCCGATAAATGTAATCGTCGTAGCTTTCGACGTGCTGCTACCCCAACTGTATAACTGACAAGGGACGGGCGCCGCTGAAATTAACGTGTAAAACAATTCGAGCCTCTGTTTCGCGTGCTCCTTCCGCAACATCTCTCGTGACCAAGTCACCTTCGAGATAAAGTACAAGAACGAGGCCGACCGAGCGCCGTGCAATGATGTCGCGTCAAATGATTTCCGAGCGACAAGAAAGCTCGATTCCTGAACTTCCAGAAGAAACCGCGTGAAGGAAAGGGCGCAATTCCGGGGACTTCGTCGGGAACGACGGCGAGGGTAAAGAAAGGTCAAATTGCGACAGTATTAAAAATTCTCCCTTGCTCGCGCGGACGACGAACTCTCGTCTCGGCATCACACTCGGCGCTCCGAAAGGAAGCGGAGCGAGTCCTTGATGCTGCCATGAATCGAGTGCATGATTTGAGTACGTTCGGGAGAAGCTCGAGAGCATTCCCGGTAACGGCACTGCCACTCGTAAACTTCCACCCGGAAGAAGTCGAGTCGGGCCAGCGAGCAATGGTGACAGAACGAAGCCAGGAGTGGCTTACTCGCGGCATCCTTTTTCCGCCGCTACCTAATTTAGAGTTCAGGATCGTTACACGCCACCGTAACGACCGGTTACTCCGCGCGGCGTGCACCTTTTCCTCGTCCTTACGAGAAAACTTTCTCGAAGGAATCGTACCGTTAACCCACCTCCCACCTGACCCCCCTCGTTCACCCTCTGCAGACACCCACAAGCAGCCTGCAACTTCGTCCTCCAGGGAGACTCAAAAGCATGCAACTACACCGGCGAGGTATTCCGGCCATTTACATGGCGCGTTTCGATAGTGCCGAGGATCTTAGACCCCGTGGAAGTGCTCGAGTCTTGTCGATTGACCAATCACTGGCTACAATGTTCGGGTTGGACGGCGTTAATCCTACTGCTAACTACGCGTTCGATCGTCTCCTAAGTACCTTCGCACTCCGAACTTAGCCTTCAGTGTAAATGGATACAGTGCCGTGTGACTGTGAGCGCGGAATGACCGGGTAGATACTCGAACGCTATTCACTATATGGCTGTACGTCGTGAAACGGTCAACTATTCGTGACGTAAATCAGAGAAAATTGAAAGTGTCAAAGTAGAGGGACGATTGAAATGATCGACTCCCAGACAACGTATTATCCGATTTAGACTTAGCAGCACCGGCAGTTCATTAATACTTGCAATCTCGCAAGCGAGCTCCTCGTCCCCCAGCGCTCCGCCGCCGTCGATCTGTAACTGTGGAAACACCCTGTGCCGGAAGGTACGTATCGACGGTACACCGGCAGTGCCCGCCTGACTCGAACACTTCCAGCGGAGATTTTTCGGCAGGGCTGAGTCGACCGCCGCCGTGGGTATCGATTGTCGTGGGTTTAGTCCGGGCTTAGCGACGAAAACTCCGTAAGTCGAGAACCGGGTCAGGGAAAGCCAGATGGCGAGCTTTAATACCAACTCCCTCTCGGCTTCCTTGTCTCCGCGCAGCGGCAAGTACGTGCCTCTTTCTCGCTTGTTCGCCGCTCCGAGAGCCCGCTGTGCACTTACGACACACACGTCTCCGCGTGCGTATATGTTCAGGAGTCCGTGGTCAGTGCGACGAGGGTGGAGTGTGGTCTTGAGTGACGCGCAACACGACTTAAGGTTGTACACACGGCCTCGTGCACGCGCACGTAAACAGGAACGCGGTCCCTTATGCACACGTACGCGCACGTAGGCGTGCGTATTCGACGTCGGAACACGAGCCGGCGACAATACAACGACGCCCGACCGGTGACGAAGTAACGCACATTAGTCGCGTCAGAGCCGCGTGCGAGAGTTCCTACACCTTAATGCACGCGGGCACACGCTTGCACATTTATGCAGGGCGCGCGAGGCTGCGTTGGGTGTACATGCATACATGCACGGCGTGGCTGTGCGCCGTTCAACCAAGTTTGCGCTCCGACGTTGTCCGGCTGCGAGTTACTCCGACCAGGTAGTACCTGTGGCCCGGTTACGCGAAGGCTTACGGCAAATATATGATTACCGCGAGCGTTACTGAGCTTGTTAATTGTCCCGTCGGGAATTCGAATTTCCTCGGTCATGCCGAGCACCACCGCGCTTACCATCATCGCGACGGAAATTCAGAGCGTTCTCTCGTGCGCGCGCGCCTGCTGCTCGAGTTTTCCGCAAAATGGCTCCGAGCGAAAGGATGCGGAACGAAAAGTGGCGGAGAACGTTACTTATATTCCGCTCATTATCGCGGCTAATATTCGGCCGTTATTAAAATTCCGGGAAAATTACTCGATTTTTACGTTCGATGGGTCATGGGGCTGTGAATTGGCCAACGGTAAGTGTCGTAACTCGCAAACTTGGCTAGATGAAGTGGTCGGCTTTAACAGATAGAAATCGGCTCGCGTAGTACACCGTACACGCGCCTGATCGAACGTCGCGCGCAATTCGACGAGCGGCACGGGGATAGAAAGGATTTCGCGTTACTCCCTCAGCAGAATGGCCGCCTCCAAGTTCGAGGAGGCTACAATTTTCATGGGTACTTTCGATGCTCTTCCGTCGACAGGGCGCTCTATTCACGAGTCGCGAGTCGTACGTTAGAGAGTTCGGTAAAGTCGTTTATACTCAACGAGGAATGGGCCATGGGGGCTGGGGGGCTGGGTAGGGAAGTGGGAAGTGGGAAGAGGGAAGGGGCAAACCACTGTGCGCTCTTCCTGCGGGCTGTCGGCCATTGGCGTCCTCGAAAAGAATAGAAACGATTTTGGTACCCCAGACGACGATGTGCGGATACAAAGAGAAAGAGAAGAGGGGGGATAGATAAAGCCGTACACTCTTCCGTACGTATTACGCACACACGTACGAGCCCCTCACCCCTGCGCCGCTTTCTTCGCGCTCAACTGTAACTCGCACGAGAGTCCTTCCGCTCCTCCGCGCAATTTGACGTTAATGGTCGCACGGCGAATTCCCACGGAAGGAAATGGAGGAGCGAGGATTGGTCGGGACGAAGAGGCTCTCCGCAGGACGTGTACGCGGGAGACGAGCGAAAGTAGCCATCGATTCCGTTCGACCCAGGACGATCCTGGATAGCAGCGCGGTCCTTCTTCCGGATCCTTTTAAACTGCCCGACGCCGGCAAAAAATCTCCCAGAAAGAGGTGTCTTCGGCCAATTGGGACGTAGATTTTCTCCTCGTCGAACAGCCCATTTTGATCAGTTACGATCCAAGGGCCGCTTAATGCGAGGAACGGTCCGTCCGTACTACTGTCGCGGTCGGTCGTTCATGCTTAAGTGACGTGATGAATGAACGTGTTGGTGGTGGGTGGAATCGAAAATAGAGACTAGGCTCGAGACACTGTCGCCGGCGAAGCGTGCAATCAGTCAACTGTAAACCGTTTGAAACTAATCTCGGCCGGTCGAGTCGTCAGAAATTACCCTGTGCGCGAGCATCCTCCAAAGAGTAATCATTTAAGCTCCCATTTCGCGGTCGTCGCCGCGACGCGCGGCGCCGGAACTTTCTTCTCGCCGGGGGGGCTGCATTTAATCTCCTTAGTGCAAGTGCATGTACCTGAATATGTTGCGCGCTCGGAGCGCGGAGTGGGGAGCGCGAAACAAAAGGAGGGACAAGTAGAATAAATAAAACTTCAATGAATAATCAAATTTGCTCGTTCCATCGGACAGTAAAGAGCTACGTGGTGTGGAACAGTTGGTTAATCGATCTTCCTCTCTGTCGATCGGCTATCGACAGATAATACAGAGTATATTAAACGTGAAGTTCAGCGAAGCACGCAAAACGTACGTACGTGTCCATAAGTTACACGAGTACACGAACCGAAAAGACTCGACTGAAGTGTTTAGTGAGTTAATTAGGAGTCGTTGCCGGTACATTCTCTGGCTACAATAAATTGTCCAATACCTCGTTGACAGGAAGACAATCGTGGCATGATAAATCCTACACATTCCACTCATATCGGTACGCGCGTGCACAAAACGAACCTACGAATAATTCGAATATACGAATACACAGATGGGTGTATATATCGCGCAATCTCCTTTCAGCTTTTCCATGAGTACGTTTACTCGCGGTGCCGTTCCCAGGGGTAACATTGTCTAGATTACCGAGTGGAGTTAGCTAACCTCCGAGAGAGCTACCCCACGAGCAGGCGCGAGGACATTGTAATTACGTATTCTCGTTGCTCGCATCTGGGGCCCTTAGCTGGCAGGGTACGTCCCTGGGCGTGCACGCGCGCAACGTCTATGTACACGTACCCAACCCTGTACGTGCTCGTGTTGATACTCGGCAACCCCCTTCCGCGACCCTCCGTTGCTCTCAGCAACACCCCCCTTTTCTTTCTCCTCGTTTCTCGCACTCTTCGCCAAAAATTATTTCACTTTACGTTTGTCTTCCGCATTACTTCCGTTTGCTTTGCTTTATTTTCATTGCACCTGCGAGTTCGCCAAGTTATTTTAGTTCGGGGACAATCTTAGTGCGTTGAAGTTGTCGCCGTCTCAGGCGTTGTGTTTTCTATGTTTCGCTCGTGCGCGGACTTGTAATGGAATGTAAACGATTCTGTTCATCGTTTCTCACTGACTAATTCGCCGTGTCGCCGTGGAAAAGGCACTGGGTAGGCGAAGCCGTGGGTGAGGCGAACGAGAAGTTGGGCAGTTTGAGTTCGCGCAACTCTCCCGTCTTCTGACCTGCCGTGATTTGGTCCGATCGATCGGCCGTTTTTCGTCCTCTCGAAAAATTCTCACGCGAACGATTTCGGAAGGGCCGATGTGATCCGCGCTGAGTAAGAATCGCCTCGAGTCCGCACAGGTGGATCTGACACGAGCCACATGCCCGGAAACTTTTTCCTCCTCCCGGTTACCGCGCTCCGAACGAGGGTTCCATGTCAATGAATGAGAATTCGTACGAGTCGGTGGATCCTTCCGAAACGCGATCTATCCACGAATTCGACACGCGAGGGTCCAAAATCATTTTACATAATCCGTTTCTCCTTCCAGCTCCCGACGCTGCCACGCTCTTCTTTCTATATACGGCCAGTGAAGCGAGTAAGTAGACATCCAAGGCTCTTCCGAATCGTATCACACGGCACGAACGATATACCTCACCGGGAGCGCTTTATCAGGACAAATCGAATCAATAAACTCCCCCGAAATTGTCTTGAAAGTCTTCTCTTTGTAAAGAGAGCGTACGAAGAGAGATCCCTCCATCGGAAACTTTCCTCATAGGCGGAATTAATCAGAATACGCTCCGTTGTTCCGGATGAATATTTTGATATCGAGGTGAAGTATCAATATACTCCTGGAACTTTGGCGGAACGCTCGACGACGAACGCCTGTCGGTGAAGATCGGCACTGAGGCATTCCACTTCGGACGAGGTCGCTCAAATTCATCGGCTAAAAGTTTTTCATTTTCCACGGCCGGGCGGGTTGCCATGATGTCGGTCACCGGGCAGTACTATATCGCGTAACACAGCATGTAGTACGGATGGTAGCACCGGGGGTGTCTTGACCTCGCAGACCCCACCCCCGCGACCACCCCAACGACAGAGAGGGAGAGAGAGAGAGAGAGAGAGAATGAGGGAGAAAGAGCCTTCGATCCGTGGTCACAACTGGAACCCAGCCTGGCGCAATCTGCACGCTTATCTGGTGCACCATACGTCAAGTGCAGCCGTGTGTCGGTGTATGCCTTTTTTCCTTCTTTTTCCTACCCACCTTTTTTTCGCTGACCCCATGTACCCGGCCGACCGTCGGTTATCCACGGATTCCCTCTCCTTCCCCCTTCAAACGCCACCCCGCGGCACTCTTCCGCCCACTACCTTGCCACCCCAGCCCCCACGATTTTTCCCTTCATTCTCTCCTTCTGTCTCTTCACTCCCGCGGATTTCGAAGTGCGCCAACGGGTTAAATCGTTGTTTTCCAGCGGACGGCTGAAAAATATCGAGAGGAGGGAGAGGGGCCGCAACAAAGCGCACGCCGCAGCTCGTCTGTACGAGCGCATACACATATGTAAATATCAGTGCAGCCACGCATATATTCGATTCGCGCGATAACAGGATGTATGCCAATGAATTCGGTAACTAAATGTTCGTGCGGGTTCATCCCTACTAACTGACACGAGATGAAAATTGGAAAACATAGGAGGTGAATCGAGTTTGGACGCGCGTCCATGGAAAACCGATCGGCAGCCGTACTCGTTCGGACACGACACGCGTCATCGGCCGACGAACGGATACAGGACGAATGGTGGAAGGTGGAGAACGAGAGGCACGCGATCGACGAGAAATTCCGGATCGATCGTCGAAACTGTTGATTGCCAGGCCGAGTGGAAGAGAAATAGCTGCGCTCCGCGCTTTAAAGCGCGAGGGGCGTGAGGAAGGTGGCTGAGAGGGGGGAAGAGGATGCGGACGAGTCGTTCGATCGATCGGAGCTGCGTCGTCGTCGTCGTCGTCGTCGTCGTCGTCGTCGTCGAGGAAACAAGTATCGCCTCGTAAAACGGGGCTTATCCGCAAAATTCTAATATTTATTCATACCCGTCTTGCTGCGGGGCGAGAGACAGTGGCATCGGTGGCGATGGCGGGCGCGGTGGTGGTCGACCGGGCGGAAAAGCGTTCTCGAAATCCCCGGAGGGACGAAAAGTGGATGGCGGGATTACCCTTTTCTATAAGGCGCAGCCAGCGAAGGTGATGTGTATATATGCCGGGCTCCGATGTGTATGTATATATATACGACGTCTATGTACGAACGTACATAAAAGGCGAGGGGGTTGAAATCGAGGCTGGCAAAGGAAGAGAGCGTACATCCACCGGCTGCAGGCAGGAAGACGAAGGAGGAAGAGTGGATTTCAGCCGGAGAGTGCGGAGGAAAGAAGCTGTGGAAAGAAGCGGTGAAAGGAAGCGAGATGGAAGCGAGGAGAGGCAGAGTGGAAAAAAGGTCCGAGCTTCTCTCTCGCGGTGAGACGAGGTGCGCCTGCTAAGTGGCCCTAGGTCGAGTCTGTCGGAAACACTGAAGATTCGAAACCGCCCCCCCTCCCTTCTCCCCCCGAACTATCTATCTCGCTCGCGCAACCCTCCCAGCTCATCTCTATTTATCCGCTCGCTCAGTCTCTTCGTCCACTTTTCCCTCTCCGCGCGCTCATCTTCTCCTCGTCACGAGTCAGCAGATCCGCAGCACCCTGTATCCTCGTAATAAAGCTCCATTCTGGCAAACCCTCGGTCCGTCCGCGTCCCCTACCGTCGACGCTTCCTGCTCCGACCTGACAGACGATGACACCATCAGCACCACTGTCGCGGCAATCCGAAGACGACCCCTTTTGTCGCAGCCGTGCCATCGAGTGCTACGATGAAGGAGAAGGACGAGGAGCGAGAGGGTCGGGACATGTCTCGCGAGACCGTTTCCGCCGGAGGAGTGCCCAAATTGCTGAGCTACTCGGCCCGCCGTTTTCATGACTTCCATGAGTCGACGCTGCCTCCCGCTCGGAATTCTAATCAGCGCGCGTTTATCCGCCCTTTATCGCGTCATATTTGTCACGGTCGGCTGGACGCGATCGTTGTCACTGATAAAAACTGTCCTACTACTGTCCACCCAGCGGCCGACGGGCTCCGCGCAGGGCTCCTTTATTTATCGACTCGGAATAAGTCGATTATCATTCGCCTCACGCGCCCCGAAATCGTCGCACGCTTCGGGCTAACTTTCCGCGGCAAGCGGGTAGGAGACATTCATGAGACATTCCGTCGGCCGTTCGCTAACTCATTTGAGGTATTAATTGAATCGTACTGAATGAGACGGACAATTCATTCGCCCTCGCCATGCTAAGGAATATTACTTGCGGCCGATGAAGGGAGCGATGAAATTATGCCTTTCGATTGAATTGTCCGACCGATACCCGAACTGTTCAAAGGGAAGTAAGCAGAAGTAAGAAGTGCCGTCTTCCCGGAGTCTAACGCTTCGAGGGGAAGCCAACGTTCCATCGGATCGTACATGCTCGATATAATGGGAGCAAGAAAACCGAGAGAGAAAGAAGGAGAGAAGCCATCGAAGACTGTCGACGAAACCCAACGTCGTATCGAAAGTTGGCCGAATGGTCTGCCTGTTGGGTATGAAATAACACACCGGCGCGCCGAGCGCTGCTTCTACACGTCGAGTCTGTGTGAACGAAAAACATCGAATATCTCTGGCCACCTTGCACTGCTTCGTTACCGCTCGTTTCTTTTCACTGTACATAAGCCTCCTTCCTTCCAGACATCTCCGAGTAAAACACGTGGAAGCAGAGAGTTCCGGTCGCGTATCGTCCACCATCGCGGAAGGATTAAACTCTGGTTCGAAGGACGAAGGGGATGAGTGCTAAGAGAAGAGTCGAGAACAAATGGATACCCTCGGCCGACCAAAGGGAAACGTCATCGTCGACTGGATCGCCGTATTTAACGTTGTACGAGACACCCTCAAACGACCGCTCGAAATCGTCTTCCGACCCATTGCACGACCGATTTCGCGCGCGTTGCCTAGCACCGGACTGTCGGGAAGTCGTTTTTAATTGGGCGGAAAGGGCCGATAAGGGTAGTTCTGGGTGGCTGCCCTGGGTCTAGTCTCATTACGGGACAGGGACGCACGGATGAGCACCGAGCTATGCGTCCTATCCATCATCAGCATCGTCTTCCTCCGTAGGTGCGGATAACGAATGCGTCGGGTAATGAATAGATTCTCCGACATATTTCTCGTCGCGATTCGAGAACAGAAACACGAGACGGAGAGAGAGAGAGAGAGAGAGAGAGAGAGAGAGAGCTGGAAAGTGCGTAGTTGCTTTAGAAATCGACTCTATCGGACCCCTACGCGCCGAACAATGACTGACACGTCACCCTCTCCTCTTCACTCCATCTGTCCCTCCGCGATCGTCCCTCTCGCGCAAACGCTGTGGTCAACTTTTAATTAAACGTCGATAGGAATAAAAAATATTCGCCCGGTCCGGCCGGTTATATTTCAACCACCCCCACTATTCCTCCCACTCTCGCCGGGCTACTACCCTCCGCACAGCCGGTCCCGGAGTGATGAATGCCCCTCCACTCTCTGTCTGCAGCGTGGTGCCGATTTCGGGGTGGGCTGAATCGGGAGATGGACCGGCTCGACGCCGCTGAGCTTCGTTATCATGGACAAATTTGGCAGCATCGACCCCTCCGCTAAGAAGCGCTTATTAAAAGTGCCCATTAAAGTCACTTTACCCCCCTCAGGTACTTGGAGCATACCGGAGACCCGACAATTCGAAGGCTTTCCCTCGCTCCGAACGAAAGCTCCTCGATGTGATGAATTAAAAATCGATCGACCGCTATCCAGAACGGTCAATTAATCAAGCGGATAATCGCGTGGAATCTTTCATAAATCATTGAGGAAGCAAGGAGGGCGTCTGTGGCTCCCGTCTTGCCAGTGGAATTTTTTGAAAATTCATAAGAACGCGACAGCCCTAGGGTCACGATCTCCGACGGGGCGCGTGACGGGCGAGCAACTTCGCGGATTAAGGTTTCGGTCCCGACTTAATTGTACTCGGTGCGGTCGACGTGGTGTCGGGGATGAAACGTCGAAAAATGATGGCGGAGAGGAAGCTGGCTCGAGGAGGACATGGGCGCGCGTTTATGTGCGACCGAAGAGGACGCCCGGGCTGAAAAATAAATCGTTGTCTCGAACGGCACACGACTAAAATTAATCGGACTTTCGCGAAATGACGAACGTTCCCGAGGCCAACGGCATTTCACCGACGGCGAGGAAATGAAAATGAACGTGGCGGAGGTGGAAAAGTGGGATTTAAAATATGCGGCGGGACGAGCTGTTTACAAGAATTTTTCCCACGTCGGGTACATATTTGACAAAGTATCAACGTGGCCGATGAAAGTCCGGTGGCGGCAAAGAAAATAAGAAAAAATGTTGGAGGGAAACGCGGAAACGGATGTACGATAGGGGAGTGAAATATTGGGATAAAACAAAATTATGCTCAATTTCGACCGAAGCTCATTTCTCAGCGTCGAAGGCCTACGTCCGGTCTGGCCAACCCTCGGTACTCATTCCCCACCGTTTCTTTAGCACCGCAAGCCCTTTGTAGCGCGACGAGACTCCTCGGAATGGGGTCAATTGTTGGAAAAGTAACTGGGACGTAAGATTGGCAAAACCGGCGTACGTTTCGCGAGCAGTAACGGAATTGAAATGGCGTGTTGAGCGGAAAAATCGGTCGATACGAGGTCAACGAATCCGGTAGCATCCGGAGGTAGCGTGCGTGCCAGCTCGAAATAATTAATACCGAATAAATGCCAAGCGAAACATCGGTATAATTAATTTTCTGCGCGCCATTAACCATTGACTAGGTGTACCGATTATAACTGGGCTGTCGTGGCTCAGGGTTATATAGAAATTTCAATTAGTCGGGCGAAATTGTTTCGGGCTCGAACTATGCCTGCGCGAGAAATCGTTCATCCATATGTTGCTAATAGAGTATGAGAATATTGTGAATATTTACGAAGAAATGAAAAAATTTGTAAGCAGTCATAAAACAAGACGGTGCGACAAACGGCGTGCAGATGTACATATAAATTAGTACGAATTATTATTGGACAATAGCCTCAGTTTGGAATCTTCTCAAGTCTCGTCAAATGCAACCTCTCGCTCGAAATTTAAGTTTTCGTTTCATGGCGTTGACAGAGTACAGTGTGTGTGTGTGCGCGTGTGGAAAAGTGCGCATGCCTCGCACAGATAGATATGCCCGTAAATGTACACGTCGCCTGCATACATGCGGCAGCGAGAGAAAATTATTAATTCCTTGTACTGCGAGCGCGAACAAATAGTAAACAATACGGCGCGCACAATTAACTTGTTACAGTGCCGTCGTGCCTTTTAATTAAAAAGCGCTCGCCGCGCGCTGCAAGATGACCCGGCAAACAAGCGCGCGGAGCTCTAATTAAAAAAGATTGAATTCATCGTTATTAGTATTGTTATCGTGGAGAGGAGAAGGCAGAGAGGAGAACGAGAAGGAGCGCGTTCTCTTTTTTCCGGTGCTAAAAATCGCCGGGAAACTTTATGAAGAAGAACTAAGAAGCAGGAAATGGGGAGAGAAAAAAGGAAAGCGACAGATAGGAAAAGAGAGAGGGACGGGGAGGAGGAAGTCTCACTCGAAATGAAAAGCAGAATTTTCGATCCCCCACTGGCACACGCACTTGCTTGTTTCGACCCGCGTCTTCGTTCAAGTGGCTCGACCACGTTGGAAATTTACGTTTGATCTCTCTCTCTCTCTCTCTCTCTCTCTCTCTCTCTCGCCCGTCGCTCATCCCTTTCTCGTCGGCCACTCCACCCTGCTCACTCGCCACTTCCCTCTTTTCGAAAATATACCGTACACACGTACTGGTACACGCAGCGAGTGTGTACGGACGCGCACTCGCTCTCGCACAGGGTCGTTCGAATCAGTCGCGAGCGACGCCGATTGTTTTCCGTTCCCTTTTCCTCCGCGCGGGCCGAACAAATAACCGAATGCGCGACGAGAGCGCCCACTCGAGTGAGCCATGGTGCCGACCAAATGGCGTTCGTTAGTAAAAGCCACGTCGTTTCCGAACCTCGCTTTCTCTCTCTCTTTCTCTCTCACCCTGCCAGTCGATCCACCTTCGTTCTCTATCCGTATTACCGTCTCTATCTGTCTCTCTTTGCCACACTGCTCCAACCTCCTTCTATCCTCTCGGCCCACTTCCCCCTTACCCTTTTCCCGTTCAATTATCCACGGACGTTCGGTACTACTCGGTTGCCCACCATTCGCTCCTGTACTCTCTTTTCTATCCCGAATTCACCTCTATCCTCGAAGCTTTCCGCTCGCTCTCTCGCCCGAGTTTCCTCGCTCGTTGTCTTTCTCTTCCTCCCTCTCTTTCTCTGGCCGTCCGTGAAATCTCTATTAAAGTCCTGCAAATAGACCGTCCGGCTTATACCGTCGCGAATCCGCGAAAGACGTTAAGTGGAACGCGATGATTATGACCGAATGGACGCTACGTATAGAACGGCTCGCAGAAAATTGATGACAATGCTCGCGACTCGCGATGCATATTACAACTAGCGCGCGCGCCTTGTAAAAACTATCCAGACCTATTATGTCGCTGGGAGCCGCGTGAAAACAGCTTGACCGGCGGCGGCGTTGCGGTAAAAAGCGGGAAAATGTCAAGCGGAAGAGAAAGCCGGAAACGTCGTGTGTACAAAGTAACTTTTAGCCGTAATCGGCGTCGCGTGTCGGTACTCGACCTTTGACCGTCACACACCACCGCCTCCGACGGCAGACAGTTTCGCAAAGGGCCATTTCATCGCTGACTGTTGGCCGGGGACAAAAAAAGTAACGACAGAGAGGGAATGGGAAAGGGAAAAAAAGTACGTGGAAAAAGCATTGGGCAGCAGTTCGACAGCGGAACAGTGAGGCGGAAAAGGGCCGAGGCGGGCTCCTGCAAGATTCTTTTCGTCGATTCATCCGCTCCGGCCGCGTGTACGCGGACGTACCCGGCGAGTGGAATGTCAGTTTGGCCGTACGCTCGCGCGTTGCACTCGACACGCTCGCGCTCCCCGCGTTTCCGACGCACACAGAGAGAAAGATCGACCGGCGCAGGGGTGGATGCCGGTCCCGTTTGTAGTCCCACGCGCTTACCTAGAGCGCGAACAATAAAGAGGCGGCGGTTTCGACGGGGGCAAAGTGCCGAGAGGGTGGGAAAAGCGGCCCGAAACGCGGAAACCAGTTTGAAACGAGCGTCATTTAACAAGCAGCGCGGCGGCGCCCGCGCTCAAACCGAAGCGAAGGCCTGATTTTTCCGGATCTCATTAGCCGCGCGAGTGCACGCGCCGCCATTATAATCCCCTGTCGGCGCGCAACCGCCACCGTTCACTGCACTAATTGCGTTTGGAGTAGAAAAAAGGCGAGCGGGCCCGAGACGAGGACGGACACAGGCCGAAATGTACCGGAGAACCGGGAGAACAAATAATGGACGGGGCGAGAGGAACCGGTACAATTCACGCCGTCATTCCCCGTCAACGGCGCTCTCCTTTTTCTTCCCGCCACTGGTCTGGTGGGGGTAAAAGGGTTGCGAGTTGCGAGGTACGATTGGCGAGAAGTTGAAACACACTTGCCGCGTGCGCTCCCTCACACGCCATCGTTATTAACCGCGTCCACTGCTATCGCCGTACGTCAATGGCCCCCACCTCGACAATTTTCTCCTTTCTAATTGTTTCACGCGTCCCTTCAAAGTCCCTCACCGGCAACGTGTAATTTACAGGAGTTTCCTTTTACGCCGTAAACGTTCGCTTAAAACAAATTCACGATCGTTAACACTCTCCCCCCGTTCCTCATCCTTGTTGAAAGTTCGCCGGAGAAATTCCAACGGCGTGCGAAAGACACCAAATACTTCGGCTCACTCTGTCGCGTGCTTATGCAAGCGCGCGGGCGCTATAATAAATCAGACGACACAATACCCGAATATTTGCCCCGGGCTCACGCACGACTCCGACATAATAGGTCGGTTAATAATTTCGTGGTTCAAAGTTGGCGCAAGCTCGTGCAGTAATTAATTGTCTATATGGTCGCATATACGCGCACGAGTACACGACACGGCAGCCAACATACGCGCGCCCAACACACGTGCACACGTGCGCGACGTTTACCGGTTTGGGCGTGCAACGGAACCGGCTTCCGTCGAATTTTCCACCACCCTCAACGGCGACGTTGACCCAGTTCTCTTCTCCGTTGAATCCCAGCTCGACTCCTTTCTTTTTTTCGCCCTCTCTCGTTGACGCTCCCGAGGCCGAAGCCGAAGTCGTGCCAGCGATTGGCGGAGAACCGGGACGTCGAATTTTTCGACTTTACCGGAGGAAATCGGCCGGACGCGTTTGTCAAACTAATTCACGAGAGGGGACGCGATATCCCCACGGTGGACGCGCCACTTTCAGGAAACTTTCACAGGAGGCCGGCAACTATGCCGTGACGCACGTGCAGGAAGAAAAAGCCGAGTGACCGCCGGAAATGGACGTCAGTCGGCAGAGGTACATTCGGTCTTCCGTTCGACCGGTAATTCTGGCCGTTCGGGATTTTTCAACGGACGCGGATCGACGAAAGTCTGGGCGGATTCGTTTTTACCGTAGCTAATGAGGTACCAGAAAAAGAGATAAAATCGTATAACTCAGTGAGAAGACTTCAGACGGTAGAGAGACAGAGAGAGGAGGGAAATCCATGAAAAACCTTGGAATCATAATTTGTGAATGAATGAGTTGGAATGCTGAATATCTCTGATTATTTCCCTTCCGCGCGAAGAAGAGTGGAAAATTCGATGATGATATCAGATCATATGAGATATCGATAGAAAGCGGTAAAAATATCAAGCGCCTCGAATCGAAAACCGGAAAGCGATGTGTAAATAGGCGGGAATGCTTGCTTTAAGAGATGATTACGAGGAACCTGTCATTAAAGTGACGAATAATTAAACAGATGTAGATTCGGGGCTGATTAGCATTGAATTTAGCGACGACATTCGTGCGGAGAATATCAATATCGAGCCGACGATTAATATTCCCGACTACGTCCATTTATCCGAATGTCGAAATATCGCTAATAAAGATTCATAATGAGGCGAACGAGGGAATACCCGGCCGTTGATGTGGCGCGCGCGAGACAGAAAAAGGTGAAACTTTGGCGTTGGCGAGAGACGTCGAGGCGCTTCCGATGTCGACACAGAACGCAGAAGCACAGGCGCAGAGGAGTGCACAGGTCCGTTTCCCTCCCCGTAAAAGCTCGATTGATGGCCCCACTTTTCGACGCGCCCCTCGCCAGCCACTTATATCTCACGTTCGCGTGTGTTCCGCCTCAATCGAGCGCACGAAATCGAGATACCAAATGACCGAGGCCGCTCTTCTCCCATTCTATTCCCGCGAACCAAGTCCCACGGGGCTGTGGCTGGGGTAGGCAGGGGAGGAAGAAAAAAAATTAGGACGAGTGAATAATTGCACGCGCGGGAGCGGGCAGGAAGTCGGAAGACGGAAAACTGCCGGGGCCTCGTATAATTGCGGCGCGTGCGTCGGCGTGTGCGCGCGCGGAAAGAGAAAATCGGCGATGGAAGAGAAGGTAGGAGGTTCGAGCGGGAGGGAATGGTGGAAAAAAAGAGAAATCGGCGAAAAGAGAAACAGCGAGAAAGGCTAACATCCGAGCGGCGGCGGCCGCGGCGGCGAAAAAGACGAAGAAATTGAAGAAGAGAGATGGAGAGGGTCGAAGAGATCGACGGAGCGAGGAAGAGATACGAGAGCGGCGAAGACGGGAGGGGAAGAAAAACGTCGGGGTGGGTGAGAAACAGGTTGGCGCAATGCCTCAGTTCAAAAGCGCAAAACACTACACGCAAAGACCTTCCTCGGCATTCTTCCACTCCCCTCCGTCCGTTCTGTCTCCTCCCCTCACTCTCACCTTCTCGTTTCGCGCCGTCTTTGTAAGTAGTAAGCTGCCCACCCCCCCTTCTCTCCTTCCTCCACCAACTACCGTCTCAGCTCGCGCACTCTCGTCTCCTTGGCCTCTCCTTTACCACCTGTCCGCTGCTCGCGCCTCATTCTCGCGGGTCCCGGAATGCTCGTCTTCCCTTCTACCTTTCCTGCGATTGTCTGGATCCCACACATATACATACGTCCGAGTACGGCACGAGCATACCATCATCCATTTTCATCCACCTATTCCAGCACACTCGGTATCTTACGATCACGACCTTTGACTTCATCGTATCGTCTCCATTTTTCTCTGCTTCCCTTAATGAGTTGAGGCTTTCCGCAACGGCGAAGGAGCGAGCGAGAGGGCGTGAGGGCGTGAGGGAGAGATGCGAAAGATAGGGAGCGTTTAAATTTGCCGCATGATCAGGGCAAAAGTTATACGAACGTGCGCGGTACGTATACGGCGTGTCCCGACACTGCACAGAGTAAGCGAGTCGGGTTTATGAACTAGCGTCGTAAATTGTGCGATCCGATTGGACCTTCCCTCTCGTTCCAACGACATCGCAACGCCCAGTTACGTCCGGCGACACCGGTGCACGACAATAATTCGCGCACGTAATATGTACGGAGCCTCGCGCGTCTCAATAATAAAGACAACATTCTTGCGCGAGTATCCGAACGGGTCCAGCGTCCTCGAGCCGTTAATTTAACCCCACCACGCTCGGGCGTCCTCCGCCATCGAGCTCGGTGCAGCGAGTCACTACGTATCGCCGCTCATCGTCCGGAATGGGCCTCTCCTTAAGATTTTTATAGCGAGAGCTTCTTGCGGGGCCGAGTCGTTAACCCGCGAGCGGTTTCGGTCTTTTTTATTGTCGCGCATCGGCCGCAGACGACGACGACGGCGGCGGCGGCAGCGGCGGCGGCAGCGATTCGTGGACCCGGCCGCTCTCAAAAAGATCACAAATTCAAACGAAGCGACGCGATAACTTCTCTGGGGCGACGTTTATTACGCGATCGTAACCGGCGCCGAGTAACGGGCCCTACCCTGCGCGACCGGCGACTTAATTGCACGGAAATATCGGACGGCGCGTAACGAAGTGTTCTTCCCCCTCGGTCGATCCGATCGGACGCCGAGTTGTTCCCGGTGCCCGCCTCTACTGCCTGTTGACGTCGCGACGGCCGCGAGAACGCTCGCGATCCTTCAAGATCGTACGTGCGAAATCCTCTCTTTTCGCCCGCTCGTTATTGTCGCTAATTGACGGGGAGTCTTGAAAAATCGATCGAACGACGTGCGAAGAGCAGTGGCTTCATTTCTGCCTCTCTCTCTGTGTGACGAATGACTCTCGGAGGAAAAACGAAGTCGGGCCCGGCCGTTGACGTTCTCTCGAGGACCGTTGAGGCCTTGGCAATATTCTACCCGCGCCCGATGCGACCAGCTTTAATTTGACAATCAAGGACATCGGCGCGGCGGCCCGATTTGGTCACGTAGCGTTCGCGCCGGCCGAAAGGAACGCGGCGAAAACGAGGGCGACGAAATTCGGCGATCGGGAGCGTCGCGCACACCGGCCGCGTCTTATTTCCTCGCCGTGGTAACCAGCTTTAATTGCACCCTGTCCACCTTCTTTTGTCTTCGATCGGCCACCGCTTTTGTCCACCTCGAGCCTCTGGAATCCGTACCCCGACCCACCACGAGTCCGGCAATTTCGGTCGTGTTGCGAATTTTATGACCCGATATCCGCTCTGATGCTCGCCTTTACGGTTGCAATTTAAATATTGATGCGATTTCCCACGAGCGTAGACTCCAAATTTGAACGTAAATGTCAGGCGAGCTAGCGAGACATCTATTTTAATGAACCGCCTCGCCGTTTTCCTTGGAACATAAATCTCTCTTTCTCTCTCTCTCTTTCGCGCGCGCTCTGTACGCCTGGTCACAACGCCATGCTTATTGATTGCGTCCTCCGCGGAAGGTAAATTTACATGAAGATGGAAGCGGCACGTAACTGTTCTTTGTCGGATGCAAAACAGCGGTGTGAAGGAGTCTAACGGAACGATGTTTATTGCATTTTAATGCGGCTTTAATAGAGTCCGATGGATGTAAGGCGTGTAGGAGAGACCAGACACAGCGACAGCGCAAATAGATGCTGTGTCGGAACAATGATCACTGACGCGTAGTACAATCTAAGCACTTAAATAAAGGATAACGTGCGGCGCGGTGGCGGCGTACCGGCAAAGTGGACTTTCGCGTGAATCGTTCAAAACGATAATCTGCTCCTCGCCGTACGTAACGAGCGTCCGTTCTGTGAGAAAAGTGTATCAAAGACAAAGACGGCCGGCCAATGCATATCGGAACGTTAATTCACCTTCGGGACTGAAAGAAGTCTTACTCTTTTAATCCTAACGGTCTCGCCGCCTAGTCGTTACGACGAAATCACTTAGCTGCAGTGCTACATGCGGCAAACGACGAGTCGAATGATTATCCACGGCCGACCAGATGTCGCTGACCGAATTGATTTTCCCTGATACCCACATTCCAAATTATAACATGGAAAATAACAAGCGAGCGGGAGTTACGGCCGGGGCGCGAATAAAGTGAAGTTTCGCGTGAACTGCGTCGGCAGATAATCTCCCGTAAATGCAGCGGGCGAACATGCACGGCGACCATAAGTATCGACTACACTCCGCGCGGGATCATTTGCATATTACGTGGATGTAAAATGACACTCAGTCTGGCAGCGACCCAGCGCGCTCATACGTTCCACGAAATTGATCTAATACGCTTTATTACGGCCGGCGAGGCAGCCGTTTCATCGACGCGAGTAATCATTCGAAATATTCCGTGAGTCACAGCGGCCGCTAAGTGAGAAGCATCACGTAATCCGCTGGCGAGCGCTAAAAATCAGCCCCTTACACCCTGTCTTTATTCAAATCCGCACAACATTCTCGCGGCAGCAATTTTGCCGGCGTGTTCGACGAAACGCGAAACACCGATTTGTAAGGGTACAAAACGCCTGATCCGTCCGTTAGCGTTAAATTCCGCCTGAAATCGGCGCGCCGTAGAACGAATACGTGCCCGGCGATACGTACTCTGAAACTGTCGAAAGCTTCGCGAATGGATCGTTACGGCCGATAACGATCCGCTCGTCTTTCGCGGCCGTTCCGATCCTCTGACACCTGCGCCTAGTATTTCGCGCCAGTTTACGATCCGAAATGCACGCTCCGACATGCGCGCGTCTTTCGCCGCGGAAGAACAGCAGTTATTGTCGATCGAGGGGCGCGTTCCGCTCTGTCTCTCTCCGTTTTTCCCTCCCCCTCTTTCTCATCGTCTCCGTGTCTCTCCCGTTCTCGCGCGCAGCCACTCTCGAATCAATTTCATAGCGCGGCAAGGCAACTACCTCGACGGCGAATATTGCTCGATAACGGCCACCTTATGTACGTAACGTATACATACGCTGGCAAGCGAGTGCGAGCGCGCGCGCGCGCACATACAATAACACCGCAATCGTTATTGCGATCGTTACACTGCACTTACCGCGTGTGTCTCGCACCCTCCGCAGCCGCGGCATCGACGAGTTAAATGAGGCGAAGGTGAGCAATTTTCGTTTCCACAAAGTCGCACGATCCTCGCGTCCGATTTTATTACACGCTCCGCGCGGACAAAATTAAAATACGTGCGCTGAAAGGAAGATGTCGCGCTTCTTGCGGCGAGATAGAAATCGATGACTACCGATGTGTGCTGTAATGGCGAGTTATGCGAGTCGCTGCGAATGGGCGTCAGGAGAGAACGGGGGGGAGGAGAGTGAAGAGAACTGAAATGGATACAGACAAGGGGTTGGTAATCGATGCCAGGCCTAGCCCATCCGCAGGTAAGTATCCGCGCGAATGGTCCACGCATGTGCACGTACACAATTTAAAGGCCGCAATCGTTATTGCGATCGTTAGATCGCACTTACCGCGCGCGCCTTCGCGTCAATAACGTCCACCGGGTAAATGAGACGTGGAGCAATTTCGTTTTCACGAAGTCGCGTGATCGGGCGATTTTATTACGTGCTATCATGAGCCACCCCGATACTACGTAATACGTCGAAATTAAATACGCGCGATATATCGATGTCTGCTATCATCGGTATTGTACTGTTTCTTTTTTCACCATGCACAATCCCGAAGAACGCTTAAATAAATCACTTACGGGGCAACATACGTGCGTGGCTAATAAAACGCTCGCACTCGTTCGTGTGGCCCATGTATACGTGCGTACGCGAGTGTGTATGAGGGAAATCGAAAAAGCAGAAAGAAAAATGAGCGAAGAACGGGGCAGAGGAGAGGCACGTAATCGATGCCTGTCTTGGCCGCAAGGAAATTAATGTAGAAACAACCTGCCACGACGTGCCTTATGCACCGAATTAATGGAACGTGTGCAACGAGTTTGCAATCTGATTCCGGCGTCGTCGGCCGAGCGTCGCTGGCGATTTGCGATGGCGACGCCGACGCCGACGCCGACGCCGACGTCGACGGGAGCGGCTGTGTGTGCATCGTGTTTTTATGCACAATTTGAACTTGCGGCAACGACTCCCGACCGATAAGCGTTATTTACCGAGTCGCGCTTTAATCTGTACAATTTAGAGCGCCCCGCACCCTCGACATGACCCGCGCGCGATCCGTGGACGATCGTACCACGGAGGAAAAAAAAGCAGCGAGAACGAGAGGATGAAGGAGTAAGCGGAAGAAGGACGCAACGAAATACGCGCACGCACACACAGGCGCGGGGACGAGAGCGCGCGCGCCAAGGAGTCGTTCTAAAATTGGACGCCCTTCCTACTTTTCCTTTTTTTTTTTTGTTCGCCCTAAGTGATTCAATTATTTTTGCATTTCAGCCCCGAGTCGGAAAATTACCGGCGGCGCGCTGCATATTCAACAGCAATTTTCCACGAGCAGGAATAATCTATATCTACGTGTAGTAACCGCAACCCCGCAGTTTCTGCAATGTACTGATTCTCGCCCGGCACTTTGTGCCGCTGCTGTTGTTGTTGTTGTTGCCTGTTGTTCGTTTTGTTGCTGCCTCCTACCCGATAAACGGCGCGCGAGCTTTGCTCCCCTTTCTGCGCGAGGCAAGCGAAGCATAACTTTCATACGGCAGTCAGTATCAGACGATGCCGATATATCGAACGCGCGCCCTCGGTATCAAGAACCATGTAATTTGCTATAATATTTTCCGAAGCTCCTTACACTTCCTCGAGCAAGGAGGCAGAAAAGAACGGCAGGGAAGAGAGAGAGAGAGAGTGAGAGAGTGAGAGAGTGAGACGGATCGAGGCAAAGACGAAGGGGGATGAGAAGCGAGGTCGAGGGAGGAGTTTACGAAGCGGTTTAAAGTTTCGCTCGAAGAAGAAACTCCGGTTTAATTTGGCGCGCATTAATGCGCCCGGAGAACTTTGACCGAAAGTTCCGCCCCGCGAAGGATACTCCATCCTCCGACCGCTCTTTGTCTCTCTTCTCTTCCTCCCGTATGATTGATCCGCGACGGAGGGGAGGTCGCGCTACGCTGATTCGAAAAATCGATAGGCACTTCGGGGAATGGAAATTTTAAACGGAGCGTAAAAGGAGAATTCGTTATTTAAAACGTCGCGTAGACGATCCCGACTGAATGTCTAACGACCAGCAGCCGGCCTGAAAATAATTTCGATAAACGACCTCACCCCTTGCTGACGGAACATCGCAACTTTCGAGCTGTCCTCTCCCCGGCCTCCGTTAGGAGAATTATTCCGCTAATGAAATTACTCGGAGCTCATCGCGCGGATCATTATAAATTCTAACCGCGACGCGAAACGAATAGCTCGTGCGTTGTCGATCTCGCGGTGAAAGGAAAAATGACAAATCACTTGAGCGCATTAGGCTGGCGCTATTAATGGATGCCGCGAATCAATGTACGCTACACGCTTGTTAACAAAACCCATCATCGCGGGGGCTGAATCGCGTGGACACGTGGCCGGCTACAAAGAAGGGTGCATCGGGGCATAGACTTTGCGGGGGCGCTTTCACGCGGATTTAAACCCCAAAACCATGAGGGTGCGTATGAACCGGGCGCAGACGAGGTGGAGGCATGACTGGCCGCGGCTAGTAACCCCAGAAAGCGTATAGTGTCTTTCTTCTTTTCAGGCCGCCCCACGCATTCTTTCCCTCTTTCTCTGTCTCTCTTCGGCAACCGAGTTGACTGGGTAAAAAGGTCCGGGCTCGTCGGTATGAATGTTAACGAGGGCGCGATCGGAAAAAACGGGGCGAGGGCGGTGGGAAAAAAAAGGAAGAAGAATCGGACAAAGATAGGAAGCATAAAGAGGGGGAAATGAGAGAGCGCGGGGAGGAAAGTCGACGCAAACGTGCGGCCCGATGGAAACGAATGGAAAACGATTTTGAGTGTCGGGCTCCGAACGACCGCAAGTGGGAAAGGGGTCAAGAGCGTGGGGGAAGAAGAAGAAGAAGAAGAAGAAGAAGAAGGAGGAGAAAGCGGCGAAATGAGGGGACAAGAGCGCGCGCGGCGGACTCTGAAAGACGGATAGAGGAAGGTGGAGAAGAAGCGAGGGTGGAGACGATTGCATAGGGTGTGCATTAGTGGGGAACAATGGAGCGATCGCGCGACTTCCACGAAAGATCGTTTTATTATCACCGACGACTACCCCCGCCCACCCCCTTCTTTTTCGGCCTCTGCTTTCGCGCGTCTTATAAAGCCCTTTCGCGCTCCTCTTTCTCCGTCTCTCACTTCGACCACTTTTTTCCTTTTGCTGTCTCGGAGCAGAAAAGCCGCCTCTACAACTACCAACATCGCGTTTCTCGCTCAGCTCCCGCAGCCCTTTCTCTCTTTCTCCCTTTCCCCCTCTTCCCGTCTTACCCGCTAAATCCTCCATTATCCTCTTTTTATCGTACCCTCCAAGGTTCTCCGTCGGAAGCAGTTAACACGGGCCAAAAAGTAAAGCCAAACGTAATCTATTAAATAGATAACGCCAGTTCCTCTCGCCCTGCTTGCCATCTTCTTATCCCCGGCAGCGCGCACGGAGGAAACAGAATGCAACGAGGTCGAAGAGGAGGGAACGAGATAGCTGCGAGTCTGGGAGGGAATAGGAAGAGGAAAGGGAAAAGGAAGCGGAAGAAGTAGAAGAAGAAGAAGCAGCACCGTGCATCTGGATACCCCTTGGCTTTCGTCGTAGGATAAAAAAGGAGCTGGCCGGATAGATGGCTAGATAGAGAGAAGAGCAGAGGAGAGTGCAACGAGGTGACAGCGAGTGGGAAGAAGGTACGGGGCAGAAAGGAGAAAGGGGTGAGCGCGGGAGGGACGAGGTGACGGTGGCGGAAAGCACGGCTTATTCCGGAGTTATTTTTCACCGAGCGTTGAAAAATTGCCGCCACTTCGAAATCGGAAATCGATTACGTCGGGGAATCCGAGCGAGGCGGGGACTCAAGGAGGGCGGTATAAGGAGAGAAACTGATGGGTGCTTCGTACGAAAGACACTGGTAGCTCCGCTCCTGACGGCGAAACGGCGAGGCGTGCGGAGGGGGTGGGGGGGTGGGAATTCGTGGAGGGGGGGAAGTGAAAGATCGATCTTCGCCCGCATGTCGAGTCACGAGATCGACGATAGGCACTCGTATACTCCGCAATGGCCCGTCTTCCAAAAGCTCCGGTGATACATAAGTCGTTGCTAGACTCGAAGAAGATCAATGATTATCTGGACACCGTTGCGAGGGTAATTAATCTACGTAGACCGCGGAAGCGCATTCGTTTACGTAAAATCCCACACTCGTTGCCACGATTAATCTTCCCGGTATCCGATTACCCTCGCGCGCATATTGCGCGGACCCGGCCGCTTTATCGGTGCGCCGCCCGGCCGTTACATAATCTAGCGTACGGTAAACGCAATTTCGTCGGGCGCGAGCCGTCGCTCGAGTGTGCGTCCGCATTATCTTCCTCGCGGCTCGCGGCCATTACTTCTCGGAATCTCGAATCGAAGACTTCGTAATACGCGGAAAGTATTCTGTAAGAGGCCGGCGAACGGAAAGTAGTGGCGCATGGCCGGGCATGCGGTCGGTAATAAAAGGCGATAAAATGGACGCGGGACAATTAAAGTCGAGAAAGACAAACGACGCTGCCGCTCGCTCGATGATATCTTATTAGCACACGTTTGGCGCCTAGCGACTATTTTAAACATCGCCTTAGAGCTATCGCCGCGCTGACCCCACGACCGACTACAATTATCTTACAACCTCGTATCGCCCTTGGGGTTACTGAATCGCGTAACGTCCGCGTGTCGTGCCACCCATCTTCTCGTTTCAGCTGTCGTACAATACTCCATTTTCGATGACATCAGCGCCGTACAAACAAACCGCTCGGGCATGCTTGATCGTTTCATTCTGTGACCTGTGATAAAATAACAGTATACACGCAGAGACTTTCTCGACGTAGTAATCTACCGCGCTTCTATTGAGAAACAAAGTTCGCGAGAGCTGAATGACTCGAATTTACGATGGACAGAGAGTGAGAGAGAGAATATAAGATCGATGTAAGAGCAGCTTAAACGAATGAATAATTACGGCTATGTACAGTTTCAGGTAAATCTAGCCGAGAAAAGTCGCGAGCGCGGTTAAGAATACAGATACTCGTCCGTAATGGAGTTCGCGCCGCTGAACGTGGACACTTAACACATTCGCAAGAAACCATTTCTCTCTCTCTCTCTCTTTCTCCTTCGCAGTTCTTCCTGAGCGTTTTAGCGCGACCCCGGCCACGCCGCGACCTCGATAAAAAGGAAACGATAATCCGCGAGAGTTCTCCGGGGCGACGAGTGTCGTATGCAAATTGCGAGAATGGCGAAAGGGCGCCTGGCGACAGAGGGAGAACGAGAGCTGAGAAAGCGAGCGAGGGGAAGAAAAGAAAGCCGACGGAGGACGAGGAAAGATTTTCAATTACGGTCAAAAAAGCTGTTCGGCGCGTAGGAGGATCCAGGGGAGAATAGAAAGCAGAACAGAAATTGGACGGGCTCGTCGAGGTCGGCGAGCAATTTTTGGTAGAGAACCCAGCGCGGAACTGGGTCACGTACGCCGGAAGTAAACGTCACGGGAATTAAAAGTCTTCCCGAGAGCTGCCGCGCGACCTAGGCGGTAAGGAGGAATTTAGAAGTGGCAGGGAAGCAGGGAACCGTGCCACTTTTTTCTCTTCTTTTACGTCACTGGCCAACGCCGGAGTCGTCGCTCCCTCTCTCCACTCTCTCTCTCTCTCTCTCCGGAAGAGAAGGAAAGACAACGATCGAGCGGCAAGACGCGAAGGAGACCGCGGCAATCTCTTATTTTCCGCGCGACCGGTCCATTCGGTGCGAATTGGAAAACGCGAGCGGCAAGAGAACGAACCGAACGGAGTCCTGCACGGTTAGGGAAGAAAGGAAGCAGATGGCGTGCGGTAGGCTAAAGGAGAAGGATGCCGTGTGGGGTGCGAAGGAAGGCAGGAGTCGGAGGAAGATTTCGTTTGGCCGCGTTCCACCGATCGAGAAAGTCTGCTCCGTCGCATGTACGTACTTTTGTCGCACTGAAAGCCGTGTCAGCTGAAAATGGACAGGCGTACACTTTCAACTGTCCATTCGTATATACTATTATATTCATGATTTTTTTCCTACTTTAAGCCCCATTTGATTTGGTATAAAAATATTATTGGTATCCTTGTATGAACGGGATACACAAATGACATCTAGCCATAAACGGTGGAAGGTTGAAAAACGACGGATCGGAGCGTTTCCGCTCATTCCTCCCCGCATGTCAATCGCACAGACCCAGAAGTTGACGCACGCGCGGACCGTACAATTACGTGCTTTCAAAGTCGGAAAGTTCCTACGGTCAGTCTGTAGAAATCCGCTTCAATTAATCCACTTCACACACGAATGCCGATAACGAGAGGATCGTGACAACAGACGTTCCTCTATCGTTCCATGCAATTTAAATTTTGCTACACCTTCGGCCCCATTCCTCCGCCGCCATCCCGTGGAGCGCACACGAAAGCGGGCGAGCTCTCCGAGTACACACAGAGGAAGCGGCGATAGAATCGGCAGCAGCCGACACAGGCGTCCGTTCGTTTGGTAAAACGAGTCACAAGGGTCGTCGAAATCAAAACGTTATTTCCCGTGGCCGCTAATGCGCATCAGTTTCGGCCGACTAATTCGATCGCGCCTCGAATACAAGAAAACGTCGAGAGCGTCCCTCCGACGCTTCCGCTCGGTTAAATTTCGATAGATGCTCACGCCCACAATCGCGCCGGCGCGCGGCGTGGCGATCACGTAAAACTCATTGAACTCGATTGAAAGCGCGGCGAGGTAGTGGAAGGAGGATCGAAAGAGGGCGGGCAGAGAGGGTTCGTCGTCCAAGCGGACTCGTAATACCTAGAGGGCACACGTGGTTGGCAATCAGATTAGTCACGGTTGCCGCGGTTAGAAACAAGTAATACGTTGCCGGAAGGGCGATCGTCGTTTGTCGTTTGCACGAAGGGCGGCCGCAGTCTGCTGCACCCTGCAAAGTGGACGCGCGTCGAGGGAACGAGAGCGAGAAAGGCTTTGCAAAGAAAGCAGTCGGGAGCGGGAGGTGGGGGCGCAGGTAAAGGGTGAACGGGGAAAAAAGCGGGCGCTGTGTGAAAAAAGGGTGAAACAACGGAGCGAAAGACGGCGAGTCTCTGCGCGGTGCGGGGGATGACGAAGAAAGGGGCGGCAGGAAAGGAGAGGAGAGGAGAGTCGAGTCGAGTCGAGTCGGTGCACGCGCCGCGATCGGAAGAAAGTAGGAAGCGAGAAAAACGAGGTAATGCGCAATAAATTGGGGCCACCGTGTGTTACCGATGTGCCACAAATCTTCGACGTTAAGGTCCACATCGAGCCACCGCCGGCTCTCTTGGCCGCTCTCCTTCTCGCTCCGCCTCTCGTTCCTCCAACGTCATGGGGTTAGCCAGGTTCGCCTTCGCCCGGAGAGAGAAAAGGTCGTTTGGTTTAGCCGACGGCGGAGGTTGTTTGGTCCGTCGGCGTCGCTCGCTCGCTCAATCACGCGCAGTTTCTCTTTACTGTGCGGCAAGCGTTTCACGGGGAACGACCCTTAAAACGGCAGACACGACGGGGCGGACGACGGAATTATTTTGCTTATCGCAGCGGCGTTTCGACGTTGAGGACTGAAAGGTTCCGATTGGAAGGGCGGGCGAAGCACCGCGGCGCTCGCGTTCCGACGGCGTCCGGGACAAAGCTGGCCGTTTGTGCAGTTGAATTTTCATGGATATTGAAATATAAAGTGATCGGCGCCGGTCGACTTTCCTCGCACTTTTAGCCCGGCATACTCGCTGCCGCCGACGTATAGTATACCCGCCGCGCGTGTAAGCCCAAACGCACAAAGAAGCGTTAATGCATGTATTAACAACTTTCACATTCTCGTCGATGAGCTTCCTTTGATCGCGGCTCGGCAACAATTAAAAATCGCGACCGTAGATTCTTCGGTAGTCGCGTCGCCGGGTCCTGCCGTGTGTCTGATACCGCGCACAAAGAATTTTTAACGTCCGTATCACGCGCTCGCTCCAGACTCTCCTCCGGCAACGACGATACATAAAGCCGGGAATGGAACAAACAAGTGGCAGCGAAACCGCTGCGCTCGCATATTAAACAACAAACACTCCCGTTCGATTCGATATATTAGGCGCGCAAAATTGCGTTTTTCCCCCGACCGTTCCACTTGTTAGTCTAGTTAAATAAGCCGGATACGGTCGATATCGGTTTTTGTTGCCGAATTAGCTGCACCTTTCAACCCGATAACGCGTGCCAGCGCTACGTGCACGCGCTTACGCAAAGCGCGCACATATTTGATTATGATATAGGTACCCACGGCAAATAATAATCGGCAACGTCAATAATCGACGGCGAAATAAGCGTTCGGTAAAGCGCGCGGAGGTTGAGGGACTGCTTTTTTTCTGCGCCGAGAATTTTATCTCGATCGACGTACTACGTCCGCAGATTAGCCTCGGCCTGCCTCGGGGACGCGGCGTAGCCTGTAATCACGCACTGTCCACGATGCTTATTATCTTGATATTGTGCCGAGTGTATAATAGGATTACCGATCTATCCTACATAAATATTAATTGCTCAGAATGCGCCCGAGCGACGTAAGTGGCGGCCGTAAATTGCTCACCGGCACCTCCCCTTTCCCGCGCTTATAAATCTTCGCTCGGTAGAGAGCAAAGCGGCAGAGAGAGAAAGAGAGAGGAAACGATGGAAACGTCTCTGTTGCCAGGGCTCTCGCCGACTGAATAGAGACAGAAAAGCTTCGTGACCGGTGTCCCAGGTGGTCGACGCTCGGCAAAAGAGTACATACTTTCGTGGCAACAAGACGTGCGCCGCGATCTATCTCGGATAAATGCCGCGCGCCGTTCGATATCCGCGCCCGATTAAAATTTGATCGACGACCAACGCACGATGTCGCGCAGGCAAGGTGTTCCGGCGCGATCCAATTAATACGTAAACAAGATCGATTTCAATCCCGTCCAAGTCTCGATGACGCGCACGAAATTCCTATCCTTGACTATCAATCCGCGTACAAATTTTTCTTCCCTGCAACCGCGGCCAAGTGAAGAAATGATGGACACACGCGTGGGACCAGCGAGGCTTTTTCGGCGGTAACGGTGACGGATCGCGTGACGATCGTTCAGAATGTCTACGTGCCTCGATCATTCTATCTCACTCTATCGCTCTCAACGCAACCATTTCTCACGCGTGTGACGGATGAAGGCGCACAAAGCCGTCTCAGCCGTAGATGGTATATGAGAGCACAATGCGAACGATTTTGATTTATCTATCGTTTGAGTTCCAGCGGTTTCGCGCCACTCTCCTAGTGTGGGTACGTCGCCCTATAGATATAATATGCGTACCTGAGAGAGAGAGAGAGCGAGAGAGTGAAAAGGAGCACGTTTAACTGGGAGGGAAGAAAGCAGAATGGTGGAAATGCAGCGACGTCGATGGCTGCGTAGATTGGGCGCATTGGAGTGTACGATAATCGTGAAGGAATAGAGACCCTCTTCTATCCCCATGTCTTTCTCTCCCGACAATCGCGTCCCGTTTCACCTCTGCCCGCGCCTCCGCATCTTTCTCTCTCCTTTCCGACCCTTCCGAAATCGTCGTCAAGTCTGCTGAAACTACTCCTCGTTAACGTACGCGTTCCGTCCCTCGCCCTTACCGCGTCGGCATGTGTGTACACCTAGAGTCCAACGACCGCGCAACTAGTCCACCGCGTTCCCTTTGTCACGAGCCGGCGAGTTACCCTACTAGGAAAGTGCACGAAAGTGAAACTAATCTTCTACGAAGATATTTTTCCAGAAAGTTCGAAGCGACGAGTGGAAAATAGCGGACGAGCGAGCGTTCTAATGAGAGCTTCGTTCATTTTTCGGCGCGCTCTATTCGGACTACTATCTTAGAACCGTTGCCCAGCAGACGAGTTAATTTGCCACCCACACTGTATGCGATTTGGCTCGTTCCAGCGCCAACCGTCGGACCAACCACTGCCGGTTGGTTTCCAACAGAGGGGGTTAAAGAGTCCATCTTCTCCACAAGGGCCGCCGTTTCGACCCTCCGTGAGGTACACACGCACGGCTACTTCCATCCTCGTTATTAAACACGCCGTATTTGCTTTTCGATAAATGTTTCAACGGTAGACCAGCGAGCGCGTCCGCCGAACTGCGGTTTTCGTCCCGACCGGACGTGCACTGTTGTCCGCCCGCGTCTGCTCGCCCTCCACCCTAACAATACCCCTTCGATTTCCCTCGCTTACGACTACTCGTCATCCCAGACCCCGACCCGATTCGAGTCACTGGTATAAATATGATGTATATACGACGTCTCAGGACGTTGCGCTATTATCGCGCACGTCGAATTTCGGACCGAAATAATTGACAGGATAATCGAGGAAAAATCGCTGCACAACTACCGTGGCAATTGGACGGATTGGAAAGTAGCGGCCCAATGAGCGGACGCGATCGTACGGTTCCGCCCAGCACGGTAATGTTATTTTTACGCGGTATTTTTCTATGTTTACACGGGACCCGCTTCCGCAGTCTGGCGAAGCGTTGACAATAACCGTGATTTTCGCTACGTGTTCGAGGGTCAAATTTAATTTGCGAGAAGGGAGCGGGATCGTTTTCCGCGCAAAACAGCGCGCCAGCTCCCGGGGTGTACCGAAGTCCAGCGTGCATAATGCGCGCACGCAAACGGTTACCAGCGGCGCGTCGCGCCTCGATAAAACGACCAAACCGGGCGCAAAAATATTTACCCTTGACCCAGGGGGAGGGAGAGTAGGCCCACCCTCGCAATTTCGCCCCCCACCTATCGCGCACGTTATACCGTCGGCCGATTCGAGCGTGCAACGTGCCTCGTGCGCGCGTCGGGAATATTTGCGAATTCATGATTCACGCGCGTGTTCGGCGTCCGATGAGTTTGCAGGTACCGTGTGTGCGTATTTGTGCGCCTCTGTGCGCGCCCAGGGGCCCCCGCTACGTTTCGCCGATAAGGATCTGGGGCGGTAGCATTCTGCGCGGAGAGAGCCGCGAACCGAAATTCGCCGCCATTTCGGCCGGAATTTGTATACCTCAAGAGAGCCCAATTTCGCGACAATGTGGAGAACGTCGCTTTCTTCTTGTTCGACTCTTCCTCGTTCGTGCCGGGCCGTGCGTTCGTGTAGGCATTCGTATTGTTCGCGACGTGCTCCCTTAATTGCCGTATGAGGAAGGGCGCCGGCGAAACGCGCAATGTTCGGCTTGGACGGTGTCAGGCTTGCGCACAAGTAATTATAGCTGAAGACGCGAGCGTTTCGAATATGTAAACTGTACTGCATACCGGGCAACTTATTGCGCACATAGGTCTCGGCGTGCACACACGTTGGTAGTTGGAAGACGTTGAACAAACGAATCTGGAGAAAATTGGCGCGCACGGCGATGAGCGCGTCATCGCCGGGCAGCTAAGCGAACGTAAATAATTTCGCACTTACCTATATCTCGCGCGGCGACGACGGTGCAACCGCTGGTCAAGAGCCATGCAAGGACCAGGCCACCGAGTAGACCTTTCCGCCGACCCTTGCGGCACTCCATGGTGAGCTCCCGAGCTTCGACTACGCCTGGAACAGGAGAAAAAGAATGCATCGTCAGACGTGTCGGTACGCGCCCTCGATATCGGTCGTGGAAAATGAGAAATATTTTTCCCTGCAACGCGGCGGCTATGTACGAAGCAAACGATAACGAGTACCGCCGCGCGGCGCTGCTCGGATAATAATGTTCGGCTAACAATCGACTCGCGGAAAGTCCGATCGTTATATTCCCCGCTGATTAATTAATTTAATAAACGAACACTACAAAGTACAGACGGGCAAAACACGGCGGTGCATCGGAGCGTGTTCTTGCGCGCGAGCGCCTCGCTCAGGCGCACTCTTTTTATCCGGATTTAATATCCATGTAACCCGCGCATTGTCGCCGACTCTCTTTGTCGTCTGGCGTTGCCGAAGAAAAACGCGTTATTCGAGCGATTTCATGCCTAATCCAACGCGTGCACCTGCTCCCTTTCTCGGGGCCGAGTGTGCACGGTAGGCGCCTCGCGTATTTCAAGCCGGTTTTCTCGCATCTCACTCTTTCTTCCATCACTCCTTACCTGTCCCTCTCTCTCTCTCTTCGTTTGACGCGCTGCCGCGTCTTTGCTTTTCGCCCCGCTACCCTGCTTTTCCCCTGCATTCTTCTTATCTATTCGCAGCCGCTCAGACGACAAATTTGGTCGCGCGCCCCCTCCTCGCTTTTTAAAACAAGCCCCGCCACGTAACCGAGCAATCCGAGGTGAATTCGGACGAGAAGTTCGTGCGGCAGAAGGGAAATACGCGCTATTGTCAGTAAACACTATAAATCAGCTTAATCCGCGGGCTGAACAAAATAAACAAGTCGCCGGTTGAAGGGAACGGGAGCGGGAGCGGGGGTGGTTCGGCTGTGAGCGGGTGGACGGTTGAAAGAGTGATAGAGAAAGGGTGTCGAGGGCCGGTGGATGAGTATGGATGGGAGAGTGCGGCGGGGAACGAGCCTGGAGCACCGCGTGAATGTGGGTTAACGAAGGCAAAAAAGGAAAACAGTTCTGGCATCAGCGTTTCGGCGTTTACCAGGGCCCGCACAATGGGATGCCGTCGAATGAAAACATTCTGCCCGATGACAGAGAAACAGCGGCCGAGAAGGGTAGCGGAGAGAGGAGCGAGAGAGAGAGAGAGAGGAGAGAGAGTGGAAAATAGTCGAAAATGAAGTGAACGCGTGCGCACGCCGACCCTGCGCACGTTCTCTTTCCGCGTAAACCCGGCACCCTCCCTTCTGTCTCCTGCACTCTCTCTCTCTCTCTTTCGCTCTCATTGAGAGAATGAATGCGCTGCGAAATTCGAAAATGCAACCTCGCTGGGGTAAAATCGAAACGAGCGTTTCCCGGGGTTTCAAAGACCCGTGCACTTAGGTTAAAGGATACAGAGGGGGATGTTGAGAAAATGGTTGAATAAACGACCTCGCCGGGCCTGTACGCAACAAATTGGCACAACCCGAGAACAGCCCAAGCGGCTTGAATATTTAAAAGCTACCTGACCAATTAAGGCGCAACATTACACCGCGATACATCGACGTCAGTGGAGTAGACGGAGGCGGGGGCGAGGCGGCGAGCTTTTCCGCAAAACAACGACGTGGACAGTAGAGGCTCACAAAGCGACGTCCGCAGTGTCCTCCTCCTCTCAAACTGTCGGGACGTCGAATGCGTAAGTGGAGAGTATTCTACCCAAGAGAGAGAGAGAGAGAGAGAGAGAGAGACGGCGTGAATTTTTCCAACAAGTCTAATTAAGTCGTGCGGCCGGCCGGCCGTACGTACGGCCAGAGAGAGGTAGTCTGCCCACTCTCGTTACCGTTGGCATTCAATGGCGGTTAATACGGCCGGCAGGATAAACGCGCAATCGCGGGGTAACGTGATTATCGCGGAAACATCTGTAAACTCCCCGAGTAACAATGATAATTGAATGCGTTAGCTTCCTCTGTCTCTCTCCGCCCCCCACCCTCTCTTTCCTTCCGTCTCTCCATGGCCCTGCTACACTCTCACCCTCTCACCCTATCTCTCGGCGTCTCTTTCGAGCGCGTTGTCGGTGCATCGCCGCTACGTCGAGACAGCGAGTTAACGTTGCCTACGTTTCGTACGATCGCACAGCGTACACCAAACGTACCCGCCCGCGCGATCCTCGCACACGCCAATGCGCGCGGCACACACGCACATAGCGCTCGTGTGCACGTCCGACGCGTTACGCATAATTAATCCGACGATGCTATCGCTCCTAACCTTGTATCTGCGCGTTCATCGCGTGAATAGAATCGGCGGAGCACGATTCTCCTTTCATCAATGTTGCGAGAGAGGCACAGAGTGAGAGAGAGAAAGAAACGGCGAGCTTCGGGGGTACAAGGAGAGAGAGAAAGGTAGCGTTCTCTCTGTCCACTCGTTCGGTCCTTTCTTCTCTCATGCGTGTACGCGCGCATGCATTCACGATTCGTGCGCCCGCGCCCCATTGTGTGCGAGCGTGTGGTCCTTTATGCGCGCCTGTATGCCCCTGTCCGTGTGTGTGGGCGCACCGCGTTTGTCCGCGCCGCGATAATTGCGATAAGCGCGATGACAACGCGATTCCCATCTCGGAAGTTCGCCGTGTGGCCAAAGAGGGAGCGAGAGGGATGAAGAGGCGGAGAGGGTGAGAGAGTCAAAGGAAGAGGACCGTGGGAGGGCACGGGGGGCTCGGCGGCGCATACATGAGTTACACTCGCGCATGCACTCTGCCTTTACCCGATACTGGCCACACAATTGGAGAGATCCTCGAAGGAGTGCGGCGGCCGGCCGTAATCTCAGCTTGACAATTTTTTCCCCCTTTAATACGTTTCCTTGGAAACTGTACTCACCGGGGCCTGTACCTCTACCACCCGCGGACCATCGCTCCCGCTCCGAAAGGGAAGGAGGGAAGAATTTTTCAGATTTGCAATCTAGACGCACGGCTTCTTCCTTTGGCCAGCGCGCGTTCTCCTCGACGACGACGACGACGACGACGACGACGACGACGTGGCTTACTACGCGCGCGGCCGTGCTTTCTCAGCACTTCTAGGAAAGCTGCGGGTTTATCGTGGCGAAGCATCGTTTTGTCGTGCGCCTCTTTGATTCGCGCTCGGATACAGCCTCCGAGCCGAAGGAAAAATCGGCGCTCTACCGTCGGGCATTTTCTTTGAGAGTACGGGCACGCGTTAATTGGTCGCGCATCGTGGGAAGTTCGCCCGCCTGCCGCGCGCGGTTAATAACGAGCGCATGAAAAATTTCGCGAAGCAACTTTCCTGCCGGCGTCTATTATATTCATAAATATCAAAGCGTCGCGCTTTTGCTGCCGCCGCCGCATGAATAATAAAGCGAAGCGTCATGAGCGCGGGCATAAGGCCGCGCGCGTCCCATCGTGCGCCAAAGGCGTCCCTCCGCTTCGGAAAACGTAAATTTGCGTATTATTAAAATAACGGCGATTAAAGTAATTGAAATACAGCGATGCGGAGCAATTTCTGCGACCACTTAAAATCATTTCGACGCCTCTCGCCGATGAATATTGAACAGCCCACGCACCTGCCCGCTTACCCATACTCCCTATCACTTCTGTCTCTTTCCCTCGCCATCCCCGTTTCCTTCCACCCTTTCCTTCGCGTTTCACAATCATTTCAAACGACTCGTCCATCATCGCCGACCCTTCGCCGTGAAATCACTTCGCTTTTGAGCAGCAAACGCATTATCGTGATGAATGAGGTATTAAACATCCCCCTCGTATTAAACCCTTGCCTAGCTAAATATTAGCCGAGTTTTCCGAAAATAAATTCGTACGACGAGAACCGGAGAAAATTGTCCAGCTGACACTTGCAAGCATTCTGAATGGCTCCAAAATAAGTGTCAACAAACAAGAATGCTTATCGATTCCATTCTTTTGTCCCGTGCCGTTCCTTATCGTTCGAACGATCGAAGGCAGAGTGCAAGAAACGATTTAGGAAACAATTACGCTGCACTTTCCAGCCATTCCCCCGATACTCGGAAGCACCCTAATGTTCGCACCGCGAACATCGTCGAGCGACGTGCACTCGTTCTCGCGCACCTGTCTACCATCATCCTCTACCGCAAAATCAGTCGTCCGGCACGTAGCACGCACGCTCGCCTCGTCAGGCGGTTCGAAAAGTTCTTGCCACACGGGCCGTCATCGGAACCGGGCAGGGGGAATGAGAAAAAGCGTCGGAGTCGGGTCTGGCGGGCGAAATTATTTGCTGAAAATCACATTATCGAATTGGCGGGCACGGAGCCGCCGCGCGCGCTCTCGCAGCTTTCAATTTTACACCCAGACGCATTTTAATGCACCCGCCGAAACCGCGGACTCGATCGTCGCTCCCCCACGCAATTAAAAATAATTGCATATTCGCGTGTGAGGCCAGCCGGCGCGCGGAGCGGCGTCAGCATCGGCGATGGCGGCGCGATGTTTTGATGGCGGCGTTGGCAGTTGCTGGAAACGGTGGTGCGGTGGCGATGGAAGTGGCAAAGGGTGGCTCGAGGCTTCTTCCTTTGGCCCCGCGGCCGGCCGGCGATGAGCTTTGTTGTTTCGAGCGAGCGAGCGAAACCGCACCGGGGGCAAGATTAACCCGCAATTGCGTTCGCCGGCTCGGCCGGCATGCCGCGGGACGTCGAAGCGGCCGGAAATCGTCGTAAATTTTCGACAAGCTCGCGGAAATCATCAGTTATACCCTGCTGCCCTGCGCCGGCACGGCATGGCACTCATCGCGCGTACCGTAGGACCTTCACGCATGCCACCCTATATACGCTAGCGTGTCTCTATCACACGTGTCCGCCTCTCTCACTCTTTCCGCTCTTAAGGAACTCCTTCCCTTTTTCCATCGTCCTCTTCGTCACAATGTGCGTGCACGCTCCTCCACGCCGCTTCTTTCTGCTTAATCTGGATACTGGAAATTAGTGGGTGGGAGAAGGCATGTGTAGCCTGGCCAACGCATGAGTCTCTCGGTGCACAACGAGTGCGTGTTCAGATGCGTGTCTCGATGCGTGCGAAATAAGAGACCGTCCTTTGTCCACGCCGAACGCGAGGGCCCATTCTGCCGGCGGCGGCCGCGGCCGCGGCCGCGGCGGGGTGGTCCGCCTTCAATTAGACATCGCGCGACACTACTTATCATCCTCCAATTTTCTCGCACAATTGATTCTCCTCGCGCTAACGCTCACGCCACGACTGACATTCCGACTCTCTTTCAAACCGACAATCAGCGCGCCCCGCACGAATCCGCAGTTTTTTTCCGCGAATATTGACGAGAGCGTATTTGTGCTCGTTCTCATTTCCCGTCCCTTACCCCGGCGGCTTCCTGCTCCGCGCTCAATGCTCTTCACACGGTGCGGCATGAAATAATGCATAATGCAGTTTTGCGGTATGTACGTAAGCAGCTCATGCGCGTGTAAAATGTCGAAAATATATGGGTCCGCCGTTGGCAACAAGATCACGCGCTCACGGTGCCGCTCGCAGGGAAAACTCGCTCCCCCTCATATTGTTATGTTAATTGCGCGAGGAAAAACGAGACGTACGTACTACTTCGCGCATATACCCGCTGTCGGCGTAAGTCGAGGTGCCGGCGAGTTACGTTAAGCGGCCGTCGATATTTGCACAGTCGCACCCACCGATGGCAAGAGGAAACTTACTTGCCAAGCTGCGAGCGCGCGATCTCAAACGCAAACGTAAAAGCTCTCTCCTTGCTCCGTTATCGCGAAAGTTTTCGATTCGACGAAAGGGCCCCTTTTCGGGCTGCCGATCTCCACGAACGATACATCCCGCGGAAATTCGATTCTCTTTGAGTGACGGACTACACCGAGCATGCATATTCACGGCAGCCTTGAATCTACACGCTGCTCCCCGGCTGTGCTCAGAACGTACGCGTATACACGTACGTAGGCAGACGTAGCCAGGGGCGTCGCAGTATCGCTTCCTAAAACTTTCACCGCACCGTGTGTCAGTCCGATTCAGTGTCACGAGCGAAATCTCGAGAGCGGGCGCGCGCGAGTACATACGCGGAAGAAAAGAAAGCCAGCTGACAGACAGACGCGTACCAGGGCGAGACAGGAAAAGGGCAGGCCGAGTGAACGCCGAGCGTTCGCAGGATCGAAGAGGGTAGGAAAGATAAACGCGCGAAAGATGACGGTATAGCATAGCCGTCGTCGGAGGAGGGGTACAATGCGAGGACAGAATACGGGGGGGGGGGGGGGGGATACCTGGCACGAGGAAGCGACGCGACGGAATTTCAGAAATTGCGCTCGACATTTTCGCGAGCCCCGTGTACATCTAGCTATCTCTCCCACCAGACCCACCCCACTCCCGTCAAGCACCTTCGACGTCCCATGGCCGACCCGACCCTCTGGCCCCTGCTGCTCGTTCTATGCGGTATCGCCGTCGATCTCGTCTCGTTGCTCCTTCCAGGCTTTCGCGCGCGGTACGATCGAAATGTCGGGATATCGAAGGGATCGGCGCCCAGGTATTCGGGGAAGCTGGCGTCGTGGGGTGCGAGACGTCGGCGTCGCGACGACGGCGCCGGGATCGGGGCCGGCAAAGTTCGCGCGAGTTTTATCGTGCCGTGGAATGATCGAATGCAGTGCGCAAACTTTGATCGCGACGGAGCGGTGTGTAGGGCGGGAGAGTAGGGCGCACCTCTCCCCCGCTGCGCTGCTCGCGGAGAACTCTTCTGGTATTCAGGGAATCGGGTCGGGAGTGGCTGCGAGGCCGAGAAGGCGCGCGGAACTTCCGCCAAGACGTGCGTGCACGACTTTATCCCGCGGCGGGAACAATTTAACTTGCCCGATGCACCGCGCGTGCCCGCCAGTAGTTTCATTAAGTAGTTCGCGGCCTGAAGAAGTATCGCGCCCGCGGTGCTGGCTGCTCGCTAGGACAAAGGTGAACCTCTTTCGAATTCTTTCTTATTCCGCCGTCAGAATTCCGCGCTGGAAGTACGTTCTCCTCCTGGGCACAGAATTATAGGCACTGAAATGTATGCCTGCGTAGTGATCGATGGAAGGAAAAAGACTTTGAACGGCGTCGTAGCGTTTCTTAAGCGATTCTTAGTTGACAATGGAAGCCCATAAAGTCATCACTGAAGCCAGTGGATTAAAGAAGCTTCGATCAAGGTGGCTGGGTAAATCGGCCGACGGAATCCTATCCTCCGACCCGTCGACGCTCTCGATTCCAAGACCGCCGACTCAGGAGAACGATATATATCTTATCGTGTCCGATGTACGCCGCGTCGACGTGGAAAGAGGGCCGATCTCAATATACGATCTCCAAGTTCCTCGACTTTGAGAGGGAAAGAGTGCCAAGCGCATCGAGCGGACGAGGTAAGAATACACCCCCGCCACTCCGTCCGTTTTTGGCCAAGTCTTGCCGTACATATCGGGAATCGGACGTTATTGCGGAGGACACAGATGAAAACTGCAAAGTGCCGCTTTCGATTATCGAAGTAGGACGTCGCTAGTTCCGACACAATGCCTCGAGCTGTTCTTATTGTCTTGCCCGCTCGCTAGTAGGTACACTCGGTACACAGGCCAGGCGTGTTATATATTACGCCGATAGCGGAGAACGATGCCAGAGCAAGAGCTTTCTGCTGACTTTCAGTCTTGAGGGAGGGAAAGAGAAAGAAAGAGCTTTTACTACGTGGGACACCGAAAGAATCTCGGGGACACTCGCGAAACTGGCCACTTCGTGTGGTAACGCCTTCACTCGAAAACCAGAGCGCATCAGCTGGCCAGAGGCGATTGCAGATGTTTAATGAAACTCTTTCAGAAATACCGTTCCTATCGGATCCACATCGATCGCTTTTAACGCGCTTTCTTTTCAGAAACAATTACCTTAATCAAAATTGTTTTCAATTATTCCATGCTTCCCGCCCCGCGATCGCTTTTATCTCTCGAATTACGATGCGTCTATTGGAAAGCGTGACGGTGTGAAAATATAGTGGAGCAGCGCGTCGGCGAGGAAAGCGGTGCCGATCCATTCACGGCACGTTTTTGCTGACGAAAATATAATTTCACGCTTTTCCCGCGGAAGATCGGCCGCTTGAGACGAATATAGAACGATTACGTGGGAATAGCGTGGAACGTCGATAATTCTACAGCGACGCACGGTATGACGGAACACCGAGGCGAGGATAAATGGGAACGGGGAAAGAAGAAGCTTTGGAACAGGGACAGGAAAGCTTTCCCCGATTGTCTTTACGTCGTCGTTGTTGGCGCTGAATACTCGGCGTCCCGGCGCGTGAGAGAGCGCGGAAAATAAATAGGACGGCCTCAAGTGCAGGCCGTGCGGAAAGAATGGACGACGAGGCGGGACAAAGAGACAATTAAAGGAGCGAACACGATGACCCCTTCGTGCGAGATAAAATAATTAGACTCCCCACGAGCGGCATGTCTGCCGTCGCGAATATCTTCGTCGTCTTACGTACGCGACGAGCGTAAATCACGAAGGATCTCGGCCGGAGTCGAGTCGAGGGGCAGGACGCAGGAACAAACAATCCTTTGGATGAAAACGCAGTCAAAGCGAACGGCACGGAAAAACGGACGCTTCTGTGCCAGTACGTTCGTTTACCGTCGTAGACAGCAAGCGATTTCGCGGGCTAACGAGAAAAGGCGGCTGAGATGCGCGAGATGAAACGGCGAAACGTTGGCGTGACGAATGGAATATATCCGGCGCCGCAGCTGAGGGAATCGTTCGGTCGACGTGCGAGGAAGAGAAATGCAGGAGTCCGCAGTCGCCACTGTATCACTCGGGCCAGCGCGGCAAAATTCTCAGCCGTCCCGCCCGTTGCGAGGGCGGTTTAGGGTAAAACTCTCCGGCGAAGGAGGGCTCACTTTTCACTTAAGAAACGAGAACGGCTGGGCCTCCTCTAACTGCTCGCCATTACTCGTTATTACGGAATGCGTGTGCGCTAGAGCGCGAGGAGGCGAAAAGCAGAAAAGAGAGCGCGGAAAGGGGGGGAGGGGGGGCGAAAGGGCAACGACGGCGGTATCGTCGATAAATCTCAGGATGGAGGAAGATAAAGCCTGGCGCGGGTATACGGGCGCGAAAGTGAGGCTCGTCTTCGAGGCATCGCGGCGAAAGATCCACCTTCCGACTCCTCCTCTTTCTCACCTACGAATCTGCCCCCTTCGCCTCCCCGCGCTTCCTTCTTTCCTTACCCAGCCGCGTGCCATAAGATTTCCGTCGGATAACATCCACCGGAAGGCTGCCTGCGGAGAGGCGGAGAGGGTCGGCGAAAACTGGAGGAGGTAGAAAAAGAGGAGACGCCAGTGACGCGAGCAGTCGTTTGCGCCGGCAACGACGAAAGTAACGTGAGCTAAACCTCCCCCGCGCCTCTGCTATTCTTCCCTACCGCCGTCGTCGGCGACCCGGCGCACGGGAGCAGCTCCGAATTATTTTCTCCTTATTTTCCCCGCTCGCGGCGTCTCTGCGTCTTCTCGCGCCGCCTCGGCCGCTTATCTCCTCGTGCGAGAGGACGGCTTTTTCTATTTTCCCGAACGAGATTTCCGCGAGGCCGCCTGTTTAATTTGCGTAATCCGAACGGTAACGCACGATAATCCGGCCGAATAATTTTCAGCCCTTCCGCGGCTGCTCGCGCGCCTGCTATTTTCACGGTCGACAATAAATAGACAATGACAGAGGGCGGAGAGGGTGGAAGCGCGAGTCGCTTCGATTATTCACTCCGACCCGATAAGAATAATCCTTCTTCCACATCGTCGATTCTCTATCTTGCATCTGCGCGCACGTACACTGGCACGTATGCGCGCGCGTATATCGTGACTACGTAGAGACGGCGAGCGCATAAATCCCTGCGCTAATCGCTCGGCAATAACAATAACCGCTCGGGATAATCGTTCGATATTAATATTAACGCGTGTGCCATGTAATCGGCAATTTTGCTAGCCAATTAAATCAGCCCCCCTCCTCCTCTCCTCCCCATCCTTGTCACCCCCTCCTCCTGTTCCGTGAACTATTCACGAGTTCGAGCGTAATGAAGAAAGCTCACTACGGCTGATGATGCCTGCGCGGCCCACTCCGTCCGTCTTTGCATTTTAAGTGGCTCAAATTGGCAACGGAAATTGACGGGACAATATTTTTCTGTTAGCCGAACATCGGCCGCTCGATGGGCGACTTAATGAATCGGCGCAAAAACGTTTATTCTGCATTCGCCTCTAACGACGAGTCGAAGAGAGCGGGCGTCGATCGGACGTGGTGGTTCGTGGTCGACCTCGTCCTTTCCCTTTCTTCTGTCAACTCGCGACATTAACCCCGGCGACGTTATACGGCGCGGCTGAATGGCAGTAACGATTCCCTTAAAACAATTTATGCGCATTGATTAATAGGATAAAGGCTCGATCGTGCCCCGAGTAGGGAAGTTGGCTGAGGGCTTGGGAGGCTAAAGCGCCGGGAGCAAGAGTGAGAGAGAGAGAGAGAAAGACGGTCGGAGTAGAGATACATGTACGCGCGGCGCGAAATGCAAGGGACCGTGAAGCCATCAATTTAAATGCGCATTGGCGCCGCAACCGGGCCGAGCCTTAAATTTTGGCAGAACGAGCGACGAGATCGACGACGATAAATCGACGACCCCGGAATGCAGGCTGCGCGCAGGGAGAGACGAATGTTAGCGTGCCTTTACGGTATTCCGCGGATCGGATCATTTCATGGAGGATTTACCGCTGCACTTTCGCGCGGCCGAAAGTCAAACGGCGCTTTACGGCCGTAAAGATAGCGATCTCGGCCGCGGCGGGATTAAAATGATCTGTTCCGGAAGCGGACGCTAGCGCCGCGGATGAGCGGCACGATTTCGTCGCCCCTTTCTGATCTACTTTCGCCCAGCGGCAAACCGTGTTTTCCGGCGCAACGGCTCGTCGAGTCGCTTCGGAAAACAATAATCCTCAATTCGCGGGTGGAAAGCGAAATTGATATCGGCCGACAGGAGAGGAGGGGTGGGGGAGGGTGGTCTACAAAAAAAATACAAAAAAAATCCGGTAATTCGTGCACAGCGCGCTTCCGCGAGCACACGCCGGTTAGAGGCGATGCATAGATGCTCGAAAAAGCACGGAGCCGTATTACTCGAATAGGTCATCCGGCAGAACTAGGGAAACTAGCGAAATCGTCGATTGAAATTCCATTAACCCGTACGCCCGGCTGCGCTCGCATATTTCTTCGACGGATTATCTATTTCGTCCTCTCATACGCTTCGTCTCTCCCCCCTCTCCTCACTTCACGTTCACCGTCGTCAGCTCCGTCATTTTATTACAGGACTAAAACGTCTCACGCGATGTCCCCTTTGGGGCGACTCTACGAGAGCTACTAACAACATTTTGTACCTCGCCCGCAATAAAAATAGCCCCGCTTCCCTCACTCGATAATCGAATCCGTTCTCTTTCTATCACGCTCTATGTCTCCTCCGCCCCACACCGCCGATCCCAGCCGACCTCTCGCACGCAGAAGGGAGGCGACGTCGGATCGAAGATAAGGTGCGACAGAAAGGCGCGTATCGAATCGCATCGAAGAAATAATTTTCGGCAGAGCTGTTTCGCCGGTCGACAGAGAGGAGCGTTGGAGTGCACATACTCCGAGCGTCGGACGGTTCGATGCTGGCGAAAGGGCAGAAGAGAGAGAGAGAGAGAGAGGCAGGTGGAGAGTGGGAGGGACGAGGGAGAGAGCGGATAGACAGAGTGCGAAGGGCAGAGAGAGCATTATACACGTCGAAAGTGTAGTGGGGTTATTAATTCTCGGGCGGTGCCACTGGCGTGACAAAGCCATCTGTTGTAACGGGCTTTCGCTCGGACCGATTACATGGCCAGAGAGAGGAGCGGATAAACGGAAAGAGACAAAGCGAGAACGACGGTCGAGATGGAGAGAGCGAAATGAAGAGGGGTGGAAGGTTTTCGCGGGAGCGCAAATTACGAAAATGCGAACGGGCGACGCGAGACAAACATATTTCCGCGCTATCCGTTTGGCGCGAGGTACGCGGCGGAAAAGCGCGGGATCGGCTTGTCGCGCTGAGATATTGCTTATGAGAATACGTTTCGCTCCGGCCGCGAAAACGATGTCAGAGATCGACGAGATTGGATGCCTCGAGACGATTTTAAAGTCCGGAGGATGCGATCCGTATCGCGGCATCCGGATCGATATAATGTATACCTATCGCTGCGGTTCTGCATGGGGCCTGCGGTTTCGATTTGCGATCGGCAAATGGAATCACGCGTCCTCCGGCGGCGAAGTCGAATCTCAGTCGAATATAATCGGGAAGAAGAGAGGGAAGGATGGAGAGAGAGATCGATAGAGGGCGTGCACGGTGGACGAGTGGAAGGATCGGAGAGGAGCGAGAAAAGGGAGAACGGGAAAACGACTATCGCGAAAGATAAAGACGGCGAAAGAGACTCGAAGGGAGCGAACGCGAACGACGATTTGTCTTGGCCGCGGCGAATCGACTCCGAACCGGCGGCGGCGCACCGCCATCTCCCGGTCGAATCGTTGCGAGTAAATAAAAAGTCCGCGGCAGGAAGCCGCGTAATCAAATCAATCTCCCGTTCTGCATCCGCGATGGCGCGGCGGTGCGCGCTTCGAGACGGCCCGAGCAACTTTCTTACGACGACGAGGACGACGGCTAGGGAGCATTCTTTCGCGGCGCGATATAGCGCTCCGGCGAGATAGTCATTCGCGTTTAACGACGTTCCTCGCGCCTCGCCGCTGCGCCGCGGAGCAAGTAACAATTTTCTCGGTCGCGCGGAAGGAATGACTGCTCTACAGAGAGGAATTACAGTCATCCCGGGACGGGGAGTACTGTGGCCGGTCGCAGCAGGAATTTTCGCCCCCGTCATTACTCCCGGCAAAGGAAAAGAAACGGTCGTTTCTCCGGTGAGCGCGACTTTTTCACCGCGCTCGCCGTGGAACGGAACAATTAACGCAGTGGCCATTGTCGCCGTCGACGTATTGCCGCGCAACGTCGCCGACTCTTATCTAATACTACTAATGACCGACGATAATATTCCGCAAGGAAAATCGTATCGTCCGAGGATAGCCGGTAGCGATGCAACGAGCATCGACAGCCACTTTTCCCGTCGGCCGCCGAAGCATTCGAGCGAGGACCGAGGAGATGTGTTAAAGAATGCGGAATGGCGCGAGGAAAAATCGAATTCCGCGAACCTATCGGCCGCTGCGCTATGGCTAGATTTCCCTTTCGAGTTCTTGCGCCGCCACGGCGACGGCGACAGCGGCGGCATTCTGATTGACACGTAAATTCCTTTTTGTCGTCTCACCGTGGGACATCATTAAGTTTTTACGCCCCCGGGGTGCCGTTCGCGGACGAGAGTAAGCACGGAGGCAGAGACGCCACGCAGCCGGACGAGAGGCGGTGCAGTAAATGTCGTACGCACACGGTATAAATAATCATCGATACGACGACAGCTCGCTCGTAATTAAGCAAGGCGCGCGCATCATCGGCCCACGGTGATGTACTGAAAACCGTAAAACGGAGAGATTTATGCTCGGCGCAGCGGCCGACGTAAACTCGACGGCTGAAAAAATGCCGCGATGGGGTTACGCAGGAGGCGAGGCGGAATCCGCGAGGCGATCGCGCGCTTTTTAAATGTTTATATTCTCTCGTCTACAATATTACATGTCTATCCCGACGCCTATCGAATTATGCGTAGGTATTCTCGAACGGAAAACTTGTCCCACCATCTGCCGATCGCAACACTCACTTGCGCATACCTGTAGCGATGATTTATTGGACAATGAGAGAGAGAGAGAGGGAGGGAGGGAGAGACTCGTTCCGGTAGCAGAAAGCGCAATTCGCACACCCGCATTGCGCATATTACGCAAATTGCGAGTATTGCGGCGAGCGGTGTGGAATAAAACGAGCTGAAATTGCGCATGGATTGATACTGCGTCTCGTTGACAGCGGCACGGTGAAAGGTCGTGGGGCAACGAGGAAAGGTGGGAATTTCCGTTTCCCTTCTGGAGAAACCGTCCAGCAGAATGGGAGGGAAAGAGAGCCGGAGCAGAGGCCGGAAACGTGGAGTAACCAGGGACCACCGACCACTTTGCGTAATTACCAGCTACCCCGGCCAGGACCGTACTATTTAATCGGGCTAAAGTGCAAGAGGCCCACTCTCCTACTCTTCACTCTCTCTCTCTCTCTCTTTCCCTCATACTCTTCTTCAACTTACGCTCACCCTACTCGTTCACTCTATTTCTCTTTACCAACTCCCCTTTTCTAATTTACTCCCATCTTCTATTTCTTTCTCCGTCCATTTTTCCCAACGCATCGTGCGTATGGAAGTTCGAGATTCAGCCGAAAAAAGTAGTAAGGTCGAAGAGCGACGTAGGGAAAAGACGCGCCCTGCCGCGGGAGAGTGAAATATTTAATCGAGAAAATAATATCTCTCCTCATTCCCGCGATTCACATACTTCTTACGCGAACATTTTTCATTATATTCGAATGCGTAAACGCTCCCCCTCTTTCCAACTTTATCTCCTCCCTTATTATTTTCCCGCTCCTCCGCGGTGTACCCAGCCTCCCTCACGCTCTCTCGCTCGCCGTGCGAATCCACTGAATACGTGAAAACCTCGGCGCTCTCGGATTCGGACGATTCATCGTGCAGAAGTGCGCCAGAGGACGAAACTCGTTTCTGCCGTCGCCGCGACAACCGTTCCCCCTGCGTGAGCGCGTATGCTCGCGCACGCGTGCACGGCCGGGCACACCAGTTTCGCGTCGGGAAAAGTCTCATTAATTTAACGCTCGTGCAGTCGTCAACGAATCATCGCCGTTGCACTTTTGTGGGAGCATGATACGTTAATAATTTTCCCGAAAAACCCCTACTAAGCCCGCGCTTTATCTCTCTCTCCGTCTCACTCGCCCGCTCAATCTCTCGCTCATACGCACGTATATAGGCAAGCACATACATATATGCTCTTCACTCGGCCTCGCAGCTGCATTAGAGCGTACTTTTTGCCGCGGCTCTTACGAGCGGGCGCGCGCGTGCGCGCTCGCGCGAATTACTCTATTAAAACTTATGATTCTCCGCTGGTGCGCAAAAAGAGATCTCGCTCCACGCCCCCGCCGGCCCCGCGCCTATTTACTTATTCAAATTATCGGCGCCGGCACTCGGATCGCATATATACCGTACGAACGCAATTGTTCGGCGCAGAAGTGCCGCGGGGGTGGGGGGACGGGTAGACGGGGCGTGTAAAAGTTAATCGGATATCCACTAACTTTTATTTTATTCGTCCGCGGCTCCCGGCCGACGCGCAGCTGGAACAAAAATTACGACGGGGAATTCGTAATTTGCAACACAAAGTGGCCGGTGGGGAGCGGGAATTTATTCCCGGGAACCTTTGCGGTCTCGTCGAAGACGGGAGCGAATAGAGAGAGACAGAGAGAGAGAGAGGAGCCCGACGGCGATCCTTATTCCTTTCTTTCACCCCTCCCCCGCCCCCGACGACGTCGTGCTCTCGTCACGAAGCCGGAAGCAATTTTACATCTCGATCCCGCCAATCGCTGATTGCGACGGCCAAAAATCCACCCTTAATCCGCGACTCCTCCCCTCGGCGCAAAAGATGAGAAGAGGACGAGATGGGAACGGGAAGGGAAAGTCGATCGGAAGTCGGAAGGAAAGGAGAAGGGAGGGGTAGAAAAATATTAGCCTGCCGAATATCTCGCAGCGACGTCGGGAAAACTGGGTTTCCCGGTCTGGTGGATAGATTAAAACTGTAATTACGAGAGGAATGGACCGCTAAGAAATGACCGTCGAATGCGAGCCTGGCGGTTCTCGTAAAACGAAAATTATTTAACCACACGCCACGGTCGTCGCACCCATCCTCTCATTCTCTATCCATCTATCTACATCTTCGTACGTACTCCCGCCCTTTGTTCCGACCCCACAATCCTTTAATTTCAATTCGAACCCATCGGCCCTTTTCGAGCGCCGACTTTTTACTTTTACCACCCCTCCGTCATCGGCGCGGCGGCCTTCATCGCATTTTCATGCCGCCGCGTGGCCCATTTCGTCCTTCCTCCCACTTCCCTTTCCTCCCTCATATTTATGCAACGCTCGCGCGACCGGACACGGATCTCGCCAGGGAAACGTTTTCCATGCTCGTTTTTCTCAACGAGCGACGAGCGACGAGCGTCCTCGCTGCAGCCCCGGTGTTCGTCCTACCTCATCCACGTCCATGACCAGTTCCGTGACGTGCGCACACGTTCCTGCCGGCGCGCACACACGCATCCGCGGCGCGTCGTTCGAAGGCGGCTTTGGCGTTTACGCGTCCGGCCTTAGTTTAAAATTCTGGCGCAAAAGGAGGGCCCCGGCCGTAGGGGCGATTCGTGTGCTCCCCCCTTGTGATTTCGTAATCGTGGCCTGCCAGCTCTTCGCAACCTTCTCTATGCGTCGGAGAGAACGTGAAGGCCCGGCGACGCTCAATTGTCCGCGACGCACTCAGATATTCTGCGCGCTTGCAATTAACTCTGGCTTAAGTCTCTCGTAACACTTGTTACCGAGCTTGAACCGCGATCGATGGTAGGGGGTGAAACAAAAGTTGACGAGGCCATACCGGAGGTCTTCCCGAAACACGAAAAGGGGAAGATGATGAAAATCGAAGGGTATCCAGGGGAACGCGCGCGCGGCACTCGTACGATTTCCGGGGCTATCAGATGTCATTTGAAAATTGCCTAAAGGAATTCAATATTCGAGCAATGGCGGCTCTGCCCGGCAGGAGAAATTCACGCGCAGCACTGTACATATTGAGAGAGCGGAGCCGTTTCGAGAAGCCGCATCGTCGACAGAGGGAAGGAAGCGACGACGGTTATTCGCGGAGTGACAGGTGTGGGTACACGAAACTCCCATGATGGAAACCTTACGGCCGAGGGCATGAGCTGCCGCGGCATAATTTGAGAATTCATTAGCGAACGTGGGCCGAACCGTTTGCGATTTAAGGAATTCGACTCATCGAATTCTTTTCCGCCTTTTTATATCCCCACTATTCCCTTCTCATTCCAATCTCTCTCTCTCTCTCTCATCGAGTTTCTCTCTTTCATCCTCTCTCCACCGATTTTCGTGCGCCATCTGCATCGACATCACGGTCACCGTTCGTTGAATAGATTAAACGAATACGGCCAGCCGGTAAAGCCGGCGTAATGTCGCCCGTGGATTCCGACGTGAATTTTAACCGTGAAAATATGCTCGCGCTCTTTGTACAGTTGCCCGACGGTCGAGGCAGGATAATCCGCCGAAACGAACAAACTCGTTTCGAGGCGCTTCTTCCAAGCGTAGAGACCACTCGACATAATGCTAGATTATGGTTAGAGGTCGGGCTCCGTCTCTCCCTCGCCTCGCCCCTTCCTTCGAACACCACCGCTATTAACCCTTTCTTCCTCTTTTTTCCTCATCCCTGCCTCCCCTCGCGGCCCCTCATATTACACGCCGCACGCTTCTCGGAATCTCTATACGAAGAGGCTACTGTAAAGAGAGTGACGTCACGCCGCGGCAGCGTCGTCGCCGAGAGTCTCCTACTGATTATCAGGGGGGAGAAACTACGATTTCACGAGGACGGCATCATCGGCGCAATGGAATCAACCGGTTCCAACGGCGCGATACGGCGGACGATAAAGACGTTTACTTACGAGGAAGCGACCCCACGTTTTTTTTTTCTCTCTCTCTCTCTTCCCACTTTGATCTCACGTCCGAGGGTCGCGCGGCGATTTCGATCGCTTTGCATTTCGTGGCCTGGCTCGCGGAAATGTGGGAATGGAAACGGACGGTGAGAGGCTGGGCGAGTTTCGACGGACCCTCCGGGCGCGCGGAGCCGTCGATGTGCGCGCACTCTCTCCACAGTCTACGCAGAGACGTATCAATGCGGAACGTGACGGCCCTGGCCGTGATGGCAGGGGGGCAGCGATGCGTCAAAATTGATTTTCAAGCGAGCGCGCCGCATTGACCTTTGGGTTCATTAAGCGCTGCCTGAGTCTCTCGCGCTCGGAATTAATTACATATTCGCAGACGCTTGTCCGACTGCGCGCGCTCGAGAGGGGGTGGCTTACGCCGGAATTATCGCGCGGAGAAGAGGGTAGCGAACGCGCGATCCGCGATATTTCGTCTGTGAATTCGTACGGCGAGTCGAACGTGATAAGCGGTCGCATTCTAATCATCGTAACGCCTCGAAACGGAAGGTCGTGGTAAGCGCACTGAATAAATAACGGCATCGCTCCGATCGGATCGGTTGGGCCAACCTGACAGCCACGGAAATAAATGCGTCCCGCGCGATGTTAATTTCCACTATTCCGTATGACGGTGCGTTTTTAGCAACGGAATTATCTTTGCACGCGAATCATGCACACTGTCCCCAGTCACTTATATTCTCAGCTCGGGAGGATTTTCGATAGTAACCGGATCGAGCGACCCGTTTGCGAAAGATATCTACATCGAATCCGCGTCTGGTATCTTTCTTCATTCGTCGTCGCGCGCGTGTGTGTGTGTGTATGCAAAATCCCGTAGCGGCGAGCTGGAACACGCCTATACGTGAAGGAATCGTGCCGTTAGAATCGTGCCAATTATTAATCGTTGCCTGTATCGGTTGTCATCACCTACTACTACGTCCTAGATCGCCAACTTGGAGCGGTTGTCCGGTCCGTACGACGCCGACTAGGAAAGCTACAAGAGTTTCTGAGAATGTATGACCGCGTGTTGCGTATATACGCATACCTAAACCATTAATTACAGCTCATTAGAGAAAGCAACCGCCATCTGTCCTGAGCTGGCTGTGAATCACTCTTAATCATTTCATCTGGAGACCGGCAGCGCGGTGACTGTCGGCCTTTGCTCGTGCTTCCACCGTCCCTCCTCTCTTCCCTCCTCCCTTCGTCCTTCTCTCGCACGCACTCTATCTATCTATCTATCTTGCCTCGGCCCCTCGACAAGGCAGAGCTACCTACGAGCACGAAATGACTACGCACACCTTGCTACACGCGTGACGATTGTAAAGTGCGTGTAGAGAGGCGAAAATGCGGCGGAAATTAAGTATGCCGACTACCGTGGCCGAGGCCGACTCGACTAATATCGAAGCCCGAGCCGGTGTTCCTTCGTTCCCCGCCGTAATTAAGCATTTTTCTAACACGTGGAAGCCGGCTCACACGGTTGTACGGGAAGTGCTCCTTGTCTTCGGCACCGGTTCTCGCTAACGATCGAAAATTATTGGAAAGCAAAAGCTGGTATAAGACGGAGAGCGTTTGCGATTTTCGTCCCACGTTAATCGCGCTTGCCATCAGCCTATAGTTCCTGCATGTCTTTTGCTAAAACGGACTGGCCGCGTACATACAAGCCGCGCCTGCGAATGCCGTCGTGATTATTATCACGCTCCTGGGGAATGTCGGTTGCGGACTGATTTGATTATGCGAGTAATCGAATCGGACCTCCGGATCCGTTGTCGCTCAGTTTTTAGCGCATCGACAGTCACGTGAAATACTGCAGAACTCATACTGCAAACGGATGTAATTGTTCATGTACATCATTCCTCATTATACTGCAATGATAATGAACTGAATATACTATACTATAGTGATATAGTAGAATGAACACATATGCAATCCTCCCGAAGATACAGCGTCAACCGTATGCGGCCGATGGAGCAGTCAAAGTGTTAAACGTCCGCGACAGACGATAAACGCGAGAAACGATGAGTCCCGCGGAAGTACAAGGCCGCGGGACGTAAAATAGCCCGCGGCGGACAATTATCGTGCGGCTAATGAGGAGCGGCGGAAAATGCGTTATGGCGCTTGCAGCCGTAGCGCGAGCTCGCGTTTCCGAGAATTTTTCGTCCGATCGACGTCACGTTACATCCCGTGCGCGGCGGGAAATTCAAAGGAACGACGCGGTAAGCGGCGTGTCCGGCCTTGTCGACAAATTAGTCTCATTCCACTTTAAAGAGCCCGACCCGCAGAGGCATTTTCTCTCCCCGTCATGGGAATCGTACGAGCACGAGCCGTTTCATGGCGCTCGCCTATTTGTCTTGTTCTTCACGCGATCGAGCCCGCGGACCCGGGGATCGCGGCGCACTGCCACGGTCGGAGCTCTGCTTACGAAATTTCACCCGGCGAATGCCGTGAGAGAATGTCGTTCGGCGGGAATCGTTCCTATGCGCGAGACTCGCAGAAACGAAGCCGCCGAATATCTCTCGGGCATCGAAGGAATTTATATAATCAGAGCGTCATTATACCGCTTTGTGCAATCGGCCAGTTGCTTGAAGAATTCGAACGAAAAGCGGCGCTAATTTGAAGGAGTTATCGCGTCGGACGCGTTCCGGAAAATTGGCCGGTAAAAGGCGCGCGAGGCAGCTCCCGGCTCTCGGCTGGTTCCGTTAATTCACCGCCGCCGCGCCGCGGGATTTCGGAGCTGGAAAAACAAGTAGGACGAGGCGTGCGCGGGACGATAGAGGGGTCGGTCGCAATTAATTATCCGAGAGCGACAATGTTATCGCGGCGTGCACGTCGGAGCGTCGTCGTCGTCCAGCGTCTTGACGGAGGAGAGGAGTGGAGAGGAGAGAGGGGTGGCCTGCCTGGCAAAGCTCAGCGCTGGAAATAATTACACGTCAGGCGAAATGAAATTAACCGAAGAGATTAGACACCGCGGTACGAAGGTGGTGTCTGGATATATGTCAGCACCACCCACTTTCCGAGTAAATAGCAGCCTCGCGGGCACGACGTTAAGTATCGAAAATGGCGTAAATAATGGCTGGCTTTTTTCCTCCTCGTCATGCTCGCGCGAGATAGACCGGCTGACATTTCGCTCAGAGCGAAGGATGGTCCGGCGCGCAGGTAGGCAGGTAAGCTGCAAGGTGAGCTGCGTCGTAGAGACGAGGCAGGATGGGGATGGGGCAAGGGATGGGGCGAGGGAAGAGGCAGGGGGCGAGACGTTCAGGCGGTCAGGAGAGAGAGAGTTAAGGTAAGACGACGTACGAAAAGCCAGGCGCCGATGGCACGAGCAAGGCCGTTATTTAAAGGTCATTAAAACCTTCCATGCTCCGGGGATAGGCGCAGCGGCGCGCGGAGACTCGAAAAATGAATTTCAATGGACCGAGAGAGACGAGCTGCACGGGGGAAAGGTCCGGACGCCTCTACGGACAACGAGCTTTAAAGACTGGAATAGAAACGTGAGTGGGAAATCGTGTTTTTCCGTGCCCAGAACTCGCGCGGCGAACCTCCGTCCGCTCCCGTCTACTGCGGACGATCGTGGAAGAAAAATGTTTGCACTTGAGGGAGGTGAAGTTCGTCGACTGCTCCGTGACTGCTAATTATATATTGCCGTCGCCGGTAGAGAGGCAAGAGTGACGGTGGTGAAGATAGTAAGTGCCGTCGGGAGAGAGAGAGAGAGAGAGAGAGAGAGAGAAAGGCGCAAAAGGAGGTGTCTAAAAGTTCCAAGTATCGAGCGATCGATCAACTGCCTCTACTTCGGGACCATTGTCTTCGCTGAATAATAACGAGTAACTTTTCTCAAGTTCGTCAAACTCGATGGGTCAAGAGGTTTTGAGCCGTTATAACCTCCGTAGGGTCAATTGTGTCCGATTTGGCCGATCCACGCTCTTCTAGCCGCTCGACCCGCGAAGGATGGACGCGGAAAGAAGGAAGAGAAAGAGAGAGGGAGAGCCTTCCTTTTCTCCTCTTTCCCTCATTGTACCGCGTGTACAGTTCGTTAACCGCATCAGCTTCTCGATCTCGGCGGCCAGTACTAACTTCTTTCAATGAGAATAAAGTTACGATCTTGTTTAAGCCGTCCTCGTTCTCCTCCCTTCCCTCTTCCCCTGTTTCTTCCACCCCGTCGAGAGCCGTAATCACCTCCACGTCGGTCTATTCGACAGAATTTCGTTCATGACTATCCCCCTTACGCCGCCGCCGCCGCCCCCACTCGTAAATCTTCGAAACCGTTTTCTCGAAGATCCGCTCGTATATCTTGGCGACGAGGCTCCAGAAAACTTCCCGACGAGTGAAACTCCCGAAGAAACAGAAATAAACGTCGAAATAATTCTGCCACCCGCGATCTCGGCCGGTCTTTTGAATAAAGTTTTTAATATACGAGCGGGAGGGCACGTAGACGTAAATTCGGGGCATGCGAGACGCTCGCCTATTCCGCACCGACGACAGTCACAGTCGTCTCTTTGTTCTACCCCCTCGCGTTCGCCTCGCCTCGCCTCGCTGTTTTTCCGTCCCCGCATTTTTTCCCACTTTTTCAGCCCTCCGTCCATCCCCACTGTGCCTGTCGTTAGTGTCGTTCCCCGTCCTGGCCGGCTCAGTTTCGTACAGGCGCCACGCTTTGACCCGTCGTCGACGAGGGCGCATAAAAAGTGCACCCCAAAGTCGTTCACCCACATACGTTCGTTGTCTGCTAATGGCCGCTCACTCTGCGTCTAGCAGCGCGCGGCGAGCGGCGTCGAGCGATTCGCTCCTTCGACCCTTCGAGGAATCGAAAGACATTTCCTCTCCTGCTCGGCAGTAAGCCAGCCGGAGCTAATCCGCGATATCGTTCGTACTTCATTAAGGTCCTCCCCTCCACAGACTTTTTCCCCAGCGACTAGCCCTCTCTCTGGCCGACTGAATTCGTGATTTACCGATCCACGTGATTTACTGCGGACATGCTGGTGTCAATTTATCCACTATGATTCTTACGAGCGTAAGAGAGAGAGAGAGAGAGGTGAAGCGAGTCGAGGGTAGATTACCGGGAGGGTCCTCGTAAAACGAGAAAGTGTGGTATTCGACGGTCGGCAGAACTACCTCGCATAAGAATTGACCTGATTTATGCCACTTTGCTTGAGGAGGTTAGACGACGTTTTTACGTGGCGCGAATGAGCGGCCGACTGATAAAACTCCTCGATCACGCACTGCGCCGGGTTTCTTCGGGCGCGTAAGAAGAATCGGCTGAAGTTCCGAACGGCCGCGAATAAAGCAGGAATTGGCCGAGGGCGAAAGAAATAGAGAAAGGTAAAAGGGGCTGGTGGCTGGCGCTCTCGGTAGCTCGTTCGTCGACCGCTCGTTCGGGGAGACAGAGCTTCGCAACGGCTGAAATCAAGAAGACGTCGTCAACGCGTTTTTACCATCGAGTGCGTTAAGAACATTTCCATCGGGTCTTTACGACGCAACGCCTCGGCGGGGGACACTGAATCCTCTCGCAGATTGAAAACGAATCTCCCAGCAGTGCCTGCGAGAGCGCGTCCGGCGTCGTCAATCTCGTCGGAGCTGCCCTACGGTAAACCGAGTCGATCTTATTCGAGGGCTTAAACCGCGAGCGAAACGAGTGAAAGCTAAGCCGTGGAAATCAAAAGGACTGCAGCGAAATGGTCCCGCCGCTATGGAGAGGGGGCTTGAGTCTTGAAAATTATCGAAGAAAACTAGCGGCCGGACGGGGGAAGAAAGGACGCGACCGGCGGAACAAGGAGAGGAGGATCGATTAGAGGCACCAAGAAGGAGAACTTAAATATAATCTTCCGGCTCCCACATAATCTCGTCCTTCCTACCCACGCTCCCCTCTCCACTTCCACTATCCGCTGCCGTTGCTTCTGTCCCTAACTGAACACCCCCGCCCCCTACCCACCCATTCCACCCTTTGTCCCGGCCGTCCTCCATTTTTATCATGACTACCGCGACGTGGCATTTTTTAATTAATCCCAGAGTATTTTTTATGAGAATTCCACGACGCGATCGTGTCAGTATGTATATACATAAGTATGTACGGTTGTGTATATATGTCGGCACGTAAGTGTACGCGTATATGTTGGTATTCAGGTGAAGATTATATAAAGGGTGGTCTATGTATGTATGGGTGTATTATATATATATATATATATATATACAGTTAGTAAGGGACAGCCCTTCGGAGCGGGGGTGCGGAGGTGCCTTGACGATAGGTACGGCTTCGCTGGCCCCCGAGGGGTTGGTAGGGGGCTGAAAGGAGGTAAATAACGCGAAGTGAAGGGGCGAGGGTACGTCAGCCTACTATGATTAATATCGTTGCGGCATGCAATCAGATCGGACATATATATGTACGCTCGTTGCCGGCCATTCGAATTACACCCGGTGGGAGGGACACGATTCGTTCTCTCCCCCTCCGTCGCCTCCCGTTCTTTCACCGTCAGGCGCCGCTTTTACGAACAATGAAAGCGAACGTGCGAAAATCCCGATATCTTCGAACAGTGCCGTTTTAATTGAACCGCGCGCACATTTAGAGATTCTAAGCTTTATCCCCGTCGGATGCTATCTCGTGTGACATCTCAAAGTGGTCCACAGTTCGGTCGATGCGCGAGCGGCAATGATCGTTCGTTCCGACCGATCGAGCAAGATCACACTCTCGAATCACAGTCACAAAGCAAGCCCAGTGGCCCAATGTAAAAGTCTAAAATTACAATCGAAGCCGTGATCGTCGGCCCGTATAAAGGTGGGTGTGTTGAATTTCAAGCTCTACAAACACGTGTGTACGCTTGTAACGGCGCTAAAAAGGGTCACGGGGAAAAGAGGCGAACAACGATCTGCCCGAGCAACGGTCCAAATGTCATTAATACGACGTGGCTGGACGAAGACAGAGAGGGGAAAGGGGCAAGAGGGAGAGAGAGAGAGAGAGAGAACAAGAGTAAAGGGCGAATGTTTACGATATAAACACGACTGTGCACCCATGCAACGATCCCCACGTGTGCTCAGTACAAGTAGTTACTTCAAACGGGGCAAATATACATTGCAACGCGCCATCTTTGCACGACAATGAACATGCAATTACGCACTCGTGCCGTTCGTTGTGTGGATACTGCTGTTGCGAAAAATATAGACCAATACCGCTAGCCGTAACCGGTCGACGAACGATAATGTATTCGCCCCGGCCTGATTATTATTTAGTGAGTGGCAGTAATGAGATAGCATTATGTCGTATTAATGACGCGCAACAGTTCGCAGGCGCGGTTTTACGAGCGACCGACGCAAGATATTTCTCCGCGCATTTTTGCCACCTGGCATTCGGATTGAATTAAGAATAAGGGGCACGACGAAATTTCAGCGAGTGTAGGCATAGTGTGCGGACGGACAAGGCGGGAAAGGACGCGGAGAGAAAGGCAGAGAAAGGGATGGCGAGAGAAAGACGTGGCAGAGGGCTCGAGCGACGCTAATCGACGCGGCGCGAGATCGCGCGCTGCAAGAGATTTATGCGCAGAAGGCGTACGTAAAGGCGCGTCTCTATTATTAAAAGCTGCGTAATAACCGGTGAGGCGCCTACCACCCTCCTCCCTCTTCGTACACCTCCAACCCGCGCGCACGGTTGGCACAGAACGTAACGATCGTAAATCATCGGCAAATTGGACGACATGTTAATCTTGTTTCGCCCTCGAATCCGATATGTGCGGATCCGTAGGTATAAGCGGGCGCGTACGGGGGAAAGTGCGCGGCGAAATAAATGGCATTACATCGGCGACGCACATACGTACCGGCAGTCATATTTTGTTATTTCGTTATTTCCGCGGAGCGCTGTAATGAAATTACCTTGACACCGAGTGTCCCGCCTAATAATTGATCGGACTAATTGCATCGTGCGGCCCGGTTAATGGTTAAAACTACACGATTCCGCGCGGAAAGGAAAATTAGGCTCTGACGTATGTACCCACCGTACCACCCCCCAATGTCAATACGTCGCGTGTTCCATAAAAAGGGAAATTACTGCCGTTTCCGGAATAATTTATACCGCTCGATGCGCGTGCCCAATTAAACCCGCTGCATTGTTAATGTATTGTTAACTGATTTAACGATCCGGCACATTTAGGTGGCGGCTCTCGTTTGCAGCGTTCCGAAAATGCCGCGACTGTCGCAACGTTCGCGACAAGCCGCTGAATAAAGAATGTATGTCTATAACAGGATACCCTTTGACTAAACTCTTATCCTGTCCCGATCGTGCTCACCGAGTATCCCTACTTATTCCTAGCCCACGCCGTCGCGAAAAAATGTTTTCCTCGTTCCCCCGGAAAACCCTGTTGCCTGACGATGGACGTGCGAGGACATGTTTTGCGTGCGACCCAGAAGAGCAGGGGTAGGGAGAGTTGGGGGTTCGTGCGGCGGTACACGCTCGGCATTCCAGGACGCGCTCCTACGTAAGCGTTCGCGCACGTACGGCGCGTAGCAACGCGTAAAATCCTCCTGCCGGGCCTGTTTGCTCGTGGTTTACAGGTATACGCGCGTTTGTGTACCGCTTCGTCCTGCGTACGAGTAAAGTGCGCACGGCATTGCGCACGCCGGCGGGGGACAACGCGATACCCGGCATGGCCTGCTGGCTGGCGTGTATACCTGTAATTTCGATGTCGCTATTGTTCCACGACGGCGACGATTAACGTCCCTCTAATACATTCGCCGACGATGCACGAGGGGTCGATCGGAAGCGCGCCGCGACGAAAGTGCTAAGTGCATCTCTATGATACCCCCTCCCTGCCTGTGCGCGCGGCTGGGTGTGCGCTTTTACGTCCACACTCGCCAGGCCCGAAGCGAAAGAGAGAGAGAGAGAGAGAGGGAGATTACAGACGCGCGCGTTATGTTTCGCGTGTAATGGAATCGATTAAAAGGCACGTTCGGCCTCGAGATCACTCTCGGCCGCGTGAGCACTTTAAAAATGGGAGAGAGAGAGAGAAAAGGGGAGCGCCGGTCTCTTCGCCGCGAGATATGGCCGACAGGTTTTATCTTAATGGATTTGAGGATAATTGACGTCGCGATGCTCCGGTCGCCGAGAGATTTGTGCCGGCTTATATTAGCGAGCATATGTTTTTTATCATAAACGATTGCCGATATTTAATGAACGTAATGGGGACAATGAACGGCGACGAGAAGTGATGGGCGGCGATAAATAATCGTAATAGGTATGATAAATTTGGCGACCGACGAAAGCGGTGAATATCGCGGGAAGCACGGACTGAGAAAAATTACGATAGCAAAGAGTCCACGGACCTACTTAAAGAAACTCGCACAAATCAGCGCAGAATCCGCCTCGTAAATACGCGCGAGAGCATCTTTTTTCGCGAAATACCTCGCGGTTATCGCGTTTCGCGAAACGTCTTCTCTCTCTCTCTCTCTCCGAATAATTTCTGCAACGATTGACGTCGCAAAAATGAAAGGTGAGAGAGAAGAAGAGACGATGGAACGGGGAAAAGAGAAAGAGAGGTAGAGAGAGTGGTGGAAAAATTCGTGGTGCACGAGGGACGAGGCGCGCGGTTAAGCGGCATTTTACATAAACGCAGCAAAGTTATTTCTGCTTGCCGGCAAAAGGAAGGCCAAACCCGCGGCCCATTAGACTTCCTATCGGGAGGCCCCGGCCGGGCCCCGAGCACAGGGCCTCTCCTGGTCCCAGTTTTATGGCGAATCGCTTTTAGCAAGTATCTAAATGACGATTTCTCAGCTAAACGAGTCGTATATACTCGACCGTTGGCTCTGCGAAGGGGGAAGGGGAGGAAGGGGGGCGGGTTTGCGTGAACGCACGCTTACCATCTCGCGAGGTGGACACGCTGAAACCTGGACACATCGCCGAACGACTCGTCTTTATGCTTCCTCTTCTCGATCGTCCGAGACTTTTTTAATGCTTTCCATTACGGGTTGCGCGGATAAGCCGGGCTCGAAAATGTAGACACTAGAGGAATATATGGTCGGCGACAGAGCGGCGTGGAACGCCGTTCCTCGTCCCGTCTTATGACGGTACACGCAGCGAACGGCCCAGTCGCGGTAAATCATTTTTACCCTCTCACCGCAAAACACCTTTCAATCCTTCGAATTAGCGAGACCGTCGACGTGGACTAATCGATTCGCGTCAGAGCCGATGAAATGTTTCTTCAACATGCATCGCGCGACCTGAGAAAATTGACGTGAAGCCGATTGCGTCGCGAAGCTATTAATTTCGATACTGACGAAACAGTTGTCACTTAAGCACGCCATGTGCCGAGTTGAGGTCAATTGCGCCAACTCAATGTTTCTCGAGATATACATACCGTCCATTAGATCTTGCCCATCCTCCGAAAGTCTCGCGATCTATTCTCGAATGAGTCTGCGCGGCGATATTTTGTAAACTTAACTACGCTAACCACGCGCCAGCTAGACCGAACGTTTCCGATTGTCATGCCCGGCACGCGCCCCCTTCTTGCTGCGGTTAACTGAATCCTCGCTCTCACGGTGGCAAGCCCAAATGAAGTCGTACGGACGCAACGGCAATTTCAATTGAATTAATCCGACGATCAGCGGACGCATTAGTCGTCCACGCATTATTAGCCGCGTGCAAATTACGAATGAACGGCTTCGGCGTCAGCGTCGGCGTCGGCGGGGCGGGCGGGGGAGGCCGTCGAATGTAAATTGATTTGCGCCGACGGCGGCCCGTGACTGTCGGGGCTCAAAGAGTCCGCGCGGTCCGAACGGTCCTGGAAATGAATTTTGGCGTATCCACAAAGCAGGAAAATGGCCGCACGGCCTCTCGCCACCGCCGGACAGCGGTGTGTGTTTTATGGCTTTGTCAAAGCGCCGGTTCACGGCCGGGCGTACTTTTGAAGCGGGCGCTGAGCCGCGCTCGATTACTTCCTGGTGCGGTTTTATGAATACCCGGCACGATAATTTGCACTGATAATCGGGTACAGAGCCAATTTTTTGATCCTGCCGCTTGCCAGGGCCGTCCGGCCCCCGCCTCCACCCCGCCGTACAGCCACCGGTCTGGCTGACAGAAACTAACTAATGTCATCGGCCGGGTCATACACTTCGAAGCGCGCAGCCAGGAATTTCCAATCTCGATTTTCACATTGTTTCGGCAGCTTCCCCGCTGATATCTCGCCGCGCACGAGCTTTAATAACCGTATTCATTATCGATATCGAATGGTTCATCAATAACGCGCGCATCGAGCTCTCTGGCCGCTCGGTAAAAAATAAAAATATATTTGTACGAGCGCGGATAGATATTATCTGTTAAGCCCCGCGACGCGAAAACCCATCAAGTGCGCAAATTGCCGCATCCCATTTATATGTTCGGGCCGCGCGAGAGTTTAATGCGTATCAAATGCGTCTCTCCACGGTGAGGCGAGCGAACTTTCCGCGATCGTCGTGCCGCTGCTGCGACAGTCGCCTCCGCGCGTAGGGCTTAAATGACGTATTTTGTCATCCCACGCAACGCGCCCTTTGATATATCATCGTGACAGTAGTCATTTCCTCGGCCTCACCGGCAACGCTTACACGCCGCCAGAAGGGAAACGAACATATTTCGCATCGGTTTGTGCGTTTGACTTTTAATATGTTACAGCGGGCAAACGTCGACCTCGCAGAATGTACCCAGTTCTCGTATCCGGAACGAGCGATATATCCACACCCGTGTCAACACAAAATATCCGACCGTCGAACACTTACGTCCGTTGCGTCTGTTTAGTCGAGCGGCGCCAGGGAGGAAAGTGCACCAGGGACGCACGTAAAAGGACAGTTTAGTTCGGAGACGCTCGTAATGCGCGCGTGTTTTCAGACACGGCCGATTGCGAAAGTGCGCTTCCACCTTATTAACCCGCGGGCGATAGGAGACACAAAAGTGCGGCGCACTGGCGTGTACTCCACGGTCAGAAACTACCGAGTATAAATCCGCTTATCCACTCCGGCCGACGTACAGGCAAACAAAGCTATGGATTTCCCGTGGGACTTTACATGCTGACGTGCCGACGAGAGAATTCTCAGGTAGATTTCAGGTAATCCCGGTGTGCTTCCACGGGCACATGCTTTTTCGTAAAAAGAGACGGAATGAGAAAGACGACTATACAAGGAGAAGGAGGGGAGAAAAAAGAACGAGCGGGCGTGTATCCCAACTCGGTCGTAGGATCGAGTTTCCCTTTGAGAAAGGTAAAAAACTTCGAAGGCTTAGCCGTTCTGATTAATAGAGCAGCCCTTATAATGCGCCACTATTCATTGTCGTCGTGGAGGAAACGACGAAAAAAACGCGTCTACGTGCTCCCTTCCTGTCAATTAGTCCGTGCGCATCAGTCTTGCGTTTGCAACATTATTGCCGATGCATTCCGCCCGCTCCTTTGCCGCATTTTTCACGTTGACTCCCGATCCGCCATCGGCGCGTATCACATTGTTACGTAATATTGTATTACAAACGAGGGGCGAAAAATGTCCGCCTACACGTATCAAGTCGCGATGCGCGTATTGACTAACGCAATACAGCGCTTTTCGCTCTCGCGATGATCGGCAGAGAGAGAGAGAGAGAGAGAGAGAGAGAGAGAGAGAGAGAGAGAGAGAGAGAGAGAGAGAGAGAGAGAGTTTCCGGCGAATGAGATTTACGGAAGCCGTCAAATCCAACAGCTCGCTGACGTCCGTCCGATATTTTCATTCCCCTAAAAGCACAGCCGGCAAATCATCGGCCATATAGACACTGGCCGCATACCTCGCCTTTTTATTAATATCGCCATTACGTAGGTAAACCGTCATTCCCGACGTTACATCGAGCCGATTCTATTATTTTAAAGCACGCGAACTTCTCTCCGCCCGAGACTCCTTCACGTGGCTCACAGCACGCAAGCACGTTCCGCCGCGGCCAGCGGATTCCGTACTTCAAAGATGCATAAGCTGAACGGAGTCGGAAAAATGGGAGCAAGTCGGTACGTTTTGACTAACGAAGAAGCAAACCGTAGAACGTATTGAAAATCACCAGTATAAATTTCGAAGGAAAATATTGCGTGCGCCTGTCCGAGTTGTGCACGAAACGCGAGATCCTTTCGTGCCTGGCACTTATTAGACGCACAACATTCGGGCCGGAAAAAGGCGACGGCAAATAACATTCACTTAAGCGAAATCGACGGACTCGAATGAACGCGGCGGCGGCGGCCGAAACGGAGTGGAGGGACGGGGTGCGAGTTTACAAGCGCTTAAACGGCGCATTTGCGTAAATGCGCCGGCAACGAAACGCCGTCGGTCCGCGGACGAAAGAAGAAGGCAGAGGAGGAGAAATGCAACCGCGGATGCGCCCGCGAAATGAAATGGGAAGGAGGCACGATTTCGCGGACATCGTTCTTCGTCGGTCTCTCTCTATACCTGCTTCTCTTTCTTTCTCCTCCTTCGTGCCTCTCGACGACGGTCCCTTCTCTCAGTCCGTCTCACTCTCTCTCTCTCTCTCTCACTCCCACTTAAAGCCCTCTCATTCATTCCACGACGAAGAACTCTCATGAGCAGCAATGCGGCTGTCTTTAATAAGACGCTTCCTTATTCTCCTGGTCATAAAGCAAACATAAATTACGAAGGGGCACGCCGAGGCCATGATGGAAGGAGACGGTACTGACCGGAACATACACAACGCGATGGCCCCACCCTCTGCTTTCTCTTTCCACCCTCGCCCTCCCACTCTCTCTTCCTGTTTTCCCAGTCACTCTCCTCGAGCGCTTCTTGCTCCGCGGGCGGAAGGTAACGCGAGAATGGAGTGTCCTTCTGGTAACGACGAGGGTGGCCCGTTAAAGTAACGTTAACGCTGCGGAAAGCTTCCTCCGCTGGCAGCAGGAAAGCAAGCCGGTGGACAGGGCAAGGAAAAGGGAGAAGGTAGTCGTGGACGGAGAGTCCCGTTATATCTGTCGCGCGCCATTTCCCGACCGTGCCTTTTACGATGACCGTTTCGTTCGAAACCTCTGACGCGCGCATGTCGACTTGAATAATTTTACGCCGCCCAGGACTTAAGCGCGCGCGCGCTGTAAAAACCAAGTGCGCATCCGAGAGGTGTGTACCGTGGGTCTTTTTTTTTAAGACTACAGGCCACGCGGTACGTGACTTCTGAACGTGCGCGGATACGCCCCGGCAGTCGAGGCAAGTGCTCGATTTCCGTAACTCGGGTGAGAGGCACGAAATGCACGGCGAACGGAAAGATATCGCCGACGCCGGCGGCAGTAACTATCCCACGCGCCATATTCGCATCGTTAATACGCCATAATCACGTCAAATATCGAGACTATCGCCATCGATCCCGCGTTCCGCGGAACTAGCCTAAGCCAAACTCAGAAATTGGATCCTAGAAAGGCCATCAAATATTCAAGCTCACCGCGCAACGTTCCTGAGCCCCTCGGATAACGACGCTGTTACTTCACGCGTCGTAAGATCTCGTAAATGGCACCGAATGGGCTCTCGCGCCACCGTACCTACCCATCTGTCTTGCCGATCCGCGTTCGTGGCCGTCACCGTAGGATCGGAAGTGGCTTCTAAATCTCGCCCGTCCAAGCCCTACGGCTCGTTTACCGGCGGGTAATTGTCGTACGCATATGCACTTACGGACAGAGAGAGAGAGAAAGACGGCGGGGAAGAAGAGTACGGTGGAAACCGCGCGAAGGAACTGCGAAGAGAAGACGCTCTTACCGCCACCCGTCTTTTACGGGCCTGATCGCACAGTAAACCCAGCCATTCCGACGTCTGACGAGATATGTGACTCCGGGCAGTTGGTATCAATTTGGCCTTAAAGACGGTTGACGCAGTGTGAGAAGTCGGCAGGCACACCTCGGCGAAAGGGGACTACCGTAATTGTCTGTAATTGTCGCGCGTATATGCACGACAGAGCGTACGACCGAGCGGAAACGACGAAAGAAATGGAACTGCCGAAGAAGGGATAGAGAAATCGAGCTTGTTAACGCTCGCTTTCCCGCGCCTAAGCATCATTGATCGGATCGTCAGCGGAGCGAAGTCAATTTAGAGCTGAACACTGTTATGATAACCCGAAGAGTCGGAGCTCTAAGGAGACGTTTCATAAAGCGGACGACGGTTTCCAGAGCTGAAAGGTTTTAGACCGTGTCTGCACTCTGCATGTAGATCAGCGGCGGTGCGATCGAAAAACGACGAGCGGAACGTTGAAAAGCAGAAGAGATGCTGGGAGGTCGTCATAAATACGCTTTATTACTCGAGAATACCGTGACGGGGAACGTGTATTCGCGGCGTACCGAGATTCGCAAGACCTTTATTAACCCACGCGGCGTCAGCAAGTGATTTAGGATGCATCGACTTTGCCTGGAATTGGATAATATCCCGACGCCGGGAAAATTATTTCTCACTGAGAAAATACCCTATCCATCCTTAAACGCCAGTTAGCACTGTCGGAATTATTATTTCGAAAGCAATCCTTGCCTCGGCATGCTCTAAATATAAACCGCATATGAAAGCAGTCGCTGAAACGATGAGGAACGTTAGAAGTCCGACGCTCGTACGCTGTGCGAAGTAGATCATCGCTGGGATGGCAGGATGCGACCGAGTAAAAGTTGCGTAATTACTCGACAAAAGGGACGGTTAGAAGGGTGCAAACTGCGCAACCCGTCGAATCAGTCCGCAGCATCTTAATGCGTGTAGCGTAGCAGGGGGAAGGCTGGGCGAAGGGAAAGGTGCGTTGCACACATTGCAGAAATCGATCCTCCCGGGAGCTATTATTGATATAATCACTCTAGCCGTGCGTGTCACCCCTGGTGCCTCGGCAGTCATCTACCTTCGTCCCCCCCATTATCGCTCTACGTCATGCGTTCTATATAGGGATTTCTCCCCGTATAGTCAAATTCAGAAAGTCGAACCCCCAGCTGAAAGGAGACGGGAGAGTGCTTTATCTACGCCGCGCACCGATGTTATTCCGTCAGATATTGCCAGCGTAGGTCGTCGCAGAAAATTATTAAAAGGAAAGAAAGACGAGCGGCAAAAATTCAACGCACCGGCAGCATCAGCAGCCGACGACGCAAAGCCAGCCAAGAGAATTCCCGGCTTACAGGCGTCTAATGGCAAATACCACGCCGCGAATGGCATCCCAATAGGCCCACTCGCATATCTCTACAGCGTCGAGATTCAATTCTCCGGTGTCCTATTATCAGATATAATCGCTCTAGCCGTGCGTGTCACCCCACGATGTCACGACTGTCCTTCACCCCAACCCCTCACCCTGCCCTTACGTCGACGTGGCCTACAGCCCCGTAACGGCTACGGACCGTCGTCGAAGATCGAACACACAACACAACAAAAAAACGAAGCGGACACGCGTCTAAGCTGCACGGCCATCAAACTGGCGATGGCGTGGTGAAAAAAAAAGAAGAAGAAGAAAAAGTGCACCGCGTAGGCACAGCTTAGGGCGCTGACTCTTCGGTTCTTCGCCGGTCGTTTGCATAAAGAGAGCCCCCCTCTCTCGTCCCGTAGCCTTCCTCATTCTCAAAGGGTGGCGCGAAAGGGGCAAAAGATCCCTCCGCGATTCCTACGTGCGCTTTTTTTATCGCGCCGTTCATCGTGATATACCCTCGCGTCGTGAGGGTCCTTCGCTCGGGGATCTTTGTCCGATGCGAGCAAGATGCACGAGGGTATGAAGGACCTCTTGGACATCGCGACCGTCTATGGGGTGGATGACATTATTCAGAATAATTTGAGAACAGGCGAGGATGCGCTTTGTGCCGAACAACGCCGCTGACAAAGAAATGCGAACGTTTGTCTGACGCATCAGTCAACAACGGGAGCAAGTGCGAAGCCTGTCTTCTCCCGTGCGAGTTGTTAGAAGCGTCGGATTATGCGAAACGACGAACGTCGTTATTCGGCGCAGGCTTTCCTTGTACGAATGCGACGTCTCCTTCACTTTTCGGTTCTGTATCCCGAGTATGCAGAGATCATTGTGTGGAATCAATAAGAATCAGAGAGAACTGAGTGCTACGACTTTCTCTCTCTCTCTCTCTCGGGAGAGAAATTTCGAAAAGTATTCAGTGGAGAAACATCGCGTGGTAGTCGATGTGCTAAGACAACTCGTCTACAGAACGATACGTGGATATACCCGTCAACGCCGCCCGACTGTTTCGTCGGCTCTCCCACTTGCCTGCAGTTTCTCCTTTTGAGATGAAAATCCTCGCAGACTTTGTTTGCGATATCACTCTTTGCCGAGCAAGTTCTCTCCCGCGAACGAGTGGGGCCTCTTCTCCTTTTCACGATTTACTCGAGGGAACCCGACGGAGGGCACCTGCAAGAAGTTGAAGAGGACGCTCACGTACGATCGCCCGTATGCCAACCCAGCCCAGTAGAGCCAATCGGCATTGGCTCTCGCGCTTCGTTGCCGCTACTTCGCCCAAGTTTCGGGTTCTCAAAACTTCTCGCCCTGCACCCCCTCCTCGTCCACCCAACCGTCGTTTTCCTCCTCCAGGAGTAATCCCCTCCTCCATCAGCCGAAACTAACCCCGTTCTATTCGGCTGGAGTCATCTGTATACATATAGCTACGAGCTGGGCAGAAAGAGAGAGAGAGGGAGAGAGAGAGAACGAAAAAAGGCTGCCCGTGCGCGGTCCGAGGAAAAGAGAATGTACTCGTTGGCGTTCGGCCAGAAAAATGTTTTCCCCCGCTCGCGGCAGCGGCGGGCGGTAAAAACTTTCGACTGACTCTTCCGGAAAATATTTTTAAATCAGTTAAATCGGCTGCGTGCGTGGCGTGCAGGATCTCAGGGCCCTGCTCTCTGACTCCTGCATGCGTCCTCCCGCCGGCCGAGCGTGTGTCCTGGGCAAACTAACCGTCGAGGGTTTAAATTTCAGGGAGAATGTCTTCGGACCGCCGCCGTCGCTGTCGCCGTCGCCTTGCGGAGTTCCGACCGGACATTGTGTAACCGCATTGGCCCCTCCAATCTTCTTTTACTTTCCACTTTCAGCTTAAGCACGGCGTCGCAGCGCATTGTTGAGCGCGCTGTCAAATTATTCCCCGGTACGATACAATCTTGTAACGGCATCGTAATTTACACGGAACCCCGTCAATCGCCCGGCGAGTAATAAATTCTAAGCATGAACACTCGGAATCGAATCGACCGCAGGGATCTCGGGCACACATAGACGCGAGTAGTATTATTCGCGGCGATACACTTACAGGAGTGCAACAGATTTGCCCACGATCCATCCGCGCACTTATCTCGTTCAGCGGCCTGCATACTCGTTGCACGCATGATTAAATTCTCAACGACATCGGCGTGCTTATCGGCCGATCGAGATCGTCGTCGCCGTCATCGGTGGAACGGGCGAGAGGATCGCTCTCGCACAACGGACGAGAGTCGGCCGACGCTCAGGAGAGAGAGATCGAGATCGATGCTGAAAATTCCGCGTCGCTAAAACCCGAGGATATCTCACACAGAAACCCATACTTATCCCCCGAGCCGAAGGAAGAGGCAAGAGAAAGAGAGCCGCCGCTGCTCTTGGTTCCCTCTCTGTCTCTCTTCCTCTCTCTCAGCTATTGCCGCGTCGAGGCACCGAAGGCCAATGAAAGGAGATAATGGCAAGGAGGTATGGGTAAGAACGAGAGAACGTAAAAAGGGAAGGGGGGAGGAGAAGCTGGCTGAATAGAAGAGGGAAGACGGAGAAGAGAAGGTGGAGGAGAATACCACACGTCGGTGAGAAGGATGGGCGGACGAGCTCCGAAGGAAGACAGAAGCGAGGGGCATCCGAAAGTGGGAGGAAGAGAGAACGAAGCAAGGGCAAGTGTAGGGAAGAGACGGCAGATATGAGGGACGGGAGGAAAGCGGCGCAGAGAAATAGAGTGTGAGAGAAAGAGAGAGAGAGCATGGTCGGAGGCGTGTAGAGGGAAGGAGGGTCTGAAGACTTGCGTGAGATGGACCTGGGTGCGCCCCGGGGGCACATCCTGTTCCCCTTCGAGGCTCCCGATAAATCAAACGCGGCCGAATGCATAATACGCTAATTACCGAACACGTCATTCTTCGCTTTCTCTCTATCTCTCTTCGGCCCGCGTATACCTTCGACGCCTACCTCTCTTCCTCTCCGTTTCCATCTCGCCCCTCTTATTCACCTCCCTATCTCATCTGCGCGCGATTCTCGTTCCGCAAATCGAGCCAAGTCGAACGTACCGATCGGCCACGTTCCATAAATCTCACTTTCGCGCCCCTTGCGCCATATCAAGAGGCAGCCTTACTAACGCCGTCACGCTAAAGAAGTAATTACTCGTTACGTAATGCCTATAGGGTTCCACCTGTCACTTCACCCCGGCGGTCATCTCAATCGACTCACGAGGCGAACGAACGCGACGGCGACGGCTACGATATCCCAGAAATTTCGAAACGCGCACTCGGCTTCTCTGCTTCGAGAGATAGTCAAATTTGCCCGTTCCGTTAATAAGCGGCACGGCAAGCTGGCAATTAAGAACGTCGTCGGAGTGTTGCCGGCAGCCGAAATATTTGGAGCACCGCGCGTGCATAGGAAGCTACATTGTAGACCGTACGTTGTACACCTTTCTGTGTAAAATCTGGAGCGAAGAAGCGAGAGCTGAATAAGCGTCGAGAGGGGGGGGATACAGTAGGAATTCCGTGGCGCTCGAGCCTCGGGAATATACATACACATGTATACGTCAGTGCTTTCGCGCGTTGCCCCATGTGTATACGCGCGGTGCACAGAGAGAAAGTAAGCTCGGCGAGTCGAGTGAGAGTGAGAGAGGATTATAAAGGCGATATGAGAGTGTACGACCTGCCCTGTCTAGTAGTCGTCGCGAGGTGGAGAGCCTTAAACTTCATTGGACCGTGACACGAAAAGCCGCGCTAATGAGAATGACGAGGAGAGAAAGAAAAGCGAACTGCAGGCGGCCGATCGCGGACGAGGTGTAGAGAGACAGGGCGACATCGGCGAGACAATGACGCAGAGATAAAGGGCGAAACGGAAGGCGCAAGGGAGTGCGAGGGGACGCGGAAGGATGAAAAAGGCGAAACGAAATACTTCCCGATGGAACTTTGCGATCTCTTGGAAGTCTCGATGAATGCGCACAACGCGCTCTTGATTCATCGCGCTAGAACTTACCCCGAAACTACCCCACCGTACTCCGCCACCTTCAGCCCCCCAGCTCAACCTCCGCCCTCCAATCCCATCCGGCCTCTCCTCCCTTCCATACCTCGTGCTCGCGCGCGCACACGCCGAACTTCTTCCTCGAAACTTGGAGAACTGCGATACCCTCTATTGCGCGGCGTCTATCATTAGTACTCGTCTCATAGAATGCTCGGAGGGCTGAGGTTTGCTCGAAGACTGCCAGTTCGCTAATGGCTTCACCCCCCCCCCCCCCTCCACCTTCCCTCCCCGTCTCCTTAAGTTCGAGCGAAATAGGCAGAAATAACGTTTGAAAAATTCGCTGCTACGACCCGACCGGAAATGTTTATCGCCCCGTGGGTCGACCTCGGAGGAAATTGAAGATGACATTATCGCGGGGTCGGCAAAAGATGTAAAGCGGGAGGAAATAAAAATTTAGACCGGTCCTTTATATCGATCGGAAAGGTACGGGTGCGGATGGGGGGGCTCATGATCGCGACGGCGAAATATCGCAAGCAGTAAAGGCGCCGGATAAAGGGCGGTAATAAAGGGCACTCGGGCACGATGTAAAATCACGTAATCCTTTGATTTTTACTACTATTACCCCGGTAGCCTTTACTCTCCCCCCCCCCCCCCCCTTCGTCCTGGAAAATTGCAGCGTGCGCACTTTTTGAATTACGCCGGACATATCTCACACCCGAGATCTGGCCGGTGTTATTATCATGATTATTATTGTTATTATTACGCTCCATTCTCCGCGGACGTCGTTACGCGTTCTTCGTACCTCTTTAGGCCGGGCTGTAAAGCTGGGCCCGAAACGTCCGCCTTTGTTCACACGCGCGAAACACCAATAAAAAGACGGCCTATTACTATTGTTATCGTTGTCGTTATTACCGGCGTTATTAGACGTTCAGCGTGGCGAGTTTCGCGTAGGTCGCCATTCGCCTTTATCGCCGTCTTCTTTACTACGCTTCCGTTTTGTAGGACACGATCGAACGAATCACGCCGAGAATGTCCGAACGATGGATGACGATTCGAATAATTAGGGAGTTTATAAATTTCTTCCTTGGGTCAAATCCATGCCAACTGCCGGGGGTTATGGCGGACGGAATATTAGGAAGACGGTGACGCGGCGATAATAGAAACGACGCCGAAATGAAATGCGGTATTTGGCTAATGATCGATCGCCCGTCCGATATAATGAGCGCTGATTATAAACTCCTCAATCAAGTCCGTCCTCGACGGAATACGTCCGAGCGAATTTTCGTCTCGGCCGTCTTTCTCAATTGTGCGCGCTTTCAGCGCAGTCATCTGGCGCAAAGTAGCATCCTTGAATAGACAATAGCAAACTGGTGCGAAGAACACTTTCAACGGTGAATCGCTGAACGCGTTTTAGGTGTTTTAAAGAGAGAGAGAGAGAGAGAGACGCAGAGACGGCAGTTTTCTGTTTTACGCCCGAGAGAGTCTGAGCGCGATCACGAACTAAACTTGAGCTACGGGACGTGTAATTTTGGCCTTCTACTTGAAACAGGTTTTACGTTCGCCCCCCTAGGGTTACGGCATAGCTCCCAGGGTTGTACGTACCCGGCAAGTGTATTTTCTGGGGTACACGGGAGGCGTAAAAAAAAAGGATCCCGCCTAGAGGATCTCTATGGAGCCGACAAAAAGTAGTACACTTTTTGTTCAGCACTCGGCATCATATAGGTATACCGCGGCGAGGTAAATCCTCGACTGTCCGGTTAACGCGTAGAAAACGATTTATACGATCTCGACTATGGCGTGACAAGCGTCGCGGCTAGGCTAATAAATACACGGAAAGAATTATTGCCGCGGGCAATACACGCGCCCGACGCGTCTTTCTCCCAGCAGCTGCATGAATATAAAAATAATCAGGATACAAGCCCCATGCCCCGTGTGCCTTCTGCAGTCATCACGTACACTTGTTACCACTCCGAATTAATATCGCGCGCACTGTTCAACTTCTTTGCCGTCCTGCGCAGGGTTCAAATTAGGGGGAAAACTGCGTCTCATGCCGGCTCTCCCACGGCATACCTACGACTCTTAATACGGATGCTTAGGGACGGAAAAAAAGAATTTTCAGTTTGGCACGAATTACTCCGACAGCGTCTCATATGATATACGGCGCGCACGATTTCTCAATGACCGTAAAACGCATGTCAGATTCAAAATTCCTCCGCGAACGTTTCGTTATGCGTAGAGCAAAGGACACTCTGCCCCCCTGGCCGTCTCTCGAAACGCGAGGGGAGAGTCACGTACAATCGCAGGACCGTACATGGCTATGAAGTCGCCCGTGCGGCCAATAAAAAGCAATACACGATCGCTAGTAGTCCCGTCTCTCTCTCCCTCCCACCTTCCTCCATTCGGTCGTCTCCCTCGTTCCGTCCCGACGGCGGAAAGGATGATCAACGGGATATATATCGAGCAGCTCGACCGGGATCGGATTCAAATTCAGCTCACAATTAAACTCCAATCGCCGAAAAAAGGATACGGCGAGTCATGCTTTATTGCCGTCACTGCCTCCGGACAAGCAGAAAAGAGGGAGAGCCGCGTGTCCCGTCCACGTACGTTCGTCCATTTGTCCGCTCAGTCCGCGACTGGCTGTCCCTTTGTATATACATATACCCGCATAAAGTACGAGCGAGTGTGCGCGAGTGTGCGCGAGTGTGCCTAATAAGACGAGACTGGTTAGATACTCGCCGATCGAATTCGAATGCCTCTCGGCATATACGCGCGCTCGTCGCGAGGCAAGAAACGAGAGTTATTGTAACGAATCGGGATTGTAAGTATCTCCTAGTTGCCAGGCTCGTTTTATCCCGCTTAGCTCTTCTTCTCTCTCCCTCTCCCACTGCCTTTCTCCTGCTTCCCCGTCTTCGTTTCGTCTTCGAGTTTCAGGAGAGACCGACGCCCACCGGCCGAGTGATACGAGCTGATCGTGAGTTCGTGTGAGAGAGAGAGAGAGAAAGGGACGAACGACGAGACGGCAGAGAGGAGAAGGGAGAGCTTTTTATTATACGTACCTCCCGATGACAAATACAAATAGACGATCGCGCGCCGATCGGCGACCTTCGTCCTCTCTCTTTCATCTCCGGCTTTCTCGCGCGGCGTACAACGGCGCGCTTAAAATCCTCCCGCCGAGATATTGAAAAATGATGGCGCGCGAGTCCTGGCGCACATTAATCAAGGCGACGTGCGGAAACTCGCCGTGCCAGTCCTTCCGGTGCCGCGGAACGCCCACGCTCAATTTTCGTACAACGAACTTCGCCCGCGAACTCGCCCGAAAGTTGGCGATTTTTGCCTCGATTATCTTCTCGTTAACGCGCCGCGTTATTTATCGCAATCAGCGTGTCATCGGCCTAGCCGTGCCATTCATTATGACGCGAGGCGAGGGTGGTTTCGGGCATCGTGGACTCGTAGAACGTCATGTCCTTCGCACCAATCGGCCGCGTCGCATCGACACACCGATACGCATGTGTCCTCACGGCCGACGAAGGGTCGCAGGCGATCAGAGATAACGATTCCGAAGCGTACTGGGGTCCTTTGAGACTCACGTGATATCCGGCCGAGGGGTGCAGTGCACAATGTCGCAGTGGCACGTTACATTCGTCAAACCGCATGTAAGGGTCACGCTGTCCGATTGTAATTGCGACAAAAGGCGCCATCCCCCGCCGCCGCTGTTGCCATGGCAGCGTTTTCGAACATTTCTGTGGGTGGCGGGAGAGTGAGACACATCCCGTTTCTTCTTCTCGAGGAGAGGCATAATAATCGTTATCTCGGAGCATGGCATTCCGTAAACGCTTATACATTATTCATTATCCTTTAATAATCGCCGTCAGCTATTCCGGGAGACATGCGTATATATTATACGCGCCCATGTGTGTACGTGTATGGATAGAGAGTAAGAATGACTAACGTCGAAGGGGCCGGAGGGGAGAGGAGGGAGTGAACGAGAGGGAAAGACGGAGGAGAGAGTGAGAGACGACGAATTACGACTGTGCTAATACAATTATAAAACCATCAGGCGCGATTTCGTAGAATTTATCTCCATCAAGGCCACGCTCTATTAGCTCACGGCGGATCGCGCCGCGACGCTTTCCTTTCGCATTAACGCGAAAATAAAGTCCGCTCGCGCCGTCTAATGCGTCCTTATCTCGGCCAGCTCTGCCGGAGAACGACCGAAGGACTCCCGGGCGGACGGCTCGGGCCAATATCGAGGGCAAATAATCGCGGCGACTCATCAATACTAAATTCTTCATTAGCATAACGCTCTCGCGTCGGGCCGAGAAAAAGAGAGGCGAACTGTTCGGAGAGCACGGATTCGAAAATTTAAGAACCGACAGAGCGGCTCGGAGCGGCGGAGGGGACCACTTGAATTGAAAAATGTTCGCGGGAGTCACCGTCTGCGTCAAATCGACGATCGTCAGAATTCATTTATTGCCTCATAACATCTCTTTCTCTCGTCGTTTCATCCCTTCGAGATTTGCGGAAGGGGAAAGGCGCTTAAGGGGCGTCGAGTAAAAAGCTCTTTGTAAAATCAGAGACTGGAACGAGGCGCAGTGGGGTCAGGCCACGCTCTCTTTCCCTCTCTCTCTCGTTAATTCTTTCTATACCTATATATACGAGGTTGTACAAGTATTAGGGGGGGTCGAGAGGAAAAAAAAGAAAAGGGGAGTGAAGGAGAGAAATACAGGAAGCAAGGGGCTTCGCAAACGCGCAGAGCGGAGAGCGGAGAGCGGCGATTCGTGCGAATTGCGGGTATAATGCGAAATTCAGGCTTATCCTATACCTAGGGCAGGGGGGCACTCACCCTCTTCCCGTTTCACTCTCGCGACCCCGAAGAAGCCCCTGTATACCGCGGCTCATAACACTCCGTGGAGCGCAACACAACAGGGGCGGTGTTATAACAGTAACATTAGGACAATAACGATTAAAAGCGGGGGTGGCAAGGGCGAGCCGGTCGAGGAAACGAGTGAGCCGCTTTCCACCCAACTGCAGACTCGAGAGGGACAGGCCAGAAGTATTACAGGGGACGCAGAGAAGGGCTTTCGAATTGCAGATAGAACCAGAGTTGCATGCTTGTATACGTTCGTCCGAGTCTCTATGTACGTACGCGCGCGTGTACATGGTAAAACGGACAGATGGAGAAACGCGGTGGCAGAAAGGGAGAGTGAGAGCAGGAAGGAGCCTCTTGGAGTTTTTCTTGAGCCGTCACCGACTTATGGTTTATTGCCCGTCAACCCTCGACGGAGGATCCTCGGGAAAGGAACGAAACGAGTACACAGATGTTTCTTCCGCGATATTTCCCAGGACAGGAGAGTGAACAAAGTTCTTACCGCGGTGTGCTTCCACTCTCGTTATGCGTAAGACAGCGACGTGGCGGGCGCTATCGTCGATTCGGTGGGATTGTTAAACAAAAATGTTCCCTGAAAACTTTTTCGCGGGACAACAAATGGTTCGCTCCTTATTTCCGCCGTCGCGTCGGTAGTATCTTTGTTTCAGTAAACGTTTGCACTCGGTAGCAGGTGGCATTAACCCAGTTTCGCGGGCGATTAACGATAGAAACGAGAACGTATTGGCGTGCGTTTCTTTATGATCGCCGGTGTATAGCATGCCGGGGACTACGTTTTAGCGGCCGGCCGTAATGTTTCCGGCGGCACGATATCTGACACGAGTCATCAATCGCGAAAATCCCTCTTTCTCTTGGCTGTTGTCTCTGTCCGGTGAAGGTCGACCGGTGTCGACGGCAGCGGCAACCGCCAGAACGAGCGTGCAGGATGCGAAGAAGATTACGTGTCGGTAAAAGTTGCATTCAGAGAAGAATGGTTGAAGACACGACGGAACATGGACGGTATAGGATAGACTCATCTTACGGAACTGAGTCTTTCACGTAAAAAAAAAGTAATCAATTGCACCAAAATGAGGAAAGTTTCAGGGCACTGAACGTCTGAGAAAAATATGCATTGCATGATGGGTCTATCCTATACCTCGACTGTGGTACAGCACTGATGAGATAATCGCGCTTCAACGGGCCCCGACGATAAAATGGGATTTATTTCGATTTTAAATTGCCTTCTCGCGCGCAGATGCTTAATGAGAGGAGAAATAGTCTCGGTGCATTTGTTTATGGCGATAAATCCTCGTTTATCGCCGAGCCCCATTGCGGCATGCCGTATAATGGACTCGTCCGCCGAGTCCGTCAACGCCGCTTGCCCGGAGAGCGAGAAAGAGATAAATCCAGAAAAATAATCGTTAATTGCTATTCCCGAGGCCAACGGCATATTCGATCGCGAAAATACACGTCAATAAATGTTTCTATCGACAGCCGGTTCTGTGCGCTCGAAAGAAGCGTTACGGCTTAACGTGAAGCAGATAATTAGATTAATTACGAAGGATCGCGAACGAGCGGCAGCCAGACGAAGATGTTTTATGAAAAACATAGCGTTGCCCGATTCGATAAGTACGGTCAATGAAACTACGAAATTGACGAGAAAAAAGTATACCCGTAATGCGCTGTCCCGATTATCTCGTCCGCGGATCGATAACGAAATAATTATCGGGGCGGCGGCGAACAAGCGCCACGGCGAAGTATCATAGACGACAGCGACTGTGGATTGACAAAAAGGCGTCACTGTTAACAGCGCGCGCGCGCGCGCGCCAAGCACCCTGCTGATGAACTAGTTTAATTAACGGAAAACACAGCAGAGGTCCTGTACGTACATACGAAGGCTGCGCCAGGCTATTTCACTCGCGACCGAAATGCTCGAGCACGCCGATGGTCGGTCGGCGTCAGCGATCAAGACGGCGACAAACTTTTCGAAATAATACGTGGCAAGAAACGACTAGGCGGCAATGACCGACGAATACGCAATCCCGTACGGCGGGACTCGACGAGCAGAGAGAGAGGAGAACGTAGCGATATTAAAACCGTGCACGAAGCACCATGACGGCGGCCGGGTAACGTTAATTAGTCGAAAACACAGTGCGGAGGGCCGTATGCCTACGGGTCCCTCCCCCTCCTCTCACGACCAGTCGGTTTTATTGCCCTCAGTAACGAGTATACGGAGGCGCACGCGGCGTTTCTAAATAAAATTAGCTCCGAGCATTTGCCGCCCTTTTCCCGCAGTAACGACGACACACGCTCGTGGTAGTGCCGCCTAACCATTTTCACTATCGCGGCGACCTACGCAGACCTCCGCAGACCGCGGCAGAACCGGTGTACCGTCGGTGTGCGCAAGGTGGTTCCACCGGAACGAGTACGTAGGAGTAATCGTGTCAATGGTCAACAATGGGACAACGTGCTTGGCGGAAAAAATTATTAATGTCGCGTTATGTCGTCTCGTTGACGCGGCATAATGGAATGGCATACCGGAGTGCACGGCGGCACAATTAATCGCGTCAATGTAAAGTTATATATGTACAGCGGTAGGTGTGCGCAGAATAAACGCGGCCGTGTGCGGTAACCGGGAGTACGTACGCGGAGATAAAGTGCGTCTGAATTGGAGTGATCTCATTACAGATTGGCCCTGGTACAAAGGCTTCGCTGCGCCTTCACAAAACGACGGCGCCATTCATTTGCCGCGAGTCCGGCGAATTCTCAGGAAGTCTCTCCCCGTGCTCTCACTTCTTCGGCATAAATCGTTACACTGAAAGAGCGAAGCGGATAGTCTGCGCGTGGGTGAAGGTCGCGGAGAGAGAAGTGAAAAGGAAGATTTGCAGGCGGCCGATTGTATTTCGTTTAGGATTCACGAGGGGGGAGTGGAAGCAGGTTAAGTCTGGGGTGAAAAAGTGGGCATTTCAACGGATTCCAAAGTGAAAAGGACATGGGGCGAGTACAAGGCAGAAGGTAGAGACTGCGTACGCGTGCTGCGTGATTACGCGCAGTTACAACTCCCCTTAAATCGCGTAAAAGATAAGGCCGGCTTTACATTAAACGTGCGCCCGACAGAAGTGCGCGCAACCCCCATAAATAACTTGCGGGGGTGCTCCTTTATGCTCTCTCTCTCTCTCTCTCTCTCTCTCTCTCTCTCTCTCCCTATTTCCGCCATACCGACCTTTTCAGTTAATGGCGCGAGCCAAAAGTCATTGGGAAATAAAGTGACGTCGGTAATTCTTAGCAGCTCTCCTTCCACGTAAGGAGTTGGTACGTTTTCGCGAGTGTATCAGTTTCATCCGATCGAGCGTGCAACGCGCCTTATACATATGAGAAGTAAAAAGGGAACATGAGTAAGGCCTTGTAACGACGACGAACGTTTTGCCAGTACCCCCGATTAATTGGCGCTCGTGGTAGGCCGCAATCGGGTCATCGCTATTGGGTACAAGCGAATTCGATTGTGAAATAAGCTGTCGTTAACACGAATATAATGCGTCCCGATTTCCTTTTCCGTACGTATTTGCGGCGCTTTCCACTGTTACCGACTGTCGCTCCAAATTTAGAAATTCTAGGGCTCTCCCTCTCTCTCTCTCTCTCTCGTAACCCTCTTTCTCTTTATCTTGCTCCCAATTTGCTTCGCGTGCTCCTTTCCCGTTTCTACATGTTCCATGCGAAAATTCGACGAAAACTAGACGCGAGGGGAACAGAGACACCGACGACGGCGTGTGCTCTAATATTTAATTAGGCTTTCATGTCAATCATCGACCGCCGGGAGTTTTCATTTCCTGCACGCTACCACTGAGTAACTAAACGCCTTCTTTTTTTCCGTCTTTCTTTATGCGAACCCCGTTCTGGCTCCTTGAAACAGGAAACGGAGAGGATGGGATAACTATGCGAGGATAATCGACGCTGTGCCCCGACGCGGAAGATCACGGCAAAAACAATCCTAAACACGCTAGACGAATCCTTCTGTCCGGCCACGAAACGAGCCCGAAGACGAGCGAAGAACTTGTCCAACGCGAAACTTGGCGGAAACGAAAAACGTTGCGCTCGGCCATCCGTCGTATTGGACGTTTAGTGCGGCTTGATGCTGTACGAACGCGTGCTCGCCGGGCGACTTTTTTTTCCGCTCGCACATCCCGCTTTCAAGACATCGGAAGATATTTTCAACCTCTCGCCACTTGAGCCACTTGGAGGAAGGAAGCGACTGCGCGGTGAAGGGAAAAAAAGCTTTTCCGTTCGGTGTAACGCCGAACGGAAGATCGTGGCAAAAAAATGGTCGAACACGGGAGTGGGCGCCGTTTTTATCGGGCCTGGCGCCGAAAGTGACACTCTCGGGCCGCGGTTCGGACGGCGGCGTTGAGAACGAAAGAACCGCACGCGGACGTAGAGTAGAGAGATGGCGCGGATTCGGAATGGTTGTGAAAGTGGCGGCGAATTAAGCGATGTGCCGCGATGCGCGGCACTTATCCACGTATATTGATTGTACCGACCCCAGCGGACGCCAATGGCGCCGGCACACACCACCGCTGACAAGGCATTTACCTGTTTCCACTTTATCGTGTATGCCTGCTTGCCACCGCCGCCACCATCGCCGTAGTAGTGGCAAAGTGGGTTTCGAACGAGAACGTAGTTGCACCGAGCGGCAGCTCTAGTGCGCGTTTTCCGCAGACTGCTGTGGCTCACAAACACCTAACACATTGGCGCCGTTGAGTGCTGCCGTCGCGAGTGCACACTGCCTCGCGGCCGATGTACGTACGCGGAAACGAATGTGCACGAGACGAGGGTGTATCGCGGCGTGTGCGAGTGGAGGTGTAGAAAACGCGTGCGCGTATGCACTCAGCCGTCGGTGCATCGATAGACCGGGATGGGGCACGTGTGTGTACGTGTGTACGAGTGCGATTCGTTTTCAGGTCGCCAAAAGGTAATATCGACCAACGGGATACGTCCACACCAGGCGTCGTTATTGAATCTTGTACAGAGTCGGTGGGTCCATTACCAAACTGTCAAAATGTACTTCTTCTCGCCACCTCCGCTGCCTTACCGCCTCTTTCGTCTGTCTCCTCTCTTCGACCTACGCCGGTTGTGTTCAACCGCCGTGTGCAGTCTGAACCCGTAGAATTCCTTTGTCGACGGGAAACGCCCGATATTCCCGGGAATCGATGCCGGCCCGTGTGTGTTAATCGTGCGCTTGATTTGGAAAACTGGCAGTAACGTATCGACATCGGTGAGAATGGAGTCGCGACCCTAGGCGGAGTACAGTATTCAATAAGGTCTCAAAATGTCACGCTGCGATGGCTGTCTGAAACTACCTGTCGATCGCAATTAGCCCCCGCGAGTCGACTCGTCCGTGCCGCAGTTCGTTACATTCGGCATTAATTAATTAGGTCGAGGCGGTTGAGCCTACGCCGAGCGATCGCTGTTTCGACTCGGGCCAACCAGGGATATCGGTTGAGGGTGTTAAAAAATTAAATAAAGCGAGCGCGGCGGCGGCGGTCGGACGAACGGGAAATGCGAGTTTCCACTTTGGGTAGGCGGGAAAAAAAAGAGAGAAGATTAAGCGGGCGCTCGTTGAAACTTATGCACCGAGGGCGCAACACGTGCCATCCTTTCATTAGATTAACACCGATCGCGAGAGTGAATCCCTTTTTACGCGTCAGAGGCTGTTAATCGCGGGACCTTGATTTCGCAAAATGTCACTCCCCGCGAACACGTCGCCGGTGCGGCGTACGTGAACGCCCGGCCGCACGCACACGCGCACGCCCTGTGCGACGGACCCGTCGTTCTGATGCAGGCAGATTAAAACCTTTGATGCACGCCTCGATGACACATCGGCCGGCATTCGAACAGTGTTTTCTGTGGCGATACGTCAGTCGTGATTACTCGTGCGCCGTGTAGAGAAAATGGCTTACCGCACGCGGCAGAAAAACACGAATGAATCCGACCGGCACACGAAACGTTCTGCCAGGATCGATTACACTGGACAACAAAATTGAACTTTTTTTTTGCCTTTTGAACGAAAATAGCCAATTTCGATTAATCTTGACCTGCTGAAAACGAATCTGAAACCCGTTTTTCAAAATTGGCTCGAGATTTTGAGTAATTGAATTTTGAAAAAAACAGCCTTTTTTCCACTTTGAACAACAATCAGATCGTAAGTATACAAGTCAGACAATTTTTATTGGTTGCAAAAAATTCTCCAGACTTTTACGAATAAAACGGTATCAAACACTTTTACAATTTAAACTTGCAAACATGTTTAAACATTAGTTAAAGTGAATAAGACACGTTTTGCGCACCTATTTTTCGAGATGTTTTTCAATTTTTAGAAAAAACTGTGAGTCCGACGAGGATTCCAATACCTCTACGCGATAGAGCAGACATTTGTCTTTAGAAAACCACTTTAACACTATATAAATTATATTTCTGCTTCGCACAGGAAAACAAAAACCTCGTGCGTGTTACGCAGTGTGAGCAGTGGTTCTCTGACTCAATGCCGTGCAAGCGCTAGGCGAAAACAAGCCACAGCGGAGCGCGTGTTACTACGTGACGCGCACGAAGTCTTAGTTAGTTTTCCTGTAGGAAACCGAAACTTGTTTTACATATTATCACGATGGTTTTCCGATGAATAATGTCTGCTCTGTCGTGTAGTTTCATTGGAATTCACGTCGGAGTCACAGTTTTTTCCAAAAATTGAAAAACATCTCGAAAATCGGTGCGCGAAACATGTCTTATCCACTTTAACTAATGTTTAAACATGTTTGCAAGTTGAATTTGTAAAAGTGTTTGATATCGTTTTATTCGGAAAAGTCTGGAGAATTTTTTGCAATAAATGGAAATTATCTAACTTGTAAACCTACGGCCTGATTGCTGTTCAAAGTCAAAAAAAGCTGTTTTCTTCAAAATTCTATTACTCAAAATCTGGAGCCAATTTTCAAAAACGGATTTCAGATTCGTTTTCAGCGGGTCAAGATTAGTCGAAATTGGCTATTTTCGCTTAAAAGGCAAAAAAAAGTCTAATTCTGTTGCCGAAAGAAATTGAAAAAACCTCCCTAATGATGCGCGCGGAGCATGTTGTACAACTGTAACAAATTTCTCTGGACAATACACGAATTGCCTTCTAAACGAAAATAACCAATTTCGACTAATCTTGACTTGCTGAAAACGAATTTGAAACCCGTTTTTGAAAATTAGCTCTAGATTTTGAGTAATTGAATTTTGAAAAAAACAGCGTTTTTTCGACTTTGAACAGTAATCAGACCGTAGGTTTACAAGTTAGACTATTTTCATTTGTAGCCAAAAATTCCCCAGACTTTTCCGAATAAAACGATATCAAACACTTTTACAATTTGAACTTGCAAACATGTTTAAACATTAACTAAAATTGATCAGTCACGTTTCCCACATCTCTTTTTCGAGATTTTCTTCTATTTCACAGGGCAACACTACAATTGCCTTCTAATCGAAAATAGCCAATTTCGACTAATCTTGACCCGCCAAAAACGAATCTGAAGCCCGTTTTTGAAAATTGGCTCGAGATTTTGAGTAATTCAATTTTGAAAATAAATAGCCCCTTTTCGACTTTGAACAGCAATCAGGCCGTAGGTTTACAAGTTAAACAATTTTCATTTGTTGCAAAAAATTCTCCGGACTTTTCCGAATACAACGATATCAAACACATTTACAATTTAAACTTGCAAACGTGGTTAAACATTAGTTAAAATGGATAAGACACGTTTCGCGCACCTACTTTTCGAAATGTTTTTCAATTTTTTGAAAAATCTGTGACTCCGACGTGAATTCCAATGACACTACACGATAAAGCAGACATTTTCCATCGGAAAAGCATAATGATAATATGTAAAACAAATTTCGGCTTCCTACAGGAAAACTAACTAAGACTTCGTGCGCGTCACGTAGTAATACGCGTTCCGCTGTGGCTTGTTGTCGCCTAGCGTTTGCACGGCATTGAGTCGGAGAACCGCTGCTCACACTGCGTAACACGCACGAGGTTTTCGTTTTCCTGAGCGAAGCAGAAATATAATTTACATAGTGTTAAAGTGGTTTTCCAAAGACAAATGTCTGCTCTATCGCGTAGAGGTATTGGAATCCTCGTCAGACTCCCATTTTTTTGTAAAAATTGGAAAACATCTCGAAAAATAGGTGCGCAAAACGGGTCTTATCCACTTTAACTAATGTTTAAACATGTTTGCAAGTTTAAATTGTAAAAGTGTTTGATACCGTTTTATTCGGAAAAGTCTGGAGAATTTTTTGCGACCAATAAAAATTGTCTAACTTGTATACTTACGGCCTGATTGTTGTTCAAAGTCGAAAAAAGGCTGATTTTTTTAAAATTAAATTACTCAAAATCTCGAGCCAATTTTCAAAAACGGGTTTCAGATTCGTTTTCAGCGGGTCAAGATTAATCGAAATTGGCTATTTTCGTTCAAAAGGCAAATTTAGTGTTGTGCAGTGTTATTAACTGTCCTACGCCGAGTTAGATCGCCGAACGATTTCCCCGCGAGCGTGTTCAGCAGCCACCGGTGTCTCGGCTTAATCGTTTTTTCGACTTCATTAAGACCGACAGAGATTGGCAAGAAGAAATAATGCTCATAGTCTAAACCATGTTTTAACCATATTTTCGAACGTCCTAAACACTTAGTACGCGATTAAAGAATTCGCGGAGTCCCAACTGTCACGGTCAGTCAGACATTCGGAAAGTGCATAACTCGATTTTGCCGTGACTCGCCCGGACAGACTTGCCGTTCTCGCGGACGAAATCTCGTCTCGTCCAACCCGGCCCCGTTGTCGTCGACTGCGTCGTCTTCCGCTAGACTCTCTTCCCGTCCCTAGCCCAGTTCTCGAAGAAGAGTCGCTCTAGTGTACGAAGTAGTGGTAGTCAAATCGACGGGTCGTTTCGCAGTGGGTAACGGGTGGAAACGGTGTTCACGCTTGAAGAGGCACTTCCATCGAAAGTAATATTTTTCGCCGGCGCACGGTGTACCCAAGAGGAAGACCGGCGAGCGAGCAAGAGAGAGAGAGAGAGAGAGAAGAGAAAGCGGAACAGACTGGTGGGCGACGAAAAAGAATACCCCGACAGGGATGGCGTAGCGAGCAATGGTGCAGTAGCTGCGAAGCAGTAGGAGCAGGACAGACAGTAGGTGCTGCCGAGATGACCGACTCGTGCACGGCTCCACTACTCGTGAATTTCTCACGATTCATTTTTGCAGAAGCGCCTGCCTCTCTCGTCGCGCTCACGGCGCTCCTCGGGCCCTTCGGGAATTCGAAATCGCAGATTGCTGCAGAGAGCACGGCGCGAGCGGCGAGACGGCGGACAGAGCGAGCGAGAGAGAGAGAGAGAGAGAGAGGGAGGGAGAGAGAGAAAAAGAAGACGAGGAATCGGGCAAGGTGCACCTTGGATCCGCACACGAGACCGCTCCGAGAGAGAAGGACGGACGTACGTGCGCACATAGAGAGAAAGGGACGGACGAGATGGAGCGAAAAGGGGGAAGAGAGAGAGAGAGAGAGAAAAGGAACGCGGCCAAAGGATGCAAAACTTGCGAAAAAGAGCACGGGAAAAGCGTGAAGTGCGCCAATCACGGGCCGTTATTGGCGGCAATTATGATAATAGCATACCCGGAGCGAGAACCTTCGTATGTACGTATCGATGCACACACACGCGCGTAAGTTTATCCCCGGGCATGTGCGTGTGGAGGCAGTCATAGGTATACGCACCGGTGGACCTTGGTCGAAGAAGAAGCGAGCGAAAGGGGAAATGGGGAGATACGGGGGAGAGAACGATCGCGAGAGAACGATCGGAACAGAGAGAGAGAGAGAGAGAGAGAGAGAGAAATGGCGAGAGAAGGCCGTAGGCTCGCGCGAACTACCAGCTTCTATTAATCATATAAATGGTTCATTGCGGGCACGAATATTACTACCCGCGATAATTACGCGCAAATTACGCTTAGGAAAAGCGCTCGTGCGGGTCCCGCGCGACGTGCGAACGTGCTTTCACGGAAATGAGTTTTCGACGCGAGTCCGGTAAGAGAACTTCCCCGCCCGCCAGACGTGTTTGCCGAAATAAAAATGGAGCCCAAAGGTGCATCATCGATCGGGCCGAGCGTGTCTGGCCGTCTGGCTCCGAAACGAAAGACCGCGATCGTCAGCATTATCGGCGCCCTCGCCCCTCGCTATCGTTTCCCGATCACAAAGTCTCCGACGAAATCTCGGCATCCAGCGACGTCGCCGAGGTAATTACGCGTCACGTAGAGCGCTATCAGGAATAGTTTCGTGTTTCTAATTGGACACATGTAGTTATTTGCTTCTGCAGAATCGCCCCGATGTACACGTACGAGCCGTACCACTCCGCTCCGTAAGCCCTGAGCACGTGTGCGCGCGCGCGCGCGCGCGCACTTGTGTGGGCGACTACAAAGTGCGCGCGTACACGCACGACGTTTCATAGACGCTTACAAAGTGTTCCCGTACATAAGGGCGGGAGTATAGGTAGTCCATAAAAGCGCGTGGACACCATAACTTCGCAAACACGCCACCTACGTTCGCGGCTACGCACGTTCTTCCAGCCGATAAGAGCGCCACGCATCGTGTTCGAATTGCTCGCAGGCGCGCGCGCGCGCGCGCACGATGCTCGTGGTGAAGTGCATGTGAGACGAGAGGACTGCATCCTCGGGCCTACACCTACCGTTTAGGTCACACTCGCCGTGAAGAAGATAATGTTACGCATTTTCCGCGCCCATGCTCGCAAACAATAATTCTAGGCCGACGCTTGCGTGGAAACAATCGATAGCGCGCGACACCTCCGTGGAAAGTACCGTGTGCGTTCGTAGAGAAGCACCTCTATGCGGACGCGCGTGCATGTGCGGGTAGTGACAAACACCGAATGCCCGTTATGAGTGGCAGGCAAATGCGCGCGGAGGCTACATAGCACGGAATTATCACACGGGACGTATATAATATAGAGTCGTACCGCAGACACTGCGATATAGTCGCTGCATTATAGAGCACAGAGCAACGATGCTCGTCTGCACGCGGTGAGACAAGTTCAAGGCAGGAGACTACCACGGAAGGCTCATTTGCGAACGACGCTCGTGGCATCAAATCTGGACAGTCGGCGAGCACACACATACTTGCCTCATCCCAAACCAGCGCCCCCGCATCCCACCATCCGCGACGATATCAAAGCGCGCTCGCTCGGAAAAACTTTCTTACAAGAGAGAACGGCCGCGATAAGGTATCACGGTAATAACTCTCGCACCGGTACGTGCCACGGTGCTCGAATGAAATTTTCGATAATGCCCGCGAACGCCGAGGAGCGGGCCGCGAAAGGGGCGTGAGCCGAGCGCCAACGACAGGGTAATAAAGAGATTTTTCCTTTATTTCCGCGCTCCCGCGCACGATCATGAAAAGCGGAGTAATCTCGGGCCGATTATCGGCCAAGAATTCTCGCGCAACTTCCAGCAAACTCGAGTATTGCCTACTTTCGATGTGGACGTGCTCTCTTACGGTCGACTGGCGAGGAGAGAGAGAGAGAGAGAGAGAGAGAGAGAAGCGGACGACGGTCGTATTTCAATGAGTCCTTCGCCGGCGATAGGAGAGCGGTTTACGTAAGTGCGCGTAAAAAACAGCGCCGGCCCTCGGCCTCAATTAATCGTGAGAACAAAGTCATACCGTGGAACAATTTTAATCTCTTACCGCTGCGCGCGCGCGCGCCCTCCCTCTTTCCCTATAATTCCGAAGTAATTTAAAAATTCCTCGATTCGATCCGGACGTTTGTGTGGGCGACCAGCGGGCGCGACAGATGGAGCAGGATCGAGGGGGAGGACGACGACGAGGAAAAGAGGAGTCTTGACGGTACGAAATGGAATTTCTCTGTCGAACGGAAGCGATGGCACGCTGTTCTTGCTCCAACTATTCCAACACTCCTATCGGCGCCGAATAGTCAAGGGCGAGAGCGCTTTCGCGGTTTAGGCATTAATTTCTGATTCGACACGACGATTATCTCGCTCTCTCGTAGCGTGGCGAGGAGAAAAAGTGACGAAGAGATAGAGAGAGAGAGAGAGAGAATCACGGTGTTAGACAATGAACTGCCTTGGGTTCCCATGAACGGATAGCCAGTAGAGATGGTGTGCGAGGAGAGGAGAGGGCCAGGGGTGGCAGAAGGAGGAATGGCCGTAGGTAGGGAGGGAAAGGAAGGCGCGGCAATTACGCGTAATTCGCAGGTGTTGTGAGAAAATGGCGGTTGCTGGATGTATTTTCAACCTTAATCGCGGCAATTTTTCTGCCATTACTAAGTTTATCGGCGCCGCGCGCACTCGGACGCGATAGGCGCGCATCCCGGGGGTGAAGGAGACGGGACACGATTTTATATTAGGAGGCCGTGCCGTTCGTTCCCTCGCACTCTCTTTTTCCATCGCCGCAACCTGTCAGCTGTTGTAACAGAGCAAAAGGTGAGCGTCGGTAATAAGGCGAGACGGGGCGCGCAAGTGAGGTATATCCTAAATTGTGCTAGCTGTCCATTATGAAAAAGTAAGGTGATTATCGAGGCGCGGACACGCTGTCCACGAAACAGTGTAATTTACACGATGGACGATGCACCGGCGACGTCCGACGACAGAGGAGCTATTACAGTAACGAGTTACATATGACCGGCCATTATCGAAGTTACATTTCACTCTCGGTCCCTTCATACTCCGAGATCCGCGAGTCAATAGTATCCGTATGTCAACGCGACACGTTCCTCGGTTAATAAAGCGAATACGTCGCGAGTCCGAGAAATATCTCGCGCGACGGTGTGAAGCAGGGCCGTAACAAGCGACGGCGCACACGAGGAACGAGGAGAGGCGTGACTGGCAGAGAGTGGGACCCACAACTCTCGCTCGCTGAGAAATACGATCACCCGAAAGCGGGGTTCAGGTATTTCCTGTTTCCTCGTATATCCTCGCCATCCGCACCCGTTTTTCAACTTTTTCATTGCGATGTCCTCTGCATGTTTCATAAGGATCCTGCGCGAAGGTGTAAAAAGCAGAATCAGGAATCGATCGGCGAACGGGGCAGGGGCGTAAAATTAAGTGGTAAAGGCGTCGGAAGAATTCTCACGACTTCGATGACACTCTCGGGCTAAGTTGAAGAAATTTACGAGAACGGCACGATCGATAAACGGTCGACAGCAGGGGAATGCGTTCTTCGGGAAGGCCATGAAATCCGATATCGTCCGACCCCTGAGAGCGTATCACGACCGCGGGCAATAAAAATAATTAATTACGGAAACGTGTCATATGCCTATCTAAAATAGCCCATTCTATCGTGTCCCTAAATACGCCGTTATTACCGAAGGCCATTACGGCTTGTCACTAACCCTCCGCGAACAGAGACGAGAGGGTTAAAACATAAATGCCTCGTCCCGAATTAATTAAGATTAATTATACCGCAAAATTAGTCTCATCCTAAACACCAATAAAATCTAGTGGCACGGGCCCGCGCGGATGACATAACGATTAAAATTGATCGTGCCCGACGCTTGACACGGCCGCTTTATTTACCTATTCGTAACGAGGGGCGGTTTAGTGTACGGAAGCGGAAGTGCCATTGATTATACGCGCGCACCTTCGATTATTACCCGACACGATATTTTGCCTAGCTAGGTTAGTGCTTCGCACAGCCATCGCTTGTAGTATGTATAGCATTTTTCAGATACGCTGGCACCACCGAGCGGAGGCTGTCATTTTAACAATCCTGTCGAGACACCCTGAAATGCCGACCCGAAGGAAACGCTGATTCTGCAAACGGTTCAGGAATAAGAAATAATACTGAATCCGTGACTGCTAACGAAGCAGGTTAGTGCTGAAGGTTCAACGCGTGCCAAGAGAATTACGTCGCGAGTTTTGAGAGGCGCACGGGAGCTTGTCAATGGGAAAGGCAGAGAATGGAAGGGAGAGGAGCTTTTCTTAGCCGGTTACGTCTGTGCCGCTTCGGCGTTTCGTTCCGCGAAACTGGTGAAACCGTATCTATCCACGGGGATCAAGCCGTACGAGTCTCAAGCTGAATCCACAACTCGACGGCAACCGTAGGGAGGAGGCACCTCCGAAAGGGTCTGGAAGTCGAGACGACGAGATTTTCGAATATTCCATTCCGCGCGACGGATCTGCACGCCGTTTGAAAGGTAACGTCATGGAAATCTCAAAGAAGGTGGCGCCGCTCGCGAGGAAGCTGCCGTGAAACGACGTTAGATCTGTCAAACGACGCTCGTCTCGCCTGGAAACAGGCGGAGTAATGAAATTTTCAACGGCCTCCTTTCGTTCGACTAAAGTCCGCGGTTGTTCGTTACGCCAAGTGCGACAGTGCTCGTGTCGGTCGTTCGGAGCATATGAATATGGAGCGCCTTTAATCGGCCGCTCCGAAACACTTGACGTAACTGACCGCGTACGATTATAGTCGCGAAGAAGTCACGTCTCCGGCTGTTGAACATTCCCGCACGCACGCAGGTATACATTTCTAACGAGTGTTTACAACGTTGCGGTTTTTATCGTAGCGACGGTTTAGTCACCTAATTAAGCAGATTTATTAACATCCCGCGAAGGCCGGCTATTTCGACACGAGTGCAAGCACTGAAGGACAGCGGTAAAACGGTGCGATGACGCGGATGACGGCAGTTCGACGATAAAGACTCGCAGACGCAGACTCGGATCGCTCGCTCGAAGAGAACTCGCCACGACGTTTGCCCCGTTAGACCTCGACACATTCCGCCGAACGCGCACATACTCGTGTAAGCGCCCGCGGTCTCGAGCAAAACCAAATATTTGACAAGAGACTCGGCAATGTCCGTTATAAAAATGCGACTGCGATGACACGCTTCTTCGAACCAGACCTTTTTCAGCCTCTACCTCTACCCGCTCGTCTGTCCACTCACTTCTCGTTTAGGTTTTTTTCTTCCGGTAGCCCCCGTTCTGAATGTAAAAGGACACCGAAGACAAAGAGGCTGTGACGAAACTAAACGATCGTTTACGCGAGCGGAAAAAAAGGCGCGAGGCAGCAGCATCACCGCGACACGCTTAACATCGCGCTTAGCGCTGAGCAAACCTAGGTACGTGCGTTGTTTGTGCCTCGCTACTATCGACAAGACAATAGGACTCGCTCGTGTGAGTGCGCTGTAGGCGTTCGTGTGGACATACAAAAGCGACATCGCGACGACGCGCCGTAATCGCAACGTGCTCCTTTAATATTGATATAAATGAATCACATGGCGGCGTCTCATCCCAGGCGACTCTCAATCACTAACGTCACCTAAATACCGAACAACTTCGTTGCAAAGTTTTGCCCCGTAGCGCGCGAGCTCATTCTCCCCATGGCGCTCGGCTAACACGCTACCGTAAGTCGGATATCGACGTATTAGGTTTACGAGGAGAGATTAACAGACAAATAAACAGACCGCGAACTTGGTGCTCACTCTCTCTCTCTCACTCTGGGTCTCCGGTGAACTTTGCTATTTCAAATCAGGCAATTGCTGTTCTACGATTGACTGGACACAAAACTGCTTCGCCCAATTATCTCCTCGAGCAGCGTCAAACACCCAAACATCGCATTCACGTTGTGCAGGGAAATGATGCGAGCAGAGGTAGGTCAGTGAAATGAAACGATAAGAGGAGCGAAAATAAGCACGATGTTCGACATTAAATCGCTGACTCGAATTTCGGCAGGCGGTCATGTATATTGTTGAGATTGTGTAAGCGGGCATGCAGAGATGCGTGATATGGAAAGAGGATGAACGTTCGGCGGAACACTTTCAACGTCGCACAACTGAATAAATGGGAATTTTCCGGGGATCGGGGTCAATCAATTTTTGCTAAGCCCATTTAAAAATGGAAGCGGACGGAAATCACACGACACGAACTCTGCGCCCGTCCGCTCCGAAAAACTTCCCAGCACAATTACCGAGCAAACACGGTCATGTCGGGCGATTCATGACCAATCGACTTGTTCGCATTTAGAATTCGAAAAATCGAATGAGAAGATACGTTCGGAGCTCCGACAGGCCGCTACCTGCCAAGAAACCTACTCATCTCGTCGAGCTCCGTCATTCGTAGTATTCGCATCGCTTGATAACTGACTTCGTTCGATTCCCCCGAAAACGCGTCGGTCACTTTACGCGCGGAGAGAAAACGTGGACGCGGCGAGGTACGTGACCGCACTGCGTCAGACGTTCATGATGTCTGTGATCGAAAAGCGAGCAGCCGAGAGACAGCGAGGTTAGTGCTAAAGCCCCGAATTGTTACGGAACAGCGTGAAATTCGACCACGGGACACGCCGGACTCTTCCTAGAAACGACGTAACGTTGAACGTTCACCCTGGCCCGTTGGACGCGCTTTGAGCATTGACTTGTGAAACGAGCCCTAACAACACAGAAGAGGTCTTCCCGCGAGACCCGTCAAAGTCACCGCACGCCACTCGTCGTCGTCGCTTCCACGTAACTTTCCGTCCCGGGCGCGATCTTTGCTCCGATATTCCACTATGCCGTTCGGAGCTATCACCCTTCGTTTTCACTGTGCTCGACCCCCCCCCGACACACTTCGCTGCTCTCAACGCGACGAGATCGGTACCGTCGGTAAGAGACTGCGACGCGGCTAAATTTCATAACCTCAAAAGCTACTTACAAGCTGAAGAACGACGAGCGTGTTGCCGTGGTACATCGCACAACGTTTTGGAGGAGAGCACTGATAACTGTCACTGTCACATGAGAAACACACCGTACGCGTCGGGTCGGTAAATCCAGACGGGGGCAAACGGGAAAATCCGAAAGAGAGCGGCTACCTGCAGCTCGACGCCCGTCCTCTGTTCGGGCCCAGCCGAGGGGCGCCCGAGCACAGAATTTCCACTCGACGCAGGAACCAAATCCCTCGATCCGACGGACCGCAGCTTTCCCAGCGGAACGCGCGTTCCAAGTGGCGCGCGTTCGTTAAACTCCTCACAGAACTTTCGACTTCACTATGCGTACGCTATTCTGCCCCGTGTACGTACGAAGGCCCAACTCGCGATTAATGGCACACGGTTCGAGGACTCCCCGAAAAATTTGTTCACTGCGCGCCGACCACGGCTACCTTCCGCGATCAACGACACGCACTTTTTCGTCGAGAGCACGCGGAGTCACTATCCTCCTCAGCGCACAATTATCATCACCAGCGGCAGAACCGACAACGAACGCTAACACCCCGCGAGGGCCGCGCTGGACAATCTCGAAATTCGAAATCCTCTGGCGCGCACTGTGCTTCCACCTATTCTTCGGTCCACCAGTTGTCACTCGAGCGATCGCTGCAGCGCCGAAACGCGTGCGTGCATGCGTACCTCACCGTTCGCTCTCTCACTGATCCCTGCACCGATTTACAGTCGCGGTCACTTATCCCGGCCACGTAGAGCTGTATCCTAAGTTATCACCGTTTGTCACGAGTCTCCATGACGCACGTCAAGCACATCGGAATCGAGCACGACGCGAGCGTGGACGCGCGACGACTCTTACCTTTCGAAGCAGCAGCACTCCGGCAGTGCGCGAGAGGGTTAACGGTAAGAGAGACGGTTCTCGGACGCGAGGGAACCGTAAATAGGGGGAGAGAAGAACGACACGCTCGATCCACTCCCAACGACGTCGACGGAGAAACTAAGCGACGAAAGGGGACGAAAGAGCGTCTCCCCCCACCACAGACTCCTGCTCGCAGTCCCCACCGTTCGACCGAGCAGAGTGGCTCCCCTCTCGCGGCCGCTCTCGTAACCCCTCCACGCTTCGCCATCCCCGGCACAGTCCAGCACTCCCCTGACCCCTCTCGCCAACGTACCGACTCTCTCTCTTTCTTCTCTTCCCGCTTTCTCCCTTGCTCTCGCGTAAAACCAGACACAGAACGCTCGCCCCGCTCCTACGTGGCCCCTTCCAACGACCTCACTCACCTCTCCTACCTCGAACCACCGGTGCTCCGAGCTGAACTCTCAAGGTGGAGACGCTCGGCAACCGACGGAGATGTTCTCTCCGGTATCTTCTCTCAATGCTTCCCTCTCTCTCTCTTTCTCGCAGCGTCTTCTTGTTCTATCGCGTACTGCGGCACGTCGATGTATGAGAGAGGTGAACCGTTAGAAGGCAAGGTCCGGGGGTGTCTAATGATTCCGATGAGACAGAGGTCGTTCCGTCGGATAGAATGCTATAACGCGCTCAGGACATTTTTTGATAGCCTTCGGCATACCGAAAGTTGGGGGTGGTGGTTAGGGAGGGTGTATCAGGTAATGATCGTAGGATTTTATTATCGCTGATCGTTAATGGGGACCGTTCGCTAGGCTGTCGTTATGATTTTTTACGAGAAATTACTTTTGCAAGTATGTCTGTGCATCTCTCTCTCTCTCTCTCTCACTCACTCGACATGATACCCCGAAGGATTTGTGTTACGTTTCTTTGCTAAGAGCGTCCGCGTCCGTCTGACGGTGCATCGCGGCGAAGTCGCATAAACGAATTTCACCTTAATTCGGAAGAAATTGTTCCGCGGAGCGTGCGAGTGGCAGACGGAATAAGAAAATAATTCAGGAACTCGCTCCCGGGCGCGCGTCTTAAGTCGCGCGAGGCCACGCTTTTCTGACTTTTAGACAAACTACGAGCGCTCGCCGTGTATGTAGAACGTATTATCATGTACGCCGTCGTCTTTTATTCATGCAATATCTCCTCCCCGCGTATTCGTGAGAAAGGTCAGAAGGAAATGTTACATTATGCGGTAAATTATTTTGGTTTATCGCATACGATAATGTTTTCGTTGTGTCGCGAGCGTCCGATATTACGCACGAACGGGTGCGTGCTATGTGTAACAACTAACCTATCTTAATATCCACAGGCACACACGCGGCGATTGCCGTGCAAATACTGCGAGCGTGCATCGCGATAAACCAGTTGCGTTCCGGGCAGATAATTTCGGATCCTTACGTTGCAGCACCGAGTCACCCTCTTATCGGGGGTCGAAACGTCGAAGCGAATTAAATCTGTTATAAATCGTCGGCCAGTCTTGCGGGAGGAGTGGGAGGCGAGGGAACGGCTCCCGCGAAGCATGTTGAAAACCACGGCAGACGCATTATAGAAGGTTGCCGGCCGTAGATGAAATTTATTGCGCTCTCGAAATTTATTCATCCGTATCTGCCTGTAACGGTGAAAACCACCCCCGGACAAAAGAGCGTACCCTATCTCGTGGGCATCGCATAAACAACCGAGATCGCGATGCTCCTTAGAGGACGTACGCTCTCGCTCCCTCTCCCTTTCCCTATCTCCCAGTTTCTCTCTCTTTTCTTCTGGCCCGCACAGTTCGTCTACGGAGGTGTTTCGAGAGTGCGTTTACAAAAGAGCCGCGACCGATGGTAGTTGGAGAGGCCGCGGTCCTTTTCGCCCCCTTTCCGCCCCTTCCGCACCGCTAATCCCAAAAGTCCATAAATACTGGAAGGGAGTTTATTCTCCAAAGGGTCGTTTACAGGATCACAGTTGTACCCTGACACGGACCCGCGATGACGCTTTAATCCAGTGCCGGCGCTGGCGTGTACAGGGCGGCGAGGAACGTCGCAGAATTTGCGACACCGTTTGGGCCGGCAGATAACACTTCAATTACCGCGTTACACGACGCGCGCTCGTTAAAACGCTCGTATCGCGTACGTAGAGCATTCGTGAAAATCACCTAACCTTCGAGATTCCCTGGCCTGCGACGAGATCATCCGCGCGCTCCATTATATCGTCGATGTCTATCGCGCGGCTCGGCCGCGTGCTTTTTCACGTGAAATCCTGATTGCGGCATCGGACGATTATTATCGATTTTGAAAGCGTTGCGAGATCGCCATCGAACGGCGCGCTCACGTATGTCCTGAAAACAATCGGTGTGTCGCGCGACGCCTTTTACGAAATCAGTGAAAACGGCTCGTTGCGAATCGATTCGGCAGCGTCAGTCGGCATTCCGATGTCACCGAAGAAATCTCGCGAAACTTGGCGGAATCGAGTACACGGTCGCGATCCGCTGGCAAGCGGATTTCTTCCATTAATGCCTTATCAATTCCAGCGGTCGCATAATGGATGCGCAAACGGTAATGAACGCGGGCTCCGATTCGCACGGACGATTTCCAAGCGGCGCGCGGCGGGCCGTTGCTCGCTGCGGGAACGTCAACAGTCAAGAATTCGAGGTAAACTCAGATCGGTTCTGGCTGGAAGTTTCCTCGGCACGCTTTACAGTTCACGAAGCTACTACAATGGTCAGGAGCGTTATAGTCGGTTTCACAGCATTAGCACAGCTGCCTGGGACGAGATTCCGGGGATATTCGAAAAGAGACGCGGGCGGAGGGCAGGCCAGAAGGGAAGGGAGGGGTAGTAGGTGGCCCATTGTCAAGCCGGGACCGTATTCTCCTTAACCTCTATGAACCCTCACTCGCCATTGACTATTTCACGGTTCATCCGGAGAACGAGGATACGAGGAGTTCGGTGGGAGAGCAGTGGGATAAAATGGCGTAATAGAGTGATCGTAGTCGCGGAGGCCGTGCCGACTCTTTTCACCGTCGTTGTGCGCGTGCGGGCGATGATTATTTCACGGCAGAGACGGAGGAAACTACACCCGCGGAAACTACCCCCTCGCATTATGATAATCCCACCAAGTAATCTCCGCTTGATATACTTGGCCCGAAGCGTAGGTCTCGAAATTGCCGATTAAATTTCTCAACATCCTCGTGACGGGGTATCATCTTTTCCTTATTTTTTTTTTGTACCCGCCGCTGATTGATAAAGGACCTTTGTGTTCCGTAATCCGTTATTCAATACGGAAAAGGGACGCGGAGCTTTCGAGGGTGCAGGTAATGGATGACGGGGTCGGCCCATTGTCACGGTGTGTCTACCATCTTCTTAATTTCCATGAACTCGTCGCCTCGCATTGACTATTTCACGGCTCGTTCGCGAGGCACGGAAGTAAGGAGCTCCGGGGCTAAGTGGTATAATAGAGTCGTCATTCGAACCCGGCGAATTTCGAAATTTCGTTTCGGAGCACTCGAACTTTCGGATCCTATTTCGTTATCGCAGCGCGCGGCCCGTGTGCGCAGTCTCTAGCGGAATATTTGTGTCGCGTGAAAAGTGATACCTATCAAGTAAGTTCAGACTGTCTAGTAACGCTGTTAAAATTGTTTAACATTTTAATGCGCTCCGGATCTTGTTCGGCAAAATGGACGGCCTGTTTTTTCGCCTATGCGCATGAGCATAAATGAGCTCGTTTACAAATGAGACGCGGATCTGCGTGGATTGTTACATGCGTTCATTATACGCGTCGGTCAATTTTACGACGTTGTTAGCTTAACTGCCCAGCGTACGGCTTTATTGAACCTGTTCCGAGTGGCGGCAAAGAACGCTGCTAAATCCCGTGCGAAAAGAAAATCACCGAACGACCGATCGCACGATTTGCACGAAAAAAGATTGGCAACGCAACGCTGAACTTTCGATCGGCGCGCCTTGTTGCGGCCGAGTATATAGAAATCCGCCAGATGAACTCTAGCGAAAACGTAATATTTCTGACGGGAGTTATTGCCCATCAGATATGGATTTTCCTCGCATGACCGTAACGACACGTATCTCGAATGCGGCAAATTTATTATTCGACCGCAGGGAACCGTGTAAACGGGAGAAGTTGTGTCAATAGATTTCTATTTAATGGTGTTAATCTTTATTTGCGATTTGACCTAGTTTTCGCAACGAATCTCACTGTCTTATCATCGGTGGAATCAGATGATTCATTGCCTTGCATATTTAAGAGCATGCTCTATCTGTCCGTGAGAAACCCCATTTTTCCGTCTTTCCACTGGGAAAATTTGTGTCTTGCGCGAATGTTTACCAGAGGAGTTCGGTCGACGGGGCGAAAGCGACGAAAGATTTACGAACGCTGTCTGGCATAAGAAACGGAGAGTTGTGTGCGGCAATGGTCACAATGATCTGTCGGCTAATTAGCTATCGCTTATATATGTGCAGGCATACTCACGTAATTTTACCACGCCGTTGTCCTGCGTCCTCAACGTTGACCAGTATCTGTAACACAAAACGACGAAAAATGAAATATTACCAGGATACCTACGGATGTCTCGAAACACACATTTCGATAAGTTCACGACGCACATATGTACGCCCGCACCCATACGCAATTATGAGGCACGGACTTGGACCATGTGCGATTCAACGACGAGATCCAATCTTAAAACTTGTCCGGCAGGCGAGCAATAACGATACTTAATTCAAATGTATTCCTTTAATCGGTATATTTATTTCATTATAATCCGACCACGGACGGTGGTATACCGTCCCATTTGCCTTAACTGCACGCATTATGTTCGCACGGTAGAAGGATAATTCCTAAGCGACATACACCTGCGAACAGTCGTCTCGTACAAGCACGCACTTATATAGCAGTGGTATCGTACAACAGGTGGAACAAGAAAAGTGGTACTACCTCGAACGTTTATTTTCCGTAACGGATTCATATTACTCGCGACCGTATCGATATTACCTCCAGCAGTGTTCGTTCGCAATGCACATTCGAATACCGCTGCGATGGCCGATACTGAAGATATGATGGCCCGTTGCGCCCGATTACGTATTTTGTATTCGGAGGATTTCGCTAATCCATTCTTCGCGTATAATTCCATTATCCGCCGTTTTCCTTACGGCATCGGACGACCGGTGCCATCGAGTCACCAGTTCCATCCGCGCCAATACACACACGTCGACACGCGGGTGTATATACCAATCAAAGGACCACACACCGCAAGTGGTGGTGCATAGTTGAAGTCGCGCGTGTGTGCACAATGTCCAGCTTAAAGTCGGTGTCAGCACTACTGCGCGAACGACCGTGTCTCCACTTCACGCTCTCCGCCATCTTTTGCGGTCTCCTCCTTTGAACTTCCCCACGTACGTACAATAGGTACAGGTTGTGTAATGCCGAGCTGATAATGGAGTCTATAACGCGTTCACTTTGTACCGTGAGCGTGAGCCCTGCAGCGAACGCGGACGATACAGAAAATAATGTCTATATTCTCGAGACTCCGCAAGAGCGCACAGTTTTGACATTACTGCCTCGATGGCTGCGTTTCTCTGTTTCCCGAAGGCGAACACACGTGCGCGCGGAGCAGCTTCTTCTTTCGTTCGTCTAATCCAGGCAACCACTTCGAAATTCTAGGTCATTAACCATACGGTGCCGAGATGGAATGCATGACGGGGAGCGGGCGAGTGTTGGAAGTAATCGGCCGTAGATGGACTGACGCCATCTAAGCGGGGCATTATGCGTACAAACCCGCCCCGGCCACGGATGTCAACGAGGATAGCAATGTGTCCACGTGGTTATATTCACGGGGCTCGACTAACAGGCACCGCCGTAGCAATTGTGACACGTATCGAATGCATTCATTTTGCGTCTGGTAACGTCTCACTCGACCGCTCGAGGTTTTGCACGTGTAGCTGGGCGAGGGGTTGTGTGGGGAGGTGGTTGTGGAGGGAGAGCGGCCGCAGGGGATCGACGTGTATATGTATAATGGCCCTGAGGGACCCGTGGTCCTTTTGGAGACCCTCCCTACGGGGCACCAGGATCGACTCGAATCAAAGGGGAACGACCCGGGAGTGGTGCCAACTTAATGAGGGACCACCTAGCTTTAACTGTTTGTTTTTCGAGAGAGCCCGGCTTCGAGAAAATGCCCACCTCGATCGCCGAACCGACGAGAGACGGCATACATTCCTGCACCGTATAAGTGTAAAACTATATGTACAAATATACGCCGGCGTATACGTGTTCGCGGGCAGGCTCGTTTGCGGCTTGTATCTTGAGCCCTATTGCCATAACTTCCGCGATTTGGGCGTGAAATTACACGCGATGGAATCGGTATGAGGATCGTCGATAGGTTGATAAAGGTTCGCCTGTCCCTTTTTTCCCCGGTCCTCGCTCCGACCGGCCCCCTCCTCCTCCTCCTCCTCCATCCTCAGGTCTTTCCATTCTCTATCGATCTTTGTCTCTTTCGCTCCTGATCTCCTTCCTTCTTCGCGATCCATTCTCGCAGGTTCGATCGTCGACGGACGATCTGCCGCGTCACCCCCACGGAATATTCCGAGCGGTTTGCGGCCGACCGATCGATCGCTGCCGCCCGCGCCGCCCGAACATTGTGCGCGGCGATGTAATTATTTATTCGGAATAAACCGTCAGATTATCGGCACTCCGCAACGTTTCGTTCAATCGCCGTCGTCCGTCCTAACCGAGGTAGAAGCGCAACAACGCCGATAGTAATAGTGGCAAGGGTGGAGCGGTACCATAGGACAGTCATTTCATTAATTCGACCGAAACACAGGCGCTTTGCGTAATTTACGATTGTAATAGTATCCCCGGGCAATTTTAACGATGCGCAAATTATATCGTCCATCCCAGACATTTAATTCCAAAGACAAGCCATAATTATCTCCGACTGCCTTGTGTTACGCGTCGGACCATTTTCATCACCAGCGCAGGGCCTAGAAAATGACGTAACGGAATTCGTTGTTTTACCGCTCCGGTGGGCGTGGAATTATAGGTACCTAATGTCAGAATTTTTTTCTTCTCTCCTCCCCCCGCTGGCCCCTGCTCGTCGTTGTCGCGTCGTTGTGAGTGTCTCGAAAACCTTGCTTCCTTTCTACGCCCTTTCACCGACGTTATTGCGTGAGAGGCTCCTTTGTAGAGAATCGGAAGGGAGAAGTTGGCCGTTTGTCAGGGCGTAAAACTGCCGCTTACATAATTCTTTCGCGATAATACGCTCCCGGGTCCGGGGGCTTACTTGAACGAGGCCACTTTTTGATCGCACTCTTAGCGTCATCCATTATTTACGATCGAATTATCGCGAACGGCAGAAAGAAGGAAAACTCTTGTCCGGCAACAAACATTGTTCGCTATAAACGGTCATCTCTAAATATTTAATGCCCGCGCAACGTCTCGCTGCGTCTCGAGAGATGTCTTCTGTTACGAGTATTGAAAATATCTTCGCGGAACGGTGTCAAATGTACTCTCGAGGATACGGGAGATAAACTTTGCGAGATATTCCATCCGCCGGCAGTATACATTGGCACTATTATAAGGCATTTCATTGTCGGAAGTGATGTCGATTATGTCGTCTCGGGGAATGATGAAGATATCGCTCGGTTACGATCAGATAGACATCACTTGTCTGTCGACGACGTAAAGCCGTCGTTGACGGCCAATCGGCAAGCGTATTACTAATTATAAGTAGATTCAGTTAAGTCGCATGATTGATCCTTCGCATATCGTGTGCCATGCATAAGGAGTAAGAGCGTTATGCTGCGCGATGACAGTGGGTCGTGGATAGAAATGCGAAGATGGAGGATCGATAAAGTGGGAAGGTAGAAGTGATTTGGCCGCGTGCGATATTGCATGAACGAAAAGGATGCGAAGTGTCGTGTCTCGCGATTCGCGTATCCAAAGAATTCCTTCGCTTAAAGACACTCTTGCTATTGCGAGTCAACAGACGATTTGTTCATATTAGCGGGTCGGCGTTAATTTTCGTGCGTGCGTAAAGTTACTTGCTAATGAGCTAACGTTCCGCTCGTCGCGCATAAATAGCCCGTTGTAGATATAAACGGTGCGCGTTTGAGAATAACTATACCACCATAATATCCTTTGCTATTTATAATCGATGAATCTTGCCTGTAGCGTACGCACGCCGTACACGGCATTTCTATTTTCTTCGCGCGCAAAACGACGTCTATAATCCACGATGAACTCATTAGGCGAACCTCTTCAATAATAACGTAATCAATAGCGTGCGATCGTTAGTAGACTGACGTCTTGACGAAAAATTAATCGAGACTCGGAAATTGTCATACGCTCGCCGATCCGGTGTACGATCAATACGTTTGACGGGCACGAGAAACAGACGGAGATGGAAGTGGCGTTACAGACCGTTTCGCGGAACCAAACTTACTCGAGTTCTTCTTCAAACGAATAGATATATTTATTTACCGTGTTCTGTGTATCGACAAAATCTTCAGCGAGACGAAACATGAAATGTCACTTACTCCGATGCGTCGCTGTATGCGGGCACCCTGTACGCTGGATCTTTTACAGGGATCGATGCCTTTGGCGTTTCACTTAGGAATACGTAAGCAGGGACACGGAGTCGTCGGGTTTATGATTACGAAGCGTACGTCCCGGGAATCTCAAACGCCGCGCAGCTGCATTGACAATTTCGAAACGATAACCGGACGTCATCGAAAGCTGCCCTCCTCGTCGACTCGAACGTTTTGAGACATACGTTCTCATCGATCTAAGTGGGGGAAAAAAGAGTGTCGAGCGCGTGCCCGGCAGGAATTGTTCGCCGGCAACCCCTTCCGGATTTGGTAATGTAGTTAGAGAACGGACAATATGGACCAGATTCGGCGGCGAGTCTCGCTCCGACGTAACTGTTTGTCGGGAAGGAAAAGGGGTTACACTGACAAAGGAGGCCTGACGAAGGAAATGTTAACGAGGGGAGCCTCTCTCACAGCGACGTCACCGAATCGCTTTCTTGACGCTGCATTCTGTTCGCGCGGAAAAATCCTCGCCCATTGTGCGCCTGCCCGAACGTGTGCGTTTTCGTTAACGCGGCCCGCCGAAATAATTGGCGCGAAATCCGAGATCGCCGCCGGCATTTTGTTGCCCATCTCGTCTGAAAGCGTGCGCCGTGCGTCCAACGAAATACATACGCCTTGCATCGACCCTTTTGATCGGTGCTCGGTCACCTATTCGGGACCATATGCTCGCCTTTAACACATTCGTTGCCAGGTGAAATTTGTTAATGCCTCGCCGGACGTCACAGTGAGCTAATACTTTTACCCTGAAATGCGTGAAAAAATGGTCGTAATTTGATGAAGAAGCACCGCGATTGAGGTGAAAGGAGGAAAAAAGGAGTACGAAGGTCGCGTTAATACATTTGAGCGAGATGGAGCGATATCCATAAACTCAGCGATTCATGGCCAGCACGTGCGGTGAAAGTTAGAAGGATAGGAAGTTTTGTCGTGCTCCGGATCGATTTGACGAAATGACAGGCTTTACTTTCGTTTCAAGTCACGGCTGTGTCATATACCGGTAGCACTTTGCATCGACATACGCGCGACACAGGGAACACCCACCGGAGCATGTAGAGCAGCGAGCTTTAGTACGAACATTGTCTAACTACATTCCAGAATTTAACATGATTCTCCGCAATCGCGAGCAACGTCGGGTAAACACATTAACCCGGATATGCGATATCTGCCAAGCGCATTCCGCAAAACCGATCGGTCTGACAGTCGCTGAACAAGAACGTAAAGTCGATAATAAGCAGCGACGTCAATGCACTGACATTCCCTATGGTTAGCCCCCGCATCCGAGCTGTGGGCGGAAAAAAGGAACGCGAAGCGCGGCCGTCGATTGATGACAACGGCGCGACGTCATTCGACGACAGAGCCGATGAAAATTGTGATAGAACGGGTAGGAGGTGGGGGTAGAGGGATTCTTAGCGCGACGCGGCGGATTCGGCCGCGCCGCACCGCACCGCGACGTGCCCGGAGGGTTGTCGTTTTGATCGCCGGCTCGCGGATCGACGGTATATTATCGATATCTGGGATCGACGAGCGTGTAGCCGTGGTGGGCCAGAATGAGGAAGGCTTTAATGGAGCCGGCACATAGCCGCGAGATGTGTTTCGCAACACACCGCCGTTGCTCGGTAGAACGTACAATAAACCGATGTGTATTTGAAGGGGATTAACTAGACGAACTATTCCGCGCAGTTTCTATTAGTAAATCACCCGTGCACTGCGTGGCACAGATAACGCTCCCGTAGTACGCCTACACTGCCTCCGTTGCGGGGGCTTAATTAAGTATATATTAATTAAAATCCCTCCCGCCAACGTTATCCTCCTCCCACCGCTCGTCTTCCCACTCCCCTCCACGCCGCTCGCCTTTACTCCACCCTGTTTTCTGCTCAATCCTCCCCAATCAACTTCCCGTCCCCGTTCATTCAGCCTTTCTCCCGCAGTTTGATCCGCGATATCAGGAACGACGTTGATTTTCACATATTCGCCGATATTCAATTTCGTTTATAATTCGCCACTCCGCCCCTGTTATTCATTAGCCGGTGCATTGATAACTGGTAAGTGATCTTCACTCGGAAAACGTCGGCCTGACACGGGGAGAGCACTTTGCTGGAGAGATGTTCGCCGCCCGGTCACAATGTCGACGTGCGCACTTACAATTAGGCGATATACGAGGTTATAAGAGAGACGTGCGCGCCGTTGATCGCGCGAAATCGCGTGAAAATACTTCGATCCTCATTACCGGATCGATATATTGGCTCGACGACGCAAACGTATGTAATCTCTTGGCCAGTCTCATTTGCTGTTGGGCGCTTTATAAATCGTCGAGAGCGCGTCCAAAGGGAGTATCGAAAAAAAAAGGTAAAGTGCACTTTGAAGAGAGAGGAAGAAAGAGAGAGAGAAAGAGAGAGTGGATAAATTTAAGGACGACGAGGCAGGTTTAAAGTCCGACAAGCGGCGTTCACTCCTTATCGCGTACACAATGTAGGTGCCCACAGCTGATTCTCGTTTTGCATAAAATCGAGGCGGCACTGGCCTCGTCGCTCCCGGTTTGGTATACAGTCGCGTCTTCGCACATACACATACGTACATACACCGGTACGCACTTCATATGCCTCCTCGCAGGTAAAGCGACACAGGGGCGCGTATACGTGGGTCGCGCGTATGCATATATACGGCGTACACGAATTTCTTTTACGGCCAGTTACTAAAGACATTAAAGTCGACGAGGGAGTAAGAGATTTCGATGGCTGGGTATCCGCAGGGCCCCGCCGTCGCTGGCGCGTCGCTGCTGCGCCCGTTCGCCCGTGCACTAACAAGACGATCTTAAAGGAGGAAAGCGTTTCCCCAATCACCAGTTAACATCTTTGTCTCGTACTTCTGAGCCCGGCTTGTGAATATATTCATGAGAGAGGCACGGTGGTACCGACCGCGACCCGTCGAAACCGTCCGCACGTCCGTCCAAGTCCCCCGTCCGGCGTCCGGTCCGGTCTGTCCGGTACGCGCGCGCGAGCTTCATCCCGCGCAGAGAATACGCTTGCAACAGCCCATCGTCTCATCTTCCCTCGCTCGTCGTCCGTTCGAGGCGGTTAACAAACGACAAAAGCTCTGATTTTTAATTGGACCATTATCGTTAACGATCGATAGGTGTCAATTAACCATAATTCTGTCAATCGTATTATTATACCGAGGGACCAGACCGCGTTTTATTAATGCGAGGGCTGCTGTCGGCCCGACAGCGCCCGCGGCAAGGGGGTTATGCGGAACGAAGAGGGAGAGAGTGAGAGAGAGAGAGGGAGCAAACGCGGCTTGATTTATTTTCATCGCGGACGGGCCGACTGCATCGCTCGCTTCCGGCGCTATCTTGATTTGAAATCGGCCCACCCTCTACAATTTTTCCGTCCGCAGAAATGCGCGCGTCGGCGGCGTCGCACCGCGCCCTCCCTTCGTCCTGCGCGCGTACCTGGACCGTGCGCGTGTTTTCGATGATAATCGAGATCGTTGCGCCCGATCGAAAACTGCCATTGTCGCGGAATAATGAGCGCTCTGCCTGGGGATAGGGTCGGTGGACTCTGCGGGGTGAGAGGACGAGCGAGGAGAGGCACGTGCGTACGTAGAATTCGCTGCGACAACGATGCTCTCCCGACGTTTTTCGCAATTAGGTCGCACGACCGGCGTTGCCTTCGTCCGGCGAGAATGTTTTGCTCGACTCCGTAACTTTATTACCGCTCTGCCCCGCGGTGTGCGCGATTTCGAATATCTGATTTATCGCACGGCACATTATTCCTGCTGGGTATTCAATGTACGATACTAATTGAGAGCATTACGCGGCCTCTTGTAAACGCCACGCGCACGGCGATCCATTTTTCCTCTTGCCTCTCCCCAATTCGTATCTCCTCCTGTACGTATCAATTTGCCCGCACGTATTTATGGCGTTCATCCCTTCGCCTTCGCTGCAGAGGCGCGCAGCTGATTTCGACGGCTGCGTCATTTTGTGCGCCGAGTAGGCACGGCCGGCGACGACCGCCCCTAGTAGTACAAAAATATTGGTTAAATATCTTTTTCAAATATTAGAAAAATATTTTTTTAGCCACACTTTTTAACATGGGAACAATATCGGATCTAAATATTGTACACATGTATAAGAAATGTAAAATAAATGTTTGGAAAATATGGACTAGATATTCGCAGAGTGTAGAATACATATATAAAAAATGTGAGGTAAATATTAAAAAAATGCATAATCAATATTTGAAAAATCTAAATTGAATATTTTATATTATTTTTTATTGAATCTCAAATAAATATATTAAAATATTAAAAAGATATTCAATATCTTTTTAATATTGGATACATATGTATTTAATATTTTGTGCTACTAGGGGCACGATTACGCGAGATAAGATCGTACAGCTGCAAAACTGCCGCATCGGGACGCACTTCTGGCGACGCTCTTTGCGATACTCGTATCGAAAGTCCACCCTGCACTTTGATATTTCATCGTCGACGTCCGCGTTTACGTTTGACGGTCGTTACGAAGGATTATGAAATCAATTTAAGCTGACTCTTCTCATCCGTGCCCCCCGCTCGTCCGACGTGTCAAGTGAATACGAAACGAACATGGAGCAAAATCGTAGTTACACTGATTAGCCGCTTGACGCATCGCCATCGACGCCGGCAGTTGTAACGTCAAAACAAATACGTTCGATGCAATCGCGCGCGCCAACGATTTTAACGATTTTCAAATATTTTTCGTCGACCCTCCGCGGTATCCCTCATTTCATCTATTTGAGACGCGATATCCTTTTTTCCGACTGATATTCCAGCGGCTTCGCAGACCGATGTCACTGTCACTCAGCATGCGTGCCTCGCGAACGGACGATAAAGCTTTATCAGTTCTCGTCCGTTTTGAAAGTGTGGACGGGCACTTTGCGCGCAAGTTTCACGACGTTCTCCCCTTAGATTCAATATTGACGCATCGTCACCCATATTATCCGCGGACCGACATCTTCTCACGCTCCGCTAGTTTTTATCGATTCGGCTTAACAACAGGCATTTTCCTTTCTTTAAACTCCATAGGGCAAACGTTGTTTGGCACCGATAGCCCGACAATGAACGGCTTTCAGGACTCGTCTGAACATACGTATCCTTTACCGACGTATTGCTATTTACTTGGCGCATCGCATTTACCAGGCATATTTTTCGGTGTTGTGCAATGATTTTACGAACGAGACTACGACTCGCCGCTCGAAGACGACGATAAACACGCCGTCATTGTCTTGCTCTTTATCGCGCTTTCATTACACACAGTCGGTAAGATTAACATTTTCCGCGATAGCGGGGTTGAAAGCGCATCTGCAACAAAACACGACGGAAATTATTAAACGGACTACTCTCTCCGCGAAGATCCTCCGCTCGGGCGGGGCGAGACGGCGACGCGGCGCTTTCCGGATTTTGTTCGCGCGATTAAATATGTCCGTTACGTCGAGATTAATCAAGACGGTTCGGGCGTAGCCGCGCGTCCATTTATTCCGTTGGGAGGCGTGCGGAGCGAAAATTGCTGCTGCTCCGAATACACGTGACTTTGAATAGATTGAGTGCACAAAGCGGGAGCTGCGAATAGGCGAGCGAGCGAGCATCGTTTTAAACAGTGTTGCAGCAATTCGTGCGCAACGGTTACTCGAGATTGCATTAAGTTTTTGCGGAATAAAGAAGGCGATGAGACGTTCCCGTTGATGTTTGATTCTCCGAAAAAATCGAAACTAAAGAGTCGATTAAGAAGAATCGAATCGGAATCGAACATTCCTAGACGGTGCACAGACATTGCAGCATTCGTTTCCGCAACTTCCGAGTGAATCGTACGATCAATAGGCCGGCGAAGATTCGAAATTCGAACCCGGCCAAAGTTATGCCCCCGCCACCGTTATCTCCCCAGTTACGCCGGCGAAGCCAAGAAGACCGTCGTGTGCGTCGAGATACCTCCTAGCACGCCCCGTTGTGAATAGTTTCTCCGGATCGGAGCGAGTCGGTGCTTCGCAACGTAGCCCAGGAAATAAGCCCGGAGCAGCCAATTACGAATCCTCACGTCATTGTTGTGGAAGACGAGTCTCGGGTTACTCGCAAAACAGGCTGAGGCAATATTCTGTCACGTCGGTCGGAGGACGAAAAAAGGAACGATACCGATAATCGTCGGTAATACTGCATACGTTTCTACAACTGGATCAATTGACTTCCCATCATGCCAGGCAGTAGCGCTTAGAAAAGAAACCTGTCGCCGTTCTAATTCCGACACGGTCGGCAGCGGTAACTGACTGGTTCAAGAATAAATATGCCCGGACTAATGTCTCGACAATGTTTCGACGACGCGCCCGGTAAATGCCAGGCTTGTCGATAATTTCATTTCAATAAGTTACTTCTGGTCCCGCTGTGACGAAAACGACGAGAATGGTCGTGACGCGATGAGAAATGAAAAGCGCCGTCTATAAAGCACAGTTGCGATCGACAAGAATAGAGTAGCGTCTGGACGAATTAAAGAATTCGTTTGCGGCTGCGCAGCGTCGACGTCACTGCGCGCTGATTAACACGCGAGAGTACGAGGACGTCGAAATAAACCACGACGTCATGACGTGCGCGAGAGGGTGGAAAAGGAGTGGGAGCGGCAAGGGGAGAGAGCGACACACTTCCGGTCTCCGCCGACCCGGTTGCGTAGACAGATGGAGATACACCCAGTCAGCTATGAGGGCTAAAGGGGCGGAGGGTGGTGGAAAGTGGAAACAGGAGGCGGGCGAGAAGAATGCGGAGTATCGTAGCCGAAGTTAGGCGCGTTAGGTGCGTGCGCGCGACAAAGAGAGGACACGTCGGCATAAGCCGGCTTATTACGCACTGCCGGAGGCTACAAACACACCGAATAATGGCCGTTGCCTCTGCCGGAGGGCGTGAGAGGGGTGAACGATATGTAGGGAGAGAGAGAGAGTGAGAGAGGGCGAAGAAAGGGCGGGGTAGGTATCGTATTAAATTATAATAATTCCGGTACGAAATTATTAGACCGGCCCGCGGCCGGGAGGTTCGTGCATATAAAAGGGTACAAGGTTCTCGTTGCCGTGCATTCTGCGTTGCATACAATCTCTATACATTGTCGCGATTCGGCCCAGGTGCGAGGCAGAGCGGGCCGACACTTTGAAGACGGGGGTTATAAAAGTGGCGGGCGGCAGAACGAGGGGTGCATTCATCGTTTATTTGTTAACAAATATTTTACGCGGTAATCCGAGACACTGGCTCGTGTAACAGTAGTCGAGGGAAAGAGTGGAGACTAATCGTTAAGTCACGCATAATCGAAATGAGCGGGATGACGGAGTTGAGCTTGCGGGGACGAGGATTCGAAAAAATGTTCGTTAACAAAGCGTCGAAGGCGTTTCGCGCCGAAAGGGGCGCGTCGTCTGGGAACGTCGGGACGGCTGCAGGAAACGTGGAAACCAGTTTTCACGATAAGCAAGAAGTCGGGCTCTGCCCGGTCGAACGGTATTATCGATCATTTATTATCATCCGGCTCTCCTTATCGACGCTCCGTGAATACTTTCGTTATCGGTCAGCACGACCGAGCTTCCCCACTTCTCTCTCTCTCTCTCTCTCTCTCTCTCTCTCTCTTTGCTTTCGTCTTTTTTTCCGGTCTCACGTTCCTTCCCCGTCGTCGCCGTCGTCGCATACGGGACGCATAATTATTACAATGTGGCTCCGTGCGTATCTTCGCATTAATATTCATAAAGTCGATCCGTCAAAACGGCTTCCTCCTTCTCCGGCTCCCGGCCACTCCTTCTCCCACTCTCACGGAATCTTCCAAACTCGTCTTCTTGTATACTTGTTCACCGTCGCTCGTGGCTCGGTAAGCAGACGGAAGGGAAAAAGCGGAGAAAAAGTGCGAGGGCCTGATCGAGAGACGCGCACTGACGTGGAAAGAACGAGGACGTATGTGGCTGTTCGCGTATATAAACTTCTATGTACGCCGGCATGGCGTATACTATATCGCACGTGTTCTATATATCAATTTTCTGTATGTGTCATATAATATGTATACGCATTTGTACATGGTGTCTATACGTCCTATAGTTCTACCCTCTTCGCATAAATTCGACTAGGGCGCCTCTCCGTACGAGCAACGCCAAGGTACGAGCACGAGAATAAATCAGGTGCCTATTGATTTTGAGCCATACAATCTGTTTCTCGTACCACTGGGTCGTCCGTTCTCTGTCTCTCTTTCGCTGTTTCTGTCCGTTTCACTTTCTTTCCCACGAATCCCTGTGAGGGTGTATGAATATAAAACCGCTGATTCATCTATTCCCTTTTCATCAATGCACCTCTTGGCACGCATTTTATCGAAGGACAGATAATGAACGGTTGTATGCCCGTAAAGACCAAGAGTGACCACCGTAAATGTCGCGAGCGGAGTTTGTATCATTTCCTCACTTTTCTTCGCCGGCACCCTGAAGATTGCAGTGCTCCGCTGCAGCCGTCGCTAGTAATTTAGAGTCACTAACCGGACTCGTTGATGTGAAAAAACGAGACTGTCCCATCGACGAAGTTAAAACTCCGGCGATTCAATTATTCCCACTTCTCGTTAGCCGGTCGTCCAAGACTTAAACAGATGCCATCTTTTCGCCCGGTGACAATTAATCGTAATTATTTCCTAATTGAAGGAAATTAAGATGTCGCGTTCTCTGCATTTTTCTCGTTTCTCCCCCTTTCCCCGTTTTTCCTGTCCGCCGTTCGCTCGCCCCATTTCACAGGCCGAGAGCGGCGCGACGCAATTTGGGATCGAACGAATAAGAAAACAAGTTATTTATCGCGACGAAACAAGGCTGTCGTTGTCGTCGTTCGCGGCGGAGCGGTCGGGACGGAGGGGAAAAGGGGTGGAGAAGCTGAGACAGCACTCACCCCTATCTGCGACGGGATCGAAACGAGAGGGAGGACGCGGTTATTAGACTCCGGGTTCACTCCGGTAAATATACCTGCTGCTCATTACTGAATGCTTCATCGTTGGGAATGTAAATTGCGAGGACAGTTGAGTGCGTCGATAGAATTCTGCGGCACGTTTCCCCGCTTACTTCGAGATTCGCGGCGGAGGGCTTCCAAGGGAAGTCGCGCGAGGGGAAAGGAAGAGAGAGAAAGAGAGAGAGGGTAGAGTTAATTGTTAACGAGACGAAATTCCTGTTTCTCTTGCCGAAACCGCCACACCGCGGTGACGATGGAAGCGACGCGGCGGCGGCCGGACGATTGTACCGATTCCGCGGCAGGCAGATTCGCGACGATCGATATACGCGTGCCCGACGGCAATGTTGCGTAATATTTCGAGCCGCCTAACGAAATCGCGGCTCACCGGGCCGACCGGGCTCCGGCGAAGAAGGGAGCGCATGAATTTTTATTCGCACGCACTCGCTCGTTACGCACTCGCGCCGCCCGAAATATATGCATTTCATTCTTTTACGCCCGCGTCAGCGTGAAATTTTAATGGAAAATTTTATTTATCTCGCGACCGGTCCCCGACTCGCCCGCCTGTGCTTGAACGGTAATCGTATTTTATTCGTATAAATTTATAACGATGGCAAAGGCGCGGCGCAATTTCGCGCGGCACACTTTGCGCGCGACGCTTCACGTTCGGATCCGCTCTTTTTGTCCGCCGTGTAATTTATTTATTTACGCTCTCTTCGCTTCTCCGCTCCTCTCTACCATTTTTTTTTTGTTTTATTTCCTTTTTGTTTCATATTCCCTTCCGCCGACCGCCAGTTTCGGCGGTTCCCTTGTTCCGTCCGCGGAGCCGCGGACAGCGCGCAGTTTCTGCGCCGGCATCGGCTCCCGCGACGACGCCCGAGGACGCGGAATTTAATTGCGGAATTCTTTTCGAAGCCCGCGATCAAAACGTTATGACCCCGGCCGGTGTGCAAAACGAGTAGGGCGGGGGAGCGTGGGAGCCGGAAGGCGGCGGAAGAAAAATAGAATGGCATAGCTGCGCTCTTCCAGGACCGTGGCCAACACTCATTACCTCGTTTCCTTCCTTTCGCGACGGGAAAAGCGAGCGCGTCCTTTCTTTTCGGCCTCCACCGCCGACCGTCTCCTTCCTCGAACAACTTACGCCCGACGCGTACAGTCGGCCTGTGTGCGTTAGCCGGATAGTTTATTCGAATTTCATATACAGAGTAAGATATTTCCCGTCGGCCATCGTACGGCCCCGGTATCATTTTTGCGTCTGCATCTGCCGTACATGCACGCCGGTCACAGTGGTCGCCGTGCATACGCGCTTCATCGATATTTCCCGCGATATCCAGCGCACCGGCGCGTCGTCGCATAACCCACTGATACCATCGCCGAATAAAATGTCCCCAATTTTATCGGCGCTCCATTTCCACCGGCAATGCGAATATTTCGATTAATTTTCAATTCGCGGCGTAATCCGCTTTCGAAAACATCCCATTTCACGGTCAGCTCTCCGAACGAACGTAATCCGCGACGCTGCCCTCGGTATTCGCCAGGAGCTAGACCGGTGGCGTGCTCCGCGGTAGACTTCTATATATCTATGAACGGCAGTGTGGTACGGACGCTCCTCGCTCCCATTACCAGACGCCGGCGAAGAATTTTAATTCATCCCGAAAATGATGGCACGGGCATGCGCCCTACCGCGCCGCGACCTCTGCCAGCTATTCTTTCTCGCCGGCCACTTATTATCCCTAATACTTCATTCTTGTTTTTCGCCCGCCGGTCTCCGGTCGGCGAGTCACGAGCGAGTCGCACGCGCGATCCGGAACGTGTAAGGCGGCGTAAGGTGGCCGGGAGAGAGCCTCAGGTGTTTGCCGAGTTGCGCCAGGTCGAGGGAGGAGGAAAACGCGAGGGAACGGCGCAGGTGAGAAGGACGCGGCGAAGAAAGGAGCGTGCAGGATCGAGGAATAAAAGGGAGGAGCGGAAAGTGGCACGGGAGAACGGAGGGAAATGGAGGAGATCGTCTTTCTCCCGCTCGCTCGTGTTGCTAGGGCAGTCGCTGCGGCACGAAGAACCGCATGCCCTTCCGAAAGACCCGGCTAATAGCTCGCAACGACCGCCTCTGCTGATTCTACCTTTCCCGCTCGACCGCGCTGTGTCGTAAACGTAATTTCAGGGAATGCCGGAGAGTCCACGGCGAGCTCACAGCATCGCGGCTCCTCGCCGCTGGTCATTATCGCGGCATGCCTCGAGACTAGTCCTTCGCAAAGTCTCCTGTCGACCTGTCGTTCGGCGCGAATTGGGACCTGGGACCTGGGACGGCTAACTATATGCCAACTCGCAGAAGCCGATCGATGGTCCGTATGCAATATGAACCCGTTTCGAATTAAACGGCAATCACTGCTTTTACATATTTTATGATCCATCGGAAATACGAATGAATTTCATGCACTCGCGTTGTTCGAGTGTCGACCGATAGAATGAAGGTGGAAGAAGGGTAGATGTTTCTCCGGTCGTCGATATTTCATTAGCCAGTACGCGATTAACGAGTGACAGGCTGAACGTTCCATTTTGAGTCGCATATTCGAATGACGAAACCGTGCGACGGCGTGTCAGCGCGAATTATTAACGGAGGCCTCTCTAATGCGATTAACAATAAGCCCGGTGGCTCCGTCTCATGTCGGTACAGATTGAAATCCACCCTTCAACTTCTTTGTTCTCGCTATTATCGTCGGTGTGGCGCACGGCACGAAGTCGGCCAGCCTCAGCCGCTGGTTATTAATGCAGCGGGCACGGCGCTGGGCAACTTTGAAAAATGGTCGCTTTCTGTCACTCCCTCTCTCTCTCTCTCTCTCTCCCTGTGCCGTCCACCTTCCAGGCACCTCCCCCGAGCACTCTTTCTGCCTCTAGCCCTCTCCACTTGGATGATTCAGAGTTTTGCGCGGACTTTCGCCCCGGCGTCGTGTCGACGCGGACGCACACGTCTAGGAGAAAATATTCCATGAGACAGGTGGCACTGTTCACATCGACGATGCTCCCTGGCCGCACCCTGTCCTCTACAACGTCGTGGCGAAAGAAAGGGGATCGACGTCGCGAGCGCAGATTGGCCGATGAGTGGGACGAGCGAAGGTACTAATCGGCGCAATCGGACATTTCGGTTCTTCTACTTTGTTTATTTTCATTCGTATCCAAGAACCGACGATGTAGCGCTCGAACCCAATCGACGCGTCCTTATCACTTATTTAATCAGTTGCCTGATAATTACGCTCGCGCGACTGGCATTCTTCGAACGGCGACGTCCCACGAATCAACGAGAATCGGAGCAAGGTTGTTCGTCAATATTTCACTCCCATACCATTTGCGCGACTCGAAAACATCGCAATTCTTATGCTGTCTCGAACGAAGCATGTACTCTGCATTCGGACGGACACACTCGGCTTTGAACAAAGATTCCGTTCGCACGGCTCGCATATCTCCAGTTTATTTATGCCGCATCGACTCTCGCGAGCGTACTTTTAACAAAGTCTATACCCCGGCGTTCCCGCCGTTTTCCGTCTTTCGAAAATCGATATAGCTCTTTAGATTGTTATTTATACCGGGACGAAGATAGGGCATTCCGTTTGAAGTCTTCCTCTCTCGGCATTATCCTCGAAGAGCGGTTATCGGGGTGGTGTTGGCGGTGCGGATGGGGTGCCGAGGAACCGGTAAAGAAGAGCGGGGGCCGGGGAGGGGCGGGGGTGGAAACGACGGATTACAAGAAGCGTCTCGGGCGCCTCTAAGCTCGGTAATGCGAGGCAGAAGAACGAGGGCTCTTTGATAAATGCGAAATGTACCATTCGAGTTTGTTATGGTCTCCGCAATCCACTATTTACGGCGTTTTCTTTGAACTTCCGGCGAACGGGGCTGAACGGGGGTGCAAGGGGAGTGAACGGGGAGAAGCTAAAGGAGACACTTCTCTGGCTTGCCCGCTGCCGCTGGTGGTTGTAGTAAACGACGTCGTCGACACTCCAATCGCGGCCGCGACACGTGAGGAAAGTAATGTACAATACTCGACTCGATGCTTCGACGATTTTTATATGTCTCCTTCCTTCATCCAGCTAGTCTCGACGGAGACTTAAGAGTAAATCAGGTTGTCGCTCGGCATGCACTGCCTGCTAGGAAAAGGTAACCTTGTAACGCTGCGCCGCGAAATTCAGAGGCACTCCGCTAGAGACTATCGGCGAATATATCTGGAAAAGTTTAACTTTCTACGACCGATAGGTACTGTAAAGTTTTTAATCATTTCCGTGGCACGATCAAAAATATATGAAAGGAGCCGAAAGATGCTGACATTCTCGTGGATGGATGATACGAATGATACGATGAGAGAGTGATCCCAGAATATCCAGCACGCTAATTCGAATTTGCGCGGATTCTGTTGCAACGTAAACTAAGGTTCTCCGATGCACGGATCAACTTTGCCCCTCAAAGCGCGTACGTGGCCAATCAAAGCAGGAGCGAGCATTCGCAAGTTCGGAAAACGCAATGATCTTTCAGAATGTTCGCGGAATTTGCAGTCGACCGCTACGATAGAATGCGAGAATTCGTTTGATTCAGGCTACGTACATTCCGTTTCTGGCCTGCTACAACTTCCTCCATACCTGCACATGTCTATTTGCAGCGACCAGTGGGCAGCGGCTCGTTGATTCGTGTTGGTGCGTCTAGCGTGTGCACAGTGACGGTGGTCTCGTGCCAGATGCAATTATAATAAAAGCGCTCACCTACCGGGTCAGACACTGGGCCGAGTCTGTGAAATCCGCCCAATTTTGCGGTACGAAAAGCTACGTGCTCAGGCGGCGTGTCGCTTTAATCGGAATTCTTGCGAATTACACATTCTTCACGAGTGGCCTCTTGGCCCCTCTCCCCAAACCGTACATACTTTCTCCCCGTTTCCCATTCCACACTCTTTTTCCACTCACGTTCCCTATCTCTCGTTTACCATGTCAACCCTTTCAGCCAAAACGGCTTATTAGTTTGCATACTGTTCCGAACGATGCGAACCCCAACGACCCTATACTTCCCGCGGTTCCACCAATGCGACGATATGTACATACACACCATCCGGATACATGCGTTCACACGGTTGCCAAGTGTTAGAATTCTTCCAAGAATCGTCACAATAAAACCATCGCAACATCTCATTCTCTCTCTAGAGTAGAATAATAGGGTTAGGTTATCTTGATACACGCTTTTCGACGTGGCGTAATTAATACTAGGCCGCCTGACATAGGTCCCGCTGTCGTGAACGAGCATAACGTGCCGCGACCATTGTCAACTTCGTCTGTACACATGTACGGAGCCGCGATACGCGGGGTGAGTGGGTCGGAGACGCGCGTCCCGTGCCTTCGTGAGCCTTGAAAAGTGTCATGAAACGAATGTAAAGCTCGCTGAAAAGCTCGATAGCGATAACGGCGGAGGGGAAACACGACGAGCGTACCGAACACCACCACCCCCCGGCGAACCTCAACCCCTTGAGATTACGCCTCGACGGCACTCCGCGCTCGACTGTGCGCGGAATCAGCTCGCTCTCCGAGCTTCTAATCAGAGTGGAGAGGGTGTGCTGGGGCTGTGTTTGTGCACACGGGCACCGTGTGTGTGCGGCAGGATAGACGCACCCGCGCACCTTCTCTCCCGTCTGCACGTATACGCGTATATAGGCAATAGGTAGGTGTACGTTGGTCGTTGTTTCGCCTCCTCTGCTCGAGTCGCGTTATCTCAGCGGTTGCGGCATCACGATGAAACGGGACAACAAACGACCCCCGCGCGCGTGAATCTCCTCTTCGCGGCACTTCGATGCGACGATAAAGAGGTCCGACGCTCGGAAATCCGTGCCGGCATCTACGCGCTATCGCAGCATTTTCATCTTTCAGCGTTGGCAAGTCGCGAATTCGGTAGGCGAACGAGAGTGCGAGGTTAGGAGCTGCGGGGGTGGTTAGTTCGGAAGTCGGGGCTTAGTTCGGAGTGGCGGCAAACGGCCGATAAGAGGATAGTATCGTCGGGGAGATACGGCCGCGGCGTAATTTTGCGAATATGCACAGCGCACCCGTAATTCCAGTCTCTTAGTAGGCTCCGATGCGTAAGCGGGGGCGTGCGTAAGCTGGCGCCCGCGCGAGGCTTGTTTTATGGAAACTTCGGCGTGCCCGTTGGGAGGCATTACGCGGTCGCACGAGAACCGGCAATTCTTTCACTGAGGTCCGGTGTTAACGACAGAAAGGAGATAAAAACTGCGAGGCGCTTTAAAAATTCACCGACGCTCCGCGCGGATGGTCATAATAAGAATAGCTCGTTAACTGATAACGTCTCTCGTGCTTCTCTCTTTCTTCCATTCTCTCGTCCGCCCCCGTCTCTCTTCGTATTTCGCTGTCTTTATCGCTTCCCCCCGGCTTTGTCCCTTTCACCGACGACGCGTTGCAACAATCGTTGAGCAATGTTTGCGAACTGAGCGCTGATGTGGATTGGCGAAAAAGGGGTAGGCGCGGGCGAACGGCGCGGAGTGATTAATACGATTGATCGATCATACGCTCGCGGTACTAACGACGCCGACGACGACGGTAGAGCAGATTTTATCCGAGATTCACCCTTGCTTTTCCCCATCCGTCCGCCGCGCCGCGCCGCGCCGCGCGCCGTATCGATTTATTTATACGGGAACCAGCACGTGGGCGAATTTCTGATATAGCGCGGCAAACTTTTCTATAATACGTCTGCTCTGCGGACGCTTTTCTATGAATAATGTCCACCCGACGCCTCTCATCAAACATGCACCGTTCCGCAACAGTCACCTCGTGCACTCGAGCGAGGATCATTTGGCGAGCCGCGATCTCGACGTTAGAGAAGAAATCCGTCAGCGAGGCGTACGAGATCTCCGGACTTGCAACTAATTTTCAGATTATCTGCCGCGGACGGTTCGACAAGCGCTCGTGCCCGTCAAAGGGCTGGAAAAAATGGTCGGAAGAAGAGGCGGATGCAGCGAGCGTAATTGATACGCAGTACCGCGATGCGAGACGGAGTACAGTTAGGAAGCGAGTGATCCCCGGCGATGTTCGTCTAATTAACTAATCGACACGGGGATCTTATCGATCTAATCCCGTATGCGACATTTACCAGGCTCAAGAGCAGGCTGTATCTGCGCGTAGAATCGAAACGTGTCTCGGCCGATTCTTTCGATAGTCCGGCTTCTAGTCGGCGCAGGAACCCGTTATTAAACCTTCACGTTTACTCTAGCGTGTCTCCCGACGTATCGTTGGTCATCTGGTTTCCGCCTCGACGACTTGGGAGGCGTACATATTTTCTGACGGTACCTGCGTTATAAAATTATTTTTGCGCCGACGACGCTGCTACGCTTTGCCCCCACGAACCGGGAGCGGGCTAATCAATTTAACAGTTTCACCGCACAGCACGCTTACTTGGATTCCCGGCGGAGCGAGTGCCTCGAATAAAAATCACGCGACGCTAATCCGGTTATCGTTTACCTAAGATGCCCGATTTTTCCACGCTCACCGCTGTCGAGCCCGATGTAGTCGTTTATGGCGTCCGCCTCGCCGCTTTACGATTGCATCTTATTGTTAGCAATGTACCTATGGGCACACACGTTCCTTTTCTTATAATTTGAACGAGCAGTTTGTCCGGCTGCACAATCTTAGACCGTTTCGGCACGTCAACTGATGTACCCCACGTCGTCCCAGAAGTGAAGAACTTCCGTCGCTTCAGCCTACCTTCCCCGCGCAGTCTCTTCCAGTCTCGCGTAGCAAGACCGTTTCCACTCCAATTAACAGTTTTTACCCGAGCTTTTTCTATCTCCCGTCTCTGTGCTCGATCGCGAGCGGGCAAGGAATATGCGTATTAGAAAAATTATGTGTGCACGAAGGGGCAGGTAAACCTTCGGGGTTAAATATTAAAAGCCGCATGAATAACCGCGGTAGTGCTCGTATCTTAGCGCTCGGCTACCGTCGTTACATACATATTCATGGCCCTTTGCTCTTGCCGCCCGTGGTGGCGAACGCGAGCACAGCGGCTTCCACCACGTACGCAATTACATACCCGTCGTACCCAGAAGACGATCGGCGAGGTGTTACCGAGACGGGGACAGGGCGAAGGGTGGCCTGCCGACTATCGACGCGAAAACACGCGAAACGCCCCGGAAATTTATGTCGAATTCACGGAAGAATTTTACATCGCCGAGTCACGCGCCGCGAGCGTATACGCCGCGCGACTTACATCTGTCGCGGGAGAAATACTTGCCGCGAGAGAGGTCCGAACGCCAAGGCGAGGAGCGAGGCGAGGGTGGGTTCTCTTCAAAAATTTCCAAAAAGCGTCGCGAGGCGCGCCAAGTGCGGCGGAATGTAAAAATGAAATCTGTAAGGGCTTGCCGTGCGCTGAGATTGAATAAAAACGAACCGTACGAGCAGGAGGAGCTGGAGGAACTCTATGGGAGAACGTTGTAACGCGGCGGAGAGTATCGGGGTTGGAAAATACGATCGAGTGAAAAATTTAATTGCCGGGTCGTGCGGTGCCGGATATAACGGGAGACTGAAAACCTGTCATTCGGTGGAACGCAAAATGAATAAAGATTAAATGAAGTGATATTGAATGGTTTAAAAAAATCTTAAAAAATGCATCCGGACGGGTTTGTCTCTCTTATTGCGACGGGAGGAGAAATTGGATTTTTGATGTCCCAAATGGACAGCGGTCGGAGGGGTCCTTAACAATTTAGCAGGGCGAAAAAAATCGCCGGCGCCGTCGATTGCGCGGCAGCGCTAATTCCGCAGCTAGTAATGACGACACAATGTAACCGTGTTAAAAATTAAATCTGTAGCCGGGGATGATTGCGCTGTACACACAATTATCCACTGTGCCCGGCCGGTTAGATTGAATTTGCCGTCGAGCACGATTACGGATGCCACGCTGCCGATGGACAATAATCTCTAATAATAACCGCGCGACAATCCCCGTGGCGTTAAAACATTAAAATTTTTGTACGCGCCTCTCACGTACGCCCACTCTCATCGCTCCCGAGCTATGTGAAACGTCAGCTTAATCCATCTACGATTTTTTCATTCCACGCTCCAAAAATACACACGTGAAAAATCTATAACCAGAATGAACTCGTCCCACCACCGATGGTCCGTAGTTTTTCGACCAGATTTTCGATTCGTCAACGTATTAATCCAATTACCTGCGCGTCGCTTCCCTATTCAAGCGCGCCCCGAGCTTTGACTCGGCGTCCCGTAGACAAAATGCATCGAGCCTCGGCTCGTTAATGATGATTAACGAGCAATCTTTCGTAAACAGCGGTGAAACTGTCGGAACGGGAGCGCGCGAGCGCGGTGAAAGACTTGAACGGCCGTTGGCCGTGGTCAGATAATCTTTGAGACGTCTTCGTCGCCGGACGTTCCCGTCCGTCGCTGCCCGACGAGAGTCATTTCCTCCTCGATGGAGCTCAAAGGAGGCACGGCCGAAACGTTGTCAAACACGATCGCGCCAGACTTGGGAGCACGCATACACGCGCTGCCCGGTGACGAAGCAATTCTCCGTGTCGACAAACGACCGTAATCATTGTCGAGAGCGTAATAGAGAGACGCGCCTGCTCTCGCGCGATGCACGCTGTGCAACGTAAGGCGTATGACGTGTGCGTGTACCGACCCGCCGACGCGCGGTCTTTTGTACACAGAGGGAATGACAACTGATTAGGACGAGCCGATTGAGCGTCTGGTAATTTCTGATCGTGCGTACGAGCGTGCGCGTTAGAGGTCGACTAGCTCGGTAGCTCCCTCTCTATCCATCCATCCATCTATGCGTCTCGTCACCACTGTTTGTCTCCCTATCGGTCTTTCCCTTCAGCAACCGCGTCTCTGCATTTGCTCGCCTCCGACAGGCAGATCTCGAACGGAATACGATCAAAGACGATTCTAATGCGTTCCTATTGGATCGGCAGGACCACGCGCGCAACCAGATTGAATAGGCATCGGAATCGTAGATGTCGGCGGATTTATGCACCTCGTACGCATGATTTTACCCGCTCCCCGGAATCGCGGTATTTCGATGCACAGTCCTCGTGCTCCAGGTGCATCGATAGACTGTGCATCTATTTCTCCATTGCCGCAGACGACAGCAGGACGGCCTTTCAATAACTTCGGCTCAAACTATAACCGGTGATGCCATGTTGTAATCCGGCACAATCAAGCGACGCGACGGCGCGCCAAAAGGAACGGCTTCATCTGAGACACGCATCTACCGCAGTTCCTAGAATGCCGTCAAGAGTTTGTGCCTGAAACATCTCCGTTTCGAAACGTCTCATTCCATTCACGCCGACCGCGGTGCGCTTGAACGGAGTCAGGAGCGATGTCAAACACGATCGCGCCGGTCTAGTGAGAGTTACACACCCGCGCGAGTGACGAGGCAATCTGCGCGGTGAGAAACGAGCATGATCATTGCTCGAAAGCGTAATGGAGAGGTATACTCGGGAAAAGAGAAAGAGAAAGAGAAAGAGAGAGAGCGAGTGCAAGGAGCAAAGGCGAGGCGTATGACGTACAACGCGTGTAACGACGTGCCGGACGCGAGGGAGTCAAGAGGAGCCGAGGGAGGGCTGAATGTGCGTGTGTTTAGTGCGGCTCGAAAGTGCGCGGAGAGAGGAGACCCCAATAACGACGTCGTTACGAACGCACAGGCGTGACGACTGATTAGAATCGGCCGTAACGTACTTGCCCGCCGTTACTAATCGCGGGTCAACGATGTTACCTTACCACGACACGGCTACGCTTAGTTTCTGCCTTTAAAACGATGGCGCAATCGTTTGCACCACGAGGTGGATCGTGACGCGTGCGTTCGATCTTCCATTCTTTCTGCGAACGCTTTGGAAACGATGGCGGCTGGGAATGAAAGGATGGCATCGACATTCAGAGGGAACGTACGACGTGTGCCAGCAGCGTAGGCTATATCCGCACACTTTCGGCTCTCGCGGCATGAAAGAGGATTTTGGTTAAAAATCATTTCGTATTTTCGATTATCAGTAGAGCGCGTTAACAGCGTTGCTTCTTCGGTAGTGAAGCTTTTCGGCGAAATGAAATCCCGTTCGACGGCTTGCAGCGCGGGATAATGCTTTAAATGGAATTACAGAAGGCCGGACGAAATTGAAATTTCGCACGGGCAAATTTATCGCAGTGTGTGCGCTTGATGATCGTCGGAGCAATGTCCAACTGTAAAACGTAATATGCGCGTACGTTTGTTTCAACTCTTCAAACTGTAATTAACGCGGAATTAAACCTGTCGTTAAAGACGATTCGTCGAGGACGCGCGAGGCATTAATCTCGGACGGGATTAATAATAGGCGATAATTCCGTAAATGAATTCGGCATGATTTGCATAGCAATCAAGTCCGTTCCCGGTTTCCCGTTGCCCGATATCGGCCGCGCCCGCTTCCATAACTAATCGGTTCGCGCGCATTTCAACTAACACAATCGACATCTTTCCTCGCTGCCCTTTGAGCAGACCCGCGTCACTGAGCATTCGTCAATCTCGCCCATAGCGGAATCCAATTTTAACAAACTCGTCAATCTCGTCCTGCGAAAGGATGTCGCCGGGCGCGTCAAAGGACCGTTTCAAAGGACAATTTCACACTGCGCGTCTCACGAAAATGTCAAATTAAATTGACACGCGACGACATAAACATTTAACCCATACCGAGCACGAGTGCGGCCGGAGAGACGTGACACGTTCGAAAAGCGAGTCGATGCGCGCTTTGCGTATTTCCCTCACCGCGGGCGTTCATTTTGTTTATTAACGAATCTCGTCTCGTCAGGGCCGGCCAAGCACGTACGTGAGCGCGTACACACGCGCGTCGATAGGCAGCTAGGCGGCGATAATTTCACCCATTCTCATTACGGCTTTAATCTTTTCGCTTTATCATACGGATGATTTACTGGCAGCTGCAGCGGCAGTGCATTACTACATAATCCTGCCACTCGATTTTCGGAAGGGGGAAATCACTCCCTCCGCCCACTACCGCCGCAGGTCCCCTTTCGCCCTACCGCCCTTCCGCCCTTCCGCCCTTCACGTTTTGACCGCGCAGCATCCCCCGTTTTCGCTCCAATATAACATCCTCTGCTATACAAACGCGCAACACGTCGCTTTCGTTTGTGTGCACGCACCCGTTCTCGCGCATCAAACTAGCGCGAACGCTCGCACAGGTCGACGCGAGTGTAGAAATATGCATGCATAGCGAACTGCAGCATACGTGAACATATGGTCATATGTGATCGCGTATACCGCGGTTCCGCACTGGAGTTCGCTGGCTGTTTGTGAACAATGGTCGCCGATAGTGTAGAGACTTTCGCGAGCAGTGGACTCATCAGAAGTATCGGCCAAAGTGATTTAGAATCGTGAAAACGTTTCATCCCTAAAGTATCAAAATGAAGCTGCTCCAACTGGCGAGAAGTTTGCGAGCAGCACGCGAACTGTTCATGAACAGAATGTGTGGTGATGCTATCCGATATCCACGTGACGCAACTATGCTTTCCTACGTTACGAACAGTAACGAAACGCACGCATAACAACGTAAACGGACACACGTATAACACTTTCCCTCTTTAACGCCCGTAACAATGGACGTGGCAGTGCATATAGATGCACTGTATTGCTCACACAACGAACATGTGTAACATTTTCCGGGCTGTGCGCATGTAACACCAACAATTATAAGTGATCGTGTGCGCGACGTGCTCGTCTACTCGCACACAGCCTCGTACAAAAGTGAACCTGCGCCGCGATACCAGCGATCGCTCGCGTCCATGCAGTTTCGTGTCGCCTTCGTCTAAACATGTGCGTACCGATACCTTCCGCGCGTGTGTCCGTGTGTACTTGCGCATGATGAGAGCCGCGGAGTGCGCGGCACAACTGCAGCGCGATGCGGTGGAGATCGTGTGTGACAAGCCGACCGCGTGCACCGGCCCGTGTGGTGTGGGTAGGACAATGTTTTCATTAACTGAATACACGGGACCACAGGTCGACGCCCCGCGCTCGGCGTCGTTATGCGCGCAAATAAAAGAGCTCTGCGCAAGGAGTTTTTCGGGAATTTTCGGCGGATTTTTTCCATCCAACCAAACCCACCTCCCCCCTCCTCCTCTGACGTCGGTGTTTGGTCGCTCGATTCGCGGTGGGCATTAAAAAATGTTGAAAAAAAAGTGGAAGGAAATTCGGTTATGAGGCAGGCGCGCGGCTGTGGGCGAGCGTGGGTTGGGCCGAATCTCTCTCTCTCTCTCTCTCTCTTTCGCTCTCTTGACTCGGCGTCGGTAATAATGCACCGCGTACGTTGTTGATTTTACAACGCTACGTAGCTTGAGCGCTGAACTTTCCGTCTCGTTCTCTCCTTTTCTCTTCCCATCTCGCTGCCCCCCTTCCCGCTTCCTGACATGAATTTTAACGTAAAAATTCACTGTGGCGCAATACACGCCCCCGTCCGCGGATATATCTTTTTTGTCCACTTTGTTTTACATTAATCCGCGCAAAACATCGCGCAGTACGTTGATATTATCACGGGGAGCGTTCGTTCGATTTCCATTATCCGTTCCTCAAACACGAACGGGATTTACGTCGGGGCTTACGTGTGTATTTTGGGAAAAACTTGAAAAGTTATTTGCCATTGTTAGAGCCCTCTCGCAAATATCGCGCCGCGTTGCAGATGAGATGGATCTGCGCATCCGAGCGACAAGAGTGAGCCGTATCCAGAATTTCAGAATTGTACAGGGAATAGTGCGCGCGGCACGACTCAACTTAAGTATGGAAAACTTGACGTTGGTGTCGATTTGTTAGGCGCGACTTCCAAGTCCTGTCCCGTAGATTCATCGATTCCCCTGATACCTGTTCGCGGAATATGCATGCATGCCCGCAACACGTACTGCTCTCGCTGACGCGACTGTAATAAGACGCTTTCGCTGCAGGCGAGCCATGCCGAAGGCATAAACTTTCTCCGATCGCACATACCGAGCATGTAATACCGTCTCGTGTCCTTTTTAATAAACTACTCGCGGACACGTATCCGCGCCGGGTAACTAAGACGTGCCTGCCCCGGCCGCAAAGCTTTATCGTATCGTTTCGTGTGCACGAGCATGTAGCATTTGTCCCGGGCAAATTTTCTCTCGCTCCGCTTCTTGTACTCTATCCGAGGTCTCGTGTGACCGACGTTAAATGTCCTTTGGGAGATGGCTACGCGAATTCTGAATATTTTACAGTCTTCGATCGTTTCACTGCGAATGTGTTTGTTGCTCCTTTAATATGTTGTGTCGCTGGTAGAATGCGCTGATGAGTAAATGTCAATGAGAGTGTGATTTTGAGGACGGACTAATTTCGACTCGTGCCTTTCGACGTCTAATGTGAGCGATATAGCATGCTTGATAGGTGATTAGTATTATCGCTTCAATTCAAGCCGAATCGCAATTGGCCGTGTGGCAGTAGAGCAAGATAATAATCTGTCAAACATCCTTGAAACTTTACGCTCTCCGTTATCGCCGTACTTAAAAGCCATTCCATCGACAAACACCGCTCTCGTAAGCGGACCGATGTAACGAGACACTCTTACAGCAACAAACAATGAATGGAGATAAAGTTTCCCGTCCGATCCCTTTAACAGCCCACACCTTTGGCAAACGAGACGTAGTTGTCACTTCTCCTTAATTAACATTAAATTAGCTGCGCGCTCGCGGATTTTCGTATTATCAAGCTATGACGTGGGTGACTATGAAAACGAGTTCCGTCACGTGAAATAAACCGCGCGAAATAATGGCGCGTTGCAACAGACAACGTTCGTTAAAGTCCGTCACAATCACGCGACGAAAGAGGCGGTAATTAAATCTTGCAGACAACCGTTCGTTCGGGAACGCAATCAATACATCGTCACGGCCGTAATCGGAGCGTTATCTTCCCGTTGGCAGACGCGAATTCGCATGCGACGCGACGTAAGCGCGGGCAAATTTACAACAAGAGGATAAAAAGGAGACCCATTCCCCTCCTTCGTCATGGTGCCGCCGCGAGACCGTCGGCGGCACTCGAGGGACCACAAATTTCCAGTAGCAGGGTAAATAAAAACGCGGAAAAAGTGGAGCATGCAAATATATTCAGACGAACGCGCGCAATCCCTAAAACTTTTGCGCATCGAGGCTGCCGTTTCTGCTTCCGCTACCGCACCGATGGGAAGAAAAAAGCACCGGCACGCCGGACATGTATATTCAAGGTAAATTAAATATACATGCCGTGCAAATAAGACAGCCTAGCGAGTCTGTCTCTACCTCCTCTCTCCTTCCCACCCCCCGCTCTGCTCTCCCGCTATCCGCCTCCATCTGTCTCGTTCTAACCTTCACCGTCTCGTTGTCTATGTCCCCGACCTCTGGCCTGGTCACTAGACACGTTGTGGCGAGATCTCCGGCATGCCACGAATGAAAGAGGTTACAGACTGTCGCGAAAAGAATAGCGAGGATGGCCTTATCGCCCGTCAAATTTGCATGGAATATTCACGATGCGCGCGGGGATTGTCAACCGACCAGACGGCCTGATTATCGCTGCCACGATGTTCATCTAGTGTCCGAATATTCTAACGGCAGCGGCTCTATGGTCGCCCGTTCGATCGTACCCTAATCAAACGAACAGACTATTGCACTATAGACGTCACGTTCACGACAACGCAATTTCATTGCGTCACTATACGTTAATTGTCAACAATCACGTGGCTTTTGTCGAGCTAATAAACTGTGTATCGATCTATTTGATAGGGATAATTACGTACAGGCCTGTGCGCTGTGTGATAGTTAGCGTAATGGGTTGTATTGTACATAGCGAGCAGTGCAAACAGTCGGATAGGGAGAGAGAGGGAGGGGGGGAGAGAGAGAGAGAGAGCAAAAAGAAATTGTGTCTTCGATAGAGCTTCGCTTGATCGTATCTGCTCGGAGAGTAATGTCTAGTGAACATTAGAGGGATCAACCCCAGTGACGGGGCGAGAGCGAGGGGTGTGCGGCAGACACGAGAAGGGTTTGGGCCGTACTCGGCGAAACGTCGCAAATGGGGCGCGATGCTGATTGGATAAAATAGATTCCAGCCAATCAGGCTCCATTTTGCGCGGCCACGATCTAGATTCGGCCCGACTTTGTCATTGTACGGGCTTTTACGAGCTTCTCTCTTATCGCCTCGAGATGATCGTCCCTAAACCGCACGCAATAATCGCTACGTAATACACTTACGTGTTCGTACGCGCACGCGGCACTTAATAGAATGTAAGTCGATCTCCTTTGAGCGATCCCTCCGCGCTTAAGCCGGTCGAATGTCATCGGGAGTCGCGGGAAATCGTATGAAGAAGGACAAGAAGTCGTACGGTGAATGAAACTACTAGCCGGAAGCTGGTGTGACGGGAGCGTTAAAACGCCGGTAAAAAATTCCAAGGAAACGCCGGGACGGCAAGGTTCGCGTGACGCAATCGACGTGGCCGCGGTCAGGAATAGGAAATAAATCCGAGATACCGGGTTGGCTCGTTATTTAGCCTGATACCGCATTAATATTCGGTATCCACGGCAGACCGGGCACGTAACTTTTCGCGCCCGAACGACGTGTCCCAGATTTTCGGCTCTCCTTGTCGTAACGCGATATTAATGCACAGGAAGATATGAAAACCTCGTTCTCTCTTTTATTCGCCCCGGGAATATTCCGCGTTATGAAATAACGACGCATAGTGGCCGCGCGAACGTATACAGCGGGATTTTATACGGTTCCTGTTATTTGAGACCATGGAATATTTTTCACGGAACGCCGCGCCGCCCGAGCAACGCGAAAGTTTTGCGCCAAATAAAACGATTAAGATCCGTCGCAACGTCCCCCCTGTCCTACGACGCCGACGATGTATTATGTGGCACTGGGAACGCGCACGCCGGTTGACGATGGCATTTTGTGTCCGCGAAAAAAAGAAGCCAGCCAGTCGCTCTTCTACTTAATTACTCAGCAGTTAATCCATGGTTACAGCGCGGTGGAAGGTAAAATATTATATCCTTCCCCTTTTCGCTCGGCCGGTGTTTAGAGAAATTAGACGAGAATGACGAGGTGTCACTGACAATCTGTGTGTATCGCTACGCTTGTGATAATAACAAAAGCAAACAAAGTAAACCATTGTTGTCATCGCCATCTCGACAAGTAACTTACCGACGCGACGTCGACACTCGCTCAAGTGCATTTCGAAGCAGATAAATATCTCGATGCGTAGACGGATGTAGAAATGGACGAATGTACAAATGGAGCATAGGCATTGGAGAGGAAGAGGAAAGGGAAAGCGTGAGGATGAAAAGAGGACGAGGGGCGAGAGAACATCAACGATGAGTAGAGGAACGCTGGGCGGGGAGAGGGGAGTGAAATGGTTTCATTAAAACAATCCCGGTGGCTCGCGGCGTCCGATCGAAGCCCCGTGTACGGAATAATGAGCGTGTGTCTTTGACGCAGCCGACCGTGCGCGTGTACCTGCTCTATTCCGTCCGCATACACGCCGCCACGCGCCCCTGTCACGCTGCTCGAGTATAGCCGACTCGATAGATGGTGTCAATCACGTTGCAAAGGTCGTCGCTGCGCATTCAAGTGTCAAAAATCTTTCATTTGACAGCTCGTCCCCCATGCGCCTGGGCACACGTCCCTTGCCATTTTAGGTTTAATGTTTGATAATGTGCATATTCCGTGCTTACTTTCCAGAATGTCAATGCGGAGGTGCATCCGTCCTACCCGGCTGAAATTTCGATCTGCCGAGGTCGTGCTTCCCTCGTTCTACATACCTGCAATGAGAAGAGAAGAGTCGCTATATGAGTGCGGCAAGGATAATGGAGAATTTTCAGTTGTTAAAAATAACGTTTGATGGAGTACACTTGTAGCGAATTTGTTTGCTATAGTACGGAAGTTTTACGCGACTCCTACGAAGCACAGTGCACGATCCGCGGAATCTGTGGTACATAAAGCGTGCGCTATCTTTCTGCGATATCGAAAAATATATTCGCAGACGATTCGCATGGGCAAAAAGTGTGTTATCTGTAAAGAAGCTTGCATCAAATCGAGCTACTGTACGAGCGCCGGCTACGTACGCGCAGCTGTACACGAGCCTGTGTATAGAGGGTCGTGTATAGGTGGCCGCTGAAATGCGTGTATCTGAACAATTAGGTTCCAGGCCACCCCCTGGCTCGACGTCGCCGGCGCAGGGCAGCCACCCCTGCTACACCCCTTACCCCGTGATAATATGTACGTACTAGAAACTCTCGTGTTTTCTGTTAACGTATCGCGAAAACATGAGAAATAACGTTTCCCATTTGCCCTGCCGTGACGCCGACTACAACGTCCTGGCTTAGCGTGGAACGCGACTCACTGCTAATCGTAGAAAGATATTTCCACCCGGCGTACGGCTCGTATTGTACGTACGTTACGTGCGCGTATATGCTCGCGTCGCGTCTGTATTCGTTGACGTTGTGCGCGGTGTGTATGTGGGTGGGACGCTCGTGTGTAGCCGCGTATACGTGTTCGCGTTCGAAAGGCGAGCCCTGCTCACGAGAGGAATGTCAGTCATGTTCTGCCCGGTATATATGTATCTGCAACGATAACTGTTTTGTATCGCGTACCACTCAACCGCGCGGGGGGGAGATTTCAAAAGTATTTCGTACATGACGATTAATTTCGCCGATTAGAGATTGTTAAATGGAATGCCTGAGATAGTCCACCCCGCGGAATTACACAGAATAATCTCTTTCGGTCTAATGCATCACGCGGCTGCGTCGCGATCGCACGTAATAAATATTTTACATGAGATTAAACTGGCAAGCATGTTGCGCGGCCGATAAACAATTCAGCGGCGATGCTCGTTAATTAATACAATTTCTCGATGACAACGGCCCGAACGCATCTCCGATCCCCCTGCCATTCTTATTGCGAGCGAAACTTCCGACGAGACGCGCGCGCGCTCGCACTGTCTATGCAAACGACGGCCGAGTAAACGAGTAAATCAATTCGTTAATTAGCCACTTGATTAATTCAATTTCTGCGCCGTGCGCGCTTACGCACGGGACGGCCCCACAATAAGACGGGGGCCAGCGGGGGGTTATTTAAATCAAACGCCAATCTTCGCCGGGGAATCTTACAATTGCCAGAACGACGTCGTTTACTCCGAAAGCGCAGGCACGGAGGGCGGGAGAGTGGATGGAACACCGGTAGCCAACTATATTTCCGTCGAAACGACGCCCGCCGGTCGTTACTTAAGGAGAAGGGACGGAGCTCGTCTCGGAAATATTATATTCTCGGGTCCAGGACGCCGGGAGGGCAGGGATAATTTGATTAATGAAGGTTATTTAAATTAAGTCGGAACACCGAATCTCTTTAGCGACAGCTCGACGGGTTCGTGGCCTTCGAGAGGGATTCTTTCAAAGAGCATGAGCGGTAGTGGCAAACTTTCTCCGACTCTCTCTCCCTCGTTCTCTCTCACTCATTCCTGCAAACTGCCCTGGCAATGATAAATGTTAAATGTCCGGCTTCGCGAGCAGCTGGAATATGAATTATTTTCACTGGCCCCTTTGTGCCGGCTGCCGGCCGATAAGGGATGAAACCTATTATTTGACGTTAAAAAGATTGCGCGCGGGGGAAGTGAAGCTAGATGGGACGGAGTGAAAGGGTGGAGCGGAAGACACGGTATCGACTCGCTGCCTTGTTGCATGCTAATGCAAACGGGGACGTCGAGTACTCTCGACATTATAAATTGCGGAGATTCGATTGTCACGGGGGTTGTCTTCCTTGTTAATCCTGGCCATCAATTAAAAAGAATGCGCTCGGCAAGAACCGTTTGAATAAGCGTCAAACGGCTCGACTCGGAATCAGGCGGGGGTCGTGGAGCCTTCGTCCATCGGATGATAAAGCGAAACGGGAACGCGTTCTACGCCCTTCAATGCGATTTCAAAACCGACCTGGCACTTTCCGCGTCTCGACAAATATTTATCCGAGCGGGGTGGTAGGTAATTTAGACAAGTCCACCTCCGAGATCTAGCTTTGCAGACCCTTTGAATACGGTGCGCGCGTGAGAGCTGGGAGATCGAAACGACCAGAGAGGAAGGTGGCAGAATGGGGATGGAGAAACGAAAAGCGCGCGCGCGAGAGAGAGAGAGAGAGAAAGAGAGAGACAGAGACAGAGAGATTGGAAGAGGGAAAGATAGGATTTCAGTGTCGCACGGCCGGTGATTCCGGGTTAAACTCCTCGCAATATTTCTCCGGAAACGATCATCGTCCGTCTCTCGGTCGTGCCTTCCGGGCGGTCGCGTCCCGACTCGCATTCCAGAACATTGACGACTCTCGACGTTAAAAAGAAAAACACGTGATCGTGCGCGGTACACACAAGGCGGCTCCGAGTTCCGAACGCCGCTGCCGCCGCGCCACCGGGAATGGTACTCTTCACGGAACCGGACCTATCACGTCCCTCGGCCCGAGGTACCGCGACCGCGGGTTTGTTTTGAGTACGTGACTTAACCAAAATAATTTCGGCAAACACGGGCCCCCGTGATCCGTTTTTCTACCTGCCCGGAGGAGAGCGCACTTCGCGGTTTGTACGGTCGCACGATTATCGTGAGAGAGAACGCAAGCGCGCGGACGTTGACGTCACGTCGTTTCGGACGACCGACGATATGTGGGCGGCTGTACGTGTGCTTGTATTGCTCGTCCTACGTAGCGTCTATCGCGCGCGCGTGTGAGTCAGCCGGACGAATTTCATGCGCGCCCGGACTTGTTTGCTGAAACTTTGGAATATATTAGAGTAATGCTCGACGGTGGCGTTGCATGACTGAAAGGGGATGCGATTGAAAGTGGAGAAACAAAACGTTCGCGTCGGATTTATGCACAAACTGTTCGGAGCCATTGATTGTTGCTAAAAATAGCCGCCGAAACGCTCCGCGGGACGAACGCGTCGAGTTTGACGCTCGGATACCTGTGTCCTCGTCACGTCCACGTTTGTTTTGACTACGTGACTCCGATAAGTCAAATAAATTTCGGCAAACAGGAGCCTATTCTTCTCGGCCGCCCAAACCGAGCTAACGTTTCGGCGTTAATGTCGCGACTTATGGGAGACTATTCTCAGAAACGACGCTTATGCGTACGGCGGTATGCAAATAGCGTGGCGCAGAAATGTTAATGGACGTCGGGAGTTGAAATGGAGACTGGAAAGCTCATCAAAAAATGTCAAAAATTATAGCAGGAATGTCTAGATTAAGATAATAGACACATCCGCCGCCGACGTTTTCACGAACATATTGACTACAGCCGCGAACTTTGACATACACGTATTGACTCGTTGCGAGAATTGTTTCGAGAACGGACGTGCACCGAAATAAACAGCTTAACCGTCGATGCGGGTATATGTCAATAACGAATAATGCGGCTAAAATAGGGAATGCTAGGCAAGACTATTAGTGGGACCAAGGAGCCGACGAAACAAGCCAAGAATCGCGCTCACGATACTTTGTATTAAGGAAATTCGCCGGCTCGCATTTCATTACGACTCGATAAAACAAAGAAATCCCTTTCTTTCGAGAGACGCCGGACCCTTGCCGGGCATCGTAAAGTGAATTGAAAAGCGTTACCCTGCCGGCGCTACTACCTTCCCCTTGTTCCATTTCTTTCTTTTGCCCGTCTCTTTCCACAGGACCCCTTTCGCGGACGATTCTCGACTACTGGCAGAACGTGGAATTTCGAGACAGTGCGGGCAGTTGGCGCAATCAGAACAAGGAGGCCGTTGATATTAATAAAAATATAGTCGACGTGCATTCAACTGAAATTGAAGTCCTCTTACCGTAGCCAGTGCTACGTCGCAATTTTCTAACTACCAGCGCCGTGTCTTTGACACGTAACACAGTGCCATTGGCGTCCCGCCTCGTATTTCCGAATTAAAGCGCATTGTAATAAAGATTTTGTCCTTTGTAATTCCGGCCCCGGGGACTCTCGGCCGCGGATTCTGACGTTTCCTCGCTCTTGCTAATCAGAAAAACCGAGAGGACGGAAGGAAATAGCTTCGTAAGGATTCATGGGAATTGGCCATTGACAGAGTGCTACGGCCGCAGCGTGTCCCTTTGAAAGTTAAGCCGCGCAAACAGGGAAAAAGAGAACATTCATCCGCTCTCGGCGACAAAAGACAAGATTGTTAAACGAGATACCTCTCGCCTCCGTTTCAATCAGCCTCAACTCCGCGCTCCGCGTTTCTTCCGCGGCCCCAGACCAAACCCCCACGCCCCGGAAGTTTCAGAACAAGGTGAGCGAGTGCACCGTGGGGACAGGGCGTTCGACTCTGGTGTTCCTCCGGTATCGTCTTTCTTTTCTCAAGTTGCCGCTACCGCGGCGGCCGTCGGACGACGTCGCACCAGGTTCCGCATTTATATTTCAAGATCCGTCCGCGGCGAAAGTGAATTGACACGCGACACCCCCAAAAGCGCCCGGTAATCGTCCAATTAGACCTGACGCCCAAGACGAAATCAATGGAAATTTATTAATGCCAGTTTGCCGGTCGACGGAAATATCCCGCGGATTCGCGTCAACGGAAGATTTATATGGCAGACGGTAGTGAAACTCCGGCTGCATCAGATCGGAAAAGTGAATTATCGTTTTTTATACTCCTCCGTTCATCTGAATATCGAAGCATCGAGGGCTTCGCTAAATGAAGAGCAACGCGGATTTGTGACACGTCCTCCGCTCTCGGTATTCGGCGTTTGCGTCTTCGCTCGGTTATAAGCGGCCGGGGCCGAAAAAATGCTGGTCGGGTGGTATCTGGCATCGATCTGAGAAATGGATGAGCCACGGCGGGGTTAATAGAGTGCGTGTAAGCGAGGTACCTTGTACCGACTCACCTTGGCACAACGAAGCAGGTCGAAAGGGAGCGCAAGGGACAAGGGGAGAGAGAGAGAGAGAGAACGAAGGACGAGAGAGTATTTTCGAGCGAGCAGATAGCATCCCAAAAGATTTAGAGGGTCAGCGTTGCAATTAGCGATGTTTAGAAGCGAATTATGAGGTCGTATATCTCCTGTTCACTCTCCCTCCTGCCCCTTCACTTTCTCTCGCTCGTTCCTCCTCGTGCCTCGACGCTCAACCGTGTTTCCTCTCGCTCGATCCCACGTGCCTTTTTAACTTACTCTCCCTCGCCTCTTTCATAATACACCGTAACCCGTTGCTCTCGCAGTGGTCGTACAGTCTGGCTCAGCGATAACGGCGTAGCGTAGATTCACCTATCTGGCTTTCGTGAACTGTCGCTGTATTTTTTGCCCATACTCCGCACCGGCGACGTCCTCATTCTCCTTAGCCGGACTCTTAAGCTCAGTCATCCCGACGTGCGTTACGCTTCGAGCACTTTACATTTTTGCGGAACGCAGATTTTCGTCGTGCGGTCGATATCTTGAGAGCGTGCCAAGGACAGAAATGGCACGAGGAAACGAGCTCTCGCTGTAGAAGGAGAGTATAATGGACTCGACGGATTAACTCCGTTTATCAGACTTCCGTGAATCGTCACCGTATTTTTTCAGCGCCCCCCTCCCCCGCCTCAACCCCTTCGCGTCTCGCGATTATATGCATCGCACATCTCTATCTTCTCCTCGGGATGGAGATTTAAACGAGGCAAGGGCGCGCGCGCACTGTTTCTCCGCCGTTTCCGGATGACCGTGCTCCCGTAGTTTACTTTTCTTATCTCGCCCGACAGGAGTATACAAATGTGGCGGACGGGGAAAATGAAGAAGGCACGGACCCTTCGCGAGCTCTATTCCCTTTTATCACCCTTGATAAAACACTGATCCAACGATATCAAGGGTGGTCTTATTATAGCCCCTTCTGCCGGGCGCTGTACGCGGGACAGGGTATTATTTTGTATGGCCATCGAAGATATTGGACGCGACGAATGAGGGAGCGGGAGAGGTGGTACGATCAAACGTGCTTACATCGGCCTTTTGTGCTGGCAGGACTCGCATACTGTCGGGAATCCTTATGATAATGAAATTCGTCGAGCCCGGGCACAAGATTGCAGCTTCATCGAATGAGGGAAGCGCGAAGATTGAAAGAAGCCGTCGCGCGGAAATGAAGTTATTTGTCCTGAGTCTTGATCATCGCTTCCCTTCCCACAGGATCAATGTTTTCCACAACTTTCAATCATAGTTGACGGGACGAAGGCAGACGTCGCGGCGGGGGGCAAAAAAGAGCAACGGAAGAAAACACGGCCCCGATAGACAGAGGGCTCTATATACTCCGCTACACCGTATATCCTCTTGATGTATACTTCATATCGGTATCTCAGACTGCAATTTTATTTTCTCCTCGATGTTTCGCGACGCCGCGCGTATTGTTCTACGCTGAACGACGAGCGAATATCGAGAATGGCGCAAGAAAAGCGGGGAGGAGTAGAGGAAGGGAAAGAAGAGAAGGCAGACTGTGGCGAATGGGGAAAGAAGCGCGGATAGGAAAGTAGACAGAGTGTATGATAAACAGCGGCGGCGGTGCCGGCAGTGGCGGCGGCGTGTGAAAAAGAGCACGGACGAAAGTAAGAGGGATGGAAGACGAGTAGGCGGAGGGATTTAGAGGAAGAGAGGTAGGACGTGAGAGGAGGTATGATATCGCGAGGAATGATCGTCGGGAGATAGGCGTCTAATTATATGGGGTCGTTCATGCGGCAAGAATAAACATTTCGCCTAACGCGAGGATTACGTGCCTCCCTCATTAGCGACGAGAGCTACGAGGACGATTCTCGTCCTCGACTGACGCCATGAAACCTCTTTCTGTGTCACTCTACCCATTACTCTCCTCCGAACAATCCTCCCCTCGCACCTTACCCCCTTCCTCGCTGCCCACTTCGCCATTTTTCTTTCTCTCTCTCGCTACCTCCGAAATTCCGACAGCGTGTTGGGAATCACAGCAGCGGGAGTGGGAGGGAAAGTGATCATTTGTCGTGCCGTTGACTCTGCAAGTCTTCCTCCACGGACTTCTCCGCGACAGACGTCCTCGCAGTCGACCTTGCTGTCCTTCTACCGCACTCGAGGACGGCGACGACTACGACTAGGACGCCTCTTCCACCCCAACTTACCTACCTTCCCTGCGATCCGACCGTACCCACGCTACGAAAGCTGATTTGCAGGAACCGGCGCTTCCCGAAGAATCGGCTGTTTGTTCCGCCTTTAATCCCTTCGAGTGGGGAACGGAACAAATGACGGGGAATAAAAGGGGAGTCGAGGACTTTCCACGGAGACTTTAATCGTTCTGCCTTGATGACGAGGCGGGGCAGGTGCTCTTACTCTTTCTCCAATCGAACGAGACGAACGATCGGTGGTCGATTGTGCGTGACAGACATGGCATGTGACTTTTTTCTCTCACCAACATTTCCTTTCGAGCGTTCTCTTAAAATCGTCGGCCTACCGATACGCACAATGTACATTTTTCCGGTCTACGCAAGGGCCGCGTTTTTCAAGGCAGACTCGAACAGTTGGAACGCGCACCGGAGACTGTCGTTCGTAGAGGATCTAACACTGTTCGAGCGGAACGTTGTGCAAGCGCGACCGCAGAGAGCGAACACCGTCTCCAGTATATTCTCCAGCGCGGTTGCACACGATCTCGGAGAAATTTCGCAGGGAAAAACGAAGGAGCGGCTGGAAATAAAGCAGGGAGGGTGATGCGAAGTAAAATATAAAATGCGAATCTGCAACTCTGCGCGCGCGTGCTGGGGTACGCGGTCCCTTATACTGAGCACCCCACCAACCTTGTACTTCTGTCATGAAACTCTCGAGACTGTTACCGGCGAATCTCGGCGCAAAATTTAGTGCTTGAAAGGACGAGAAGTTTGGAAGAAAAACCGAGGGAGGAAACGAGTGACGAGACTGGGCGGGAGAGGGGCGAAGGTTGAAGATAGGAATGGGCATCTCCCAACCGTCCATGCCAGTTAGTTAAGAACTTCTTCGACGATAGTCTTATAGAAACGGAGAGCATTGTCGGCTTATAACGATGTAACAGTAAAACCGTCCTCTAACGATCGGATCCTGTTACAGACGTAGACGTCGTCTCTATTGGCTGAAGAGTGAGACGTATGTTTCCTCTCGGACCATAATCAAGCAATGGGATTGCGGCTGTCGGCCAGACAGGCGAGCGCGAAGGTTATGCCGTTCGTAAACTTTCGCGACAGTCTCTTCCTCTCGGGAGAGAGAGGCGAGATCTTCGGCATAAACTCTACAATAAATCCGCCGCGGACGAACGGCCGATCGAGTTGCCACGGGAGATTTTCTCGGAGGTAACCGTTAAGGTATTACTAGCGCTGGGTGCCGTATCAAGAAGGGGCTTCATTATTTGTTTTCAATTGCGTCAGAAATTTCTGACGGCCCTGATTCAATCCATGCAGACATTCCGTATACATATGTGCACACTAGTATACTTGGCAATAATGCATACTAGCGTTTGTACCGCAGTTCAGGCTGAACACAAGCACTCAATTTACAATTTTATATTCACCATTTTTTTTCTCCTGAACTAGACGGTGAAAAGTCTTTTTTTTTCTTTTAAAATGTTCCTCGAATGTTAATCTATAACCTGGAATTTTTTCAAAAAAAGTTTAAGAGCCGTTTTTGAGTTATTATCAAAAAACCGTTTTATTGTGATCATTACCATTGCTTCAGATGGAGAAAACGCTAAACTTTAATTGTTAATAACTCGAGTTCTAGACGGTGGATCAAGTTCATTTATAAGAAACAAATTGTTATTTTTTAAAAATCTTCAATTTAAGTCTGGTTTAAAAAAAAGTTTAAGAAAAGTGATTCAGCGCTAGTAATACCTTAACAATGCACAATTTGTCTCTCCCGTCTCGCAAACCCCCCATTTCTAACATTTAAATATCTTGAATATAATTGGACATCGCTTCTCATCAAATCTGCCTCGTCGCAATTTGCTCGGAATACGTCTACGACGATTACGGGACGTAATCGTGGAATTTTGCGTAGACAAGTCCCCATATAGAACGTCTCGTAAAATTATGCAATTTGCATTGAGTCACGATTGACATTTATGGAAGGAGGCAGTTCGATGCACGGTTGGCGCGTATAGAACGTCGCAGTCTAACGTGTCCATGCGGGGAATTAACTTATTGCGAAAGTTCTGCGCCGACTTAACGGCGCGACACGATGCGAATCCAGTGGCGCGAATTTTGTAGAAGGACTCGCAACGCGCCCGTGAGCTCGTAATTTGTGATTCTCCGACGTACGGAGAGAAGATTTCGGGAAGGGCTCGAGGGACGACTGGGGGAGGTGGGACGAAGCGAAGCAGAAAACGCGGAACCAGAAACGCAAAATCTTCCGGACATCAACCGTGTATCGCTTTCGTCGATCTAAGCAGCATTATTAATATTCGCGTCCGCGCGGGCGTAAGTACTGCAACGGTGACAAAAATCTTACGTGTTAATTGCGCGAAGACGTGATGAGGCAAGATTGCGGCTCTACGCTTGTTATCGGATTTCTTCTCCTTCGCGCGTTCCGCTTCTCTCGACATTTCTCCCTTTACCTCCGTCGCTTCTTTCTTCCTCTCGCCAATCGAGACTCTCGGAGCAATTTCGCGCGATAGAACCGCGCGTTAATTTGCATAGCCACTTGGAGAGAGCCGTGGTACGATCAACGGCCGCCTATCGTATCGGCTGTAACTGGCGTAATATTGCATCGGTATGAAGCTATCGGCCGTCCATAGTCGCGAAACGATACGGCGTTAGTAGTTTTCTTGCGCCGTCGAGATCGTGGGTTGCAGGGACTCTAAGTTGCGCTCATGACCGAGCAAAATGTTATCCTACACAATATTGCGAGGTGTTCTTCGGAAATTTTCTCTTACCATTTACGTCGCAGACGTATATAAATACAATTTTTATGTAATTTATAACAACTATTCGAGGTATTAGAGGCGATCTAATATTTCGTGGGTACCAGCATGCCCAGAACGTTACGTAAGTGTATGCGTGCAGCATTAATTATTCACAGCCGTCAACGTCAGTTCTCGAACGGCGTGCACAACCTGTTTCTTGCCAGGCTCATTTAAAAATAATAAAATCATAACCGCTAATCCAACGAGCAGTTTCTATGCGCCCGTGCGTCACGGTATATCCATTACTACTGCAGCGTCGTCGAAACGAAGCCACGATGCATCACACACTTCGCAATCGGCTTATTATCAGACACACCGTTATCGTGCATCGAGCGCAAAATAATTTACCGTCCGTTAGAGGCTGCGACGATTTCGAGAGCTTCCCTTACGAATACCGATGCATGCTTATTTGCCAGGCTCTCTAATCGATCTTTTTCATTACAATGTCATTAACTCGCGAGGCCAACCTCCATTTTTTTCGTGCTGCATTCTTCGCCGACGACGCAGCGCGGTACGGAATACGAAACGTCGCGAGCGATAAAGAGAAGGCAAAAGAACAAGAGTGCATAAGAGAGAAAGAAAGAGAGAGACGCAGAGGAAGAGAAAAAGCAACGGACGATATTTCATTCAAATCGTCGCACTGAAAAGTATTGATGACTTCGAGGGTTTTATCGCGTCATCTGCGAAAGTACCCTGGGTGATCCTTCGCCAGGACGAGGACGACGGGAAAGCGCGGAGGACGATGATGAGGACCCAAGACGAGAGAGCGGGTATCGCTTCAGAATGGCACGTTGCGCAGCGAAATAACAAACAACGAGATATCGTTGTCCGAACGAGTGCGCCTCGCATACATTACTCTATCGTCATTCGTATCGTCGTCTGTCACAGAAGGCAGCTGGCGGCAGTATCGGCGCAACATTTCTGTATCCGCTGATGCCGGATCGAGTTTCGGGCATGGAAAGCACCGGTTCGATCGTGTATCCAATTACCGAGTCTCTCACGATGCGAAATATTTCGCGCCCATGAACATTCGAAAGGGCCGCCAGCGTCGATCAGCCGCTCGTCCCGATTGATCATCGATTACGAGCCGCTACGTCTCGCTAGTTCGATCTTACGGATCAAGTAGGTGTAATGATCATTGGGCACTGAGCTCCGACTGACGCCGTAGTGCATCAGAATATATTTCTCGATTTTTGTGAGGATTTTTCTATTGTATTCGAACGTACGGTTATCACGGACACAGTTTCCCGAGCGCGCGGCGAAAATTCGTTATTTCAGGGAAAAATGACGTGTCTTTTTGTACTCCGTTCAGTTTACGTCGGCGGATATGTTTCGTTTCGTTCATTTGCAAGTTGAAAGATAACTGAAAATAATGTATTCATAGAACCATCAAAGGCACTTTATACAATAACGCCGCGATATGCATTCTGTAGCGTATTCATACGCCGCATAGTGAGCTCGACCGTCGTATTTTTAGCACGCGACGGCGGATGAAATTCAATTAATCGTACACGAAATTCAAATTAATCCCGCAAAGAAGCGGAGAGCGCGAGGCGGAAGCCGTCCGCCGACCACGTTCCTCATTTCGTATTCTTGTATCCGGGAGCATTTTTTAGCGTGGAATCGCGAGAAATTTGTCGTAACTCCCGAGCAGGGTGTGTGCGTCGGCAGAGGGGAAGTTATTTAATCGCGATTCCTATCGACTTTCAGTTACCGACTGCCGCGACAGCGGCGTCGACGCGTGGATCGCGGAAGCGTGCGTCGTCGGGGAGCGAACTTGCGCGAAGGAACTGGCCGGAGGAAAGCGAGGGCCTACGCCGCTGGCTTCAATCATGTATAAAGTGATCGCGGCGAGCGTTTACCGTATTGAAAGCCGTACTTCTAGAGTGGTGGCTATAACTCCTGCCTCTCCATTAATATAACCTCGTATACCCCGTTTTAAAATTCTCCTTGCGCGGGGAAGGAAACAAGAGAGCGGGAAGAAGACGGATATGAGAGGGGGGTATAGCTACGTGCAGAGGGGGACGAGTGCTGCCACTACTGCGGAAAAAATATCCGTATAGCCGTCACACAAATCTCTCCTAGCAAAATGAAGCCGGGGAATCTCCATTCTACCGCGACTTCCTTTGTGCGCCTCGAAAAATAAAATCTTCCACCCGGTCGACGCTGGCAATTACGCCGCAAGATGTCGCTTGCGCGTTTAACATCTGTCCGCGGTAATAGTCGCGCGAACGGGATGACGGCAACAAAAGAGGGGCATCGTTCGGGTTCCGCGGGGGCGTTTCGGCGTCAATCAGCGCAGCTCACCACTTTTCGCGACCCGGTAAATAATTGCGGACGGCGAACAAAAACGGCGTCGAGCGGGCGCGCCGATAAATTGCAGCGATTATTATGGGCATCGGAAAGCAAATTTTCCACCTAGGCGACGGCCGATAGTTGAATCGTGCGGCCGGCTACGAGGCCAGCAGAGAATAGGGAGAAGCGATTCTTTCTTTTTTTTTGCAGATCTTTCACGACCTTTCACGTCGTCGACGTGATCGTGACATTCTATTGATCATCGTTGGCGCACGGCAGTCCTGCCACGCGGAACACGAAAAAGCCGAAAGGGACGCGGAAAACCAGCTCGTTTTCTTCCGTCGGCAGCGGAACGCGGATCCGCCGCGCGATCGTGCTCCGCGATTGCTCGATCCGTAATGAAAATTCCAGAGTGCATTGATATGCATCTACAAGATTCCGACTTCGCCCGACGCGCTCTCAGCGTTCATTTCGCGCGATTTCAGGACTTTCTGGCGGAATCTCGTAAAAGCGAATTCTTCACGATCGCTCGTGCGCCCCATCTCTCTCTCTCTCTCTGCTGCATCTCCTTCAAGCTCCCAACTCCCTCTCGCTACACCCTGTTCTTACCCCTCTCCCACGTCAGTCCTCCTTCTCACGATTTCCTGCGCTTACCTCCAGCAGCGCGATGGGATCCATTTTCCAGGTGCAATATACCGAGACAAGTTTCGGTGCCGGCTCGTCTTTACGGACCAGAGAGTGCAGCCGAATAGAAGATGTAAGACGTGAGACGTCGGAACATGCGAGAATCAGCCAGTGGAAATCAAAGTCTGACGTGACGCGTTTCGCCGTCGCCGACAGCGGATTCAAATCATTTAATACTGAGGAGCGAGCAGTTTACTCCGCAAAGAGTTTGTGTGACGTAACTGAACGCCGAATATGGCGATTGCAAAGTGGAGGTTGGAGGTAAATATAGAAATGTCGGAGGAATTTCAGAATGTCTGAGGATGTAGGGCAGAAAAATAGTGCTGTGCGAAACTCGACCGACCCACAGTCCGCCCATTCGATGTTGTTCGTTACGAATACTGTCGGTTGTTTTTTAACGCGACTAGCAAAAGCAGCACGTTCGCTATCGGGCGTAATTACCTTTATGGACCAAACGATTGTTCCGACATTACGTTACGTTGGCGCAACACTGGGGCGCAAGTAGGTATATATCCGCCGTGGCTACAATTATGAATCACTATTTACCGCCATTATCACGCCGTTACGATATAATCGCGGCCATTATAAATTACGTCGACGACAGAGCACTCTCGACCCAGTAGTTCGTTTCCACGCTCGATTAATTTCTCGTGGAAAATTGCCGAAATTCCAGGCAACGCTGCCGTCCTGAGTTCCGATGCCGAGCGTGTCTATAGATAAACGAACATCCACGCGCGTCGTGTACCGTGTACCGCGGCTGGACATTGCGCGCATTCGCGTATATATCGGTCATCGATTCCGCGGCCGCATTCGTGCGATTATTTGTCAGCGAGGTCGTCGACAAGATCGGCTCGGAACGCTTTTTCCAGCGATACGCCACTTTGTCAGGGTCGTTCGGCCGATTCGGTCATCGCGGATGCGTGAAACCAGGCCTCGAAAGGGAGGCGGGAGGCGGGAGGCGGGAGGGAAGGAGTTGGAAAAACGCGGAGGGTTGGCGAACACTGTACACGCCGCGTCGCGTCGGCGCCCGCATCGGCGCCCGCGCCGGCGAGAGCACGCGAATCTGTCCACGCACGTATGAAACGTACGAAAGGTACACGTACGAGAGGCGTATGCAAAACAACGAGTACGACATACCTGCGCGCACGTGACGACGCTCGAAACGGATTGTCGATCGTGCCGGGCAGTGCAGTCCGTCCCATCGCACGCTACTACCAGACTACCAGCGGCCGACGAGAGATGGATGGGATTCCGAGAGGGAAAGTGCCAGCCGGGGCCTTTTTAAAATGTTTGTTGACTAATAGGCTGGGGCCACGGGCGACGTGCCAATTCGTCGCTCGGTTTTCAAGCGTGTAACGTCGAATGACGTCCGACCACCGCGGTACTAGGAGCGAGTATAGTGGCGACTGGTGGCGATGCCGGCGGTGTCGGCGGTGGTAGTCGCCACGGTAGGAGAGGACGAGGACGAGGACCAGGGCGAGCGAGAGGAGAGCAACGGTGCCTCGAACCACGGACGCTTGGTAAATTTGGCCACCCAGAGGTAAAGCAACGGTAATAAATGAGCGGCGAGCGCCCCCCCGGCAGCTCGGCAGCTCGGCAGCTCGGCAGCCCGGCCCGTTCCAGGTCCAATTTCCCTGGAGGGTACCGGCGAGCAAAACCGCAGCCTAAAAACAATATCCTACTGCGGAACAGTGACAGTGGGTCCGATAGGTGGCTATGACCGCGGATAAGTTATCGCCGTCCATCTAATATCCGCGCGTCCGCGCGCGCCAATCGGTCGCGGGATATTCGCCGGGAAAAAGCGGCCCAGTTTGCCAACTGCCACTGCGATGCGGAAAGACTCGCACGAGAGTGCGAGCGTTAACGTTCCACAGCCCGTCCCGGCCGCAACTCCGCTCACGGACATTGTTCGAAGGGCGGCCACGGAGGAGAGCCAGACGATTAACGGTCGTGAGCAATAACGTCGTAAGTGCGGGCACTTTGTCATTGGAGGACCAGTTCTCTGCGCTCTAATGACTTCGAGAGAGAGAGAGAGAGAGAGAGAACGTGCCGTTCGCAACGGTCACGGCGGTCCTTCGTTTAATTCGACGCTGACGACGATTTTGCGCGGAGCCGTCTCATGAGAAGAAAATCGTTCCGCCACTGGAAGCCTGTATTTTTTCCTCTCGCTTCCCTGTCATTCACTGGCATCGTCGCTCGGCCGAGGCGAAAAATTTCGGCGGATCCTGAGCGCGCGCGTCCGAGCAATTTCCTTTTAGCGACATTCGGTCGGCAGCGAGGGAAAGAGAAGTTGACGTCGGTGGGGGAGAACAAAAAGAGGCGAATCGGTGATGGAACGAGGCAGAATACCCGAGGAGATGCTCCACGTGAGATGGGACAGGGTGGAAGGACGAGCGAATGAAAGTGGAAGCGAGAGAGTCAAAGAAGATGTACGTCGAGAGAGCGGTGAATTCTGGAGGGTTTTGTCGATTTACTACTCGAAGATAGATAGTTTACTCGAAGTCTGAGCACGAAATGATTTCAGAGCTACGGTCAGGACGAGCACTTGCCCTCTCCTTTCCACTTTTCTCTCGTCGTCTCGATTTCTATCCCGCACTCGGCGCATTCAAGCTCATCCGAGCCGGAAAGGCACCACGGACAGTGAGGGTTGTATTTCATAAAGTGAGAAGCCAAGTTCGGGCCGCGCTGGAAGTTCGTCGAGGTCCGACCCTGACGTGCACTTTAATACAAGTTTTCCATTCGCTGCTACTCACCGCTTCCTACGTTAGTTTATTAACTAGCGAGAGAATTTGGCGCCGCTGCCAGGGGATATAGTGATGCGGCGCGACGGCTTTCACGTGTACACACGTTGGCCGACCCCCAAGCACAAAAACGCGCCTGAAACGGAGTTCCTCTAACGCTGAGACGTTATGCGACTCCCCCTCGACTCTCGTCTCTCGTGAAACTGTAATTTACTGGCGGCTGCCTTTTCAAGGGATAAGGCGCCGGTTAACATGCCGGCGCTTCAATAAAAAAATAAAAATTTCACGTTCACGCCCGACGGCTCTAAGTGAATCTGACGATTCAACTGAAACGCCAGGGACAAGAGATGAAAACAGACGTGTGCGCGCATGGCGACGGGGTAAAATAGAGCAGCGACGCGACGGAGGGACGCTGCGCGCTGTTTATACCACGCCGTAACTTCTCTCTGGCTTCTTCATTCATATTCAGTTACGAGCTCAATTATTGCAATTTATTATGGACATCGCGAGGCCACAGGGAAGGAGCGAGTGAGTTGGGCGCATAACGTGCATTGACCGAAAGACAGAAAAGGGGGCGAAGTTAAAAATTACTCCTGCCGCGTCGGTTGTGGCGGTATACAGAGTAAAAGAACGGGGGCAGGGTATAAAAAATTCATGCGCGAAAAGCTTGTAATTTCGCGGAGTTCCTCTCGGTGGAGCGAGGCGGGTAACGAGCGACTATTCATTACAGTTGCCGTATACACGTGCATCGCGCCGCGCGTGAAGCGTCGAGCTCCGATAATTATCTCACCTAATGTCTCGCTAACGAAAAATTATGGCTAATAATTATTTCGAGGCGCGAGCGAGAGCGGCCTTGATGTGAGAGAGCTTCTCTCGCCGCTTCCCTCGTCGTCTGACTCCCTTGGTTCCGCTTCCTCCTTCCTTAATCTTCCAGCATAATTTTCTCCCCTTTCGGCCTCCCCCTGCCCCTCGGAAAGAATTATAATCAAACACGGAGAGCGAAGCAATTAGCTGTTCCGCGGCCTTTCTAAAACGCGTGTCTTCTGCGCCGTGTTCCTCTATCTTCATCTTTCACTCCCCTTTTCTCAATCTCCCCCCTTTTCGCGCGCTTTCTATCTTTCCCTCTCTCTCCTTCTCTCTTTCGCCAACTTTAGTTATCCCCTTTCTCTCCATCCAGCGCGAGGATTTCGAGTCCTCTCAAGCGCGCATAATTGAGGCGCATAATTTGTTGAACCGTTAAGAAATTACTACGAGCTCCCCTGCCACTTCTTCGCGCCGTCTAGTCCGTCGTATTCTTTTCTTGAACTGGTTCATCGGTACGTTACTCCGCGGAGTGGTCGCGCCAGTGCGAAAGTGAGAGAGAGAGCGAGAGAATTTATCGGCCTTAGATTCGTTCGCTTGAGAAACCTGTTCTTATTTTGCATTAACACGCGTAGGTTTGTGTAGCACAAGTCCACCGTTTCTCGGACTGGTGCGCCGCGCGGTCTTACGTGCTCATGTTTCTAAAACACGGCTGCAGCGGCTGTCGGGACTCGGCCAGCTTAAAATGTAAGCTCCGAGTTCTGCGAGAAAAGGAAACGAGGCTCGTGGCGGAATTTTCGAAATGTCCCGCGATTAGAACGTGCGCGAGATGCTCTTAGCCGGAGGATACGATAAAAATAAAAATGACAGGCTAGAAGCAGCTATCGCGGGCAGCAGATGGCATCTCTGGGCAACATATAGGAATCAATGCGTCCACGGCGGCGTGGAGAAATCCACAATCCGACGAGCTGAGCTCTTCTTACCAACAATCCAGCTTCCTCCAGATCCGCTTTCAGTGTTCCCTTCTTTTTATTCGAATGTATCAACAGCGACCTCTCTCGCTACACCTGCTCTCTCTCTTCCGCCATATCTATCTCTATCGTTATCTCTGCGAACATATAATGTCGCCCCATACGTTGACCGATCGTCCCGTTCTTTGAAGAGCTTATCCGGCAGGTGCTTTTCCGCGGCGAGGGATAATAGCTCCGGGACTGCGGCCAATCAGAGTCGAATGTTTGGGTTATGGCTCGGCGCGATTCAGACGACGACGAGGACGACGGCGTCCAAAACAAGCCAATTCGCCGATCGATAGGAAAACAATCCGGCGGTCGGTGCTTTATGTAACTTCTGCAGAGATTCCGCGGTATTCCCTCCTCATTCCAAACTTCCTCGTGCGCCATTAAACGGCACGCTTCTTCGTACCCACCAGTCATTCGTACGTGTGTGCGTGTGTTTACGCAGACAGTCTGGAAAGAGAGAGAGAGAACGAGAGAAAGTCGTGGATAGACATGTAGGCTTGAGCAGGACGGAGTGAGGGTGATGGGAAAAATAAGAACGAAGGGAAAGAAAGTGAAATGAGAGGAAGAGATAGAAGGGCGGCGTATCTTCAACCGGGATCTTTCTTCCGATATATATCCTGAAAAAGCATCGCTGTCTCCTCGATCGATCGCTGATGAATTAGGGTCCTCGTGCGAGCGTTCTTCCGCGTCGCTTCTTCCCTCGTGCCTCTATCACCCCCTCCCAGCCGCTCATCCCACCCCCTATCATCTCGCTTCTCTCCCTCGTTCAACGCGAATTCCCGATATTCCCTCTGCAATCGTTCTCGGATTCGTATTAACGACGTCGCGGTCGACTCCATGATTCATTTGCGGATTTATGCGCGGCTATACACCCCCGAGACTCTGCCAAGTACATCCGGCGGCTCGCTGCTCAGTCTCTCCTTCATTTTTCCTTCCTACCCGCCCGCGAGCAGCACACTCCGTCGCTCCGTATTCCTCGACGATTTTTTCCGGCTGCCAGCAATTCCCAGGAGAAGCCTCGGAGAAGGGGCGGCACTCGTTTGTTCCCCCCGAAAATGATTCGGTGACTCGGAGCGGCCGCCGATCCATCCGAAAGTTAACTCATTAACGTGGCTCTAATAATTTCTGTAACTTTCCGGTGCGTTAATTCGATTTAATTATACATTCAGCCGCTCGCTTGCGAGGACTCGCCCGTCTCCCCGCCCAACTTCCTGTCTCTCTTTCGTCGGCCGTTAATTGACGGGGGCTTTTGAAAACGTTTGCTCATCACTCGAGAGCGTGCGAGCACACGGATCACTAATTCGTCTAATCGCGAGCGCGGAGAGGACTACGCCGTGGCCGGGTGCGCGCTGATAAACGACGCGCGGCGCGGGAGAGTCGCGCGAAAATGCGCCAGCGAAAGTACCCAATTTGTAATTCGCCCCGTGGCGCGCTCTCCTCGTTCTCTCCTTTTGCCACGTAAGGCGTGTCCCAGTTTCATTTTTTCCACCGCGAGAAGACCGGCCTGCCATTACGTCGAGAGATAAAAGGATGCTGGCGTGGCGGGCAGGAGGGTCGGGAAAGGATCTTTACATTCATAAGTGAGCGACACTTTCGCGGGGTCGCCTCGTATACACGCGGCTGACATTCAGAATGATGAACGTAGGTGGTACGGTGGTAGGCAGGGCAGCGACGCGTGGGAATTTGAATTTCGACGAGCCCTACGGAGCGGCGGGAATTTTTCACGGCAAACTGACGGACATCAACGCCATTTGACTTTTCTCCCTGCTCAGATCTGACGAGTCAGGGGGGAGGGAGGGACGGAGGTCGACGGTTAAGACGGGGGTAGATAACGCGTGACTGAGGAAAAGAGCGCTTCACGTTATACATTTGGCCGTTGAGAACGACCGAGGCGAGCACAAGCTTCACTCTCGTTGCCCACTAATGTAAATTGGAGGCGATACGTATTTATAATTACACACAACGCGCGCCGCTCTTTCTCGAGCAAACTCGCAGAATTTGGGATTGACTTTTAAACGGCGTTATTGCAATTTTCTGGCGTTAACTTTATGTCACATTTTGCCGTGAAACATTCGAGTGCACATTTGTGCACGGCTACGTCGGCATTGTCCGGCAAATAATCGCGTCGCGCGACGCTGATTAAAGTTCGCCCGCTGAAATGCGATTCGTTTTATATCTATTACGCCCAGTGCAAACAGTCCGCCGCGCGTATTAATAAACCGTCGAACGCGCGCATTAACGTGCTGCCGATCGTTGCAAGCGTCAAGTCGATGCCCCGGAACGCGTATGAAAATATTGAATGACAAGTATTGCGGAGAAAGTCGAGTGGCGGTGGGCGCCGGGCGAGGGCTTTTTCGCCGCGAAATTATTCACGCGATACGAATTACGACTTTCGATAAACACGGAACGGTGGAATGTACGCGCGATTACAACCCCCTCGCGCGCTCGCGCTCGTCCCACGTTTACATACGTGGCCATTGATATCGGGGGCATTTACAATTTTTCAATCACTCGTCACCGATATCGGCGCATTAAGTCGTAAAACTGCTTTGACGCGGCCAACGGCACGGAACGGCATTAAAATGTACCAATTTCGGGCTCATCGGATTATGCTCGTCCGCTGCGTAACTCGCGGCAATTTCCATCGGCCTTTCGATATCCGATGGGAGGGTTTATTGCTGAAAAATCGGGCCGGGAAATGCGCTTACAAGGCGGACCTTCTCATTACGAGCGGAACGATGAAAAATGCACGCTGCAAGCTGAAGCGGGCGTCCGGCCCGATTACGGGACCGCGGAAAACAGAGCCGACAGGGAGAGTGTTTGGCCGAGAGTGAGAGAGCGGGATGAAATGGAGCGAGACTAAAAGAATGGCCATCGGCGCGGGTCATAAATAAGCAATCGACGGAAAAAGCGTAATCCCTCATCGTTTGTGTATTCCGCGATGCCGTCTAACGATAAAGAAAAAGTTTGCGCGTACTCTCGTTCACCTTTCTTCGCCGTCGCCTGCACAACTTGGCCGTCGTTTCTCTCAATCCAAGATATCCTCGTTTTGCCCCCCCTTTCTTTCCGCGTCACCCATTTCTCTCTTTCCGAAATCGCGTGTCGACGGGGTGAGAGGAGTGCAGAAAAAGCAAGCCGTCTGTCTGTTCTCTTCGAGACAGATCGACGAGGTTGTGTGTGTGTGTCTGATCGTAGTTGCGGCGTCGGCGGGGGTGAGCCACGGGAGCAAAGAAACGCAGGAAGATCTCTACCGGCGGCTATGGCAGACGAAGCGTAGTAGAGATATGACGAGAAAGAAATAAAGAGAGGGACGAAAGACGTTGTGTGCGGAAGAGGGGGGGGCGGGTGGGTCGAAGGGAAGAAATCTTTTAAGAGATGCGACGCTTTAAGGACGTATTAAAAATGGCAGGCGGCGGAGAGGCCCGAGGTGCAGTCTGCAGTTTACTGTGGTATAAATTAGACTCGCTGTTCCAGCATAATCTGATATATTAACGAGTCAAACCTCGGCTGTGCACTCTGGGTACCGCGACGAAGCGAGAGGGACGGAGGGGAACGGGTGGACGATGAAGGAAGAGGCAGATGAGAGAAGAAACAGAGGGAGGGGAAGCCCGCGGGACGTATCGTCGATTTTTACTTGCTTAGTATCTCGGTTATAGTCTCACCGTTTTTACGGTCCGGCGATCTCGACGGGCTTAACGCCGTAATTGAAATTGTGGCCTTGCTTATCGGCCTGTCGTAACGCTGAGAAATGGATCTTTATTAGGGAGCCGCGTAGAAGTGGCGAGTACGAACGAACAAGGAGGAGTCGAGGGTGGAGGAGGCTCGGAGAGGCGGAAAGGCCTCGCGAACAGATAGAAATGGGGATTAAGATAAAGGGGAGGCTGAGGCTGAGGCCGTGGCGAAATGATATCGGTCGCGATACTGCACGAGCGCGCGCGATCATACGCAGCCGCGATCTCACGTACAAGTCGTCGATGCGTTGTTCTTCGCCTCGGAGTTCGGACGAGTGCACGAAGCGCGCAGGGCTACTAAATGCGACTGTACTGCGAGCCGATTATGCTGGACTGTGCTTCGCTTCTAAGTACTTCTCGTGCGCTCGTCGTATTGTGCCGGACTATCTTGCACCGTGCTGTGACTGTCGCGGCGCGGCGGTCGGCGCGATTACATGCCACTACGTTGCCGTAAACCGCGGACGTATATTCAAGGTTCAATTTTCCGCTTCAAATTCGGTGCGAAAGATACTGCGATGTTTCAACCAGTTCCAGAGACTCATTTTCTCGGCATTACCTGAGCCCTGTGCCCACTCTCTCTATCTCCGCGCACTTAAGTCGACGCTTATCGTAATAATCCTCGCGTTCCGCGTTCCGATCATTAAAAGCGTTTTTAATGGATTCGAGCGTTGCGGTTGGGCGCTCGACGCGAAACGAGATCGCAGATGAATAGCGCGAATTAGCATTGAGAGCGCGGGGGCGCGATCGGCATTGAGAGCGCGGGGGCGCGATCGGCATTATAAATCACCCGAAATAATCGTTGTCAATGCAAAAAGTGTAATAGTTGTCAGTCAGCCGGTAAACAGATTGCGTCGGGCGGCGCGCGGAATTTATTGCGGTGCCCGACCGAGCGCCGGCCGATGAATGGTGATGAAGATTGCGTAAAAGCGTAACGTTCGCCGGTAATGAGAAAGAAGCCGCCTCATTATGATTTATTTGTCGCGGTCAATTAGAGCGGACCCGCGCTCTCACTGTTGGCGGTCAGACGCGCGCTGGAAGAAGGCGATGAAGGAATTACGCGGACTCTCGTAAAACAGCTTAATGGTCCCTCAGGTCTTCGGGAGAGTATCGAGTACGAGTTAAGTGGGTAAAAAAATTGCCCCACCTGAACGCGGACAGAGAGACGACTCGTCGAGTCGTCGGTCCACTCTGGCTGCCTGCAACCGCGTCCACGAGTCCACACTCGTCCACTCGCTTTCTTGCATTTCACCTTGCGCGATGAGGATGATAATTCGTTCGGCCACTGAGGGGCTTTCGCCATCTTTGTACGCGACCGCTCGCCGATCGAATTACGTCGATCGACGTAAGCGCGAATAAATCACCGCGGGAAACATCATTCCGCGGTCGGATTGATAATTTATCCTCGGGTAGGATAATTACTCGACCATTCGATGAACTTCGGTAGGAGAAGATGCCATAGGCCGTGCCTCTCTCCTCGATCATTAGACAGACCTTGTCCCTAATTATAAGTCTCATTAATGGAGATTGATTTCAAATTCAACGCCCATAATGAGAAGCGATTCCGTACACGGCGCGTAATCATGTACGGGTAACGGGCCGGTGGGCTATTAATCCCTATTAGAAATCATTACCAGAAGCGTTTCCTGTCTCGTCCTCGAGAAGACCGCCACAATCGGTTAATCAGAGTTGCCGGGCGCCGAATCGCCATGCAAGAACTCGCCAATAGACGAAATTCTCGTCGTTCTTCTGTTCGCTCCGGGCCGTTCGGCGGAGGCGCATTAAAAGGCGATTACTTGGCGTATACCCGCGCGGCGGTGCCTTAATTCGCGCAATTAAGAAATTCCGCTAGCCGCGCAACGGTAAACGGCACAAAGAAGGCGGGCGAACGCGTTTTAATCGTTCTTCGAAGCGGCCTAAGAAGACGGACGGCGCTGGTAAAAAGCGGGGCGCAAATAGAGGCGGCCGGGAAAGAGAGAGCTTCGGCGAATCTCGCGCGACATCGACCGAAAAGACGATAAAATCTCCGCCATCCCTATTCCGTCCGCTCGGGTAACGATCGCAAGTAGGCGCATTGTGCGCCGTATTCAGCGCACCTCCGCCGCGCCGCGCCGCGCCGCGCCGCACCGATCGCTCTCTCCGCAGGTGTAAAACGGGTCCGATCGTGCGTCGCATCGCTCCACTCCTCTGCGTCACTTTTTTACATGCGGCCGCCTCGTAAAGGTATCCCGGACGACGACGATTCTATTACGTATGTATCGCGCGAATCGCGCGCCCAGAATGCGAGCGAACGCTCGTCGCCGAGGAAATACTCGTTAACGTCACTTCTCGTGGCTGTCGTAATTCAAAGTGAGCGTTCGGCGCTCCGCTCGTAACGCGCTTCTTCGCCTCCCGTGCGAAGGCTCCTGTCTCGCCCGATGCTATCCAGGCCCGCGCCTCGGTCACGAAAACTGCACACCTCTCTCTCTCTCTCTCACTCACCCAGCGCATCCTCGCAAAAAGACGCCGAACGAATGATTTTCTTACGCCGTCGACGTGCCAACTGCCTCGGCTCGGCATTCGCGTAAGCAACGCTTTGCAAACTGCATCCTTCTTGAATGCCGTCCCGATTGATATTCAGGTACGAGCGTTGCGCCGGTTTAGCGAGCGCGCTCGCGTGTCTGGTATTACAGAAATTCTAGTTAACTTCACCGTTTGCCGCCTGCCATCGCTCAAAGTGCATTCATTCCGTCAGCCATCAATTTTCAGCTCTCCGCGTGCATTTACGATGCGTGCGAGTGTTTGCCGAGCAGATGGAGGAGTCGCGTATCATTCGTGCCTCCCCGTGTATCATTTTCCAAAATCAAGCGGTGCGCGAGGAAAAAAAATGTTTAAACACAGTCGGCGATGCCAGTTCTCGCCGCGTCTCGTGACTGAAAGTGCGCATTTTCTCGCTCTCCCTTCCTCACTACTCGCTTCCACCTTTCCTCTCAGCCTCTCGTGTCCCAGTTGAAAACGGACCCGCACGAACATGCGCTCGCCCCTGCCTATTCCTGTTTTGTCTTCTCACGTGGAACTTTTCCGATCCGACTTACCCGTGGATAATGGAAGTGGAAGCTGCGTCTACTTGTACCCCGGCGTCGTTGTTCGAGGAAAGACTCAGCGTGGACCAAGTCGAGACGAGAGGGAGCGATTTTCCTTTTTGTTCGTGGCCCCTCTTTTTTAGCAGGGCCGAGTGTCAGAACGAGGAGGCGAGATTTGCACGCGGACCTCCGTGCAGGTAGCAATCGGCTTATTTCCAATCGATTCGGTTCGCGGTGAGCCTCGTCCTCCTCTTTCTCCCCGACTTTCTGCCTCTCTATCTCTCGACTCGCCCCGTCTCTTCCGTTCATCTTCCATTCGCATGTAATTTCTGCCTTATTCCTTCTTTTTCCCACCGACCGCGGCTCTTCTGTCTCTTTTTCTTCGTTCCCTCGCGATCGCCGACACCGATGAGATTAAGGAAACCATGTATTAATGTGCGCATCGAAAGAATGCTCGAGGTGCTCGAGGATCGCTCGAGGCGCGATCGGGTGTAAAGGATGCCGATTGTGCTAGGTGGGTTTCTTGAGTGCCTTGATTTCAAGCCGCCTGCGACAATTCTCCTTCTTATGCGCACGCACTTTATGTGCAGGACTTTCGAATACGACGATTTCCGGCCGCGACGAACCGAAACTTCGAAAGAAGTAAAGACGCAAGCTCGACGATCGCTTCGCTCCCTCGTCGCCTGACATATACGGCCGATATCTATACACTAGTTTTCTTCCTACGTGCCCGGCAGGACAAGTGGCACGGGTCGTTTGCTTACGCTGCGAAATGTACGGTCCGGTCTCGGGACGGGCTGGAGGTAGAGAAGAGGCAGAGGCCGACGGAGGAGAACTGCTACAACTCTCGCTCGCGGAATCTCGTGTGCGTGCAATCGTGGCGCCGTAATTGGACGTACCGGACGGGAGAGAAAGAGAAAGGTAGAGGTCGTGTACGGTGAAATTTTCTAGTCGGCTCTTTGCGTGGGCGAGTGGCCTATCCCCAGGGACCTATTAGTATCCGATTAGACGACAGAAGGGCGGAGTCGGAGGGGGTCAGTCCCGGCATTGGCGCAGTTCGCGAGTGCTTCACAAACATTTCCCTCGTATCGAGATAAGGAGAAATCGAGTTTCCTCCTCCCCGGCCCCTCCGTCTCGTTGCTTGGTTAGGACTACGCGTGGCCAGTTATCCTTGCCGAGTAGACCCTTGAAAATGTCCAAGACGCTCCAACGACCGAGGACAGATAGCGCCGACTACTGGCAAACGAACAGAGAAAAGTGGCCAACCGAGGCAGCGGAGCTTTCGGCTCTGTGTTTTCCACGACGCCCGGAGTCGTGTAGTGGACGAGTGATGTCCCGTCGTTTACGGGAAGTTCGGGATTGCGACGATCTTCTGTTTCCAGGAATACGTGCGTCAGTTTGCGCTAGGAGGGGGTGAGGAAACTGCTCTTTTTCAGCGAAATCGCTCGCGTGGATAAGTAGATCGTAATAGACGGGTTGCAGGACGATAGAACGATTCCCGAGCAGATTGCCCGACGCGCTATCGACAAATGTGGAAAGTGGCCTGCGAGAGGTCCGTAAAGTGATTCTACATTCTCCGCGAGTGGAACGGTTTACTGTTGAGCAGGTTTAGCGTTACGAGAATGATAGAAAGAAACGGTAATGCGTGCCAGTCTGCCGAGACTCGCGAACCGTTCGACTTGATTTCCGATAATAAAAACACGCACTTATAGGGCACCAAATGCTCTTACAAACGATGCTCGAGCGGAAATGGAGTTACGCGGCAGAATTCTCTCTTAGCACAGGGTAATATCTCTGACCGACCGAGCGGCGGAGTACACAGAAAAAAAACACACTTCCCAGGAACGAATGGTCACGATGAATCGGATGCTCCGGTGGCGATCGACAAATTCACTCGACAAAGTGGTCAAGTCCCGAGCGTATAAGGCAGCGTAAGATGCTTCAAAGAGATTCAAGGATCGACCGGGTATCGAACACCTAGCTACCTTTCTCACTCCTATCCGCGATCGTTCGCTCGCCTATACGCGTGAGAGGAGGCCTCTCTCAGATCGACTTTTGCCGAAATTCGATGCACCTGCCCTCCCTCTCGAATTCCCTTTCACTTTTTCCCTTTTTCACAGCCGCGTTCTCACCCCCGCTCTCTCTGTGTGTGTGAGTGTGTTTTTTTTTTTACAGACGTTCGTATGCAATGCAGAGCGGCTGCCGGCTTAATTTGCAATCACCGGCGGCCACTCATGGATACTAGACAGCGAGAAAGAGAGAAGCGCGAGGAACGACCGGGGGAGATGGAACGGGTCGAGCGAGAGAGAGAGAGAGAGGGAGAGAGGCAACTGGAACGTCGAGTGGCCGTCGACGACTGGGGGTTGGGTACAGGGGCGACGCGACGCGACGCGACGCGACGCGTTCAAGAGATCGGGGTACCGATTGTGCTCGAGTAATAAAGGCAATACCCTCGGTGAAAGAAAAAAAGGAAAACGTGAGAGAGAGTGTAGGCGCAGGGCGCGCGTGTGTGTTCCGGCGGGAGGGGGTGGCTGGTGGAGAGAAAAAAAAACGTTTGTGATTAACACCATTGTGGCGACGGTGGCGTCGGCGATGGCCTCGGTAGCGTATACGCACACGAGGCTCAACGCCATTTAACGTGAGACGTTCTGGTAAGAATGGCTGGTGGAACAAAGGCGAGGGTCTCGAGAGGAAGGGAACCTTCTTCGGCACGGAATCGAGGAGAAGGGAAGGGACGCGGGGAGAAGGTGGCGGCGGAGGCAGAAGCGGAGGTAGAGAAGAGTGGGTGCCGGCGATCGGGGGTCCGGTGACGAGACGCGCAAAAGGAAGAAGTAGCGAACGCGGAGCGCACTTCTGCTTATTCCGAGAAACGGCTCCATTAACGAAATGGCCGGACAAACGAAACCGAACGCGGCGCGATCACGCGCAATACACGCAGTCGCAGCCCCTCCGTGTATATCGAGCGAACGATCGGCTTCCTCTCTTAACCGAGCGAGAGAGGACGAGCGTAATAGGATGGGCGGGAGAAGGATGCAGCCGGAGCGGACTCGAATTCCGCCGTCAAGGCGGTGAGACTTCTCTGAAGGTTGTATATCTTGAGCCACGAACAATGTGAGGTAATTCCTCGACTTTAACGACTCCTCGCTCCGGCAAATATCGCTTCCGCGGAATATTTATGAATGAAGATGTAACGCTCGTTATGTTAGATAATGATTCATTTATATTGTAATACATTCCAGCCCCTTTCTCTCTCTCTCTCTCTCTCTCTCTTTCGCTTTGATAAAAAGTTAGCAGTGCAAAACGACGCTTCCCCGCAGATCTCCAACGTATTTTAAGAAACGCCATTAACTAATTGCACGATCCACGAGCGAAACGATCGGCCTATAGTCGAACACGACCATGCGTGTATATCGAGAGTAGGATCAGAAAGCATTCTCTATCCCACTCGAGCGCGGCCGTGGGAGAGAACGACGCGGATTCCACGTTCAAGGCGGTGAGCCTTCTTTGAAGGTCCCACTCCTCGCGATGCCGAGTGATTCCTGCTGCCCTGGGATTAATTGCGGCCGCCATTCTTACCGCGAGATTATGCGCCTAACGCTTGAGTCGAAGAGACGAGCAGTATACCCCGCCACTTATTTTTCTCCAATTACGCGGCATTCTCACCGTCGGCAGAATGTTGCCGAGTTTCGCGGCACGTTTTACGCGCACCTCACGACTTCAGTGCGCGCCGTGCGTTATATCTCTAAGTCCAGATAAATCTGTCGAGCGGAACACTCAAAAAGACAATCGAACGATGCAGTGATTTCGGCAACATCAAACGTCACACGTTACAGGCTCTCCAGTAAAAAAGTTAGTACTTTCGGTTATAGGGCCAAGCCAGTGAAGTGTAACAACATGCTGAGGTCCATTTCACAAAGTTTGATCTGGAAGCGAGGCGTTCTCCTTGTTAGCGCGAACTTGGCGCAACGAACGCGGCACGCCGTGCGATCTCCGTCGATTGCGGAAAATGTTAGGTGTTAGAATCGAAATTGAGGGCATCAGGGGAAGCTGGTCGTAACCGGCGGCAGTGCGCAGAAAGAGCGAGACTTCTCTTATTCCCAGAAATGGCTCCATTAGTGAAATGACCGAACGAATGAATAAGCATCCGATACACACGCCACCGCGGTGGCTCGTGTTCGAAGCGAGTGATTGGTTCTTCCAGACGAGATTCCTTCCGCCAACAAGCTCGACTGTCTCTTTACAGGCTATGATCGATTTTACTGAACGTTGTCTCGCGTCCTTTAACCACCGCTTGAATCGCGACGATGCACTTGAGCGCAGTCTTTCATTAGCTCCTTTTACAAGGCACGGCGGGTACATAGGCGATATAGGGAGCAATTAAAAACCCAACCGCTGGAGATAGCGTCCCCATTCTCTTCCACATTCTCCGAACCTTTTTCCGCCTTCCGCTCATCCTTTCTCGCCTTGAGCCCTACTTCTTCTGCCTCTTCTTCCTCGCGAGCGATACATTAGTCCGACGGAGAACGTCCTCATGCACGGCGTACCGTACGCCACTCAGAGTACGTTTTACTTGCGTTCCATACATGCGATCGCGCTCTATCCCCGATCTCACTCTCGCGCGCATCGATACGTGTTCATGTGAGCCGCGCGGTACGCTCGTCGTCTCTTTCGCCCTCGCACCCTTCTAGGTATGCACATCGAGAGGAACGTTAAGCCAGCTATTAAAAGCGCGATAGACCGTAATACCCGTAGTTATCCGAACGCGCGCGGCAGCTCACTGCATTTAGCGCGAACTGCAAAAGTTACGGGCATTATTATCCATCCGCTCGCCCCCTGGCCTTTTTCTATCGAGCGCTGCTTGGCCGAGCAGGCGGCGAGGCACGCGGGGGGAGGCAGGTGGGACGCGGTTCTATGTTGCCTGTAATAAAAGCTATTTTACTTCTTAATCCGAGGTACGGTAATTTTCCGAATCAGAGCGGTCGAGAGAGAGAGAGAGAGAGAGACGAGACTCTTTTTTTACCGCTCGCCGTTTTCACGGCTGCGCTCGGAGAACCGTACTTTCGTCGTTCGCTTTTAAAACTGTCCAGCACCCAGAGGCTTTTTTCCGTACTCCCGCTACGTCTCTTGCTACGTCAACGATCTAACCGTGGCGTTCCTGTCGAACATTGTCCGAGGTACGAGGGCAAAAAATAATTCCGAACGCGGTCGACAGTCCGATCAACTGTTAGCGTCGTTGGCTGGCGAATACGTTCGTCGCTGAAAATTCCATTCAACGTGTGAGTAGGCGGCAGCGGTCGCTTGCAAAACGGACGACGTGGGAAATCTCCGAAATGGCGTCTCTCTTCTCGCGACGCACGCTGTTTTCTCGTCGTTCGACGTCGTCTGGAGAGAAGCGACGCGCGACCGCGAGATTACGAAACGTTGCCCCGGCGTTCTTGCGCGGCGTCGCGTCGCTACGGAAAAGAAAGTGCCGGCGCAACGAATGAGAGGAGACGAAGGAGGGTAAACAGAAAAGGGTGCGCAAGTATAGAGCGGAAGAGAGGAGGGGAGGGAGAGAGAGAGAGAGGAGCCGGTGGCGAAGGAAAAAAAAATCTGTCCTCATGCATTTTACATGAGGGAACGGTTTTGTCAATACCGTTGTTGTGATCGAAAATGGCTCCTGGAAGATACGATTTGAATAAGAGGACCGTGGGGACGGGGTCGTGTCGAACTTGAATCAGCCCGACTGTAACGAATAAATTGCTCGCATTACGAGCGTCGGCAGCGACCTGCCGCCGTGTGCTGCACACGCACGCGCTCCTCTCTCCCGGTGATACGCGCGCGTCTGCACGTGTGCGCGGCGAATATACGCGAGGCTGTGTTGAACGCTATGTATCACGTCGTACGAATGCTCCCGAATAGACGAACTTTTGCCTCCGCCGTCGTAAGCCGCACCATGTACGTCGATTTATTTGAGACGTTCACGTCATTGAACGAATCCATAATGCATACGATGTACCCCCGCGCTCCGCCTGAGCCAGACCCCAGCTCGTTTCGGGTAGAAACTCGACGGAAATCATTTGGGGAGGTGAACCGTCCAGGCCACAGCCAGCGTTCCTCTGTGACTCGGGTATTATTAGTATACAAAGTGTCCGCGACGTCTGATACAGTATTTCCGCTATCCGCCCCCGCTTCGTGCCTCTCTGCGCCGCACTTTTTCCACTGCCACTTCCACTTCTGTCCCGGCGATCATTGCCTCTTTTCGTTCGTTCGGCTTGCCCTCTTGGATAATTCCTTTGTCGCAGAACGGCACCGACCCGCTGCATTAAACGATGTCGCAAAGCTCAAGGATTATTTCAATTGCAATTACGGGCTAACTAACGCTTTTGCCGGCGAAACCGATATTCAGTTCTCGGAGCGCGCGGAATCTCCTTTTTATGATCGCGGCCACTCGCTTGCCCCGGTACCCTCCGCAACCTTCTTTTTTCCACTCAAGCGCCCCCGCTTCGCCTTGCACGACTGTTGCCGGCAATTATCGTATATCCAGCGCTTAGATACACGAAGCGAAGGTATTAAAGAAAGCGGCGCGCACTCCAAACTCTCTCCGGGGCAGAAATGAAAAAGAAACGCGGGGCGGGGGTGAAGACGGATAAAGAGAGGCGGGTAAAAAGCGGGTCAGGCGGGGGACAGGAAGAATATAAGAATGCACTCCAGTTTGCGCGGCCAATTACGGAACAGCTGATTGCGAGCTCTCCGTATAAAGTCCGGCCCCCGCTTATTCTCCCAATTCTCCCAAAGATACTTCCCTCCGCGTGCAATACACTAGCCCTATCTGTGCGTTCGGCCCTTTCGAGCGGCGAATATTCGCGGGGCAGTGGAATTTTTTCCGCCATCAGTCGGCCGAGACGCGTTGGTGCAGCGAGATATAAGCCGGTGAGTCATGCCCCGTATCGGATGACAGAGCTGCGCCTTAGTTTGATATAGACACGTGCACTGTCGTGAGACTGGCGCGAGGAGAGACGAGCAAAAGAAAAAGGCGGATAGCTACGGTGGGAGCGAAACTTACGGCCGATCAAATCGCGGAAATGACAGATAATGGGTCGCATCGATCAAACGTCTGGCGCAGGTTTAGAAACGATAAGGGTACGATTGCTCGTAAAGCGTGCGGTATACGTACAGTGACGTACGGTGTGTTCGCCGGATTAACAATTCTCTTGTGAGAGCGAAGCGACAGCTTGGCGAAAATCTTCGAGAAACGGAATGACTGCGACATTTACAAGGAGCGAAGATGAAAGATTGCATTATTCACGTTGACTCAGAGTATCCGCGAATATCTCGCTTCCCTTGTAGTCTAACTATGTGCAATATTTATATTTCCTGCTTCGCTTTCGGGTGCATGGCGTCACACGTATATGCTGTCCCAAACTTATTTGCGCGACGATAAATGTGGAGCGCGTGGTGGTCGGCTGATGACGGTCGACGCGCATGTACTTTTGCTTCGAGCGTGAGGTTACGAAGGAGTCAGAAGAACTGTCAGGAAAGCAGCGATTTACGAGGTACAAGGAAAAGTAAGTAAAAAATGTGGCTTTGTGAGAGGGCTCATCGTCGAAAATAGGCGATAATCTTCAACATTCTGTTCCCCTGCGCACCTGGACCATTCGACCGAGGACATTGTAGTCTGTTTGTCCAGCCAACTCTCTACAGTTTCGTGGAAACGGGGATGCTTCGCAGACGAAAACAGTTAAAAATGATCGCCGGCGCTCGGCAGTCGTTTCATGCGAAGTAACGCAGAGAAAGGGGTGAGCGCGAACGGAGAGATAAACAGGGCGAAAGAAAGGGCCATTTACACGGTGTCCCTCTGTTTATGAAAAGCCGTAGCGACGGACGGAACAGGCACGCGCAATTTAACATTGACTCGTTTATTAGCATGCGGGAAGTTAGCAGGGAGCGACGATCGTCGGTTGAAAAACCGTGTCAGCTCGGACGTCAAAGGTTTTAGCATAAGAATACTCGGCCCTCGTAGTTGGGAGGCATATACATACAAATGGCCGTGCACATAGCGGCCACATGTACGTTGTCCATTCCGAACACAAATACATATGTGGCGCGGCCGAGAAGAAAAATAGACGGCCAGCGCAACTCCAGCCGACTCCAGCGTGATCGAGTGCAGTTATGACGCCCGAGACGGCACATTCGTATTTGAATAAAAGCTCCGCGTGGGAGCTGAAAGAGTGAATAATAACAGTGGATAACGTCTCACTGTCGGCGAGGGAAGTCTTTCGATTCTCAAAGCCTCGCTCCTGCATCCTAAACCGCGGCGAAGTGCCGCACGCGTCGTGTTAAATCTCGCGGAAAGGCAGAAATAGTCGGGAGGCGTTTCGTTGATTTTTGACAGAGCTACAGTCGCTCGCGGTCCTCCCCGCTTGAACGAATCTCGCTGATCGGTGAAGTAAGGCAATTGAGACGCGCACGACTTCAATCGCCGGCCAATTATTTCCGCATCCTCCCCTATCGACGTCTGCTGCTCTTCCAGATACGTACGTCGAGGTATCTCGATTACCAAAGCCCGATAGTCGAATAAGTGGCACGATATTCAGCGGGGCAACATGCAGTCAGTCTGTTTCAGCGTCTGACAGGTGAGGCTACATTCAATTTTTGTAATCAAACCCGGGAGGTCTCTCATCTTCCCGCTCGCCGTTCCACCCTCGACGATACACTCTTTCCACGTGTGGATTCGGCAGTTTTGACCCCTTTGTGTCTGACAGTTAAACCGCAGCCATTATTCCGACTCTTCGACTCTCTCTCTCTCTTTCTCCTTTCACCCCGAACGCTTTCGTCCTTTTTCCCTCCCAATCTCCCTATCCGTTCCCTCGTTCCCCACGCTTCGCTGTCCCTGTTTCTCCAGCAATCTTTCTGCAGTCGACGGTGGTGGATGCCTACGGTGGGTGACTACGGTGGGTGCCGGTGGAGGACCGGTCGGTCGTGAGGTTCGATAGCGGTAGATAACCGACACGAGCACGGTACAGAGCGAAGCACCAATTAGGAATTAGATTTCTCCGGGATGCCGGATCTCTTTATTTGCTCTCTTGGCGTGCTTCTCCGTTCCCCCGCTGCGATCTCTACGACTTCACGTACACGCTCCTCGGCGGACCACGATGCCACCCGATGGCGCATGTACACCTACGTTAATATAAGCGCGAGCTTGTATATGGGCGTATACATACGTATTAAGTAGACCCGGTAGTGCGCGACGCGCACAGCCAGGCATCGGCAACGAGAGAGTACACGCGTACGGAGACTCGTCGGCTCTAATGAACGCTGAAAATTAGCCGCTATCTATTCATCTGCCCGCTCGTTGCGTCCTACGGCGAGAGACGCTGGGGGTGGGGGGTCGGCGAAGGGGGAGCAGAGGGAAAAACAAAACTAACCACGTACTACACTGAGACGGTATGCGAGAGCTACCGTCTTTCGTCGTGTGCCGAGCAGCGGGACTCTTTGCTGCGCGGATGTCGATGTACGCTCTGTACAGGGAGGGAGAGAGAGAGAGCGGTTGATAAACTAATGTTCGGGGGTAGCCAAATTACGAACGCCGTTTTGATGTCTCGCGTAGTCCTTCAGCTGGTACGAACCGACGAACGGCCCGGTACGCTCGTTTTTCCCACCGAACGACGCGCGCCGGCCTTTGCCATTAACCCTCGCATTCGCTTTGTGCACGTCGCAATCTGATTCTTACGCAGCGGGAAACACATCGACTGTTTCCAGGAACATTTGCACTGGATGCATGGAGTGTGTGCACGGTGGAAAGGCAGTCCGACGTAGGAGCGGAGTGTGTATCCCGCAAGTCGCGTACACGGTGTCGAAAATATTTAGGAGTCGGGAGGTTAATGGAGATTATATTTACGGTTGGCGAAATTGCGTAGAGTAGCGCAGCGACTCGTCCGCGTCACTCTGCGTTTTTCAACCCCCGCACCATCTCAAGTGAAAGCCGAGGATTTTCGCGGCTGAGCATGTTCTTCATTGTAAAACGAATGTCGCGAGTTGGGAGGAGGATAAACAAAAGCACCTACACACGGTACACGTACCCCGAAAGCCACCGACTATAGTCCTGGTTTGTGCACGCTCAGGGAGCTCTTGCAACGTATGAAAGGGGGAAGTGGGTGGAAGTTAAGAGGAAGGAAGACGCTCGAGCTCGAGAGCGTGTAAGACTCTATGCGAGACGATATAAAATTCCTGTGAAAATCTGCCGACGAGTGAGAGGTCGGAGAAGAGATCGATGCAAGAGCGCGCCAGCCGTAGTAGTTCGCCTACAATGAAAGTTCTCGGCAAAAAATATTTACTGGCACGGATAGAAGACAAATATCTTTATACGACGATAAAGTAGAATGATTGAGACGCGAGGCAACGATGTTAAAAGTTAAAGGAAGCAGATCTTTGAAGAATTGCGCCGCTCGGCGTTATGGGAAAAGACGAAAATGTCGACAAGCTTATAAAACCTTCGCGTCAAATATTGACACGATGCATTGGCAGGCTGCTCCGTTTTCCCAGCATCGCTGCCATTTGTCAGACGAAAATTTACGTGTCAACATTGAAGTAGCCGACTGTAGTCGTCGAGTTTTACGGATGAATTGACTGATGATACGATCGATGGTTTATAGTCGGGCCGCAGTAACGTCGCTGATTCGAGTGCGCCTAAAATTGACGCAATCGGAAATTGTGCCTGGCAAACGGCAGAATGCTCGCGTCTGGGTATCCGTGCTACGCCGGATTTGTATCTTCTGACATTTACGATGTTCTAGCCGAGCACGATTGTGTGCGATCCTGTCGAAGCTACAACCAATCAAAGGGACGAGGGCAACGTTTACCAGAGATATCGCTTTACGTTCTGTCGAATGCACGACTATCTACCAAGTAGCGACCGTTCAACTTCCAATTTCAGCGCAGAATCGGAGCTTTGTAACGCCGCGCGCTCGCGCACGGCTATCGAAAATTGACTTTCAATCTCGATCTTGTGTAGAAAAATTGCCGGCGGGAGCTCCGCATTAAAAGCAGGGATTACCGTAGTTTATGCGATGTGCGAAGAATAATAAATATAACGCCGCGTCCCGGGTAACTGAGCGCTCGAGTTTTAAAGCGTTGTAAACTTAAAGACTTCGCCCATGTGCTGCGCAAACTTCGCCGCTCCACCAATCGACACTTTTAATATGAACTCTTCTTCCAAAAGACACGGCAGCAGCACTTAGAAGTCAACGAAATCTTCAAAGATTCTCCCGTTCGCTCTAAAAAGCGCTGTCGACGTCGAAGCCTCACCCAAGAAATAACCAAAGAACTTTTTCGGAGTGCACGCTCTCGCTCCCCGAATGATCGGACTCTATCGCATCATAGAGCTGATTCTCGCGCACCCCACGGTTAAATTAACTTCACATTTATCAACGATCCAATTCATCCGCCAATAGGCGAATTAGCCGCGGACACACCGGCTTTAATTGATTCTATTCTTGGAATGCGGTTGGCGTTTCTTTTCATTCCGGATCGAATTGGCGATATTCACGTAGCACGATCGAACGTGGAGATTCTATTATCATGAGCCGAGACTACCACCGACGGGCTTCCGCTGCTTCGTCGAGCGGAGTTGGTCAATCGGGATCTCTCGTGGATTACGCTTTACACGGATCCAATCCCCGTACCTACTCGTCCTACCTAATTAAACGGAACTAATACTGACGCTGCACATAGTAACTGAAAACGCCTATATCGAACTTGGCCCTGTTACACTAGTTACACGTAGTCGCTACTGAACTTCCACTGTTCCCTTCTGCTCGCCGCCGTCCTTTTGCTTTTGTTCGAGCGAGAACAAAATTTTGCGCCGGGAAAAAAGTCGGAAAACTAAAAATACTGATTAGCGTAATCCCATTTTCGAGTGAATAAATGATACGAATAATTGCAGGTGCGGGAGGATCTAGTTTTCATGAGATTTCATTTGTAGGATATTCTGTCCTGTGCACTGATCACGGTCACCGGATGGTATTACAGGTACAAAAGTACGTAATTATAATTTCTATATGATCCACGGGTACTGAATACAATTTCGCTGAATTCGACACACTGCGATTATTTATAATCCTGCGCAATACACTTACGCGATAAGCTTTTAAAGGACGGCAACGTTGTTTTCGACACGCTATTCATCGTTGCGCGAGATATTTCATCAGGGTCTAATGAAAGCGAATATTAATAAAAATTTAGTCGAGCGAAAGCCCGCCGTACACAATTATTTCCATTTTACGCCACGATCAATCATAGCGTCGCATTCAGCGAATAAAGATTGATTAACGTTTTGTGTGTTTTAACGTTATATACCGGCCGATCCCGAGATAATATATTAATCAGACTCTTTTTTTTTTTCCCGGCCGAGTATTAATTTCTCTCCGATCGTCTCGCCATCCATCAAGACTCCCTCGATCGGTAGAGATTACGACGTGAATGTAGGACCCGATCGGCGCCATATAAGGTACCATAGAGGCTTCGGAATATTTCGAACGGGACGTATAACGATGTATTGATACCGGCCGATCGGGCGGACAAAGTAGTGTGACTTACGATTGTGCTTAAGTACAATCGTTAATCGAATGTTCTTCCTTTTTGGCCAACCTCCTCTACACCACATTCAATATATCACAAAGTACATCACACAAAGCGCTGTACACGTACACTCGTCGTCCCTTAAATTCATCGAACGAGCGGAAATGACGCTGTTTGCGTCGAGGAATAAAGCATGAATCGTCGGGCCGTGACGAATTACGAGGCACATTAATTCAATAAGCAGAAGCAGAAGCGCTGCCGCGTTTGTCGCCTCCGTTATGAGGGCGTACGTGGCATTAGCTTTATTAAATAAAATCGCATCAGGGGAGGGGGTCCGTATAGGACAGGGTTAATTGAATGATTGGTCCTCGGTACACTCGGGTCAAGCCGTATCGTATTTTCCAACCGCACACGGCGTCTGCGTATGCTCGCGCGGGCCCACATACTCGGCAGCGATGCATTTGATGTGCGCGTGCACGCATCTACGCGCATTTCGACGCATCAATACGGTCGACGATGCGCACGTACGCGACACACGTTCGTCACACTGCACAGAGAGGAAGAGAGAGAGAGAGAGACAGAGACAGACGCGGGAACGCGCGGGGAAACCGACTGATACGTCGTAAAACACTTCGGTGTATTTCGTTTGACGCAGTTTGCGCATTAGTAATGCAAATCCGGCGCCGCCGTGCGGCCCTCGTGGGGCAGGCGGGTTTTGACTAGATGGATTTTCGCAGATAGCTCTCACTCTCGTTTCGACCCGACTCACCCCTTTCGTCCGCTCATCTCGCGGTCGCCCCTCTCTCCGCATCAACCTTTTCGGCCGTCCCGGCAAGGGATGGAAATTCTGCACCATCAAGGCCGCGTTAATTTTGATACACTCGGCCAACCAATCGGGGGTCCGAATTACATCGCCCGCCGTATATATAACGAGCCGTCCGAATAGTTCTGAAAATCAAGTTGCAACCCGACCACCGTCGCGCCGCGGGTATCTGCCAATTCCGGTACGATTAGATATTCCGTGTCGGACGTACTATTCTTACCCATTGCGCTCATCGTCCCGCTCGTCGAACAAGACTCTTCGGGACGTATGTATTGCCACAGACTTTTTCTATTCCCGACGACAGCAATTTAATTCTGTTCTACGTTATCGGACATCTCATTCCTCGCCTGTCATTTAATCTTTCCCGATAATGAGCTGACGCCGGAGTTTGTTGCGAAAATATTTTTTTTTGCCTTGTCAATTGCTTCCGGGTAACGTTACCATATTTAAATCTTTTAAACCGGAACAACGAACGTATAATAACTGACGCCCGTCCTTGCACAGACACGATTAAACTGAACGTTCTTGATCGCGGAACATTGTCCCCTGGTTCATTAGTTTCGTGTACCGTGTGTCTGATTATTATTGTTCGAGGTAAACGAACTCGTCCGACCTGTACACGATTTAAAGACTTGCAAATTGATCGCGATATCGTACGTCAGACGCTGTTTACCGAAGTAATAAATGCACGCGGCATATACGTACAAAAATAAAGCCGTCTATCTATTAGACCTGATCACCGTTTTTAATTGAGCTCGCGTTAACACCACAGTCATTTCTATTACGCCCTGTTGCCGCGCTCGATCGTTTGGGGGGAGTGAAGGACAGAGGCCGAGAGAATTCAATCTATGCGTCCGGCAATGCACGCGTGCCGCAGGAACGTTTAATTGCTCGGTTCGAAAATTATTGCGGGGGACGTGCGTTGCATGCCTCATCCGTATCGCATCACGCTCCAGAAATATTGCGATACACCGGACGCTTCCTTAATGCCGACATTTTTTTTAATGCCCGATTAGTATTCCCGCGGCGCGTGTGTTTCGCGAAAATTTACGAGGCTGGATATACTGAAATCTCGCTAGGGCGGTAAATTTCGGGTGAACACGTTAAGCTTAATGCCTCGATGACCCGTCGTAAGCATTGTGTGGCGCCGGCGAGAATACCGGGAAAAGTCAAGTACACTGCGTATCGGAGGAGATATGAGAATTGACGGGGTTGTCGAGAATTCATAATAATTTCGCACGATTCGACAAGAAACACGGTCGCGCGCGCGTCGTGCTTCCCTGCTGCTTGCGCTGCAGCTAACTTGCGCGAGGGTGTAGTAGGGGAGAAGAGAAGGATACGTCTGACGGCAAAGAGCTCATAAATGTCTGTGCAATGGGCCGGAAAAAAAGACGGCCGCCGTTGGGGACCGGAAAAAAATGTGATTCCTCGATTTCGAGCGAAGCTCGCCAATAAGTCGGCCTTCGGGTAACGGCTAATAATGCCTATGGTGCATTGTTCGGCGGATATGTAGGAGTGATTCACCGATACGCCGAACGACAATGCCTTTTTAATATCGGTTCACAAGGCGCGACTGTTACACTCGCAAGATTATTATAATGAGAGTTTCTCAAGTATCTAGTTACGCCGTGGCTTGACCCGACTCGGCGTTTCTATGAATAGAATGCCAAGAGGATTTTCATTTCAATAAATTCATCTCTGTTATGCCAGCATCGCGGGCTCACGTAGACGCTTGCACACGAACGTGCTTTCCTATAAAACGATGAGACGTACGGACGTGATGACTGGCGTAACCCGGTATCGAGTTCGTCGAAATTGAACGCATCGAGCGGCATGTAAAGTACTGGCAGGTGTGACGACGGAAAATTTTCGGTCAATTCCCATGGAGAAGCGAAGTGTCGGGTGCGGCGTAATTATTCCCATCTAATCGTAGAAATTGTTGCCGAGACGGTACATGCGCGTTCGCGGGACCTTTCGAGACGTAATCGTACGCTCGCGAGTTTACGACCGTGCGCTCGCTTTATGGCAACGTCGAAACGGCGAAGAGCCACGCTGAAAAGCCAAAAGCGCCGGAGAGCGAAAACTGACAGAAGAGTTGGCAGCTTCGGTACTTCGCGGCCCGATGAGTCAGGCCGAGCCAACCAAACGGAATCTACTGTTGAATATTTACTTGCCGCTTACGTTCGAACACTAATTCGCCGCGTGCGCGTGGCCTCCATCGAAAGCTGCAAAGTACGACTCTGGCATACAACACGCCTCCGTGGCTTGTGCCACATTTCGCCGAGGGATCAGGACGAATTTACGGTGCATCGAGATCGGGAAAGTCGAAGATTTACATCGTGGAGCGCTGACGTCCTGCCAGTCCGTTATCGAGCGACAGAAAGTGTTGGCGTGTTTTCGCGGGTGCTTCGCGTTGGAAAAGTCAGAGGATCGAGGTCGAGCGCCGAGCGCATAAACGTCTTAACGACAGCGCAGTCGTGATCGTATGAAAGGAGAGACGATAATTGTTATGCCCATTCCCGATCGTATCTCAAGAAATTTATACGCAATACCTCGGCAATCGGGAGAAAATATTGCAGGAAACTTATCGCTGATTTGTATTATTATAAAATTCCGCGCCGATCGACCCGAGTATTTCCACCTCAACAATTACGTATTGTTTCTCTCTCTCTCATTGTTAGTGCAGCGTTTCGAAAGGTCACACGGTGCAGCCGAGTAAAATAGGCCATGTCGCGGGGCCTATCTGCGCGGACGGTTCTCTACATTTCTCCCTCTGTCTCTTTCACTTTTTATCCGTCTCCCCCACCCCCCGCGCCACCCATCTCGCGACCTATATTTCTCTATCCGCCACTTACTCCCGACCCTGTGCAAGAGTAATTAAAACACGCCCCGGCCTGAACTCCGAACGTGAAAACTATATGCAAAAGTTAGACGGTCCTAAGGGAGTAGCGCGACTTCGAATGTCTTGCGAGGAGCGTCGCGCGGTCTCGGGAACCTCGCAAATTGTTTAATCTATGGCCACTCAACGGCCATTGTTGTTCGCAGATTCTCAGATTGTCAGATAACTCGTTGACTGAGCGATCGCTTCCATCTCGACAATTAGGTTTTCTCTGCTCCTCCGTTAGGTCTGGGGAGCAGCATTTGAAAAGGTCACGGCGGCGGAAGAAAATAGGCCAGCGCGCGACGTCTATCTGCATCGATCTCTCTCTCTCTCTCTCTCTCTTCCTCTCCCTCGTTCTCCCATTCTCTATCCACCTTTTTCTCGCTCCACCGCTTTCTCTCCCCATCTTTTTCTCTCGTAACCACCTCTGCGGGGAGCAAGACCGATTCGAAGATAGCACTGCCGGACGGCTCACGTCATAATAAAATTAAATTCATATCTCGGATCAGGGGAACGCGATAGCTACCGCGACATGACCTCCCGCTTATTGTAAGCAAACACGTATGTCCTTCTGTCTCCTTTTCGCTCTCGTTCGCTCTCGTTCCCGCTCGCTCCATGTTCCTCTATTCCACCCACTCCGCTTCTCTCTCTCTCTCTCTCTTTCCCACCGCATCCCGACGTTTCCTTCTCTTTCTCGAATAGTTTTGATTCATGAGACGGGTGTAATCCGAGCATGCGTGTTACACGTGTGCCCGTGTGTGCGTGCACACCTTGAGTCGCGCTCGCCTCCTTCTCCCACCCACTCGCTCCAGCTCATTCTTTCTTCAGACACGGCGAAATCCGACACTGCATACCAGTAACCCGACTTCCAACCCGGTGTCCTCCCTCTACGCTCCGACACCACGGCCTCCTACCTACTCCACTGTTGCTGCTTCTTCTTCTTCTTCGTCTCGAGCCGTGTGCCCTCGCGGCCGCTCGAACTCTCTCGCGCGCGCGGTCTACGTTTGAACACGTGTCAACATGTCAGTTGACATAGATTTTTCGCCGAGATAGAAGCTCGAAAATAAGACGAGGACCCAAAACGCGCCGAAGAGAGTGAGAGGTTCGATCGGCTCTTCCTGCGGTTGAGCACGGACGAAGGTAGGTGAGAGAAGAGGGAAGGGCAAACGAGAGGGGGGGTGTTCGAAAACCAGTTTGTACGTTTGGCGGAGGCGACGAGGCGCTCCTCCATGGATAGAGGAGAGGAGAGAAGGAGATGGTGAGGAAGAGAGACGCCGGCGAACGCCTAAGGACCCGTGCTTAGAGGGAACGGCTTAACGCCGGGAGTCCGATGCTGCGTTTTTCCCAAATTAATGGCCCTTTTTAAAAAACATTCGCTCCGAGTGCGCCTTCGTGGCTGGTGTTACGAGCCGTGAGAAAGGATGGCGTAAGACGCCTCGGCCGGTAATTATCGTACAATTAGGACGGAGCAGTTTAATAAAGGTGCCGCATCGAGTGGACTCGTTATTCAGCGTAGCTTGATTCATAAACAGGAGACGAGATCGAAGAGAAAATGTCGGTGAAACGGTCTGGAATATGATTTTCCCTTCACTTTCCAGTCGAATCATTACGGTTTCTCCATTTTCTGGGACGCATAGAAGTGGGTTTCGAAGGAATTTTACGACTTCGCCGTGACCCCGTATATAACACTTTTGACCGGTCTCCTTTCAATGCCCACGGAAGGCTGTCGTTAAACTTTAAAAGAGATCGTGGATCCGTAATTATCACGAGTTGCAAAGGTCTCGCTTGAAAGAATCAGTCGCTGAGAGCGATCGAAGCGCGAAACGGTAGGACCAGTGCATGGCCTCGATAAAAGCCGATTATCGACATTCACGATATTTTCGTGCTATTAATGCGGACATCCGGCGATAACTTATGCTGTTCGATAATTCTCTCTCTCTGTCTCTCTCCGTTGCAACGTACGAACTACTTCCTACGTTCGCACTGCACACATGAATCATCGAGAGAGTTCCCTGCAAAAGACCAGGGCGTATACCTACGGAACACAAATACCTGCACGCACACGTGGCCACACCGCCGCGTACTAACAGGGACGTGGCACAAAGACACGTACTCGCACCGCATCACATACGATTCCGCGCGGGCGCCACACTCCTTGCGACGGGGCGAAAGTTGTGATATATCCGTTATAATTTCGTACGCCAGGCGTATTGCTTCCGTATGTAGGAACCATTTATTCCTGAAAATGGCGCAATTTTGTCTCCCCAGCGCAGCAGAACAAGCGCGCAATACCTTGCCGGGGTATAATTTAAACAAGGACCCTTTACGTAACACGGTCTATTTATTCGGGCGTAGCTACTAGCCCGCCCCGCCGTATACAATACCCACGTGAAACGTCACACAATTTCTGTTAAACGTCCCCCGTCTAATGGACGTTGCCTGCTCCTCTCGCTCTCTACCATTCCCACCCCCCCAACCCCCGTGTCCCTAACGCCGTGTATATGCAAGCACGGCAGGCTATGTTTCGGAGATATGCATTTCGCGGTTAGAAGGAGGGCATCTGGCAACGCGGGACGTGTAAATTTGCATTACTCCCCTGGGAACGGCGACGGGCCGCATTTTCAAACGTACGAATAATTTCCCGTTAATCGTCGTCGCGGAAAGATTGCCGACGCGCATTCGCTCGGCGGCCGCACGAGAGGCGTCGCGGATAAACTCGATAAATATTTCAGACGTCACGAAGTTTGATCTGCAGAGCAGCGCGAGACGGCTCCGTGGAGCGTGTGAATAATTCGTGGCAGTCGGTTCGACTATCCGAAGTCGTGTACGTTAGTCGGCGGAGAGCACGTGTGCGTGATATAAAGTGCGCCCGGCGAAAAAGGCTCCTCGAAATTCACGCTGCGACGTCGGTGCCGAGGAAATCGTTGAATTCTACGTTCGCCTTCCGTCGTCGTAACTTCGCGCGCTGCAACTTGCTTGGCAATTTCGTAAATCGCGCTCAAGTAAATTTCCAGCGACCACCGACACACAGTGAATCGGAGCACGTCTATTGGCGCCTTCGTCCCACGCCAGGCTTACGCATTTTCATTTTCCCTCTCACTCTCCTCCTCGTGAACCTTCGTCCTTCTCTCTCTCTCTCTCTGTCTCCGTCCCTCGAGTGGACCCTCGTCTCGGGAAATTCGATTTCGAGGATTTGCCGGCGACAGGCGCGAGAGCGTACGTCTCTCACGGCGGAAGGAGGAGGGCAGAGAGCGAGCGAGAGAGAATGAACCGAAGGAGCAGAGGGCTAAAGCGACGGAAAAGAGAGTGCGAAGGGTAGACAGGAAGCAAGAGGGAAGATCCTTCTATACACACGCACCGGCTACGTCTAGAACTCACCTTTGCTCGATGCGTAGTGGCTCCAGTTGAAGAACAAATCAAGGATGAATATAACGAAAAAGTGAAACTCGCGAGGGAAGAAGGCGCGGAACAAATCTAGATCCTGCGCGCGAAAATTCTCTCGTGTGTCTTGATCTCCCTGTCTCTCTTTCTCTCGAAGGGGGTGCGTGTGTGCTTGCGTGCTCGAGATTCTCTTGCGCTCTCGCGTCTAGCGTGAGAATCGTTTCGTTCTGCCCTTGCGAGATAGCAAAAAGTACACGAAGGCGTCGAGGAAAAGGTAACGGCGAGGACGCTCTTATCCTTCGATTTTGTCCCTTACTTTCTCTATCCTATCGTTCGTTCCGTACGTCTTCTTCCGTATTACGTCCGCCGCAGACGAGAAATAATGAAACACCGCGTTCAAGAACACGCACTGCCTCGCGGAACGTTTCGTAGACAATACGCTGGGCGGTCCAGGTAACAAGGACGCACGCTAGGCCACGCGTGAAGAATGACGTACGTCCGCGTACAATGTCGAATCGATGTTTGACTGACGTCTGGCTTCTCAATGCAGCGTGCTCTTGTCCCCAGAAATGTTTATGCTCGACTAAAGTTATCCGCGCATAATGTTGGCGCCCGCGGGGCTCGCTCGCTCTCTCTGCTCCTAATTGCAGTCACTCGTGGTTACGGCTACACAACCGGATGTACCTTCGTGCACGACGACAGCCCCCGTATCTAGCACTTGAAACACCCTCGGTAGCACTCCAGAGTACTCGATCGCACTCACGCCGACGGATCATGATGTTGCCAAAGAGCACTGATTCGAAGCACACCACATATACACATGTAAACACATATACACACTCTCTCTCTCTCTCTCTCTCTCTTGTTCCCCCTCTCTATTCCCTCCTATCTCTATCTCTATCCCCCGATACGTATATCATGAATCCTCCACTCGGCGGTCGCGGTCCGTCGTCCCCAGTCACTGATCGTGGCACGATGGATCCCCCGCGATGACGATCATCGAGAAGCCTCCTCGAAGGATCCTCAGACTGTCCCACAAGCCGTCAGCCACGTCCGCGTCAGCTGCGCGCTTTGACATTCAAATGAAGATGAAAATAATTGACCTCTTCCTGAAGTCCCGTCGTGGCACGCCCGATGCTTTCCGCGGAAACAATCCGATCCCTGCCGCGATCCAACAACGTGCACCAGCCAGCATCGACGACACGACGCACCGGCAATGCACGCTTCAGCCGACGAAATATCCACACAAAACGGTCACCTCAAAACATCCCCACCCCCCCCACCCGAACGAAACTCTCCGCTATCGTAAACACTGGACAACACACGTCACTGAAATAATCCTCGACACAACGTGGCGGCCGGTAAAGCGTTATCCAACGACGAGCAGGAAGATCCGCAAGATAGAAACAGGTGTACGCGAGGATCGGACGCACGACGTTTTATTAGGATCGACGAAATCTATATGTACGTCCCGCTCGAATGGACCACCGTGATCCTGCCTCGGAACACACGCTCGTTGAACTGTCGTTCGGAGCAGCTCGGGCCGCGGTTTAGTATCAACGTTCGTTCTTGGCTGGCGTCGCGCCCCTCCCGGGACGCCGGCCGACGCCAATCGAGTGCGCGTATACCTACGTGCAACGTACCTGCGAACCTGAGAGAGGCGAACCCACCTCTGCCTTCCTGCCAGCCTGAATCTCGACTGCGCACACACGTGTACGCCATTCTCCCTTGTCTGTATGCAATCCGCCCCCGATGTCGGTGCACACGTGCGTGCCTTCGTGTGCCGCGCGGGTAGCACTTGCCGCGCCAATTTTCCAACTCCCTTTCGCGAATTTCCGCTGTCCCTCTCGTTTTTCAGGCCATGTGACCTTCCCGATCTTCGCGCACCTTTCATCTCCCCGCTTTAATGCGAGACCCTCGTTCATTGTTCTCGAATAACTTTGTCTGTTGCTCGGCCCCGTCGTCGCGTCGTTCGCGCAGAGTTATTACTAATATATCGTTAATATACCGTCGGTCGGCAAGGAATTATTGATTTATCGGTTCGAACGATACAGTTTTATCGGTTCTTGATAGGTGTAAAAGTTCAGTAATGAAACGAGTTACGATGCGATAAACCGTCTGCGCAGAAAAGTTACCGTGTGTGCCGGCACAGCTCGCTTACACGCTCGATAATGTATTGTTAATTAAATATATTAATGTGCAAATAAAGCGCCGCGATAAATCGTGAAATTTATAATATGTGCGAGGTATACATATTACGTTTATTGTTCGCTGTTAATTGATACCAAATTGTCCGGCGCACATTTAGCAGTTGGGCGGCAAAAAGAGGGTATTTGTGCGAGAAACTATGAAATATAAGCAGAGGGAAGTTATATCAAAACCGGCAAAATAAAGTACCGTACCCACACGTGTAACCAGACCCATTCTATTTCGTTACTTCTCTTTGGATTGACATACTCGAATAGTACGAGCGGCTGGTAATCGCTGAATTCAGCACGTCGTTTCGACTTCAGCACGCGCTCTAATTGGCACATGCTGATCTAAGAGGCTGCCATTCAGCTATTCGTTCAATGACAAGACCTCCCATTATTTCCGTCAAATGATTTCCAGTTTACTACGACGACGTTCGAATTTGCGAGGCTGAAGCCCGACTAAAGTAACATTTTCATAAGCCGGCGCATCGCTCGCTTCTCCTAAAATACGTTCCATTTACCTAGTTGACGTGGCAAAATAACAGGACGTCAATGTTTAACGAGACTTCACCAGCGATCATTCCTAGTACGCTTCCCGTTGTATTTAAAGTGCCAGTCGGGATTCGATAAAATACTGCCCATCGCTTCTGCAACATTCTTTGGCGCACGTACCCTTTTATTTTGCCCCCGTGTAATAGCATTTACACGGAAGTGGTCTTTCTTTTTACGCCGCTTGCACACTTTATGTCCCGTACTCTTCGATCGCGTCTCTTTCTGTTCCCTCTCTCCGCCCTCTACTAAAACGTCGAAAGTGTTGTCGAAACTTTCGAGCGCTCGGTTTCAACATTATTGTTAGTACTCGGCGCGAGTGGGGTGGGCCGAGAAATCTATAGCACTCGGCTACGCACACCCCTCGATGCATGCGGCAGTGCGGCCGCGTACGTGTGCGGAGATTTCATAGTCCATGTAGTTTCGCATCAATGCGGAATCTGGGGTTGGTTTCAGGCGCACGGCGCACGGGAAAGCCATTTCAAATTGAATAACAGATTTCTGAGCGCACAACAAAATGCACTTGCCACGAAGGTTTCTGAAGCCCGGCCAGGGGATGGAACAATGATATGTGCTTTCCCTTCACTTATACGACCCATTCGGTTATGTTCGTGCGTGCGCGCAAGCGCAAGCGCGAGCGTTCTGTGGAGGTTCCTCGCTCGCACCCATCCGCACTTCCAACCAACATCATTTAAACGCGATTGACGTAGTTACACGAGAATTAATTGAAACTACGATCTGTGATAGTTGGATACAGAGGACAACGCGGGAGGTTGACAACGGCCTGGTCGCTGAAAAGGACCCAATAAAGGCGTGATCAAGTAATTACTGCGCCAGCGAATGGACATGATATTCCCGGAAATAGCAGGTAGATGAAATCTTGCAAAAATCTTGGTAATTTTCGTTCCCTCGAAAGGCGGTCTGATGAACTGATCGTGCGGTCGCTCGCCATTACACGCTCGCGAACAGTTGTAAATTGATTCGAGATAAATCCGATTACCGGCATCGAACCAAAACCACGACCGGACTCATCGTGTGTGTCCGAGATGACTAAATCTCCTGGAATGTACGGAAAGGCTCAGAGGCAAGGTGACTCTTAAAAATTACTGGCTTTGTGTACAGGTCTAAATTCATGCGTCTCATTTTAATTCCCCGTAATGATCAGTGATTCACACTCAGGAATCACAGGAATTTCCATTACGAACGAACAAGCATGTGTTGGGAAATAAATTAACTCCGCCACATCCGTGACTTTCAATAGTTGAACTGATTATGCGCAACAGAAATTTTGTTTAGAATGAAGTCGCCCCGAAAATAGATTCAACTTCTGTCATCTACCCCTGAATTTGATTTCTCGAATATGACTGGCTTATTCATTTGAGACGTCTCATTACTCTTTCAGGCCGAAGCAGTGAACAGATTTTCCACCTCCCGAACGTCAGTCAGGCGGTTCTGAACTTTCCGCGGTGAGACCCCTTGAATCCATCAAAAATTAAATTGCCCGGTGAAACGGTTATTTGAGAACGTCACGGCGCTTCAATGTTATCGATGCCGAATTCCATACATACCTGTTTTAACGGACACTCGTCGGAAGTCGGAAAACACAGAAAGAAAGAGACAGGAGAGTGAACAAAATTTTGCGGGAAGTCGAATTTTTGTACGCGCCGCCGTGGTGTCGACGGTCTAGCAAAAGTTTTGCATTGTGACACGATCCGGAAGCGGCAAACAGCGCGAGCGCTTCACGTTTCGCAGGAGCGTTCTCCGCTCGGGCCAAAGCGTAAGCGGCTACGTGTTATGTAGATGGGTACGCCCCACGGATGGTTATATAGCTTCGACGGAGCCTAGGACGTTGTTGTATGGAATTAGCATGCCCGTGATAGGATTGAATTTATTCATGTACAATTTAAACTAGCTGACGAGGGTGTGAGCGCCTTTGTGTGCGCGTCCTCGAGACTCCGGTTACGTGTAAGAATATGCGTACACGCATATGGCCGACACCTGTGTGCACGCGTGCGCGAGCGTGTACGAGTGAGTACGAACGATCTTGACGATGTGCGTGGGTGCGAAAGCGTCTTCGTGTCGAGGGAGCGTTCGAGAGGGAGAGAGACTGGGCACGTATGTGTGCGTGCGCTTAATACACACCGACGATCGAGAATCTGGTATGTGTTTCAGGGCGCCCGTACAAGTGCAGTTGCAGGCGAAATGCATTCCGTACCCTGCGTCGTGAACTCTTGGCCTGATCAACCTCCACTTTTGGCGCGGATGCACCGTGCGAATACGCGAGTGCAAGGCGAATTTGCCTCGTCTCCGGCACTATTTGCTTCTGCATCATGATCGGGGAGTAACTATGTGTGTAGATGGGGCGAAGTGAAAATTTGTGTCACATCGCGGAATCGCGAGATTATGAATCGAGTCGGGTGCAACGATGAAATAAGGTACTATTTGGATTACGTCGTCCAAATGGAATTGTACTTTCGTCGATAGCCGTATAAAAAAAAAATAGATTTTTAACTTTTGTGTCGGAGTAGTCACGTTTGACGGATAATAAATTCTGTGTCGTGACAGTTAATTTGCTTATGTTCAGTGCCATTAATATCGGCCCGCCGTTATCTACTTGGTATCGACAATTTGCCGTGTCTGCTTTTCCGGTCCGCTACGTTACGTATAATCGAGAGATCGTTTTAACAATCGGAAAACACTCGACCGACTCGTCATTTACAGTGTCATTATGGCTCCTTACCCGTTGCTCGTCCGCTATTTGCTGCGCGAAATATCGTTATCTCCCGCCACTCCGACATCGTTATCGACAACGTGCGAATATCATTTGGGACTCAATTCGTTTCGCTGTCACAACAATCGAGTCAAGAGCGTAACGCAGTCATTTCGCGCTCGGCACGACGTCAAAAAGGAATCCCGATAGACTGCATTAATTCGTTCTTCCTCCATCGGCAGCCTTTCCCCTCTGCATCCCCAATCGCCCTCACCTGCCCTGTTCGTTATCGCATAAATTGCGCGTTCTCGTCGCGAAATGAATTTCCCGCGGTTCCTAATCGAGCGGAAATGATTTAATGGCGTATTTAATCGTCGAATAATGTCCAACGATAAAGCGATCCTTCGTCATTGCATGTTGAATCGCGTTTGCTCGGTATACCGGCCGGAGAAAGGGTAAGAAAGAGTGTGTGTATGTGTGTGAGGTGGAGTACCAGGGAGCGAGAGAAAGATAGAGCGAGATTTATTGTGACCTAGGGCGGCTCGCCTGTAATATCGATGAACTAGCGTCGGTACGTTCTAAACTAGGATATGCACATATGTGCGACGAGCAGATAGAACGAGGAACATCGAAGATAAGTGCTGCGAACGAAGGGGCGAGCGAATGAAGCAGAGAAGAAAGCGAGAGTGAGGCCTCTAAAATGGGCATGGCGGAGCGTGTAACGAAGTTTCGCGAAAGAAAACAAGTTCGCAATTAACAGTGGAATCTAGTTCACAAACAGTATTCCGGCGCATGTTCCGGAATAGCGGATACACGTGTCACGTGTACGAGTTCTCACAGTATCAACCTCCGAGTTGCATTTAGGAACAACAGCGGCGGACACGTGTCACGCCTTGCCAATGCATGTACGCGCGCAATGCAATCGCAATAGTAATCGTTCCTGGGTAAATTTAGCGAGCCCGGCGAGTAAGGGAGATTTTTCGCCCGACAAACGTACAGACGTCACCTCTCCTAACATCTCCGTTCGCAAACATCGCAGTTCGGCGACGCCAAAGAACGCACCGCACAAATTATCTCGAGTCGCAATGAAATAAGAGCGGGCGAAGGCAGGTGCAAAGGGTAACGCGAATCTGGGCTTCGAATTTCTTTCATTGCGGGCTATAGAGAAACGTGGAATGGAACGTACAGGCGGCTGAATAGTGTTCGGGTCGCCGAGATCGAGGATGAAAAAGCCTTTTAATGATAAAGCGCCTTACCAAGGCTCGCTCCCGGCTTGCGACTTAGCGGCCTAACGAAATTAAAGGACGACGGCCGGGGAGAGCTCGCGCGCGAGAGACGCTCTTAAAACGAGGAAACAACCGAGTCTTAACTACCGTGCTGCAGCGGCGACAACGGCAGCGACGACGAGGCGACGATTAAATCTCGGACAGCGATAATTCTTCGAGGATGAGTCAGGCGAGGCGCACGCGCGCGTTATTCTGCCAAAAGAGACGGAGAGAGAGAGAGAGAGAGAGAGAGAGAGAGAGAGATGCACAAAATCCGACGGGAGCTGCGTCAACGTCCTATTGTTGCGAAATCGGCAGGAGGGTGCCTTTACGTCGTTATTATCGCACTCGTTACACAGCCGGCCGATATACGGAATCGTAAAGAGAGACAGCGCCAAACCGTTCTCGACGTCCGCCGGCCCAGCCCCCCGTGACGAACGTCAATGACGGTCAATTTGAAAAGTTTGCTCGCGGATAGTGCATTGTCGCGCGCACGTGCGCGCGGCCCCGATATTTTATTCACTGCCGCGTTATTTTGTATGTCCGTTGTGTATTAACGCACTGCGGACCGGCTCTGCGGTTTGTATCGATAATGTAAAATCCGTGCGCGCGCGCGCCCGATGCATCGAACATTTCACAGTTGCTGTTTACCAAGTTTTAAACTCGTGCGCTTTTTTCCCGGATCGCATGCGTGTTGATTTACAGCGAGCGGGACGCGGGAAATATATCGACGGGAACGCAATATCTATCGGAACAAAAACATCAAAAGAATAACTCTAGATGGGTTATTATGACGAGCCACGAAATAACAGGCGATGTAAACCAATATAAAATTGCGTGTTTGAACGACGGCACGCCATGACTTGTTATTTCCTGCTGCCATAAAGTCAAACTCAACAGACTACTGTCAGCAAATGCAAAACCGCGCAAACGAATGTGTAGCTGCGGTTATTTATTTCGATGGACCGATCTAGAAATAGAGAGGCGTATAAATATCGCTTACCATTGCGTCAATATACAATGTGGTATAATTGGGAAGAAACAACGCATCGCGTACCGTACACGGTACGGCTTCAACGCTTTTTAAACGGAAGAACGGCAAAATGCAAATGTGAATAACGAGAAGTGTGTATATACCGAAGTACGCAGGTCATCATAATGAATGAAGACAGCAAGCGGAGAAGCTATGAAAGCGAACACTAGCGAGCGTACCGCGACGTGTACCCCGTCATAACTGCACATTGCATTACCGGTTTTCGTATTATGGAGATGAGTCCATTCGCGTTAAACAAAACAACAACGACAACAAAAAAAAAGGAAAAGAAAAAGGAGAAAAATAACGGAAAAAGAATAACGGGAAATTAGCCTGCCTTTGTAAAATGCTGTTCGAATCGTCGTCTGCAGTCGTGCGCTTTAACCCCCTGCGAAAGTGTAGGCGTTCGCTTTTTAACCCCAGAGGGGTAGTTACTACCGGGACTTATACTTTTATTGCAAAAGCCGAGGGGACGCGCCTATCTTTTTTAAATCAGTTTTTAATTCCACGGTTTTATCGCGTCGCTTAATGTAACGCTCCCGCGGCCTGAATCCCTCGGATCGTAAAGCCGTGCGGAGTAATTCCCGCTGATGCTGACACGGGAGTGCCGCGAGGGGGAGTGAAATTTTCATCGATGAAACGACTAGTTAAGATTCCACGCGCGTACGAGCGGGGCGCCGATCATCTCACTCTCGAATCGACCCGGAGTCGCGTCGTCACGGCGAGTCGCACCTTAAAACGGAACGCGACGAGTGACGGCTAAGCTTGTCTCCGTCATAATTGACTAATTTTCCGATCGGCCCGACTGTCGAACGCACCTTACTTCATGTCCCACGCACTTTCGTTACGACCATTTTCATACATTCACTCGGTGAATCGGCGATTGTTTACTGCGCCAACCCGTGCAGCCTCCGACGTCAGGGCATTCTCTATGTACACGTTGAGAGTTCTTGTTCAGTCGAGCGGAGCGTCAAAGCAAATTATCGTTTCTCCTACTACCCCCGTCGCTATGTCCCACATTATTCGGTTTATTTTCCAATCCAGCGAAGCATGGAAGGCGAAGCTCCTCGCACATACCCGCGCGCGTCTCGTAGCTGGAAGGCGACCGTAAAGAGGCGAAGAGCCGGTTACAAAGACGTAACCTTCCTCCCTCTCTCTCACCGCGTCCGCAACGACGACGCTCTGGACTCGATTCGGAACGTTTTGTCAAGCTCGACAATTTCCTCTCTAAGGATCCCAGTCGCGCCAGAACGCACGACAAACCTCTTTTGCAACCCCTTCCAGCGGGCGGTGAGGGACGGAAAGAGAGAGAGAGAGAGAGAGAGAGAGAGAGAGAGAGAAAGAGGTCTCTTTCGGCGGTGGCTTTCACATTGGAATTCGACGGAACGCATAATAGGGCCGATTTAATGAGACGTCTGCCGCGCGGAAAGCTTCTCGATTCCGTCTTTTCCAAACGCGAACGCACGCGAACAAATAATCGGCTTTCACCGTCGGCAGGGCGACGATTTTCCGGCGGTCCACTTGTCTCGCCTGCTTGCTATCGGCCCGACAGAAGCCACGACCGGAATATCGGCTCGATAATTATCTCGGAACCGGCGGTGTACTATTAGTGATTGCGGCTTGACGTGCATAGCCCGCTCGCTTTTTCTTTCGTTTCCCACCCTCTGGAATCCTTGCAGCCCTCACCCCGTCGCTGAGCCACGGTTAAGAGGCATCCACCGGTCGAGCCGTCATTACCGTATACTTACGACGCGTTACGCGATAATTAATACATCATACCGGAGGAACGGCGGACGGAGCGTCGGATGTGTTTCAACGATGGAGACTCAAGAGAGTTTACGCGCTACTTCTAGGCCGGCTCTTTTATTGAGTACTGCGCAGCAATAGGGAATCTAATAAACCCGAAGTACGCAGTGCAATAATTGCGATGCTGCATTTTCCGGAGCATTTTTCTTTCGTCCGAAGCATATCAACTCGCGTTAGTCTCACACAGTCTCACCGGTCCTCATTAAATTCCACGTAGTGATCCTACGGTGCAACCATTATCGCATACTTATGACAAGTTATGGAATAATTAATACGTCATTCAGGTGAAACGCACGGGTGCGCGACGAAGCAGACCACTATGCGTCAGCTGGAACTTTAAGAGCTCGCCCGATCGACGTGTTTTCCGTGCTTTGCGCTACGTTGAGCGTGCATTTAATAGCGGGAGAGAGAGGCGGGACACAAAGGGTGAGGAGACTGTCGTTATTAGTGATCGCAAATTGATGTGTGCAAAGTGAGTCCCTCCGCGTACCCCCGTATCCAGCGATCAATTACTTTCCATTAAAACTTGTCCTTACTTCCCGCGATGCCTCCATTAAAAAATACTTACGACGTATTACGCGATAATTCATACATCACTTGGGAGGATCCACGGGATAGACAGCGGAAGGCACCCCCTGAATTGTGTATCACACGATATTACATGCATTTTCCGTGAAACTGGCTACTGCCCTTCGACTGAAAATACATCCAACTGGAATGTGACCTCGCCAAACTCGCGGAATGTTCGAATGTTTCACGATCCCTTCGATTCTTAATTTCAAATAAATTGCCAATAGTTCGACACATAGCAGAATGTCGTGTGGGTACGGAGTGGTGCCTATCTCACGAGTCTTAACGCAGGAACGGGAAAGAAGATGATATCAGACAGACTGGGGACGTTGGAATGCACGGGATGAAATGTATATTGTTTGAAATCTCACTTGTCCGCTTGTTGACAGGACGGCAATGGACTAGAGCGTCCCACGCAGCAATAAAATGGCAGTTTGGCGGGCAAGGGACGTAGGATCTGAGACGGAGAGCGGGGGCCAGGGCGACGGGAAGGCTAGAGTAAGCGACGAAGAGGGTGAGGATTGGCAGGGAAGAGTCAGCCAGCGTTGATGGTGGGGATCGCCATCGCGTGCTACGAGCCGGTTGTGTACCCGGCATAAATGATAAAAACGGACAGGAGAAGCGACCGGTTCGCGGCTAAACCTCAATAAGTGTAAAGACCGCATGCAAATGCTAGCCAATTATAAGGAAGGGAAGGGAAGGGAAAGAGAAGGCAGGAGTCGAGGAGCGAAACCGCGAGAAGGGAGAGGACGAGAGAGTCCGTAGGACCCTGAACGTCCTCCGTGAATTATTATCAATTTTCGATCCGTGGTATCGTACACCCCCGCTTCGAAGGCACGCACGCTGCCTCTTCGATGTATAGCCGAAGTGCATTAAGATGCACCGGGACACATCGGGGCCGATCGTGCACCGTGCACGCCAAGGCTCCTCGCATCGCGATAATGTCCGAACTGTTCGCAGCGACTCGCTTTTCATTTTTCACGATCTACGAACGCGACTCCGGCACAGATTGCGCCGGCACGGAATGCAGTCTGCGAGGTATGCGCGTACACGGCCTGCACTCCTCAAAGGGCGTCACTGCGGGACAGATTAATTGCGCGTGCACGCCGCGGCGAGATAATACGGGAGGTTGAGAACCGTTGCTTTAATGGGGAACTTCGGGTTTAATCGAGTCGCCGACGAGACTCGCTATCGGAATCGAACCCGAGTACGTATCTCGCTGATTCAGTGGATTCAGTGGATCCGAGTGGCTCGATATGCTCCGTGAGAATGCAGCCACTCTCGCTCTCGCTCTCGCCTTCCCTCTCCGTCTGGCCGCCCCAAGTTTTTCGACGGACCGTCTTAAGATTTCACTCACGAGACGCGTCCACTCATGGAAATCGACGAACGACGGCCTGCACTCCTTCGCGGACGTCGCGATTCGCTAATTACGAGGACATTCCGGCGAGAGTGGAAACTTTGATTCAACTATCGACCGTAAATTGAACTACCGCGGCGGCATGTGAAGCGGTGTAATTATAACGAATGATACGGTTAATTAAAGTATACTGGGCGCGCTATTTTTAAGACGAGCTGATCACGACGCGGAATTAATTATAAACGAGCGGAGGAACGTTTCTCTGGCCGACGCGACGGCAGCGGCAATGCGTCGGGTTACGCGGGACACTTTGTGAGCGACGAGACAAAAGTGTGGTGTCAGGAGTGGCATGGTTTAGTGGCCCTAGCGGCCGGCACGGGTGTAATTATCGACTGAAAGCGTGTAACCGGTGATCGATTCGAGCGGCGACTTTCGACTCCGCGCTCTCGCTCGCTCACTTCCGAAGACGCTCTTTTTTCTCGACTTCTAAAGAGCCCTTCTTGCCTCGCCGGTATTCCACCGGCGTGCAACGTCGATCTGACAGTGATCGAGCACTGTCATTCGACTCGACGGCGCATACCTTACAAGATTCTGTACGCGCCGGCAATTATGCTATCTCGGGAATGTCCTGTATCACTCGATTCTCGCTTTTCGCGGCATTAACAAAAGTACTACACGCGGCTCGGCTACTGGAAATGGACGCGGCGTGCCAAACGGGCCTCTGTACAAGATTAACAACGTTAATGTCGTCGGCCGCTAAATGCGAGCTTAAACTTAATTGGCCGCGCGACTTTTTAACGCGATGAATTCCTCGGAACGCTCTTCTGCTGGACGCCGATGTCTGAGGATCGTCGAACGAGAAGCGGCTAGACAAAAGGGGAGACTCGTTTGCGTGTGTTTGTCGAAAGTATCGCCGATACCGCGGTTCGTGACGTCGGTCTCCGCGAGCATTTATTTGCCGACGCTGCACATATCCGTCCCAATTATGTCGTTTCCTGTTTTGCATAAGCTACCCCGAACTCGCGTTATTCTCCTCGCATCGAGCCTGAAAAAGGAAGAATACGTTGCCGCTGCCTAACCGTCCTGTCCGCGCCGCGCGCCGGCTTGATACGAGCGACGCCACTTTCGCTTCACTGTTTCGTTCGGAATAAAATCTTTCAATGGCTTATACGACCCGACGTCGGGGTTATTGAAAGATTTCAAGCATTTCCGCACTCAGCTCGTCACAGGGGCAAGCGACGGTCGACACCGGCTCTCGAGGGTCGATTTTCTACATCGGCAGAATCCAGTTTCGCGATTTCGTTCGGAGTCGTCCCGCCGGAAGTAGCAGAAAACTATCGAGTCTCCCTCGTTCCCTTTCACACGAGGACTTTTTCACGGGAGCGTGTGCGTCGCGGCGCTCGGAGAAGAATTCACGGAATGCAGCCGCTATCGCTCGTCGAAACGAACGCTTTCCCGGGACCGTTGAAACTTTTTGAAATAGAAAAATTAGATATCCGTTGTCGTCGTCGTCGTCGTAGTCGTTGCCAGTCGAGAAGCCCCGGGGTCGGCTCTACCATGAATTTCGTGCCAGAGAATGATAGAGCGGGAGAATGAAGGAGAATACAGGAAAGAGCGTCGTATGATGTATGGGAGTCTAAATCGAATTTTCGTTCGTTTGTAAACTTCGTTTGCCGCGGAGAGTACAGGGCTAAAAGGATCCTCCGGGCCGGGAATGAAATTTCTCCGCTATCCGGGAAAACTTAACAGGGAGGTTACATTTTCAGCTCATTCCCCGCAACTTGTTAGGCGAAAATATTCGAAGGGGCACCATGGTCCGTTATTACGCCCCTTGCGCTACGGAGCAAAGGGGACGAGAGACTGGCTTATACTACCCTGGGGAGTACTTTGATTACCGGGTACCGGAGAACGAAAGTTTCAAGTAAACACTCTAGTTCGGATTACTCGTTCGATTTCGTTGCGAATGAGAACAGTATTCAATTCTACGGGCTTCACTTACATTCCCGCCGAATGGCAGCCAGCCGACGAGCAAGCGCACACGCGAGGTGTCTCTCGATACATATTTAACGTTTAACTTTATCATTCGCCGAACGACCTCGATCGGAGACGAAACTTTGTCCAGAACATCGTGGCAGAGGTCGAATTTTAGCAGAAATTCTCCATGCTGGCAGGGGTGGTTGAAGGCGACCTGATTCAGCGAATGTAACGCTACGGTAGAGGACACCGTCTCCTCGTAATATTCTATATTTTTTTCTCTATACACCGGTGGGATCAACTTTCCGACATCGTCCGCCTTCCTTTACCTCCGTCCCCAAGGAGAGAGAGCACAGAGACTCGGGCCACGGTGGATGGATGCTGTAACTGAGTTATAAACGCGACTATAAAAATCAAATTTGCGGCGTCTCCTCTTCGCAACTTGATTTATACATTACTCCAATTTAACGGAGTCCGTGGCCTTTAAAAGTGATATACTCCGACCGACGCGGACGCCCGCGAGAGATAGAACGAACTCTCTGTGCGCCGTAATAACGGAAGGTCTTGCCGAGGATCGATGAACCAAAGTACGGGAGACGTTGCTTGTCAGATTACAAAATGTTTTTCATCCTGCGACTCTGCTACTTTTACATGTGCCGGCGCCGAATAAAATTATACAGCGATCGTATGTCACGCGAAAGCGCGAGTGTAACACGGTCACGCAGGAAACCCATACGGTACGATGCATCATTTCGTAATACAAACGCTCGCTACTTTTGCCGCGCGCCAAACTCGACCGTCCGGATTTCGTTTTTTCCATCTCTGCGGGATTCGCAATTAGTCCGCCGCGCAACTTTCTTCCGCTTACACAGAACGTCGGCGGCAATTCATATTTTACCGGTCGCGCAGCGGTATGCACGAAGTTGCGCGTGAAATTGAGCGCGATGCAATACGATACGAACGCTAACGCGACTTAATGCGAGTCGCTATTACGAGCCCGCGTCGTTCGCGATCATCGACCGCGACACTTTTTTCCCGCTGCGGACGAGAAAGTATCAAAGTTTCTCAAAACGCGGCTAACTTTCAATTGGCTCCGGAGCGCGTGCGAACGGGCGATTTCGTTGACACGACCCGACGAGATAATCTCGCTCGAAGAGGCACTCGCCACTGCGAGCTCACGGGTAGTCGCAGAAATGCGAGCGTGCAGACTGCACACAGAGGCCGAAGATCGCAGCGGGCCGATAAATTTTCTGCCGTGCACTTTTCACGCGACGCGGCTCTTCCTGGTAATCATGTCTGATCCGAATCGAACAACCGCTATCAATGGGATCGCGCGAGGGAACAATCGGGATAAGAGCGTTGCATGCTCATTAAACGACGTAAGAGGTGGGTGGACAAGTGGTAATTACATCGCGCCCGTTTTAATAACACCGGCGAAGCGACTGGCCCGACCTGACAAAGAAGAGAATTTCTCGGGGAAACGTAGCTACAAAGCCACTTCATTTACGGCTTATAAAATCCGCGGAAATCTCATCGTCTGGCGCTTTATCTTCCGCCCGCGCCCTTTGTGCCTCTAACTTCGCGCGTACATCCCGACGTACGCGCGCATCTTTGCCTACGTCTGCCTTTATTGTTTTTTCGTACCGCGGGAGCCGGGCGAGCATTTTGCGCGGGTGTAGAGAGCGGGCAGCGCGGTCGTGCGAGAAGAAAGGGAACGTCTCGCACGGGACGACGCGAATTCTCTCGCCGGCAAATTTCACTCCCGATAAACGGTTGCGGTCGGCCAATGCCAATCTTTACGGCATTTCGCGGTATAATAATTTAGAGCCGCGCGTCACCCCGCATTCCCATAGCGCGCGATTTATTGCCTGCGTTATTATAAGTGAGCGTGTGCAGCTGGCTTAGCTGAGCATGGTAGTTGCGGAGGGGCGTCGTTTTACGGACGACAAAAGCTGCTCACGCCCTCCCCGTCGCCGCTGACCGCAGGAAATCACGCGTGCAGTTGTTGTTCTTGAACTACGCGAGGACCGTATCGTTAAACGAGACATTTACTGACGGAGCAGTAGACTGGAGGAGGGGGTTTGGTCGATTCGAGATTTATTTTCCGCATTTAACACGCTATTCTAGTCTCGTCGACACTTTAACGACGTCTCACTCAAACTGGAGCAGAACGGTCTAGCATAACCGCGCGGCGGTCTACACGTCTACAGACACACGAATTGCACTTTGATTACTTCATAATTGGCCGGCGATACGTTCCTAGAACAAAAATGGCCGGGCCATTTAAAACGACGAGAATAACGTTTTTTAACATGACTCTCGACCTCACGCGATCGCATCAACTTTGGCCGATGCTATTCCCGCACTCGGCCAAAGATTGGACTGTCTCTCGATTTTATGCGATTGCCCCAATTAAGAACGAGGACAACGAGCGACAGTGGGACGGAGATAACGAGAGGATCGGTTCGGCAGCGGAGAGAGCGAGCGAGAGAGAGAGAGAGCAGCCGTTGAACGATGAGGAAGGATGAGAAGCACCGGCGGTACTCCCGCGAGTGCTTCCGATATAAATTTTCAGGAAAGTGTAACGGAAGTGATATGCAGTATGCAGCGGACTTACCCCGGAGGCAGTTATGATCCGTTGCCAATAGCTAATGCGGCGATGGCGTGCAAATCGACGTCTGACGGGACATAATTCAGTTGACTCGAACTTGGCGCGGGGCCGCTTCGTCGATCGATCGCGAATCTCTGCATAAGCCGATGCATAGCTTCCTGCACGCTGGCTCGTCGTCGTCCTCATCCTCGTCCTCTTCCTCCTCCACCTCCTCCTCCTACTCCTCCTCCTAGTCGTCCCTGTCGAGTTGCAGTTTCGCCGCGACTGCTCGCATTGATATGCAGATGACAAACACCGTCGACGGATGATTAAGAAACCTGAGTAAACAAGCGCAGGACGGGCATTTAAATAACAACGATCGGCGGAACGCGAGTCGCGACTATAATTGTTCCAAACGCGAAGCTACGGTTATTCGAACGGCAACTCGAAACCGCGACAACTTCACACCGACGCGGCCACAAGGGCTCGACGACGCGAACTTTCGCAGACTGGTTGTTATTCGCGTTGCAACTCGTTGTAATGCGACAATTCGACTAATTAAGACGTAATGAAGCGTGCACACTGAACGTTGACAAAAGGATCTTCGCGACTTGATTAAATCACTCTCTTCTCGTTTCTTACGACCGACACACACCGCACACACGTGCTCCGTACGAACTTCACAACTTCGTCGTGGTCTCAAACGAAACAATTTTCTGCCGGTCGGTGTTGCACAGTGTGCTGCGCCGTAGACTGTAGACTCGCGCTGCTCATTGGTCGACGCACTGAGGAAGGACAAGGGTCCCAGTGCGTTCGACAGGTAGTACAGACTTTGTTTAGCCTAATTTACGTCGACGACGATGATTGGCTAATCAAATTACAGTAAGTGAGGTTTGTAATTCTCATCATAATAAAAGCACTAATTTCAATTGCACAATGTACAAGCCAGTTATTTTGTTACGAGACAGCGTCATTTCTCAATGTTACATTACATAAGTACTGTCTCATTTTCTTGACATATCGCTCCCAGTAAAAATTATGCTCCTACCATACGAATTATCTTCCTTATTTCGTAACACGGATCGATGCGACACGAAATACGTGAAAAGCTAAATTTGTTTGTCTTAAAGCACTTTCGTAATCGGCCGCACGGTGTATACGGCCCTAATCCGATGGTTATGTTTCCCGATTACTTTCAGAACGCAATCTTTTCAAAGGCACGCCGCTAGCGCCACCGTTTGCAGATTTCGGAACTTCGCATTGGTGCTCGTTGGAACATGTTGGAACAAGACGACCGCGTGCATGAAACGTTTGCGGTACTTTTTCTCTAAAATTGTCGATTTTCGCGTTTGTTCCTAGTCGCGAGTGCGAAAGAGTGCCCGTGCCGTTTGCGCGTCGTGCCTCGAGATTTGCGGCAGAGGCAGAGCATAGGCAATCAGCTGCGAGCATCCGAAAACTGTTAATCTCCTTCGAAACGACGTGCGCCGTGCAAACACGGTACACCAGAAGATCGATGAGCAGAACAGCGAAGCGGCGGGAGTAAGGTGAGCAAGCAGTACGTTACTCCAGCGTATATGCACGCACACGCATGCCTGTAGGTAAATATTCAGGGTGGCTGGAAAATCGAGCGTAAGCTTAGTGTACATATACGGTATCAATCTGCAGTGCGTGTCGAGTGTATACACAGTCGGGCGTACCGGTGCATTTTAGTAGGTTAGATTCGTCATGAAGGCGAACTTTTTTGCACACTTCATCTTTCTCTCTCTCTCTAGCAGTGTGCCTGGGCCTTCTCACTTTCGCAATACATCGGGGACACTCAGCAAGGATTTAGAGAGACGGGGTCGGGCCACTTCTCGGATATCGATCAAAGGTAATGAGAGTGATGACGGAAAGCACCGTGCATGCAGCGGGCACGCTTTCTGTAAAGCAATCATGTCGAGCGCATCGGCATCGATTTCCAATGAGCATTCGCTTTTAAGGCTAACAAGCTACTCCGTCACGTGGATACTTTAAGAATCGGAAACCGGCCCTCCTCATCGTGGCGCATTCAAACGCGAGCGTATTCGTGCGACGTGCATGCCGTATACGTGTTACGTGCTATCCGCGTGTGGGTGTACGTCATATTTATATACGCTGCGTTATTCGTTCTGCGCGCCAGGAATCGTGTCTCATTTCTCACGTTCTTCTTCACAATCGCTTCTCGGCAACTCGGCCGAGGTACTCGGAACTTTTAATAGGTACAAACAACTTTCATTCTACAGGAATCTCGGATTCGTCCATCTCACCCTCGCCGCCCTTCTGTCATCGGACTCTTGGCCACCAATGAATCGTGTCGATCAACTCTCGCCCCCGCGGTGACGGAACTGTGTCATCCGTGAGGGAAGACGTTGTGGAGGCGAAATTTCGGTGAGCTTCAAACGAACTGTCATTTATTTGCGATCGAGCGAGGGCGTGGGAGGCTTCGCTTTTTCTAACGCTTAAATTATCGTCAAAGGCGATTGAGGCTGTTCGTGCCAAGGCGGTCCCAGGGGAGGCTTGCCTCACCCTTGCGACCTGAGCAAATATCTTATTTGAGTTCACTGACTACCGCAACCGTTGCGTATCATACATGGCTTGCCACGCAAAATTTGTTAATAAATATTTTCATAAATCTTACGCTTCAATGGCCTTTCTTTGTTTGATTTGCTACAAATTTCTATGTAGTGAGACCGTATGAATAGAGCTTATGTAATGTTCCACGACCTATTTCAATGCCAATACTACAACGATTGGCGTCGTTTGCGATAAAAGAACGGCAAATCAGCATGTACTGCACATTTATCAGTTCTCATTCGGTACACGTAACACGGCCGACGCACTTTGCTAAGTTTTCTAGTCTGGCGTAACAACGTGTCGCGGGCTCATTCAACACTCTCGGCGCGTCGTTTACATTGTGCAATATTATGCGACCGCGTTCAGCCGTGAAACAATTATATGCGCGTGCCCCCCAGTGCATCGCTGTTCGGCTCGTAGTCGTCGTAAATCTCTATTTTCGAGCGCCATTGTACGGGTGCACGCATATTAACTCGTTACCCCCGTACTCGCGTATTCCAAATGAACGATATGAGTTGAGCGACAATAATTGCCGCAATCGCCATTTGTCGCGACTACGTGCTCGAATGAGTTCGGCGAAAACTGTAAGATATCGTGCGGATTATCGTAAATGTTGCATAAAGTTAACTGCTACACGTAGCGTCGCTCGCAGATGCAGTTATGCGATAATGCGCAGAATCACATCCGCTAGATCACTTTGCGTCTTTCCTGCGTGTTTGAGTAACATTTAATGCATGGATGGTACTTTCTGCGCAAAAAACGAAAGTTCGCCGATTGACCCGGCCTTTTGGGAGTCGAAAGGGGGTACAACAAGATTCGGACAAACGTAAGACCTCGTTGAAAAATTCATGACAGTTTCGGAGATACAAGCAAAAATAGCTGAAAACTCGTAATACCTTCGTTCTTATTCTCATTCTGAATTTAGTGCCTGGCGAGTCTTTCACTTTTCCGAACTTTTATATTCAACACCGTTCACTTCATGAACTGATCACACAGTTTCTCAGAACCGACTCTTTCGGGCGAGTTCCCGAATCTCCCTACGTCATGCCGTAAAATATCATTTTTCCTGCCTCGTTCGCTACTGCCCCGACGTTACCGAGTTATCGCGGGCAGACCGTGGAAGGAAATGTTTTCGTTCCTTCGCATACCAGGTCACACGTGGCGCCTTTGCACTCGAACCAAGCGCCGCGGCGCCAAAACACCTTCGTCGTGACGTTCATAAAGTCTGGGATACTCTCTGGCCCGTTTCCTCGTTTCGCCGACGAGAGGGGAGTAAAAAGAGAGAGAGAGAGAGAGAGAAAGAGTGGCGACAGAAGTAATCGTGGCGATATTTGCGAGCTCTCCCCTCGTGCGTTTTTGCCCGAACGCGATGCAATGCGTTTGAACTTCCATTCGTTTTTCATCATTCTTTTTTCGTCCATTTTCCATCTTGTCCGTCTCACTTTGAAAAGTTCGAGTGACGCTGAGAGAAGCGGCTAGACGGTTAAAGTTTAAGAGCAAAAGGAACGGAGCGCGAGGATCGACTCCCTGTGCCATGTGTATCTATAGTTTCCATCCACCTGGCGCACAGAGTTGGCGGACCGCTTCTCACGGCCAATCAGACGACGATAAAATCCGTCTAGGAGGGATTGCCTTCGGAGAAGAATGCTGGCGTCTCGCTGAGACGGAGAAGAGGAGTCACCCCAGACTAGACAAATTTCATTACAGTTTATGACGCAGTAAAATCGATTGAAGGAGGATCCTCTTAAAGAACGGCTATACCGTGATCGCAATTCCATTTCAGCGTCAATTGTATCATTTCCATATTGGCTACGTGGACGAATTGCGATTTTTCACGTTCCTGCCAAGTGCTTAGATGCCGTAATTGCTCGCGTATCATTTCGTGCAGGTGAACGCGTGAATTCGGTGACAAACGGCAGGCAGCAAGTTGAGGTACACTTTCGTATAGAGATAGAGAGTGACAAGGGTGGCGCGGAGTGTCTTAACTTTTATAACGTCGAGCGTAACTTCTCTTTATTAGGCACGAGTGGGGAGAAAATTGGCGCGTCGCGCCCGGTTACAGTCTAGCAGACCCTTCGTAAAAATGGGAGGAACTCGTTCACCGGTAGGAGCCGTTGCACGTCGCAATATCGTTCCTTTCGCCAGTGTCAAATGACCCGAACAAACGTCCAAGGGACTGGCTAGGGACAGGGACTCATGCAAATTGTCGCTTCGCACACGTGACGCGCGTGTTTGTGCGCATTCGAGTCGCGCGCGGAGGCGCATGCACGATCAAATTCACGGCAGGATAGTGTACCTACCCTATGACCTGCCCCTCGCCCTCCCCGCCCGCGTCTGTCAGGATTTCCCACGTGTCACCGGGCCACTCTATTTTCTGGCAACGGGAGCCGCTTCTTTTATTTTATTTTCCTTTCTTCTTTTTCCGATGTATGCGACGGCACGGCACACCGGTTCGACAAACTCTTCCACTCTGTCTCTCTCCGCTTCTCTGTTCTCCGACCGTTCTCCGCCTCCCTCTGGCCCTCTTTGTCGCACTCTTTCCGTCACCTACCCTTTCTCTTTCTTCCATTCCGCGCAGGATGCTGTTCAGGTCCGATTCGGGAGACGCGACATGACTCGGACATTTCCCCGGAGGTGGATAGAGCCGGAGTCGATCACTGATTTCGGTAAATCAGGAACATCTGTACGTAGTTTGTGTGCGTACGCGTTGCGCGGGGGCGTCTCGTTGACCCACGTATGCGTGTGTACACGATTAAACGTGTGTTTATCGTCGGCATAGCGGCACACGACTGTGATCATCGTGTGTGTGCAGGTGTCGATATTACACCACACTTGGCCGTAGGCCGAATGTAAGCGCGTGTCCGGGTTACATGGGTCCTTACAGGCAGTACGCGTACGTATACTGACGCGCGGGGGGTTGGTACATGCTTGTTTGCACGCGTGTGCATACACACACACACACCCCCGCGCGCCCGCGCTTTCGAGCGTATAAACACACTAGGCATATCCTTTGAATTGCTCAACACGCGGTTATGAACGCTACTGGCCACTTTGATGTTCGCCACGGTGGGAGGAGGAGGAGAGTTATAGGGATGAAGAGGGACCGACGACAGCGAGGTCGACGCCGTACGATTGTGTTCGGCAGTGCCGATGGATTTCCACAAAGTAAATGTCGGTGGCAGGTGTTCGGAGCCCGTCGCCCGTTTCGACGGAATTCTCTACGAAATCGTTGACTGCGTAATCGTAGTCGGCTGCGCCACGCATGTTGGCAGAAAGCTAGCAACATTTGCCACGCTTATCGAGGCAAACGCAGCCCGGATTCGTGCGAGAGAAACAAAGATCTCCGGAGCAGAGCGTCGATTAAACGTCATCGGATGATGATTAATGGCGCCGGCATCCCTGAGTACCATTTTCGCAATTGACAGTCGGCTGAATTTTTCGCCTGACAATTCTGGCACGATTAATGGCGGCGACGATACAATTGATGAAGCGGCGAGTCCTGTGTAGTCTGCGGATTCTTTAACCGTGTGCACAGTACGGAAAGCCTCCATAGGCTTGGTTGAGAAGAATATCATCGGCCGTCGTGCTGATCTATTGCCGTATCGGTTCATTTATTAACGCACCGGCATAAGCACGGCGCGCATATAGTGAACGGCGTACGATTGAACAGCGAGCTAATTTCGATTACACCGCTTCGTTTTCACCGTTCTCACTCGTTTACTTTAAGCTTTAAGCCGCGGATGTTTGAACGAAAGAGTCAATTTTCTCTCGTTGGCTTATCCAATATTCTTTTCTAAGAAGAAGAGAGGAAGGGAATGTTAACGGAGCTTTGCCTACGTTCCCACTCTGCACGAAATTCCATTACTTTCGCAGGTGCTATTTCAGCGGCACAATCAACATCGTCACCAAACAGAAATTTTCACTGCGTAGAGAGAAATACGATTTCCAATAAATGTGCCCGAAAATAAAATCTACCGCGCGTGAACAGTTGGAAAGTATTTTATTCCGATTTTACCTAAATTTCTCGCTCTCCACATTGCGTGCCGGGCGCATTGAAATTACGTAACGGAACGTTCCATTGAACATTATCGAAGTGTAAAGCGGAGCCATAAACAGGGCCAAAAATTTCGGATAAAATCAAACCGTGATCGGAATGGCGGCGAGCGCAGCGAATAACGATTCCCAATCGGATTCATCAGCGTGCATCCTTTAATACGGAACGTCAAGAGGAAAGCAGCGTATTCGGCACATTGTAACGAGGGATCGCGAAAGGCGAAACAAGGTGTCCTTTGACAGGGCATGAAGTAACCGTTAACCCGCAGAGAGTCAAAGGAATTCCGCGTGTAATGGCGCGTCATTGCGCGCCTTTAGGATCACAGTCCCACGAGACGCGCGGCAGAGAGAGGACGAAGGATAGGGAAGTGTAAAGGAAGAGAGAGAGAGAGAGAGAGAGACAAGAACGAATATATAGAGGCGGGCGCAATGATCATGCGAACTCGTTGTAGACTTCGCCCCGCGTGTGGTCCAAGTAATATACAGTCACGGCGACGATACGAAGTCTACGTTACTTTGCGAAATGACTCGAGGATCATTGTCTAAGGCATTGCACAACAAAGATGAACCGACCGCCAATCGCGTGGCGGCAACGTTGATATCCAGGCGTATCTGCCGGACGATCCTTCGATCTCCACGACGCCCCATGTGCACGTGGCGCTGAACGTTGGACGTTGGTCGCGCAAATAAACATATACATCCAGGGAGGGTCGTGAAGCGCTGAAAATGAAGGGCTGTCTGTCTATGAATGCGTGGACACCTGTCAAGCACATCGGACGTTCCTGCTTCCTGTCTAGTCTCGTCGCGACGACCGACGGACACGAGGTACGGGCCGATAAGTAATACGAACAGGCGGGGGCGTTGTTGCGTGAGGCACTCCATGACACAATGCTTAGGATAATCGAGGAGCAATATCGATATCCAGCGGCAACACTCGTTTCATCGTCGTGTAGACCCTGCTCGGAACGCGGAACATGAATAGTGATAACGATCGTAAGGCCCGACCCGGTCGGCACCAACAGTCATGCAAAAGCAATGACGTTCATTCACAGCGAAACGCTATAGCGGCAACAAGACGTTGCTCGCCAATCGCGCTCTAACAGGGCTCGTATTATGCGCTTCATGCACCGGCATTGATACGCAATGTCGGAATTAGATGACACGAGCTTGCGCCGAGTCGTTGTTGAGTAATTGAACAAGCAATCGCCGCGGAATGATTATTCTTAGGTTCGAGCGCGCAGGTGGCTGTGACGAACGACGTGTCCCCCTGACGTTCGGCTCGCTATCGACGACGGCGAATATAAAAACCGTTTGGCCCTTGAATCCGTGTCTATCCGGCCCATTCGTCCATCCTCATCAAACGTCGACGGGACTCCGCCGACAGAATCGATTCCGCCCAAGCGTATATGCGCGATTCGGATTGAGATATGACGTCGTGTGTCATTAGGCACGTCGCTATTCATTAAACTGCCATCGTGGTACTTCAGTCGGTCAAACGATAATCGATAGACGCGTGTAGATACGAGCGCATATGTAACGTCAGACAAGCGGATCGGTCCAGACTGCGCGGCCAGCCGCCTTTCTATCCGCAAAGTAGACATTCCCTCGGGCCTCCTTGTCGATTTTCCAGCTGGCAGAGCCGATCCATCGATTTCATTAGTTATTTTGTAGGCTTTGCAACGCCTATAACTTGCCCCCAGGGAGCACGGTGACGGCGCGGGCAGGTCCCGAGGATTTGTTGGCCCGATATATATTTTTATTTAACACACTGACCGCCACGTGACGTAATAGTTTCCGAACTCTCCTTGTCGTGCTCACTTGGGGTATACTTTAGTATAGTTTCATTTAACTCCGAATAAACGGTTCAAAATAATAGCGTCAGACTGACAATGAGCAAGAACCATCGAAACGACAGAAAATTCTCTTCTCTATCGGCCAGGTTCAAAAGGCAAAACAATACGTTACATAACGATTCGACGTCGGAATAAGTTTAGTCGATGTAAACGTGGAAAATAGGTTGATGTTCTTGAGATAGCGAAGTTACAATTAAACTTCCTCGGTGTTTGCACTGTAATTGTACATCGGAAAAACATTTATGCCCGTGTTTTCGCATGATCAGTGAAACAGATTACTTCCATAATTGCGGAGTACATTTCACTCGACACAGTTTCAATGGAGTCGGCGCGTTGGCCGTATTATCGGGATGCACTGCACATAAGAACGACAATCACACAGGCCAGTCCGTACCGCGGCACACGAACAAAGCCATAAATCGTGCATCGAGTCGCGAGTATGCCGAGGCACTCCGCTAATAATTTCCAGATAGAACGGGCAATTTTCTGATTGTTCTATCAATAACGGTGCCGGAGTCTGGCGCGGAAAGAAGGCAGGCAGGAAAGGCGTGGTGCGAAGAAATCGCCTCATCCGTAGTTCTGTTGCCAGCAGTACCGCAAGGGTAACTTATCGCACACCCATTACGTAATATTCCAGGCTCGTCTAGGCTCGCACAATGCTGTCTGTGCAACGTGTTACTGCATGGCGCGAACACGTCGAAAGGCACATTGGAAATGGCCGCGAGAAAGCGCCCCGGTGAGGTAACGGTTTACGTTAAAATAACGATGATCCTAAATTTACGGGACTGGACTTATTTCGTTCTCTTTGAAATATTTCGTTTGGCACAAAAATCTTAAGCGCATAACACATGTTCCAAAGGGAATGAAATTCGATTTGGACACATCCCTGCCTCCCCTTAAGAGGGCAATCGGCGAGAAGTGAGGTTTGAGCAACGCCGTAATCCGTTGCTATCATTTTATCAAGAGCACATCGGGTCGGCAATTAATCGGCGCCGATCACTTGCCGCGGAGATTCATCGTTATAATACACGCCTACTCGATCACGATAGATTTCCTGTTCATTTAATGAAGTACGATCACTAACGGGATCGGGGCTTCAAGGTCGAGGGAAGCGATCAACGGTAGTTAGAATGGCGGTTAGAACTCGAAAGGATCGCCTCTTCTTGCGAATCCGATGATTTGCGCGCGATGTTCCAACTGCGTTCCATTACCCAGCATAACTCGGTATATCGCGAACGTGATGATACGCGATAAGCACCAACTGATTGCACCTCGGCTCCGTCTGCAAAGTTGCCACGAACGCAGTTCCACGAAGGCAACTTATTGGGCACGAGAAGGATAGAGACGATGGAAGTTAGGTTCGACTGATTAGACGCAGCGAGGTGCAACCGAATTTCAACCACGATCTTCCCCCGTGCAAGGTCACGAGCGGTTGTATGTACGGAGTTGGAAGATGGAACGGACGCGGTATCGAGATCCGAAGAATTTTACGAGTAGCTCGAAGGACGTCTAGGCGCCGCTGATAATACGTTCAGCGCCGGCGATCTCGCGTGTCCTTGTTGCCGGCCATTACTTTTCTCCGTCTACCGATCGTGCCCGTCTTGTTTATGCACGCGAGAGAGAAATGAGACGCCGTGGCTCTCTTGTGTGCCCCAGCTAGATATCAAAACACGCTCGCCGTCGAGGGACCGAGGTGGGACTTGCATATACTCGACAACGAATGCCCCGGAGGGAACGACACGTATAACGCACACCTACCCGTGCTCGAGCATTCGGATTCTTGTCGACGAGATGCGTGCGAATGCGCACAATGTGCTCCTCGGCGGACGCACGCATTGCGCCGGCATTGCATCAAGTTTGCATCGGCCTCGCATTGACGTTGTATTGAAGTTGCGTTGGGAGGGCACGCGGCACGTTGCAAATAACGGTGACTAATGAAAACATGCATTCCCTCATCTACTAGACGCTCGAGCTGGCGCGCGCGCGCGCGCGCGTACGATAAGTTTTTGCATGATTCATTGCACCATTACATAGCGCGCCCGACGGCTCAATACGCGCTCATTGTGATATCGACAATTTATTGCACGGGCGGAGACCGCGCCGCGGCTGCGGCGGACTTGAAACATGATCGAAACTTTTGCCGTTCGCCGGTCTCCACTGCCCGCGAGCCATACGAGGGGCGAAGGGGGCGAAAGTTTTGTCGGCACGTCGTTCGTTTGTCGTGGAAAAATTAATTTTGCAACGACTTCGCCCCCCTCCTCGCATGGCCTCCTGACGTCGAGCTTGTCCTATCGAGCGAAACTCGCCAACTGAAGCGGGTAGTCCAAACAGTATTTTTTACCAGCATATGATACCCACTCAATCTCCGCGAATTCAAGAGTACGTTTTTATTCCGAAATGTCATGTTTTTGCTAGAGCGGGCATGTTTGCGAGGACTTTTGATAGGAAGGAGGACCGTATGATTAGTGTCACGAACATATTAGTGTAACACGAATCATCTAATCGTCCGTACGTGCTCCGTTCAGCCACTGCTACGAATGAGTCACGAGGCGAGCGAGGAAGAGAGATTTAATGGAGAAGAGAAAGGTAGACGGAGAGAAATAGAAGTGCGTGCTTATATGTAACTCTCGATCCGACTCGTTTATACCAGTCTTGTTCCGTGTGAATCACATCGGCTTTAGTATAACGCTTATAATACGAAAGGTCGACCGTCGCGGCGGCTTCGATAAACGGTGCTCCAACACTTCGATCACGTCACACGTACGCACGCAATACAGACACACGCGGGCAATACTTCTCTGTGCTAGCCGCTGATCGAGCGTGTACATTATCTTACGTACGGTCTTGCCGAGCTATGATTGCCTATGAAATTCACAGATAAGCTGATCTACCGAAACCGGTATATCTATCAATTATCAATTATGTACCAACGATACCTTTTTTTGTTCCCCCGAGTCGAATTAAATCAGGTCTGCAATCGTGGAATGCCAGTCGATTTCATGTGCGGGAAGGCGGGTCGGAAAGATCGTCAGTTTGTGGTTGAAAAGAGAATTCTGCGTTGCAATGTACTCTTTGTATTCGGCATGACGTGTCTTTGCAAAGATGGAGAACAGGGAAGAGATGATCGTGTCTTTCGCGTCTTCTTTCCGCGTACGCTGTCTCTTTTCTGCGTTTCTCCAGGCTCTCAGCCGATGCCAATCGATGTCGTAACCACCTAGAACGTCGGCTCGCGCAGCATTAGAGAGAGATTCGCCGCGTAGATGATGATTGATGTACCGAAATGATTTTTTAAATTGTCTCTCCGTCTTTATCGCTTTCTCATCCTGACGCGTTTACATCTCCACAGCTTGCCGTGTCTTGTCTGTGTATTTTCAAACGGTGCTTCTCTTCTCTCGACTTACAAGAAAACTCGAATTTTTCTTCTCATCAGGAAGGTGTTCTTCCCTTGCGAAGCGGACAATCGGGAAAAAATGTTGGCACGGCGCAATGTTTAACTTTTTACGAAACCTTTCTTTGTGTTTCTTTCGAAGATATTTGCAAAAAGTCTACTTGTTTCTTCCACCCGCACGCCGGAGCCTCTGAAACTTCTTACAGCCGTCGCTACAGCACATTGGCAACTTTGATCACACGGCTAATTTAGGTCATACTTCCTGACAGAGTTCTTGAACTCGGCAACAGGGTAGCCGGGGATACTTTCACAGAAACAGCGGCTCCTATTCCACGATCATACTACGCCGCGATTGCGATCTTCGTTAGGCGCGGATCATTGTCCCGAGTTAATACAGACGTCGTAGCTCGGTACAATAAATATATTCAGGCGATCGCGGCGCGCCCGAATTGCCATCGAATGTTTTCGTTGAACCATCCACGCCCACGTACGCACGTTCCCATCGAAACTTACCGGCGGTATTGTGAAATCTTTTTCTCTCCCTCGCTCGTTCGTTCTCTTTCTCGCATACACACTCTCTTCCTGGTTGCCCGATGTGTTCACGAAAAAATTTCGCCTCGTCGGTGTTCCGCCGCTACCATCGTGCCAGCGCTAATGACGACGGTTATTAGGACGCGGCGCTCAGGTTTATCGGTGTGCGCGAAAGAAGAAGGAAGCGGTGTGGAAGGATGAGGCCAAAGGAAGCGACGGTAGTATGGAGGTTATATAGAACATTCGGGAGAAGAGATGGTCATTATCGGCGATGACTGGCAGCGGGGTCATCGCCGTCGGTGAGTTGAACTTCTTTGTGAACGGCGCCGTACAGTGTGTGCCCCGTGTGTACAAACCTGCCGAAATCATTAACGCAGGCTCGAGCTCGCCTAACTTCCGTCCGCAGCTTTCTTTCCGCCCCCGCCGCTTCCCCTTTCCGCCCCCCTTCTTTCCAACCCTCTGCCGACGACACAGCGCGTCGGCGCGCCATTGTAATTTCTTGTACATTACCCAACTTACACGCGCTCTCCCGAGTTTCTGCGGATTCTGCCCTCCCTTCTTGCGGCATTTACTGCGGACCAACATGCAACTTTCTATAGAGCCCCCGGTCTCGTCGTTATGCTCGCACGATGATAGTTTCGCATTTCTGTACTCGTCCGCGGCCACGTGCTTGTACCTAATTCGCTTAGCGCAGAAATTAGAATCTATTAGGCGCATCCTTCGTCGTTTACTTGCTCGCTAGTTCCAAGGGCGCGCGAGCGCGCTCTGGAATCTCTGCGGTTTCGATCATCCTTCTTGCGCCATGTTTATCCGGCGAGCAGGTAAGCCGAACCCCCACGCCGTTCGCTCGTGAGGTTACCCTCGCGCCAAGCCAGTCATGCGTTACGCGCGCCTACACCTGTCGTTCGCGTCCACTCGAACGTAATTATAGGAAGGGGGAGAAAAGAAAATGTAACGATTAAGCGTCGCCGCGAGTAAGTATCCTGGCTCGGCTGTCAATAACTGACTATAATTTCGGGAACGTTATGTCGTGCGGACACAGTGTCTAAGCAGAGCCACGTCGTGCTCGGTATGGTAATCGGATCATAATATAATCTGCACAAGGATAGACGTAACTAGCGCTCGCTCACGTAGTACGGAATCGTGTAACTTTATTGGAAGACGACGAGGGACCTTCGTCCGGTTATCTCTGCGAGTCCAACGATAGGAAGAGCGGGAGGAGAGAGGGTGGGGAAGAGAGAGATGGCTAGGAGAAAGCGTCTCCTACGTCGATTCGAGAAGGGACGTAGACGGAAGGACGCAAGGGGTTCGCTCTAATAGCCCTTAAGTTGGATAAAGTTGGCCATTGTGCGAGCCGCCGGGGCGTACGTGATCAGTTTTACCCTTGGATAATCACTCCGGCACAGGCATGACCTCGCCTTCCACTTGCCAGACGTACGAGAAACTCTAAGCGATGCAAGATGTCGCATCTCATCGTGATCGTGGTGGGCCGAATGATTGAGGGAAATCTCCGAATTGCCGGCATGACTGTCGGGGCGAATCGCAAATAATGGTCGCTCGTCGAGGCCGCGCGGGGCGGAAAGGATAAATATGATTCCGCGAACTGTCGTTGAAGCTCGCTCGGGCTGAGTTTCACGAAGCTTTATACCCTTTTTTTCACTCTCCTCTCTAAGCGACGTTATAAATTCAGTGGCAATCTATTAATCGCGATCGTCGTATTTGTAACATTACAGATTTAATTGAATCGTAAATATTTTAGTTAACCGTATCATCCAGCGCGATCTTTACGATAGCCATTGCGTTGAATCCCTAAATTTCAATTGACTGTATTATCGTGCATTATCTTTACGGCATCGTTAGAATTTTAATCGGCTCCCGGCAATTTCGATTTGCCAGCATCTACGGCAGTAGTGGCGGCAGCGGCTATATATAGTTTGTACAACTGTAATTTTGCTTATTTATTCATTCGTGGCACACCGCGCGTAATATAGTCAGCCTGACCGTGTACTGTTTGTTCATCAAATGACCTATTAAAAATGTAGATTCGCGCTAGATATACGGGCTTTGCAACACGCTGCCGCGTCGAAATAACAGTTCAATAATACATTGAGTTAGCTAATAAACTGGAGCACATCGCGGATGATGGCAATATTTAAAATCAGGTGCTGCCGTTGCCGTGAAATATTGAGTGCATTGAATATGATTAAGGGGATGCACGTGGATAAAGGATTGGTGCATTGTAGAGAAATCATAGGCTGCCGCTGCGAGGAGTTCGGCAAAGCGAAAATGAGCATGTTCGCGCGACGAAACGAAGGCATCAGCAAATCCCGTTGTTTCTTTCCGCCAGTCCTCCTCCGATACCCGTAGACTCCAGGACGTTGGCACGGTGCGCGAGACAAGATCCATGGATCGGCGCTCTTCCTTCTGTCCTGAGTCCTGAGCGCCGCCACCTTCTCCCTCGCCACGGCTGAAACCAAGGCGAGCTTACACGCGCATTAGCGCACAGCGCGTGTCTTGCTGGAAAGTTAGAAATATCCGTTTTGGCGCCGTTGGAGGGTATAACGAGGAGGGTGGCTGAGAGGCCGGGAGGAGGGACGGAGAAGGACGTTGGAGAAGGAGAAGGAAGAGGCTCGAGAGTCGGCTGAAAGAGGGGCTGCAGCGGCAAAGGGAAGGTGGTTGTAGAGCTTGGAAGCTACGTTTAATTGGACGACTTCCAGGCGTTGGAATTAGGAGGAGCCTGGCTGAGCAACGCGTTTCATTCCTCTAAAGAGTCAAGGGGTGGTGAGAGGTGGAAAGACGTGGGTGCGAGAGGGTGGCTCGAGACGGTAGAGAGAGGGTGGCTTATCGGCTAATGTCACTTTAACATTGTATCAAATTATCAGTCGCCTTGCCAGACCGACGGATTAATTAAGCTAATTATTGTTTACGCTCGGATGGATAAGGAGGAGCGTCTAGGAGAGCCATTTTACGCGTATTATCGTGCGCACGTGTGCATATCTATACGGCCGCGCACATATTTATGGACGTGTACGTATAGCGTGGATACAGAGAGAGCTGCCGTGAGAGACCATGTATCTCGGGCGTGTACGCGCTGGTGTACGTGGATACGAGTCCGGGGAATTGTTGTTGCGCGGAATCTTCGTTCACACCTCGCTGCGTGCACGCGCAACGACGCCGACGCCAGCGGGGGCTCCGTCGGCGTCGGCGTCGACGTCGGCGTCCGCGTCGCCGACGTTGCAGTCGCTACAGTTGCGGATGCACTTGCAGCTCCGTTGTTGACGACAGCGAGGACGACAACGTAGGTGGCTCGGTATACGGCGTATTTATAGTCGGCCCTCCTCTTTATCGCTGTCCCTCTTGTTATCGGGCCGTCGTTACCGTTATTGCACCAATGCCCGCAGAGACGCGGAGTGCATTGAGGCGACGCGATTGCCACGATACCGATCCGACTCACGCAGACTGCGAGAGGCGGAATGGGAAAGAGAGGGTCGGGAGAGGAGAGCCGGGCCACGCGGAACGTTCGAGATTGGAACGAGTAAATTCCGCGCTTAAAGTCTTCCTCCGTGCGGAGGACGTCGTTAAGGATCGAGGCTGCCGAAGGGGAATGCGTCGAGAGGCTCCGAGAAAGCGGGGGCTGATCGTCGACCTGTAAAATTATACGATCGCGCGCACGGGGCGACGGAATTATTCTTAGCTCTCCTCGCTCACTTCTGTTGCGCCTTTTTTTTTTTCGAGCGCCGGTGCGTTCGCCTCCGCTCGTGCATTATATATTTCGCGCGAGGCGGCGGTATTTTTATTGCTCGCCGATAACGGCCGTTTTTGCGATGGATGTTTGTCGGTTAATAACTAAACCGTGAAATTTTATGCATAATAGAGAACGTGCTTCCTTCTACTCTCCTTTGGTGTTCTTTTTTTTTTTAAACCTCGACATTATAAAGCGGGCGCTGGGCTCGACTGACATTATGCGCGCGGCGCGTGTCGGAGGCTGTGTCGTGGTGAAATTCTTGCGTCCTGTAAAATCGGGGGTTGAAGTGATTATGGGCCGGGAGCGTCGTCAGCGTGGTCCTCCGGTTCGTCCGATGCGCGGCACGCTCCGAATGAGTATCAGCGATGACAACGAGGATCCGTCGTTGACCGGGAGAGGACAGCGGGCCACAGGAGGGCCGCATTCCATCGTGGCGAGATTTATTTGCCGAATAAATGTTGAGGAGGTATTTTTAATGGCCGACAATAGTGGCGCGATAGTGATCTCAGAAACGTATTGTCGTTGACCGTCGTATATAATCCCGGAGGCATCGACGCAGCCAACAAAACGGACACGCTCTTTCTCTTTCCGCCCCTCTTCCTCCTTCTCTCATTCCCGCCTTCCTCTCCCAGTGTCTCGCCTCCTCTCAAAACACTCTTCTTGTTTCTCTTCCTGGTTATCGACTGCGAGAGAGATTCCATCGTGCTCTCCTCGCACCACGAGGCTCGCTCTGCTCCGATCTCTCGACCCGCGGTTATTCTCACTCTCGCGCGCTGCCTCGCTCCGTCCCACTCTCTCCCACCTTCTCCCGCCTCGCGTCTTCTCTCTTCTCGTTTCTCCGCGCCACTCTTCCTTTCACGAAGGCACCGTCGCGATCACTCGCCGAAGCCTTTGAAATCGACTCTTTTGTGAATCGACATTATTATTGTAATTGAATACTTGTCTCACCGAAGGACACCCTTTCGTGCGTGCGATAATGCGCGAGCCGGTTAAATCGAGACTAATGTTCAGCGGAGGTGTCAGACGACGAATGCGAAATCGATGCGACGTCGTAAACCAGGGGGATAGAAGAAGAAGAAACTTGCTGTGAATTAGTTGACATTTTCAGACAGTTCTGGCCGTTCGCCCCCCACCCGACATACGCGCGCCTACTTCGCCCTACGCAATTTCTTGCCGACTACCGCGAAATTCGCGACGCGCGCGAAGCTGCGACATCGCGAGCGAAACGTGCGCGCCTCACCTTTCCCTTCTTTCATCCCGTATCTCGCTGCAGGAATCGCGTCGCTATTACGGCTGGTAACAAGATTGGCGTAGGATCGTTGTTAAGGCCGCGACGTGGAATCTATATATACACACCTGCGCGTATAGGTACGTAAGTACACGGAGCGGCGTGGCTGTATGCGTTTCCTATTTCTACGAGAAGAGCGTCATGCTCCTTTCTCTCCTCCGCGCCCACCCCCCTCTTCCCCTTCTACCCCTCCGCTCCCGTGGCTATTCGCCCCTCACCCCAGTGAGCTCTCACGTATCTACGGATACGTTACACACGTACGTAGATACTTAGGCCGCGTATTATACCGGCTGCGTGCCGGGTTCTATAAGGTTCGCCGATTATTGATGAAGCCCCGGCGAAAGGCACCACGCATATCCTGGCTCGGAGGGATACAGTTATGATTGCTACAAGCAACGGCCGCGGCGAGCAGCCCACGGACGTTCCTCCTCGCGGCGTTATTAACGTGAGAAAGCGTGTATTTCAGCGGCGGAGGGGGAAGGTCGAGCCTTTAAAGACGGGCCAGGATGGATGGGGGCGAGTTCCGCCGCCCGTCTTCGTTCTACCTACCACCGCACTCGTACTCTTGATTAACGCAAATCCTGGTAATGCATGCGAGTTCTTTTTTCGCCCGGCACGACGCGCGCGCGCGGCATCGCGGACGGTGGCCCCGGGTTCTTCTTCGAGGTAATCCGTGCAACTGTAACCGCGTGCGCGGTGTGCGGCTCGTTCGGACCGTCTGGATGCTTGGTACGGTACTGTTCGATTAGATAGTCTTTCTCGTATTACCGATTCACTGTGCATCCGCTCATAATTACACGTATTAAGTCGGTCTTATTCGCTCGATCTCGCCGGGCGTCTATCGACGTTGCGTAACGTTAATTGTATACCGCCGGGGATCTATTATTCTTTATTGCACATTCGGTCGAACGGAAAATTAGTCTTACGAAGCGAGGTACTCGATCCCTCACAAGTTTACGCGTTCAGCCGTGCAAAGTGGCGCGTACGAAGACACCTCAAATCACGAGCTCGATCGACCTTGCCCTCCGTCATCCTTGGATCCTCCCCAAGGCCACAGAAGGTCGACGACAGTCTGGTTGCGAAAAAAATAAATTCGTTACGGTTGTTCAAGCGATTTAATATGCCGTCCGGCGTGACCGTCCGACGACGCCGCGAAAGTAGATCGACGGAAGATTCTTGCCCGGTACGAAACTCGCGCCGCGATCCACCGAGGTCAGAGTCTCGAGAGAGCCTCGACGTCTGGAGCGCGAGGGCCGACTCATGGGCGATCTTTGATCGTCGATGGATGCCGTGCTCAAGTGATCCGGCCGGTCTTAATATACCGGATTAAATGTCTCGACCGTCAAAGCGGTCCTATAATTAATTAACAGGCGCCCGACCGCGTCGAACCGGGTGGACGCAGTGAATTAAAGTCGCAAATCGAAGGATCGGGGCCGTAAGGGAGGGATTTCGTGACGTTCCCGCGGACATTCGGCCGCGGAGGCCGCCGACTGAAAGCGGATTATAATACCGGTAGAATCCGTCCGATCCGCCCGTCTACGCTCCGGCGAGGTTTTACGATTTTTCAGCCGCGTGGCCGGGTGCGTTTTTCGAACGGTAGGTGTGACATGAAGAATTCATGACGAGTTCCTCGACTCCGTTATCGGCCATTCTGACGTCTCGATCGTTGCCGGGAACCGCCGGATTCCTCGCGGACCTACCGAATAATCGGACGGCATTCCTACATTCACTGGTTACGGCTCGCCCGTAACACGGGTAATGCGAAACAAACGCGATTATGTCGTCTTCGTATAAGCTATTCCGCTGCCGGCGAAACTCTATGAATAAATTCGCATCTCGTCCTGATAATGGCGTCGCAGAAATGCTCGCTCGAAATTCTTACTCCTACGTTTCGCGCCGCGAGCTCGACGATGACACACGGACTCGATCGTTTGAGCCGATTTCCGCCGCGACGCGCGATTAGCGCACGCACGTGATAACGTTTAGCAAGAAGCGGCGAGATCGATGATAAGAGAGCGCTGAGTGTCGAACATGCAGCGGTCGTCGGTCCTGCGCAGAGCAATTGCGCCGTGAGTCACGTGTTAAAATTCAGTCATGGCCCGAAACCGCCCCCTCATAAAGGAAGCGTCGGTTCATAAATTGCCCCCATCGACCCCACCTACCCCCACCTCACCCCCGGCTCTCCTCATCCTTTGCCTCACCCAGGGCTGCAGCGATCTCAATTTTGGGGGTGCCAGCAGGAAACTACCACCCTCGACAAAACTTACTGAATTCATTATAGGGCGAACAAAGGTTCCATGGAAAAGCCTTAGGCGACGTACTCTTACGCCGTGGGAAGGAAGGCCCACGGCTGTAGAAAGGGCCAATCGGAAGGTTCGATGTGACCAGAGGTACTTGCGATGCGGCAACTAATGATTTACGACAGCTCGCCCACCGAAAATGCCGATTCTCCGTGCTAGGCGCGCGGGCCCGACGAGAGAGGACGGCGATAATGCCATGTAGCCGAGAGGAAAACTTTCGAGGAGCTCACTTCGGGAGAAACATTCGGAGCATAAAATGTATGATCAGTCTGTTGTGAGTACTTGTTGCGAGAAGTTTGTGCGCGCACGGTGGCTGGAAAATGAACAGAACGCGTCGGCGTGGTACGACCACACGGCTCCCAGCGTACGTTACATTACACAAATGTACTCACGGCTTGACGTAATTACTGTCGCGCCGTGCGTTCAGCAGAGAGCGAGCAGATGTTGCTCCTTTCACGCGGAAGGAAAAAAGTCGGAGTTACGAACGACTCACTGACGGATCTATAGTTTCAGTAAGCGATTCCACGAGCTCGGCGGTGGTCCTCGACGAAAAAATTGGAGTCGAGTTTGAAATTTGTAGGATAACTTTGTACACGCGTTCGACGAACCGGTGCCGGTGGGAAGAAATCTAGACAGCGGATACCGTTGTGATCTATGATAGGCAATGCGCGTCAGGATACGCGTATCTCGTCATACGTCGAGACGTTTACGAACGGTCGCAAAAGTACGTTGTGGCCAAGGCTCCGCCCGTCCAGAAGGAGGCAGGGGTCCACCAATGAAGATCTGAACCCGGGACGAGCACGCGACCAGTTGGGCCGAGGGCAAACGTAAAACTTACCGATCGGCAAGATAACTGGTGTTTAACACGCGAGCCGGACCGCCATTAAGCCCGGCCCACCGTAAGATTTCCGCGCGTCCTGGTCTCGACCATCGACGATTGATTTACGGGCCACTCCGGCACTTTTTCTCGCGAAGGACGAGAGGGAAAAAAGACACGGCGAGGAGACACACGCGTGCGTGCGCGAACGGGCGCATATGGACGCACACACGTATACCTACTGGGCAAAAGTGCACGCAGGACACGTCGGGAGGAAGATCATCGCGATCAGGTTCATTGCACCGACTTGAAAGTGATGAACGCACGTATGGGAACGGTGAACGTGTCGAAGAAATGGCGATCGATCAGTATAGATCGGTTGAGATCGGTACTGCTGGGGCACGTAATGCCGCGAATTAGTCTCATGTGAAAGATAAGAGATGTTACTTCGGCATGTAAACGCTTATTCATTTATTTATCGCTAAGAGCAGTGTGCCAGGCCGATGAAGGAGAAGAAAGCACTGGCGTAACAGTATTACGAAGTTGGTACGGTGCACCCACCCCACGATCAGAGTTCGTCTTGCACTTTTTGTTTCGCCTCGCTCCCGTTCTTGATTCTTCAGCTACTTACACAAACTTTTCGCCGATCTTAATGAGAACCAGCGGAAAACTGTTTAAAAAGTTTAATGTTTGTGTGTTTCGACTTGCTTCCCTGCACGCCTCTCTTTCTTCCCGGATCTTCGCCCGTCTCTTGGTACTGACGTTTACTTATCTGCCTTGAGGAATGCAACCCTTGATGAGTTCGGGTCTTAAGGTCCATGACGAATTGTAAATTCTTCCCTCCGACTTGCCTTCGTTTTTAATCCTTCCGTTCCCCCCGAACAAACTTTCCGTCGATACAGATAAGTCGGTACAAAGAAACGTTACGTTCAGGCGCTATCAGTTTAGTCCCTTTCGTCTGACTGATCCTTTTCTTCGTCGGCGCAGAAGAGAAATCGCATACGTACAGACCTTTCAAGCCCATGGCACAGAAGCACATTCTTCAAAACAGTTCCTCCTTCCTTTCCTGCACAAATCTACTTCCTTTCGGGACCCGTATAATTACCCTCGACTGTCCCATTTCTTCGGCAAAGCATCACTGACTGACATTCCGGGCTCTCCTTTGCGTTTATCTCTCGTCCTCTCCATTTTCTGCCACCGATCTATACCTGCTCCGAGAGTGCTTTCTTTCTATGCCTAATTACCCGGACGCCGCCTAATTAGGGCCTCGTTTCAAACCTCTTACGGTCTCCAAACCTTATCGTCAACCGCTGCCGATAAGAGTCGAATGCTCGGGACAGAAAGAAGTGACGTTACTTTCGTCGGGGAACGAAGGTCAGGAACGATGGTTTGTGTCAGTGAAAGAGCGACGGGCAAGGATCTGGGGCGCAGCGCGCAACCATTTCCTTTGAATTCGTAATACCCTAATCAGAAAACCGCGCTCGTTGAGAAACGTCATGCATTAGAAAAAGGGTTCGAGTACTGAAAAGAGCGCCGGAGCAATGAGATCCATAAAGGTAACACGGAATTGGTGGAATACTTACCTTTCTTCCGCGGTTGCCGACGCTTTCATTTACGAATGCAGGAGGAGGCGTTGTTATATCCTGCGTTAAACTTTCGTGCTCCGCGCACGTACTTCGCCGGGAACAGGTCGGTGAAATTTCGAATAAAATGCGCGTGCCCGGGCAAGGTTGCCCCAGTTAGTAACTGACCATTATCTCTAGTGTCTACATAAATGTCTCATAAATCTTTTGATCCACGGAATACATATTGAAAATTACTCCTTACTAATACGCATCGACTCTTCCATTAACGAATGAAACGTGCATGTAATAATATCACACGACGCGTGACCTGGGGCATTCAGGAATGACTGCAGTCTGTAACAGCGAGCTCGTACATTTTGATCACATATTAGCTGATTTGTCGTGAAGATTCGCAAGGAAAGATTTCTGTGCTTAGCGCGCGTGAGGCAGCTCTTCGAAACTCACGGCGGAGTAAAAGTCCGCTAAATGTTCAGGCTTTTCACGGCGCGGGCCGTAATCAATTTCCATTTAATCACCGTAACCACACTCCGGAAACTAAATCCGCGCATCCGAGTGTACTCGCGTAGGGAAGCAAATGAAGCTACTCGATCGAAGGTCAAATCGTTACTAGCCAACAGCACTTGGGTTAACAAACAAGTGCTGCGCGAACGGGAGCAATGAGGTTCATAAACGTAACATGGAATAGGCGGAATTCCTTTCTGCTCAGATGCGTACATTTCCAACGTTGCGGACGCTGCCACCCGGCAAACGTTATTTACACACTTTCACGTTTAATTTCCGCACGCGATAATACTTTGCCGGGCGCAACGGTTGCGCGAACGTTACGGGAGAATGCGCCGAACTGTAATTCCGTGTAAGTGCAATTAAATTTTCGTCCGACCGTTACGGCCGAACGATGCAAGTGAGCTCGCTTGTTGGCAACCACGTACGTACTTCGATTGAGAAAATGTAACGATACGATGGCCCGATTGATCTTTAATGCTTGCCCGCGAGGCACGGGATCACAGGCTACGCACGGGGGTGCCTGAGACGGAAATAATGAGGCCGACACAAGGTACCGCGTGACGTACCAGAAGTGAACGCAGAATAAACGGAATTTCTTTCTTCCTCCGCCGTTGACGTTTTCACACACACAAAGCGTACGGCGCGGCAGCATTATTACATACGGCCACGCTACGCGCCCCTACGTTCTGCGGACTCAGTAAAGAACGGAGAAATGTCTGGTAAGAAAAATGTTTGCACGCATCTGTTCCTAGACATCCCTCTCGGAAATGGAATTCGTTTGACTCGGCTCCACGCGTATGCCCTCGTAATTCCACGCGAGTCGTGCCATTGAATAGTCGGCGTTTTATTAGCATGAATATCGTTACCTCGCGCGACAGACTCCCGGGCCAGCGATCAGCGCGTCGATGTATTTATTACGGTAGAAAATATATTTATCGCGGTAGGCCGCGTTTATCACGCTGCCCTATTCGCGACGGTAACGTCCTTCCGGTCGGGCGACAGTGAAAATCATCGCGCGCTGCCGACAATATTGATGGCTCACGGTTGTTTATTCGAATCGCGTGATCTGTCTCTGTATCGTTCTCGACGCATCGCAATGAGGGTCGGTTCGCCGCGATATATTGCGCAAAAGGGCGCGCTCGCAACTCGAATAACCGCGCGAAATCTTCCCTAATTGCCTGGCAGGGCCTCCCTCGCACCGGGGCGCATTCGTTGCGCGCGCTCGGGAATTCAATTGCGCCCGTAGATCGATGCGAAAGGGTGCGATTTCGATTGGGCAGCGCTGGAGGGGGAGGGTCGTATCCGCTGAACAATGGTAAGCGATAGCTTGCTCTCGACATTCGTAGAAACGCACTGGAACACGGAATGCACCTGCTGCACAGCCTCCGCGATAGACTAGTCATGCGATGTGTGTTCAGCAGTAGAATGGGAAGAAGGTTTGGTGTGGGGTAGAGGAAACTCGGGATCGAATCAGAGCCGTCGAAAAGCTCGCTAGTTCTCGAGCTATGACGGCAAATAGGTGGAGAAGTTTGAAATTTTCATTTCCTTTGCAAGTGTGCCATTCGATAGACGATAATGTCCGCTGAAAATAGACGACTGTTTGTCCGATGAACTCTCGGGTAATTTTGGCAAATTTCCGAAAACGTTATCGAATTTTTGAGCAAAAAAGTGTAATGATGGTCACGTCAGGTTGATGAAAAGGAACGGAGAGCGCTAGTATTCGGCCTCGTCAACGCGCACCTTTTATTCGTGGCAACAGTAAGTAAGCCGAAAAGGCACGCGTCAGTCGAAACGAGTCGTGCAAGCAGAATCGATGACTTTTCTCCGCCAACCACCGGGCCGAGTGTGGAATCTCTTTTAACGCGCCGCACAGCTGGCGGAAGCGCGACTTTCAACGAGACGGCATTCGAGTTCCGTTCCTCGATAGCCGGGCAGAAAACGATCGGGAATATAAATCAGCGTCGCAACGAGTAATCGATCAAGATAATACATTGGGAATTGGAGAAAAACCTCACGCGGACGGGCACCGATAAATAAGGACAAATAGAGCCGCGAATCACGAGCCGAGAACGAGGGACAGTGTCACGTACAGTGTCCAAATTGGATGGTGCAAGCGGTGGCCAGTCCATTTCTTACGCACCAACGTTCTGATAGACTCATATATCACGAAATTTAACTGGAAACTTTGTACCGGAGTGCATTGACTTAAACTATATCCACTCATCTATACACGTCCGGTATGTCGACTCATAAAAGTCTGAGTGATAGCTAGACGTGCATCGTAGGTCAAGTATCACACACCTATAGCACGTCATTGAGAACGCGACTAAAGTGCACTGTAAAGAACGAATGCCTGATATTTTCACTAATTGTCAATACAATAACCCACAGGATGGACATCATCGGTGCTGAACATTGTACACGTAGAAACTCTGCCTGCTTCACTTACCCCTCTCGCAATGTTCGCATTGTGTGTATATGTGTGTGTGCACAGGGTCGCAACTAAGACGTCGCGGGCCACTGGGCAGAAAAACGACACGCGTATGGCGCCTCATCCACGTTAATCTGGTGCCGACGCGTGTGCGTCTTTATACAAAGGGTATGGTGCACGTACTTGATACTCAGCACGCACGACGTACTCTCTTTTTTGGTTTCGCGACTCCGAAAGAAGTCGACTCGCTACCTGGATTTACCTCGTACATACGCGCAACTAGGGTAGATGTACGGAGATTAAGACGTCCGCGAACTTGGACGAGGATATGCCTGGGACGAGTCCATTCCAGTCGAGAATTGCTCGACCGATCGTCGCTAATCGACCCTTGTAATGGGACAGATCAATAATCGCCGGTACGATGTTGTTAATGTCACTATCGTTATTCCATTACTTTTGATAGGGGCATTCATAGTGATAATAATATAATGATATCGACGCAACAGTCGAAATCGATGCAATGCTAATAATGCAGAATAGATACCGTTAATTGTTATTGATGGTTCGAGTTCGGATACAATGAAGTTTACTTTCCCTCCGAATTTTACGTTCGCCGACCGGCAATCCCGCGTCGATATTACGCGATGCATCTGTTGAATTAGCAATAATACAATCGTATGACATACATCAGGAAATTGATCGCCGGCGCGACGTAGCGACCGTAAAGGCGGGCGAATAACTTTCCGTATGGTCGCGTCGTGAAAGGAAAGCGGGACGGTTACGACAGGGATTACAACAAACTTTTTCACGGATCCCCTCCCCATGACGGATGACATCTTAGCGCCAACTCAATCTTACTTCAATCGCACGTCATGCCGCTCCCGTGAAAAAAGCTCGGTTTGTCATGAGAAGAACGCCGATCGAGTCGAGTTCGTCACCGATCCAATAGCTCGTCCGACGAAAGTCGACTTTCGCTCCGGCGTGGCCGGGCATTCTGATCCAATCACAAATCAATTTATCTGCCGGCCAAGTCCGGCGCGGCGGCGGGGAGAAAAAAGATTTGCTACCGGTGCCCGCGCTCGCTCACTCGGAATATTCGTCGTCGCGAAGATATTCACGCGCGGATCAAATATTCATTATATCGATTTTACCACTGCCTCCGAACATATCATTAATAATGTATTTGCGGCGTGCACGGCGAGTAACGGGCGGTCTTAGTACAAATGAAGAGTTACGGTCGTTGTGCGTCATGCCGTGAAACGCGATTTGGTGAAAGTTTGATTACATGGTTAATTTGTGAAATTACGCATTAAAATCGCCGACGACGGGTATTTTTTATCGCCGGCCCGCTTGTTCGCCCGAGACTCGACGGCGAGCCGCTACAGTTGCTACACGAATCCCATTATAAACTATCGGATACTCTTGTCGCGCGAGTTTACTTTTTGGGCAGTTGTAACTACCGATCTACGTCGGCGTGACACAACGGTGTTTCAGAAGTGGCCGGTAAAGGCCGTGACACGACACACGACGTTGATCGCTATCGAGAAGGACGAGTTACATGTAACCGAAAGAGACGAATGTTTTCTGACTGTCAATATAATGTGTGACACAAAGCTGGATTAAAGTTCGAGAGGCTCTAACGGCGGACTAGAGATCGAACGAGCGGCCGTGCCGCTTTGACGTCAGCCGCGTCTTAATAATTCATAAGTATGCAAACTACCCACATGTTTTCTCCCTCCTTCGCGCTTTTTGTTTTTTATGCCCGCGCTTGCTGCATAGTATACTTTTGATTTGCATATCGACACTGAGCAGAATTGGATTCCGTACCGGCGAGGAAATTTGATCATCAATCGACGAACCGGAGCGTCACGCAGTTTCTTTTGTTAGTCACGCGTCCAGAAGATCTCTACCGCGGGATTGCTTGAACAATGAGCGTTCGATCGACGCTGATCGTAGTGCGGCGAGATAGTTTCGCTGAAACTTTTCCTTCCGTCTTGCCCGACTCGAATATCGCACTCTAATGACGCGGTAATTTGCGATAGGTCTGAGCAGAGGAATCTCGAGGAATTTTTCATCGGCCAACGGTTGCATCAAAGCACAGTTCCATAGGATAATGATAAAATTGCGACGTGAATCGTTGAGTGATTACAAGTCGTGCTGCGGCGGGGCGTACAAGCACTTATTTATAGGGGCACGTACTTAGATCCTGTGAACTCGCATAATGGCGCTACACAGACTGCAGATCGTTTGACGGAATACTCGCTGGAAATAACGCCTGACTCAGACGAATTGGACCACACTTGTGCTTTAATTACTCCGGCTATAAAGAGAACAGTTTACTCCTTTGTTGGCAAACCTGCATGCGGGGCGGCGCGAAAGCATGCCACGTTTGTCTCGATCCATTACAAACGCCGGCTCTCCGCGGAACCCCCCTGCACGCCGCATATTAATTCCCCAATAATTGCACCCTCCGCGACGTAACTTGTATCTCAATCGAAGCCGTTCGAATTTATAGTCGATTAATTAAAAGATACTATTCCCGCAAAGTGGCCATTTTTGCGCCGTCACGCCTGTCAGTTATGCGTGTACCAGTCGGGCGAATATCGCCATTTAAACGTTCGTTCGCGAAACAATGGCCGGGCTGTTGGTACAGTTTGAACTCGAGCGCAGGCGCTGTGGGCCGATTATGATTCCGAGACAATAGATCTTTATCTTCGCCTCGGTCGCCGGATCGGATAACGAAGAAATCTCTGTCGGGAGTGAATGAAGTTTGTCGGAAAGAATGTTTCGGTTGTTGTCGCCGGGTGTCAGATGTCAGATACGCGCCGCTGTACACGATGTACCCTTGCAAACATCGCGGTTTCGCGCGCGCACCAATTAGCTAACGACGAAAGTTTTGAGACGTCGTCGGCGAACTAATCAAGATCCCGAGGATACCGTAATCACCGATGATACCGCCACGAGACGTCGTCGTCGGCGACGCTCTAGTCTTCCTTTTCGTCGACGCCTACTACGTCTACGTCTACCCTGACTTGATGCCACGTGACGCACTGCGAAAGGCACCCCCCGCCAGACGAATTAGCTCGAGAGGCTGACTTCGATAATTTAATGTAATTAGCGTGCGAAACGGGAGTTCTTACCAGATTCGAGAACAGGGAGAGGCTGAGATTGAGAGGGAAATTTCGGATAAGCGCTTTGGCCACCGGCGCTCGACGTTACTTATGAACTTTTTCGGAAGCCACGTTTGCGTGTTTGTGTCGTTCGGCGACGAAATTTGAAGACGCGAGCAGCGATTCGCGAGGGTACGGTTCCCTCGGAATTATTTCGACAAATTTTCGTGCAATTAGAATGACCGCAGGCGCAACGAGTTACTTCTTTCCGGATGTCCTTCGGAGGGGACCGAAGTCTGAGTGCATTCGAAGTTTCTCGTTCCTTCTTTTTAGGGTCGTCCTTCCTTTACGCCTTTTTTCTCTGTCCGTTCCTTTCGGGCCTTTGTCCCTCTCCCTGTTTCTCTTAGTTACCCTCTTACTTGGCCTCTCATTCTTTCCCTCTCTCTGCCACTGACCCTTGCGGGTCATCACGCCATTCTTTTATTCTCTCCTTCCCTCTTCCTCATTCTGTTGTACAGTGTATTTCTCTTGGTTCGTATGCCGCTCTGCGAATCATTCTACGTTAACACGTTGACTGTCACGTATAGTTCTTAATCATCGGCCTTTATGTATTTTCTTCACGAATTGTACGATTCTGATTAATACGTGATGAACGGTTCAAACCGTTCGAAGTGCCATCTCCAGTCTCTGAGTCAGAACCAGCGAAAAGGAAGTACGTTTTCGACGTATAGCAGAATACGCGTGCTGCAGCGTAAAGACGTGCCGAGTGTTGGCCGACTATAGAGTAATAATAACTGGCTGATAATGACCGGACGACGCTGTCGGCATGCGACGGACACCGAGTAGATCCGAATCTGCCTTTCTTTCCTTTCCTTCTCGTCTCTACACTCATCCTTCCTTAAAGCCGCTCGCATTGCATCGTTAAAAAAAATCCCACGAGTTGCAAAGCGATAATTAGCAAGTGCCACATTCGGTATCCCGGGAACGGTAAGTTAACCGCGTCGACAAATTGCCGTCTCCCCCGAAACGTCCAAATAATCGCGTCGAAATCTGACGGTAAACGCTCGGCTCGGGACCCGAAATAATTCTCGCGAATCTCTTATGCGTGATCGATGAAACGATGTCTTCACACCGCTTCACTTCGGTCGCCGGGAAGTGTCGAACGGTAACGTCGAAGTTTCGAAAGAGCATTGCCGAGGGGAGGTACTTGCTTCTCGGAAACAATATAAAAATTCGATTCGTTCGCACGGACGTTAAGACGTGGGCTATAATATTCCGTCGGATATTCCTCGCCCTTCGATCCAACATCTTCCTCGGCGGAGCTTAAGATTCGTCAACGTCGATGGCCATGTATTTTTAGGGCGTGCCCGGCACTTAGGCAGTTATGCCCGTCGTCGTTGCATCGAAGGAGTTCAAGGTGTCCGGGCGTAACATGGACGTGCACTCAAAGTTTTCGATTATTCAGGAACGCGAAAGGACATGTTCCTCGGGCGCCGTCGAACTCGCCCGTGTCTAGTCTCTGCTCGGAGCATTAGCTGGCACGTACGATGTCCAGCTAGGATGGTATGTGCCCTAGAACCTAGCACGGAGCACTGATGTCTTAACGGCCGAGGCCACAGCAAACTTCATACTCCCCCGATTTTATGCTAGAAGAAATCGCCCGCGTCAGCCCTTTCAACGAGTCTCATCGTTCACACCGTACTAAACTCACTAAATTGAATTTCCGCCCGTCGACGTGTTTCATTGATAAAAATGTTGTGGTTCTACATACGGCGTTCTTCCTCGCGCACAATGCCCATATACCGGACTTAACTTCCGAACGTATTGCATCGAAAGGCCACACGAGGCCCGAACACGATCGCCGGTCCATTCGGGCGTTACAAACAATGGCCTGATTGATATCTGGCGGCCGGCATCAAAATAATATCGCGGTCGATAGGCACGCCGGGACGAGGTTAAAAGCTTAACGAGTTACAGGCATGATATTGGATCCAACGAAATTTATGGTCCTTGTAGTACCGGTGGGGCCCGTTTGCCTCCCGCAGCGCGGCCCACGGACCTCGCGGTCCACCGGTACATCAATAAGATACCGCGCTCAAATAAATTCGGTGTTTTGACGGCGTTTAATAATAATTCGCCAATTCTACTTGGTCCCTCGCGCTGGCCGCGGTCCAGGAGGATGAGAGGGGTTGAGACGGTAGAACGAGGGTCCGGTTGGTTACCGTTACGAAACAGCTTCGAGCTTCTGCATCGTCGGCCTTGGGTGGCGTACTCCTCTGCCCGCTATTTCCTCATACCGAACGATCGCTGAGCTCTTCCTTCTATTTCGATTATCGTTCTCTTTATGAGAGTATTTTTCCGCGAGCTTCCTTGCAAACCTTTTACGCTTAATTCAAAGTTTATGTGAACGTCAAATTACAGTAGTGTGTTTTGACTGGACGTTTCGTAAGCGTCGGCTGTGTATAGCTGCACTGTCTGTAAAATCAAGAATGAGATATGTGATCTACATCTGAACATGAACTGTAAGGGCAGCGAATACAAGAGCGTAGCTTGGATCGACGTGTTTCGAGTTTAAAACTTGAGTGACACGGGCTGGAGGTTATATAAGAAATTTATTTACGACTCCGCGACGCATGATCGTGAAAGACAGTGAAACGGACGGACAGATAGACTGCTGGTCCTTTTTTATGGTCCGCAGCACGGCTCTGTAATTTAAGAGGCAGTAATTGCACCATAATGGGATTGCACAATTTAACAACTGTCATTACAAGATATACAGGTTCGAACAATGGGACTCGAGTGCGTATTTTTTTTTTCGCCCTGCGCGGCCGTACCGTCGAACGTAATTATTGTGCTTATTTGATTAATTAACAATACGTGGAAATGGCCAAAATATACGTTGCATCGGTGGCTTCGAACCGCGTCTCGAGAGCAGCATCCGCGAACGAGAGCTCCTCGTCCTTTAAAGAGGCTTTCACAACTCTCGCGACTGTTTGCATTCCCACATTTTGTAGACCGCGGGAGACAAATCGTTCTCGCGCTGACTGCCATCCATCATCTACACATCTTTCTAGCAAACAAATACGTCGGGCCGCGTAACAAATGCCTCTGTTAAAGAGAGAAAGAGAGAGCCGTAAGTATACTACCGGCACGCAGTATACAGAATATTGATAGACGAACGAGCCGCGGAAAAGGCGGTAGCGAATGCAATCAAAACGTGTAAAGGCACTTATTTTTCATCGGCACGACCTCGCAGTACGCTCGCACGCGTAATGACTACCATTGAAATTCAACGGTGGCACAGAAATTCTTTGAATGTCATAACTCCGGTGTCGTCGCCTCGACCTCAGTGTAATCACAAAAGTGACTGCTGACAGTGCGAGGGGATTACTACTATTTACAAACGCATTACTACCGCTTTTACACCGTCATTGCGTCGATTAGTACCATTCACGGGAGTACACCTGTACCATCGGCAATTTTAATCACCTCCGGTTGCGAGGTGGCATCATACGGGTGGCTAGGCGAATCGGCGATTTCACAATATAAACGAAGAAAGAGAGAGGGAGAGAGACAGAACGACACGACAATGGCCCTCGAAGCATCGTACGTCATCGGAGGCTACCACATACCAGAGTCAACGTGTACGGCTGGACATGCACTGGGACACACACTGTATATAGAAATAGCTTCGCTCCTCCCGGCCACTTATTTTTTCTGGCTCAGCGACTGCCATTAACTTCTGCCGTTTGTACCATATGTGCGCCGCTGTAATTATATTGTAAGAGTAGCTTGATTGAAAGGCAGCGTTGGGTTCCTTTCGCGGAGTGGCCGCGTACCTATGCCTCTGTGTGTACGCATGTACTATGTACACCCAAGACAGACGGAATAATGAGCAGCTGCTCCCTGTGAACGGTCACTATACTTACGGTCATGGACTTACATTGGTTCTATGGACTAGCCTCTATACGACTTTGCAGCGTTACGCTGCAAGTACATAGACACCAGTGCGACGTGACTTCCAGATGACACCGGTAAAAATCACTTATGGACGGTCAATTTTGACGGCGGACGACAAGCGTGTTCTGCCTTCTCGACGTAATGTATGCAAATCTCGCGAATTCAATACCCGCCTTTGAGCCCGCGAGCGTCGATGATGACGGGTCGTGGGCTAATGGACGCAGAGTCCTTTCCTATATTGACCGAAATGCCCAAGTGCTAATTCCAGGAATGCCGACGCGAGTGTAGCGCGCTCGAAATTCGTCTGTAACTTTCTCGCATTCGTTCTGCCGGTGCCGCGGCACGGCATGCTCGAGCTTACACGCTCAAAAGCGGCCCCGTCTTTAGAGGATCGTATCTCGCAGCAGTCCTCGTGTTTGACGGAATTTTATGTCTATTTTAGAGAGACACGGTGTATGGCAGCGGAAGGTGGAAACGGTGCAGGAGAGGGGCAGACGGAACAGAGTAGAAGATATTGGTGTGGAGAAAGACAGGGAACGAGGGAGGGAAGGAGGGAGACAGGTATACCGAAAGGGTACGGGCAAGGAGGTAGAGAGAAGGTATGCCGTTGATGGTACACATGTAGACTCGCTACCGCGGTAGTAATGTATTCAGTTGGGGCGACGGAACGGCGGCGTCGATTTGCCCCAAGATTTACAGCTAGCACTAAATATCCGTGGCTCGGTGTTATTATCGACTTTATTACACCCCCTGGATGCGCGTCTACCTCCCTCCCCCTCCTTCGCTCTCTCACTCTTTCCTATAGCATGTTGCCGGGACGATACGGGGTTAACAGAAAGAGCAAATGTTATTTCGCGTCTACTCGTCGTATATCATCCTTGGGCTCCATTGATTCCGCGTTGACTGCGCTTGTTCCACGCGCGAATGCGCCCAAAGAGATACAGAAAGTACGTGTCTGCCGGTGTATGGCGCGCGTTCGCGCGTGCTTCCGCGTGCATGTGTATGCGCGGCGTGCGCGCGTATGCAACGTCACATTCGGCCAGACAATGCGCCCTACGAGAGAATGGAGCGCGCTACACCGTTGTCTCTCCCTTTTAGAGAGTCCACGTTCATGTAGACGCACCCCCTGCGTTCGGTACGTGTGCGCGATCGTAGGTATCGCGTATGTTAAACACACTTATGCACGTGCGTATGCCCGCTTTCGAAGCGGCAGCTCCCCCTCCCCGTAATATTTCTTATCTCGCCTGTCACGAAGTTTCGAGTGATACCGCGATGTGAATTCGGAACCGCGACCAAGCGCGCGCCACGCGGTAATGTACCCGTTTTCTCCGGTTTTGTCGGTTTCGTCGGGCCGTGCCCGTTTTCAGAGTACCGTCGGGTTGCGCGAGATGCGCCTTGTTGTTGTTCTTTTTTTTTTTTGTTTTTTTTTTCTATTTTCCCCCGACATTTTTTGTCCCGCTATTTTTCACTTTTTCCGACGCCAACGTGTAACGTCACGTAGCAGCGGGGTAATGCGTTGCGTTACAATGGCGCCGTGGCTCTGAGATCGAGCCGGGATGATAAGCGAGAGGTAAATGTGGTTTTGAGGCGCCGGGAGAGAGAGGAATAAATATTTTCGAGCCGCGCCGGCTAACAACTGAAATACACTGGAAGCAGCTTTTAATGTAATGATAAAAGAATGCGTTTTTCGTCGTTCCACTGTTTCGGAAAAGCGCACGCTCTGATTACTTGAATAAAACGAGTTTGCCGGGGGGAAAAGCCGTTGTTAATAAACTAACTGTTGAAAAGCATCAAACGAGATAATTACGTCGCGGCATTGCGGCGGGTAACGAGCGTTGCCGGCGACTGAGACAAGCTTGAATCGCGCTAAGATTACTTTCACGTAACTCATTATACCTCGTTAACGAGACATTTATCTAGCGCTATCGCGGAGAGCGAGTTGACGAGTCGCGGGCGACTGATCGATGAAAGGAGGCGAAACAAAAGGATTATTAATCGCCCCACCCTTAGTCGCATGCACGTCGTCGTTCCGGTACTTGTTTTTCAAACGCCTCGAACGCGCGCGCACAAGTCACGTTTTAATCACAGTCGCTTTCGCCGTTCGCGATTACCTTTTAGCTGCTCACGACTAAAGGAGCACACAGCCGCGCGCGCGTCGTTTTAATTCCCAGTATGACTTGCATTGGGATGCGATTGCGGAAATTTCCAGCGGGCTCCGCTTCTATTTGCGACGGTTGTTTGAATGCGATCCATTGTTGGTTCATCATGGCGGGCGGGGAGGCCACGTAACGCGGCGCCGCCATTTGTTGGCCCTCGCCTTTATGAACGGTGAAATTTCAGGAAAGACGAGCCGCCGGTCCCGTGCCATTTCGATTATTCATCGACGGTGAGAATGGAGAAACCGCAGGGACAGGATCGCCAAAATGATTTTAGCGGCGAACGGCGCGAGTGCTACCACGGGCTAAAGCGCGCGCGTTCGCGTGGGACAAAGAGAGAGGGAGACGCGGAATGAGGAATTGTAAAGGGGATGAGAACGAGACAGACGTACGGTGAACGCGGGGAACGCACTGCCGGAGAGAGCGAGGGCAAAGCGGTCGGGACAGTGAGAGCGAGGAAAATGAAGGATCACGGAGAGAACTAGAAAATGGCAACGGAGAAGGACAGAGAGTGGCTTACAGAGCGAGAGAGAGAGAGAGAGAGAGAGAGAGAGAGACGGATGACGAGGTGGGGGAGAGGGAAGGGACCAAGAACGAAGTGAAATTTATTCGCGTACAAACGGATGTAAATTTATTTAAATTACGCGATTTCGACCGGGGGGTTTATTGTGGCACGGAACGTGGCTTTATTTGCTTTATCACTGCGTGGGACAAGGGATGGGCGTGGAGCCGTCGGCGCGCGCGAGAAGGATTCTATTTTGCTGGAAATTAAAAACTCCCCGGCGCACGCGCGCGCGCCTCCTCGACGGCGACAGCCCGTTTGGAACGCGTCTAGCGGAAGAGTGTCTTTTTAACCTCGCGCGCTTCTGGTTCCGAGTTACTCTTCATTAATGACGCGTCCCCGCGAGATCGATGAAATTTCGTTACAGGACGGAGGGTGCGAAAAGAAAACGGTCACACGTCTCTGACACGCAATTGTGCGTTACACGAGTCTCGAAATGTACAAAGTTTCGCACGTATCTCAATGGTAATAGGTAATGGTTTCGAAACCGGATTCGAGAGTCGATTAATTTCGATTCGATCGGCGGTTAGCGAGCGTTAGAGAGCACCGTGCCTGGTATTTGCTGTACTCTCATGATGCATTACGCAACAGTTTTGTGACTAGGTACGCGGACACTTAACATGCCCGGGTGAATAATTTACCTCTATCGCGTATACATGTACATCGCGCTACGTGTGTACGAGCACGTATAGGCGAGCACACGTACTGCGTGCCCACATACGTACATACATACGCACTTGTAACTCGCTCGCTTTCTATGCATCTGCGTAGAGTCGAGCCCCGACCTTAATTAGATTCGTTGTAGGAGCGGTTCGTGCGTCGTCTTTAAATACTCGGTACACGTAACGAGATAAATGTTTCGTCGGCAACACCGGACAGGTTCCATATAACTGCGGATCGCTGATTATCTCGTTACTTAACGCGCTTGAAATGTACACTTTCGTCGAAAGTCATTCAGATGCATGAGCGCACTTAGATTAAAACCAGTAGCCGTGGCCGATATTTATGCCCTGTCGAACGCAGATTGCCCAAGAGACGTCTTCGTGTAATAATTGCGGAACGCGCGAGTCCGAGCTGCCGACGCGTTACGTCGGACGCCGTTCCCCGATCTATTTAGCACGATCATTAATTTATTTAATATGCAACAGTCCCAGGGGGCACGCGTTTCAACTAAATAGAGTCGTATAATTTTGTCATCGTAAAACGGCCTCTATCTCTCTATCTTCCTATCGCCGGCCGATCTCATCTTCGAGTGCAAATTTCAAGAGACGCCCGTCTCGCGCGTCGATTTGTCTTCGCCTCGCGATGCTCTCTTTTCTAGGCTATATTACAAGTCGTTCGTAATTACGACGTTGTTACATTCTCTCCCGGAAGTATCGTTGCCCGCCGCCGCCGTCGGAGGCTTCATTATGAATTTATCGACAGCTGAAAGCTCGACTCGCCGTTAACTTTCCATTGGAACCTGAAGAATATCAGTCAGGCTCGTCGGGGCGCAACTCGGTACTGGCGGAAATTGATTGCCCTCCTTATACTCCGATAGAGATAAGAGCGAGCATTGCTGCCGCAAGGACAAACATGCAACTATCTAATTATTCCGGCCCCCGATCTCGTTTCGCTCCCGCTGCCCACGGTACAAAATGAGCCCGCGGATGGTTTCGTGCAAGGAGGCTTAAACAATACACGTCGATGGATTATCACGGCAAGCCTCTCCAGTCTTTCATCCGCCGACCATGCTACCAGCGGCCTATCCGACGGTCGATTGAATTATTTCATGCCGTCGACGTCGTCCTTCCGAGCGGTGAACGGACGGGTATCGGAAGCCAGCGATGGAAGGAGGAAGATCGAGAAGAAGAAAAGACGAGGGCCACTCGACGTACGTCCCCACCCCCTTCGCGGCTATTGCATACGCATTTATTATAATCCACGAATTCTCCACGAGAGGATTCCGTAGGTCCTCGCTGCCAGCCTCGTTTCCCTTCTACTCTCTAACGGCAGAAGAGGAATGAGGGAGTCGGGAGTGAGATGGCGGGCGAGTGGAGGAGGACGGAAAGAAAATGCTACGAGGGAAGGAGAAAACAAAAATAGGAAGAGGGAGAGGAAGGGGGCAAGACGAAGAAGAAGAAGAGCGAGCGAGCGAACGAACGATCTCTCCCGATGCGAAGAGAAAATATATCGTCGAAACAAAAGCAAGGAGACGAAGCGGGGGCCTCGGACAGGAGGCAGGAAAGAGAAGGAGTTGGAGAGATGAAGGTAGATAAAGAGAGGGCAGTAGAGGATAAGGCAGAAGACGGAGAATGGGATATGGTGAAGGTAAGACAGAAGCAGACAAAAGAGAGAAACAGAGAAACGAAGCGTAGAGGTAGCTCTCGCTGGATCCATGGCCGTGGGTCTGGGGTAACCTCAATTTTTGAGCATAACTCATGTGCGAGCGAGCTGCGCTTAAATCTTCTGTCCGAATAATAAGAGGAGCGCATTTACTTTGGGGGCTACTGCGGTGACAACCTATCCGGGGCCCGTCCACGCACCGCCTGCCTACGGAGAGAAAGAGCACGAGGCAGACGAAAAGGTGAGCGGATAGATAGAGACGGGGAGAGAGTGCGTATTCCTGTTTGGCAAGGCCGAAAGAATCGTTATTCTCAGCCGTGCGCAGGTTGGCCGGCAACCTGCCTTATACCCCTTTGATTTCACCGGTCCCGCGAATCGTCCGCTCGCTTCTGCCCGCTGCTACTGCTGACCACGTCGCTTGTCTTATTCTCGTGAGATCGTCGCTACGGAATCGCGTCGATCCCTATTACTTCGAGAAATTCACATGCGAGGTTCCACCAGAAATTCATTCTATCAAATGTATAGAAGCGTGTTCTGAAGGAAATCTGTCAACTTCACTGTGGTCCCGCGCATGACACTTTTGGCTACTCTCCATGCAAAGAATAATGAGAAAAAGAAGAAGACGATAAAAAGTTGACGAAACTGTCGGATCGCGAGTATATCTGTTTCGCAGACGATTAAAGCCCAGCTATTCTCCCTCTTATCCCGCAAAGATGTGCAATTTTCATATTCCCATGTTCATTCTCTCCCGGCGCACTAATTGCGCCGTATAAAAAGTTTTTAATAACCCCACTCGCGCGGGGCAGAAAATCCTGGCGAACCCGCAAGAACCAGAACTGACCTTACCCGACGATTAAACTCGCACGAATGGAAAGCGAGCGAGCGAGCGACTGTTGTCTCCCGTTGTTCGTCGTCGCAGGCGAGAGCCGGACAAGGAGGAAGAAAGAGAGAACACGAGCCGGGGTGGCTGGTCGTCGATGGCACGAGTGGAATTTGCGCGGCCGTGTCGCCTTCCGCGAAACGGATCGTCCTGTCCGTCACGAGCGCGGCCTCTTTTCCGCGCGATCGCATCGGTTATAGATCGACAAAATTCCGCGCGATCGGAAGCGGGCGGCGTGCAAGAAGCGGGCGCGCAACTAGCTCGCTTTTAATCGTTCTCGAGGGAAGAGATAAAAGGCTCGATTAATGAGCCTTCTCGACGGACGTCGACGTCGCGCACGGACGTGTCGACGGACGGCGGCGCGGCGCTGAAAAAACGCAAAAGAAGAGAAAGTCGCACGCACACACGCGCCAAGCGTCAAGACAAAGTGTTTACGCTCCGAGCCGGCGGCCGCGTGTGCGGGAGTGAGTCCGATCGCGAGGGTCATTATAAAAGTTTTAATCGCTCCGCTGCCGTTGACAAAAAACCGTTCACCCGCTCGGCGAACTGACCGGGCGAACCTACTTCAGGATCTGTCGTCCTGGCTGCCACGGTCGAAGATAAATGCCAATCAATTCGCGTAACTACCTTAACACGAAGGCCATTCGAGATTGGCGCGCGTCCAAGCTTTTTTTCTTCTCTCAAAATTGCATTTTGAATTTCGCATTTAACGAGCTCGCGCTGAAACGAGCGCGCGCGCGCGCGCGCTTTAATCAGAGTGCTTTAATTGAAAGAGTTCGGAACGATGCTTTTTCGCCTCGTTACCTCTGTCAGGTCGGTATTTCAGGCGAAGAAACAGAATTTCACGCGTTTCGACAGCTTTTCCCGGTGATAAGCTGTGCCAAGTGCATACAGACACGGCCGCGCCGGCGAACTCACGCGAAGAAATGGAAAAAGGAGGATGACATGACAGCGGAATAGTTTAGCTCTGTAAATATCGCTTGTATAATCGTTTTACCGCCCACTCTGAAAGTTCGGTAATTAGTTCGAGCATAGTTTACTACCCCTTGGCTTGCCCACCTTTCTGCTGCTCCCGTTTCTTCTCGCTCCTCGGTTGCGCAGTTCATGCCAACCAGCAGCGGGCTGGCTAACATCGTGCCTACTTCCTGCTCTGCTTGTCGAGGAATACCTACCGCCAACAAGTGGCCGACAACACGATCGTATCCCGATCAGCGGCCGTTATTAATAATTCCGATTAACCTAGACGTCCCTTCGTGGCTGTTCGACATAGTCTCTACGGTACACTCGAATCAGATCGCAAAACGCGTCGTTCTAATTAAAATAACATCACCGCGTCTCTTTTCTTTACGCAGAAAATTTACGTTTAAACGTCCGCGCGTCATATATCTTGTCGATCGTCGTTAGAAAAACAGGATCGGTAATTAATACATCGATGTGTCCTTTATTTTTCAGATGCGTGGCGGACATTTTTATCTCGCCTTCCGCGATTCCTATCTCGGCAGATTATCCAGCATCATAACGGCAGCCAAGTTGATGTTCAATCAATAATCGGATAATTGATATTCTCAAGATCGCACACCTCCGAGCGTCCTCAATAACGAGACAGAGAGAATGTAACTGCGACTTTTGATACGCACGGGAACGCACAAGTGACTCGATCGATTTATCAATCACGAGTTATCGCGATGAGCGATCGTGCGGTCCGAACGATGGTGGCCACTAACGTTTCCCGTTGATAGCTGCCTGACAGAACAAGTAAGTGCACACTGTGTCTTTGTATTCGTACACGTCGACTCGAGAGCGATGCAATCATAACTACCACAGCCGCCGCGTAAATTATAAAAGTGGCCGACATGCAAATACGGGATTACCGAGCAATTTGCATAAACGCAATGAAGCAATTACCCATAATATAGCATGTCGATTATTGTGCCGCGGAGACAAATGCGTCTAACCGAACTCTTTCACAAATACTCTTGTAAACCGCTGCCGGCGCTCGCCGAACGAAAAGAACTGCTTTCGACGTGCGACGAGTTCGAGGCGCGCCACAGACAGTTTCCTCGACGCGCTCGAGCATCTTCATTGAAATAGTTTTGCCTGGCGGTCGGGCGAGAATTCAGCGTTTCCGGCGAGCGCGAGGGCAGATAGCGACTTATCGAGTCGAAAGACGCGCGAAACTCATCAGCAAGCCCCGAAGTCCTCGATCGCCTTCCGATTTGGCTAAACGAGCAGACGAAAAGTTTTCGTCGTGAAAGAGAGACAAGCATCGCGCGCTCCGTGCCGAAGCTAGCTCATCCGCCAGCCACTGCCCTGGCGTTTCAGACACCTGCTCGAGTCACTTTGACGCGCGCGGAGCGTTCCGCAGATGAAAACTGAGATTGAAACTCGAAACTCAATCGCGGAACTTGGAAACGCGCTGTATAATTAGTACGACTGTTGCAACCGATACTCTGCCCTGGCGGTTTGACCCGGATCAACCTCCGCCTACCACCCACGCATCCCGCAACAGCTTTTCTCCTCGGCGCCCGTTCGCTTCCTAGAAACTAATTGACTGTTGAAAGGGGTTTCTCTCGTAAATCGCAGAATCGAATCTTCCGGCGGAGTTGCGCAGATGCTGCGGATAGCTCGATGCATCGCGATGAGCAGATAATTTGCGCGGCAAATGAACGTGATTGGCCGGATTTGCGCGCCGTCACAGAACCCGACCGGAGAACCGTGCAGTATATCGAACGGTCGAATGTCAAATTTGATATTCTTCCAGAGAATGCGGATGGATTACTTTTCAAAGTGTCGCGTTTCGTTGACGGTCACGCGCGGGCGGGTGTTTTTATTTCGTTGACGCTGTACTTGAATGCTTTATAGGATCGAGTGATGCGCTTTATACCGTTGTCTCTGTGATGCGGAAAATTCGCGATAGTTTTTTTTTGTTGGTTTTTTGTTTTTTTTTTGCTCCGATCTTTTGTTAGTTTTACGCGCACGTTTCATTTGCGTGCCAACGCGCTCGCCTTATTCGATTTGTTCCGCGCTTTATCTGTAATACAAATATATCCGTAGGTCATAAAAAATGCGCAAATATCAGTGGTGCTCTGAGGCGAGCGCGCGTGTCGATTCCGATTCTATGCGCCTTCCGCCGTCGGCACGTCGTCGTTTCCATCGCTCCGAAATGAGAGTACATTTCAGTATCCCGAATTCTCATTCTCGGCGCGGTGGGTGGATAGTATAGGGTACACGCCTGAAATCACGTTTCGATCGATCCGCGAGGCTCACATTCCGGCACTCGCCGATCCGCCATAAATTTTGCCGACGAGTCGGTACGGCTCGTTGAAGGAGCAGATAAACGGATGTATCCGTTTAGCCGGACGAGGTCTAATTCGAGTCGAGCTGTAAGTTACTACATTGTAAAGGTGAACGTGAATCCCGCTTCCGACTTTACTATCGGCATACAGATTTCGCGAGCCGATACGCGTTTAAGACCCGCCGAGTAAATCTGACTTTATATTCTTTCATATTGTAACTGCGAGCGCTCCGCTTAAACACGGACGATTTCCAAGTTTTCTCTTCCGAGGAAAATGATTGATATTCATCGTTACGTTGCCCGCCACAACACAAGCCCACGGATACGTAATCAGTGACAAGATTATTAGCATTTTAATGTACCGTCGGCCAGGTTTCGGGAAACTTTCGTCCAACGAATTCCGTGCCGCGTCCGCCCTTTGGTGACGATCATCATTCTCTAGCACTTCACGAAGATGAGCATTTAAATTAGAAAATTAGGTTTTCGTAATAAGAGTGCCGTACGCACGATTCCGACGGGGGCCGATGAGAGACAACGTAATAGCTGGTCCAAGAAAGTAGACTTGTCAGGAAGAGTGAAGGACCGATTTGGTAGCTCAAGGTAACTCCGAATTACCCGTCTATACTCTGTTCAGCCGTTACACGGTGGCAGGATCGGATCAGAGGAAATCTCACGTTGTTTTACGAGCAGCGGAACACGGTGATGTCTAACACGTAGTAACACGGGGCACGAAAATTAGATGACACGAAACAGTAGCTTACTGGGACTAGGGCCTTAAAAGCTTTGCGGGCTAACAGTAAAAGTAAAAACAAAACCTCGGGTTAAAATAAAAAGTGTGAGCCGAGCTACGGGAAAAGAGAGACGCGCAGAGCAGACTATAACGGGACGTCGTCGTCGTTGACAAACTATTTTCATAAAACACGCCTAATCGATCGGCCTTAAAAACCTCGTCAGCGGGTCAAAGAGATGGAGCGTATTTTAGGATGGCGGCAAATAAATTGTACGAAATTAGAGGAGTGTGTCGCGGGCAGATGCATAGGAACAAAGAGGCGCTCGCTCGCGCGAGAGGAGGAGAGAAAGAGAGCTGTCGGTCGGACGGGACGTTGATGATGGAAGGAACGGAAGAGGGAGGGGGGACGGAATATGTCGGGGCCCGAAAAGCTCTTCGGGGTCTTATCCGACGGTGCGGCGAGGCAGTACCACACAACACACTCTTGTGTATCGCTCCGCGGGCGGCTGGTCGCAGACATGGGCGCTACAAATGGGCGGGCCAGGCCGTGGTGCCCTCGGGTCACGAGGAGGAAACGCACGGCCCTGCCGGCCACGGTGAGCTCCGGGTGCGAGAGGGACGCGGGCCTGAAGAGCAAGAAGACAGGTTGCCGATGCGGAGGGAGGTGGTAGTGGTGTGTAGTGGTCGTGGTCGTTTGCGAAGGAAGAGGAGAAGAAGGAGGGCTGAGGGCTGAGGGCGGCAAGGGCAGAGTAAGAGGGGCTTTAAGATGGGGCCTCTCCCGAGGGGAGGGGGGGGGGGGGAGGGGAGGGAAGAGGCCGGCGAACGGAGGGGGAAGGCCCCGAGGTAAAGGGGGCCCTATCAAGGTGAACCACTTACACTTTACCGACTGGATTACACTAAGCGATCGAACTCGGGCTCCGAGCACAGAAGGAAGGGTCGCTCGCATTGCGTGCGATCTCGAGTGTTGAGAAACCGACGGAGACGAGGCGACTGGATGCTTCCATGAAGAGAGAGAGAGAGGAGATGCTGCCGGGAGAAGGAGACGGTAGAGGACGAATCTCTCTAGCACCGCGAAACTCGTTTACCTCAGACGTGGACGTTTCGCCGGATGATAGCGTCACTCTCGGAATTGTTCACGCGGAATGCCTTTACGGCTGGTCGGACTGAAAAGTAGAATCCTCCCACAAAGATCGTGAGTTATGATTGTCCGGAGGGTTATTAATTCCGTCGAAATCCATGAATCGACGCGATGAGCTTATTTCCCATTCGGATAACGCCCGATTCGAATCGATCTTCCCAAACACTTCGCCTCTGTCCAACCGATGATGTATTCGCCCACTTTACATAAACCCGCTAATAGACGTACGACCGTTCAACGTCGTTTCGAAGACGCTTTTTCGTCGTGCCAAGGAAACCTCCGATACGTCTATCTCGCGTTCCGATTTTAACGCGAATAGAACGAAAGGGGCCGTTTAACGCTTGATAGGTTCGTTTCGCGTAATCCGTTTCCCGCAGCGAGCCGCTCGAGAGAGAGAAAGAGAGAGGGATCGGCAGAAAGTGCAAACAAGACAAAACGGCGGATCAAAGAGTGGCTGGATCGGCACGGCGAAAGCGAGCCGGAGAAAATGCGGAGGATGAGGCTTGCGAGAATCGGGGTTAGGGGTCACTTGATGGGAATACGTACGGGCGTCCCGAACACTGAATCGCACGGTAAGTGACCGGAAAGCAGCTGCGGGGTCGAGTTAGCGAGAAACGGAAGCGGCAGGAGCACTCTCTTTGGGGGCCAAGTTCCGAACTTCGAAGGCGTGCTCCACATTTCGAAAATTTGCACCTAAATGCGAGCGGTTGCGCACCCGAGTCGTGCTATGCGCGGACGGTAGGGCACATACATATGTATCCTACGAGCATATTGAAAGTGGACGTTCACGCGCGCTGTCATAATTCGACGCAGAAGACGTCCGAACACGAGCATCCCCGGGGCAGCTGCAAATTTCAAGCGTTCTACCGGGCCGTGTAATTTAATTACTCCGCTTAACTGGCCCTAGCGAAATTATGCTCCGTTAACGAAGTCCGTTATGATTGTTCTTATTAACTCGGATAATCTCGTTTACAGGGAAATCCGCGAGAAGATATACACAGGATAATTGTCTACGGAACAATGTCGACGGGCTTTCGACGCCGCGCACTCCTGTATAATTTAATCATTGCGCATAAGTGGACATAGTTTACAAAGTCTATTAGAACGTTTCTTCTGGAGTTCGCCGATTTAATTAAGGACTTTGCCAAAGCGGGCAGGGCTTAACTGCTAGCGTGGAGCGAGTTAAAGTCGCATTTAAGAAATCTACCGGGAAGGGCAGGTGTACGTCCGTCGTAACTATCCTTAATTGCGAGTCCGATAGGCGAGGAAATTTCACGCTTTGAAGGCGTGTCCGGGGTATCAGAAATTCGCACGTACACTCGGCGCACACGTGTGTACACACACGAACGGAGATTCATGCGTTATAGATGCGCGTTCATACGTGCTGTCGTAACTTTCTCGACTCGTTGCAGGAGGAGAAGAAAGAGACGGTGCGAGGGAATAAGATGAAGAACGGGTGGTGAGAGCGGGGCGAGGCGAGGCGAGGCGGCAAGGGGTTGGCGAGCGGGCGAGCGGGCGAGCGGCCGACGGCCGAGGGAGGGGAATGCGAGAGAAACCGGCCGGGGAGGGTAAGAGGATGAGGAAGTGGAGGGTAGGAGTGAGAGAAGCGAAATGATCTTGCAGGCGGCCAGAAGGGAGAAAGAGGACGACGTAAAATGTCGTGCGCGCACGCCCGCTCGTAATTGCAGTTTGCGTTTCTCACGCGAGGATCTTCGACGTGATCTTCGGCTCTGCGCGAGGCTGCGGCAACGGCGGCGGCAGAGAACGATAATTTCCGATGCACGATAAAACCGTTCGATTTATGCTGCGCAGATGAGAAACGGCCATGCGAAGTTGGATTTTGGCAACGCGAGGCCTTAAATGGCCTATGCCGAACTAGCAGCGTGCCGTGGCCGGCGGCCGGGCGAGAGCTCGCAAGACGCCGGATGGCGGATTCCGCGCGAAGCGCACGCAGGAGGCAGAAGCGAAACTTTAAAGGCGTCGTTATGCAGCTGTAATCCGTCTTGAACATTCCGCGGCGACGCGGCGCGGGGAGCGATATTTGTGCACGTCGTGAATTACGCCGATGAATACATTGCGTCTCGTTGCGTATAATTCCACGTCATTCGGTCGTTAGCGGGGCGATTTTTTTCTACCGAGTGCATCGTGCTGAGCGTCGCCGAGGTAACTCGTTAGGATCTTACTTTATAATATTACGGCGCGCTATGCATACCTTTCTTTCGTTGGATTACGCTCGATACGCATATGTAAATATGTACGCCGATTCCACGATTCTTGTGGGCCCGCGCTCTCCGTTTGTCTGCGTTTATGCGGAATGAGGCACGGAAAGTATTCGTTGCACGCGCTGCAATATTCATGTCGGTTCGGGCGCATCAAAATTTAATCGTTGTCATTAGAATGTTCCCGACAGTTATGCTCGTTGTCCCGTGCGTACTTTATGCCCCGCAGATTGGAACGACGGCGCGACGGATAAACTCGGGTAATTTCGTTAAAAAAGTACGTAAAACGAGGAAGAGAGAAGGAGAGATTGAGCGCGAGAGAGATAGGCAGAAACGGCGGAAAGAGGGGGCGAAGGAATATTGCACAAAAATTGCCAGTATGTTAGCGTAATTACACAGTCCTTAAGTTATTTAATCACCGGTAATAATAATAAAAACATACTCTTTATGACGGTTGAACGAACGGCGTCCGGATCATACGTTGCACCCGACGGCATGAGATATCGTATGGCGCTATCGTTTCTTTGATGTGGCGAAAAGGACAATTTTACAGCCGCGCTTTGCAACATTTCTGACAAATGAAGCGATGCAATAACGTGACTAACAAATACTCGTCGAGCGCGCTACCATCGAACGTACCGTGAACCTTGTTCAATCGTTGCCTCTGCGACAACGACAGTATTACATATTCGCGTTTTCCGCCACGCACGCTCAATGTTTTCCTCGCTCACAATGCTACAGACATACGTGACAAACGTGTTGCCGTCGATGCAATTTCCAGCGTCGCCAGAGCGAGACGCGATGATAATTTCCCGACTACCCCGATAATATTCTCAATTCTGCGAACAGCAGTGAGAATGGGAGAGGAAAAAAGAAGCGGCCGGGCACGCTGAACGTCGAGGCGCGTGGGTTATCTGAGATTGATCGCTCGATTTCTATTCAACGTTCTCTGCCTCCGCGGCTGCTCTAGGCCTCTTCCGTTTCGGTCGCTCCTTCGACTCTCACCGTGCTTTCCCGCGCCGCGGCTACGTGGTCAGGACTTCCGTTCGCCAGGTTCATTTTCAATTTACGCAGAATCGAGATAATGCCCGGCGAAAAAAGGAGTATCGCTCGCCCTGAAGTCGCATCGCGATTTCAGCTACGAGTTTCGAATTATTTCACAGAGCTTCGGGGAGGGGGGGGGGGGGGGGGGGTAATAAGTCATCAAGGTAATCAGGGATACTGGTAATTAGCCGGTCGTAGTCGTAGATATTGTTTTGCTCGAGGACGGCGCGGCATATTCTGCATTTATGTATGGTTACCGCGGCGTACGAAACTGTTCCTTGTCGGTACGTATAGCATTACATCCGCAATTCCCACGGGTCAGCGGCCGGTGGCGGGAGGGGGTTGAGGGAAATAGAAACAATTCGAAAATGATACTTAATAGTCGTCCGTCTGCCGCATAATCCTGGCCAATTTAATTACGAACGGTTAATATTCGCTGACGGAGAACGACGAGCGCGAATTGACCATTTTTACACCTCCGTTCGTTGTGCGCGGCGATCGGCGGAGCGATACGTGCGCGCGGGGGGCCGTAAATGTCGAGCGGGAAAATTAGTTTCATCCGCTTTTGCCGGATAACTAAATAGTATGACGGTGCGTCGAGTGTGTTGCATCGAAATCGATCGGTGCCACTCGACTTCTACGGTCGCGCACGGTGCCGGAAACGTCGGCACCCCGGATCGGATAAATTATTTTCCCGGACAAATCAGGGGGAGAGAGACGCGGCACACACCGTCGATTTGCCGCCGTTACGCATCTAGTCGAAAGCTCCACGTGCGCCGGATGGTGCAAATATTGAGACCATGTACATCCACTGTTGTCGTTCACGAACCGAGCCGTGGATTAATGGACGAGTGCATCCACACAACACACACCGGCACGTGTACGTGTGGGCGGCGAGAGTCGGTGTAAGCTCGCGTATGAACGAGTGCGGCTGTGTAGGTGTGCTGTGAATCGGGCTCAAGCCAAGAGTTTGCACACACGGTGCGTCGGGCACGAATAGCCCGCACGCACGTGCGGCACGCGTGCGGGTAGCTCGCAGAAAGAGATTCGAGGCAACCGTTCGCGTACGTGTACAATATTCGGTTTGAGTGGTGTCAAACTCACTCGGAACGACCGTTTCTACTGCCCCGCGTACGGCGCCTCTTCTGCGGTTTTCGCATCAAGAAGACGACCTACTCAACACGCTTGCCCCGGCAAATACGTATGTACATTCCGTACAGTAAACGTTGTCCGCATTATTACGTCGCCGCTTGTAAACAGTGAATTTGCTATCCGTCATGTTGTTCGTACGCCGGTTTACTTTCTTGCCTCTGATATTGCATGTTAATTATATATAGCAAATTCAATATGGGCTACGTTCGCGTCCGTGTGTATTCTGAGATTAATTCGAGTCGGAAGACCCGCGAACATGGAACAAATATTTGAAGAGATCCCCGTGGTATCAAGTTTACGCAGTGTACGAGTGTCTCTGTACTCGTGTACGATCGACGAGCGAAGGGGTTGTTTCGAGCGAGCGCTGGAGACACGAAGCCTCGCATGAACCGTCGCTCGACCTGGTCGCACCCCCTTCAAACGGGGTCAATATCTCTGTCTTTCCACCGTCCTCCATTTTCCTCTGCCCCCTTGGGACATATAGGTTTGCGAAAGAGCAAGAGACAGGCAGTCATTCCGCATGACTGGATGTAAGTACGGTCGATGCTTTTACGGGTCAGAATTGGACGGTTGTGATTTCGACATATTCACACGTGACGCGACGTGATCCAGTTTTGAGGGGAAGAGTACGTTCGAGCGAGGAACGATAATTTCGGCTCCGGTCCGTATGAATATACGGCCGCGATAGAGATAATAATTCAGAATGGAAGGTATTACGGGACAAAGTCGACTATGGAAGATACACGACGTCTCGTGGTCTCCGCCACCCAGTAGCCGGCGAATAATACGCGTTATTTATGGCCGTTAAAGGAACACGACGAAAAATTATCCCAAGGACACAGACGACGACGACGAGAGGTTTTGTGTGGCGCGGAGGACGGAGCGTTCACTCTCTTCCCGCCACGTGGCGCGGACACGCTTCGTGAATTACTTCCGATACGCGAACGACTCTCGATGCAACGCCGTGTGGGAGTCTGCTTTGAATTTACCACGAGTCTCTCTTTTTTTCCAACCCGTCCCCTTTCTCTCTCTCCTGACGCGTGCCCGTTTCAGACGAACGCTGCTCTTTTTCGCTCTCACGCATTTTCGAGGGTGGCCTGACAGCCGCTAGCAAATGCGAGCTCAAGGACTGTGACACGGATTCTGTTTTTCTTCTTGCGACCGTCCTGCGTCGTTGGCACTTAACGTCTGAATGTATGGCCTACTCGTTCGGCTCGCATCCATTTTGCCGCCCCGTTCTCTTTTTCGAAGAACAAACTTCGCGATCCCTCGCGCATCTTGATGACAGGAGCTCTCGGCAAATTCGCGTTCCTGGAATACACGGTTCGATATTTGTAACTTTCGCCGCCGATGTAGTTGTAGGCATAAATGTACCGACGCGACGATCCTAATAACAGAACCGACGTGAATATAAGGCTAAAGTTTCGCCGCAAGCGAGGCAGACAGCCGTCGGAATTGAGAGCCGGGTGGAAATAATTTCTATTTGGATCATTAGAAGACAAAACGTGTCCACGTGTGTTCGGCGATGGTATCGGGCCAACAAGGCCGGTAAGGGTCCGGAACAGTGTGTTGCTCGTGTAATCGGTAGACAGGCAGCGGAGGAGTCCAGGTCCCTTCTCTGAGTGAGCATCGGCAGTGGACCAGTGGGGCAGGTTTTCTCGGACCTCCGGAGAGAATAAGAGAATAAGAGAGCGAGGTGAGAGACCGCGAATGGGACAAGAAGGAGAAGAACAGGGAGGAGGGAAGAAGAGGCACGCAAGAGGCGGCGAGGGAACGGGGAGGGAGGCAAAGAGTTATTACGGACAGAGGTTACGTGGTCGTTGCTGAACTCGTAACTACAGCATCTTGCCGAGTCGTCGAGTGCGGATCGTGGCCGTTTCTCGAAACGGTCCCGAGTACCGGTGCCGAATCAGGAAACCCCAATGCACATTCCGCTTTGTCCGCTCTGTAATTTTTCGTCATTGCACGATTATACGCGAAGCACCGCCGCGGCAACTTCTTGCGTCTGCCTGCGAATGGCCGCATTTTAACTAAATTGACAATTTTCAAGAGACTCATTATCCTGTTAAGGATCGCCGGCGAGGAGAGCGGGGAACAGTATAAGCTCGACAGTCGGTGTGAAATGATCACCGGTTTCCTGGGTATCCTCGCAGGAGCAAAGTTGAGTCCGGCGAACTTCGACGTCGGTCAAGCTAAATGTAACAACTGGATGACCCAGTCCTATTTATGTTGCGTATACCTCGTAATGTCTCGGAGTGTAGTCTAGTTGCTTCCGTGGGAACGTGAAGGCTGACCTCTTTATTCGTAAACGCGAGCGTGCAATATGCTTTACGGCACTTTATTCACAATGTACCCACTGATTTCGATCTGATCGCCCCATCCGCCCGTTCCAGGCCTTACAAGGCTCTTTTCTTCTTTTCTACCAAGGAAATGACGGTTCTCTCACTCTTTAACCCTTCGCATTCTGTCCGGAACGGTTCGTTCCGGCGAGGTAGCAGCAATGTTTCTCTCCGACTGCCCGGTGGGTAGTTGACGTCATCCGAAAACGATTCTGACTGCCTCGGATGCCGTTGGTAGCGGGAGGCCTTCTGATATCGTGCGTAAAGGGGAGGCGTCTCTTGTCAGTAACGCTAGATTCCAGTACGCTGGCCATTCGTACATATATTATGATCACGGTGTCGATACGTGCCGCCGGGTTCGCTCAAGTCAGTCCTGAACCTGACGCAACCTGGCATGCATACCGCGAAAATAAGCGCCGAGGATTCCGTATAAGGGCGACGAACGAGAGACGAACCTTCTCTTAGTAGCTGCTTTCGCGTGCAGATTAAAGAGGCTGCCTGTGACGCAGTATCATCTATACGCATTTCCATTTTGCGAGCAACGTCCCGTTGCGTCTTAGCACCTCAGAGTATGCGGAATATTTTCCGGTCGTGTTCGACGCGTTTCATGCGAATTTCGTCGTTGCCCCGACAACGTCGAGACGCAGTCGACTGTATTATAGGTACGACGGTCCGCGTCGAATTCTTGTTTCATTCGAATATCGGCAAGCAGACGTTGTAACGGGGCGATTGATACGCCGGTATTTCCTGGATTTTTAATCTATCCCGCGTATCTCTCGGCCTCTTTCAATCTTCCCCGTTACTTTTAATGCGTCCTCTTCCTCCGTGTGTCCCTCTCCGGGTTGTCTCTCTGGTCGAGCATTCATTCGGATATTGCCGAATATCTCGGGTGGATAAGGAGAAGTTCGCGGGGCCGACTTCGTGGCGCTTTGTTCGACGCGCACAATGGCGCTCGGCGGGGGAATAATAAGAAACCGGTGGATTCCCGATCGAAATGGACGAGACGAGCAGAAAAGGCAGGGAAAAGGGCGCAGGGAAGAAGCCGCAGGACGGAGTGAGAGAGAGAAGGAGAAAGACAGTGGCCCGATGAGAACGAGGAGCGCAGGAACGAGAGACAAAAGATAAACTCGGCCGACTCAAAGATACGATCCGCCAAATCCACATTTGTATATTCCTCCTTCCAGCCGGGCTCATCCACCCTCTCCTCCAGCGCCGCCGTCTTCCATCTTTTAAGGCCCAACACGTTCCCCTCGCCGCCAGCACCACCACCGCGTACTACCTGCGTATTTTTCGAGACGTCACTGATCCAGCAACGAAGAGATATTCCGCTTGCCTCCTCCGCCTCACTGTCTTTCGCCGGGAGAGAAGCGAGAGGGAGAGCCGACTTCAACTCGGAGCGACACGAACTTATGGAGCAACGAAATTCAACTGTCATCCCGGATAACTATTTACAGCTCGTCCGAGGAAGCGAGGCGGATTCTCGTATACGAGAATCCGTCTGGTTTTCGTCCTGTTGCGTGTACCTGCGGCGCCGGAGCGCCAGGATGGGGCCCCCAGGAGGAGTCCTGCGAGGGCCACCATTTCGCCTGCAGGGCGGTCTGCCCTCATTAGACGACACGCACACATTCACGGACCGATACGCGCCCGCCGTCCTCCGTTCTTTCTCTCTCTCTCTTCGCGGCATGCAATCATCCGCCGAGATCTCCGTCATTCCCCCGAATGACTTTTCGCCTTTCGTCCACCTGGGTTCGACTGTCGTGCCGTTGCGTTGGCCGGCCGCGATGCTCGATTGCGAGAGTAAAATACCGCCTTAAGTAAGCTGTCCCGCGATTATATCCGGCAAGAATGTCGAAGACGTTACGTGACCGCTTAAGGTAGCTCGTCGCGCTTGTAAGTTGCGCTTTTACATGGACGCGGGGCCACGCATCGTTTCGCCAGCCTCGTCGCCACTGTAGCAGATATCGTACGGCCGCGCTTAATTTGCCCCCGCTTACACGTCCTAACGTTCTTTATCGCCTCGATGTTGTCTCTCGGATATTTTCGACGGTCCGTCGGACGTCCCGCGAGTTTGTAATGTCGACGGAAATCGAGTTCTGCCGGAGAGCTTGCACTTATTAACACGGTCCAACTTCCTCGAAGGATCGCTCGCCTCCACCGCAGTTGTTTGTTCTCTCTTAGCTCGCAGCTCGCGGGAATATATGCTATCAGCACTTTGTTGGTCCGCGTCCGGCCAAGATCGAGTGCGGCAGACTTTTTGGACGGTCAAGTTTAAAGTGACGCACGCGGAAACTATTCGGTGAAGGGGAGGGAGTCGCGATAGATTTACGATCGTGAATTACGTTCCGCTATTAAATATGACAGCGATCGTGCGCGGCGGGCAGCGGGAAATAATGTTTGCGGAATTTATTGTCACGACGGTAAGACCTCTTAAGCTTTCCACAAGGGCCATTCGTTATCTTATTCGAACTGGAGAAGTTGGAACTCTTTTATTCTTCAACTTCTGCTACAGATAACCTGGGTCGCTTCCCTACACCCCCCCGCCTTTTGCCTCTCCCCCCCATCGGTCGCTCTGTCCACCCACGCCGTTATCGGGGAAAAGTTCAACAAGGCATTATTATTGCGCTCCCGTTCTGGAAACTGGGTGAAATTAAAAGAAAACAAAGTCGATCATATTTTAAAGCCGGCATCGATAAGCTGGCGCGAGCTTATTACTTTTTAATTAACGTCCAGCGCGTCGGGGTCGTTCGGTGTAGCGGACTTATCGATGGAAACCGGGCGAGCACGTAGCAGGGACCGATTACGCTTCACCGTCCTCTCTCTCTCTCTCTTTCTCTTTCTCTTTTTTTTGTTTCACTCCTCGCTAATTTTTTACGGCCACGAATGTGTCACATCCACGACTCCCTGAATATCTCGCCGATATTCGCCTCATGAAAAAAACGTTTCGGCGCTGGCGAAAAAACGAGGGAGCGGTTTTGGGAAAAAAAATAGGAGAGCGCGGAGTAGTCCGGCGCGCGGGACTGCGGTGGCGGCGGCGGTGGCGGCGGTGGCGACGGCGGCAGATCGAAATTTATCGGGACCGATAAAAGCGCAGATACGAGTTCGTTAAAATGTATCTTTCGATACCATAATCGTTCGTCGAGTAAGATAAAATCGGCCGTAAGCCGTAATAAAATCGTAACGAGATTGCGCCGCGTGGGCGAGGTGGGTGTGCTTCAATTATTTTGGAGAACCGCATGGATTTGAAGTAACGCCGCCGGGGTTTACGCTGAAAATTATTCTGCATTTTTATAGAGCCGCGCCCGGTTTCCACGTTCTAAATTTTGAACGAGGCGTGTGCTGTACCTACTCAGACCGCCGACTTTCTCTCTCTCTCTCTCTCTCTCTCTCTCTCTCTCTACTCTTTTTCCGCGATTGCAGTGTATTGCCGCTGTGTTCCATGTTTCGGTGTTTTCTCATATGGAATAGCGGAGTACGTTGGAAAAGCTTTTTCCCATTTTTTTCGCCCTGATACGCCAATTAATCGTCAATGTCCGTTCGTGTATGCGGCGCGCATTAATCACATTCGATTCATCGTAACACCGCCATTCCCGCTTTCAAATGTCGTCACGTGCCGCGCCGCACCGCGATCTGCGGGACTGCGTAAAGTGCGTATGGGATAATGTGAGTAAATTCACTCGTAATCACTTTATAGTAAGTGACGATAATTAGACCGGGCAATTATCGCCTACGCTCGCGGCGTCTTACGGCCGCATAATGATCCGCGCTCCTTAATGATAGGACGTAAAATTCCTACGTGGCATTATCTCCGTAAAGTGTACACGTCGCTTTATTGCGGGTCTTAATGCAGCCGCCGAGTGTGCGCATAATTTCCGATCGGCCCTTCGTAAAATTCGCGAAAATATCATTTAGCGCGTAAAAATTACGCGTCATGCAATTAATCTGGAATAATAAAAAAATCTCATTACCTTTTTACGATATCGCGAGCACCGGTACACGGTGTCGATAATTAACGCTCGATATCGCACGGCACGCCTCGCTTTTTCTTCGTCCCACCTCGCGGTAATTTGAAAAAGAGAAGGAAGAAAAGGAAATGCCGGGGGAAGGGCGAAACGATCAAGTGGCTAGTTGTATCTACTTAATTACCTGCGCCTGTGTAGGTCGAGCTGGATCCATACAACGTTCCCGGGTATAAAGTGCACAGACTGCACCGTGTGCTCATTATGAGTTAAACGTGTTGAACGTTATATCCGCAATTTCTTCACGTCTCTCGAACGTTGAAACAATCATCGATCGCCCGTTACGTTCATTGCGTTAATTAGTTTCAACTCATCGATCGTAGGTACTGGCTTCTTTGATAATCGTAATTTCGGAGGCTCTCTTTTTTCCTTGAATGAATATGTGAAGAAGAGTCAGAGAGAAGGTTCGGAGGAGAGAGAGAGTGAGAGTGAAACTGGCCGAAGAAAGAACGAACCGATCACGCCGCGAATTCTTCCTGCTCCATTACACCCACCGCGGGCGATTATCCGAGGTGAATCCTCTCTTCTCCCCTCCCCTCATCTCCCCGCCGTTCTACCGATCTTCCTGCTTTTTTCTCTCTCGCCTTCCCTTCGGTCGACCGTTATAAACAGGGACGTGGGCACGACCATGGGTAGGTACCCAGCGAGAAGTCGGGATTAATTCCGGGCCCTGCATTTCGGATCGCACGGCGTGCATTCGCGGGCAACGAAGGATGTTTTGAGTTTAAATACTTTTGCTCGAGCGAGAGCCGGAAAGGGGGGTCCCCTTTTTCTCTGTCTCATCTCTCTCCCATCCCGCTCGCTCCCTTATTCTTCAGCGTCCCTCGCCTCCCCTCCTTTCTCGCTTAATTTATCGTCCAAGTTAAATACTCCACGGGGCCCACGGGCGGACGAAGAAAAGAGAGAGTCCTCTCGCTGCCCGGCAGGAGCCAGAAATCGAGCAACGCCGAAGCAGCGGCCAGCGAAATCGAGTTGTGAGAGGCAGCGCGGCGCGTGCTGTGGGTTTCGATCGTCTGCGAAAGCCGAATCAGCCGTTTTTCTAATTACACGAACTACGTACGACTGTCCTCTCGCGAAGACGGCGCGCGGGAACTCGCCGGCGATCGTCCTGCATTCGGACTTTTTCTCGGCTGCAGTTGGAACGCTTGCTGGCATTAAGAGTACAGGCCGAAATTTTGCACATTTGTTTCAACGTAGCCCGCGAGTTTCGCGGAACAAGCCCTCGGGGATTTTCGAATAATGCCCCGACAAAATTTCATCTTTTGCCTGCTTATTGAGAACGATTTTTTTTGTTCTCGCGGCCGCCGTCGGTGCCGACGGAGGGGCTTACACATTCAGGCTTTTTCAGATAATTCCATTCCACGGTGACATAATCGTGTCTGCTAGCACGGGGGAATTGGAGCGCGTATATTCAAGCTTCGATAGCCTTATTCGCAAACGTGCTTATGTGAATTCATGTAAAATCGCTTTGACGCCGACCCGTACAGCGTTTTTCAGGGCCGTGGTCGAAGCAAAATCAAAAAGGCGAATCGTCGTGGAACGTGATTTTCCGTACGTTCTTTGTTTCTCCCGACCGCGAGCGGTCGAAAAAGTGCGATCGACAGAACGGATTATCATCCTCGTTGTGACAGCGACGCGCATCTCACGCACACGAATACGCGTATTAATATGTACGTGCATGCGGTGTGATGCAATGAGGGCAAGTGAATAATTGCCCGAGTCACGTTGTGTCTCTGTGTTAATTGGGGACGTAACTAATCTATCCAATAAACACTTCTGGCGGAAGTCTTTCTTGGAACATAACTTAAGAGGTTGAGGACCCAAGACGATGTTAATATCAGGGCAACAATATACGCGACAAAAGGCATGCAATCGTGCTAACACATAAAAAACCGTATAATTTAATCTTTAAAAAAATGTACGACTATTTGAACGAATGTGATGTAAAGTGGCGACGATTTTTGACAGCCAAATCCTTTGAATCTCATGCGTCGCGCCACTCTCGTTCATGCTCTCGAGATTATGTTCCACGGAAATCGTAACCCCGGACGTCAGGGTGTCGTTTGGCCCCGGAATCGAAGAGAAATGCGAACGCTCGACGAGACCGTTCCTCACTCGCATCAGATTGCCGGGTATCCCGATCCTCTTATTTTGCGAACATTTCAATTTTCCGTATTCCCAAGACGGCGATTCATTCTCCTGTCCGGTAACAGCGCGAATCCAGTTGTCGCGTTAAGTCGGCGCCGACGACAGAGAAGAGACACACTTTTCGTGATCTCGAAACTCGCCGACGTAGAACACCGAATTCGCCTCCGACCCGACGGGCTCGATTTCCTGCACACACATACACACGCCAAAGTACACATTTACCGTGAAATCGGGTTAGGAAACTTTGAGGCCGCGTTACGTTGCCCAGGTGCCTTACATCTTGCATGCTCGTTTGCGGCAAAATATAACTCTCAATTCGGCGCTGTCGTATTCCAGCGCGAGTTATCGGATCCGTTCAATTTCTTCCGAAAGTTCGGAATAATGAAGTGTCTTAAGATAAATTCAATTTTGAATGAGAGTCAACGTCGGTGGGCCGCGGTATCGGGAATGCGTCGCGCGAAGTTCGCCGAACACGAAACTGGATGTTGCGGTTGGACGAGAGACGGCGAAAGAAGGACGACCGGAATCGTTCGATTAATGACGGATTAAACGATTTTCCGTGAGACTTTGTGGATCGTCGGAGCCAAGCTGACTTCGATCTACGGGAGGCACGTCTCAATATTTGGGAAGATATAATCGGCTTATAGTCTCGAGGCTGTAACTTAGGACGCAGCTCTACCTGGGCGCTCGCGTTCCACGAACGTGACACGTGAACGGGTTCGGATATCTTGAGAGAAAGAGTAGCCGTGCGTGCGAGGAAGAGAGAAAATAATAAAGATTGACCGCTGGTAGGAGAGAGAGGGAGCGAGGAAGAGAGTGAGAGGGAGCGGACGAGAGCGAGAGTGAAAGAGGGAAGGACAGGAAGAGAGAAGCCAAGAGAAACCGGGGGCCCTCTCGACATCGTATCGACTCGGTGAGGAACACGAGATTTCAATTACTCGGCTACCATTTCATCAAACCGGGACTCTCGTCCTGCCTGCCTCTCTCCTACAAGACCCACCTGAGAACCTGCAACGGCCGCCATGTCATTTCTAACGAGCGACGAAATGGGACAGACCTGCATACCGAGGACCTTCGCCTTCGTCTTCGCTTTCGACTCCGTCCAGCCAGAAATCCTGCCGGCTACTTTCGATCGGGGCCTCACGAAAATTCCGCGACGCTCGCCCGTGAATTTATCAGCGTCGATAGACGTGCGCCCTTTTCGTCGCTTTAGTAAAAATGATTTTCTATATTTGTGCGAACGACACACCGTACTTGTGGCATAATCACGACAGTGCCGAAATAACTGCCACGCGTTGCGCGGAGCTGCAAGTGAATCGGGCAGAAAGTTGATTGCCCGTTCCGCCGAGTTCGGAAGTTCGCACAGTGGCGGAGGCAATACTTTCCGGATGCTTAATGGCACGTTCATGTGTCGTCGAGTTGAAGCGGGCGCGTTAGTTTTGGAACTCGATCCGGGTGCGCTTCGAATTACCTGCCTATGCGGTAAGCCGGTCGCCGAAAGTTTCGAAAGTTAATTTCTCGTTTACTTTCACGGCAGAAATTTAATATAGGATCGTTACTCTCCGTCGAAATGAACATAAATTCGTCGCGATTTCCGTCTCAAACGAACCGGTCGAGTGACGAGTTGAAGTTGAAAGACGGACCGGCTGACCGTCAGGGGAACTTCAAAAATCCGAAGAATTCCGTCGTGATAAGGACTAAGTGGTCTCTTCATTCTTAGAGCTACCCATGGAGCGGAATTTCGTGAATGTAAAACGTCGACGACTGAATCGGCAGGTAAACGGAACGATATCAGAGTGTACCCTTTCATTACTTTCTTAAAACAAATATCTATAATATCCTTTGAAAAAATGGATCTGTCTGAGTGAGCGAAACCTGGCCGTTCGACAAGCATCATTTTCCTTCGCCGGACGACTTCCTCCAGCAGTCGCACGTGCAGCCTTGCAAATATGTACATTTGGCGGCGGGTCGCAGCGTATTTCAAAGTTCACGCCGAACACGCAGATGCATATCGCAGAAGCGTGTACCAGTTTCGCAGCGCGTAAAAAAGTGAAGATCGCAATTGCACTTTAGTGTCCTCGCGGCGGCGAAGCGTCGCCTCCGTTATCTAGCTCGGCGAACTACTAGAAACGTCGGGCTATAGGCCGTGCGGAGCACCTCTTATCGACTTCCTGGAGCTCGTTAATGCTCCGGCAAATACTAATTAACGAGATGCGCGGGCGTTTGTCATCCGCGGCGGGTTTCAGCTGAAATTTTCAAGCCGATGCGACTCGCCGCGCGTATCTCCCCGGCGAGCGGAGAATGGCTCTGCGCGGAATGGAAAATAGTTTAAATTAGAGGGCGAACGTCGCCGATCGTACTGTTATCGTGGGACCGCGTCGCAGATAAGATGATCGCGATTTCTAATTGCGAGCCGGCCTCGCGGTATCGCTAAACACGGCGGAAGTGAGAGAGGGCGAGAGGAGAAAAGTGTGTGGCGCAGCTCTCTTTACTGTGTGCGCGCCGCGCAGATGTTTCCCGCCGCCGTCGGTATTTACCCTATTCGGCCCTTCCGCCCTTCGATCGCTTCTAATTCGCAGCCGCGGGACCAGTAATTTCCGAACATAATTAGAGGCATTCGTCCGGACACATGTGTCTAGCGCGCGCTGCTGTCTCGCGTGGATCCTCCTCACCGCGTCTTCTTTCGTCTGCGCCGATTCATAAAAAGGCGAGAATTAGTCGGACGATTTTACTCGCTTGTCAAGAGATCCCGCTCGATGACGCCATCGCGCTCGGCCAATTAGCGCGGACTCTTTCACATCCATTAACTGGATAATATTACACGGTTGGAGTAAATTGCGCAATATTAACTGTTTGCCGTTAAATTGAAATAGTCGAGGGATCGATGGATATAAATGAATGAACGATCGCGCCACTCGAGCGTTTTAATCAGCGTATTTCGAGAGGGCACTCTGCCCGTCCAATTAAGTATATTTTCGTCGTTCTCTCATTTGCATCTTGCATACCATCAAACGTCGGCGTCGACGTCGACGTCGACGTTGACGTCAGGCCGTCTTAGCGAGGAAAGGCCACGCGACGTTTTTGCCCGCAGTTTCAATTACCTGCGAATCATCGCGGAGCGTCTTTCGGCAAACACCGGCGCCGACAGACGCGAGATTGTAGAGCGAGCGGAGGGATGGGGGATGAAAAGTGTGGTGGACGAGACAAAGGGTGAGGGTACTCCTCCATTGTTTTCCTCCTTCAATTTCAGCCGTGAGCGTAGGTGCGGCAGATGCATACGTGTGCGACAGATAAAAATCTACAGGGAAAGCTGGGTGCTGAGGGAAATTTACTAAAGCTAGGTACGGGGGTGTTCCGGAGTTTCGGGCTTGGCGCTTAAACACTGCGGTGTTACATAATCCTGGAGGATTAACCGTACTCCCGGGGGATTAACTCGGAGAGACGGATTGGTAGCCCTCTACTCCTTCTCCCGTCCACCCACGCCCGTCGACTAACCAGCCCCCGCCCCACGTCCTACTTCCTCCTCCGAGTATCTCTTCGGGTCCGTGGCGAGCGAAGTGAAAATATGAAATTATTATTGTTGATACGCTCGCCGGTGCTTTTCAACGGCGGCTCTTGCCTCTTGCCTCTTGCCTCTTGCCCGAAGAAATGGGCCACTCCCGTTTGCCTGCACATTCACCAAAGAATCCGTTTCGGGCAGCGGCGAGCGCGCGCCGCCGCGTTATTGTTGCACGAGATCGCGACGGTAATTGCGATGCTGCGGGTGGTGCGGCGAAATACACCGCGATGGAGCTCGAAGAAGCATGAAATATTAGCGCGGCTATCGCTGTTGGCACGATTCCCGGCGTATTGCGTTATGCTCGCTAATCAAAAGACAATTTCACCGGAACACACGCTCGAAGCGTGTAGGCGCGCGCGTCCGCGGAGCGTATGCGGGTCTCGACTGACGGCCCCGGCTCGTTCCACATTTCCCGTCCTTTTTGTCGACCGCGGGAATTCGCCGAGTCGCGGGTCCCGTGCGAACGAGGTTCAACGTTCCCGCGGCACGTGAGATTTAAGTTCGCCGTAACGCGATATTAATATTCGAGCCAAATCGGCCCGTATATCATGGCGCGCAAACGATTCAGGGATGGGCAGCAGGAAAAAGGCGACGCGCGAATCTACACGGCGCGTCACGAGAAAAACACGGCCCGGGAACATCGAACCGGGGGAATTATTGCCACGGATTCTTAGAAGGCGCCGGCGGAATTTTGTGCGCGCCTAGCGCGACCTTTATGCGAGCGGGCCCCAGCGACGAAACGTTTTCTTTTTTTCTCTCCTTCGTACTCGGCCCCGGGGTCCCCTTTACGGGGCGCGGTTCCGCAGATTAATTTTAACAATTTTCGGCCCTTGCGTACCTCTTTTTTTACGTGCCTGCATCCTGCTTCTCTTTTCCCTCGTCTTCGCCCGACGCGATTAAGCGGAAATGCAGATGGACACGTGCGTACGATGGGAGAAATCGCGATGAATGAATGTCGTCAAATCAACGTTCATATAAGAATGAGCCCAAAAACACAGGACTATGTCAAAGTATGCCGCGTAGGATTAGTTCGTACGGCTTCGCCGAAAATGAAGCTAAATGGAAATCCGTGGGATACGCGTCGATTCAATCATTAAACGCTGAGCGCGGCTGCGATTTCAAAACGTTCGGACAGACCGGAGCCCGTCAATGACGCCCGAGTCGTTTGACCGAAAAAATACGTGATTAAAGGCAGATTATTTAAAGAGGCCGAGCAGCCATGAAAAAGAAGGAACCGCTGGCGGATGGAGGTGGGTCGTAAAATGCGGACGTATATAAGACGTCTACTCGCGACGTCGAGCGAGGAAGGCCGAGCGACAAAATCGTAATCTCGGCAACACGTTGGATAATTATTCAGATATTCCCGAGAAGAATGTCCGAGGTATCTAGATACCTTTAATGGGGCAAGCTTTCAGCCGTTATCTGGGCAAGGCTCACTCGGGCTTTTACTCGGCTCAGTCGCCTGCACAGATAAAATACACTCGTAGACCCACTATCCCTCTCTCTCTCTCTCTCCGTCCCATCTCGCCTCTCTCTCTTCCTCTCGCTCCCTTCAATATAATTAACCGCTATCGGGGCGCTTTTTTTTTGGATCGAAATTCCATTACGAGCCATTTATTTTATGCGTGCGTGATCGTCGTTCCTCCACTCGTCATTGAATACAAGAGCGAGAGAGAGAGAGAGAGAGAGATAGGGCTGAGGAGGGCTTTACGAGAAAAAGAGCGAGAGAAAGAGCCGCGCGTCCGATAAGAAGAGAGTCAGGTACGCCTTGGCTAACGTCGTTATATGCGAATAAACGGGGCCCCGTCGTGAGAGAGAACAGAAACTGTAAAGTTTTCACATGATAGAGATAGCCAAAGGATTTAAGGAATTATTTATCGTCCGGGACTCTGGAAGTCTCGCACGATATCGTCTAACTAAGTCTCAGGGTAACAGGTGACGGAAATATTTATAATTATTGATTACATTGGTTATTCATGCGCATAGATAATTCTTCGGCGCGAATGACGCTCCGATACGTAGCAATTCATTAACAGATACCGTCGAGTCCATTTCAGCCGCAAATTACTCAGCTCTGAAACGTCCGCGTATAGAGCTACTAAATGCATTTACAATTAACAGAGAGGAAACCCATTTGCCACCGAGGTTTTCCTGTAGCACAGCGACATTTAGATGAACAATTCTTCTCATTTTTAGCATACAATCACTTCCTCTGAAACGGTCTCCCACGGGGAAAGAAACGGTCGCAGAGTCAGTGGACATTCTGGTCCAGCTCTCTTCGAAAGTCCTGGCCCGGTTATCGGCGGGATCGTGACAGTCCATAATTTCCTAAGGATCCCGGCGCGGGAGCAGAGACGCGTGCAGTGCGGCGCATGAGCATCGGTGCACCGATGGCCAGGTGATAACCGTGTAGGAAGAGCACCGGCCATTGTGTTATCGCTCGTGGTAACGACGCGTCTTAGGCACCGGTTCGTAGCCAGCTGTCGTTGGCCTGGAAGGAGTAGGGATCGTTTATATTGAAGAAGGAACAGGTAGAAAGTGAGAGAGAGAGAGAGAGAGAGAGACCGAGAATTGGAAGGTTGATACAGAATGCACGTGAGCCGTCTCATATTAATGCGTCTTTCGCAAGTATCCCCTTCGTGATTTTTTCAAGATATCGTACACGAGCGGGCGCGGGCGCGCACACGCGGTCAGCCCTCGAAAGGAATATCAATTTTGAATCCGATCTGTGGATACGTGCTGTCGTTCCATCTCGGTCTCTGGAACTCCCTCCGACCGGTCCCAAACTGGTTCTCCACTCTCGTTGTGCATCCTCGAAAGCTCCTTCAATACCTTCGCTCTTGGACATCGACAGACGATTCGTTATGATCACCGCGAAAGGGGCTATCTGGATGCAACGCGCGCAGGAGGACGGAGAGGGAGCGAAGGAGCATCTACTAATTGGTGACTCCACGTGTCACGCCGGAATTTTTTCATCCTTTTACGTCTTCTTATTGTTCCCGCTCTAACGTACCGCGAAACGATCGATTGGCTCTCGAAAGCGGCACTTTCTTCTGGCCACGAATTTCGTCGAGCCAATCAGCGTTATCGGCCGGCCGCGGGATAATTAGCCGGGCTAGAGTTACGCTCGTAGACGTCTAGCGCGAAATACTTGTGCCGAGCGATAGTGATCGCGGTTATTGCTCGCTAGGCAGTCGCGCGCAATTAATTATCCCCCGCGCTCAATTTATTTTCATAAAAGTGTGTTTACCTTGCATACGATTAAGATATATTGGATTGAACGCCAGCGAAGATAAGGCGAGTTCCTGCTCTCTCGTTGTTCCTTTGGCGCGCGGGTTTGCATCAACATAGTATCTACGTCGGGCATCCGTCGTCGTTCATCTCCCCCCCTCCAGCGCTGATTAATGAACTGCCGTGCATCGTTCTCGTACGGCTGGAATCGGATACGTAGAAACGGTCGAGTAACATTAATAATGACATGCTAAAGTTTGTTCGATCCGGCGTCGCTGATCTCTAATCGAATGCCTGAAAGCGAGTGCGAGCGACGTCCGTTACATCGTAATTAAGCTCCGTCCCGGCTGTCCTTCCTTCCTTTTGTGCCCTGACGAGGACGGTTGTGTCGCCGAATACGAATACGAATGCGAAAGCGATCCGGCGAGGAAGACGTTCCTCTCCCGCTTTAACGAATACCAGACAAGCCGATGACGAGCCGTCAAGGGACCAGCCGTCGGCGCTGATACTCAATGCCTTCTCGCTGAATAAATTTCACGCGCCGCGCAAAAAGGCCATTGAGTGTGCGAGTAGGTGTCGACGCCGTAAGAAATTATCGTCCTTCACGGACGTGGCGCGCGCGCGAAATCTCGCCTTGGCCAGAGAAACGATATACTCTATGCTCGCGGAAGCTCGCCGACGTCGTCGAAATGGAAACGCAAATGTGCCAATTAATCAGCGTTAATAAGCGTTCGTCCGTGGCCGGGCGCCGGTTGTTGGCGGGAGATAAAAGGCGCGCGTGCGCTCGTTCTGTTTTTAACTTAATGACTTTCGCGACGAAGAAGGAGGCCGCATTAACGCTTCCCCCGGCAAAGAAAGCGAGGGCTCGCTTTCGAACCGGGCGACAGAGACCGGGACTGCGAGGGTGGCAGGGGAGGGATGGGACTGAAGAAAACGAGGGCGAAGCTCGGTTCTTTCTTCGACTTTTCATCAGTCGCGAGAATGGTTTTCGATTAAGGTGCCGGATTGGCGGAAGAGGAGAACGGGACGAGCGCTCGAAGAGGCAGAAACGAAGACACAGACCGACCGACCAGGACAAGTGGTTAATTACGGTGGCCGGTTATAAGCCGTCGCGACGGCCAACTTCTCATTTAAGTCGACGGCCCAGCTTCTCGATTAGCTCATAAGAGCTATTTGTCCATTATAGTCTCGCGAGGCATCCCGACGACCCTTGAAGAAAGGGTCGATCAGACGACTGCATTCGCTATGGCGATTTCAAGATGTTCGCTGGCCCCCTTTGCGCGCCCAATGCTCTCCTGCACGGGCTTTCATTGTTCTCCCGCAATTCCAATCTTTACGTACTTCAACGAGTTAATGCCGTTAACCTCATTACTATCGGTAATGATGGATGCGCCGGCCGCCGCAAAACGTTAATGCAGCCAGATTTCCACTTTCTGTTTCAGAACTTCCGAGTCTGCCAGCTGGAAGGAGATTAAAATTTAAGAGTTTATACTTAAAGCGATTTCCTTGATGGACGTGCCGCCCTTCGACCCACTCTACGTTTACTTTTGTAAATCTAATTATTGCGGTTCCATTAGGTAAGCAAATGTTTGTTATCAAACGGTATAAATCTGTTGGTTAGAATAGAATTCCTACTGAATTTATGAGATGGATTTAACTATTCCGGTCATTTTTACTTATACACCCAACGCGTAGAAAATTGATGTTTAATATTGAGTAATTCTTGCCGCGCAGCGTGGGTCCCGTTCGATGCATGAATCATACATGAACATTTTCGGCGTGTAACGGCAAATTGGACATTTTCCAGCTCGTCAACGGCGCGCTCGATTTTGCCGAAGTAAACATCCAAGTTAATTCAATCCGTGGCGGCGGAAAAATGCGCCACGTCTCGCGACGGGTAATTGGCATTCGCGCGCGGTCTCTCCCTTAAAAATCTCTCCGCGTCATCGAAAACGTCGGTAGGGCATCTCGGGTGCAATAAGATAGGGAAACCTTCTTGAGATTACCTCTCGAGTTGCCGTTGTCCCTTCCAAGCAACGATTCTCGCGCACGTCGGTGTCCAATTACGTATACGTGTGTGTGTGTGCTTGCGCGTTCATGTGTAGAACAGGGCGCATCTCGCGCTCGCGCTCGCGCTCGGGGTGACGAGCGTCGTCGACGTACATTTACAGTCGTCCGGTCGCTTGCCCTACTTGTTAACTTACGACTCGTGGGAGTGTTTCTCCGTACCTCTGCACGTATCTTCCTCTCTATCTCTCCCTCTCTTTCCCCCGGGGAATCATCCTGCCCCCCTCCCTCCTCTCCCCCGTCTGTTCCCGTTCGGCCATCACTCACGTACACTCGTACGCTCGCCGGTATCATTTGCCGCATTTGCCGAGCTTCTTTAACGCAGTTTGCCGCTTTAAAGCTCTACCGTGACGATCGCCGTCTGACGCCCACTAACGACGCGTCCCGGCGCGCACTGGATCCCGTCTGGCCGTCTGGATCGCTTCTGGCTCGCTGGTGTAAGGTCAGAGCGAAGGCCGAGTCCGTCAATCGGATTCAGCCGCTCGGATCACTCTCGATCACCCCGGACAAGGGACGAGGGACAAGACGGATACCTCGCCGCGAAATCTGTCCGTCCGTATGTTTGGACAAAGATCAAGAGACGGTTTCGCCCGGCTAATGAGATTCCCCCTTGTCACTTCGCGCGTTCTAACGATTCGTCGGGCGGCAGGATTTTCTGCGACAAATTCTGACGGGCCGCGTCGTTAGCGGGACAGCCTCACTCGCTCGCTGCTGGCAGTCAACCGAACCCGGTATCCTATCACTGTTGACCTTCGGAAACGAGGAGCGATCCTGGGTGATTTCGTTTATCCGGGAAAGCGCATGAATCTAGATGCCCGATAGTAGGTCTCCTCAGTCAGGTCAACGTTTTTCACATTTTCGTTGATATTTTTCTTTTTCAACGTCAGGTCAATTGACACTGTCGTATGTTATACTCGCTTGCAGCTATTAATAGCGTTGCGGTTTTGGAGGAAGCATCGTGCGCCGGGGTGGGTTCCATGAATTCTCGAAATTTTATGGGCTACTCGTGACGGTCGTTCTCCGAGCCGTTGCCCGGTGAAATAATAATATTCGCAGTGGTTGATTCGCGCCGCCTGGCAATTTATTATTTGTCCGGCTAAGCGTTGTCACCGGGTCGCCGAGCAAAAATGTCCTCGTCGAAAGGGACAGCGGTAGTTGATTTATTACCTTACCCCTCGTGTGACACACGCATTTATCACCGAGTGGATCAACCGGTCTTGCATTATTATGACATAAGGTGCACTACTTCCAGATAACGAGACTTTTCGTGTTTACTAGTGCGCATAGGCGGACGTTATTAATGCGGTTGAAATAGTACGCGCCGGCCACTTTACATTTTCAGGTTTGCCGTCCGCGTCAATACATTCCGCGCATATTCTCCTCTCAAATCCGCATCACGCTGTCTCGCTCGCTTGCCCTTTATGGCTTTTATTATTAACATTTATTTACAATATTGCGCTTTTTATAGGGCTAGATGCGATTTTTTTCCCAAATTTTTGCTCGTCGGATCAACGAAAAACTTGCTATCGACGGTTTAACGAAGAAGTAAATAGCGTGTCATAATCCATTATAATTCGCGATGACGCTTTGCATGTCAGTTTGACGGACTGCATTATCACGTTAAATCAGACTCATAATTAAATTTTCGTGCAGCCGCGTCCAGCCGCGAACGCATGAATCCTAATTTTTCGTGTCATTGATCCCCCTCGCTCGCTCGTGGGAAGAGCTCGCGGAAGACTGGAAACAATTTCAGTTTCCATTCTCCGGTTACTAATTCTTCATTAAACAGGGCCTACTAAATTATTGTTAGAGGGAGAATGGTCTGGCGTGGGCAAGAGGTATTTACATACATATATATGTATATATATATATGCACGCCTGCATGTGCACGTACGAACACTGAAGAAGAAGAGTAGTAGGAGGCGGCGGCAGAGAAGGAAGCGTAATCACAGAGTGGCAAAAAGTTTGAAAAAGAATCTAGGTTAATTAACATCTAGTGGCGTGGATTGCTATTCATTCTCGTTCGTGTGAATACTTGGCGAGTTTCAGATACACCGACCGACAGCAGCGGACGAGGCGGCGGAGGGAGGCCGGGACGTGGGGCGAGCTTTTTGCTCATTCGCAATTACGAAACCTCTCGTCGACCGTTCAACGTATCGCGGAAAAAGCTCGCGCGTACGCGAGCCCGGAGGTGGCAATGAGCGATGTCAGCGAGCGAGATCGGCCAACGGTCACAATTCAGCGAAATCTAGCGCGCGATCATTTTCATTTCGCCGCCCGACGTCGACCGTGTTCGACCGTGCGGGCACGTATAGGTGCGCGCGCGCGCGCGCGCGGCGAAGTGTGCGAACGACAACCGGCCATTCAATGCGTCTCACCATTAACAAGGCGTAAAAAGCGCGGTAGAAGGGAAAAAATGACGGCACGCAGCGCGAGTGTCAGCTCTCTTGTGGCGCATTCAAGTGTCGCTCGGCAGAAAAAAGAAAGAAAAAGGGGGCGTAATCACGTTAATTGGGCTACTTGGCGGCCGCGAGTGACTGTCGGCGATCCGATGTATACCATAATTAATAACGCGGCAAAAAGTCTTGGCGACGAAAATGGACGTTGTCGTTCGCTGCGTGCACGCTCGCCGACCCAGCAAAAAGCTCCCGTTGACCAGTTTAATTTGATTACTCGACGGCGGAAGGTGTGACCAGGCCGGCGAGCGTCGCCGTCGCCGTCGCCGTCGCCGTCGCGGCGACGTATATCGCCGTTTGCCACCGCACAATGTTGAAATCGCGCTGCTACGTGAAAAGGCGATGGTCACGTGACGTGTCAGTAGGTTAACCCTATAATTCATCCGTACATGTCTACGTCGGTCAGACAAGAGGGCAAGTTTGCGTAATGCAAAGCGCTGAATATCGCGAAATGGAAAGACTTAATCAAAACGGCACGGCCCAGACATGCAATCTCAGCTGGCTCAGAATGCGTTCAATAAAATCTTGATTGCGCCGCTAACCGTTTACCGTACATTCTCTGTGTATCTCATAAACATAAAGGGTGCAATCTCTATTAAGCAGGCATTCATTATTATGCACTAACGGCTCCGAAAGACGCTCGAAGCATCCGAGGAATGCGACGATAGTTCTCGCGCCTACATTTATCTTCGCCTCTCCTCGTTTCTTCCTCGGCTGCGAGCAAACTTTTTGCCGTTTTCGTTCGTCCATAAACACAAGTCACCGCGGTAGCATCTTTAAACGTAGCCGACTGCCGATCGGCGCGCAAGAATGAAATGAAAGCGCGTGCTAAGGCGCCCGGAATGAATTATGTAGGGGTATCAATTAATTAAAGTAGTTGTTGATGAAAGTAGCGATAAAGCTCGGAGGAGGTGTTTGTGCCTTGCGAGCGCCCGCCTTGTGAGTCTCGCGCACTCACCCTAGAATAATTTCCATTACTAACGAGCAGGCGGAATTAATAGAACTCTCAACGCCCGGAGAGGGCCGCGGAGAGGAGTGAGGTAGGTGGTAGTCCATCGAAGATATATGTACGCGCACGTCGAGAACTTCCCCCGGAGATCGATGCGATCTGTTTTAATCCAATTGGCCGAGGCGAGAGGAGGCGAACGCTCGTCGTAATTCGTCGGGGCGCCCGGTGACAAACGTCCGGCACCTCCGCCAATGCGAGCACTTATTTAGGACGGATTAAGAAGTCCCCGTTTCCGCCCGACACCCCTTTCCGAACTTCTTTCCAGCCGATTCGATTACCGACGCCGTAAAGCGGAGAAGGACCGATGTAAAGGAATCCATTAACGATCGGCCCGTCCCCTGAGCGATTAAAGAAATTGCCTTGTTTTATAAATTTGCCGCCCCGCTCCCAGCGTCCGACGATCCGCACCCCCACCCCGCGCCACGAGCTAAGAACGTCGAACCTCGTCACGAGCCCTTTTTCGTGATGCGCGAGAGCAAAATTTTAAGTCAGTGCAGGAAGTTCGAACCGTTGACCAAAGCGCGGAATCGATGGAAATCGCACGAAATTCCGTATCGCAAAGTTCCCTACACCGTGGCCGTGTTTCCTGACCAACGCCATGCGATGATGGCGGCAACTTGATCCGATAAGGGCGCACTTAAATTTCAGTAAATTAGCTAAACAAGCGCACCGGCACGACGTACTTCGCCGCGGCTAGCCTATCTGAAGGAATAATTAGTGAACGGACGCTAACTAACTTTCCCGGGTACTCCGAGGCAAATACTTGAGCGTAAATATAGGCCAGTTAACCGTTCGCTCGCGGATCACGGGTTCTTCCATGCACGATCCATCAAGTTCTTTGGAACTTAGCGAGCGTGTTCGGGGCATTTTAACCTTTTTGCTCGAGGCTGTTGTACACGTCGTTCCATCGTAGCACCGGAGTAGAGGAGCCAGGACGTGCTTCTTCTTCTACTTCTTCCCGTAACCTTTCCTCCGACTTCGCCTAGGAGCGAGAAAAGCTGGGGAAAATGGCTTCGAAGAATGGAAAAGCGGGAGCGAGGGCGGCGACCGGGGTAGAAAAAGAGGTGCGCGCGGCTCGGCGCAGTAAATTTTTGTTATTCATGGAATAGCGATTGCCTCCGTCGGTGCCCTAGCAGATCTGACGACCGTCGACGCAAAGAATACGCTAATTTTACGAGAGCTCTTATTCCCCGTCCCGTCGCGTCCCGTCTCCGCGGATTCCCTTTCTTTTTCGCGAACGCGGCCTGTCTGCTTTCTTATCGTTACGGCCCGACGTTCGCGGAACTTCGATTCGCGCGACGAAGATTTATGTATATCTGTGTAATGCCCCGGGCAAATGCGTAAAAGGAGAATCGTCGTAAAGCGATGCATCGCCGGCGAAACATTCTCCCTTGCCCCTGCCGACCGAGGAGTTCCCTATCAGCGTCGTAAATTTCGCGAGCCGGTAATACTTGCTACGTTACGCGCAGAGCGCCCTACAATATCGCGTTATTAGTACTCTGGAGCGCAAGCAAAACGTCGGAGCAGATTTTTCGATGGAAATTCGTCGCTCCTCTCACAAAGCCGTTCTTCGGAAGCACGAGTTCGCCGGTTATCGCGCTGAGGACGCAGTGTCCGTCATTATTCCGAGGGAGCGGAAACTTTGAAAATCTTCCGAGGGAGTTCCAACATTTGATCGGGTTTCCGTACACGACGCTCCGAAACGGGACGCAATTTCCTTTTGTTTTTGCGCCGCTTTCACGAGGACATAGACGACGACGACGTCGACGGGCAGGTCGACAGGAGAGGAGGCAGGATTCGGAGACAAGGAGAGATTGGGCGAGGGAGCGGGAATAAGAAGGGAGACGGAGCGAAAGAGAGGGCGGGAACGGAGAGCGAGAATCCATAAAAATTTGCACGGCGAAGGCACGTCGGGGACGCAGATTACTTTCTTCTTTCTTCCCGCGATACTCGATATACCTCACGATGACATTCGACGCGGCAGGAAGACCGACGGTTTTATGAAACGCGACGTTGCCTCGGCGTCGGCTTTTAATGAGAATCGAGGGAAAGTTTCCTGGGGCTTTTGAGGGGTACCCGGAGTTCCCCGCGCGCATTATCTGTACGGTGGACGAGCCGACGTCTCCCGGCAGTAACCACGTCGGTCCGACGGTCATAACCTTGCTTCTGATCCCTCTCACTCTCCCCTTTCTTCTCTCTCTCTCTCTCTCTCTCTCTCTCTCTCTTTCTTTCCCCCTCGACCCTCGCCGCCATTCGCACTGTTCGCCGTCATTTTCATAACGAGGACCTCTCGTACGATGTTAAGTTATTAGCCGTGCGAAGTGCAAGGCATTAACAGCGTGTGAGCACAGGACAGAGAGAGAGAGAGAGAGAGATGCCGCATTCTGCATGGAATTTGCCATCGCCAGAGACGGCGTGGGTCATCTCCCTTCGTCGTCATTTGCCTCGCCGGGATAAAACTCGCGTCTCCGCATTTTTATTTTAAGGCGGTCACTCGTCCTTTGCATGCGCTCGTCACGTTTAACGGGACGACGTACTCGTGAGTACATCGGCACGCTCAATTGTATGAACGGTTTTCCAATTTCGCGTGTTGGACGTCATCCGGGAGGAATGCGAAAACATTCAGTTCCCGTCGATCTTATTTGCTGAATCTCTTCCTAGGATACAAATTTCGGCAAGACCCTACTGATTCCTCGATAGCCGGTGCGCGAGATATAGGTCACGCGTACGATTATGCTGGGAATGTAGAATCTGTGGCGTATGGATATTAATGTCTCAAGTAATGGCGGCGAAGTTAAATTCGTCCGACGTGTAATATATTAAAAGCGAGCTCTCTCCCGAGAAAGTTAATCGATCTTTCCGACTATATGTATCTTGGCTTATCTGTCCTCTACTTCTCCCTCCCCCTCCCCCTCCTCCTGCCCCTGCTCGTCCTCTGCCTAGAAAGACCTTTCTACTTCGTGTCAGCGGAGAATTTTTAATCCCGTTCCGAGGAAAAATTCTGCCGCCGCTCGATCGGACAACTTGGTGAGTTACCTATGACGAGAGTAATGAGAAATGGGTGTGGCGACGTTAGCGGAACTCCCGTAATGCGTCGGCCTCGCCTGCGCCTTCGCCAATCCGTTAATGCGTAAAGGCAAACATACTTACATACGTCCCGATGATCATGTCGCGCTCATCTTGGACGAAACGCGAGCGTAGCTGCGTTTCTTTGCACAGCGGCGCGCGAGTTTGCCTGGAGCGGGGTGGCAAAGTTCGCACTATGAGTAGACAGGCGGGAGAATCGACAAGTCTAGAGCATCCGCGTTCGCCGGTGTGCCGTCAATCGTCGTCGTGGGTGCTGTTTGCACAGACGGAGGGAGGAGGAAGCGTGCGGCGTCGGGGATTCTCGATTTTCGCCCAGAAATAACTTAAAAAAAGTTCCATTACGAGTCGGGCAAGGTTTGTAAACAGCACGGCCGGGGGAAGGGAGCGTGGAGGAGGAAGGTGTCGGAGGTGATTCGGGGTTGGGGGATGAACGGTGTGCCGTTCGGCGGAGAACGGGGGAGAGAGAGAGAGAGAGAGAGAGAGGATGGAGGATGTCGGCGAAAAAGAGAGCGCCGAGGGAGAGGAGGACGGACGAGATGACGAGGGAGGCGGCAGAGACTCCCTTTGGTAACTCAACTTTTGAAAACAGTGAAAGTCATTTAAAGTTTGCCCCGCGTTCGCGTCACCTCTCTCATTTTCCGTACTCTCCGGCGTTACCGCTCTCTTCTCCCTTCTTCTACTCGGCTCCCACCCTGCATCACCCTCTCTACCTCTCTTCCGTTTTTCCTCCTTTCGCCCTAACCTTCTCCACGCTCCAGGATCAACCGTACACGGCCCCGACCCGAGCCTCTCTCGCTCGATCGCTAAATCCAACCGCTCAAAGTACTCGTCGTCGTAGCTGAAAGCTACGCCCCGAAATTTCACATTCGACTTAGCTTTTTGCTCGGCTCGCCTCGGCTCGACTCTCGTGCGAGAGATCGACTTCCGACCCTTGGGTAGCGTGAGGCTTGCGAAATGCATACGGCAACGCCGACGAATACGTGTAAGGATCTCCTTCTTACATCCCGACTCCATTTTCCGCGCTTCAAAAGTGCGCCTGGGATTCAGACGACGGAGGGGATTAGGGCCTATCGGGAAGGAGGCACATCTCGTCGTCGCCCGTCATCTCTGCTTCTCTCGGGCTTCTTCTATTCTTTCAGCGGCACGCAGCGATGTAATCTAAACCGCGGCAGGGAAAGTGAGTCGCGAGCAAAATGCTCGCTGACTGTACGGATTTCATTACCGAGCAGAAAACGAGCTGTTGAATGCAATTTTGCGATCTTTTGCTCTCCTCAGAGATTTTGCAGAAAACCTTACAATTAGCTTCATCGTTACATCCGGGTATCTAGTGTCATGCGTACTTTAATTTTTAATCATTACCGAAATTCAGGAGGCAGTCAACATATTGAGACCGTCCATCGTCTCGCATTTTATGCGTAATTCGCGCTACAAATATAGTAGGGAACAAGAAATACTGTAAAAGCTTCTTCCGAGACTGCCGCTTGAGACTTGTTGATGATCGTCTTCCTGCAGAACATTCGCCAGTCCGAGAAGAATCGTTCGCAACAGGTTCGCCGAATGCGTCCGCTCGACCCTCGATATTTGCCGAGCCAAACATGGACGAAATGACCGACGTAAGTCCTGGCCAACCACCGATGTTGAGTCACTCCATCCGGCTTACGCCATCTCCCCTGCGCAATCCATTTCGACGCACCGGTACGTCGGTACGATACAAGCCGTACCGAGCGGGTGGCAGGCAAGGGGAGCGGTGGGCAGGAGGCGGAGGAAGGTGGGGACATTACCATACAGGGACCAGTTCAAACAGACGTAGACTGATGTATGCACAGTTCGTCAGCGTATTCGAATTTCGTATTCAAATGGCACATCTCCCGGAGTCTAGATGACTGTCGGGGTAGCTGGAGAGGTGGTATAGTGCTAGGGGAGACGGAGAAGGACGAACGGACACGTATATACGCGTGCATGCCGGAGAGAAACATCTCGACAGGGCTGCCAGAGTGAGAGGCAGCGGCGGCGGAAGGGTGGGAGGGTTGACGGTGCCGGGGGTCGATCAACGTAGAAGGGTGTGCTCGACGATCGCGATTGCACATCCCCACTTAGTATTTCGGCAGCCGGTGTTAACGGCAGAACGCGTAAACGCAAACACACCGAGCCGGAGACAAAGACCGAGCGACTATGGAGACCGAGATCACCGGGCGAGGGAAAGGCGACAGAGGAATCGGGAGCGAGATAAAGCGAGGGACGAGGGCGCCGAGCGGAACTCCGAATTCGGGGTCCTTTTCAACCTCGTGTCTCTGTCCGCGCTTTCGAGTCGGTGCAAGTATCTGCAGATTCCGGTTCGTCGGTATGTAGATCGATGGACGACGACGCATCGTCCTCCGGGCCGTACGCAAATCTACGCTGAGTGCTTCGACGTCACGTTCTTTGCGGCGTGCAGTCGACAGAATGTGTGTTCTGATTGACGCGTCGCCATTGATACGCGCCGTCGGAAACGATTTTGCGGTCGAATCGCTATGCGTCCACCTTCGCCTTCTGTCTCTTCACTTTGTACCGTGGATCACCTGCAAATTAACCTGATTCGCCTTTGACGTTCAGTTCGTGCGACCCGATGGATTCAAGTTTTCACTTACATTTCCTCAGGATCCGTGCAACACTGGTGGGCACAATCTTTCGATCTTAGCACAGAGCCGAGCATTACCTCTTAGTCTATAGATTGTTCCGAACAAGAATCGTATCGACTGTCGAAGATTCGAGTACCCCACGCCGCGGCTAGGCAGTAGTATCAACTGTAATAGCCCTTTCTTTCCCGTCTCCACCCATTTGGAGAGGTAAACAGACATCTTTATAGTTATTTAAGAGTCCCCAAACTCTCTTGTCTAGGTTCGGTGGGTGCGGGAATTCTTGACCAAGAGCGTTAGCCCGAAACGATCGCAGTCTGCCATCGACATGACGCAGTTACAGGAAAATATCCGACCTACCCTTCCACTCCGTGCCGGCAGCAAAAAGTTCCGCACGCCGGGCGTTTCGCGCTCCATTTCTATCCCGTAATTCCGGGAAAATCGTGGCTGAGCCAAAGTGTAAACTTCGGGGCGAAGTTACTTTTTGGAAGTCGTTCTGGTCCACATAACAAACGCTCGTCGGGTCAGTCCTCCCTCTCTCTCTCTCTCTCTCCTCTCTCTCCCCTCCGCACTCTTTTACCACTTGACAAAAAAGGAGGATCCGTATACGTCTTTTCCTCCACTTACCGGCATTGCATCCAAGCCTCGCGTCCGGCGGCAGGAGGAGTATATGGAGAAGCGCGTCAGATAGGGGAGGAGAGTTATAGAGCGTTTTGCACTAGCGTAGGAAACTTACGCGAGAACTTGCCCGCTGCCTTGCCATCACACCGCCCGCGCCGCCGTCGTCTCTTGACCGTTACTGCAACCGTGAGGGACGGTGGCTTGCGTTAAACTTTATCTCCGTACAAGCGGGAGCCTTAAAGTTCACTTTATTAAAGACCCCCGTGACTACTTTAAGACGGACGGGCTCGGAGTGGAAGTGACGGAAAACGGAGAGAGCCGGGAAAGTGGAGTGTTACTTTCTCGCGGTTCCGCGCGGCGCGCACGTACGTGCGGCCGCGCGAAATTAAAAGCTCGTCGAGCCGTCGCCGACTGTCGTCCATCCGTTTGCGTGCTTTATTAATGGGCCGAAGCGGACCTGTAAACAAAGGATGCCACGACCTCCTCGTTCTCTTCCCTTTTCCGGCCCAACGTCGCCGCTTCAGCAACCGTCTTGCCAACTGGATGAGAAAATGGGATTGGACTTGGCCGTTGGCTCGGTGCGCTTCTTTCGCCGCTGAAGAAACGTCCCGCTGGCTAAAAGGGTGATAAAAATGTCTTGGATTTACACTGCGCGTTAATTAAGTCGTTATCGGGTTTTGACTGGTAGTGTGCGGACGTCGTTGCGTTTCATTGGAGGGGGGATGTGCGGCATGTATGTACAGTTTGGGAGAACCATGAAACATTGAAGCGTATTGCATATATCATATTTTCAATCGAAATTTATCACAATTCGAATCGGGGATAAGCGTTTTATGTGTCCCGATTGTTTTTTATTCGTGTTGCAGTAATTGATGGATTTAACGAGTCAGGCGTGGGAATGATCATACATCACACGCTCGAGCGCACATCTGAAAACGATCGAGCGCGCCCCTTGAACCGTTTCTCTGACAGAACCTCAACCCTCACACTTTTGTCCGCTGAACGTTACTTCCATTCTCGACCGGAATTGGTCAACCGCCAAAAATTTCATCCACGTAAAGATTTCCGAAATAGCTCCGAAACGAAATGCCAACCATGAGCGCCGGATTCGAATTCTTATTAAGCAACTCTGCGATATCGACAGTTTTTCGGCGAAAGTAATAACTTGATTCCCGACGTAATATGCGATATTGAAGTATCCGCGGATCGGATCGATTGAAATCTCGGTACAGAGGGGAGAGCGGACGGGAGTGGGTAGCGCGGCGATTCGGTGAGAGAGTAGAGAAATCGAAGGACCAGGAGAGCAGAAGCGAGAAAGAGGCGCGATCGAGGGTGAGGAACGCGAACGACGAGTGGGTTGAACGAGTATCCAGGCGAATCGCGGAGGCGCGTCGGTTATCCATATTTCGAGTCGCTGGACCGTGCTGAGAGAGGGGTTGCTGGAGTTCATTACGGTAATCTGCCCTTCCTGAGTAACGCATCGATGAAAATGTATAATCGTATCTGCCGCTAGTCGAACGTCGATTCCAAGCGATACCCGCCAGGTGGATGTGCCCGGTTATATACTTACCCCGTGGTGTACATACATAGGTAGGGGTACCCACTGCGTACATAGGCAAGCCCATCAACCGATACGAGATAATTATCGTCGTCGAGGCGATCTCGATCGTGGAGTTGTCCTGACTTATACGTCTATATAACCCGTGATGCGTGAGCCTCCGCGAATGGGTCTTAGGGTCGCTGCTATGAAATTACGGGCTGCACGGTACGCGGCGATATTCCGCGTCAGGCCATTCATGCGCGGTGGGGCCGACGGCGATGGCCTTTAACGACGCATATTTCCTGTCGATTTGTCAATCGACGAGCATGCGATTCGCGACGACTCCGCGGGCGCTTAAACTTCGCGCACAACTCGCTTCATTTTTCCCGCGACGAGACTTCTCGTTTGATCGCTTGAAGCTTGAAGGTAAAGCGGGGCGGATTGGGAAAATTAAAGGAAGATCCTGCGGTCTCGTCTACACTGACTGATCTTAACACTGATCACGCACGTTCGCGTGAAGTTCCTCGGCGCGCCACGTTTAATGTAGAAATTTTACGACCATGACACTTCCCGCGGGCAGAATGATTTCACCATTTTTCACGGGTGTCATTCGCGAAAGCGTGGGGGAGAAAGCAGAGAGTGCTGATGCAGTTTATCGAAATATCGATGCGCGGCTATAAAGAGAACACAGACGGCACCCTCTACCTTCGGAACGGCGTGATGACCAGTTTCTAGAGGTTCGGTATATATACACATCCCAGTACGTGGGACCCAACGGATGTGCGAAACACCGTACGTGTCTCGAGAAAAGAAACGGGAAAACACGTGTGTGCTATCCGAACGTTAAACAAACGCAGTCCTCTCTGCATCGATAGGTAAACCACTGCGCCGGCACCTTCGACACGCAACGGAAAGACCGTAATCTCGTCGTTCCGAAGTTGGGATTTATTGGACGGAGAGCTGTCCGACGAGGAAATAGAATGGTTGCGTTGGAGGGGTGAAGAAAAAAAAATCGGAAGACGCATTAGCGGGGAGAATGAGACACTTTAATGGACGTTGGAGACCTTCTCTTGGACGTTTCCGTTAACCTCTCATAGTAAATGTCGTGAGTTGCGAAGCTATTTGTACGGAAGCGTAGAATATAGAGTAAGACGTCAAGCGGATCGATACGGCCGACGCCGTGACTGTTTATACAAGAAACACGCGATATTAAAAGCTGATATGACCGAAGATCGTGCCCGGCTTCGAGGGAGCGAGGAAGAACATGATCGTTTTATAATCGTTGCACAAACATTCTTTCCGACTCGACGCAAGTGTGCTTTCGGAAGTAGCCTGCTGTACAAACTAATTTAGCACGCATCGTATTCTAAATAGCTGCGTGAACGAAATTATCCTTTTCAATTGGCATTACGATTATCTCGCAAACATCGGGCTGATCGGACTCATTATCAAACGGGACGCGTCGCAGCGCGCGTGTCATAATATTCACTGACACTCCCATATACATTTGTCGGTGTCACGATAAAAACATCGTCAATCATGAGCGAAAGGCAGCGTCGCGGGACGTCATAACGTTCCCTCGCATATAAATACGTACGTAACCGTGTGTATGCCAGGCATCGGAAGGAATTACGTGTTACAAATCACAAAGTGGAGTTCCAGAGATGTCACTTAGTGCATTGCCGTTTGCGCTAACAATAGAAGCCGATAGTGAGCGTAGGGCGACGGAACATAAGTACATCGTGGGACTCGGCGGATGGGCGAGTAATAGCACGCGCCTGTTCGTAATAAAAATAATAAAGGAAGCGGGATGTACGAACATATGCCAGCTACCGGCAATCGCAAACTGTCGGACGGACGGTCGTCGGGCTCTATCTTTTTATTAAGTCTAGGAAAAGACCTCTTTTTTACGTCGTCGTCGTATACCGACGCGTAGATCCGCGCGAGAGGTGAGAGAAAAGGAAGGGGGAAGGAGAGCGAGCGAGAGAGAGAGAGACCCGTTACTATATTCGTGTCGCTCGCTTCTGACGGCGTTCGCGCTGCGAAACTTAAATGGATATCCATAAAAGCGCGTACCCCTACGCGGAAGTCGGATAAGTTCGCCTGGAAAGGGTGGGAAAAAGGGCGCTCAGTATTATAGCGCCGCTGTAAAAATAGAAAGGGAAAAGCGATATAAAGCGGGTACCTCGCTCGCGGCTCGACGTACCGGGAATAATATCGGGTCCCGGGCGGAACGGATTTTTTTTCGACACTTCATCGTACGGCGCCGGACTTAAGTTGCCTGTATACGACGCCGACGGTGAGCTTTGCCATCGTCCAACCTCGCCGGACGCACCGGATAAATTGATGCGCGGCCACGTTCGTTACGGGGAAACGCTTTTATTCGCCTTTTTGTCATAATAACGTTTGTTTATTCCCCTTTCACTACTCATTGCTGCGCTCACTGTTACGGCCGGTCCGAAGCGGTGCTTACACCGTTTATGGTCCTGCGCCAGCGGGACAGGTGAGTGCGGGGTAATATTTTCATTTTCCGCGATACGTACAGACATCATTTTACGATTCAGACGAAGCCGCGCGCTCGATTTGCTACAATTTTTATCGCCCCCTCTAATCTGCCACGCTACTTCGCCACGAGCCGCGTCGCTTTTATGAATTTCTCAATAACAGAAACGTCAGCGCGGCAGTAACGCCCTGGAGACCGGTCAGGTCGGATCTCGCTCGTACGTTCGATAGGCAACGAGCGAGTGTGACGAAAAATGGCGTGAAAAAGAAACGGCAGGAGTGCGTGCAACTTTACAGCGGCGTAAAAAGCAACGTGCGTTTGAAGATCGGCGGGGCGGCGCGGCCGACGGCTGGGATTAATCAACTGGCCGTGAAATTCGGCCGCGGGCGTGGCGGGTCAGAAAAAATATGGAAAATCCGAGGGGGGAGGCGCGGGACAGATACCATGACACACGATCGGGTGGAACGATTGACCGCGCCCCACTTCGTGCGTCCTTCTGCCACCCCCGGGAACGGCGCTCTTTCGTCGAAGCCGTGTCTCTCGACTGCGCAACACACACCGAGAGCGGCGGCGGATCCTGCCTGACAAAATTGCCGAACGAATTATTTCGCCGTGTAAACCGGCGGCGGCCAGAGGAGCCATGATTATTTCGGCGAGTGCCGGACGAACGGTGTAACAATCGCTATTACGCTTGCATATCGACGAGGGGCCGGGGCGCCCATAAATATTTATCGACGATTTTGCGCTGCCCGGCTAATTATTTATACGCCAGCGGGATGATTAATTCATGCCGGAGGAAGCGACGTCTCTACCCGTTCCGCGAGGCGTCGTCGGGCCCCTTTTCCCTGAGCGACTTACATAACTCAGCGTAAGTGACAACGCATTATAGCCTTTTAAAAGGGTTTCGATCGAAGGGGCTAAAAAAGATCGTGACGAGGCTCTCTCTTTCTTGCGCCGAGGTCATCGATTCGCCACGCGTTCGGAGGCTGATTTTCGTCTCGTTTGCCGGCAAAAACGTGCTAACGTAAATTGCATTTTTCCCGGAGCCTTCTTTCTCGCCCTCCCAGTGTCGAGTGCTTACCGCCCGCATCGTACGCGTTGTCGCGTTTTCCGTGTCAAGGGACGAAGGAAACTTTTCGTGTCAACTTATTCGGGAGCCTAATTCGTGGGATAATTGGCATCAGGCGCGGCGAGCGAGCGTTAGCCAATCATCCGAACTCATTGTGAACTGTTGCTCTGGCCCCCGGTCTCTCCTTAACACGCCACAGGGAATGTACTCGAGCTATTACACTTTCGCAACTTCAACGGTGTACCGTGTATGGAATGTTGACTCGGATATGTGCAACAATGACTAGAACTCGACGCGCTCGCGGTAATTGTTTTTCCTGAATCATTCAGTCCGTGCGGTTTCAGAACTGCACGCCGAGCTGTGAAAAGTTCTCGTCTGAGGATGGGCAAATCGGGGCCATCGATTGTACTTTTCAACTCACTAAACGGCGGCACGCCCTTTGAAGAAGAGAAATAACTTTTCTCGCGATTACGTCGTTCGAATTCGACGTTGCACGAGTCCGCATATCGATCGGCTCGATGTTACGCGGCGTTATAAGTAGGAACATTATTCCATCAGCGGCGCGTTTGGCCCGAAGAAATTTCGCGAAACTTTTCCTTGCGCGGACGCCATATAAGTGAAAGTGCATTATAGTAATTACACGCTGTTCAACTTTAAAGAATACTGAATGAATGTTCACGACGAGTTCACGACAGTTTCAGGTTATCGATTGGGAGCCCATAGTCTGGTGCCGCTCGTAATGTCTAAATCCATTTAAGAAATCTGTTTGAACTTCATGAGTGCATCTACTATTAATGCGAATCTTACGTGTCACTGAGCGAGCCCAAGACGTCAAAATTGCAAACGATCTCGACGACAAATGCGATCAATGCGACTTTACAGTGTGCTTTGACCATTTTTATAGCGGCACAAGATTCGAATGCTTATTATCACCAAGAGTAGAATATTAGTTCGACGTTCAGGTGACTAATGAAATCTGCCGGCACTCCAGCAGCCGGACCTGTAGCATCGATTTCTCTAACGAGCTTATCGCTATCTGCCGACTGAAAAGAGGCTACACAAAGGCCACCGTAAACTGTCTCCGGTGCCCGTAATTCTAAAAAACAATTCCTCCCCACGCCCTTTGTCACGGGACTTTCTCTCTTACGATCCGTTTACAATCTTAATTTATTTTTCTCGTCACTCGTGCAGATTACAAGTCGAAGAAACTTCGAAGCGGTTAATGGCCGGTACCGACCGTGGCTTTAAGAAGGAAGAGAACGACCCCTTTGAAAGTATGCCCGGTTTTAACGATCAAAGGGGACGTGGGTGTATATTAGCGGCGGGCGTGCGGATGGTGGAGAAGGGAAGCGGTAGAGAGAGAGAGAGAGAGAGAGAGAGGGAGCGTGGAGGAAAAAAAAAGAACGGAGGGACAGGCAAATAACGCCAGGCACAAAAAGGCGAGAAAGATGCTGCGCCGAGTGATCCTGAGGAGCCCCCAAAGGGAGAGCCCGAACCACCCATGGTGTCCGTTATTGGAGGACATTAAGTCATTATTGATTACCTCTTCGTACGGGCATCTACTGCAGTGTACCATGCTCCGCGTATGAAGAAGTAAAAGGAAGAAAGAGGACGGAGAGACGAAGAGATACGAGTACGTGTGCTCGTGGTACCCGTACATACCCCATGCCAGCGTTCGCGCTCGGTTTCCTCGAAGAATATCGCAATTATTTGTCATTTTTCATCGTGAATCATTCTTCTTTATAAGTCCGTCCGAAATCGAGTCGTCCGTCATGCGTGGCGGGCCTCGCATCGTATCGGACGGCCGGTCATGAGTATTCCACGTTGCCGCAGATAGCGGGATAAGCTCGGGTCGAAGAAGCTCAGAAATTGAACGTTCTTTCAAATATATCTCAACGATTAAGGAAGTTGCGCGGAATAGAAACGCCCTGGAGAATTTGCTGCAATAAACGTGTGCTCGTACAATTAGACCCCGTCGTTACACAGCACGACCCTGAACATTCTTGATAACCTCCGCCCTGTGCGTGTGTTCTCACGGACACGTAGACCGGCTGTGGCAGGAGGAGTGGAAGAAAACATCGAAAATCCAGCGATCCTCGTTTGGCCCGGACGATTCTTATCGCTGCACGCCTGGAACTAATTACCGAATGGGACAGTCGTCCAGGCTCATTTAACATGCTCTGCGATACGCTCATGGGGCTTGCGCAAAGCGTTACGCCGTGCCGATGGACGAGTACAGTCGGTAACCGTACGTATTTAACGACGCGCCGTGACACTAGACGCGGTCGTAGAGCGTATACGGACAATCCACACGCACTTATGCGCGTAACGTTCGTTCGCGCGCGTGCCCAGCAAAATACATACGAATGGACACACGTATGCAGGAGCGACGCGGCCGAAGGTAGTTGGCCCATGCGAGTGACATGCTTCGGCTAAAACCCTCATAAACCCGGCATTATCGAGTCAGTGTCATGGCAGACCGGGCCCGGCTGTATTAATTAAAGCCTATCAATTTGAACCGTATTGCCGGTATCCGTACGGATAACCGAGCGAATATCGCGCTCGCGCGCGCACGCATACGAGCTTGGACACGAGTGTACGCACGAGCGGAGATTGTCTCGGTTATATGCTGCGCCGCCACATACCCCACTGTATATAGTATACGTATGCGCGCGTGCAGAGACACAGATGCGAAGGGACGCACGAGGTCGAGGTTGCAGCACGTTAGACAGTTACAGCCGTATATACCATAGCGTACGAGCTTCTCTATGCACGATAAACGCGGTGTAACACTAATCCCACTGGTCGGTCGATAGAGCGGGGTGGCGCGCGCGCGGGTGTTCAGCGGCTTGAGCGGCACCGTTCTACGGATGACGAAGAGGGCGACCTGCGCTGCCGGAGTGCTGGCTGCCGTACCTGCGACCTCGAGGAAATTCGACAGCGGGAAACAATGTTATATATTCGCTGGCGGCGGACGACGCGCCGGGACCGTGTCCTCGTTTGCGCAAATGCGCCGCCGCCGTTGCCGCCGCCGCCGCCGCCGCCGCCGCGACGCCGGTCCATTACAAGGGATTATTAAATTCCGAAACGGACGGTTGGAGCTCGGCCAAAGCGGGACGAGGAATTTCTCGCGTTCGACGGCAGGATCGCGGGTGGCGAGCCCCCTGCCGCCGCGCCGGTAGAGGTGGCGAGGATGCGATAGGTAAATAATACGGTAGCAGGAAATACGCTTGCCTCGGCGGACCCTTGTGTCCACAGGTACGTTAATACGAGTTCGTGACCGCTTGAGGATTCTGAGAGGGAAGAATGGAATCTTCCGGCGATGTATGCGTACGATTTTAGACGCTTCAGTCAAGGCGGTGGCTCACTTTCGCCATCGACACGATTGGGACGATAAATGATCGCGTGTATATGTAACACTGTCTTTCAGGGTATTTCTATTATGCGGATATCGCGTGCATCGCTGAACTGGTATTGGCCGAATTTCGATGTATCATGCTCGACGCGAGTATAGTAATTGCCGAAGGAATCCCAGATATGTCTTGTAATATACAGTGGAATGTAATTGGTGGGCAATTGGTACGTCGCCGGCCGATATGTTTGCATCGATTTTCAATTGAAAATTGCTAATGTCACTGCCATCGCATGCTGCGGCTATCGAACGTTTCTTGTCGCCGACGATCGGTACTCCTGTGACAGTCCGCCGTCGCCACACGTGTTATTACGCAAATCTAGTGCAGTAGTGCACATAACTCTCGTTTATGCGTGCAAACTTAGCGTATCGTTTGAAGTTATAGCCGGCGTTGATCAAAGAGGCCCTCAATTCAACACTCCCCCTGTTTTATTGTCCACTTATATTCCGTGTTCCGATTTCTCGCGTGCGTCGCGAGAAATTCCGCGGAAAGGAAGGGCGAAACATTGACAGGGTGGTGGTGGTGGGGTAGGCAAATGGCAGTCGCGCATCAGGAGACACTCTCGCCGCTTCTAATCTGGGACTATATCCGCGCCTTGCAAGTGACACGTTCTCATATGAAAGGAAAAGGTATTACGGTCGGTCATTCGCAAAAGGAAGATCGATAACGCTCCTGACCTACTCGTTCCGAGATGTAATATCAGCCTCGCGAAGACCGTCGCTCCACTTCGATCGCATTCTCTTCCCACCTACCGCTGTCAGAGGCGAACGCATGGGCGAGGGGGGTGGGCGCAACGAAAGGAAGAAACGACGTATAAATAACACGCGACGTCAGACCGTTTTTCGCGCCCGGGAACATTATCAATTCGAGGCCCGGGATTCTCACGTCGGGGCCGAAGGATGCGATTTTTTGGCGGGCGCACTATTATTCTGCCATGACCGGGTACGTATGCCGCGTCTACACGGACAGGCGCGCGCGCGCGCGCCAATTCGTGCGCACACAGGCGAACTGCTTGGCATATATCGTGCCGGTCTACCTCGACGTCCCTTCGGTCGGTGCGAGGCCCGTCCGGTCCCTCCGGTTCTCGAAGGGACCTGTAACCTCGAGGCTATTAGGGCGGTCCAAGTATTTGAACCTCACACCTCGATCTCGTGGCCGAGAGGCACCTGCTCTTTTGGGACTGGGCGGTCCGTAATTACCTACCCTATGTTTCGCCCACCGGTCCGTGCGTAGATGTAATCAAAACGAATGATTTGAAAACTCAATTACCCTCATTATGTCTATTAAAGTGTCTATCCTGACGGCCTGCCCCGGCACCCGTGGTGCAGTCGTTGTCGCTGTTGCCGTCGCGCTTGTTCCTGTTCTCGTTTTCGCATCGACTTCCCGCGCACCTCCGCTCGCTCTTCCGACAGGTACGCGTATCCGCGAGCAGCCACGGGCCACCCCTCCTCCGTTCGAGGTGCCGCTGTCAAATTTTCCGGACGCCGGGAAACATGGCCGCGCATCAAAGGGAAACGACCATCTCGGTTGACGCTTAATATCGCCGCGTCGATAGCGTCGCTTTGCGGAGCCTCGTGTTCGCTGACTCGACGTTCGGGGTCGGTCTATACAGCGTGGCACGGTTCCGCGAGAGGGCCCTCGAAATTACAAATTACATACACCGAGGGGCGTAATAAAAAACTAAGGTAATCACCGAGTCAATTTGCGCGGCCCCAAGTGACGTGTCGTAAAGCAATATGATTCCGACGGGACTCATGTATTCTGACGACGTGGAACGTGCCACGAAGTTCGAGAAGCGCGTTGCTGGTTCCTGTTGGCGGATGTTGCCGTTGCTGGAACGGCTTCTTGGCCGGTGGAAAGGGGTCCGTGGCTTTGCCGCGGCAGCTTCGAATGAGCCATCTATATGTTAAAGGGGCTAACATTGGCCGGTCTCTATTCCTCTCTCCGACTCTCCTTGTTCTCTTACTCAGCCCCACTCACACACACACACACACACACACATTCTTCTCGCTTTCCGTCTCCGTCCCATTCCTCCTTTCTCTCAACGTCTCTATTGCCTGCAATAAGACAACCCCACTCCACGGTTGTATTATGTTAATTCATCGCTCTCCTTCAACATCGTTTCGGGAAATGCGGCCCGAGCACGTGCACTTTTTACGGCGAATTAGTGGATCCGAATAAACGAGCAAAACTCATCGCTCCTCCTTCGCGTTCCTTCCTGTTGCACTGGCGGCATCCGTTGCGGTCGAGTGCGCCTCTATGTGTGTTAAGGGACGAGACGGGCGATATCTCTATTTGCCATTGCACGCGACCGCCATTGTGCGCTTACGCTTAACTGCCGGCTTAACTGCCCTGCCTTTCCGCACTCGTTTCTAAACTCGCCGAATTCCGTATTAAGGAAGGTTCCGCGGAACGTCTGCTGCAACGTGTGCGCCGCGAGACGAAGTATTGTAGAATCGCCCCTGAACGGGGCGAGCCCCGCAATCCGCAATTGCTTCGAAACTGCCGCGAGTTCCAGGCAGGAACGGTTGCACGGACTTAGTAGTCCCACACCCTGCCCATCAAGCATTCTCTCCCCTCCGCCCCGCTCGCCGCCGAATATACTACGTATTTTTCCTTGACACGCACGCCTCGATTATTGCAGAATTCCACCATCCTTCTTTCTCGCACGTCACGCTCCGCTCGTGTCGGTCACGTTGCCTACGTAGCGAGCCTTAAACTAGGCGATATCTCTATTTGCTATTGCACGCGAACCTCGACCGCCTTCCCCGAGATCGTCTCTTTCTATCTGTCGCTTTCCGTCTCTCCCGCGGGGTTCGCTTCCCTCGCTCTCCACTCGCTTTCTTCCACGCGCTCACCAGCAGATTCTACTGCCTTGAGGGGCAGAAACTTGCGCGCTCTCAGGCAGTTTAACTGGCAAGAAATAGGAAATCGTAATTGTTGCTCGCTCGGTTATTATGCCGGCGCGCGGCGGATGTTACGAGGTGCTTAATGCGAGTGCGTGTCAACGGTTCGTTGTTTTCAACAGCGGTGCCCCGTGAAATTGCTGTCCGATGGAACTGTTAGGACTCCAATTACGGAGAGTATCAATGCCACGGGAGAGATTTTCTCGCGCCCGTCTTTCCGCGCTTTCACGTAATCAGCGAAATATCAGCCTTTTATTATGCGCGGACGGTTGAAATGAATTGTAATGAATCGCGCGTCATTCGTATTTATTATATTCATTTATCGGCATAACTTATGGCGCCGGCACAGAAGCTGGTTATTAATGAATAAGAGTATCAAAGGACACCGACGGAAAATGAGGGATTGATTAGTATGTGGCATCTCTGTCGGGAGTTAGTGCTCTCACGAGAGAGCGTATGTCTTAATTAGCAGTTTTGCTAGATGGAGGGACTTACCTTAGTGTCTATGACGTTTGATTTATGCCGTAAGCGTAATCACGTTTAATTCAGTCGGACTGTTATAGAGCGGGGCGTGTCTACACTTATCGCCGTGCCGTTATTAAAAAGCTGTTACGTCATGATCGGTCTCATTAAGTGCACCATAATTACGGATGAATCGCGGCGGATATAATGCGCGGCCGCGTTTCGTATTTTCAATGATCGGGAGATTACAGTAATTTCGTAACGCAGAATCGAACCTTATAAATTTTCATCTCGGCCAGGAGGAGATTGCTATTCCTGACGCAGCTTCTACCCACCCTTCCTAGCGTTTCTCCGATAGTTTTGCCATTATGAGAAGGGGATCCGTGGAACGTCTATTAGAAAACAGCAAAACTGAGCTCTGAGTTGATAGTTTCGTAGCAGGCCAAAAATTGTTTTATGGGTGGCTCACAAGGAGAACGGCTCGAACTCTGAAAAATCATACAATATCAGTCGCATTCGTCCAACCATCCAAGCGCCAAAGTTCACCGCTCGTGTACACTTCTTATTAACCGACTTCAAAAATGGAGGAGATTTTCACATCCGACGTTGTTTTTTTAGCGACACATTTCTGCGAATCGTTTGACTCGTGCCACAAAAGTATTGCGAAACTGATCAGAATCTTGAAAATGTTTCACTTACCGCGCAACCGTAATATCGCGATGAAAGCTGGGATCCGTAAGTCCGGACGGTAACGGTTTCATCGAAAGCTCGACATTGCGGAACGCTCGGGGTCCAGACACGCTCTAAAAAGGTCAAAGCGCCAGATCCGTCCTGGTATGCCATTATAGGAAATGCCGGTGCGCGCGGTTCCGCGAAATACGCGCGCCTGAAAATGTCTCGCGGGCGTTCATACGTGCAGCCTTTGTCCCGTTCCATATAATTTTTTCCTTTTTCTTTTGCGTACATACGTAGGCACGTATAAGTCGCACACACGCGAAATTGCGATGCCGGGGCGGCCACGGAAATCGGTAAAACCCGGGCAAAGTACTGTTTAGTTTTTATTATCCTCGTAAAATTCCCCATACGGAATGTCTGCGCATTCGCGTACGCCCGCCGCTCGGGTGCACCGCCGGCAAATCCTGCGTGTATTCGTCCGTCGCACCCACGCAGGCACGTGACGGTTTATGAGAACTTCCGAAACTGGTTTAAAACGTGCGCTGCTTTGTGCCGCTCACGTGACGACGCCGTCACTTCCGATATCGGTTCCCGCGTAATGTACTGCGGCGCGTGTACGGCTGATACCTCTCGCATGTCCGATCAAAATATCTCAACCGACACCGCGGCGCCGGCGCAAAGTGGAGACAGTTCATCGCGTTTAATGGCTCCCGCATTTTTATGGCTGCCGTGCGATTTTACAATGCCTGCTCTCTGCGCCGACTTCTCTTTCATTCGTGCAATCGCGCATTCTGCCTAACGAATTGCGCTCGGCGAAGCAGATATCGACTGGTGCGGCGCTGGAGCCGCTGGAGGTGCGAAGAACAGAAGAATGTCCCAACTTTTTTCCTCCCATTTTCACCTCCTAACGCCGCTCGCGCGGAAGGATAAAGACGTAAGCCGGCGCGGTAATGAGACTCGCGTATGAGCAAGAAACTGATTGCTCGGACTAATTATACCGACTCTAACGTCATTCCGACATGGCACTACTGTTTTCGACGGCATTTTTTGATTTACGGATGCGCACGTCGTTATGCTCGCTCCGCGAGAACGGGTTGAACAGTTTTTTCTGCGACCGACGGCGCACTTTTAAGCTGACGAGTTGCATCTGGACGGTGACGCTCTCTTTTCCCTCCTTCCGCTTCATTACACTCCGCTTTATGTCTTTCTCACTTCCAATCTATATCCGTCCATCTTTTTTACGGCGGGATATCAGGAAGGGCGGAGGGGGCAGAAGGAGCGACAAGAGCGTGAGAGTGCGGCGCGCGTTTTATCACGTACCTACAAAATAGACTCATGAAAAACCCGACGTTTCATCGGCATCCCTCGCCCGTAAGTGGGCACTTACGTGCAGGGACGGCACGGATGTCCGTACGCCCGCGTGCGCATGTCTGCGACCGTGCGCCAGTGTGTGGCCATGTTTGTGACCGTAGGGTACGTATACACAGCGGGTGCAAATTCACAGACCTGCAGCGTTACGTCTCACGAGGGGTAGCGGTGAATCTACAGTCTCCGCACTTGATGTAACTTCACCGTTGGCTAGTCGGATTTCAGCTTGCGGTATGCTCTTCGCTGCATCATCGTGTTGCGTCATCGTCGCCCGCTACCTTTCTTCCGTACTTACTTTCTATTCACTCGACCCGTGGAAAATGCGTTCGACGAAGAGCCAGTGTGGGTGATTGAAAAAGTTAAGCGATGTCCCAGCATCTGTCACGGTTCCCATTGGCACGAATGTTGATAGGAAATTGAAGAAAATCGAACGCGACTTGTTGATAGACGAGATTTTAGATACGTGTGTTAAATAATGTATATGTATGTGGGAAAAATTGTAAGACCGGCCTAGATAGCGATTTGGTAGGATAGAGGAGTCAGGTGTCAGGTGTGTAGATATATGTGTATGCGTGTGTGTCTAGACCACGAGGGTGAGAAAGTTAGAGCGTGAAAGAGGACGTCGCCCGGGAGTAGAGGGGTGAAGGAGAGTATCGTGCGTGAGATCGAATGTTTCCTCGCGGAGCCCTTCTGGGTCGGGTATTAATGTCGCGACAAGCTGGATTTAACGCCGCTCTATAATGTGACGTGCTGCAGGTGTTAAGAGCATTTTCGAGCGCTTTAACGAGCGCGGAACCGGGCCGCGATAGAGTCGAACGAATTACGAGCGTATACGTTCGCGCAAAATGAATGTGAAAGCCTCGCGTGAATAAGACCTTTTGTGCGCCTCGGGGGGCGCCCCCGCAGTAGCGAATTTTCCTTTTGCAAGACATAAATTGCGCTTCGCCCACCCCGACCCGACCGTCCCCCTCCCGCGTCCCTCTTTATTCCGCTGTGTTCTTTAAATCGAGGTTAAAGGATTATTAATACCCATTCGCGTTAATTAAGAGCCTTCCGTGCCAAAATTACTGCCTACCGGCGGGTATTACCACCCCGTACGTTCGTGTACGCCGGCGTACAGCCTTTTATAGTATGGAAATGACGTCGGCGCGATAAGGCCGGCGAGATTGTACGTTTGCGCGGCATCGGCTTTATCACTGCGCCGCGAACGAGACGAAAACGAAACAAAAGCACACCCTTCGACGGGATCGAATCGGTAATTACGAGGACGTACCGAGACGCGTCCTAACCGAATTACCCGCCGCGCCAGGATTGCGCACTTGACGATTGCCATCGGTCATCGTCCGTCGGCCGGCGGTAATGCGTTCCCTAACTTAGTTAAAAACGGTCCAGGCCTCCGGCCGACGCGCACTTCGTGAATAAAGGCCGTTAAGCAAACGTCAATGGGAGGAGACTTAAGCGTGCCAGACGATAGAGAGAGATCATGGATGCCGGGAGATAAATTCGCCATGGCGCAGGTCCCATTCTTTTCAAAACGGTTGCCGGCCTCGGGATCCCACCGTAATTCAATTCTTAAGGGTATCAAACACACAACCCTTTCATTAGGCAGACCCCTTCATCAGCGCAAGAGTCGTGGGGGCCGAGGCGGCGGCTGACGGAGGGACAACGAAGTTACCCTGCAGAAGTACTTAAAGCGAAAATTCTGCCGATCGATAGTTACGTTGTTGCCCCTGGAAATAAGCGCTCGCCTCCTCGGGGCGCTCGGCGATATTTCCCGCGGCGCGCATTATCGACCCGATGCAAAGCGCCGTTGGATGCTGCGCTTCTGCTATTTTATCACGCCCTCGCAGAGACGTCACTTTGGCCCGCGATTTTTTTTTTCTTTTTTTTTTTCACCCTCCGTTTTACGCCTCTCGTATACCGTCCGACGCGCGCGTATTTCTCATTAAAGGCGTCCGCGTGCCGACGCGCAACCCTTGCGTTTCGTCCAAGTGTCGCCCACGTTTTGTGCGGCACTTAAGGAACTCGAAATTTGCGGAACTCGTCAATTGAATTGGCGCCGCGCGAGACGGGGGTGGGTCGGAAAGCGGCGGACGAGTTTGATGAAAATCAATTACCGCGGTCTCGTTCGGCCACCGAACGAAACACCTGTATGCCAGGTAGTCCCGCGGACATTTTTCCTCTACTGCCTGCCGCTCGTCGAAGCCACTCTCTCGTATGCAGCTGCATAGGCATCGTTCGCACGAGCTCTCGCATACCGTGCGAGGCACGTGTCCGTGTGCCGGGCGACAACTCTTTGCGAAATGAGTTCGCATAACGCGAGACGGGTGTCGCGGGCCGAATGGCGAACGAGGAAGGAGAGGAGGCAGAGAGGAAATAGCCAATCACGCAAATGAGGGCACAAAGGCACGGCGCGACCGCTCGTTAATTGGCGGACGTTAATTAATACACGGAATCTTTGTTACGTTCAACCGACCCCGGGCCCGCCAAGTCGTCCGCAGCGGCACTTCTCGAAACTGGCTCTGCGGAATTAGTCCGGGAAAATAAGCTGCAATCGTGTCTGCCGAATACTATCTCGCGCACGGCGATCGTGAAATTTCGCTGTCCTAATTAAGGATGTGTCGCGCGGACTGACGAACGCCGCGCGACCGAGTCGATGATCGTCGCTCACGACTACCTCCAAATTCCGCGCCTTCCTTTTCCACCATTTTTCGCCACTCACCCGCTGCACGACGCCGATCGATCCTCTTTTTTCAATTAATCATCCCACTCTTCAATTAGCACCGTTTCCTCGTCCACCGGTTCCCCGCGCTGCTCCGAGCCGAAAAGCAATAATTAACAATGTTTTCGTGGAATAAATTTTCAGTTCCGTGAAAAGCACGGGCGCGCGCGCTTTCGTATGCGTGCGCGGAGCTGGCCCAGAGGGGTCGGGAGGATTCGAGACGTTTCACGAAATTTATCGGTCCCGCGTACATTACCGTGAGTCTTGTAACCCGTTCCATGCTGCGTCACAATATTCATCCAGCGCCGGTTAAATCATTCGATTTTTATCACCCCTACCCCTGAATCTCGTGAACGCGTGTTATGGCCGGACGGGAAGAGAAGAGGACGAGAGCGAGCGTGAGACAGAGAAGAAGGGGATGAGGGCGAAATATTGGAAGAAAGTGACTGCGAGAGAGAAACACAGGGAGAACGAGCACGGAACGGTGACGAGGGCAGAGAGAGGAAAAGAGAGGCACGTGTGCGCACGACGATCGGCGAGTTTAACATTTTCATGCGTGCGACCCATGGCCGCGTTGTATACGTGTTAATACGGTGATTTAGGGCTTAACGCGGCAGGCTGGGCGCATGGTGAGCTCTCCGCTGGTGTATTGGTGAACACTCCCGCGCCTCCGTTTATGCGGTCGTTGGTCGGGATGCGTGGTAAGACACCGGGGTGACAAAGCATTAATTAAGTCGTACACGTTTATCGGATATTCCCCCTGTTGGCTTATAGACGGCAAACGCAGGTACGACCGAAGAAGATCGCCTGGTATAACGCGGCCGTTGATGAAATGATGCCGTTCGCGCAATGACAGTACCTCGTAAAGTCGATGGATTAAATTTTAAGAGATATGAAAAAAGAAGTGGCGCTCGATCGATCCGAGGCCGGTGTAAGTGAGTGCAGTATTGATCGTCGGATAACGTTCGAAGGCTCTTCTTGTATCAGAAAATTGGAATGGAGAATTTGCTCGTAGTAAGCTAGCGGTGTTCGGAATCCATTATTCCTGGTGCCTTCGGTTGGCAAGGAATGAGACGATGGCGAGGGCTGTTATAAAATCTGCTGAAAGCTATGGACGACCGATGCTCGACAGACGAAGTATATGTTCGTTTGTTCCATCGCCAAGTGGACTCTTGAAGACTTTCGCTGTTCGTTGGTAACGATGTCGAATTAGACGCACCGCGCAGCGACAATCGCATCACGCAAAATGGTACTCGAATACGTTGTCGTCGGATGAAATGCAAGAACAATGCACGTCGGTTCTTCAATTTGCTTAGCGCGACGGGCGTTCCTGTATCGATTGTTATGTTTTAATGAACGCAATGGTGGCCCGACGTTGGAGCGATGTGGGCCAGCCGAAGTATAGGGGCGCATCATTGCGGCGTTGGCAAAAGTTCGACAATCCAGGCTTTCAAGGGGCGCATGTCTAATTCTCGTTCCAACGTGTTTCCAGACTGTTCTATTGAAATCGATGCGCAAATAGACGTGCTCAAAAGTGCTCGGTGTACAACTAGCGCGGAAGTTTTGAAAGGTTGCACTTTAGTAATGTAAACACTTCACTTCAATGCTACTTCCACGCGTTCTATATTTTTCAACTACTCGCACTGTTATGCAATCGGTTTGAAGTACACACCTTTTCACTTCGTACACGCCAGCAAAGTAAAATAACGAACCGGCAGCAAAACAATCTCGGGAGTGGAGTTAACTTTAAAATTACCGGATGAACGCGAGCATTTGCTAGAAGTTACCGGCTACGACTAGTGTATTCGAGTACTGTTTACAATGAGAGTTGACTAGCTTCGTCCCGATCGGAAACGCGAGAGCTTATGGTGTTCGGCAAAGCAGAGAATATTCCGGCGATCGATGGCGGCGCATACAGGCAGGGCACCACGACAGAACGGACCACGAGCCACCGGATGGACGGTGGAAATCACGCGATCGCTCGATGCTACACACCTCTCGAGCCGAGTCGCAGATGCCGACGCGCTGGGTGGCGCAGGTAATTGCACGTAATTTCCCGTATGGATTAAGAATCGCGGCGGTTCCTTTTTTCTGAGGCGCTAAAAATTGAACGTTCCGTTTACACGAAACCTCCGGCGGTGAATGGAGCGACGTGAGAGGAGAAAGGTGGGGACGGGGCGACAGAACAAAAATCGTTCCGCACTTTGTTCGTGTCGGCGCGAAGCCCTCGGACGTGGCCGCGGTCAAATATTTGCACGACGACGACTGCCGGGCGACATGCAATTTTCCGTACGATCCGTGAGGAATTGCCGGGGGCCGCACCGGCGGTGAGCGTATGCGAACGCTCGGTCGGCCGATCATTTTCGACGGTGTGTGCACGTTCGCCGCGCGTTCCGCCTTTCTAATGCAAAAAGTAGCGGTTTGCGTATTTCTTTCACGAAGACCCCTGCGGTATCGCATGAAAGACGCGTCTTAATTCGGAGACGTCTTACTCTGCGGACGTTTGCTCGCTTTACGGCTCGGCCGAGAAGCGTCTCTGCGCGCGTAAAGCTTCCTGCGAATTATAGGCAACGATTCGAGCGCGAAGCGCTAGATCGTTGCTCTGAAATTAAGACGCGAACGATGTTGCGGGCGCGGAAAGTGGGAGGGTCGAGCGGATCTCTTCATTTGCACGAAGTCCCGATTACGCGCCGACTGGCGAGCGTTTAGGCGCCGAACGACAAAGGAACCTTCCACCGCGCCGCTCCGTCCGCGTCTAGCGCCCCAATTGCGCGGAAGTGCATTGGCGGAGTGAAAAGTTTCGCGGAATCGGGAAATTTTCGAAGGTGTGTTTAGAGTCCATCAGGCCGGCTCGTTGAAGCCGCGCCCGCCGCCCTGGCCTCTCATTTGCCGGCGGATTGTGTCGGCACGTTAATGCACTGCTCGCACGCCACGAGTCTCCCGGCCGCGAGACTTACCGGCGCGGACGAGACATTGTGCGTCCGAAACGTGTTTGCGGAAAGTGCGTGCTGATTGAATGTCCGATCCGCGGCCGCGCGGCCGCGGCGATTCCGATCTCCCATCGCGGCCCCGGCAGGACGGCCAGCCGGCTTTTATGGGACTTTTATTGCGCGAGAACACGGCAATCCGTTGGTGGAAAAAAAGCGTGTACCCTCGCAGTGGGTATTCCGCGCGGGACGGCCTCGGAAGAGGAGTACCGGATCTTAGATTGTACGTTACGCTGCATCTCGAATTCCGTTAGGTCGGCTCGGGTACGGTTTGTCATAAATCGTCCGACGGTCGGGGGAGGGCGACTATTAAAACATGAGGGAATGAAACACAGTTATTTCTAGGAAAGCGGCCCATCGCTTCTTGCGCTCTTTCCGTCCACGCGGCCCCGGTACGTTTCAATCGGCACAAAGGGCGTTCGGTTACTTTCCGCGGATTTATGCTTAATAGTCGATATCGGTCGCATCGTGTCCGTCGCGATTAATTAAAAGTCAACGGGTGAAGCGTACCGTTTCAGCGCTCGCTTTTTGTCCAGCATTTTTAACATTACCCGTCGGACGTATTTTTATTTCTCTCTCTCTCTCTCTCTCTCTCTCTCTCTCTCTCTCTCGTCGAGCAATGCAAAGATCATTAATGAAAATGCTAATGAAGCTGATGTTACGACAAGTGTACCGGAAATGTAGATTCAGACAGTTTTGCATATCCCGTACAATTTTCGGGATTTCATACACGCCGGCGCGGAGTACGCGCCGCGGATCCCCGTTTCGAAAGCAAGTACCCGAAACATTAATTCCGCGAAATGAATACAAAATGTCCCAATGGTATACTCATTAGCGTTTCATGATATTGCCCGCGCGCTCGTTTTTTTCTGCCGTACGATTTATGGGAGGCACGCGCGGCTGAAGTTGCATCTCTATTCCTGTGTAATTTTACTCGTCCGCCTCGACAGCGCGGGGGAAGCAACCTTGCCGCGTACAGCGGATGCGAGGCAAATGTTTAAACAGGCCCGTCATTACGTATGATTCCGTGCACAGTTAATTACGAGAAAACTCGTAGTTGCGCGATAGAAATTTGCCGGCGCGGTAAGCGGCCGAGACTCGTTCAGATTATCTTAAGCGAGAAAATTCATTGGAGAACGCCTGGTGCGGCAGATATTTTCCATTCGATACCTCGAGCCTCGACCGTGCGCACAGTAAGATCGGTGGCGTTCACCGTCCGACGCTCATTTCGAAATACATTTTCTGCTTTCAGGTCGCCTGTCCATAAGTACCGGCCGTGGAGCAAATTGCGTGCGGCGAATTTCTCACTTGAGCTCTGTGTTTGGCCGGTGACGGGGTCGGAGGAAGTCGGCGCGCCAAGGTGTCCGGCAGATGCGAGAACCGTCCGAATTGGTAAGTAAAGAGCAAAGGATTAATCTGGTTATGGCATGCGACCGAGAGAGTGTCGGCAAAGCCGCGGCGGCCACCGTAGTCTCGGAGTCTTTCGACGCGGGGATTACGCGTGTACATGCGGCCAGGAATTACGAGCTGGCCGTGAGTGTAAACCCATTGTAAATATAAATCTATCCTGGCCGTGCTCCTGTCACGTGCATCCTCGCGCACTAGGCGCCCCAGTTCGGACGAGTGCGCATAGCTACAATATGAGCGCTCCGAGGGACTCGGACTGCGCGAGAAGCACTTAACGGCTGGGGTTGAGTTTAAGCTGAGCAGAATGCCACGGATCGTTAAGGGCGCCCTTTTAGATTCACCGAGCACGCTCCGCCAGGCTACTATTTCGTCCAGCTCGCCTGACGGCATCGTTTATGACGACATCGGCTTCGAATGGCTTTATCCTAAATAAAGTCTCTACTGATCTCGAAACGTCTTGTGCCGTTGAGTTCGTGGGACAGCGTTTTCGCCGCACATGGTACGCTGAAGTCCGAATCCCTGCGACTTCTCGCCAGCCGATCAACGATGCACCGAGAAGCGTATCGCGGGGCCTCTTTCAAACGTTCCGCGGAATCCGTTGACGTGGGTCGGCGCAGTTATCCGAAGAAGGATAATTTCGTCCGGTCTCGGTTAAGACGGAGGAGAACGAAGGCGAAACGTTTCGAACCCTCGAGGAAAATATGCCACAAAGGTGCCACAAAGATGCCACGGGGCCGGGGGTTTCAGCTGCGCGCTGCGAGCGTGCACGGATCGCTCGGATATTTTTGGTCCCGGAATTCTTGCATACAAGAAACCTCGCGTACCGGCGCGCTCCATCGGCTGCGGGTGTTCCAAAGGATCAGAAAACGCGAATGAACGGCGGGGGAGGTATTAATAAAAGATGGAATGCGGCCGACCGTCTTTATAGTCCGATGATATTGAGGAGAGTCGAAAATCTTCGTAATCCGCTCATCCCCTGGTGAGGCTTCCGCTATCGGGCAGCTCGCGCGATCCCGATAATTAACACGTTCGAACAATTGTAATTTCGCGCTCGATCCCTCGTCCGGCCAACAGCGGGGCTAATTTAATAATGAAATAATCTTGCCGCGCGCGCGAAGCCTACCACGATCCTCGGATTGGCGCGAACATTAATTTCGCAGTCGCGATAATCGGCAATGGGCATCGCGGCGTCAGTGCCTCTCGCGCAATTAAGAAAAGGCCAAAAAGGACGACGGGGGCCAGGAAATATGTACAGGCCGCGAGAGGAAGGCACCTCTCGAACTTCAAGCACGATCGCGATTGCGCCGCGAGCTTTGGCTTCGGCGTACGAGAGACCAGGACGACATCGGGCGGCGGCCGGGCCGAGGCCGAGGATGAGGACGATGGCGCGAGAACACACGCGCCATTCTTTTTTCCTCCCCCTCTTCCCCCTTCCCTTATTTCTTTTCTCGTTGTTGCGCCGAACGCACGGGATTCCTGTGTACGCGGTATATAAGGGAGGTGTGACGTCGGCTGCACCACGAAAATTTATCAGCCGATTCAATGCCGCGGCGTTACTCGCGCTAATTTATATACACTGACCGAAACCGCAAGTAGCCAGTGGCTCTCAAACTCAAAATGGCCGGGAAAGCTCGTTGAAACCGAACGGACGGGCGAGGTGAAAATTTTGATGAGAGTGAAAGGAGCAGTTGTGGGATAGAAGTGCTGAATGGATCCGCTGAATGAAGAGGTATGGCAGAGGAATGAGTAGGTAAATTCTAGTAGACATTGGCCTTCCAGGTGGATGGATACCTCGAGGAGTGCGCAGCTTGGCCGTAGCTAAACTTCGCCGCCTTTTCGGGCAGAGAGAAGGAACGCCGAGGTGGTTCTGAGAAACAGCAGTGGTGAGGAGCGAGTGGATGGGGCGCGGTTTTTCAGCCGGGAATTAATGCTTATTTCGTCGAAGACGGTCCCGTGAGAGATTAATAAGTGAAGAAAGGATTAAATCACGCTTGCTAGGTACATGGCCGGACGGACATAAATTAGGGGATACACGGCGGACGCGCGCCTGCAACTTTGTAAGCTTAGATCGCGATTGCCTTCTTCATTAATATGGCCCCGTGTCTCGACGAAGGAATTCGGTTGTCTCGTCAGGGTTTATTGCCGCTCGCGCACCATCTCTCAGCCGCATCGGGACAATGAAGGCCGTTTCAAAAGTCACGAGCGCTCGCCAGCGAATATTAATTTGATCGAAGAAATACAGTAGCCAGTGAGCGAGTTCGAGGCATTCATTCTCATTTCGCGAACAACATTCTTGAGAGTGTGAAACGGTCCGGGTCCGCGGTGGGCCGTAACGACGCCGGGACAGCGAACGTTGTTTTCGCGGGCATAAAAATTGTGCACGAAAGGGTCGCGTTCGCGGCTAAGGTAAAGAATTCGCGTACGCGGCGCGCCCCCGGGCGTTAAGTGAAAAACACACAGACATAAATTAATTTACGGCGTCAGCGCTGCCCGTGCTGAACGCCCGCAGTCCTTATTTTTCCTCGCAATTAGTATCAGGCGCCCGTATTTGCGCGTCGTTTCACTAATCTACGAATAATATTGCGTGCGTGGCTCGGCGGAGCTTTTGTTTTGGCCGTACGGGGCACGACGACGACGACGACGGCGACGCTCGGACGTCGGGGTGCACAAGAACGAAGGCTGAAAGAATAAGGCGAAGAAAGGGCCGCCGCGCGTGTTTGCCGAGAGCGAAAACGAGCGTGAAATTAAAACACATCGCCGCTCGCCCTTTTCGACTCCGCGAAGCCACGCACGGCATTGAGCTTGTGCAGTAAAGCTTGACACCTCTTTTCTGATGAACCGTTGTTCGTGAGCAGCGAGGTTTCACGGGAATGTCGGCCTCTCTGTGTTTCGATGGAAAAACGATGCGGACGAAAATGCCCGCCGTGGGAACGCGATACGGTCAGCCGAAGAAGTTGAATTCAGTTCGTTTATAAAATGTCAAACGATTATTGCGAAGGTGCGAAACCGGTGAAGGCTGGCCACGACGGAGTTAATTCCATTCAGAAGCCTTGGTTCAATGAGAGGTGAGAGTGGGAGGGGGAGCAGAGTGGAAAATGGGAACAGATGGAGGCAAGATGGAAAATGAGAAATCGCCTGACGCCACGGATTTCAAGTTCTTGTCCGCGGTACATTAATAACGACGCTGACAATTATTAAGCAGAGCATTGTTCTCGCTTTGTTGCGAGCATTGTTTTCGAGCCGATTGGAATCTGAATGATAAAGAGAAGAAAGGAAACGGAAGATTCAGCTGCGGCGAGTGAAAGCGGGAGTGAGCACACGACATGCAGCCGAAAAGGCAACTGAGAACGGACGAAGATGAGAGAGACGAAGGTCAGAGCGGGTACGATCGGAGCGATCGTAATGCGAGGGCAATAAAACACGGGGGAGTGGAGAAGGACGAAGAGAGGAACGGGGGTGGTGCATCGTGCCTACGAAAAATAATCGAGCCCATCGGACGTCGGACGAACTATCGTTGCCGTTAGGCCGACGTATACGCTCGCTTAATATCCATCATTTCCTGCATTGATTGTTACTTTTCACGGGTGGCGCGAGTATGAGAGCGGGGCCGGGGTGGAGGATGGGGACGCGGACGGGGGTGGCAATGCGCGCCACCCCGCAGCGACGGCGATGTGCGTGTAGAGAGGATGCGCACTAACACGTGTACGAGATTGTACGCGTAGTAGAGACTGAACCGAAGCGGCGGCAGAAGAGGAACCGTGTTACAGGTAGGATAGAGTGTACGGCCGCGGCCACAAATCTATAGATCGGTTGGTAGCCGTAGCAAGTAAGCATTCTAAAACATAATGTCAGTAATTAATTGTCTGCCAAGGAATGATGCGGCTATCTCACGCGACCGATGTGAGGCCCCAGTCTCTCAGTCTCTCACTCTCGAATTCCCTTTCTCCATCTCGCTCACTCCGCATATACATCTTCTTCCTTCTCCTTCTCCCTCGTCCGTTTTCTCCTCGGCGTTCTCTCTACCGTCCGCCTCTGCCGTTCCTCTTCTTCTTCTTCTTCTTCTTCTTCCACCTCCGCCCTTTCTTCTTCCTTTTCTTCTCTCTCCTACGCCTTCGCTCACTACCTCAGCCCTCTCTCTCTCTCCCCCTCCATCAACCTCGACTAGCAATGCATTTAAACAATCTCTTTATCTCCGCCTCGGCACTCGAGGCGACACGGACACTCGTAATAATGAGAGGAAAACATTTCTGGCCGCGCGGCCCCGATGTATTTGCGGGCGAAGCTTTGTTCGATTTTTTTGTTTAATCGCGAGTAGCTTTGTGCTCGATCTCCCACTTCCCCGTTCGCCTCCTGGTCCTTTTTGCATCAAGGTACACCCTGACGCATGTACGCGCGCTTATTCCTGCGTCATACGCTCGTTACACGTTCCATTAGTCCTAGCCGCGATATCTCTCCTCGATCTGTAATTCTCGATGTCCGACAGATAAAACGTCGTCGTTTCTCATCGACATCGAGGCGGCCGCGTACGGTCGCTCGGTGCGTATCGGCCTTTATACACCCGTCCCGAAACTGTTCGTCTTCTCGATTCGACACCCGCTTCCACCTCGGCCACCTCGGGCAAGGTCGCCGCAACGTTTTCTGTAACTCCGCGTCCGCGGTAGGCGGGGATTACCGATGAAAGATTAAGCAACGACGCCGGGCATACATCGGAGTTTCTCTCATTAATTATGGAGCCGCGAATAGGGGAGCCGATATCGGCTGGAAGGATTCTCTCTCTCTAGTCGAGACGCGGCAGAAGACGCATCCACGACCCGAACGCCGGCCCCGTGCGATCATTTTACGCGACCATTGTACAATTTGATAATCATTTTGCCGTTGAAGTCACTCGTTCATTAGCATATTTAATTATGAATATTTAAGATTTTTGGCCCAGCGGGACGGCGTCGTACACCGGGAGAGGTCTTCCCCCGGCGTATTAAAATAAAGCCTGCATGGTGCATGAGGCTCCGTCGTAAATTTCGCCGGACACACAAGGACTGGTTGTTGCTCCGATCTCGCAGGGAAAGACGAGTAAAAAGGTATCTGGAAGACAGGCGTACTATACGTATTGCCACTAGCGGTGTAATGCGAATAAAAAGGTGCCCTCCCCTGCTGTAGCGGAACGCAACGGCGCGTGTACGTACGGACGCGTTGCAACAGTGTGCTCGCGTGAGTCCCGAGTCCTCGGCACTTTCGGAAATTCAGCCTGCTCGGACCGATCGCGCGACCGAGTCGAAGACGGAACGAAACGGAGTGCAATTTCACGCTCTTTATGACGTTCAACGTCCCGATGCCGGAATTCTGTCCGACGATTGCGCTCAACGACGCGCTGGGTACGCAAAATTCGAAGGCTTCTAAGAATAAGCGCGCTCTGACGAGAGAGGCCGATGAGCGACGGCAGCCTGCGTGGGTCCGAGATTTACTTGGCTCGAGTGGCGTTCCATTATTTTTCGCAACTATTGTTCGCCGACCCGGCGGCGTTTCATTGACGATTCGCCGAGAGACAGCCACGCGAAAGCCCGAGGGCCGTTCTTTCTGGCCCTGAAGCAATCCTCGGCCTCCCGCACCACGTTTTCTTCGCCTCGCTCCTTGTCCACGCATTATAATAGCGGCACTTTAAAAGGGGAAACGGGATGAATGAACGAAGGTGCGTATAGAAGCATCTAGCACCTGCAGGCCATTATAATGAGAGGCCCCCGGACGCCTTCTTCTTTAAATAATACGTAATGGGCCCTAATAATTAGTCGGGGAACATCGGCAAGGTGTGTAAAACTAATGCTCCCCGAAGCACGTCCGTGAGCGAGGGAGGGGAGGCTGAAATCATTTACATGACCGGCCATTTACTCCTTTCTGTTCCTTTTAATTGCCTACCCCTTTTTCGGCCGTCTCCGCTCCAATCCCACAGTTATTATTATCAGCTGCCTCACCGCCGGCTAATGATCGATGAACGAAATTCGTTCGCCGCTACCGCCGAATAATTCTGCCGCCGTATTACGTGGAACGATCCTCCGTCAAGCATGCTTTTCTTTAATCACGATTACGCCGCATTCGTCGCACATGTACTTTGTGAATTTTTTTCTTTCCTACTTATCGGTCCCAACTCCGGCAGTCAACTTCGAAATTATTTCCACTGTTAGAAAAGCATATTGACAGCACAATACTCTATCAGCGAATCGGGCACGGGCAGTGGCCGCGTGAGAACGAGGCGTATCGCGACAATTAGTTAACTATTCGCATGCCGGAACGTCGTTTGCCGTCCAGGTCCCACGGAAACTCGTTACCGGACCGTCGACACGATCGAACCGACGCGACGCACGGACGAACAACGATTCTCGCGTCCGAGACAGTTTCCCGGGCGGGGAAATTAAAGATCGCTCCTCGCAGTAATTATAGCAGAATAGCCGCATTCAAAATGCGCCGCCGCGGGGCGCCAACTTAGAGCGGCGGCGAAATAAATTTCGCCATAGGCGCCCCATTCGTTGCCCCCCCAGAGGTAGGGAGCAGCGACAAGACGAGACGAGAAGGGAAGAAGGGGAGGGGTCCTGCGGGCAATTCGCGAAACCTTTCGGGCATTAACGTCCCGCTTTCGGGCCCATTGTATCCATTCTCGTAAAAGTCCGGCCGAGCGACGTCCCGCGACGTTCGTTGCGGCGGTTGCGCGTTACACACCCTATAAAATCCGGCCGAATTTACCGCGTTGTCGGTCGGCCGGACGGGACTCGGCGATAGCGCCGAGCGCGCCCCGTAATAATGCTGTTAAAGAACGGCCGTCGTTAGCGATGATCATTCACGCCCGAACGACAGTGCGCGGCCGCTCGCCGACCGAGTTTGAAAGACAATGTGGAACGGTGACGAGCGTCTTGTCACGTCGATCTCGCCGGGATCCGCTCAAAGTCTCGTAATTCTATTCTGCCGCGTGCGTTCTGCGTAACAATGGGGGACGAATAGGGTAATTATCGTGGCGAGCGTACGCGGCATTGTGCCGACGATGCGCGCGTCGGCCGGACGTAGACGGTGTAATTTCGGAAGATATGCCCAACGTCATTTCAATGTAAATATTGGATCGATCATCATTACCTGGCTAAGGTGTCCAAGCGCGCGATCCGGCCGCATTGACGGTGGCGATCCTTTGTACATATATTGTACCGTGCAAAGTGTCTTGAAGCTGCCGTAACCGCATATAACTACGTGGAAGTACAATGTATACGAGAATCGGGTCTCGCTCGCACGTGGGGAAGAATAATTCTTTCGGTCTTCCTTTCGCTGACCGCCGAATCGTACATCAGGCGGACATAAATGCTCGCCGTGAGACGAGGGAGGACCTTGTTCTGATCTCGGTTTAATTGCATTTCTCTGGCGAGTTAAAAGTCAGAAAAAGAGACCGTCCGACTTAATTCGGCGCACATACGCACGTACGCGAACCGCCGGGAGCGACGGTCTCTGAGCAGCCTCGGGAATAGGACCGGCACACGCGGTGCAGAAATCATTCGTCTGCCGATTTATTACTTTTAATTAGTATTAAATTCAATCCGGCCCGTCCGCGCTGTAGGCGGCGCTTTTACATCATGTAATTCGTGTCTTCCGTTATGGTCATTTTCTCGTGGCGTGCCCACGCATTATCAAGGATGGCTGTTCGGCCCGACTCCGATGTCCATTATATCAGTGGCGGATTATAAGAGAAAATAAAAGGGATGAGTGAGAGGGAAGGAGGAGGGTGAAACGGGAGGCGCGCGAGCTTTTAAAAGGAAACGACCGAGACGTGACGTGTCTACGTTTCGTCCAGAATGCAGTGGCGTAGGAAGATTTCGTTGTGGCACGTTTGTCGTTCGTCGGATCGTCCAACGATCAGCAGTCTACCACGTTCCCTTAGTAAGCTGCATCATTCAGTATCATGCCAATGTGGAGAACAATGCAAAGGCGCTCAGAATCACAGTTTTCCATTACAGGTTGTCGTAACTAATCGCATCCGAGTGATCCGAGGTCGTAGGCCAACGTCGGCTCGTATATTCGACTTACAAAAGTTTCACGTGGATTTCATTTCGAAGCGGAGCGTGGCGGGGGTGTGCAGCGCCCCGGCCACTCGTCTCCGCGTGATGCACGATTGTTTGTAGAAACATTCGTCGGGTCGTTATTTATAATGCCTATGAAAATGTCCGACTAGAGTGGCCGGGCGTAAGCTGGTTTCATGGGCAGTTTGTTCCGACCGTGCACCTACCTATCCATCGTCCCTTGGAAGATGAGAGGATTAGGTACCTCGGGTATTACGCGTACACGCGTGTACTGGCACGTCGGACCACGGGAAGCCGCAGAAGGAGGCGTTAATTCACAAACAAAACAACGTTTCTTCTTGTTCGGCCGTTCGTACTCGTCGTCGATAAGTTTCTTCACTTCTCCCGACCGACGACCAACTTACGTCGCCGAACATGCAGCCCGTGAAATAACTACGGTCTTCCAGACCCGCTTCACGTCCTGGTCAAGATACAAGAATAATATAATCCTCACGCGGAGGTTTCGGTCAACAAAATTACTTAAACTCACACCAGCGAGACGCACCGCACCCACTCGCGAGCGGTAAACTAAAAATGTTGACCGCCAGTCTCCCTGAAATCCTCAGATTCCGAAAGCGTGCAAACTTGTAGCTGTAGCGCGATAAAACATTCGTCTCACGAGGGCGTCACCTATCTACGATATTATAATGAAACGAATTCCCGGTCAGCGTGTGTATCGTCGCACGATATCCCTGGTGGGGTAAAAAGTCGGCGGGGTATAGTGCACGTACGGCGGGGGCTTAAATCTGATTTAAGTCACATACCGTGTCGCGGTGTTCCTGCCGAAAAAAGACAAGAATCCGTCCCGTGAGCTACCTTAAATTTACATCAAACTATACGCGCTTTAATCCGGGAATGCTGCTCTCCCTCGCTCTCTCGCTCTCGGACACACGCACGATTACGCACACATTTTTCCATCCGTACACATGCGGACAGAGAGGCGAGTGTGGGAGCACACGGTCGCACGCATACCCGGACTGGCCATTGGACGAAGCCAGGCCTACCCGTATCTCGCCTTTTAATCTTATTACGGGCCCCGGACGGAAGATATGCCCGAGACGTATCATTTTCGCCTTCGCTAATTTATCACTTTCCATAAACTGCACGGCCTCTAAGCGCGGATTCTGTAACGTCGATGATAAATCGGCCGCGACCGAACGAACGGCCGGTCCCGATACATAGCAAAAAGAGAAGAAACGCGGCAGGAGAAGGATCGGCGATCGGCCTAAAAGGAGGATCGCGAGACAAAAAAGGCGCGGGCGCAATAAAAACGGGGGGGAAATGTTGAAAGGGGAAGAAGAAGGGGCGGAGGGCCCGAATGATCGTCGTTGTCCGCGTCGTCTTCGTCGCGTCATAATATTGAGGCTCAGTCAGCGACGCAGCGCCGACCACCGCGCGGGTAATTAAAATTAATCGAGTATAACGGTCCGATTATTTTGAACCGCGCCACGCTTCAAAAACTTCCGACTCCCGGGGCCGGGGCGCGGGAAGATCTTTGCCGACGAGAGGACGAGAGGAATTCGCGATGGAAGTAGCTGCCGCAAAAAGACGGGGCGAAGTCTATAACGGGGAAAATGATTAGCGAGCGAATGTCGCTTCCGCGGTAATTGTATGCTCGTTAGATAAGAATGTAAAATGCCGCTGGAATTGGCCGGGGGAGCGCGGGCGGCTGCATAACCGCCGCGTAAGAATGGCTCTCGCTGCGCCGGCTAGAGAATATTCAATCATTCTCGTAAATAATTGGACGATCCTATACGGGGTTTCCCCCGTTCAATATCGGCGAAACAGGATTTTCCCAGGCTGATCCCGGGGGTAGGAAGTACGTACGTATATACGGATGTACACATATATGTGTGTGTGTGTGTGTGTATGTATAGGCGGGGGACGTGTATCCTGCCGGGAGGTGCGGCGTACGGTCGACGCGAGGCAGAGGCGTCAGGCTTAAGGCCTTAAAGCCCGTGCAAAAAGGTCGTAAAACAAAGGAAGGCCCTATTTAATAAGATTACCGCGTCTCGAGGAGATTGTGTTGCCCGACTCTCGAGTATCGGATAACGTAAGCTACCTAAGGGGCAACGTTATGCGAGGAGCGAGGAGAAAGAAAGACGGGGAACGAGTTGAAAGAGAGAAAAGCGAGGGCGAGGGCGAGGGCGAGAGTGAATTGCGCGCAGGCAAGAAAAAGACGCGGGGCGGCCGAGGACGAGGTGAATACGCGCTCACATTTTATTGGATCAACCGGTGCCATTTAACGAATTGTGAGCGCGATATCGGATTCGAGGTTTATGAATTCGGTAGGCGAGCGCGCAGCGCACGATCCGCGCACTCTCGGCGCGTCTAACGTGAGAATTTTTCTCGCCTTATTACCGTGCAAAAGGAACGAACCGCGCCACCGTGTCGCTTCTGCACTTCTTTCGTGGCCTGTGCCGCACGCGTAGCGATATTCGTGGAATATGCACGGATGGCGAGTGAGAGCAGGAGATTGAAGCGGAAGATTTATGGCGACTCTCGAGAGCGCGCGAGGATAGAAGGAATCGGGAAGCAGAAAGGATAGGCGGCGAAACGAAATAATCAGGGAAGGATGACGGAAGGACGGGGGGATATTTAGGGGAATCGAAGCGGGCACGGGGTTGCTGCGCTCCATTCAGGAAGCTGAAAAACTCCCCTCTCTGCTCTTTGTCTCCTTCACTCTTCTCTCTTTCGCCGGCCGGGCTCGCTCGTATAAGCGGATTTTCTGTTCAGCGCGTTCCAAGACCGCGACGTCCTCGTACAAGTCGTTCCGCCTGCTTCTTCCTCTTCTTAACCATTTTTACCCACTCCATATTTTTTAGCCGCCCTCCCTTTCTCTCTCGTCCGTATTAACGCTGGACTTCCGGCCACCGACTCACTCGAAACAGGCATCAGCGATTCTTCTCGTACGCCGAGATCGTTCGGTTATACCTTTCTGTCCCTCTTCACTCTCTCTCCGATTTCGGTCATTCATCTTCCAATTTCGGAAGAATCCGTGCAATCGCGGCTGTTCGGTGGTGTGAACTTTTTCTGACCGGAACGAAGTTGTACCCGCCGCTTCAACAACTTTTCCTGCAAGTTACATTCGCAGCGATGGGCGCGCATTTTTTTCGGGTTTCGAGACCGAAAAAAGGATTTTTATCTCGTTGATTTAGTCGAGCGGAACGTCGGAAAAACCGAAATATTTTTCATTCCTCGTCCTCCTTTGACGCCCGACCCTGTATGCTTTCCATTTTCGTCGGCCGCGTCGGCAGCAAGTTTTCGCTGTAAACACATATTTCCCGTTTCAAAGGCGTCCGCGCCTTATCCGAGGCAGATCTTTCGCGTTTTTTTAATAATCTCCCGCGGCAAAAAGCGATCGCATTTTTTTATTAACCCTTGCGGATTAACCGGTCTCGCTTATGAGCACGATAATGGCGTCTCGAGTACAAGCAAGAATATGCAGCCGGAAGATGAGCGTTAAGGCCGCCACGTTGCAACTTCTCTCGGGACGATCATCGCTTCAATCGGAACGTTATTAAACGGCCGAATAGCGCGATCGCTCGTCGGCTGGCGCCGTTCTAATAATCCGCACGCACAAGCGACTCTTCCCTCTATCACTTTTCCGTCCGCGTCACTGCAAGGTAAGGAGCAAAAAACTTGCGCCGTAAAACAGCAGCCGTCTCTAATAAGCCATTCATGCGGGGCGTACGGATGTCGCGTGTACGTGCGGCGGAATATTCAGGTGGACTCGTACGTACTGTATACGACCACCTTTAACGTGTCTGTTACTCTGCATTCTATAATGCTTAAATGTAATTCGCTATTGGATTCATCTTATTGAAAAATGTCTCTAGGTGCAGCGAACGAAGAAACAGCGTTGGACGATGACGACGAAGGCGTTCCGTTGTGGCGAGGAGGCGAAATATTCCGCGAAGCGATTCGGAAAAGTGCGTCCCGATAATTCGGACTCGCGGGCCGATAACGACGTCACGGTTAACGGGAGGAAATTGCAACCGCGCCTGGACGCGGCCCGACTCGAGACGGTGACCGAGCCCAATGGCAGCGGCCCCTTTTTTGCCTTCTCATGCTCGAGCAACATATTCGAGGAAACGTTTCTGCGAAACGTTTCGGCCCGGCCGCAGGGAGCTGACGACTGTGGTTCCGGAGGTTGAGAAGTTAGCGCAGTACTATGTCCGCGAGAGAGTCCGACAGCCTTTTTAAGCGCTAATGATGTGCCCCGTGTTCGAGGCTCGATAACGACGTCACGGTCGAATGGAAAATTGCAACCGGATGATGATGCGGATCGTTGTCGCTTGCGGTGGAGATGCGACGATAAGCGAGTCTTCATTATCTCGACCCATCGGCAGAGCTGACAAATCGTTCCAATGGAAACTACCTGCGCGATCTCTGATAAGGAGCGCGGTTTCATAAAAATGTGAAAATGTTATGATGATAACGTGCCTCATCAGAGCGTCGTGCCCGACTATGCTGTTTTACAGCACGCGTCGAGCAGAGATAGTGTAATTCTGATAAGCTCAGATTTACGCTTCTGTGTCGCACGGCTGTTGTCGGCAGCAGTTTTGGTTTATCGGCGGGAACATCAACGGTGGGGGGAGGATGACGTTCACGACCGTTTTGGTTATGCGGGTTAATAATGGCAGTGGCAGTAATAATAATAATTCAGCGGAGAGCACAATGTTGCGATTCCTTGAGGCGACGCGTAGGAAAGCTGCTTAAGCGTACAAAGACGTACTGGCCGCGTCGTTTCCATGATTAAACTCGTGTAAAGTGTCAGGGTAGTAATATACGATGTCTCGCGGCAGAAGAAGCCGAAGTACACGGATTAACAAGCGGACAAATTAAAGGAACGGTGCTCGCCCCGGCCACGGGAGCAAAAGGATCTGCGGCGCGATTCATTGGAGAGGCGCGCAGTCCGCGACAAGAAGCCGCGGTGCGCGCAAAATTGAAAGCGGCAGGCCGATTTGCGTAAGCGACACAAAGTCCGCAACTTCTCATTGCCATATGTGGTACGAGGCCGGTCGAAAATTCTCGCGTCGTCAACGGTCGCCTGATCGCGCCTTCGAATTCCGATAACGATGTCACGGAGAGAACTTACGGCCAGGAAGGAGAAGAAGAAGGTTGCAAGGACACGAACGTCGGCCCGCGGAACGTTGATACGAGACGTTGTTGCAGTCATGCAGGGAGCCTTTTTGCAAGCGGCCCTCGGGCGAGCATGCCTTTGCAAAAAAGCAACATTTTCGACCGGCCGTTTTATCGGCTAAGGACGATTGGCCCTAAGTGTCTCTCTTCTCCACGCTCCTCTCACACCACCGCCGCTCGCGCATACTTAACCGAGTGCCCACAGTGGTCTCTTTCGTTTCTGCTGCGCGTACACTTTTAGCGAGCGCAGTGCGATAACGACGCGTCGATTAAAAGCGAAATTGTAGCCGGACAATGATGTCCGGACGCGCCGGTTGCAGAGATGCACGTTGCGTTGGGTTGCGTCTCCGAGCGCATTAAGCTTGTCTCAACCGGTGCAGGGGCGTTGCGAACGACCGATTAATACGGGGATAACAGTCCCCTCGCGTAAACACACGGCCGGGTGACGCGACCGCATCCCTCCACCAGGCACCCTCCCGCTTTCTCCGATTTCTCCTCGAATCCTGTCTTCTCGCACCTTGCAGTTTCCACGTCTCCCGCGACACTCCCCTTTCTCGCCCCTCCTGCCCATTTTTCGAAACGAATTTCCCACTCGCCCGACCCACGGTTAAGTATTAACTCGAACGACCGACCGTCTCGTAAAGCAAAGCCTACGACTTTTTTCCCGTTCGCACCTCTATGCAATTACCGAGCATAAATAATACTTACATCGCGGCGCGCATATTAATCTACATCTCGTAATCGGGCCGATTCCGCTAATTACTCCGAGCCTATCTCTGCATACGTTTCCCGACTCGGAGCTGGGGCGTGGAATACAGCGTGGTCGGCGAAACGGCGCGGCGCGGCGCGGCGCTCCGTGCCGTCAGCTTTAATCGCACCGGAGCGATTTATTCGCGACGTTTTATGCGTCGTCGTCGTCGGGGGGAAAATTCCGGTTCGACCGGCGCTTTCGATCTCGTCGCGGCGAGAAAAACAAGCCCGCGACGAGGTCGATTTTTGAGGGCGCGAGGTCTGGGGGCCCCGAGTACGTCGCATAACGGATGGGATTAAGATCACCCCGGACGGTCTCACCTCGAACGGGCTTAGATCGGGTTTCTGCAGGCCAGTCCCGGCGAGGCCAGGCGCCGAGAGAGGAAACTAATTACGCGAAGAAAAGATTCACTCCGTATCACTTAGCTGCGCCGCTGGCCCGCTGAACCGTCGCCTCTCATTAGCATAACCCCTCGATACAGGGAGGGGCGCCTAGACGCGCTTTGAAATCGGAATATGCAGGCGGGATCATGTCACGCCCGGGTCGAGGCAACGATAATACCTGATGGAGGGGTGGCATCGTCGTGGAGCGTTCGAGGGTGAAAGGGCGCCGCGAGATTTTCGGGATTCTCCAGATTTTCAGGCCAGTGAGACGAGCGGACGCCGCGTCGTGGCGAGGTGGAAAAATACTGGCGGACTGATAGTTCATTTAGAAGCCCCCGCGGTCGAGGAAAGTTGCAGACTGATCTTATGGCACGCCGCGAGAGAATCTTATGGTTGGCCTCTGGCATCGATTGAAAATTCCGAAACATCGACGTATCGCCTTCTCACACGCGCATGCTTCTGCAGGCGTGTATGCACGTAGAGAGTTCCCTGTGGCATTCCACGTACCGAGATTGCTTCGACGAGGCGAGCGAAAGCGAAAAAGAAGAGGCGAATGAGAGATAGAACCACCTTAAATACGCCGTATTCACGTCCGAACTGATGAACCGCTCTACTCGCTCGCGCACACCGTGCCATTCTGTACAGTGTCCATAAGTGTAAGCATGGGACGACGGTGGTGGGACGGCTCGCGTCGGTGCGCGTATACCTGTGAATCACGGGAGATGAAAATTTATCATGCTGTATTTATCATCGTAGAGAACGATGCACCACGCTCTCGCCTCGTCCGTGACGCGGCCGCTCGATTTTCCTCGCCGAGACGAACCGGGCACGATTTATGCGTGGCCAGTCGTAGGACCGAGAAGCCAACGAAAGGATTAAGCCGTGAATTAACGTCCCAGGGCCTCTAATGTCGCTGCGCGCATCCTCCGCACGATTAGATAAATCGACCGATTGCCACGGATGGATCACGATCGCAGTCGCTAATTGTTTCAACATGCCCTCTAAACTACAGCGCGCGCGCCGCGCGTCGAATTATTCCGCGTCGTGGGATCAAAGTGATATCGCGCCCGGTTTAGACTCGCTGACACAGCAAAAAGCTAATGAAACAATATAATTCGATCCTGGCAATCGCATAATATTGCCGTTAAATCGAATTAATCGCCAATTTACCCGGTCGGCGCAATTAAACGCGTCGAATCTATTAAAATTCATTACAGAACGTATAGTAGTCGAAGCCTTTGAAGTCATTCGAAAATTCAGAAACCCGCGAGCGACAGAGAGAGAGAGAGAGAGAAAGCGGACGACAGTATCAAAGACTGACCGATGCCGTCATAATCGAGGGGATATTCTCACTGTCCTCTATTAATCGCGTAACAGAGATAAAGCTAGACACGCACGCACGTCAATGCGCTCTCCTTCCAGGGAGTGTCCCCTGGACCATTCTCCCGGTAAGACACACACGCGTGCCCACGGAGACACAATGGGGTAATTGAATCTGTGTATCGATGATCGATAGTCGCGGACGATACCTCTCCTGACTCAGCGCACTTGAACGAGCCGACGAAGAGGCTCGCCCACGCGTTCAGTCTTGCCGCCGTCGAGGGGGGTGGAGTGGGGGACACTTCCGAGGAGACGTCGATCAGATACAGATCGATTCATGCCTCATTATTCGAGCCGATGCGTGAAGCCGGCTAAATCCGCGGATTAACTGGGAGAGAAAAATTGCTGATCGCCGTTTTCGAGCGTCGCGCGGAATAATAATCGTGATCCCGCCGTGCTGCGCCGCGCCGGCTCGGATCGTTCATCCTCGGCCGGGAATCCGTCGACGGGAACTGACGTAGTTTAATTACGCGACGCCGCTTGGCTGGAGAGTGCATCTGTGTGGCCCGCACATACGCAACGATCTTGGAGTGCACCAAATGGGCCTCAAACCTCGGTATGTTCATCTAGATATGCATGGCCTACGACGTTGAACCGCTTGATAATCGAGATGCCATTACAGGGCGGTTCAATTCGACGTTCCGGGACAATGCGACGACGGTTGCTATGCGCGCGACGTTTCACGTTCACGAGGCGGCGGGTCGAGGTCGAATTAGTAGAAATTTGATTAATCGTGTCTACATTCTTTCGTTGCACCTTCCACTGTACGTGCATCTTCTTTTCTGAGGAAATATTTAGAACCCTGGAGGTTGAGAAAATCATGAATATTGTTACCAGAATTTTGGCAGTGTTCAAGGGTCTTTTTGAAGCTTTGAAAAATTGCTGCAGTATCGGGAAATTATGGTCGATGCCGTTTACGCGAGGCCTTTGAAATTTGAAGGGACCAGTAGATCGGTAGGGAAGCAAGTGGGTCGGTGGCTGTGGTACACCTTAGACGTCGGGGAGCTCTCCGACCAACCACCGTCGGTCGCTGTTCATTTCACGCAGTGCCGTGTCTAGAGATGGGCCCCCGTACGGTTCGCCACAGGCTCTCAGGGCTTCTGAATCCGTATCTCTACCCAACGATCTGACACGATCGCAAGTATGCGCTCGAGCATGTCACGCAGGAATTGCGTCAGACCCACTCTTCCGCGCTGGATTCAATTTCGCTGATGAAAGTTTCATTTCACACGCGCGTCTCCTTAAACATCGTAACACGTAGTAACATAATGCTCAGTGTAATAAAACGTCGCAGGCGACGTATTGTGAAGTGGGTCGTACCATTGTATAAACGACCCAATTGTCGGAGTAGATTTATGTCCCGAGATTGAAGAAAAGAGCTGGTGTTTAGTGGACTTCCTATTATTTATCATGGAAGGGACAATGTAGATTTCTATTTATTCCCTTTGCGGCATTGTGCCTAGAGGCGCTCCTGTACGGATGCCAAACTGGCACTCAAGATTCCCAAGATCCCTATCTGCCGGGCGATCTGACACAATCGCGAGTGTGCCCTGGTATGCCACCCTTGTACTAGGGGCCCGACGCCGTCACGTGGACGTTTTGTTTTCGATGTATGCTATTCGAGGTATGCCATCTGATGTCTCAACGCGAACGATGACGAGCCGTCGTTGATGAAACGATTAGTAACGTCAGCCAACACCTTCGACTGTACCGCAAGCGTAAACGATCGAACGAGCGAAGCCGACCGGGCAGGTCGAAATCGACACGTCTGACGCGGCTAAGGAAGGATGGAAAGGCCAAGAAAAAAAAAGGGGGGAAAGAATAGGAGGTAGGGACAGACGTTCTCGTCCGAAGTGCAATCAACGTCGATCGGCCTCGAAATATCTGAAAAATTGCAATGCGGCGCGAGAGCGTGCAAAAAATCTGATCGACGCCCGATGATCGTGCTTCCTCCATATACGGCGAACTATCTCCTCGCCCTGCTCGATGATCGTCGTGTTTGTGAATGATTTACGCGAAGACGCACAGTCATGCTCGATAACCCCTTCGACATGGTAGCCGCGGATGAAACGTTAATAATGAGTAAGTAGCCGGTGTACCAGTTTGTAACGGAGCGCTGATTGTATCCTGATTCATTGTAACTAACGCCGCTATTTACGTTGCGACCCGCTCAATGCGAGCCCTCTCACGACGCCGCGACAGCCACTGTTACGCTCTTTAATAATGTTCATTGTAAATATACTCCCTCCCTCGGCACCGCCCGTTGTGGCTTGCGTTGGCTTCGTTTTGTACGGGAAATACAATTTTTCGTTCCCACACTTCTTTTCCTTCGGCCCGTTCTTATCGTTAGTCGAGAGGAGTGCGTGTCCGATGGAGGAACAAATTGCATATTGAGTAAGTAGTTTGTCGCTCTTTCTGGCTCTCTCTCGTAGACGACCTGTGCAGACGCAACGGGCACGCCCATACAGATCTTACAACATGGAATTGATGTGCTCTCCCGTCAGTGGCAATTGACGAATTTACGTCCAGCAATAATTCCCTTTGGCCCACAGTAATAATCGAGGCACGATAACTCGTGTTACGATTATATCGCGTAATCATCGGCGCGGGAATAGAGCCATAAATAAAGCGGATTGACACGACTTAATTCCCTGCCTCGGCCGATTCGCGGGGCGAATTATGCTTAAGGACGGAGCATTAGTTTAACACTGGGCATAATTAGCCCGGCTAAATTATTGGATGGACTCCGGCTGGCGTGTTCCCCGATAAAAAGCGCCACACGATCGGGTCCCGGGAGAAGGGATACTACACGCGAGAGGGAGCGCGGACTATACTTAAACGACAATTTCGTCTCGAACTCGCCCGTCCGGCGTTTAACCGATGTATTTTAATTCCGTCGATTCCACGAGCGCTAAATCGCCACTTACATTAGCCGAGAGCGCCGATTACCTTTATCGTCGGCCCTTTAAGCTCCTCATATACGCCGCTCTCGATTAACTGCAACATTCGACGGCGCTGCTGCCGGTGCCGCAACAGCAGCACCGACGGCAATCGTTCGATTAGTCCGTTCCAATTTCCACGTGATCAGGGATCTCGTCGGAGGGATCGCTTAGATCGGATCAATTCAGGAGCCCCGGCGCGGGAGCAAAAAGTCGGGGGCCTCCTCGATAACACGGAGGCCGGCGCTAAAAGCGCGTGGCGCGTTTCAATTTTCGATCCCGAGTCATTAGTTCGAATGGCGTAGCTTCGTTTTTCGAGACGGAACTGGCTGGGGAGAGGGGAGAGGGAATGCGGCGTCGTTAAATTTTTCGTCAGTCGTATCTCGCTACAATGTTGGCCGGCCGTATGAGATCAAATTGTTACACGGAGATCTGATTATACGAAGGGTGGTACACGGTATAAGTTTGTTCCATTTGTTCGAAATTACAACAAAGTGGTTTAATTTCGGGGCCACGCCGTTGGATCTCGCCGCTTCAATTATTCCGCGCAACCGAGCGCCAAACTTCCATCTCAGAACGTGGCCCGTGGCTTTTGGGTCAACGCGATCGTGGCGAAAAGTCCGTCGATTAATCTGCTTTAATTTTCGACGAGATCGGGAAACTCGTCGAGCGCGTCCGAGTCGAAGCGAGTAGATTTCGGTGTGCTCGCGCCAAATATTTCGGCGGCAGCGAGCTCCCGCCAATAAGCATAAATCGCAATAAAGTAGTTGCCAGTCGAGGGAGAGGGCGGGAACGTTTATTGGATGGTTCGAATTTAAATATTTCCTCCGACCCAACGCACTCGGCTGCTGCTGCTGGCCGTCAGAAAGATACTTCCTGCTCGACCGACGCTCGACCAGTCGCAATCTCGATGCAGCTGTAATAACGATCACTCCATTAATCCACGCCGACGTCCACTCGAACGTAATTTCCGACGAGCACTGTCATTGCAATCGGAAAGAGCGATCCTCGCAACAAGTAGAAAACACATCGTCGATCTCGAATTCCGGGACGAACGTAAATCGCGACAAAGTGCTTCCGTCGGCGAACAACAACGTCAGCGCCGGCTGAGCCTTAAATACGCAGTGACGCGTGGGCGGCCAGTACCCGGACGACGCATAATCTTCTCTTTGTCTACTATTCTCCGTCCACCCCCGGCTGCGTCGCTATTTTTCGCTATCCCGGGATCTCATGCGCGGGGTGATACCAAAACGATTCCGGCGGATTTATCGGATTTGCCGCGATGAGAGGAAGGCCAACCGGTTCGCCGGGCTAGGCATCGTGTTTACGAGGGAAACGAGGAGAAGAGTGTTCTGGTGGCGTGAGTCGGCAACGGAGAACCGGAATGGTCTTAGCTACAAAGTTGCGCCTTGTACCCTTCCCCGTTTCGCCAGGATGCGGTCCGCGCTAATAAGTAATCCCCTTTCGAAACGTTCGTTCTCCGAACGGAGGCAGATGGCGAACGTCGTCGCTGCTGCCCGACGCTACTACTAGTCGGACACCCGACGGCGAGGGCAGCGGTTTACGTGCAACGCCCGTGGCACTGGCCCCGAAGCGCGGAAAGGGTAACGCACTGAGAAGAATGTATAAGCAAATGAGGCTGGTGCGATATCTTATAGGCAAGGTGGCTTGTTAGAGTGCACCGGAGTGCAGCGCTCGCCGAGGCGACGGAAAAAGGACGTCTACATAGTATGTTAGATACTTACGGACGCGCGCGCGCGCGCGCGTTTCGTCGTTCGGCGGGTAGAAAATTCTTCGCTCGATCTTCCGAGAATTTCTTTTTGTTCTTGCAGCCGAGGCGACCGTATGCTACCTCGGGAAGCTTCTTGTGCCCTACTCTGTTTATCCTCGGAACGATTCCGTACCCTTTCGCGTCATTAAAATGTCTCGCATGACTAATCGCTCGCCCCGCCATCCGCGGATATCTCATTGGAAGATAGTCAACACGTGAAGTCGATCGTTAGAAGAGGCGCATGTTGCGAGAGCGAAGTATCTCGCGGCGCGATTAGCAGGCGAGTGGCGTGCGAATCGACAAGATTGGTACATTTCTCACGCCGACACCCGCTAATCCGTCAGGCCCCCGCGCGACTGCGCGGGGCATAGAATTAACACCGTGCGTTAGAAGGAAGTACCCCAATCTGTGATTTTTACGGCTCATCGGGGGTTACGGCGGTACAGTGCGAAGCTTGCCACCGGGATATAGAGACATTTGTTAACGTGGATCCCGTCCTCGACCCGCATATCGCACCCTCCACCCCTTCGAGCCCCTCCAGCTGGACCCTCTTGATTTATTATCCCGATTGTCATTACTGTAAAGCCCGGTGTCGAGCCAAATGCGGTCCATACTGCGTCTGCATTAACATGTTACCGTGTCTCGTGCAAACAAACTTTTGTCAGGATTACGGCCCGTTGACTCCGACACTGCTGCGCGCTTGTCCGACGATACCGTACGAGCACTCGCGTCGGGGTCGATAAACTACATCCGATTGTGCCGTTCCGATTTCAACAATGGACCGCGCGAAACGTACGCGAGGAAAAAAATTGACGTCGCCTGTGAACGCTGTCGAGGAAATATTCGCACGAGCTCAATCAGCGACTTCCGCGCTCGCGATCTTACCGTATGACTGGACCGCTCTCGCGAGAATAGCCTCTGTCGTTACGGACGGAGCTCGAGGTAAAGTTTAATTATGCGCTATCTATATAATCATGAAAACGGGTTCGGCAAACGGGGACGAGTCCTTCGACACGTGCCACACGCTAAATATAATATCGCTCAGGAATGTAGACCTCTCCGTCTTTCGCCGGATGTAATTCAGGAATATTGGTGTTACACGGATATCTTTGAAGGGATCGGACTAATATATGTAGATTACAAATATCGTGTGCTTCGGAATCGTTTATTTCAATGTACACGTGTCTCTTTCGCATCGGCATTTGCAAGCTGCTCTCGACTCCGCGTCGTCCGGTCTCCTCTTCGTTTCATGTATCTGCGTAACTCTGCGCCGTTATTTATACGCCCGACGAAGAGTCAGTCCGAGCGAGAGAACGCCCTCGAAGCCGGCCGCGCATCCGTTTCACATTTTCGTGAGTCTGGATGCGCTCTTTGCCCGCGTAATGATTAATCGATGCGCGCGGCGTGTCGCCCGTCTAAATATACTTTTCCTCTCTTCTTGTGTCAACCGGTATACACAGACGTAAATGAAAGATGCTCCTCCTCTCTCCCTGAATCTGATATTGGTGTTCCCCATTTAGTTCTCCAAGAAAGAATCCCTCGTTATCAGCTTCCGGGGTACTTCAGGTCACGTAATTTTATCACACCTTAAACAAATTCATAGATTTCATCCTCGTTGAACATAGTTGCCCATTTAATTGTCAGAGAGTCACTTTAATTCAACATTCCCATATTAATCACCGATTTACAAATCGGTGTCAGAGTACGCAAAAGTTGGATTAGCTCGCTGCATTTGAAGTGTCCAAACGCTTACTCATGACTCACTGCGCACGGTCCCTTTTATATGGCAAAACTCACGACGATCAGCTCGCCAACGAGTACATTGAAGCGATATTAAGACATCCGTACGTGATCGCCGTTCGAACGTCGATATCTCGGCGCCTCTCGCAGCACCATTCCGAGTTTCCTCTGCTCGGAAAAGGAGCAAGTCCAATACGCAGTCCCGCACTAACGGTATCCGGAGCCAATTAGAGATACTTTGCGATACGACGGGGATATTCCTTATGTAAGCTGTAGGCGAGTATCCGGCTTACACCTACGTGCGCTCGACCCGTTTCAGGATATCGTGGAACGCTCGAGATACTTAACAGTCCTCGCCGAAAATAATGATCGCCGCCACTCGATACCGCGAGAGCGTATTACCATAAGCAATCTATAATTAATCAAAGCCCTGCCCTTCGCCTTCTCTTCGCCGCCGTAAAAGGGCTCGCCCATTATTCCGCGCAGCCCCTTCTTGTCCTTCGCACCCCCTTCGTTCGTGCGTGCAACTTCGTACGAGCCGGGAGGCGAATGGAGTCGGGAGAGGGAAGGGGAGAGAAAACGTCCCCCGGCTGCAATAAACCGATGTCTTGTTGCGCAGTTGGTAACAACGCCCGGCAGGACAATAAACGCACGCTTTCGCGAGCCCGTTTACACGTGTAGCACGCACACGCGCGCCCGCAACCCTCTCCGCCGGACGTAAGTTAAGAGCAGAGGCTCGTTTAAATGGCCAGGCGCGAGTTGCCGCCGCAAACTGAACGACACGTCGAATCCCGCCTTTGATTACGCGCGTTTTCATGTGCTACGCGTCTCGTGCGACGGGGCACCTGTAAATCGTGACGCTTCTAACCTGCGCTTCGACGGAATCCTCGGCGGCTCGCCCTCTTGATCGCTCGTTAACTGCTAAGTTCAACGGTCAGGTTGTGAAGTCCGGCGATTTTCTCGTTAATTCGCTTACTTCGCGCACTGCTCGCGCGAAAGTCAGAGGGATGATTTGTGGAGGCTGTTTGTGACGTGATTAACGTTACTTCGGAGCAAATCGCGGGCATGTCATTAATTAGCTAACAGTTGCAGACTCCGAATTCAATGCGGGTTACTTAAGGTGGGAGCTGTGTAGAAATTGTCAGCGGGATAAGCTGGGTGGGAATTCTGAATGGGGCTGACTAGTCAATTTTATTTTTACAGGTGTGTCGTAGAGGGTGTGAAGAAACTCAGAGGGACGAGCAGAAGTGCAGAAGGGTTAAACTTGCAGTAACTTTACACAAGGATTTGTTCCTGCAAATGCATAAGCATACGTTTTCTTCCTTTTGCCTTCCAGACTCTCGTCGAGTGGCGGTGAATGGTTTCTGCTGATTTATGATTAATCATCGTTGCCTGTTTGCCGAAGACAATGCAATCTGTCTGACATTTTCATATCCTTGTTTTGACATGTGAAGTAGAAACAGAATGACAGGACAAGAGTCAAAGCAAGTAGTATAGAATACGCATTTTACAACTAGAAGCATGCGATAACTTTTAGCTATGTAAAAGTTCCGAACACTGTCTATAGGTAGGTACGTTAAAAATACAAAATCAATTTGCATTGAGATACACGTTTGGTCTGACTGATAGCAGGACGACGGCAACTTCATTCGTTTTGACCATCTGAACAGAATCGTCGACTGGGGTAATCATGACATCGAAAACTTTCTCCCCACGCCGGCGCACATGTAAGCGTTCCAAACAATGCTGTAATAATTCATTGCCGGTCCTTATCTCGCGAAAACCGTTGGACAAACAACGTTACGCCGACGGATCCGAAAGTCAAACATTGTCTCTCGCGCGAGTTTAATGCGGCCGGATCGGTCATTTTCTGCACTCCCACAGTGAATGGGCCTGCTCGATTAATGACTTATGATAAATGTATGTGCACTGTAATGAGCGATTACCTGAGACATCGTTTATCGGCAACGTCCGTTCGCCAATTCCACCGCCCCAGCCGACTTATGAATCAATTTAATCTCTCAGGGGGTACAGTCTGCTAACAGCGGCCCCGGCGAAATTTGTTTGACTGCATGCAAAGTGCGCATTTCCATAGCTCGATAATGAATGCAGCTGAAAAAAATTAAAGACAAACAGCCGCGTTAATTGCCGCCAAAGATAAGCAGGTCAAACAGTAATTATTTCACGCTAACCCCGGAATGATCGACAATGAGGCAACGGTGGATGATGGATAAATCGAGGAAGTAGAAGAATATTTTCGACCGGCCGCGCTCAACAGAAGAACATTTTTCGCAGACTGATCTCGCCGTTCCGTGGAAGTTGGCTTCCCGGCCGCAGCGTTCAATTATTCAGCGATGCGTCGATGAGCAAGTTGACTCCCCTAATCAGCCGCCACCGACGACTCGTCAACAAGTAGCGGCGGCGCAAACTTCCTTACGATCGGCGTAAAAGTGCCGACGACGATTACACGCCGGCGCGTAATCGTCCGCCTGTTAGCTTGACGACCTTCGCGAACGTTGCGTTCGCGGCTCGTTACGTTTATGGCTTTAACACGTAAACGAAAGTATCGTTAACAGTCGTCCGGCTCGCTTTGCTTACAGCTCGCTCCCGTCGCGCCCATCGGCTCCCGGCTTTCGTAAGGTCGCGCGAGGCGCATCGACATTCCGAAGGGAGCGATTGATTTAGCGGAATCCTCGCTCACAGCTCCTTTATTGCGTCTCCGGTTGCGCGACGACTCCAACCTATGTGTCCGCGTACGGCTCGAATTAATAGCTTCTTTAACGAAACAATACCCGTTTTCCTTGGGGTAAAATGTGTCATCGTTCTCAGACGCGCGCCTTTTCGCTCTCGCGCTCTATTGTTCCAGGAATCCAATCATACTTCTAACGTCGTCGTCGTTCCGAATACCCGAAGTTATGAAAGTAGTCGCAGCGGAATGGAAATGTACAGGAGTCGGTGCCGGCATGACGTACTATTAGCAGTACGTTATTATTAACTCCGTGCCAACGGTCGATTTAAAATTCCACATGAAAGTAACCTTGCAAATGTACGCGTGACAGTAAATTAGTAAAGAAACGTGAACTTCCGCGATCAAAACTCTGCGCGTGTCCGTATCATCGCGCCATGGGGTTCAAGGCAAGCTACTCGTCCATTTTCCCGCATTCGATATTAATCAGGCAGTTATGTCAGCGCCAGCGAAATGACGGAAACATTTCCGCAGCGCTCGGGTCGAGCACGTTGTACCCGAAGTATCGTTAATAAGTAACTCTCACTCGAGTTTCGCGCCACGTTACGCGTCCCCCGTCTCGTTTTATTTGCATCGAAAACGCGCCGGCGGTAAACGAGGTGGACCCACAAAATGACTCTATACACTCAGAACATACTGGTATCTTTCTCTCTACCCCTCCCGTCCTCGTTCACTCTCTATCTCTCTCTCTCTCTCTCTCTCTCTCGCCCACGTTTTCTTTTGCTCTCAACCGTCGCTCGTTATCTCTTTCGCTCTCTCGGGGGCGCATATAGAGGAGTTTACTCGTTCTCGTTCTCTCCAGAATTCTCCACGCGTCCATCTCTCTCCGGCTCGTTCTCGCTCCTTCTCTCCGTCCTCGATCAGAGAGCCCGCGGTGGAATCGGCGAATGGTAAAATGGTTGAATTGCGACTTCATTAGCCGCGACTTTGCGCTCGCCGTAATTCCGTGGTCGCTCTCCCCCCTTCCTCTCTTTCTCTCTGTCCCGCCTACGTTCGTTCTCTCTCTCTCTCTCCTTCTCTCTTTCGACCTTCTTGTGAAACACTGAGAGACGCCCTTCTTCCTCCGCCACCACCGCGATATAACCACGATCAGCACAACCGCCACCATTACCAGCACCATCACCATCACCATCGCCATCGCCATCACCATCACCATCACCACCGCCACCACCTTCGCGTTCCGTCGTCCGGGCGAATGCGTGCGAGGGCCGAAAAAGCGAAAGGGGAGTTCGACAAAAGAATGGCCCCGGTACACGCGGAGGAAGAAGAAGTAGAAGAGAAATCGGAGGAGAAAGACGAAGGGAAGGTACGAAAAAGCCAAGGGTAGAGGGGTGGGAGGGCACGGCTCGGGCAGAAGAACAGGCGCAAAGAGAAAGGAGAAAGGAAGAAGACGGCTCTTTGCGCCCCTGTAAGGATGGACGAGGATGGTGGACAAGTGGCTTGCACACATGCGACAGGTACACACGTACTCAGCATCCCAGGTACGAAGGAAGAACGGGACAGAAACAAAGAGAGAGAGAGAGAGGAGAAAAGGCACGATGGAGAGGGATCTCGAAGGGGGAGGAAAAGACAGGAATGAAAAAGGGAAGAAAAAAATTGACCGTTCTGTAGATCGCACGCCATGGGACGACGACGACGACGACGACGACGACGGCAACTGGTATTCTCTGTCCTTCTCCCTCTTCCTTCTTCCCTTTCCCTCGACCCCTCTCGCTCTTTCTCCGCTCCTCCACCTTTCTCTTTCATCGCTGTTCACCCGTGCTGTACAGTGTGTGACGCAAACACACGGTGTGTCGCGAAACCACGGACTTCTTGCGGGCCCGACTTCTCGCCTTTGCGTTTTCAGACGGTTTTGCACGGTGGTCTCACAAACGAGGATCCGTTTCGCGAAAAAAGCAGCGACGAAAAAGACACGTTAATGCCCAAACTCGCACAAAAGGTATCTTGCGGTCCGCGGTGAGATGCGTGCGTGCGCGCTTCTGCAAGTACGGACGTCAAGTTTCGTCCTAAAACGACCTCGTGTTCCGATGCAATTCCGTTGATTAGCCTACATTCGCGGCCGGGACGAATTCATTGTACCGTGAAAATTGCGAGACAGCTTGCTCTCGACGTGCCCTTCTTTTTTCGCCGATCGCACAACGTCGCCGAGACTGACAAGCGTTTTTCGACTCGAGGCTACTTTGTAGGCCGGCGCCCCGACGTTTATGAAAACCATATAATTGGCCCCCGAAACCGCGCGGAGGGTAACGCACGGTTTAAGCCGGTGATCAATCATGCGGGCAACTGTTACGACCGAACGCATCAAAGTCGAAGTTCATTTTTCGAACAAATTGCTTCCTTAGTGGACAGTCGCCGTACATTAACTTAGCGGCATGGACAGCTTTATGACGTCGAGTATATTTCACGGGGCGAAAGTCAAATTTAATTACTGACCGTCCGCTTCAGCGAGAGATTCGTCATACAGGTTTTTAGAGATCGCGTCCCAAACGAAGCGGCCAATTTGTTTGATATTAATTCTCGATACTTCGCCAAAAGGACTCTGGCATGCGAGTTACTATGTGTAGTTAATCTTAAAGCCAATACACATTCTATTTACACCAAGTGCTTCCAGTTCTATTACTCGGCTGTCAGCTCAATGTCATCGACAAACATTTACAATTCCGATATCATTCTAAACCGAGATGAAACGGTCCACGCCCCCGCATCGACTTAGCTCGTCCACATTTGCCTCCTCCGTTATTTTATGCACGCGTAATATTAAACTTCGCTTCCGCGATGCCGTTCGCGCGGCATAATGGCGAGGGTTACAATGCGGCGCGGCGTGAATTCCAGAAGTCCCGCCGAATGCAGAGCGCCTTTTGATTATCTCGACTGTACCGTGTACCCGCGCGGCGTATGTATTGAGTAAGACGGCGAGCCAGCGAAGATGCGCCGGAGATGCTGCGGAGAAGCGGCCGAGCAGAGAGATTCACGTAGGGGGATGGATGGATTGCCATCGAGAGAAAGAGAACGGATGGAAAGAGCGGTTGAGCGTACGGACAGACGGACAGTTCGAAGGATCCGAGAGAGAAAGAGAAAGAGTACGTGCGAGAGAATAGCGAGAGAACGCCGAGAACGAGTGGAACGGCGAAACAGCGGACCAAGCGGCAACCGTGCGTGGATGGGCGGAACGTTGGTCCAGCGAGATGGACCGATCAACCATGGGCCCGGCTCATTACAACTTTTATGACTGGTCATTTGGACGGCCCGGAGCCCCGGCACGCATACCGACATGCAAAGGGCGCATCACCATAGTGTACGTTAAGACACAGCCAACCTTGTCTATCGCGCGCCAACGAGAGAAGTATATCTCGGGATCTCGTTTGGATTGTCCTGCGCTTCGCTCGCTAATGAGGCGCCATACAGTTCAATTGAGGATATTGGAACGGGGGACGGGAGCGATCGTTAAGCGCGAGCGGACTTCTTCCCCGCGTCTATTCCGTCCTCGCGTCTTCTCCAACGAAATTACACTACGCGTCCGACGCGAAGGAATTCTCTCGCCGGTTGACGGGAAAGCGCGCGCTGTTCCTCGTTTTCGCGATACTCGCCACAAATCCGCGCGCAATTTCCTCGAACGAAGCAGCGCGCGCTGACCCCACGGATACTGCCTCTCGTCTCTCGTCTCTCGAGAGCGGCTCCGCCTTGCTTCCTTCTTCCCGCAGGAGACAGGCCTCCTCTGCACCGCGGTAATAACCGTCTAACTTAATAACCCTAACCGAGTGGCGGGCGAACGCACGTTCGCGTTTTATTCCCGGAAAATTTCATTCCGATTTGCGCGGACGGGCGGCAGTGTGCGCTGCTCTCGGTACGCGCGGTATAGTGAGCGGCGTGTTGCCCGGTGGTTGTTGTTGTACCGGTGGCTGTGTTCAACGTGAGGTACCGCCGCCGTGTGTCCTGTTCTCCTTTGCCACCGCCGTGGAATCCGAGGCTAAATTAACCACTACCTTAGACGAAACAATTTCACGTAGCTATTTTCTCCCGTAAATTGACTTGCGCACACTCGCGCGCGCGCGCGCGCACGCACACACGCGGAGCGCGGCGAACACGCGCAGAAGGCACGACTCTTTCGCAGTTGCATCCAGGGATACGGGAGGACTCGCCGTTGCGTCCTGCCGCGTATCCCTCGCGCACGTTCCTTTTCCTTCACCTCATTCTTCACCTCCCCCTATTCTCTTCGCTTCGCTTCTCCGTCTCTCTCCGGCTCTCGCATCCTTCGCCTCCTACTCCGCCATTCCGTCCGCAAATCGTGCGGGGAGATTACTTGATCTTTTATGCCTCAATTATCATACCGAGCCATTATTAAACTTGCGCCGTACCCTACTGGTCTTGTTCGTTCCGTTTAAAAACATTCGGTGAGCAAGGATCGTGCATGCACGCACGGGCATACACAAACGCACCGCTCACGTCTACGTGCGATCTTCTATTCAATCCAATATTCGCTTGAAATATTGAATAAAGCATATTTCAGAGCGGGATACTCTTACCGGTGAAGTGGGGTCAGTCATCTAAAAATAACCCTCGAAGTGATTTAGAAGCATGGAAAGCATGAAGACCTTTACCATGTCTACCATTCCGTAGAGGGTAATTTGCGCCTGAAAATAAACCACTGTCTGCTCGGTGAACCCTCAACGGTTCGGCGATATGACGATTTTTAGAAAAGGAGCAAAAGTTTTTTTCAATATCGACATTGCACACTAGTGGCAACGGATAGGGAATAATTTGTGATGAAAATAGACTGTTCCCTCTCGTGGAAAACCAATATATAATAGCCGACGCGGCATTCAGTGTGTTCGATTAACGGTTACCGATAAAAATCATCATTCACATGCTGAATAATTAAAAGAACATGATATGTGAACAAGATTTTCACGTCGTCACGACACTTTTCTTGAAACTGAGGTAAGAATACAAAACTAAGCTGACTGAGGTAATCGGAGCCTGTAATAAGAACACTCAAACACCCCCGGACAGAACTATCGACAGTATTCGCGTTTTCAGCAGACGGCTTAGGTCGCGTAAATTTATCTGGACGTTATCTCGCGCCGGAAAGGTGTCCGCGTCGAGGCCGATGGAAAACGATACCGTTGTGATAAACGATACAGTGTCACGCGCGCACGCGCGCTTATGAGCTTCATTGATCCTCGCGTGTGTCGGTGATTTGCGCGCGCGTATGCATTGGTGGACGCATTGTGCGGATGCGTGTGTGCGATGAACTGACGAGAATAATAGGCAAAGTTCCTTTCATCGGCGTCGAAAGGTGTGCACCGCGACTGTGAAGGGTTGCAGGTGAACGGTAATCGATCAGCCCTATGTGGGGTGCGCCGCTGATTATGGCCAGGGTTCTCGCCTTGTTTCGCCGGGCATTTTCATATCTTCAACAGATGTTCCATCGGTTCAACAGATGTTTCACGCCACCGAATTCCGTAACGGTTCGATAACATCGAAATCATTTAACGATGTCGGGGTACGAATATCTGCATGCAAATCATGGATTACAGGGATACTAGCCGTGACGTTCGTCACGAAATTGACAATGCGGTATGGTAGCGATGTATTCAAATATATGTATAAGAGTTGAGAGTGTGTAAATATATGTCAGAGAGAGTTATCGTGAACGGTCGATAGTGACGATACTATGTCGCCATCGAGCAGAGACCGACCTTTCGCCGTTCCACCCTCGTTCCCGACCCTATTCTCCAGCGTCAGCGTGCCAAACACAGAAAAACCGGTCAGCGGCGCTGCGAGACGGCACCGGCACCGCGACAAAACATTTGTCCAACTTATTAAACGACCTCCTCCGGCACGAGCAGCCTCTTATCGAATTATTACGGATTTTCCTGCCGCGGCAGCTTCTTGCCGCGCGACGCCGACGTCTCGCCGTTCCCCTCAGCCCTCGCTATTCCATCCCTAAACTGGGTCCATCGCTTCGATGCTCTCCAGAAGAAGAAACAGTCGCCTCGGAACTTTTTCTCCCTCGTCCTCACGGCGTTAAGCATCTCGTACATTTATCCGACACGACTCGGCAAAAAATGGGTAGCATTGAATGCACGTAAATAAATGTCGTGTCGTGGCGGACGAATGTGCGCAGCTTCATTTATGTATGTGCATTCAATCTTTGATCGCAAAAGCAGGACAGTTCGGGCAAAGAAGCGGCGAGAAGCGTTAAAGAAGAAGCTATAAGGGGTAAGTGGGGGCGAGTGGGAGACGTAAAAAGAGCAAGAGGCCGCGCGGAAACGATGCGACTACTTGGCAAAGTGATATACTCCCGTGCTCCGATCGGCGCCAGTGTCGATGCATTCAGCAGGATTACCGTTTGGGCGAACTAGGCAATCGCCGGAAAGGAGCAGTGCGCGCGCGGCGGGTGGGGGGGGGGGGGGGGAATTGATTATGCAGGTACTCGTGAAGCCAGCCCGATATGGAGTGTGACGCCTTGTCAGCGCGGAGCCGCGTGATTCTGTCGGCCGGCACGACGATCGATGGCAATTAAAACACGCCAATTTCCATACGGCGAAACGCAGTTTCGCGAACCGCTAACGTCGAGCCCGGCACCACCACTTTGTCGTGCTGCGCGTGTGTTTGCTTGTTGTACCTTTTTCCTCCTACGCGTCCCAATTGAAATCATTTTCACGGCGAGGGAAGTCAAAGGGAACGATATTAATCGCGCTGTTAGCAGTTTGTAGCAACACGATATTTATTCATAGCCATTTATAAGCATAATGTTTGCGCTACTTATTCCAACGAGCTCTGCTCACTTCCCAGCGGCCGCCCAGCGGTCTCGTGATTCTGCTTTCCGCATGAGAAAGCAAACACGTAAACGCGCAGTATCATAACATATATGGTGCGGCTCTCGAACGACGGGACAAAAAGGAACGAGCGAGGAGCGAGGGAGCTTGAGGGGCGGAGAGAGGAATGCGGAGACGAGAAGAGAGAAAGAGAGAGAGAGAGAGAAAAGTTACATTAGAAAAGCATTTCTCGAGGTCTCCCTTTCATTTCGAGAGGCTGACGCGCCGACGTATCTGTCGAGCTTTCAGAAAAGTCTGTTATTTTTAAGGCCGTGCCAGTCGAGGCGGACGGCTCAATATTTGCCAAGCGTGTTTACCGGGTGCCCTTAATCTGTCGTGCTACTCTCTGGCCCCGAGGAACCGTCCGTTTGCAGATGCTAGAACCTCTCGAGAGGCTTCGACCGATGTATATACTCGCGTACCTGTCACCTTTGCTCGGCTTTACGCCGGCTCTGCGCGCAGTAAACCGGCGATAATGAAAAATTCGCCGCCGTTTTTCAGGCCTGTCGATGCCGGTTAATTGCATACCGTCACGCTAAGTACGGAGCCGGCGAGCGATGGGCTTTAAAGCGTGACACTCTTCCCGATACGAATTTTCCGCCGGCCGAGCGCGCCTCGCTATCGCTCATTTTAGAATCTGACGCTGCTGCCGAGGACACGAGTTGCGAGGAGGAATTCGTCACGGCCCCCGCGTCGACCGAGGTAGGCTCTGCTTTTACGACGCCGATGATACGCGCCGTGGATTCCTTTTTAAGGGGAAATTTTGTCAAGCCACTTGTATTCCCGCGATAACATTAAGTCGAAGTTGTAACGAAGTTGTAAACGGACAGCCTCTCGGAAAACTTTTAGATGACTTTTGCGCGCGCCCTCTCTCCTGCTCGGTCTGCCGTCGATGTAACGAAGATGTAATGAAAGCAATTCCGAGCCTCGCCCGGCCGAAGTGCAGTGCAGTGGTTGTAAGTAAGTCACGAGATTATTTGCCGCTGAGAATGCGATCTCGAGTGCTTCGGGACTTTTGATGAAATCACGCGCCAGGTTTATTGCCAATTTTAATTAACTTTCGGAAGTGCCGTTGCCGCGACGACTCGACACGTTCCGCCATCGCGACGACTACAGCCGACGGTCGTTGAGGGGTTAATGGTGTATACGTATCCGGAGGATTTGCCTCTGTAAATTAGAAGCTATTGACGCGTGCAGCGAAAAATTAGAAGCCACTTCGAGCGCGCGGCAGTAAAATTAGATATACGGCAAAGGGTTATGGCTTCGATTTGACAGCTCGAATTGGAAACCATTCACGGGTGGCGTTAAAAAAGCAGTCACTTCGGTTGCGAGCTGCGGACAACTGGAGGAATCGATATTCTTCCCGTGCCGTGGCAAAGGTCCGCGCCGCGGAAGTCGGAATGTTCATTATAAAAGCGCCGTTATGTTTCGCGGAAAATTAAGATAAACGGGTCGCGGAATTAAATGAAAATTGTACGGGGCCTGGAGCTTGAAACGGAGCGACGGGGTGGGGGGCGAAAAATGAAAATGATCAAATGGAAAAGCCAGCCCGGTGGCGGTGAGCTTTGCGAAGACTCCCCGCTATCGTTCGAACTGGAAGATCCGAGCGGCTCTCGGGAGTGGCGCGTTTCATAATAATTTCAAGGACGCCGAACGAGCTAATTTCTGAGTGCGTCGAAGCGTCAAACGCGATTATGTAGTACACCCCCCCGGGGCTGAATATTCAGCGATAATAAAAATTGAATGCCGACCCTGCCGCCGTGCCCTGCCTGGATGCTGAAGATACGAGCGTAATTGCAGCGACCATTCAATTCGAAATCGCCGGCCACGCATGAAACGCACGCGCGCGCGCGTATACGCACGATAATCGACGTTATCCGCGCGCGAACGCGCCATTGTTGATAGCGTAACAATTTCACGGTTAAATCAACAATCTCTCGCCGGGCAAGGAGCGACGGACCGTTTATCAGCGGAGAAAAAAATAAGCCCGACTGATCCGCCCGGCTTTTATGATGATAAAACGGATACAGCCACGCTGACGCCTTCCGTCAGCGATTTTCATTATTTTTTTCCCCTTCGCAGAACTCGTCGAAAGTCATCGATCCGCGCTTCATTGCGATTGCCTCGGAAATTTTCATTTCATATATAAATCGCAAGTTTCCGCGATACCCGGACGCAGAGCCGTATTTTCATTTCTGCCCAGTGGGCGTTCAGGGGCGCGAATAATATTACGTTTGTCGGGGCGAAAATGCTTCTCCTATAAATGCGTCATTAACGCGAAATAGAAAATATTCCTTGTAGAATGGGTCAACGCAAACATCGCGCGACTATCTTCCTCGGACAGCAGAGACTGCTCGTGTAAAAAAATAACTTAGCGGGTAAACGTGTCGGGAGAATGGCGCCGACGGCGCGTGCTTTATCGTTCGCGTAATTATAACCGGATAAGCCAATAATTCACGAGCTCGGACGTCGAAATAATTGCGATCGGAAAATAAAATTTGAAAACCAATTTGTCCGCTGCGGCCGGAAATTATTGCTGCGCTAATTGGGAGGCTAATGAATTCGATACAATTGCGAACGTTTCGTGGGACGAACTTGAGCGATCGAAGGAACGCTTGCGAACTTTATTGTCCGACGTTGACGTATCGTATCGTCGATGGGACGCCGAGGGCAAGCATCTGCGGGCTAAAATTATTTGTTTTTTGAAGATATCGTATTTGACCAGACGTACGTCGCTGTTACATATGGTGCAGAGATTAAAGAGGTCCTCCTAGGAGTTCTACCAGAGGGCAACTTGTTTCTTTTAGATAAAATTTGTCTCCTGCTGGTTGGTCCGTTACGTAGAGATCCGAGATCTCCATATTTGCCTACGTTGCCTGTTAGTTTAGAAAATATACACATCGGTGCAGGCGACGTTAAAAAAGTGCCGACGCAACTCGATGCTACCGTCTGAACCGGCCTAACCTGACAGTAATTAAACACATTACACGTAATTACAAAATGTGATTAATTTAATCAACGAACCCGGTTGCGCGAGGCACTCCGAATTGGGACAGGAGCTACTTACAAATTAAGGCGACTTACAAAGTTTCCCAGGTAAGAGGATTTACGAAGTAATTGTAATTCCTATTTCGCGCAGTGTTAAAGGAACTCTCGATTGATTCACCCGCTGGACCAGAAAAGTCTTTTCTGCCTCGGGATGATGGTCGCAACCACGTTTTCCTGAAATATGAAACATATAATCGAGAGGACGGATCTATCCGGCCGCTAACGAGCACCGTTAATGTATGGATGGACGTTCGACGCGTACGGCGAGGGAGTCTCTTTCGTTCGGCGAAATTTTTTCACTTCCGACCGGAAATCGCGATTCCCGAGTCGGGCCGGTAGTAGGTGGCCGACGATAACCGCAAATCCGGATCCGGCGGATTAAATCGAAGGTCGTTCAATTTTCCAGCAAAGGTGGTTATATCCCGCGAACTCCGAGATCTGGCATGGCGGGCGGAGAGGGTGCAGGGAGAAAATGAGGCAGATAGTCCCTTAACAATGAATAACGTTTGCGAAAGAAATTCGCGGGCGAATTTTGAAATAAGTTTAATTAGCTTTGGGGGCTCGCCCTAAGACCCGGCGGAGCGTTGGTGGGTCGCGATTCTCTCGGTATAATTGAAAAAAAATCAGGATTAAGGAGCCATTGTCACGATGACGATCCTGAATAGCGTCGGCCCTCGTCCGGGGTGAGAGAATATTATATAGTCACTATTCGTGCGGCGGACTAAACTGGCTCCATCACAAAGGATTATTAATTGACTTCTGTCTCGTATCAGAGGGTAGCAGGAGCCCGGAGGATCCTTAATTATCCTTGAAAACGGAAGATCTTCGTCGGCTGAGATTACCGGCTGGTGCAGTCGCTTTAGTTTACCGCCGCAACGACATAATTATTCACGACGGTAAACGTTGCTGACGTACGCCTACGCATGCTGCTTCGTATTCAAGGGAATGGGATACCGAAGCGGACAATCGGCAGATGTGCATTGATCTCCGTTTCGTGAATCAAAGATAGAGCGTACATTGCGTAGGTACTCTCTTGAGAGTCATGTAAAATATTCAACGGCGATGATTGCAGTTTAAGCATCTCAGGAAATCGGCTCTTTTCTACATCGCCTGTATCATCGATCGCGGCTCTCGCACAACGGAGTATTTGGCGGAATTGAGCGATAGCGAAGAGGGTAGGAAGCAGCCGGAGTCGAGTTGCCTCCGTATCGTTCGCAATTTGCCACCGCGGCATGTCCGGAAATCGAAATATTTGCTCGTGTCTTCGAAATATTCACGAGATTTGCATATGAGGTACCGGTATTATTACTTGTCCGCAATCGTCGACAGAGGGTAATACATTCTTCCGAGATAACGAATCCTTTATGCATGACAGCGGTATTCCGCTTTTCAATTGCTTTCACTTTTCTATCTCTATATTCTATCTCTCTCTCTCTTTCTCCTTCCGAGCTTCTCTTCTCCTGCTCCTGCCTCTCTATTTCTTTCACCACCCTCGAACCCTGTATCCCAGTACCTTCCACCATTTTCACCCGCTTTCGCTTTCGATGCAAATTTTTACCCTCGAGCGCGATATTAAGGGCTCGTCAGTGAATGCCATCTTTTAATATCGGGAACAGTTGCTTGATCACGCTTTTTCGAAGAACCCCGTGGAATTTTCACGCTTCGCTGGATGACAATTTTTTGCGCACATCGGCCCGCTTTGCGTTGACTTTGCGTTCTTGAATGAGAGATCTTCGAGATTCAGCGATTTAAAGGATCCCTCGAATTGGGGTGCGGACTCGATAAAGACGTAATGCGGAATTACTCTGTATTCATGACGCACGCACCCGATGAGTTCATTACTGTAACTAGAAAGTAATTTGTTGCGCATACAATTTATATGCGCGGCGATAGAGTACGCATTAATAATAATAGTAAAACTGGTAATAATGACAATTATAGTAATGAGCGGTCCGTGTACATACTCGACACACTCGATCCAATTAAAGCCAGATTTAACTGTCCAATTAATAGCCGCGAATGAAGAAATAATTAAACTCAAACAAGCCAAGCGGGCGGAGTACCTGCTTTACGGAGAGGGCATCTATACATCGGTGAACCTTTAAGTATCACTCTCGTTAACGACGAATGTTTATCACTGATCGTAACGACATTGGCATCGTATCGAGTAATTAAAGTCGGCGCTCCGCCGACACTCGCCACTGACTTTGGAACGTATGTACCTACTCACGTGTACCCCACACATCTCTCACGTACACGGTACACACCCATGCGTACGCATACATGCTATCTGCGCGACTATATGCTCGGGGACGTACACAATTACCGACACGCCTACAGATGCACACATGCATATGACCGTTGCACGCACTCCTTCGAGCCATTAGAAACAAAGTTTTGTAACATCTGCTGTCTACTTAGGACAAGCGACAACTCGCACCATCCCATCGCTTCGGAAACGTGGCGGCATTGCGCGTACATACGAGATCTGTGACTGCGTCGACTGTCGACTGCTTGTACTCGTGCGAACGTACACGTACTGCGACGATGACACAGCAGCACGACGCGTCGACGACGGGCCTCGTGTGCCCTTAATGTAATTGATTTAATTACGTAATGTGCGCCATTGTACCGACGCTGTGCGGGGCTTGCAGACCAGAAAATCGGTGCGCGCCACCTTCAAATAGATTCTGATGCCACTGCTGCTCTCGCCGTTCTTCACTTATCCCACGTTTCACGTTTCCCATGTATGCGCGGACAATTACGCTCGCCGCATTCTTTTTGCCTTACTCACTCGCCGCTTAATGCCCCGCTCGTAATAGTTCTCGGGACCGAGGCTATTTTATTGTCAGTCTCATAAAGATAGTCGATGCGTAATTATTCGACGCGTCCATCTTATCACCGGCTGATCGGTAATTATTTGACGTTCACTTTCCTTTATTCCTCAGCCGCGCTCGATCGTCATTACGAATGAGATTCGAGTCATCCCTCCGCGGGCGCGTTTGTATCGCGCAGACACCTTTGTGCTTTACGGCGCGAGCGTCGCTAGGCATCCTATTTCTAAACTCGTTACCGCCGGCAGCGGAAGACGAACCGTATCTGCGAGCTTGGCGCGCTTCTACTAGTCCCTCGAAAATACCCCCGCGGACGTCTCACGTGAAGAGAGCGCGAGGCTGAAACGAAACACCTGTAAAAGTAAAACGAAATGAAAGAGAAACATCTAGCGGGAAGGCGAGCGGCGATGGCTCTCGGGGAAAAAAGCACGCAAAGCGCCGAGCGTTGGCGTTCGGAGTCGCGGTGAAACGAGTCTGCGACGCCGTTTGCACACGGCGACGGGATTGTTACTGGAAAAACAATGCCGCGCAATCACAATTGCACGGCGTCGCGACGGCGCGCGTTGTCCAACACTCGTTAGCGGAACTTCTCACGTGTCGGTATGCCCGCGAAAACTGCCAACGACGCGGATCCGCGTTAACTATTTCAATGATTATATCGGTTGCCCATCCGAATCACGATGCGATCCACTTGTTAGCGATCTTCAGTCCTTTCAAGTTTATTGCACAACGACGGTACCTTCGGCATATGCACTCTGTCTGCGGAATTTAACTTCTCTACCGTCACTCGTATTACATTGTCGAAAAAAAGCAAAAATGTCTGAAAACAAGGTTTCCTCGAGACCCCACTTAAATCCGCGTTCGTCGAAGGAAGCCTCGACTATATTGGTCAGCCAGACACAATAGTTAATCAGGAAGCACTGAATCCGTTGAGTCGCAGCGGGACGACGACGTTCCCGATAAGTAGCGAGGCTGCGGCAGAGAGAGGAAGAAAGAAGGAGAGAAGGCGCAATCAACGGACCCATCGATTCGCCGTCTATATTACAGACAATTTTCGCGGCGACGTCCTATCATCGCGCAGTCATTGTTTTCCCGGCGAAATCAAAGGGCCCCTCCCCTCCCCGCGTCGCGTCGCGGAAGCGTAGATTCTTTCTTCTCTATCCCCATCGGAATATTCTTTGAAACGAGGGATAACGACGCCGCGGATCGTCCGGTGAGGGAAGCGAGATTGAAGAGGCGCCGAGGAACGCGAGGGGTGGGGCGGGGAAATATTGGGCGGCCGCGAGGGGTGGTAAATTGGCAAGGGAGCTTCTTGGTTATTCCGAGATGGCGATGTATAGAGGGAAACAATGAGCGGCATCCGCGCCCGGCCGGATTGTCTTTCTGCAAAACGAAAGACACCCACGCGTGGTCCGTGATTGACTGTTTGCACAGGGTATCTCATAAATATCGTCCAACCGAGCGAACGCATACGGAAAGTAGAGGAGCTGCCTTCTGCTCCTTTCTCTCCTCCCCTCCCCTCCCCTCCCCTCCCCTCTCTTCCCTTTTCCGCCGACACAGGCGGCGTATTGTTTGCCCGACTGGTTTGCGCGATGTGAGGAGGGTGGAAATGGCGACCGAATAAAGAAGTGTCGCACGTGTGCTGATGGCGTATAGACGCGGGATCGTATGTGGTTTCGATGAACGCAGGGCGTCGATTCAAGGAGCGCACGGCGCCGTAGGCCTACACTCGCGCTCGGCCATGATTGAATCCGTTTCCTAAGGAACGTCCGCGACGTATATGCCTTCCGAGCGTATGTGGGATAATTTTTCGATACATACATTGGGCACTTTCGACGGGGCTCGCGTACCGCTGCAAAGGAGCAATTTATATACAAAGTCCCTTATGATACCTCGTACCGCTGCACTTTGCATACTTTAAGCCGCGTTCATCTTATTCGAACATTGTTCTTTACGTGCGTACGCCCGGCGATCATTTATTCGGTAGACGTTATGAAGTATTAAACGCGTAAACTGTCCTCGTTGACGCACAATGGCGAAGGGGGAGGCGAGCCCTTTCGCTTTCGGGCCCTCAAACATACCGCGGCATTATAAATATCCTTAAATACCCGAGACACCGCGCATTTATACGCCCATCAATTTTTACTTAATGCGACGTTACTCACGATGTCTACGGTTATTTTTATACTCGCGCTGCCCGCACACGAGTATGAACGAGCAATTTATTGCGCCCGCACGGCCAGTGCGCGCGCTTCAGTCAAACCGCGCTGCAGTGAAAGGGTTAACACTGCGGTTGTTTTAAGACGGATAACTCTAAACGCGTTCGGCATGTAAGAAGCGATGTCGGAGTAGCGCTGCTGTTCACTGCGCTAGGTAGTCGGGTCAGGGACGGTGTGACGGCTGTAAAGAAATTTGATGAATAAACCTACATTCGGAGGTAGGGAGAAATTATGCGTGAGCGTATGCTCGGTCGAATAAAGTGCACGCGGAAATTGAGAACAGGTGCGGTACACATTTCTGTTTCCACTTGTTCCGGCCCGTTTACTTTTAAGGGTTTCGTTAAATCTTCGTAAAGACATTTTCCTCCCTTAGTGCGGCATGTTTCGTAACGTTCTTTATGCGCCGGTATAAACACAATTTCTGGCAAGCAAGGCTTACTCTCCTGTTTCTCTTTCTCTCCCCTCCTGCTCGCTCGCATCTCATCCCCCCATGTATCTTTGCCGCACTTTATATGCATGCACGTACCTTCCTCAGACTTGTCCCGTGGGACGCAGTAAGGTACACAGCAATTTCTGTTGGATCTACAACTTGTATCTTTCCGTATTACGGCTTTAATCTCGACTACATTAGAAACGGAGACCTCTCTTGAATATTCCAGGCGCGAACCATCCATACGATCGGGTTCGACGAACACTTGCATCGCTGGTGCGAAGAATTATTTTCGGTCAACGTCAAGTGAGAGGCTCATGTTTAAGAGGTCTCAAGTCTCAAGTGCGTAGTAACGAGCGAAGATTGCTCGGCTGTGACATAACTGGCATTAATCTCGTATTGCGGTGTGTACGCGGGGTCGCCGCTCGCGACTTGTGATTCACCGCTATTACGGACTTTCCATCGTCATTTTTCTTCGCAATTTCTCAGCCACGCCGCCCCCTCGTGCGATTCTCCCTTCGGAAAGGTGTTCGCCGGTATATTATACGCGCTGATAAGCGGCCGGGCAAAGGTAAAAATAATCTAACACGGGACCGTAGCTTATGGGATTAACATAATTCGCTTTTTAAAAGCGACCGCGAACGATCGGGGAAAAAATATTTCGAGCGGCACTGGACTTTCTCTCTTTACCTGTCCTCCCCTATTCCGGGGTGGTCCGTCTCTCTTTCGCGCGAGTAATTGTTATTTATCGCGTGGGCGCCATGAATTTATTGACGACCGTCACGTGAATGCATGCCTCACATGGTTCGCCGGCTAATGGCGAATGGCATGAAACTTCTTAATGAGAAAGTACGTCTTAATAGAGCAGTATACCGCGCCACATGCGCCAGAAATATTGTTGCACCTGATGCTTTAGACGTATTCAAAATGTCGAGCGTTAACGCGACAGCGGAGCAATAATCTCGCGAGTCAACTAAACTCCCATTTCTAATACGGCAGACAGAATGAATATTTCATATCGACCTGGATGCATGGAATATTAGAAATGCAAGTTTGCCGCGCACTGTTGAATTAATATGCACCGACTGGCAACAGAGAATTTCATTTCGGCTTTCAACTTGTATATCGGGATTTATTGAACGGACCTGACAATGGGAAGGGAAAGTGGAAGTGTGCTTGAGAGAGAAAGAGAGAGAGACGGAAGAACGGATCTGTAGCGGTTCGTCAACCGATTTAGTCTCAAAATACAAGAATAAATCGATCCTTTCGGTTCGATAGCAAGGACGTGCGCTGGGTATTGCCTGCCCCTTTATCATCCGGCGAATATCAAAAAGCCTCCCCCTTAATAATAATGTCGCGGGCTTATCGGCCGGTGGCGAGTCTATTTCGAGCGGGGCGCGAGATACGTCGAAAAGCCACGCCGGTTCCACGTCTTAAATCACCAAAATTATTGCCCGACGTACACGTTATACACGGCGGCGGCTACATATAGCGGCGAGGCTCAATCTAATATAGACTCCGTTTCGTGACCGGTGTTGTACGTACGACGACGCGAAGGTGTGTGCTCCACGTAAGTACACAGCAACCGGGCGACTACGTGTAGCTGAATAAACGTCCGTATACGTGAGCGCGTTGCGTTGTCGCGTATACACGGGGAAACGTGTCCGGCCATGATTAACACTCCGCTGGCACGCATCTTCATGGCGAAAAAAAAGGAAGGGAGAAAAATGGAAAAAATCCGACAATTAAAAAGCTTACCGAGGAACTACACGTATTCGCGCACGGACGCGGGGGCAAGTCGGCGCACACGGACGCACACAGGCGAGGCTTTAACACGGCCGGGATACACCTCGGAACAATTTCATTACCGTCGAGTTTAAACTTTTAATATCGTTCCTGCGAGTGGGAGACTCCTTTATTGCGATACTTCCGCGAAGGTGCACGTCGTCCTTCTCAAATGCAACTCCGAATCTACTCCCACCACCCATCTCCGGGTCCCACCCCCTCCCCCTCCTCCTCCTTCTCCTCCTCCTCCTTCGTCTCCTCTTTCTACCCTCGAAATCACTCCTCAGCTCCACAGCTTTCTCGTGCTTAATCTAGGACTAAGATGAAATTAATGCCCGACGTTTATGAACGCTCCGGCAATCAGCGTATTTTCCAGCTCGACCCGTACTTTTTCTCATTTCCGGCTCTTCGTCATCTGCTCATCAATCTGCACGGGTCGTATACTCATGGTTTATATGGTGTGACGTACTCGGTGACGAATTCAGGAAATTCGGACTAGGAACGCCTCACGATTCTCGAGTTGCCTGAGGACGACGTGCATGTGTATAGGTCGCTCGCACTATCGGCGTACATCAAATTGATTCCCTCCTATCATATTTCGCTCTGAAATCACTACGTTATCGTTCCTCAGAGTGAGCGACGTGCGAAAGCGGCAACGTTGAAATAATTAGAAGTTTATCTACCTCGTTACCCTCATATGTTGAGCCACGTCTGGCAGGAGAAAAATCGCGTTTGCGCACGTAACGAAAATTACTCGCCTGATTGGTTTTCGCCACTTTTCTTGAGCTACTTTATTGCGGGCGCGTGTGTGGCGTTATTTTCAGCCAGCGGCGGCGGTTCATCTACAAAATTCCCTGCAGCACGAGCTCGGCTAGCTGCACGTCGGGAAGTTCGCCTCTGCCGGTTGCACGGAACATTCTTCGGGAGTAAGACTTCAGAAGAGTTTCTGTTTCGTCGGGAGCGCGCCGGAGATAAAATTACACAGAGCAGCAGGGCATCCTGTTCGGGAGGAATTTCCGATTGTTCGCTTAGTTTGACAACTTCGCCGGGGCCATACGAAATTCGTTAGCGACGCGCACCCATCGCGATAATTCTCGTACGTAACGATAACAGTGCCAGGGCGTTCGCATTTAATCTTTCGCCGGTTCCGGTGACACGGTCGCTTGCAATTAGAAAAGCTTCAATCAGCCGAGACACGCGAAACCCGAACTTTCGCCGGGTCGACGCGAGCTCTCGGCCGAGCTATCATCGTTATCCGCCAGTACGAATTTCGGCGGATCACATTAACGAGAGAAACGCTCGTCGCAGTCGCCTCTCTGGTCCCTCGCGCAAACATCACCGGTCGCGCGGTAAACGATAGTACCGTCGACTGCTTTGCCCGTGCAAACACCGCTCGGCTATCAAATGAGCGAGGCAGCCAGGACCGGGCAGCTCTCGCACGTTCATATCGTCGCCGCGAGTATCGGCTGCCACAATTGGCTAGGAATATCGAGACCCGCGCGGGCGCGCGCGCGAAACGTCGACGCGTCGCGTTTGTAAACTGTTTCCGGCCAGGCGGTATCGTGTCACCTTTCATCTTTGCCAGGGTTTCCACGGTCGGGGCAGAGTAATTAAAGCAGCCAACAGAATTACCCCGAAATTCGGGCCCGGCTTCGTTGCTCGAGGCCGCGGCAGACTAATTGACCCATTTTCGTGTTAATAGATCATCACCTGCCCGCCCCCACCTCGCTACACACTTCCTCATCCGAGCATCCACCGTCTCTATCCGCCGCAACGCGCCCCTACCGCCACGGTTATCCATTACGGCCGCCTCCGCGCGGAAAGAACCGCTGCAAAACACGAAGGCGTAAGCTCGTTATGACGCCGACGAGTTTTCCATCAGGGGCGTCTTTTAATTTTCAATCTGTCCGCCGTACCTGCCGCGGCGCAATATCCCTCGTCCGGCTTATGACCAATTTGTATTTGCGCGAAACTTAAACGAAGCGGACGCGGCGGCGCACGCCAACGACACTGGATGTAGTGGGAATTAATTGCGGGAACGTCGGACGGGCGGGCGGAAAAATAATCTGTCATGACTGCCGCTTTGTCGTCTCTGTCCTTCACGTGCCTCGGATAAATTTCAACTGTCGACCGTGGCCACTGAATAGTCATGTTTATTCCCGTACGTAACGCGGGGATTAAGTGGGACGAAAAAATATCAAAAGTAAACAGGGATGCACGGGGCTCATTCGCAAATATGCAGAAATGCGGCCGGATCAACTGTTTCGTATTTGGGGACGTAATTTCGCTGGAGCTGCGCGGGCTGGCCTTTTGCGTTGCGCGCCATTGTAAGACAGTCGGGACTATCAATGGCCGACGGTGACGCAAATTGAATTGTCATCTGGATTACCGTATTCGTCAAATTTGCTTTGCATTATACATGAACATTGTTAGCGCGGTCTACCTCGGTCTACAGTCTACACGCTGTAATCTACATTTCGCCACGGTAACGAACAAGCCTGATGGAACGTATTCGACGGCGCACGATCGTCTCATTATGAGCTTTTTCAATGCGGATGTTTGCATGTGCTGTAAAACGAGATCGCAAGGAATCGAAGAGCAGTCGATGTCCAGGCGTGCAACGGCCCTCTGTTCCGATCGACGCACCATTTTTCTGGCGGAATATTTGCGCGCTTTTCAGCTCGGATTTTCTGATTGCCGAATGCGCGCGCGAGCGCATTTCTATTTTTAAATACACCGCCACCCGTTCGCGTTCGTCCCTTTGTTTGACAGGCTTTAATTAGTCTCGTCGTTATGCCTGTTGGCATGCAAATATGTCGCGAGTTTTGCAAATGTTTTTCCGCGAACGCACCGATAGACGCATTTTCATCGCACAAAAAGCTGAACCTTCTATTCGCGAGATTGGAGAGCGTCGAATCCTCGCTCGTCGCGGTGTGTTCATCATAACCGCGAAATGGGAGAGCGGTGTAATAAAACAACAGCATTGAATCGTTAAACCGGCTCTGACATCGATTAATCAAATCCGATCATTTCTGTTGGTCCATCGATCAGCGGAATCTGCGTAAATATAAGCGACTCACTTTGCTACCTCGTTATTCTCAGGTTACCGGCGCGCGATCGGAGCGATTAGAATGCCGGATTAACTGGCGCGAAGCTGCGCTGAATTCGTAGCGGAAAATCGAGAATTTCACCTCGGGCGACGTACTCGGAAGTATATTCTCTTTCTCTCCGCAGCTCTCCGGTTTTCTGTTAAGGGCGAATTAAATCCGCGTTCACCTCTCGCCATCCCCGCGGGCGACTGACGTGCCAGATGGCGGTGTTTGTTGAGCGTGGATCCGGATTAAGTCGTTCGACGTTGTCGCATTATGTCGTTTTCCCTACTTCCGAACTAGTCCACGGCGTCGTTTACGCTCGGCCCTGACATATACGAGGCCTCGGTGTGTGTCCATCGATACGGTCATTCCGACGAACGACAATGATGCCGCTTACGGCCGATAACGATCAAGGTGCAGATCAAAAGTCGAGGCAGGAAGATTGGACGAGCCTCTCTTCGTCGTCGATACTCATCGACCCGCGGCAACTGCATTTATCAGCGCGTAATAGAATCGTCGGATACTTCATAGGTCTTCAAATAATCCGTCCTCGATTAATTTCTATGAATTATGCAGTGTCGAATGAAAACAGCGTTAGTGCGGCTTTAAATATGTAATATCATAATATGACGTGTTATACAGATTGCGCGGGTCACTAATGGTGCGCCATTTAATTACGTTGCGAGCGCAGTTCTCGTACACGTCATTAGTGACGCGAGAAAATAAGCTCTCGGTCGCGGTTGCGGGAGCACGATTTTTATGCAACTTCTCGCACTTCGCCGTCCCGTCGACGCCGACGCCGACGCCGACGCCGACGACGCGGCGCGCAGTTGTTCCATTATCGCGCGACACAATGGAATTCGTCGCGCGATCAGGAACCGAAACGCCGTTTGAAAAAGCACGATCGACGGTCACATTAAGTAAAAAGGTTTTCGAGACAGCGCTACGCCTTCCATTACGACTTCCTTTAAGTACGACACCCTCTCCTCCCCTCGCTACGACATCTGCCCCTTACTCCCAAACACCCCCGCACCTTTTGAACTGGCAAGGGATTTATGCGTATTAAAAATAGAGGCTTTTAACCGCGAATCCGAGGGCCCGGGTAAGACGCTGAATATTTATGTCCGCTTAGTCGGATTCATTTACTTTTTTAACCGCCCGCGCCGCACCGGAGAGTGCGTGCTTGCGCGCGCGCGCGCGCTCTCCCGAGAGGACGAGGGAATGATAAAGAAGGGCGTGCGAAGGGCCGGGTCAAAGTGCAAGGACGTACGGCTCAAAGGCAATCCTCTCTCGCACCGAGTTGCTCAACGGCATTTCAATAAATTTCAACAATTTCTACGCTCAGAATTCCGCCGCGCGCGCGACCCGAGTTTGCGAGCACGGCACTGGAACTTACAATCGTCCGGATATAACCTTAACTTACGGCCCGTTTCCCGTGGAACGCTTAAAAACACTCGCACGAGGGAGCGCGCATTGACGACAGCACATTTTTCCAGCTGCCCATTTTGCTCGTTGACTGTGGAATTCGTGAACGATTTTGCTTTCCGCGATCGGAATACTGCATAATTTACTAAGTTGTCTGTCGGAGACAGAGTGGATGGCAACGTGACAGATATAAGAACAGAAAGCACTCACTAAAGAACAGGTTGTAACGTCAGACCCCACTTTTAATTATCCGAAGGCAGCATAAAGTTTCGGGTCAAAAATTCCCGTTGAAATAATTAAAGAAACATCTTTGTAAGACAGCGCTATCTTTCGAAGTTGACCCCCGTCGAGCAAACTATCTTCACGGATTACGCTCTCCCACTTTTCGCGGCACTCCGAGATTTAAGAATTTCTCTTCCCAGCGCAAGTCATCCTTTTTCCTTCTCATTACGAGGCCAAGATGTAAAAATCTCTGCGACAAAAGGTACACGGAGGGTAATGCTTTATTCGCGGCACACGAACGTGCTCTGGCAAAAAACGCGAACGTCAGGCGAATATTGTTCCCGATTGCAATGAGAAAGAGGGCTGCGTGTAATCGAGCGAGTTTAGCGTGCTGCAAGACAATTTCATCTCGAGACACTCGTTCCGTCACGGTGAAATGATCGAGGCTGACAGGCGACATACTCTCCGACCAGTATCAATCCCACGTTTCGGATTTCCGATCAACGGCTAACCCGACACCGAGTTACTTAGGAAATCGCGTAGAAACACGCACACACGGGCGACACATTCTCGGCCGAAGCGTCCTCGCTGCGACTCGATACCTTCCAAGAAGCTGACGAAACGAGCATCCAGTCACCCAGTTGCTGCTCTCAGCTCCGCTGCGCGCTGACCCTTTTTCGCGAAAGATGTCCTTACGGATTACCGGCGTATCTTAACGTCGCGGTCGGCGAGACACTGGGAGGGGGGGGATGGTGGACGGCGGGGGCGATGGAGAGGCGTGGAAGCGAGGCAGGGAAAGAGCAGTTTGCAGCCTTGCAAAAGGGGCAACTGAAATAAGCGACTGCGTGCGGCGGCACCGTGGAAGGATGACGAAGAAACCGAGCAGAGTCCGTTTGATGATACAATCGGGGAAACCTGATACTCTGAGGTCTTAACTGCAGGGGCAGCTACTTCCACGGAGTTGGAATCTGGTGGCCTTACGTGCGCGAGCGTGTGTATGTGTGCACGTACGGACGACACTCCCATAAGAGCGCGTATGCGAGCAAAGAATGGAACGGACGGTCTGCGAGGGAGAAGCGGAGGACGAGAGAAAGAGAGGGATAAGAGGATCGGTACTGGATCCGCAATGCTGGATCATTATCTTCTCTTACGGCACCGCGACGTTTCCCTTCGCCCGGCGAGTTTGTCCTGTCCCTCGTCCTTTCACGGACACACGCCTTTGTTCACGTGGCTGATGTTCGGCTGGCATGTCCGTGGAAACGTGTCGCGACGTCTACGTTGTCACTCTGTATTATTAGAGGAAATGTTCGCACACGTCCGCGGACCGTCGCCCGTCACGCCGACAATTTTCGTTGTCGAGCTCGACGCTTGACGTCAGGCCGCGAATGCCGCTGAAAGGTTTGGTCGCGGATTTTTACACGAGCGAACGTTGTAACCGCGTGGCCTCGTTTCTCGGACGCGCGGCTACGTGTGAGAAATATCGACGAGCTCTCGCTGTGCAACAATAAAATGCCACGTCCTTCTCCTGATCACGCGAACCTACCATCCTGTATCGAAATCATCTCGGCGACTGTGCGCGGTCTGGCGTACGTCGATGACATGCGCGGCATAAAAGAAGTGCGATCAGGGCCAATTATTCGGTACGAGAGGAAAGGATTTCTTGGCGAGCAGCGCACAATGGAGCGATACGAGTCGCGGGGCGAGGAAATTTGAAGGCTCGTTAAAACGTCGTCGGGAGACGAAGAATACCAGACGCTCGTCTCTTATGGGGTGAGCGCGCGCGCGCGCCGCTTACGCACTTAACGAGCGAACGTATTTCAAGGCGGGACAATTATCCCGAAAAACTTTTACTCCTTGCACTTCCGCGAAACCTCGCCCTGCGCCTCTTCCCTCCCGTAACCTCCGCTATCCTCTACCCACCTCCGACGATGAATCTTTGTCAAAGTACACCGGAGCGCCCCTTCTTTGTCGGGGGCGAACTCTGCGGAGCTCGCTCGCTTCCTCGCTCCTTTCCAGCGCGCCGAGGATTATTTCACCTCCTCCACCTGCGCGCCACGCCGGCGCTCCCACCTACCGTAGTTTCGACAAATCTAATTAACAAAGTCGTTTACTTATCTAAATGGATTCCATAGTCGTCTGTTTCTGCCGCGCAAACGTCCTCTTTCTCCTTCCTTTCCTGCACTTCTCGTCCTCTCTCCCTCTCTCTCTATCCTTCTCATCAGAGAGGCAGATATCCTCGTTACTTTTCTCCCTCCGTTCAACTTCACCTCCAACCCTCTCTTGTTCCGAAGAGCATACACGTTCGCTCCGTGAAACTACAAGCGCGCTTAGTGTTGTACAAGTTGTCTTCTCTGCGCGAATTATTAATCAAACGTCAGAGATGATTTTCCTCGGGGTCAACGATTTCGCTGGATTTACTTAACCCACATGCCGTGCGCGCGCGCGCGCGCACGCCGACGACAATTAGGATGATGGACGTTTCGAGAAATTTCATTGACACCGTCAATAAGTATTGACGACGTGACGAACGACTGTAGCAATCTGCGGCACGAGTGGTCTGCGGGATACGCTGGCGAGAAGGGCGCGTGCCACTTTATCGGACGGCCAGGAAAGTTTGTCGGGCTGAAGCATTTCCGAGGGGGCGGAAATAATGGAGGATATCGCTTGAGGGAAAAACATTGGCGCGGAATGCGGATGCGACAATCGTGCCTGACACGCGATATTAAGGCTGGTACGAGGTAATGGTTGTTAATCTCGAAATTGTAACGAGCGGCTCGCGTATAAGCGAAGTTGCAGGCGTAGAAAACTAATTTCCGCGCTCCGCCGCCGTTTTATTGGGACTTTTGATAACGTGACTCTCATTGTAGGGCATATATCACCGACAAGATTGTACCATTCTGCCCTCTTTACCTTCTTCCGTTCCCGTCCGACTGTCTCATCCTCCTACCCTTATCTCGCCCCTGCACTTTCTCGCGCTGCCGACAGTTTCCGAATTAAACAAGGATATATGAGGGGGTGGAAGAGATGGTGGCTATTTAAAATTCTCGTCTCTCAGACGTATCAATGAGATGGACGCGAGGTAAAACGGGAATTATCAGTGGTCCGGGTCTCCGACTGCGTTGGCAGGCAGAATCAATAGTCTGCACTTTATAACCGTCGACAATGCCTGGGCAGCGAAGGCACGTGAGAAATGATCAATTTCATTCGGAGCGGTTTTATGGCGAAAATCTTCTTCGATCGCCGACGGTGATTTGGCACAATAGCAGCACCAATTCATCGCCAGATATTTAACCATCCGTTTGCGTGCATTTTTAAGTGCTGCGCGGGTTTGCAGAACCGCCCGATGATTTTGTTAAAACATAAAATAGTGGGATATTAATTGATTTCCGAAACACGCTGCGGGCGAACGGTACGCATGTCATCGTCAATAAATTAATAACGGGCGTGTGTGTAGAAGGGTTCTGTCATCCTTTACGAATGACGCCAATAACGGTTAATCACGGTAATGCGAAAGAATGTCCCGCTGCGTTTTAAAGTGTCCATTTGTCACATTTAGCCGAAGAATTGAGTGGCGGCAAATGGCGTTATTAAACTTGTTGAAACAGACGGTCCGACATGTTAGCGCCTGCCATGTCCATTAACATTTTGTTCCCTCATATCACAACTAAATCGAACTAATAGCCGAACATAATGAATATGATCAAATGAGTAAACCAATAAATTGTTCTTGGTCGTATCCTTCGTTGCAGTGTAGTAGTCGGAGCAATGCGCTGGCGAAATCTCGCGAAAGGCAATGATTAACAACAGTAAACCGCGCATTCGTCATACTCATTAAATATCGATTGGTCGCCGCCCCGACGCACGCAGACTCGCGCCGACGAAGGGGCTGATCGTGCCGGGGCTCTTTCGCAGTTCTCGGAGCTTATCGGAATCGGAACGATAAAATGTACATTCGTACACGTGTATGTCTCCGCGACTGGTCGCGAGCAACGAGTCGTTGGCCGAGTCCGGGATGAATTATGCCCGTAACGCGTGCTGATGCCACACCTCCCTTTATACCTGCTGCTCTATCTGCCGAGCATTATGTTACAGACACAATCTAGCTTCGTTTGGCGTGTGTGCGCGCAGCATTCACGTATGTGCTGGGCGGGGGGAGAGGGCAGATGTATCGCGCGAGAAATGACACACGCACACCTCGGCCGACCGCCGCGCCGTAAGCTCATTTATTCGAGTGCGTGGTGGGAGTCGGTGCGGTTAAGGGGGTGAAAGGGAGAGAACGGCGTAAGAGTCCGCCCCCGCCCCGGCCGACCGGGGGCTGTTTCTATTTTTTTCCACACTGCCTGACCCACCCACCCCTCGCGACGGCCCCGTGCCGCCGTTGTTTCTTCCTCCCTACATAACGTACGTGTTAGGCGCACGAGTTGCGTTTTCGAGGTATTTTCCCTCTCCCTCTTCTCCTCGTCCCGCTCGTTCGCGCAGTACGCGCGTGCGGCCGCTCGTTCCCGTAGCCATAAATAATCTGGAAACATGAATATCACAGGGCACCGGGTACTGCCTTGCTTGCCACCCCCGCCGGCTCCGCGCACACGTACACGCTTATTCCTTTTTTCCCCGTCGGCGTCGCTCATTCTCTCGCGCCCTCTTTGTCTCCCACGTATGCGTGCGCGTACGCGTTTCGGCGGTAATTAGGATCCGGTTGCCGCCCTTCTTACTCCGTCTCCTTCGCCACCCTCCACCCTCCTCTCCCCCTTCTTACACTTCCTGCCCCGCGATCACTTTTTTCGGCCGCTCGTTTTTACCGGCTCGCCGACTCGCGCTCTAATTTGCTCTCGCGCCCCGGGAAAAACGGCATGAAGCGCGGGATAAAGTGGGATGCGGCCGCGAATGTGCACCGGGGGCATACTCAAGGCGACTAATCAATCACCCGCATCGGCCGCCCCGCGTAACGAGCCGCCGCCAATACGCGCGGCGAGAATCTGCGCTCGCTCCTTCCGGCCAGTTATGATTTCGATGCGGCCGCGGCCGCGGCCGCGGCCGGGGGATTGTTAAGGAGTCCCGTCTTTCGTTTGATTCGAATTAAGCGGAGGTGCGCGCGTACGTGATATATCGCGACGATCAGCGAATTTATGCCCCGGACAATGAGTAACCGCCACCGGGCCCTTTCGCCTTTCTACCGGCCGCGGCGTCCTTTCGCTCGCTTAAATCACCGGGATTAATTCGTCACCGAAATTGGCCGAAACGAGCGCTGAATTTACTCCCGATGCATTAAGGACATTCTTTTCGTGCCGCTCGCAGGAAGTTCGGTCGTTCGCCCAGGCGTCTTTAGACTGCCGGAGAATCTTTTGAGGAACGAGTAATGAGATGTGGATGATTGCGTGCTCGGTGATGGTATTCTGGGGGCGAGTATTAAGACGAATTCGGTCGGGGTCAAACCGGTTACGTTGTTAATTGCGATAATCGCGTTACGTCAATTTCTGGCTGACTCTGTTTATTTGAATAAGTCCATATCTGCAGTTGACGACCGATGCGCGCGGAACGTTTCGAGGATCGTAGAAATTTGTCGGACCCGTAATTCACGTTGAAGAAAGTATTCGCCGAGACAGTTATGTCTCTTCCTCTAGCCGTGATTGAAGTCAATTTCGATAATCGAACGTCAATTGCGATAATAAGACGTCTCTCAATATGACAGCCGATTAACGGGGCGCGTTCCGAAGAAACCAGAGTCCTTGAGTTATTCTCGGAGCGAGGAGAAAAAATCGCATCTAGAACTCGTTCAATCATCATTCGCGAGCGTTCCCTCTCTCGCGCGGGACGAATTGAAAATTCATTAGGAGTCCTTGATGCAAAAGCGATCTGCATGTCGTTAGCCCGTTTTCCGTGTAAGTCATCGGCGTCGCCGGGGAAGAAAGAAAGAAAGAAGGCTGACCGACGTGTGTACGTTCCCGGGGGGGGAGAGAGAGAGAGAGAGAGAACAGGTCAGTTACGTAAGAAGAGAGCCGGGTGGAATAAGATTTTATAATTAGCATATCATTATCGTCTATCACGTACGCGAGAGGATATTAAAGTGTTCGTCCGGAATGCGCCATTATAATGCGCAGCGCCGTTCGGATCCCACCCGGATAATTGGAACGAAATTGGAGGTGCGCTCGGTAGGCGCATCATCGCAACGTCCATCATTCGTTCAAGGCACGCTGACCGGTCTCCGCTAGTCTCTCTATACGGTTCGGTGGGTTCATTAAAATGCCTTTAAATCCGCCTTTGCGCCGGTCCTCCGCGACAAGGACATGCGAGCGACTTCCCGTCCTTAAGACAAACTACCCTTTTCCCGGAACCGGCACATCGCACGGCGCATCCGAAGACACGGCGGCCGGCTTGACCGTGCGCCGCTAAACTAAAGTAATACAAATGCGATACAATGTATCACGAGCCGCGGCGCACAAGATGCGTGACCAATTATTTATGCGTTCAGCGGGGGCTCCGTGTCCAATTCCAGCGGGCAATCACCATGAAATTGGTGGCAGCGCTCTACAAAGGAGGAAAATTATGTGAGTCAGGAGCGAAGGCCAGACGCTGTGATTAATCCCGGCATGCTAACTAACGTCATAATATCTGTTATGGGGAGTGACGCTCGTCATTCGCGCACGACGTGGACGACTCAATAAGCCTCGATCTCGTTCGCCGGTATAATCGTCGATGCGTTCTCCAGCGCCTCGCGCGAGAAGAGAAGGTCGCGACGAGTTTCGAGTCCGGCTTAATGGACAAGCGGCGAACGGCTCGCACGCCCATCATGCCGAAAGTCGTAAATTAATACGGCCAGTTGCGTCAGAGGCTTACGTTCGAGCATTAGGAACTTTACTCGTAACGCAGATGCGAGTTCCCTCTGGCCCGAGCTAGTTTGCCCGCTCCGGTCGGCGACGATTCGCCGATGGCATCGTCGTTTTCCAGTCGAAAATTTGCAGCGCGACCTCGTCGCTCCCGGGTCGTTCGACATGGACGCGCATCGATGGCCCGAAATTAACGGCGCCACGGCCAGGAGATGCAAATATCTCGTGAGTTAAGGCAATGAAGCCACCGTCGAGCTCCACCTCGATCGTGTTGCGTGGCCTCGAGAGACTTGGGTGGTACGCTCCCTCTGTCTCTCTCTCTCGGCTAGAATTCACCGCGAAAATAATTGCAGATGCCCTCTGCCTCCGCAGTCTCGGCGAATGAGAGAAGGAGAGAGCGAGAGAAGCGGACCGCGCCGCTGGAAAGAAGGAGTCGGAAGAGGTAGATGCAGGTGAAGAGTTGGATAGACGGGTGGAGGGGAGGTTAGACTGGCCGTTCTGGATATTCCAGACCGTGTCGGTGGAATTATCTCGGCGCGCGGATATTTTCACCGTGTCGGCGGAATTATCTAGCTGCCCTCTTCCTCTTCCCCTTACTCATCTGCCACGTCGTCTCTCTCTTTCTCTTCTTCTCGCGCTCCCTTTCCTTCAGCGTCCCTCACTCTCTGCTCATCAATGTTGTACCGTCTCCTTCTTCCTGATGCACGCTCATATCCCATCGAAGAGCAGTCGCTGCCGGCGTAACGCTCGCGGGCTCCGCAAAGCGGCGGAACGTCGATGCGGCGCGTTACGAGAGATAAATTCGCTACCTCCGTAAAGCTCCGGACTCCGGGCAATCGTTCCGCCGCGCGTCAAGTCAAATTCGAATTTTCCACGGATTGCGCTCGCCGCCGACGCGCGTTTCATGTAATCCTAATTTCCAGCGTGCGCCCGACGGGAACGAGCAAAAAACAAGTTCGGGCTTCAAAATCTACGCTCAATCGTGCGTCGCGGCTAACTTTTTTCTCTTTTTTGCGGCCAGCTATCGTTTATTCAATTAATTCCTAAGTCATTGTTATTCCGCTCCACGCACGGTCGTCTCGAGATTATTTCATACCCCCCGCGTGAGCACGCGTGAGGGCGAAAGATAATGTAATTGCGACGCGAGATAAATTTATTTTATGCACTTTTTAGCATAGCAGTTTTATGCAACGCGCGAAAGTGGTATTTACGGGGGTCTCGCGTCTCGCCACAATAATCTTAAATTTCGACCACGCGAGTTTATTAAATAAATTCACCCCTAATTGCCTTGTCTTGCAGGGTTTATTCGACGCACGTGAACGCGAAGGTTGCGACGATACGCGGGTGGGTCCGTGGTAACAGGAGAGACGCCCGTTTTTACGACATATTCTCCCGACCTTTTCCAGGACTGTGCCAAAGTATCATCGTTTGTCATAGGTATAACGATAGTACCGAAATCTTGGAAACGCGCAGCGATAGTTGAGCACGAAGCGCGAGAGAGGCAGGCATCAGTGATGCGAAGTCAGTAATAAAGGTACCCCCACGCGAGCGTGGATACCTTACCCTAAAATTACGCCGGGTCAAGAGAGGTTAAGTTCTCACTCTTCTTGCCCCACTTGTCGGTACCCTTCTGCTCTTTGTCGTTCCTCACCTCTTCGTACCTGGCCACACACTTTTTTTTCCCCTGCCACCCGAATCCGAGCTAGACAAAATTGGCATTTCAAGCATCCGTCGTGTCGTAGGAATACTACTCTTAATTGGTATAGTTCTTTAAATCATTCGCTCCTCCCTCCTCAGTCCTGACGAGATATTCTCTCCCGCCCGTAATACATCTCCGTGCCCATCCAAGGCCACGGAACATCCTTCGAACGTCCGCATTGTCGGGACCATTATAACACGCGTGCAGTGCGAATAAGCCTGTTTACGGTTCACACGTCCGAGGTCCCTCGGCTCCTTCTCTCGAGCCGGGTATCCCAGGTAGCCAAAGTCCCGAGAGGGAACATTCGTATTAGGCGGTAAAACAAATTGCGCCCCCGACAATCTCCGCTGACGATCTATCCTTGAGTCCCGTCTGGCATAGGCGAGAATCATGTTTCGTCGAGAACGGTCCGCGCGCTCCTCTCTGTTCCTCTTCCCTTGTCCGGGCTGTCTCTATCGCCCTTACACCCTCTCTCGTACCTTTCTCTTCACGTCAGAGAAAGAACGAATGATGACCGTCGGCAGGATCCACGAGGCTCTCCCTTCGACTTCGGCTGGCTCGATCGTCATTCAACCGCGAAAGAAAGTCGGTCTGCTTTACGAATGATCGTTATTAATCAGCACGCAAATGTTGGAGATCGCGAGCGACGCATTGAATTTTTCCGAGTTGCGCCGGAACGGATTTTCGAGGATGACTGATGAACGAGCACGGTTGCCCGAATTGTCAGCTTTCTCGGAAATATGCGCGAGGGCAGTGAAAGGGCGGCGGTGTGAGGAGGAGGAAATTTCATTGGCGTTTAATAATGCACGGCTTTGAACGCTAACGATGTGAGAGCCGAGTCATTCGACTGACCCGTATTATTTCGCTCTTTGATAGCGAGAGTTATTGCGAATTCAGAGACAGCCCCGTAATATCTCGCCGACCGCTCGACGTGCATTGTTTTCATCGTAAGGCATTAGCGCAGCCTGATTTTCTGGCGGGCGAAATAAAAATTAATAATAGATGAGAGCTCGCACGGTCCCGGGACTTCCACCCGCATTTTTATTCTCGCCGAAGCGGGCCAACCCACTTCCACACGACTGACCCCCTCGGGTCCTCAGCCGCCCTCTCCTAAATTCGATTTTGCCGTAGCGCACCGCGAGGGTCTCTCTCTCTCTTTCTATCGTCGATGCTCTTAAGAGAAAAAGGAAGCCCATAAACGATGCGAGTTGGCACTTAGGCTTTATTGCCGGAACTTAGGCTTTCATTACTATCAAGCGGGAGAGAGCACACACCTACCGTACGAAACGTGTCGGTTTATGTTCATTTTTATGGTCGCTGATTACCAGGTACGTTAAATAACTATCGCGTTCCGATCGTTCGTTCTGTCGTAACCGGATCGGCGTACGATCGGGCCACAATGCCCGACATATCCGTATGCGTACGGTATGTATTCTGATGGCCTATGTACGCACATACGCGCTTGCTTGCTCCGCCGAGTTCGTCCGCGTCCCCCGGCTACGAACACGTACGCTAGCACGCTCACGCTCTTCGACGCCGCGGATTTGATGCGCACTTGCTCGCGTGTTGTCCACCGCCTGCGCCCCGTGTGTATTTGCCGTGGCGAGCACGTACTTAGATGCACCTCATGCGTGGTCACTGTGCGCGCACTTCTATTGACAAATGGTCCGCATTTGTACAAAGATCGGGCAGCGATCGGGGGCGGATTTATGCGCGCAACCACTCGCACGCGAGGTGTGCGGATTGCAAATCAAATAGTAGTTGTAACAGTGCTTTTGGTCCGAAGTAGGCGCCTACACGTAAATACAAGTTGCATACGTATCTATTTTACGAGCATGCACCGGTGCTCGGTGCACATAGTAGGCCGTTACACGTTCTCGGCCGTATGTAAAGCGGGTCCCTATACGCGCGCGAAATCCTCTTTAGCATACACCCAGGCAGGCGTGTTCTTCATTGGCACGCACAGTCGCGAAAACGTCCGTGACCAATTTCGACGGATCGCTCCCCGCAATCGGAAAGGAGTTCTGCTGCGGAGAAAAACGTTCGCGCGCGGAACTTTCTACGGCTGTGAGCGCCGGCCTCCGTCGGCCTGGCAATTACACGATACCGGATGTAATTACGCGGCCGAAAGATGCGAAACGCCGAAATGATGGAGCGGAGAGATTATTCCTGGAAAACGACGGGGTTGCGGCCGCTACAATGTGCATTGCGCGAAAATGTATGGCTACCGAAACAGACGGCGAAACGCGTATAATTGGCGCAAATCCGTATCGTGCAGTCGACTCCGCCGACTCCCTCTCGAAGCCCGCTGTCGACCGTCCCAACTCCTTCTTTTAGCGCTCGCTCGATAATCGAGTGCGATTGGTTGTCTCGATGATCTCATACGATCCGCGGGCAATGTGCTTTTTATGCAAATCCACCGGAGCAACGGACCCGATACCATTTTTTACCCTTAAATATGCAAGGAGCCAACTGCTCGTTCATTCGTGCATCGATATTTTATTCAATTCAACAAATTTGCCATGTGCTCGTTGTCTATTTATGTTTATTCTCGAATCGAAGAATTTTGAAGAATCGTTTTCTCAGCCGGTGTTTGGTCGATGTTCGAGTCCGCCGCGTCGTCAGGGATAGTTCGCTGCCGCGACTCTGATTTTCCCCGGCTGTACGTTGACCCCTATTTGGACGTTAGATTCGAGTCACATCCGATATTGGATCGCGTTCCAATTGGAACTACTTCGCGCGATAACTTTCAGGCGACGCGCGACGGCCGACGGGAAGTGGATAGTCGAAATTGGAGGGAAAAATTTGTCGCCGTTGAGAAATGGCAAGGATGAGCGATTAAATCTCCGTCAGTTCGGGGCCGAGGCGGCCGAAACTGCGACACCACCTACGTACATGTGGCCCGGAAGCTTTTTCGCCGAAGCGAGGGCGTCGATCGCGACGTCGATAAACAGAGCGTGATCGTGGCCGGTTTCCCGTTGCTGCATCCCTTCCCCGCAACGGCACACGTGCGAGCGACAGAGGAAAAGACGAGGGAACGGAAAAGTGCCGGGAGCCGGGAGCAGGAAAGAGAGAGGAAGGCAGGAGGCGAGGACGACAGGATTCTCAAGACCCGTGGGCTGCTTCCAGGGGACTTAATCACGCGCAATACTTAATCAAGGGATAGACAGAACGTGGCGCATCCTCCCTCCCGTGATTGAGATACGCCGGCGATGATTTTGCGCAGGTTCCCTCGGCTTCCCTCGGCTTCCCCCGGCCTTGCCTCTCGCGAGCCTCCGAAAGAACGAGACCGAGGGAGGACGGCGTAAAGGCAGAGAGAAAGAGACGACGATGGAGAGATAGTTCTCGGAGAGAATGCGAGACGGACAGAGGGAAGGGAGCGACGAAGATAAGCTTTGAGCAGGAAGGTTGCTGGCGGTATGAGTCGGGGTGGCATGAGAGGGAACGGCGTAGCCGGCAGTGACGCATAAATCTGCCGTGCGTTCGTATATACGCGCATTTAATTGCAGTGCACTGGGACTCGGATCCGCCGACGATCCACCGACGATCCACCGCCTTGGTATATCTCCGGTGCCAGTCGCGTTGCGGAACGATGAGCGCCACCAGAGACAGACTCCGATCGATGCCGTCCGGCGGTGTGCCGTTTCCGATCGGCGGCATGATTGTTTCCGTGGGTGGAACGCCGTGCGCGGCCTCGCCGCAACGAAAGATCCAGCGAGCGGTTCCATGGGGAAGATAGGCAATGTCCGCTTTGCGCGCCGTCAACCGAGCTAAAATGACGCTTGTCATCGAACGTTCAGACATCTGCCTCCTCTTCGGGCCTTCACTCGTCTCGCCGTGCGATATGCATCCTCGGGCCAGTGCGCACTTTCAAATTCTCCTATCGCGTCATTTTTTATGCCGTGATTTATAATAAACGATCTGCACCGGCTACGTTGCCTACGATTCCGTTGAATATATGTCGTTGAGGTAGAATGCATATTTCTCCGCGCGCCCCAAAGTTGGTTGTCGTATGCGAGAAATCGGATCGTAAAACCAACGACCGCCGGGACAATAAAAATTTGCCAGCAGTCCAACCGATTACGCATTGCCAGCAGAAATGCTATGCTTCACTGATTCTCGACCTAACTCTCAGTCGGAATGATTCAGAAGTTTGTCGCTGCTTTTCCGAAGACAGTTTCGATTTCGATTACTACGCTGCCGCCGTGTCGACATTCTTCCGACAGTTTCGGCACACTTTCATCGATGTTCTGTGCACTCTCGAAAAGGAGAGCGAATAAAAGAAGCGCGTCCCAATTCGACGAACCGATTCCCAGATACTTGGAGACGTCCCGAAACTTACCGAACGACTGTTTTTTGTGGTGGTTGCAGTAAATACTGCGACAACGGGTAGTATACACGTATCCAGTTTTGAACGCACAATGCGCACGCGCAGAAGCCACACCTAGGTGCAGTGGAAAATTGCTGAAACTCGATTTTCGTGGGTCGTCCGCGTTGATAATGCACGCGAACCGTCGCGCCGCTGCACGTATCTTTGCCTCGAACGAAACGATCGCGTGCAGGTGGGAGTCGGCGTGGTGGGAAACATAAATACACTGCTTTTAAATCCCTTTTAAATTCCATTTAAAGACAGATGTACGCTGCCTCTAAAATTCCATTTAAAGCGTGCAAGAGAATGGAAGGGTGGAGCCAGGGCGCGCGGCGCCTCGAAAGTTTCCGTATCGGAGGAGGGGCGCATATGTTAAGCGTATCTCCTCGAAAACAAAATAACACTCGGGAGTGTCGTCGGGGCCTTGAAAACCGTACTTTTGGGGGCGAAAATTTCCGCCCCGCCGGTGAACGCGAGCGGGACGAACGAGGACGCGACGCTCTTTTCCTTCCCTCCCTTCCTTTTTCCTTCCTCTAATCCTCCCCCTTTTTTCCGAGACCGTTAAGGCCGCATTTTAAAGTCGTTTGCGTCGAGCGGTCGCACTCGTGAATTCTCCGCATGAAACCCCTTTAGTCTCTGAGGTACGAAGGCGGTTGTGCACAGGTCGCACCTACCTACCCGGAGTCGTAATCTAGGCGCTGCTCGAGAGTGGAGTGCCCCCGGAGTGGAGTGCGTTTCACTGTATTGTGCAACCGGTTACGAAGGGTTCGCGCACTGAGCCGCACAATTCGCACCACCGCGCGGTTCTGCTACCGCCGCGATGGAAACGGGCAAATTTTCATGCGAGAGGCATCGTACGACCGCACTCTCCTCCCCGTGTATGCTCGTTTAATACGCGTTCGCATAAACACGGGACGATGCTCGCGCTGCCGTTCCCTGTTGTTTGATTTCGGAACCTTCGCGTTGACGCGGATGTGCTTTTTGTATTGAGCACACCTTCCCGCCGGGTTGTTACGTGACGTATGCGTTGTACTCAATGTGTTTAACAGATATTATCTCCAGATGTTCTGTGACGGAAGTGTGTGTGTGTGTGCTTGCGTAGATTTTGTTTTATTCGAAAGTACGACGGAAGATCGTAGGACGGATTCCCAGGAGGTCCTTACTTTCATCGCTCTCGATGATTCCCCCGTGGACGACATACAACCAAAGAGTTCTAAACGAGTCGCCGATCCGTTTTCAGCGGAGCTACGCGTCCGAGTATGTCGAACGTTGATAACTGGTCGTTCGCCCTCGATGAAAACTTGAAAAGAGCTTTTTCGGGCAGAGAAGAAAGAGGGAATCGAGCCGATCGAGAGGGTGTTCGGAGCGTCGCAAACGGTCGAAAGTATTATTGGAGAAGTTGGGAAAACGCGATTTTTCTTATCGCGAACTCCTATGAAGTCAAACGTCCAGAGTATCGCCGGACGGGTGAAAAAAGGGGAAATTTGTCGTATCACTTCGACGCCCCGTCCGCCTCATCGTATCAGTTGTCCAACAATTTCCACAAATCACGCGACTTCGTCCACTCGTCATATTTAATAGCAGAGATTTCCCCGGAACTCCATCGCGAGGAGAGCGTGAAAAGAGCAAAGCGTTCGACATTCTCGCGGCACATCGTTCAGTCATTTCCCAAAAAAATCTCTCTTAATCGACCACCCCGTATAATCGTATACTTGAAAACTACTTTTTTTCCGGAAGCACGTCGCGCGATTGACCGACTTGATAAAAAGCCCGTTACAGCGTGTCTCTCGACACGGGGCACGTGCACTGACATGCGAGAGATAAATTTCAGTTTCGATCACACACGCGACGGTGCGCGAGTTAATGGCGTCAGTCGTTAATACGGAAAAGTGTCTTTGCAGTCGCGCCGTCTGCGTCTGCCGCGTAATGTGAATTACGGAGTAGGCGATATTTATGGTACCGGCAGACGGTGCATTGGAAGGCATCATCCCTCCGGATTCGCGGCACACTAAATTTCGCCGAAGACGTGTGTGCGCCCCGCGCGGCACATAATAGCCTTTAGTTTTGTTGCACGCAAGTCCGGCCGATTTTCTCACGCCTCCCAGCTCGCCGGAGGTTTCATATTCCGCGCCCGCCCGGACAGGCCTCGACGCACAAAACTGTTATAACATTTTCTCGGGGCCTCCAGATATACATCGTGATGCATCTACAGGTATACACCGGTGCAGGTACCGCGGGCGTGGCACACTAAATCTCGCTAGAGCAAGACGCGGACGATGCTTTCGGGGGATCGATAATATCGGCGATCGGGCATGAATTACCGGAGCGTCGGCTGAATCGGGCCACTCACGTGCAACGCGTGAAAACGAGTCGGACGAGTGCGGTGCATACGATTTCGACCGGTCCATTACTTCTGCGGCGTTGCACACGCACACGCACACGCACACGCAACACGAATCGGTCTCCCTCTCGCGCTTGTCCTCTAGTCGGCCACTCTTGCCCGCCCGCGCCGTCTCGTTCGCACTTTCTGCCTCATTCTCCTTCGCACTCCGTCACCTTTCATCCGTCGTCCCTCTTTGGCGCAGTTCGGCTGCTCTCTCACTCCTTCGATCTGGCCTATCGGGTGGCTCTCCGTGCCTCCCGGTGATAAACATCGACTACGTGCCGAATGTGCATGCTCGTGGCTCTCCTGGTACGACCGTATAAGTTGCTCCTTCCCAACCCTCGCGCCACCTTGGATTCCACTGATCGATTTCCACGTGAGTTCTCGCGCTGTTCCACGTCACAGATTAAGTCGTCTTAATGGATAACGAAGTTACGTGGATATCGAGGAAACGCGATATCGACGCAAATCAAAATGTCCGACGAACGGCCGCGAGGTATACTTAAAGACACCACCGAGCTCGCTTTACCTGCTTTCCCTCCGTTCGGAGATTGAAGAAACGATTTGCCGAAGGAATCTTACGTTACCGGTAATACGTCGTCGTTTGTATAACTTTCCTTATCTTCCTCGCTCACCTGCAGGCATCTCTGATAACGGCGAGCGATGTTATCAGTCTCACACCGATCGTTTGGGAGAAAAAAGTTTATTAGATCTCACACGTACGCAGAGCGAGTGTGTGCACCTTGCCCCGTATACCTGCCGCCGACTGGGCAAGTTCACGTGGCCGGCGAAAGGACAAGAGTCCAACAAGAGCAAGATTTTTGGCGCAGCTAGATGAGGGGTTCCCGTTCCCGTTCCCGTTCCCGCTCCCGTCAAAGGCGCCGTCGACCTCATTCTCCTCGCCTGCGCCGTGCCGCGCCGCGGCCGTTACCGCTCCTTTCGTTCCAGTACCCTTTCCGTCGCCCTTACGGCCTGCACGTTCCTTCTGACCCGTGACATTTACTCTAAAGGGTTCTGCGTGTGTGGGGGGCCTCTCTCGAGCGACTGACTTCGTGTCACTTTGCATACGTCCGGACACACGCGATGTACAATCTACTTCTCTTCGTCACTTTCTTCGCTCTCGTCCGCACACTCTGATATCTCGGGAACGGGTCTCACAGCGAGCCGGGATCGCCTTTCGGGCTACCAAGAGATTCACAAGATATCCGACTCAATTATTCGCGGCTTTACACGTATGATACATATAAACACTGCTGCCACACGTGCTCCGGCGCGTCCTCCTCTCCATGTTTCCGCCTTCGCACATACACACACAGTGACCGCGTCGTTTATTTGCCCCCGAGTCGTCGCCCGTGAGAGATCTCCCCCGCTTTTATTCGCGTCTCAATGCTTCCTCCTCTCCCTCATCCCTTTCCGACGTTTCTCCTCCTCCCCTCGAATATCCCGACGCGCCTCCCTTTCTCCCCTTACAACCCGCGGTAATCACTCGTCCGATCTGGCTTCCACGAAGACACTCCTTCCACGTCTCTTTTCCTCATTCTCTCGTCTCTTTGTTTCAGACACCGTCTGGCACGCACCGTTTCCACTTCTCCGCGGGCGCCGTTCGTTTCCGTTTCGTGCTCCACGACACGGACTCCCCGCGATCCCGTGCTTTCTTAATGCGCGATGGCCAGCTAATCGTTGTCTCGCATGTATTCCGACGTAACGCGCGCAGCAGCTTTTGTTCGTTCCTCTCTTCAGTCCTCCCTCAGAGCTTTCTCAACAATTCGCCCCTCCCCGAAGTAGCGAACTGCGAGAACCGTACGTCGTACGATTTTTATAAAGGATTCTAATAATCACGCTCTCTCGTGTAACGATTTTCTCGGCAAGCAGCCTCCAGCTCACGGACGTATTTTTCGGCCGGCACGGAGCCGGAGCGTGCGGCCGCGTCGTAACAAAATCGTACAGTGATTAATTGCACCGACGTCGATCGAATTATGTTTACATGTCCATTGCAGCGCGTTGTCGGACGAAGTAGGGTGCCCCGAGCGTGCGGAGTGGAATTTCGCTCCATTTTGCGGGAGATCTATCATCGTTCCGACTCCCGGTCCCCGATAATACATATATTTCGCGTGCGTAATTGAATTGGGTTATCTTGCGAAACTTGCAACCGGCCACGGTGTCCGATCGACCCCGTTCCTTCCATCTCTAGCGCCATCCCTCCCCCCTACGTCTCCCTCACTCTTTCTCTGTCCAATCGGTGCTCCGCGATTCATCAACGTCACGTCGATGCATTTCGATACTGATTTGCGGGTAAGCCGTAATCACTCCCTTTATTAAATTCCATCATCATTGGCCAGTGGGGGCAGGCGACTGCTGCGACTTGACGCTGACTCGCGCACGCATCGAAACCAATAACGAGAACGTCCGAAACGGTGGTTTGCCCCGGAGCCAAGCTTGACTGACCGTCAGAAATTGAGCCCGGCTATAATCCTCATTATTAGTTTCAACCGTCCGCTGGCAAGTGGCACAGCTTTTGACGGGTAAGGGATATCGGTATTGACGCTGGTAATCGCGCCCCATTGCTGGGGCTTCGTCGGTGTGTCGTTGATGTCGACTGACGTTAGAAAGGATGTTTGACATTTTCGCGCGTAAACGTACGGTGCCGCGTACGAAATTCTTTATTATCGGTAGTTGCGTGAGAAGTGCGTCCTACAATTGCCCGCCGTCGTTTCTGTTGCTGCAGGGGAGTTATACGATTTTCAAAGTGCCCCTAAAGGAGCGTTATACGTACTTGGAGTGACGTTTGAAACTTCGGCTAGTTTACGGGAGAAATGTTACATAGTATAAAAATATGTCAGTTAGAAGCGCGAGTACGGCTATACGCTCTGTATTATTGCGAGGCATTTCGAGGTGTTCAAAGTTTGGGAAACTGCTAGGTATACCGGCGGCAATTACAAGATTACACGAAACGAGGGTAGGCAGTGAAATGCAGCAGTGTGTCAACGTGCACGGGAATATGTCAGCTGTATGCAGAGTTCTTTTTTTTACAGCGGATAAATATACCTCTGTGCCCGCCTGTAGCGTACCGGTCTGCCTTAATTACACGATTGTGTGAACTGGCCTAGCCGTCGCTAGAATTGCAAATCTTTTCGCTCGGCACAAATGCATCCTTTAAATACCACCCGCCGTGTACGTGTTCGCTATAATGACACACGATTGTGAAACACTCAGAACGTACACTCCGCCGTATCGCCGAGCCGTACGTCGTGACTAAGCGATCACTTTTTTCTTTTCCAAGGAACAAATTTACCATGACACGAACGTACAGCGCCGAAGCCATCGGCATTGACCTTTCGCGATAAGTTCACAAATTCTAGAGCCTTCATTTGAAAAGTAGAAATTTGATTTGTGCCCAAAAATCAACAGAACTCGCAACGTCAGTACGTAAGTACCGAATGAGCTCGGCATGCAGGGATCTCACGAAACGATCGTTATCACGGCGGATCAAAAAAGCGGCGACTTTCTCCGGGCGCGCGCAGTTTACGGCCCCCGCCGCCGATCGCCATCTGCGAATGAGTGAAATTCACACTACGGTACACGGGGGCGCATCGTTGGCATCGTCGGTTTCACCTTTTGCCGCGAGTGGCCGGCAAAAAAAGGAGCGTCCGCATGATTCGTTTGTATGTAAATGTTTCCTTGTAACCGTTGGCTTGCTCGGTCCCCACCTCCCCCCCTCCTAGCCTTTGTTGGATAAAATGTACCCCGTAAGCTTGAGGCAGCTCGCGCACCGGAGGCATACACGCCGATGTAGCCCCGGTGGTATGCCATAAAGCGCGCCAACTCGGCGTGTATATTGCGAAGGTCTGCCTGAATTTCCATTGAATGATCAGTGTATCGGGGCTTGTCCGGGCCGGCCGCGCCACTATAGCGTTCCACGACTACTATGCCCGGCGAACAGGTCGTGTCGCTTAATGCATTCGCGGCAATAACGCCGCATGGCTAAAATATAGGTCGCTTTCTAGGTCGACTAGAGGCGACCCGCTTCTTTAGCGGTGCCCGCTGACGTGTTGCACACACGCCGACGCCAAACTGGCACGTGCAGCAGTCCCGTTCGCGGCGACGGAACTTTTCGTTCCGGGACGTTTGAGCACCCGCCCACCCCCATCGCGAACTTCTCAAAGGCACCGCGGAGGCCGAGGGAGAAAAACGCATAATTACGATATGAGTCGTTCTACCCGCACTTTTTCGCCGAAGTGTCGAGTGGAAGGATGAGTAGGCGCGACCTAGTTTCGCCTCGCACCGAAACCTCGTCGGCCATTTCGACGCGACGATTTCGTATTTCGAGGGTCGCGTAATTAAAAATGGCGCGCGGCTCCGTGCTCGAACGCCGCGGCCATCCCACGTCTAATACCCGGTTCGTCGCTGGCGCATCGCCGTAATAGACTTTTAACCGCGTCTTTTAGCGGACCTTAATGGCTCGGTTATTGCTTTTCCGCGGTATAAAACGCTAGATCGTCGTTACCGTAAAATAAGCCGCCCCGTTCTGCATATTTTCGCTGCATTAACATTCATCCGGTAAACGTCACGTCGATCTAATATGTTGTTATTGTAACAGGAAATATATGCTTGTGGCATAATTAGCGCATTCAAAGTAAACTTTACGCGCAGGCTTTCGTTAAGCATCGGTTATTTCGAATGTAGGCTGCCCCGTACCTTCGAGGAATAAAGTGTTCGCGTTCCAAGTTTCACAGAGGCTAGACGAACGAGGCCTCCGGATCGTTATCTTAGTCCCATCAAATCAACGATGCAGTAGATCCTTTGTAATCAAACAACGGGGCTTGGAGGATGATTACAGGCAAGGGCTCGTCGGGCCACCTCGATTGCACTAGTGCCTAAACGACAATGACCCTCCTTGGTCAATGAATGACCATCAGCTGGTGCGGAGTAATCGCCTGTCACCTACAAACCACGAAGAACTCTCTATCGGGTGATCGAAACAGAATAGATCGTGGCTATCCAGCTCATCTAACGTGGAAGGGAGGAATGTGTACGGATCCGGTTTGATTCATCCTGAAATATGTATGTTGTTAACAATCAATGTCCAAGAGACCCGTATTTTTGTACATGTGCCAGTTTTCATATTTCTGGGGTGAAGCAAGAAGTGAGAAATGTGGAACCTTTTCGCTATTTTTAGCTATATCTGGATCAGAATTTATCATTTTCCACGCTTTTAAATCACTTTACAAATTCCAGTATTCGAAATAGTGTTCGACCCCTTAAATCTCAAAATGGGTAGGTGCGCAAAAACAGGTGTCTCTTGGATTTTGGGGCTTAACGTCATATTTCAAAGTGAATTGAATCGGTTCCGAACATTTTCCTACCTCTTCTGGTAAGTAATGGTGCATGAATTATAATACCGACTGGATTAATTGAGAACATTCTCGTCCTCCCACATGTATACGACGCAAAAACGTCTTGAACCACTGACGACAGTTATTATAGATGATCATAATGTTCTACGTGGAACAAATGCTCAGTCATTATCCTGGCTTCTATTACACATTCCATTCAATCTCTGTTAGTGATCATTTACTGCTGACGTATCCGCAGAGAACGTTCCATAAATTGAACCATGGCACAGTGAAGTTTCCGAATCATACGTAGCGTGTCACTTCGAAATGCCCGGCATTAGTGATGTGATTGGACCAGAAGCGTAATGATAATGAGCTGCAAAACCGTGCCTAGCGGGAAGGGCCTGCAAATGATCGTGATATTGACCGAAATAAAATACAATACAACAGCAAAGAGTGCGCTTCATCCCAGCGTCTACAAACACACGTGTCCCGATCATTTCTTCGCCACGACGATCCGATTTTTTTACAAAGTCTCTGAAGAGATGCTTGAAGGAGTGTAATCCTGTCAGGGTCGAGGCCGAAAGTGCTTGAGAGAACTGAAGCGAAAGTGGACAGCGCACTATCGCACTAATGTCCACCGGAGTGTGATTCTATGTTCCGACGGCTGTAGGAAGAAGCGGTTCTCCTGGTGTTATTATTTTTCCTCGGTTTCCCTTTTAACCTCCCACCGTCTAGCGCACGCCTTCTATTTCCTTCTCCCTCTCTCTATCTCTGTCGGCCTCTCTGTTTCTCTCTCCACCTATGGCCTCGGGCCACTGGGTAAAATGATATGTCCTGCTAAACCCTGAGGCAGCGGGCCATGAGAGGCAAGAGATAAGACAAGATGGGACCGCGGGATACAGGTCTCCGTATTAACTTCCTTCTTGCGAAAATGGAAAAAAAGGCAGAGGTACGAGGACTCTTAGAACACTAATCGCTGCGCCCTGTCGCCTCGGGTTATCGCGTATGGGGATAACAGGGGAGAGAAATAGGACGGGAGAATGCAGGAAAGAAAGGAGCGGCTTCGCTCCCCTTTTCGCATTCTTTTATGGAAGGATTCCGGTCGAACGGAGACGACCTAAATGAGTCCTCCCGTCGTTGCAGGAATTTGACGTTTTTCGCCGGCCCGAAGCCTCGGCCTTTGTACCCCGCGAATCTGAATACTTTCCGCCCGAAGATTGCGCGGCGTACTTACCGTAACGAGATCCTTTTTTGGAGCGTGCGCGCGTCCGCAGATCTCCTTATGTAAATTGCGCTGATTACTTAGTTTACAGGCGGCACTCTTACTCGAAGCTTATCCTTCGATACCAGAGTCGGCTATAAAATGATATAGTTTTGATCAGCAATTTATATACACGACGGGCATGTTTCATTTTATGACATTTACGGGCAAATACTTCCTGTTATCCGCGGCCTACCATTAGCATATAACGGCATCGGTGCGTAATAACGTCGGCATGCGGAGAGCCGTATCATTCTTGGCGGGTTACGGATATTTATGAGGAACGCGGAGCTTTGCCGGGGAACGTTTCGTCACGTGGCTTCGGATCGTGTAAAATGATTACCACTTATCGCTCAAGCGTTCCCCGTAACGATCTCAGTTGCCGAAGGATCAACGGCTTACGACTGACGAATGGATAAAACACGTGCTGGAGATTAAATTCGATTGCGAAGGCGGACGTGTTTCGAAATGGCACTGAGACGCAGACAATAAAACGGCCGCGCCGATACCGTTCCCGGGAGCGTCGGAACATATCGGCAAAGCAATAACTCACCGCCGGTATGTAAATTCTTCGGTGGCGGAGGAGATCATCATCGGCGCGCTGTTCACACGTCCGGGATGTAGGTCAGTGACACTGCGTGAACTAGTTTCAGGTGGAGGATAATCGTAACGTTTCGTCGCTGCTGTCTACGCACCGAGGACGTACGGAGTGGCACGACTAATAGAACGGCGTCTATAAATTCTGCCCTACGATGGGATGGGAAAGAAATGACGAAGAAATTAAGGTCGAATGAATGAGCTAGGCGAAAATGATTTCTTTTGAAAGCTCTCATAGCTTCACCCCGCGCTCGAACAAAGGCCGAGGCGGAGCTGAAGGGTTCGCTGTCTCGCTGGCCGGCCTTTAAATCATCGACGAAAACGCCGTTAATTACTTGACGAACGTCGGTAGTCTCTGCCGGGCCGAATACTTAGGCTAATTCCCTCTCGAGCGAGCGACTCGGATCGGGATCATTACAGGCCGATTAGACCTTAAGGAATTAATTCAGCCATTGTCTGCGGGATTTCTGTCCGCGCCATAAACCCTTTTGAGTCAAGGGTACACGCGCGCGCGCGCGCGCTCCAGGACCCTTTTCCTATCTCGACCTCCTCCTTACCGCCCCAACGTAAGGATCGCTTCATTTATTTCAGACTGCCGTGGGGAGTCGTGATCTCTCCGGTTGCGTGACCGATTACAGCGCTGCCGATCGTCTCGAGAATCCGGAATCCGTAAATTAATCTTTAAACGTCTATCACGCAATAAAGCTATCACCTCTCCCTTCTCATCCTGCGATCTGTCCCTTCCCGCCAGTGACGTTTGAGAAATCACGTTCGACGCTGGAACTATTGCCGGGATCGCGGATGACGTTAATCGACGACTGGAACATTTGTTATTACAATTATTACTGTAATCAGTCGCTATTTTTTGTAATTCGTTAGTGCGCAGGGAATCATTCTCATTTCATCATATTTCTGTCCTTGATTCTGCGATGGTTAATAAACGTTCGTCGTCATCGCACATGCCATTTGCAATGCCCTCCTTACCGTTATTGAGCCTCGCGGATTTGGCGAGTTAAAATTCGCCGCGTAACTCGCAGAGAAATGTAAGGCGCCCATTGTGCGCGGTGACCGAATTCGTGGTGGCTATAAACCTCTCCCAGGCCACAACACGTTGCACTATCGTCGTCATCTCGGCACTTCCCGCAAGTCGGGTGAACTTTAATTAATGCGTTCCATATTTTGCGCGCGGCGAGCGCGACAATTTCGTAATCGCTTAAGACCACGATATTGCACTAGCGTCGGGCGGAGAGTCTGCTTCTAAGAAATAACTGAAATCGATAGCGCTAACACGTAGCGCCCCACAGAACCATTCCCTGACGCGGGTCCGTTTGTTTGGTTAATTTTTTTATTTTCTCTGCGCAAGTATTAAAAGAGACGCCAAATGAGCGAAACATTTCACTTAATCTTCAATAGCTCCATTATTTAATTTCGTTACTTTCGCACACGCAATGATAGTTTCACGCCGCACATTCTACTCGACGCACGGTCATACGTACGTGTTAAACAGTGTTAAACCGTCGAACGACTTAGCGTCCTCGCGCATCGAGATTCCGCGTCTCTCCGTTCACGCTTTCCGAACCCTTGTAAACCGAGGCGCTTATTCACGGCGATTGCACGGCACTCTCATTGGCGGGGCGGCGGTTAAACCGGAAGATTTCGTAGGACGCGCGAGGTCGGAGTTCGAAAGCCACGAATCACCTCGGTCTCGAAGGAAGGTTCGCGCCCCTTGAAGACACGGGGTGAACCGCATCATGCGTAACCGGAGATATTTCCCCGTGAGCCGCGCGCCGCCCGCCGTCACTTTCCGCGCTAGCACAGCGTATAGGGGTGCGCGCGGAGTCGTGGCAACGTCGTCGACCCTTAAACCAAGAAGACGACCCGACCCCCGTTCGAAGGAAGCCGGAGGTGGGAGGGGGTGGGGTGGGGTGAGGAAGGTCCGGTCCCTTGAGGGCGATGGAAGAACCGCATTCTGCGTAAGCGGAGATGCTTCACGACCACTTGGAGATGCGAAATAGCAACGCCCGGGAAGCCTTAACCCAGAGGCGTTCGACCCTCCCCCGGAGGAGCACTCACGACCCTCCGACATGCCGAGAGAAACCGCGAAACTAATCGACATTCCCATTGTCGGCTTCGCGTTCGCGGGAGAAAGAATGAGCGACGAATGGTCGAGTGAAATCAATCGTCGGTGCTCCCTTCGCGCGGAGCTGACTTTGCGGAGATTAGATTGTATCGTCGATTCGTCGGCCGCGTCAATCGTTGCCGCTCGCGCACCTGGGGTGCCTTAAATCGAAATATCCTCGCGGTGGGACAGAGTCAATCTTCGCGGCCCCTTCGGCGCGCATCGTCTGACAGAGAAGCGGTGAGTTTTATTGCGTGGACGAGCGTTTGACGAGCGAAGAAATGACGAGTGGCGCGCGTCATCGACAGGCGGAGGAGTCGACGCTGTTGATTCGGGCTGAAAGTTTCGCGGCGAAAGGATGAGGTGGACGGACAAAAGTGACTGTCGGCGCGGAAGGATGAATGTGGAAACTTGTGGCGTTATCAACCCTTCAGCCTCCTCCGACGATAGACCCAATTCCGGGGGATCGAACAATTCGTTTTCGGCAGGACAAGCCCCGATTTCGAGAGCACGCCCTTTCGCGGAGTACGTGCAGCAGGCGGAAACGGACGAGCGCGCAGGAGGGAGTAAGACAATGACAGACGGCGGCGACGATACACAGAGAGAATCTGCGCGCCGTGATTTTCGTTATCAGCAGGTCCGTACTGCGCTACCCTTCATGAGGGGGTGTGCGACACAACGGGTGGCTCGTCGCAACAATGGTACCCCTTACCACCCCCACCGCCTGCAACCCCTTTTCCACGCGTCTGTGCGGCACGACAAAGGCAGTAACCCCTTCTCGACGGCCACAAAGTGCACACACAAAAGTTCCTCTCGCGCCATCCTCCTCTTCCCTCCTTCGTTCTCTCTCCCCGACTCTTCTTCTTCTTCTTCACGCTACTCCCATCTCCCATGCCCTTCTGCACCCTGTCTTCTACCCGCCGCGCCGCCCCGTAACAATTTCGCCGTATGACAAACGGCCTTTGTACGTCGCGACGGTAAGCCGCATCGCGCGCTCCTGCAATAACTCCGGCGATACGTTACGGATGAGAATGAATTTAGCCGAATCGACGAGTGCCAGGCGGGTCCGGGGTCGCTCGAATAAGATATGAGGCGTTATCTGCCCGACGTCACCCTCGAATCTTTCAGAAGCGCGCCGGCGCCGGCGCTTCAAAATTGCAGGAGCCGATGCGACGGATGGATCGTGGCCAATTGGCCAGACCGACGCGCGAGAAATTCATGTCGGACTTTTTCGCGTCGCGTCGCGTCGATTTCGATTCGCGACGACATACTTTCGAGATTGACGTAATTGTTTGATTCGAGAATCAGCTATTACGAGCGCTGGCACGGAATAATGTATAAACGTGCTGCGAGAATGCAATGTTTTTTTTTGTCGAACGTGCATGCAACTGTAGTTTTATTGCTGAAGGAATACGCGGTGAAATTTACTTCGTCCCGCTTTTCTGCGCTGCGCGCGGTAGCTAGCTAAAATATTTCTTCCGCCGGCACGTTATTATAGAACGCTGTCTATTAATTCGTTAGTTTATCAAGCTACCTACCGGAGACGTGGCCGTAATTTCCTTGCTTTTCCACTTTTTTCTCCCTCCCCGCGCGGGGAATGAGAATTACCCGCCGGCACGGAACTATTTACCGAGAGTATGAGTCCGTAAGTACGAGGTGCGAGTGTGTTCGCGAGCAGACGTGTGCCCGGGCGAGAGTGTGTGTGCGTTAGTGCACGCTGGATGGATGCTGAACGATCATTACGACCTTCCATCTTATCCACGAACGGTTTCTTCTTGTCTCCTCCGGTAATTGAGAGGAAAAAAACGTGGAGAAAGGGAGTTTTTCGCCTCTCGTCTCCTCGACGGCCCTCCCGATCCGCCGTCGCAATGGCCGCACTCGCCATATGCTTAGACGGAATGCAATCAGGGTGGATTAGAAGTTGACGCTTCCAGCTATGAGCCAATTCGCCGCACGACTTTCCCGCTCCTCCAGCTTCGCCTCGTGCCCGCCGCTGCCTCTTCTCTTATTCTATCGGCGGACTTTAACGAAACGCGCCAACTGGGTCACGGGAATCGATTGATTTAGGGGCAGCCGATGTTTAGACAGGTATTCGATTACGCCAACTTCCTCTTTCACAGGATTCCCTCGCGACGCCGTCGTCCGAGCAGAGAATCCTCTCGTTCCGGCAAAGTATCTCCCCCGAAGCACCTCGATTAACTATTTTCAGTAGACGCCTGTGACTCCACTGACCGATCGCGACGTAACAGTTCGCCCGCAAACCGAATTTCGCCGACTCGCAGACGTCGCGCGTTTCAGCGGAGCAGACGGATGGAAGAGGACGAGAGATCTCTTCAGTTCGCAGAATGTAGAATCACGAGCGAACAATAAGACGAGCGACGGTCGTTCAGAGCGAGGATCCTTGTAATCGTCCGCCCTCATGAATCGTCACGTTCCCATTTTTTTCTCCCGCGCCGAACAACCGACGAAAAGGTACACGCCCCGGAATAAGAGAGAAGCGGCTTAACGGGTGCGTGGAATCATGGGGATGGCGCTTTTTCCGAGTCTACAAAAATTCGCTCAGCAGCACGAGCGACGAGTCTGCGATCCCGATCAGCTCCAGCAGGATGCTCTCCGTCGACTTAGTTGGCTTGTCTTCATCCCTTCCGCAGTCTGTCGGCGCCCTTACGATGTTTCCTATCGAAATCAAACGCTTCCGACGATCGATAGAGGGATGATGCAAGATGAAAGACGAAGGTCGGAGGCGGAAGGGCTGACAGGAAGAGTGACTGCGCAGGAAGGGGTGCAGGAGCGTGTGGAGGAGGAAGAGAGTGAGACGGAGAGAGGCGCGGAGGACAGGGGACGCAAAGCAGGTATAGGTAATGTACCAAAATTGCTTTACCGCCGGTCCATTTACGGAGATGAAAAGCACTCTCTGCCAAGTACACCGGTGACTCCGACCCGAGCTCACGACAACCAGAAGCGCCGCACCCTCGGCAGACGCCCGGCGTCGCGACGTCCGACCGTCGGCGTCGCTCTCCTCCGTTTCAGTTTGCGCAGACACTTTCAGGATTCCTGCGACCCCCTCCTGCCTTCCTTATAACTTTCGCCGCCGTTGTCCGCCCTTCGATTAATTACTTATATCTAATCGTCGACGGGCAGTCGCTTGAGCGCTGCAGAGATCGGATAGATCAAAGGAATGATCTGCACTTGATCCAACCACGGTTCTCTCTCCAGTACAATCTCATCGGATGATTCATTTCGATAGCCTAGTACGCTTGCCTCTTACCCAGCTCTATCTATCGTTGTTCTGCATCGAAATCGGAATTCGTCATGTGTCTCGAGCGATTTTTACACGAGCTATAAGCACGGCCAATAATAAATTTCTCCGGCAATCAGCAGCGTTCCGAGATCGAATCGAGAAGAGGCAGTCGGCATCCTGAGTTATCGTTCCCGCGGACTCACTCGGACGGCCGCGTCCGACCCCTTGGATTTCACTCTGCGACCGATTTATTTCGCCGACTCGAGAGTTATCTCGCAGTTTGGCACGGTCCTTAAACAATGATTCACCGGCGTTTAAATAATGACCGGCCCCGAAGGTGGCATCCACGGGGGAGATCCGGTGGATCAGGTGCGCCAACGAAAACTACCCCCCCGGAAATGGATTGGAGCGAATCCGAAAGGGCACGGGGGTCGATTAGGGTGAAGCCAAACGGGAGATACGAGAGATTTCTCCAGGAGGAACGACGCCCCGTCGTCGATTTACTACTGGCCGTCGCGCCTCGCATCCATTTCTCGCTCATTTTCTTCGACTCCACTCTTGCTCGCCCAGCGCGCAGAAGTCGTCCGGCACGAGTCCCCCTGCCACATTAACATTTCCATCAAATTCTTCCGTCCCATAAAACAATCCGCTCGGAAGGCTTCTTCACGCCGAATGTCGGGCCCAATGAGTCGGACACGTGTGTCTATGCACTGGCGAGAGATGTTCAAACACGGGTGCCATTGTCAAATGCTGGCCAATCATCGGAACAAATATTGCTTGTCATGTTTGAAACGATGCAGGGAAATAATTTAACGCTGAATCAATCGTCAAGTATTTAAATAGGGCATGGTAGCGGTATAGATATTAATGCGAATATTAGTCTGTAAATAGATGAAACGTTGGGGTAATAGAGAAAAATTTGTAACGAGAATAGATAGAAGCTTGACAAATAACGAGACGCATTTACGTTGCTCAAATATAATCGAGTACCTAATAATAATGCGCTTGCGAACATATCGGGACAGACGAGGGATCCTAAAGGGCTGTTAATCTTAATTACACTGAAGTAATTTAGCTGTACTTTCCCCTTCATAGTGCGCGGCCGATGGATGCGAGGATCAATGAGCCGGATACACGTATGAACAGAAGGGGATGAGTCCGTAGTCTATCGTCTTTAGTATCGCCGAGGCCGATATTTCCGAGCCCCATAGATATAATGCTGCTCCATAGTCATTCCCGTGGGTCCTCGGCCATGTCGACGCCCAGCATCAGTTTCGATGCCACGCTATAACTGATGGACTTTTTATTTAATTACGTTCCGTGTACGCATCTGCGTACTTCTTTCTCCCAGTTTGCCAAGAGTAGAGAGTATCGGCGCCATGGGGATTCCCCCCAAGCATTGTCATCGGCAAATCGGACGTGAGACGTTCCACAAGCCACCCTCCCACCACCTCTTCAGGCTCTCCCTTTTTTTCGAACCCTCCACCTAACGTAATCGCGCGACAAGGCACAAAGTGATATCGAGTTGTCGCGATAGTTTCATTCCTCACTACATTCCGCCGCTGCCTTTTTGGCCTCCTTTTAAAAATCGACTCATTGGATCGGATGCAATCTTTTCTAACATGACATCGATGGATTCCGCTCTCTTCCTCTTTCTCCGTCTTTCCCTATCCGTGTGTGCCCGTTACGTTGTACCGCGGACCTATTGACAAAGAAGTCCAATTCCTCTCGAGGAATTGAAAATACGATCGGTTGGCGAACAGGATTGCTTCATAAAAATACGAGAATGATACAAGAGAAAGAGATAGAGAGAGATAGAGACAGAGAGGGAGATTTGTACAGATTTCGTTCAGTTGTCCGCGAACATAATGTTGCGACCGTGTCGGTTCGAAGGAGACGAAATGAAAGTCGAGAAACAGTGCGCCGGCATCAGAAGTATCGCAGCGGATAAAAAATGGACTCGCAGCTCTTTCCCCTCGACACCTTCCTTCGAAAACCTTCTCCCTTCTTCCATCGAGCGACACGCGGTCACGTAGCTGCGGCCAATTTTCGCTCTGGCCGGTTGCAAATTTGCAAATGACTCCGCGTTACTCGGAACGATCTTCGATTCCGACTACGTTCGACGAAACGGAAGCGTCGGCTGTTATCCCGCGAAATGCACCGTCCAGGACCCGGCCGCGCATACGGCAGTAGGCAGTCGACCGCAGGCCATCAAATGTAATTCCATAGATGGCCATCGACGGTCACAAACACCGGCTCTGTTTGTTAGTAGGCGCGCGCAAACAGCGGTCACGGCGAATCACACGGCCTACACTTCTTTCAGCCGTGCGCCACGAATTTCGTTTCGACGGCCAACGAACGGTCGTTTATGAAATCGTGGACGCGATACGCTCGAGGAATTCTCACGCGAGGCTCTTTGTGACGCGCCCACTTCGACGAACGACCGATTCGCCCAAGGTTTTCTGGGTCGTGCGACGCAATCGTCTGTGACGCGCGCGATGTGAAAAATTCTCGACGAATGCTTTGGAGAAATTCGTGAAGGAATAATTGGGATGGAGATCGGATGGGCACGAAAGTGAGCCGTTTTAAAGAATAAAATTCAGTAAAATATTATTTGCTACCGCGTTTCAACGAAGTAGAAAGCTATCGAGCCTTATGTTTGGCAAAGCTGTTTCCAGGTTTGCAGTGCCGGCGACGCACCCCGTACGCGTCCGCGCCGTTCCCGTTAACTTTTCCGACGACGTGACGCCCAATCGAGCCGCAAATGTCGAAAACGGTCGATGCACTCGACAACCTTTCGCGCTGCTGCCGTGGAAAGGGAAACCACAGACCATAAAATTTAATTTCATAAACGGCGATGGCCGATGCACACACCTGCACACGGTGGCCTCTATTTGTTCGAGCCGGCCTGTTCGCAAACAAACGATGGTATTACTTCCTACCCACCCCCGCCCTCGACCAGCCTGTAAATCCGATCGTAAACGCGGATCGGAATAGCCGCGTCGGAGCGATTACGTCCGTTCATTTATTCCTTTTTATTTCCTCCCTTTTCTTGCGGACGAACGCGAACTGACTGCCGAGCCTCCGCGGTGCGCATTTTCCACGACGGCACTTTTATTTATTGCCCGGCGAATCCTTGTACCAGTAGCGTCACTCACTCGACTACACTGACAGAAAATGAAACGAAATCACACTCCAGTTCAATTATGCTTCCATTATTTTCGCGCGGATTTATTAAATGCAGCGACAGCCCTCTAAGATATATGGGAAATAGATATCGCCGGGTATTGCGCTGTCACGCATCTGGGAACAACGGAACGAAATACGTGCGTCCTCCCAGTCCTCTTAAAACCTGTGATTGTCAACGTGTCTGGCATATCTTTCGCCCCTCGGCCGCGATCACGTGGCTGGCATCCTCCCTCGCGTCCTCCCCGCACATCGCACGCACGTCGAGCGATTCTCATAAAACGAATAAAACCGGGGCTCGTCCATGCGTGCTATCGAGTGAGCCGAAATTCCCTTACGTTCGAGCAACTTCCCGCTCTTCGCAGGCGGTGGCGAGGCAAAGAGGGGCGAGCGAAAGTTCGGGGCGTAACGGTCAGGGGATTTCTTACGCTTCCCGGGTTTCTCGAGATCGAGTTTGGCGCGTCTACCTCTCCCCTCGCAAACCTCGCCCACTACCCGCACATACGTGCTCGTAAGTCGCGCGGTATTTAACTGCGAAGGGTTTCGCGCCTCGAGTCAGGCAATTTCGTCCCTCAAACGTATAGCGATGACAACGATCGTCGGATTTCGTTTCCGCGTCGAGATTACGGATTTGGCGCGCGCAGAACGGGCGAGAGTAAGTATGGCAATTCGTCGATTGACCGGCAAAGTGCTTCGCGCCTAATGGTATTGACGGAAATCGTTCGCTATTGTTCGTCGACGTCGAAACGACCGAGACTGAGCACGCGGATTGGGCTGAGAGGCTGAACGCTCGCTTGAAAAATGAACGGAATGAATAGGCTCACTCGTCGCAGGGAAGTTTTTGAAGAGTCCCTCCGACGGGATTTACTTTGACGCTAGACTGCAGCCGTAGTAACGCGCGAGCGAGCGAGCGAGCACGCGCCTCGCGACGTGCCTTCAACTGCTCCGTTTTCCGGCGTCAATGTTCCGTCGTTCTCGGTGGAAAAGCGAATGGGCTCGCATTCACGTTTCTTTTCTAGTGTCAAGCGTGCTCTTCCGATTTTGCCGCTTCGTTAAGGCACGCTGAATGGCCGTGGATACAGAGACGCGGAGAGGATGGAAGTACTCGAGACTGCTACGCGAATGCGAATATGAACGTAATGAAGGAAGATTCAGGTGCATGCATCATATACGTCAAGTTACGAGAAGGATAACAACAATATTCTCCCGCGAGAAATAAAAAGCCAGAAACAGCGAAAATGAGATTTCGACGAAGATCACGTCTGCATCATCCAACTTCGTTCCATCTTCCGCTCGTAGTTAAGACCCGCACAATTTCGAAAGCGCTCGCTCGCGGAAACAACGTCGCGAGGTCCGCCGTGTCTCGATTCATTCTCGCCCGCAAGGTCACCCGCGGGGATCAGACTCGTCCACTCCAGCTCGGGCACGGCCACACTGGACGCCTGTTGATTCGCATAAACCCATCCGACCCGTTTTTAAGACGTTACCCGCGCCGCGCCGCGGCTCGGTGTCCTTACGGACTTTTCGCGGGCTCTTACACGGTCAATAAAGCCCTGACAAATGCTTTCGCCGACACTATCGCGCGAGCCTATCTCCCTCGCCGGCCATTTCCATTTCGTCTCGGGCCAGAAGAACCAGTTCGCCCGGGCGTCTCTCTGGGCCTTCATCGTCGCCGACGTCTCGGTGTCGTCCGCCGCCGCGAAATTTTACGCTCATTACAAGCAATTAAGGAACGCGCGGACGGAAACGGGATAGAAAAAGAAGGGCTCGTGGGAAGGGCTTGTGGAGGAGGAGAGCGGAGGGACGGAGAGAAGGACAGGACGAGAAAGCCGATACGAACGTCCCTCGTACGTCCAGATAACCTCCACCCGACGTCAGGCTACGAAATGGTAATTTCAATCTGTAAGGATTATCCGGATAACCGAGATAATCGATATTTATATCGGAACTATGCCGTGGAAGGGGTCCCCCGTGCGGCCCGGGGAGAGGAAAAAAATCGTCGAGACAGATGTGGCTCCGCGAGGAAGAAAGTGATGGCGTACGGCGTACGGCGTACGGTGGAAGGGGGAACCCCCGACTTAAGCCGCGGATATTGTGACTCGTGATTCTTCGTGTAAGATGCGACGCGCCGGCAACTACAATGTTACCTTCCTCCGCCGCCGTCCGCCCCGTCCAATTTTCTTTATGCCGCCTGCGTGCGTGTGCGGCGCTAAGAACTGGGCGCGGTTAAAATTGACAAACAGACGATAAGCAGATTCAACGTGAACGTTTAATCGCGCGAATCTCGTTTTATTGCCCCCCGACGTCTGTATTCGCGCAGTAAAGTGTACGGTTTCATGAGCAACCGCGCGAAATTCGGTAATGCCTTTGCCACTGGTCACGGGCAAGACAATACCTTTTAAGCTTTCACTGTCTCTTATGTGTTTCCCTAAACATTCGTGTTTCAGTATAGTGTCGAATGTGGGGAAGCAGAAATTATATCCGCCGAATTGAAACAGCACCGTTGGCCAATTTCCCGAATTCCGCTGAAACTCTCAGGAGCTCTCCTTGTTAAGACTCTTGTACAGAAATGAGAATGTTCTAAAATTGAGCAAGCCCGATGTTCAGTTTGTTAAGGAAGAACGTTTAGTACTTCGACATTCCGCTTAAAATGAGCGAGGACTGCAATGCTAGTGACGTTTAAAGGTGTTTTATTTATGAAGACGACATCTTTCGCCGTCTGGCTCGAAGCAGAATTCTGCCCGGTGCAATCCCGATATGAACTATCGGTACACCGTTCGATTAACGTCTGAACGTTCGAATACACATGTCATGCGATTTATTTTCAAGTGCCCCGACACAACGGCAGCACCGTCGGAACTGGCCTGGCCTCTCTTTTCCATTCTGTCACCGACGGCCTGCATTTTTTACGAGCGCGAAATTTCGCCGTGCTGATAGACCGGCATCTAATTGGAATTTCAAAGAGATTCATTTGAATGCCGCTCCCTCGGTCCGACTGCGAGCGACTCTCGATAGAAATGCACACTGCTGCCGGTTCCTCGGCTCGGCCACAAGAGACGAGTTATTGCGCTGCGCGGAGCGAAAGTATCGGAACCTCCGAGGCATCATTATCCGCTAATGAAGTAGTAAACTGAGTTCGTTCCGTAACCTTTACAAGCGTTAACAGTAATTTCTGGGTTATAAAGCACGGCGCGGCGCACAGAACGCATCGATCGGCGTGCAGGGGGCACGGTTCCAGTTTGCCGACCGATAAGTGCGCCCGATTCGATTTGCGCTCCGGCCAGGCATTCTTAAGCATTTGTTAAACCAGATTAGCGGGCTTAATCATGCGTTAAGCCGAGAGAACGAAGTCCGGAGTAACTTAATAATACGTCCAACGGCTTCTCTAGGAAGTTCAACGTTTCGTTGCTGCGGCATGAAAAAAGCTCGCCGCGATGCCACGGCGTGTCATCGTTAGCCGTCATCATTAGATTCGCGATTTTTCTCCGGCCACGGCACGGGCACGCTCAACGCGTGTCACACGCGATAATTAGTGCGTCCGTCACGCTACTTACCGGCCCGACGATTATACCGTTGCGTAACAACGGGCCGCCGGTATTCGAGGCTATTGAATAAGTGACACAGTTTCCAGTACGCCACGCAGCTATGCATTATTCTCGCGAATACGGGCCAAGAAATTTCGTCTGTCAACCAATTTGCCCGACAGCAAATCGATTTCCACCGCAATGTTATCTGAACTAGTTTAACCGTTGAAAATGCACCGAGAGAGCGAAACGATCGATACCTGATATTCAGGTTTTTATCTGACGTTTAACCTTTCGCCAGACCCTCGGCCCTCGCAGACGAGAAATGCACTCGCGACATTATTGTTAAATAGAATTTGTCGATTTAAATTTGAGAATGGACGCGATATTAATTACTCGGTGACCCTTCTCAACGATCGCTCCAAGAGTTAATGAGGAGCGAAAGAATAATATTACGGCGGTACACTATTAATTTCGGCTCGATCGTTACGACCAGTTTATTTCCACTGGATAATACAGTTCCACTGGAACTTGATCTTCCCCCGGCCCCTCCTTTTTTTTCCTCCACTATCTATCGAGGCACATTCCAGCTGCGCCTGTGTACTCTGCGCCTTATAAAGTTGCTGTTTGGTTTGTTACCGTAATATTTGCACAGAATCATGGACTCCAATTATCTGGAGATGAGGGAAGGAGCGGAATATGTGGAGGGGAAAGAATAGAATGTTAGGGTCAGGAATGCCCCGAGGGTTGTTATTTTACTGGAAAGCATTATATCTCGAGATCTTCGAGCATCACGGCCGCCCTTAAGATCGCCCTCTGGTCGAAAACGCTAAAGCAATATTTATAGGTCCGGATGCGTCTATTAACCGCCCGACGACTCTTTTTTTTTACCCCTCTCGTCGAAAGACGTCATTTCTCGGCGAACAATCGGAAGACGAGGTCCCACGAGGAAAGGAGAAGCGATCTCGAGCGCCGTCCGTCTCCAACAAATATTCAATGACGGTTACATGCGTTATTTACAATAAAAACACTCGCCGTTCGCGGCTGCAAATCCTTCGTCACAAGTTCGTGTGCGCAAATGAGAATTCGGCGAGCGGAGGAGCGGTTGCGAAGTAGTGCGAAGAGACGGAGGTGAGTGAAGAAGAAAGACAAGTAAAGAGAATCAGCGAGATAGTCGACGGGTGGTGGTTGGTGGATTGTGATGATCGCGAGGCAGGCGGGGTGAGACGCGGGCGGAATAGTCGAGTGACTTTATGGTTACGGGTGGAACGTAAAAATCTATCAACAGCCGAAGGACGACAAAGGGTAGGGGGATGAAGTGGCTGGCGTGTAGGTGGGCGTAAGGCAGCCGCGGGCGAGACAGCCGAGGCACCCCTCCGCAACAAGCGGTATTGACGAAATTGATTGCGGAGGGTGTATAACCGAGCTCCGTGGGGCGGCACGAGGGTGGTTGGGGGAGCGAGGAGAGGGGGAAGAGCGGAGACGGGCTTCCCTCGAACGGCTCGAACGCGTCCTCGGCTAAAACGCAAAAGGGTGAGAAAACATTGTTACTAGCAGTTACTCTTGCGAGTCCCGACTCTCCCGACCACCTTCCCCCAACCCTCACCTTCGCCGCTCTTTCGACCCCTTTCTCAAACTCCTCCCTCATTCCACTCCGTCTTCCCTGCCCCCTACCCCCCTTTCTCCCCTCGCTGCCTTCCACCGACCTGGCACACACGTGTTACAGAGCCCCGGGGGACGAACGGGGAATCGAACGGATGTACGGGCGGGCGCGAGAAGGAGGGAGGACGTGGAAACCTCAAGGGCACCGGCTTCTAGATCACAAGTCAGACAGCTCGTTCCATCTCACCCTCCTCCCTCTCGTCGAAGATTCGCGCTTCTGCGGAGGTGGATGCGGTTTAACCTTCGATCGGCACCATTCAATGCCCCTCAGACTGCGCTCTGCATTTATTCCGCTTACGTCCTGTGCGACTGGGGTGTGTGCGGCGGTTAAGAATTGATCCATCGATCGCGCGCGTCTGACGAATGCTTGTGTGATCGGTATTGCTGCTTCTGGTGACGACTAAGTAATCGACGACGTTCGCCGTGCGGACGCGGTTAGCCATCTATTTTCATCCTGATATGCGCTGACGTACTTCACTTTTAAATAACCTTTCGCCGCGGCCGATGAATGTGAATAATATATTCCGACTGCGGCGATCGTCGGTTTAACGGCGAACGTCGAGCGCGGAGCAATGGCGAGCGTGCCGTTGCTATTATTTCTTATCTGGAAGCTCTCGCTCCTCAAAGAAAGATACGGCCACCCTTATTCAGACCTATAAACGATAAGTGCGAAATTGATCTTATCGCGTGACGTGACCAGCGCCTTTAAACCGAAGCTTTACTATTTCGAGCATAGTGGAATGAAGTATAGTTCACGCAAACGAGCTATTATACCGGCTTTCGGGATTATGTGTCTGTAGCTACGGCCGAGCGTTAATAGACGTGGAAAATGTTCGTTCGTTGCACATCGCCGAACTGGTTGCGCGAGGTAGGCTAAGGAGAGAGGGATGAAGGGAAAGGCGAAGTGTCGGCGCTGATTGGCCAATTGCATGGCGCGCAATCGTGCATATCTTGGCGGTTGTGCCCGCTCGTTGCTGGAGCAGAAATTACTTATTGTACTGGCACGGCCGAAAATCAGGCCATTGTCTTTCCATGAGCCGGGCAGCCTCGTTTCCGCCTCTTGCGCGCCATTGTCAGTGATACACGTCAAGTGCTAATAAAGTTGTGCCCGCACGCTAATTCCTTTCTCGTTGCGCCCGACAGCGAGTTTATTGCGTTGCGCCGTTGCATATTTAGAGGCACTCGAGAGGCTCGTCGATGATCGAAAACTGGCGAAGTTGGAAAACTAGGCTCGCGATGTTTTCAGTCACATTCAAATTTCCGATTCTGGCACTTGGACGCGTAATTGCAATGCATTCTGCGTCACTAAGTGGCAACGGTATCGAGAGCAGCAACACACGCCGCGTGGCAATAAGCTGACATTTCGGTGGTTTTCGAACAATAAACGTTCGTTCGAGTGAATCCCGGGTAATTACACACCAACAGAGTACTTACGAATGCCTGACTACATGCATCACAATCTGATGACTGTAATATTTCCAATGATCATCGATCGAGGGCCGCTCATTAGACCACGGTAACGAGCTGCATCGTTGATGCGCAATAAATAAAAACAGCCTGCACCGAAATGGATTGCCAGAGCCGGGCGAGCACGGCTGCAACGCTCCCTCAATTACCGTAAAATCACATTTTTCCAGTGCTTAATCGCCCAAAGCGGTATAATTAGGTCACAGATATCAATGACCCATTAAATTGCCGATATACAGGCAGTAGGTAATATTCGGTTAGCTCTCGTGCATGTGCTTAATTGCTTTTTGAAAACATATTTTTGGACTAATTTGCGAGCATACGAATATACGTGGAAAAGTTCACGTGTTCTGTCATCTTTGCGCGCCTCGGTTGTTGGCTTAAATGAACACGTACGCAAATTTCGCTACCATTACTCACTTATCGATCGACGGTATTTACTGTGCCATTACGGATACACGTAATTTCGAAGTTTTAAAAACGCACGAGAATATAATCCAGTCAGCATTTTGAATATATAAATCTGTAATTAATTCGCATTTGGAACGTATTAATATCAGTGTGGACCCTGCCGTCGTCAAACTTTCGCGAATCGAGTGAACGCAATAAATCCTCCATTCTCGCTGACAAAACACCACTCGCGTACGAAGAAGTTGGCGATCACGCGATCAACGCATTACGGAGACTGCAGAATTGTTGCGGTTTCATATTTCACGCCAATTAAAATGCACCGCGACGAAATATGTTCCGTGTTACGAAAGAAACGATTTCACATCTATCGAGGTTTGCCGCGAACGCAGCTGTCTTACGAGCTCATAAATCAACTGTTCCATCCCGTTCTGTCTAAATAGTAAAAACATTTAACTGGGTTAAGCCCCCTGCAACAGCGAACGCGTTAAGTACGTAAAACGGAGAATCCGCGATGAGGGAGTCAAAGAGCGAAATGCTAACGTTCATCCGCGTCCAAACACACCGAGCCGCGTCGTTTGTCTTTCATGTAAAATCGTATCGTCGAAATCCGTTTTGGCAGAAGCGGCAGAACACGTGAGTCTACACGACTGGATCCTCGGTTACGAATATTGACATTTCATTAAACGGGAGATTTCTGAAATACGCCCGCGCGCGCGCACAGACACACACGCCAGTCACATGTAACACGTTCCATTTGCAAGGTCCCTCACAAGAGCACCGCATAAAACTTGTCAAAATTGGAGCTTGCCAATCGAGAGTGTCAAGGCTATATTTACATTGATTCGCAACAGCAACGCCGCGACGACATGTAGCTGCCGCGCCGGCACGTGTCAACGGCGGCCGAGCTTGTGAAATTTTGGCGAACGCCGTGTTGAAGGGAATCAACAGCGGACGCCGACGTGAAGCCGCAGAATTTTTCCGCGCACCACCTCGTCAAATACAGATGTGCCTTTTTTCACGCCCCACGTCCTCCGATGCTCACAGTTAGGCGTCCGATTTTCTCCGCTGCCGGCGACGCCGCGTCGCATCATACGGAATTGTCTACAGCCACGGCACATCAAGCTTCGTGCAGGAAGCTCGCGGAAGCGTGCGTTGTTTGTTCCGAAAATAGACCGTACGGCAATGAATATTCCAGTATCCTTTTGATCCAGGTCTCTACGCAGAATCGCCCCTTAAGTAACGACCTGCATTTTTGAAGCGTCCTCTCTGTGCGTCGCGAAACGTCGACGCAATCTCCGTCTCTAATTTTCCGCAGAAAGATCCAACATTTCCTTTGCTTCCCTCCAGCACGCGTCCGTACATACGTATACGTCGACTCTTATACCCTTGCTCGATGCGAGAGACATAAAGCACCTCCGGCCATATCCCGCAGTGTAGCGTTACATATTATATTCCCGCCAGTCCCGCTCCCTGCACCGGTCCTTCCGCATTTTTCTTATCATATTTCCACGGGGGAGGATCGGACGTTATGGGCTTCGGAAGTGGGCACTACATTAAGGGGTAGAACGAGGAGCAGGCCACTTTCTCTCATATTTATGGTTCGTGATCTATAGATCTGCTCTCGAGGTGACGGGGAGGGGAGCGCGTGCCGTAAAAAAATCTGATGAATAAGTAGACGCTAAGGACTCTGCGCGAGTTACGTCGAACGGGAGACCCCCTTGACCGAAACAATTTTTTCCCCGACGATCCGTCGCGGGGTGAGAATGAGAAGTGGAACAGTTTCGCGCCCGTGGGGTGGCTTCTCGTTTGCTCGAAGAGAAATTTCGAATCGGCATAAATCTCGCCGAGGGCGCCTCTCCTCCTCGATCGAGAGCGCCGTACTCTGAATTATGCCTACAATAATGTTTCGCAGTCGATGAAACACTCGACACAAAGTTCCTGCATAATGAATCGGGGATTAGCGTCGACGCGATCTTGGAAGGAGAAGCGAGGCGTTTGAAATTTTTTAAGTAGCCCGAAAGTCCTTATCGGGCTATAGTGAAATCGTACTGGCTCTTATTCCACCCTGTCTCTCTCTCTCTCTTTCTCTTTTCTTTGTAGCGTGAGTATCAAGTCCGTTATAAGCTGCTTTACCTGCAACCCGCCTCAAGGAAAAGTTTTTCAAAGGCGAGTAACGATAATGCAACGAGTGTTCGAAAGAAAACAGGACCGCGTGGAGAGTTTCCGATGTTAAGTTTTGTTGTCGCCGGCTCGGTGCGACTGAAAAACCCTGGAGAATTCGAAGCGTCGGTGGTCCCCGTTCACGTGCCCCCGTCCCTAGCCGGCTCCGGAGCGCACACCCCATTCTCTGATATCGAATGTACGTGTATTTGTGTAGTATTAAAACTTGAGACTCGCCCGAGAGTTTTAAGCCCCCACCCAAAAGTTCCTGTCCTCCTTTCAGTATTTATGTTACGCGTATTTCAAGAGCTTTTGTCCGCGAGGTCTGCAAAGCTCATTGGGTTAGTCAAATACATTTATCAGCGGGCGTAGGCGACGCCTATGCGCCAAGCGCCATTCCGTCACTTTAACTGTCGGGTAGACGCGCGCCTTCGTAGTTGTGCCGCTTTAAACATTACATTATTACCTTATTGTTACGGAGACTTTTCCTACTAAGCCGAGCTTAACGGATCTCCTTCTTCTTCGCTGTGCGAGGAAAGCTTCTCATTTTCCACATTAAATATGCCGCGGCGAGGAAGGGAGGGCGGGGGGAGGAAACGATAGAAAGAAACGCGAAACCGTTGGGCGACCGTAAATTGCAGACAAATCCGACCCGGAATGGACGCTCCAATAAAGTCGACAGATTCTATTGTCTTCGCGCGCGCGATAAAGAGGGAGAGAGCAAGCGCGAGGAGACTTGCGCAGAAATAGCGGCTGGCTAATTCGCTCACCGTTTCTTCTGCCGGGTGCACATTACACCTGGATAATTTTCCGGTGGAGACTTGCAAATTGGAGACTTTCATTAGACACGGTTGCATTATAATATTAAAAGCGCGGGCGGGACTCAACAACGACGGCATTTAACGTTGTAAAACGGCGTGCCCGGAATGACGTAGTAAATGAATTGTGGCCGTGAGAAAAAGGCAATTCCCTCCGAATCAAGTCTCCGCCGTCGGAGTTAAGTAACCGAAAAACATGGGCGCGGAGATAAACGGGTGGAAGCAGATGTCTTCTTACGACGATCGTTGGTTTCTTAACATCGACCGTCCGTCTTCCGTGCCGCGGGAAGGACGAGAGAATTGGCGGGGGCGGCGAAAAAGAGCACTATAAGCTTTGGGGAAGAGAAAACTTTCCCTCTCTCCCTCCCATTCCATCTTTCCCCGAGCTCGTCTCCATGCCACCTCGCCCGTTTTAGCCCCGTCTCTGTCTCAGCCCAGTCCATAAATTTCAGCAATTTCAGAAGTGCTCCTGGCCTCTCTCCCACACGACGACGGTGGCAGGAATAATAACGTGACGACGGAGGGCCCAATTGTCCCCTAATGCCGCGAAGTTTCTATTCAGAACATCTTTTTGTGCGTTACTACCGGCGGACGTGGGAGTGAAAGTCATATCTTGCCGGTTGCGGGTGGAAGGGCAACCTCACAATTCAAGCGAGCAACGTGGGAGGGTTGCCAGCGCTGCTATATGATAATGGAGCTGCGATGGTATGTCTATTCGATACGTTCGCCGCGCTGCGGTGCCTATGTGTGTGGGCGCGTGCACGTGGTTACGACTGCGACTTTCTTTGCTGATCTTTCGCGGGACCGAGCGCGCCCGGAACCCGGCGTAATTAGAAACTTGACGTTACGATCTTAACGGCCAGATCGATGGGCGCGGCGCATTAATACATAAACGCGATCGATAATTTCGCAATAGCGCCCGTTCGTTATATCGTCGTAACGATGGATATATTTTATATTACGAAGTAAGCGCGCGCCTCGTAAGGTTCATTGTTGCTCCTCTCGGTACGCCATTATCTTTGATTACCGGCACGAACTTTAGCGGGCCGTATCTCAGAAGAAACCGTCTGCGTGCGCCATTGTTCCGCGCTGCGTGTTAACGGAAATGATACTTTCGCATTCAGGAATAAGTCTGCGAAGGGCGCGAGCGGACTAGTGTTCCTGGCGTGCCATTAATTTTCATCGCTTAGAATACAGACTGTTTGGAGAATGTTGTAATTATAACCGCTTCATCCCCGTTTCAACGGGACGATGTTATTGAGAAAGCCATCGTCAGCAGGCCCTTTGAAGGTGCGCCTTACTTTTCGATTACAATCTCGATGGAGCCTCAAGCAGCATCTGTCGTTCTTTGCTCACCGTCCTCCTTTTTAATCGTTGCTGCTGAAGACATCCTGACTATGAAGATTGTTGCTACAAACGTCATGCCGTGGCATAGTTTAGGAAGCTTGATTATTAACATTTTCTTTCGTGAGGAATCTCGTAAGAGTATTTCATCGAGAATTTACTCTCATCAGATGCGTACGACTTCAACGCCAGCGACATATCGATGCCACCCTCGAATATAAAATCGCATCGGTGTGCCGACGTTAATAATTGCAGCGACGATATAACGGCATATGAGCAACGTTACAAATCGTAATACCGTGAGTCGCCGGAATGCAGTGACATAGCGGTGCGTACCGGTATACAACAGAACGTGATCCGCTGGATGCGTGCAATTTTTATCGCCTAGAAAGTGAGAGGCAGATTGAGCGGGAGAGGATGTGCGGCCGATCGAATTTTGACCGATCGAATGCGTTGAATTGTTAAATGTCCGTGTAAAAGCTCCGGTCGCCAATGAAACGGGTGCAGCGTAAATATCGAACGTAAGCAACATGACGCGTCGAGTAAGCAACGCTACACACGGGACAGCAAAGTTGTAACACTGCTGCCAACCAGTCACCGCGGCATTACTGTTCGCATTCGCCCATCGGCTGTGGTGCCGGTAATTTTTGCCATTTCGAAAATGTTTGCCGCAAATAGTCGTGTGACGCTGGTCACGCGAATACTGAACCTATGCTGAAACTGCCGAGAAAATTGTCGATCGGCGTCGTAGTCGGTAATAATACGAAGCAACGCGGCGACCGCTCTTGTAAAGCAGGTGACGAGCCGGCGTCGTTGTGTCGATCGGACATAACGTCACGATCTAACGACGGCCCTGTGACTTTTATGAATCGCAGTCAGTCGGTCGTGCAATACAGAACGCGCTTTTTCAGTCTCGTGCTTCGATACATCGAGCGCTCGTTGTCGGTTTACTTGCAGAATATTGACCATTGCACAAGCGGATCATACTATTCCGTAACGAGTTTGTTACGATCGGAATAAGCAGAGCGCGTCGAACTTTTAAGACGAAATAACGCTCCAGGTGCGCCGATTCGTCGGCGCCCCGGCAATTTCAATATTTCAGGTGGCTGTAACGACGCGCGCAGCGTTACGAAATAGAGCGCCGCAAAAGGGACGCTGGCCGGTTGCCAGGATACACTTACGCGACCGCACGAATCCGAATTCGAGGATCGACGAGTGCGTGTTGGCTTAATCGCTCGTAACCGGTCGATCGTAGGGCGATGTATCAAACTATTAGGCCGCTACTCTTCGTGCAGTGTAACGCAGGCCTACAGAGACTTAGCTTAATGTCGCACTCCGCATTCAATATTGCGCCGCACAATGTAAGGACGAGTAACGGTTCGAACTGCAACGCGTTCGAACTTGGCGACCGGCCAGATTCATACCATACCGCCGTCGCGTGTCTCTTAATTTTGCGCGTGTAACAATGATTACGGCCCGCTCCGAAAGCGGTTGCGCGACGATGAAGAATATACGCTCGCTGAAGCGTACTCGAGTGAAGACGGAAGTACAGGATTAACGTCGGGAAGATGAGGGATGTAAAGCCGGAGACAAAAGTATTTGTCGTGAAACAAGGAATAAAACGTTGAGGACCGAACGCTAGCTAGCTGGAGGAATAAATAGAAAGAGGAGTTAGGGACGAAGAGTATAAAGAGAAATAAACTAGCAGAATGAGGGAGGAAAAGAGTAAAACGAGAACGAGACGGACGGGAGGCAGAGGAGCGAGCAGCGAATCAGCGTTTATCGCCCCAACAAGACCAGCTTTTAATGGGCTGTTCGAAAACTGTGCGAAATAATCTGAATCTCTCGGTGCCTGGCGAGAGGGCATTCGGCGGGAGGAACGAAGAGGGAGCGAGCGAGGGAGAGAACGAAGGGAAACAGTGAAGGGCGGTAGGTGACCGTGGGCTTTAGGAAAGGCAGCGAGGGGTAGTGCGCCCCAGCGCGGCCGACAATACCTTACGGTTCAGCGCACTCTCGGCTCGGGATCGTCGGGCTGAATCCGAAGCAGTGGTCGTGGACGGTGGTCGCGGCGTTTCGAGGGGAGCACTCCTTCCCACCCCCTCTCACCACCCCCTCCACTGTCTCTGCGTGTCTCTCTGTTTAAACTAGACACGTGGCCCCGTTTATGTACGGCGGAGGGTCGTCGCATCGGAGTCGACTCTGTATGCGCGTATACCGGCGTCCTTTGAAAACCAAAATCAAATACATTATTCGGGACCGCGACCCGCCGCCTCTCTCTCTCTCTCTCTCTCTTTCTCCGAAAGCCCCACGAGGATCCTCCCATTGTCCCGCGCTGTCAGCCTGGAAGAGATTGCGTGACTTTATTGGCTGCTTAACAATCGGCCCCCGAGAAGGCGACTGAGTGCCAGGAACTTCGGGGGTTAACGCTTTCCTAATTAAGGGTCTCGACTCTCGACGCTTCGCTTTCGGTGACCGCGGGCAACGCGAAATTCCGCTCCGCGCTCTTCGCAGCCGCCGGTCGTATGCGCGTCGGTTGTTTCAGACGTCCTCAGACCGTGAGCGTCGCCGTGCTACGATTTTCGGACCCCCAGAATGTTCGGCGGGTATCGTGGGCTCGCCTCATATTCGCCTTGTTCTCTCGCGATTGTCTTCTTTAATCGTTTATCATCGTCGACAGAGCTACGCGATTACTTTGCCCCGTCAGAACGGAGTGACTGCTTTCAGGTTCTCCGGCAAAGTGGCGGGCGAAGATAAAATTAATCTCCGCACAATGCAACGTAATTCGTCAGCCTCTCCACCGAAGGGATACTTTAAGACATATTTAAACGCGAAATTGCCGGTATTCGTAATGTCCCGTCATCCGAATAAAATGCTCCCGAGCCTCTTCTCTTTACCCGAGTCGCTTGTAAATATGCAAATTGCTGGGACTACCATCCTTCTTTGTCCAACGGATCTCAGCCGACGATGGGGCACGGCCGATGAGATTCAATTTACTCCCACCAAAATGGTGTACCCGATAATACACCTTGGGTGTGCGGTACACTCCGCTATATTATTGCCTTCGTAACAACGTGACAGTAATTTGTATGCAAAATCATTTTCCAGAGCCATCCGACTGCGTAAACGTCCGCTCGGGAAGTTTTCTTTGTTTGTATGCGTAACTATCTCGAAACTCGATATATTGGCCTTTCTCTCTCTTTCTGTCTCCCTCCCTCTCTCCTATTTCCTCTTCTATGTACATTCAACGTACATTGTTACATCGGTAACAGTCCACGACGAAAGTAGCTGAATGCGGTCGCTGGCCAGACTCCACCGACTTGACATCAATTTGCAGAATCTCATAACCGTCACGAATCACTGTTGTCCTTTCACGTCGACCCCGTCTTTCATCAACATCGCTTTGATTCATGCGCGAGACAATTCAATCCCACGCAGACTTTCCTCCGTCCAGTTTATCAATCGCTGCCGCCGTCTTTTTGAACTACGTCCGAACTTCAATCGAACTCCCGTGATATACCGTTCTCGTCGGGCTCTTAAAAAACAAATCCCAGGGATAGGCACACGGGGGAAGGGCCAGCGCGAAAATTTATCTCGACCATCCAATTGTATTTTCCTAAGTGGCGACCGGCACTCCATCGATAGCTCATCCGGGTGGAGGTTCCTTTTATCTCGGTTAACCGGGTGATGGATGTCGATCTCTTTCCATTTTCCCGATACCATATCGACATCTACTCCATACCAGGCACGGCCGAGGGAGTGCAAATAAATCTGGCCGCTCGATCCCGCGTACTCCCTCTTTACATGAAACCCTTCTTGTGCCAGAAGAACGAATACACAAGGTAGCGAGCGCGAGGTGGTCGGGTCCGTTGAAAGTACCTAACCGACTCCGGCCGATATAATCTGAACAAGAGCCGGCCCACCCAGTGGCTCATTGAAAAATCTACAGTTTCGTTACTGGCAAAGTTTCCCGGCTTTGCTTCGATGACATTCGTATCGAATTTTCATTTAACCCCCCGCCCCGGCACGCTGGTAGACGAAGGATATAAATTCTGTTGACACGCGAAATCGATGTGATGGGCTGCCAACAGAAGGCCCGAAACGATTCTTAAAAAGGGGGTTGCTTTTCGATCAGGCATCAGGGCTAGCCTACATTCGAGGGTGGGCAAGTTTTTCTGTTCCCCGCACTGTTCCGTGCCGGAGCAAAGGGTGGTCGCGAGGTCCCATTGGAAATGCTGATAACCCCGGCACCCTCCAGTGAAAACATTCAGCCGGTTGGTGCAACACACCCAATTGCTGATGCTCAGCCGGCGCGGGTGCCTCGTGTAATAACCCCCTCGTCGGGATTGTCACGGTCGGCTTTTTCTGCGAATACTTTTTTTTTTTTCCTTTTTTTCAGTACACGCTGCCGAGGGTCGAGTCGAGCGCGCTCCCCTCGACGGCGAGATCTCCGGGTTATCGAGCAAAACCGGATGAGCCGAAATCGGTGGTGCCAGAAATGGCGGAAACAAGCCGTGTCCCGGTCGCGGGCGCAAACCGGCAGATTAATACTCCGTTAAGAGATTAATACCGCTGCAGGCAATATCAGCTCGCACGGCACTTATGCGTTTTCATCGGCGCAGCCGCAGCAGTGCGGTTTAATGGCTTGCGGCCGGCGTGGAACGATGCCGAAAGAACCCACGAATCGATTCTGAACGTACGCCGTGCGTACGATTTTCGTTCTAAAGTGCTCTAGAGACTGTGACGCTCTAGAAATAAGGCGCCTCGGTAAACATTGTTGCCCAGCGGCCCGACTCAATAGCGTCAGTTAGAGGCACGATAGACGATAGTCCGTCGATCGTTGGGGCAGTATCTTCGAAAGGAGCAAATCGGGGCCAGCGGGACGGGGGCGGATTGCTCAGCCTTTGAGGTCCAATCCCTCGCAGTAGCAACTCGATTCCGCGAGAAATGGACCCGTGGTGTTTCTCAAACGGCCAATTCGAGGGCCGTACACGTCTCTATCGAATGCGACAGAGGTCGAGGCGCGAGACGTAGGAGCACGAGGGAAAGCGCGAGAGAGACGAAGACGTGGCAAAGGGCGAATGCGTTTAAAGAGGGTGGAAAAGAGATAGGGAGACAGAGATGGAAGCGGGGGCACGAAGCGATAGAGCTAGGCGGAGAAAGACAGAAAGGGACGCAGCGAGAGAGAGAGGGTGGATTCCATGTTCAACGAGAACCAACGTCAGCGGGAACGTATAGGTATCTCCTTTGTGACTACGAGGCAGTCAATACTCCCTAGAGGTCCGGTTGATCGCGTCAGGTCGGTCCCGGGACGGGAGCACCCTCAGGCAAACGGGGTTGACAGTCGGGATTCGGGGTTCGCGAAATCCAATGCACCCCTGCTGCACGGAATACGCACGGAAGCCGTCCACGGATTATCTCTCTCGGCGGAGGTGAATGAAACGGCGAATGATGAATCAGATTGGCGCCATGAGAACGCTCGTCCTTTTCGCTTCTCCCGTCCTATCAGGGCCGTGTCGTCTCCCAGACGGCGCCGACGCGACGACGAGCGCGGGCCCCGCTGAGAAAAAAGCGCCGCTAAGTACCGACTAAAGGATTGTCAATACCCTTATCTCCTACTTTCTTTTTCCTTCTTTCCCTGCCCGATGCATCTCGCCTCCGTTCTCTCCGTCGCTGCTGGATCTTGCTTTTCCTCTCTCAGAATGTTTTTCTCTTACTTCTCACGTCTTGTCTGTCTTTCCCTGTATCTCGTATCTGCTCTCTTTCTCCCTCTCTTGCTTTGCTCTTTGTTCTTTCTTTTCAGTTCATTTTTCCTCTTTCTCTCTCTCATCGTTTCACTCCATTCTCCAGCGGCAGAGCTCACCCCACGTAGATGTAACTTCCGAGAGGAAGATATAGGGGAAGAAGAGAGAAAAAAGACGAAAGGAGTGGATTCTGCGCTTTCTTCCCCTACCCCATATCGGTTCGAGTCCCTCGCGCTCTGCCCTCTGCCTTCGCTCTGGACGCTTCTCTCCCCCGGCCGAGATTAATTATTCGGCCCTCTTCTCGCGTCATTACGCGCCGAGTCCGAGTAATCGGCAACTCACTTCGGGACCTTTTCGAAAAGCGCCGACCACTTAGCACTTCGTTCTGGGAATCCTCGAGGTGACTCCTCGTTAGACCAGGGGCAGACGAGGTGTAAAGGGGCCGTGGCAGGGGATGGAAAGGGAGAGTGTGGGCGCCAGACGGAGGGAAGAGGACGGACGAAGCGAGGAGGGAAAGAAGGGAAAGGAGGGCCACACGAGCGTCGACAGTGCTGTATGAATAATACATTACGCCTAGCGCGTACCACAGTGGCGCAAGGGACCTGGCCGGGGGGACATCGGCAGCAGCTCCTACGTATACGATTCTTGGCCTATTTTACAATTCCTTTGATACCGGGCGCGCACGGCGTACTGCCGGTCTCGGTATAACCGAATCGAATGCCGAGGAGTGAGAAAGGCGGCCGGTTAGGATCGCGGAGGCATGGCAATTTTTCCACGCCGCGGCAATTTGCACCCCTAACTCCGCGGCGCGGCCTGCTTGTCGGCGAACGATGGAGACGCGAGTTCGTTATGACCCATATTTCAAAATACGCCACGTTCGTTCCCTCCCCCCGATGTCAGCCGAAATCCTTGGAACCACGAAACGCGCTCGACTCTGCTGGAAATTGATGAAAGGCACCCATGAAGTGTATACGACAGAGACGGTTAAGAATACACGTCAAGTGGCCAACCGACTGCTTTAACAGTGGGCGCGCCGCACTCTGAATTAATAGAAGTGGATCCGGTGCAGAAATTTTGAGCTATACCTCTAGAAACGGTTTAAATTGAATGAGCGCTACAATGTTTCGCTCGTAAAATGCAGCGCGCAGGCTGGCGCGGCGCGTTGGTGATCCCCTTCATCTTTACCACGCATCGTTTGCGCTACGCCGACTCCCCGCTGCTAGTGGATTGTCGGAATGAAGACGAATCTAAGCCGCTCCATTTAAATGCGTGCGCTAATTGCACGAACGCGCAGGGCATAAACGGCCATTCAGGAGGGTTACGCGCACACCCTCCTAGTACTTGAAACTTGCTTCATTATGCGCACTTGTTTCACGACGTTGTTAATTACGTGCTCCGCGAGCGAGAAAAGGTACGTTCTCACACTCGACCGCCCCCTGTATTCGACGATAATATACTAATAGGCGTGCTCAGTCTAATATAGCGGGAGGAAAAAAGTAAGCGCTGCAAATGAATCACTGCATTAGCGGCGCATACTTTTAAGCATGTTATATGACTGACAAGAAAATTATATAAATGGAACTATTTTAGCATGTTGGCTGGCAAGTCAAATTACAAGCCTTGTACTTTGATCGTCGAGTTCTCTCCGCGTATGAGTACCTACAACGTTATCCAGTATGTACCTGACAAACGGATAAAAATATCACCTCCAAACCCATCCGTCAGAATAGGTAAAGCAGTTAACTTTTTCATTTTTACCCCAACCATATATCATTCGACGGAGGCCAATTGGCGTTAATAATTGACCACCGTCTGTTCGTTGGACTTTCAATAGTTTGGGAGAAATGACGATTTTTCCGTCGCACATCCAGGAACTCCGCGTATCCATTCGTCGATCGTCAATTAATCGAACGTCCACGGTCAGCGGTAATTTTTGCTTCCCGAATGAACTCTTACGGGATGGCGTAATTACTATCTCCTATACCGACGGTGATTGCCAATCGTTCGAACGACAGAAAATAAGGTTAAAACGTGCTTCGATGTCACTGACGTCACGCCGATAGCCCGGTACAAACGGTTTTTGGGTCGAAACGACAGTATTCCTGGCAAGTGCGCGCGTGTTCGTGTGATCGAAGCACGTGCGTGTTGCGTCGCGGACAGCAGCAAGGAGAAGACGAGAATGATGGACGGTGAGAGAAGGACAGAATCGTGGCGTCTATCATCACGGCGCGGGAGGACACCACGTCGGCTCTACAAATCGGGTCTCGAGCGAAGCTTGAATTACACACTCTTCAATTTTACGGCATCGCCTCGGTGCCACGGTGGAACTGGTTCACGATAAGGCGATCGCTGTGGATCGGAGGAGAAAAATAGACGAAGAGGCATGCGAGTCGAGCCGAGAAAGAGGGAAAAATGAAGCGGACGAAGAGTGATGAGAGAGAGAGAGAAAAAGAGAGAAAGCGACAGACAGAGAGAGGGGAGGGGGAGAAAGCGAGAAAGACATTTGACTGACGTGACCCCGATGTCGAGGTCCCTGCTGACGTCCCACGTAATTGGAACTACCTCGGAGTCCTTCGTTTTCGATCTAGATTAACTAGCGGCGATCATTTAACGCAAAGAAATTCGAGAAAACTTTATGGGAATCCGTCCTCTTCGAGGTTAATGACGTTACGAAATTGTCGAAACCGTGCGTACGCCCCGACGCGCTTCCTTAAGTACGAACGAAGGATCGGGAAACGAGACAGCTTAATTATCGCGGCCGGGAGTGGTGTCGGTAGTCGGTCAATCATCGTCGGGAGTGCTTCGAAATGAAATTAGAAGAATGGTCGAAGCTAACCTCCAGCGTGGATGGCCGTTCGACGATACATTTCAACTTTCAAAACTGGCGAGCACTCTTTCCTCTTCGCAGGAAGCACGAGAGGCAGAAGAGGGGGCGCGGATAAGGCGAGGGAGGGTAAAGTTTTGCAGCAACCTCTCTTCTCGTTTCCTCCGCTCCTCCTTTTTTCTCTTTCCACATTTTTTCCTCCTTTAACTCTCTCCTCTCTTCCTCTCTCTTCTCGACGATTCATGGACTCAGCGCGATCTCATCTTAAAGATTACATCGAGCAGACTATAACGAACCAGTCTTTTTTTCTCGTTGGGACCCGTTCAATTCCCCGCTACCCCTTCATGATATCGTTCCCAGCCCTCCCCCCACCCCTTCGCCCCTCCGCTCGAGTCTGTCGGAGGGTAGGAAACTTTGAACTGCTCTTTGATGACGATGCGTCGCCAAGTCGCGCTGCAGCTTTATTTTATGGGCATCCCGTGATGTAGATATTGATTGAGATTTCCCATCCGCTCCCCGATCAGCGTTTTCCCGACCTGCCGACTCTTCGTCGGCGAGCCCTGCTGAAATTGCCGATTGAAACTCCTGCGATCGCGTCAAGTGTCTGCGTCACGTTTTAGCGTATTCGCGATGTCACTTTTATTTCCGTCCCTTCGCAACAGAAACGGTGCGCGTGCGCAAGCACGTTCGCTCCCCAAGCGTCTGACGTCAGTGAGGAAGGAGTGCTTTGATCATCCCACGAATCATCGGCAGTGAGTTCTCCGGACGTGGCTGACGAATGCGAGTACGGCTCGTTAAAGTGTTCGAAGTGCCTTTCGCGAGCGGTACTAATCCGCTGGTCGGTCCTCGAGGAAAAATCTGTCGCGTTGTCTTTGCTCTCAATCATTCAAAACGGCTGACACGGCACTCTGGTACGTCGGTCCGGGGCTTTAACGGCACAATGCGAGACGTCATGCGTCGGGGCAGAGAGTGGAGGGGGAAGAAGCGGCCGATGCAAAAAGGTGGATGCACACGAGGCAAGGTACGGTGCTTGCCTGCCACTTTACTCCCTAGTGGGTCATTTTGATGCCATATGGGCCGAACGTGGGGATCGAAGTTTCTCTGACAATGCGTCTCTGTATTACGCTGCACTTCGAACACTCTCTCTCTCTTTTTCTCGTCCCCCACGCACGTACGAGCACTCCACGATGCCTTTTTTCATCAGCCGATTGCGATTTCACTTCGTCACAGCTAGGCACCGTGCAAAAATTCTATTTTAAGGAAAACGCTGCGTGATGTAACTTCTGTCGAGGTAGGACACATCAATCGTCGGATTAGAGGACCCATTCTCTCCCCTTTATACGATTGGCAGGATCCATCGGGTATATTGATGTAAGATTGATAACTTTGCCGTTGGCCTCCGCCGTCACTAAATTATGAATGAAAATTGTTATTGAAGCTGTATCGAAAGCCCAACGAACGCAGCGCGCAGAAGTATTAAGTTAGGACAGACAAACGTTGGAGCGAGAAAAGGAACTTGACGAGCATAGAAAATTGTAGTATTTCACTGTCTCGGCGAGCTTCACGGACGACCATTGACAGGAAGACTGACTGGCACGTTGTAGCGCTTCCTGACGACGGCTAAAGAACACAACTACATTCGGCTTGGAGGGAATGAGTCAATTGATCAATAAACGACCCTCCCGCGCGGCCAGGAATAAAAAGTGGAGAAAATCGTCGTTCCTCGACAGATGTCTGACTGCGATAACGTAATGTCAGCAATAATGCTGAATGGCTTGCAGAATCGATCATCCTCGAACTACCAAGACAAGGGTCGTCGCGGAATGGCAAGGGGCCGAGAAGCAAGTTGGGCGAGGCTATGTTACAGAGGTATTCTAACATGGATTTGCTTCGGGGGTATTATCTGAGAGAGGAGCGAAGTGTGAGAGGCCTCCTTCAACTCGCTCCCACCCTCTTGGTTCGCGACGCGAACCTTGGGGCATCTCCAAGGAATAAGCAGTGTCTCTCAGTTACCGCACCTGTGCCGACGAGATTCGTCGGCCAGGCAGTGGGTTAATTGAAATGGTTCACGGCATTTCGCCTTTGATTCCGAGCCGCTCTTCCGTAAAACTGCGCGTCGCAAAAGGCAAACAAATTAATTCGCTAACGAGAGAGCGCCCGGAAATCCGACAATTCGCGCGCCCCCGGCCCGTCTGCGACGACGTCGGTAATCAGGCCGCCGACGAGGACGACGACGGGGAGGAACTTGAGGAAATCGTGGAAACTTTCGACGACCGGTCGGTCAATTTCGGTCGAATCCCGACCACTTAGACGAACCGCGCGATCTGCTCGGAATTTCGGCGAGGGTCCGGGAGAGACCGGGGATTCGAACGGGCAGGCTGCCATCGGTGAAGGGCCGAACTTGCTTCCAGTTAGGACTGTCAGTTCTGTGTGAGGACTGGACGAGCGGATGAAGACGAAGAGGAGTTAGAAGAGAAGCGGGGGCGGGAAGAGTAGCTTGTAAAGAGTACACGGCGTCTGGCATAGGTGATTTTATTAAAAATTCATGCGTTTGGGAACTGCTGTCGGAGCCGAGCTTGCCGGAGCAGGGTTTACGCTGTCAACCCTCTTCTGGTCCACGACGGCAGAGAGGAGCAGGGTAGGATTCGAAGCGGGTGGTTGGTTCGGTTGGTTCACGACGGTCGCGGCTGTTCGGAGGGCAAGGGTATATAAGGACGGGCACGGCGTCGGCAGCGAGTGGAAAGGGTAGCAAGGGGTATACAACCCCTTCCTTCCACTCTTCTCTCTGGGCGCTTGCGAGGTATCAGGATTTTACTCCGCGTCGCCGGTTTACTTCTCTTTCCCTTCCGTCGCTCCCTTGTCTACCGCCGGCTTCTTCCTCCGCTGTCTTCCTCTCTACCTGTCTCTCCCTTTCTTCTCGTTCCGCCAACAGTCTGCTACGACATCCGGGCACAAAGACAGACACACCTCTGTGCGCGGGCCTCATTTAAATAACAGATAATTGCCAGTCCTGTTAATTGAAGCGCCGCGGGGATCGTCGAGGTAGAAGAGTTACCCAAGATTTCGCGCGGCACTACTACCCTTCCGCTTTTCTCTCTCTCTCTCTCCATCTCTATATCTCTCGATCCTTCCGTCTTCCCCGTCTGCACGCTTCCTATCCCTTTCACTCTCGCTCAATCCCTCCGCACTTCTCCAGCTCTTTTCCCCTACGTGGCAGTAATGCGGGACTCGTTTCCTCCTTTTACTCCCTCCGCGAAGTCGTCATACAAATATATCGCTTTTATCGTCAACTGCAACGCGTTTCAAGACTCATTACGGCCACGTAGCAATCAAATCCGGTCGGACTTAATGCATCCTCGGCTGTCGTTAGCGACACGACGCGGACGCCGGCGAGTGAATGAAATTACAGAAGCTAATCCGCGTCATCGCGTTATCGTCCGCGGTCGCAGAAGGAAGCAGAATCGAATGTCATTTTTTCTCTGAAGCCACTGTCTTTTCTCCCGTTTCCCATCCGAGTAGTTCAACTCTGCATCCGTCAATAAATTGGCGGGGTGAGGCACGAAGGGTATAAAGCGGGCCCGCTTTACAGTTGACGGACGGAAAGGGAGAAAGAGGGCAGGCGGGCGGTTGGATCTCATTTAAATAACGGATAATTGCCAGTCCTGTTAATTGAAGCGCCGTGGGGATCGCAGAGGAGTTAACCAAGATTTCGCGGGGGGTCTCCTCGTCTCTCGCGCCTCTGCGCCAGTCCGAGCGTCTCCTCCGTACGCGGAAATATAACAAATGTCGCCTTTGACGTCAGCTGCACTGCCACTCGACTGCGGTCCGCGAAATTATTCAGAAAACGAGGTATACAGCATTCATAAAATTCTGATCCTTAGCGCGCATCGCCGGCAATGCGAATTAATAATACATAGGGTAGCGACGCTGAATGATGTGCATATCTACGAAACGGGAGCTTAACAGCGGAGCCGAATAATTCTCTTAACGGCGCAACAGTCGGTCACAATACGACTGAAATGGACAGTGCGAGGCACGCTCGGTATCACTCACAATTTCCGAGGTAATCGAGTCGCAGAATTTGGCGCCCGGGAGCTTATCGTACGCTCGTACGAGAGCCGGCGAGAGAAGCGTCGCTGAGGCAGCGTCGGTTCGGCGAGAGCGACAGCGATCGACGACGAATCAAGGAAGCAGAAGAGGTCGGATAAACCTTTTCGTAGCCGGCAGCAGGTTGGAGCGCGCCTTTGAGCAGGTTCGCCCAACGGATTCAGGGTGGAAATCGATTCTCAGTCGAGAGGAGACAGCGATCCGAGCAGTGGGAAGAGAGAGAGATTGAGAGAGGACGGCGAATCGTCGTGAGGGACGAAATTTCAAAAGCTCCTCTGGCATATTGCCCTCGGGTCACGAAGTTCTCTTTAACTCCCGCCACATAAAGAGCCTCGACGGGGGCTGGCTGACGCGAGGAAAGGTGTCGCCTCGAAAAAGTCCCGAATCAACGTGCCTGCACGTTTCCGCAGGATCGGCCGCTCACCTCCGGGCGATCCTGTTTACTTCAAACAGAGCGGGCGTGTGCGATTGACGATGCAGCCGAACACAATTCTCGAGCCGGCCCGAGACGCCGCCGCTCGTCTCCCGCGCTGCCAAAATACACGGTTCGTTATCGCGGCTCGTGGGACGTGGTCCCCGAGCGGAAGAAGAGACCCACCCGCTCGGGGCGTGCCGTCGTAACTAGCCGTGGGACGTCCCGGGGCGAGATTAAAAAAAGAGGCAAGTTTCGGGGGAAAACGCTTTGGCCGCATCATGCCAGACCTTCTGCTTTTTCGCGTCCCGCCGCGGGTCACCGGATCCTGCGATCCCCTCCGTGCTCGTATCGGCGATCGCTGCCACTTTCCTCGCAATTTGTTTTACTCCCCACCCCTCGCCTCGGTCGCTCGACAGGGCGGGAGTGTCGCGTAAGTGCATTGCTCCGCTTCGATCGCACCGATTGACGGAGGAGGAAGTGTTGTTTTTCTATCTCTCTATTTTTATTCGTCTTTAATACGAAAGCAATAGTGTTGCCGAGCGACCTGACGAAACGACATTTTTGCCGCATCCTATATATACGACCTTTGCGAGGAAAGAACTGACTCAGGGCATGGCGAGAACGCGAACGCTCTCCGGTGGTCCGTACGTGGGACCAACGACGATGTCATTACGCCGCCGACATCGAGGTATGATATCGGTCCGTTTCAACGAGCCTCGCCTCGAAGTGCGCCGATATATATATAGCATCGCGCGGACGTGGAAAACGAGGCTCTCGGTTAATTTCAGCGGCGAATTTCATGTTCCATGCGTCATGCTGTCGACCGGCAGTGCCGCATCGCGACCCTCGGCCTTCGCACGTGTTCCCGCGCACACATCGACGTGCCCGCGTGCCTGCCGTACTCGCGAGAGTGGCCTTGACGTTGACATGTGGCCAGGGAAAACGGGAAATTCGCGTAAAAGTTCTCCGTTCCTCTGATCGCGGCTCGTTGCGTATAGGCAATCGCTTCGCCGCTTGAAATTGGCATTTCGATCGCGCCAATGCAGAAATTGCGAATAATATTTATGTACAGGACGGAGGGGAGCGGTGCGGTGACGGCTATTATACATTCACGAACTCGTCGCTTGGCTCACGTTCTCAGGCGCGCCGTCGCAGTGCTCGCTCGCCGAGTTCGATAATGATGTAGCAGAAAATTGCTGAACATTCGACCGTGCTAAACGAAACGAGCACAACGTATCGACGATGTATTGGGGTTAAACGGCGCATGGAAGCACGCATGTTCCACGGCAACGAGGAAGACGATGTTGATGACGACGTCCTAGGCGTCGGTGTCGACGAGAAAGCACGTTGGACCTGGAGCGTGCGAGCTAGTACGCCGGATAACGAACGGCTGACACGGTCACGACCGCTAATTGAACCGTTTATCGCTGCTAGCTCGAACGTATTACGTACCTGGCTTGTGCTTACGCCCACAGCGCATACTGTGCCGTTCGCCACGATGAAACGCTATGACCCGTTCCTTCGTGCGCCATGGACGACCGGCCTTCGTCCTGCCCCTCGTACGTATCTGTGTACCTCTGCGACAGAGAGAAAGCCGTGCTGATGTAACGACTGCTGCCGGGATGCTCTCTGAATCGATTTCAAAGGCTCCGGAGCGTTTCATTAATGGTTCGTGAATTTCCGGCGAACGTAGCTGCTGTCACGAAAATTGCCTCACGACCTTCCGGGCTGCTCGTGTTCGTCTTACGCGTCGATTTCTTTCTCGGAACAAAATCTATGTGACGCGTGCGGAAAGCGCACGAGGTCGTCGGCATTGAGAATCAACGAGGATTTTTAAATAATAATGAACGCTTTAGGTAAGAGACACTTAGATGATCAAAGTTTCTATCGATAAGGACGTAAGGCTTTTACTAGCGCATTCATTTCGCGGACGAATGCCGAATAAGGGAAAAAGCATATAAAAGAGAATCCAATCTCCCGATCTCGAAATGTTATACAGTCGCGTTTCCGTTGAAACGCTTGATTTCTCAGCGAGAGAAAGAAGAGGGCAGGGGTTGGCGGGGTAAAAAGAGAGGAGAAAGAAAGGGAGGAGGGAGTTCGAATCAATCCCGGCAAAGTCGTACCGTTCGGATTTTATTCATGCAGGTGCGTTCGTACACATAGGAGTAATAAACCTGTCGCTTGCGAAGTAAATCAATGTAGCCTTCCTGTCGGGATGTTGAAGGGCACATCGATTTTGGCGCGAGATTAAAGTTGGTAGATTCAGAGACGTTCGGAATGGAAGAACCAATTTCCACTTACTGTACGAGATGTAAAGCATACAATTTCATTGCCGCCCCACCTCCGCCCGGCGCACAGATTTATAGCGAGTGCGTCGAGTGCGTCGATCGAGCAAAAGTCTCGCAACTGAAAGTATTTCCGGGATAATCGCTTTCTTTGCCTCGAAGCGGGAAATTGCGCGAGCGTTCGCTTTCCCGCCTCTATCCATAATTACCGATGCACGCGCTACCCCAAAGACACGTTTTCCGCATTCCTGAGCATGTGATTCACTGGCGGAGGGGCGCGGGGGTGGAAATATTGAACTGAAAGTCAACGAGACGGCGGCGTGACGCGTCTTCCGGCGAACTCGATTCGACCGGTGCATTCCAGAGCTCGGAGACCGCTGCCGTCCCGAGAGGCAGCTCTCGGAGTATCAGTGTCGAGCATTCAGGTAAATTGTAATAGCGCCGTGAAACGTGGTAGTTCTCTGTTTTAGCCCGGGGCCAGGCTACACGCGATCGCTGTAGCCACTCGAAGGGTGTCGCGTTACCACAGCACACTGCACCCACCCAAATGCCCCCACTGACATCCGGAACCCGCGTTTACTCGCTATTACCATGCACCATTGCGCCGGATCATCGGCAGTTGTCAGTCGTTCGACCGCACACTGCGACTAGGTTACGGGAAGAAGAGCGAGGAGTGAACGGAGGCGAGTCGCGAAGCAAGCCAGCTGACGATACACGCGACGCTCTTCTCCTTATCGTCGGCCGCGGCACACACTTCCGCGACACCCGGTAAGCAGGGTAGACGAGTAGGAGTTCGCCGGCAATTTCCAGGCATAGTGCGGCCGACTAAGCGGTAGCGGACGGTATCTATTAGACGTATATCAATATAGGATCTTGTAGAAATCGTGAGCTAATGGCCATATCGGCATGCGGCATATGGCGGCTGAACACATCTTATAAGACCCTACTCGCGATGTAAGAAAGCGAGAGGAGAAACGGTAGGCGGAGAATGAGTTCGAGGGAGATGGAAGGTGGAGGAGGAGAGGGCAGAGAGGGACGAGACTCTTTCGAGGAGACGATCCTGATGGAAGAATGTGTATACGTGCCCGGCTACGTACTCTGTACGAGCTCTTAGAAGCGTGAAGGCTCGCACGGCCATTATTGCATTACCCGCGCCCCGGCTATATGCAAGCGTCTACACTTTCTTATTACCAGAGAGTGGAGATGCATTCGATGCGCCGCAGTTTCAGTGCAAACGGCCCAGGACTTCGAGGGGACCACACCCTGGTAATCGAGATGCTTCTTGGCGGGACGCTGAAATTTTCTTTCGCCACCGATTCCTGCCTTCGCTCGGCTGCTGCGTTGCTTGAATGGCAACGGCGATGCGTGGACGAGCCGTGACCTTGAGTGACCGCCGTGTCGTAACAGCGCGAGCCACGTTATTATTTCAATCCGCTCGCCGCGTGGCAGTGAGCGTTGGCGTACTCTCAGCGTATGCGTCAACAAAGTATTCCGCCGCGTTACGTTCAGCAGCGCGTTTGCTGAGAGTCATCGTCGTGGCAAGACTTTCAGCTGTGTCATGGCGCGCAGTGTACGCAATGTCAACGTCTCGTAAAAATCTTCGGCACGAAGTGACTGAAACAAGTGGCAGCGTCGCTACGCTGCGCCGGTAGCATTAGCAATTGAAATTGGGGAAATTGAAATGCAGATTAAAATCAGGGACTTTAAAGAACCGTAAACCATCGGACCAATCTGCCGGGACGCAAATGGGATTCGTCGATGGCATCGCGCCGAATCGAGTTTCCGCTAATTTCTTCATTGCGACCGGAGACATCTTGCGCAGATCCATGTACCTGCTCCTTACTAAGCCCGCGCTAGGCCCGGTCCTTAATGGGCGGCCATACATTATCGCAAATGAGGAAAGTTGGGAGGAGGAGGAGGCGATGGGGGTGGCAGTGGGGTTGAAAGGGGTGGCGGTGGGCCATGTGGCGCCAGATGCAGAGTTCCAGCTTCCAACTTCATAACCGCCAGCGAGATGGGCCGAGCTGGTCATGCACCCTGAAATTCCCAAACTGCGCCCTCGCCCTTTGCCTCCTTTCCCACTCTTTCGGGTAGCACGCGTCAGAGTTTCCTAGTTGGAAGTCGTTACACGAGAAGCATCCCTTAAACGTTCCCTTAAGAGAAAACATTTTGCCGGCGCGCACCGAAGGGCTTCCCTACGGTCGATCGATAAAGAGACGATGACGAACTTAAAGAGGGCCTGATTCTCGTGTTACACGCATCAAGTCCTTTCCCGAACTCTGGCCCGCTGGCCGATATCACGGCAACTGATTATCGTAAATTTCGAGATGCCCCTTCCGGGAGATCCCTAAAGTTATTACGGCCAGCGAACCCTCCCGTTGGGAACGCCATCGCCATTTCTTAGGAACCGTCAATCAATAAAGGTCCACCGTCGTGAGATGGATCCACGTGACCCCGCACAATAAACCTACGGCATCACCTGATATCCCGAGCTCGACGAACGACGCGCTCGATGACACACGTACGCATTTTGCTCGTCATACGCGATCGCTTGGGTTAATAGCTGGGTTAATACGGCTGTTTTTCGAAAGAGGTTCCAGTAAATACTTGAAGAATCTTATGTCTCACGGTCACCAACGTTCGCAGGCATAATAATCCATGCCGTTCGTCCTCCATTTCGCAACGTCGCTCAATGTACAGGAATATCTGTAAAAGAGAGAAATTTCTCGCGGTCCCTTGCGAAGTATCTTTTCATACGTTTTATTGTAATTGCTTGATCCGGTGTCTCTAGCATGCTTCACCGTAGACCTTCTTGCTTCCATTTTGGCCCTTTCCGTATCGCCCTTCCGCCTCGTGTCCCCTGGGCGCCGTTCGAGTGGAATAGTTATACTCGTTCTCCGCAGCGAAGGAGTTCGGCAGCTAAATAATTAGGTTAACCCTCGTTGGCTCGTCACTGCGTACCGACACTGCGATAACGGCGTCGACGAGCGGAGAAAATTGAAGGGAACAAAATCCGGCCGGGCATTACGTTCATCTCCATTTTCTTTCCTCGCCCCCAGACGCACTTCCGCTAACCAACTTCGGTTAATGGCTTAACGAACGCCCCGGCCGTCCCGTTTTCAAGATTTTCAGCTTTGACGTGGTGGGGGGGAGGGATTATTCCATCGCCGATTCCCACGTACCGTCGAGATTTTCCATTGATTTTTCAGCGCCCGCTCCCGTTCGCTCCGATCCGCAGGATTTCATTCGGCGACGGGGGCGTTCGATCCATTTTCAAAATTTTCCGTCGCGCGGACGCCTGGAATGGGGGCTTCCACGCGTAAACCGATTGGTTTGACGCGTCCCGTCGAATTGGTCATTTCCGCGAAATATCGGGAAACGGCAATTTCGTCCTAATTTCGATTCTAACGTCGTTATTCCATTCGCCGGCGTTATTTTACACTAGAAACGCGAGAGGCACGGAGCAAAAGCATCGTTGAAAATTCGGAGCTACTTGCACCCCCCCGCCTGCGCCGGCGCCCATGAACTTCGCGTATTTTTTTGCGACAAACGTTAATCGCCTCAAAGGGCGACGGCGTAAAAGTAAAAGTACGTTTCATAAAAATTCCCGGCCGCCGCGCATAACGAACTACTCCGGCAGCATTCAGTTTATCAAAGTCCCCTTGATAACTCTCTTACGTGGGGTGCGCTTCTTTTTTTTCCCCCCACGCTTTTTTTTTCATAACCAAGCCAGCGCCAGCTTCCGTAAATTGTTGCAGGTGGGTGCGCGAGATTGACTGCGGCTTGCAAATATCGTTCGTCGAGACGGGTAATTGAAAATTAGCAGGGGCTAATAGCAGCGGCGTACGAAGAACGGCGGTAGAGTGCTGTCATTTGTGCCAGAAAATCGAGTCGCTCCGGCCAGAGTGCCTTTTAATGCAATTTCATGATCGAATTCGGCGACCGGTACAGCGAAACCTACTTTGGACATGATTTTCCTGGTAGTCCGCTGTGGTCAACGTCGACCGGAGCGGCACTGCGCGATGGGTAGACAAAAAAAAGAGGGGGGGAACGAATCAACAGCCGACCGGGAATACTTCCGCGCCGCGCGTTTTATTCTGTCGGGATGGAACTCGCGCATTTCGCCGGCGCGCAAACAGTCGGACGAGGTAACGCATCGGTCGGCGAGGAAGTCGTAAAGAATACTTTTTCGACGCAGCGCGAGCGTAATTAGTTGCAATCTTTTTTCCATCTCGTCAAGCACTTTGAATGAATTTTCTTACCTGCGCGCCCGCGCGTCAGCGTACGCGCCTTATCGTCCCTGTAATTAGAAGTGGACAAGTTACGAGCGTGCCTGTATTTTAGAATTAATTGTGTAATTAGATTGTCAGCCTTGCGACGGACCCGGAATAGTTAAAATTACCTCACGGCGCTGCGTATGACGTGCGGAAAGTCAATGGCCGAGCAGGCACAGAGATTTCTCGACGATCTTCAAAGCAGTCCGAAACATGCTTTGACCACATCGAGGCTAATCAGCTTCGCGGTACTCTCATTACACGGCTTGTAACGAGCCACTCGCCAACGTTTGTCCGGCAATTTAACGATTGTATCGCCGGGGGTTGCACGTCGCACATAGCGCACAGGGCCGATAGCCGATGAAGCGACTTTCGAAGTTTCGGACCCGTAAAGACATTTACAAACAACGGAATTAGTAGGCTTGCCGGTACGCACAAGTAGTTAAGTACCCGAAACTTCGACCGCCCAGAACGTTGCATCCTCTGGTCACTGACTCCCTAAGGTGGCCATCGCACAACTTTGATGCTTACCCTAGCCAGCCGAAATTGTGTGAAGAAAAAAAATAATGGCGCGCAGCACGACGAGATAGGCAGAGAGTCACGTTGAGTCTCGCTAGTTAAAACGCAGCACGAGGGATATCGGCGACAAGTTTCGACGTTTTTTCGATTGATCGCGACAACTTTCCTGCGAACGCCGGGCGCCGCTCGCGATTGAAATCGGCGTATAAAATAAACTTCCAGCGAAACAATGCGGCCGCCGCGCTGCGTGCCGCAAGAGTTTCTTCGTTTTCCCAGACCTACGTAATCGTCCGGGCGCACTTCGATAGATCGATAAACTTTCGGGGACCATGAAAGTAGTACCCGCGAGCGTCGCTAATCTTCGTGCACTCCGGCGTATATTTCACGGGGCGTACACGGTACGAGGTAGTCCGTGTAAAGAGTGTGCCCGGGGTATCTCGGTTCCGGTCGATCTGCACGGATTGGCAAACTTTCGCCGCCTTAGACTCCGCGCGCGAAAGGACACAAACGTACCGAATCGTCGGCTATTAAAGGCGGAAAGACGGAGAGGAGGAGGCGCAGAAAAGAGGAGAGAGAGAAAGAGAGAGAGAGGGAGAAAGGGAGAGAGAGAGAACAAGCGAGAGCACGCAGCAATCTATTCCAATTTAACACTCGGCTCCGTGGCATTAAATAATCGCCCTCGCCTTCGGAGGAACTGGTCCCCATTCAATAATGGACTTTTATCCAACGAGCTTGTACTTAGCGCGAAACGGGCCTGGGCGGGTTGGGATATTACCCCCGGTAAGTCGGTGTTGTGACAGTAAAGAGCTCGAAATAAATCTTAGTTACAATCATTTCTTTTGGAGCCCGCGGCCCACGACGGGCATAAATCAAATATCATCGTTCCGCGCGGCTCTCCCTCGTTTCCTTTCTCACTCCTCCTCTGTACTTTGCTTTCATGCACCTCCTTCTTGCCCTTTCTTACACTTACACATGCTTCCACCCCACCCCCTCCTCTCTCTCTCTCTCTCTCTCTCTCTCTCTCTCTCTCTCTCTCACCCTCTTCCCCCCTCCCTCCCTCCCTCCCTCTGGCCTTCATATTCTGTCTCAGTTTTGTCTTTTTCTTTTCTGCTCCGGCGCAGGCAATTCTCTGCTCATTGCACTTACGTAGACATTCAACCGCTGGCAAACGTACAGCTGACTATCTTCCTCTTTCTATCTGCTTACCTATCTAAGTCGTTGGGACGTGATCGCGCGACCTTCATAGATAAGACCGCGAGACCGTTCAGTCTGGAATACCATCTGTCGATCTCAAAGCTTCTTCATCGATCCACAGACGACGTATAAGATAGACCCATCATGCAGTGCGTATTTGTGAGACACAGAGAGATGGTATCTATCCTACACATCGCCTGTGACCAGGTCGCATCTGCGTATGTTGCAAAACGATCCAAGTATTGCCGTAAACTTGACTTGTACACCTTATTAACGTACGACCTTCTTTTGTACCAGGGAATGAAATTCCACACCGGCCATCCATTATCAGCGCAACGCTTAGAGCGCTTCCAAAGAAATGCCGCCGTCGCCTTAATTGATCGCGACGCGAGAAAGAAGTACGGATTAGCGCGTGAAATTACACGCGGATTGTAGACACGATTGTGCCCGAGCTGAGAATTCGTGCGCGCGGCCTCACCTCCGTGACGGTACGATAAATCCTCGCCGATGATCGAGGGATCCAGTTTATCGCCCCGCGCCCGTCGAGAGGTCACGACGGTGCATGCGCCGAGACATTCATTATGGCGCTCTGAACGGTAACGGCCTTTTGCCCATTCGCCAAGCGAAATTCTAATCCGACGTAACCCGATACTTCCGGCGCTTGTTAACGGACGAACAAATTGCGTGACAATCGATCAATCAGCGTTCTCTCGAATCCTGTGCATTGGTCTGAGAAGCTTATTCTCACGTTACTTTCGGTGACCTAAATGGTAATAGGAAAGTGAGGTAAAGTTGTGTGGAATGACGTGTGACGGTGGCAAATCGTTGAACGCTTGTTTTCGCAGTTTCGTTCCATCGGTAATTGAGATCGGGTGGTTTTTTCGTGGGATGCAGAAATAATCGCTCAAAGTTTGACAAATAACGTCCTTGACATTCCTCCGATATTTCTCCGTCTACGATGCATTCGAATCATATTGTACCCGCGAAGAAAAGAACTTTTCGCGGAGGAATTTCTTCCAAAAGTAATATTCCAATCTGTACACATGGATGGTCATGAACGGAGGGGGTTTCTAGACAAGTCGATAAACGAAATAGACTCGATGAAAACGCGCTTGTTCGCGGATAAACATTATTCATATTGCCGGATGATCGACAAATGAATATGCATTCCGCCGCGAACTTTATATCGCGACAGCGACCCTCTCCGCCAACTTTCCTTTCTTTGATATTTCTTTTCTCATTACCCTCGGCATTCCGTTCGATTTTTACTGCCTCCTTCCCTCCGGCGCAAAATGAAATCGTACGTTCCTTTTACTTTTCCTGTCGTTACCTTTAAGCGACCACGCATCTCTAAATACGCAACGTAGGAGGTCCGATGCCAATTGGCCCACATCTTCCCGGGCATCGATCTCGCTTCTCCAGTTTATCGGCGACCAAACGCGACATTCCGCGGTGAGGATCGATCTGCATTCTTCGCGAATCTTTTTCACCCGTCCGCCTCTTCCAATTGGCGTTCCGCCTCACATACTCACGAAGTCACTTTCAATATCTACCCGCCACTAATGCGCGGCCGTTTACCGCCGCGGAAACTTCTGCCGGCGAAGGGAAACGCAATAATTCGTCGATTGCAATAATCTTGCGGTGAACGAAAGTGCAGTGTGTCTGCGCGTAGCCTGGCCTGCGTCGAGTCATCAGCGAATGAATATGCATTCCGCGGCGGCCGTGTCGTTTTACGCCGCTCATCTTGTAGCCCCCCTTCCCGCCGCGAGTCGAGCGAGGCTGCACACGACAAAATATCGGCGCATCGACGCCCACGGGGCGAATTGTGGCCCTGGTCCTCTTTGAGAGGCCCACGTTCGACCGACAGAGGACCACGGGCCGATTCTCTTCCTCCGTTCTACACGTTCACCGCTCATACTTCACCCATTCTCTCCTTCCCTTATAGATTCGGCACGTATACGCGCGCGCACGCACACACGTTTCTCGTCCTCTTCTTCCCTTCTCGCTCGCTTTTCGTCCCTTCTTCCCGTCCTTCGCCCGCGTCACACGCTTACGCACGTGTGCGCGACACGTGTGTAAGTGGCGGCTCGGTCACACGTGCGCGGATTTTCTTTGAATATCAATGCGCCGTCGGACCGGCGCGAGTTATGTCGCTACATTCGCCGCGGTGTTATATGTCCGGCTTACCTGACGTTATGCCCGATGCACGGAGGGCCGCGCGCGGCGTATAACGCACGCACGCACGCAAACACGTCCGTGCCCGTCCGCGTAAAATATTCCAGAGCGCACCGGGCCGAGCGCGCAGCCGCGCGAATTCAAGGTTGTGGGAACTGGACGCTCGTTTGACACCCTCGACACGTGAATGCACCCTTTTTCGCCAAGCCGATTGTGCGAGCGTAGCCGCCTTCCCGCCGTTCACTGTTTTTTTTTTTTCTTTTTGTGCGGATCCAAAACTGAGCTTACGAAGTTGGAACTGGGAAACGCTTCGGCCGGCCGGCCGACTCGCGCTGATCGTTTTTAGGTCGGGATTGGGGGTCGTTGCCGATGCGTGCGAAGTAAAAGAAGTCCGTCTCGAACCGGCAATTTGTACGCGAACGTATCCCTCGTTCCAGCTAGCGCCGTTCTCGTTGCGTGACTAAAATTAATAACGTTCGCGGGGCCGGGGCTATCGCGAATTACGCCGTGCCGTACTTACTAAGCGTAAAGAGTTCTGAAATGTACCGGGTAGTTTTTCATTCTGCGCTTTAGACGCGAGTAATAAGTATCCGAGCATGCGGAGGCGAGCGCGCGCGCGCGCGCGGGCTCTCCCCAGCTCCGCGGTTTGAATAAAAATCGGCCGGGATATTTCACGATAGAAAATCGATATTACCACAAACGGTTACTGGGTCCATACGCTTGCCTGTTACGGCAATTAATAAGGGGCACTTCGCCGGAACGAGCGACGAAATAACGAAGGAGAGCGTGGAAAATGCGGAGGGTAGGGGTGAGAGGGAATGTGAAACCAATGGGGGTACAAGAAGCGGCGGAAAAAGTATTTGAAAGAGAGAGGGTGGTAAGGGAACGAGCGCGCAGGAGAAGGAAACGCAACGAAGGGTGGGAGGCCACGCAAGCACGGAAGAAATTGTAACGATGTAGCAATTTACTCGTTACATCGCCACGGCAGGGCAGCCTCCATGTTCGTGGGGCGCACGCGTATACGTATTGGCCTGCACGACGTCGTAATGGAGAGTATGTAATATCATAAGCCACAATCGACGTTAGAGGTTATATGGATAATACGTACGTATCCGCGGATCGCGATGCCGTACACGGCCAACCGTACGGCATACATATTCGCAATACACGCGGTAAACCCTGGCGGGTCCCGGGCTTTTACGTGTCCAGCATTTCTAAGACTCCCTCCTCCCCGAGCCAGCTGCAGTTCGAATTTCCAGCCGCTCGAATGCATAGGTAGGTAGGTAGGTAGGTATTATATTGCTTTACCGCCGGTTATTGCGATGTACTGTATAAATCGACCTCCGCTCCCGACCTCTTCAAAATTCGGGGTTCGACACTGGAATTCGTATAACTACGATTGTCGAGAGAGCGAGAGAGAAGGACGCGAGAGTCGGGCAGGACGAATACGTTGCACGTGACAACCGCGGAATGGTACGAACACGTTGAACGACCACTTGCCTGACATTTTTCTCTTATCTCAGCGATAGTAAAAAATTAAAATGTCACTCGAGTGTGTTCAACAGCGCGCGGCGATTGATTGGTTTAATATCGAGTAAATGGTTTAACCCTCGTTATACGCGATAGATATCGACTGTTTGGCAAAGTTTTTTAATCGAGCAGCGGATGTCTAATGGGATGCTTTCCAAGTAACGATAATATCTCTGCGTATTCCGTGTATGGGCAACTTAATTAGACAATTTACCTCGTCGGCGGCCCGTCATCGTTTGCCCGAATTCCATCGAATTTGGAATCCACAAAACGCCGACGGAGAACAAGCTTCTCCGCTGCCTGGACGAGAGAATTTCCCAAATTGGATGTCTGGGTTTACCGCGCGGAATTTCCCGGATACAGAGAATCAAAGTAAACGAATTCATTGATTGCAGAAAATGCGCCTAATGGTGCCGATACGATTTCAGCTTGTTCGTTTGTGACTCGCCGCTTTGTCGCGTACCTCAATTCATTTCGGTTCTGCCATTTGGCGGACCGAAAATTGAATGTTCGAAGAACTCCGCGTGTCGAATAATTCATACCAGTTATGGCGCGCGCGTTTATCGTTATCAAAATATCGCATAAAAGTCGCTAATTTTGTTTTAACACGTTAAGTTCGACCTTCATGTATAAGAGTAATGAAGTATGTCTTTTTCTTGACAGAGTATGTAGAGCGAAGGAACGAAGAATAAAATTTCAAATTTTACCCAAGAAAAAGGCATACTTAATTACACTTTGTCACTTAGACCGATCTCTATTTAGAAATCAGCGGCCCATCGAAATGCGAGGTCACTCGTGCCGCTCTCGAAATTCGACGCGCAAGCCTGCGCGGATTCCTAGGCAGCTTCGCCCGATCAGCTTTAATTCTCCGAGCTCCGTCCGAAAGCCGGCCCCGCCCGCGGATATTTTCCTCCCTTTCAAATGTACACGGACGCCGGATTATAGCCATTCCGTCGTCGGTGTGCGCTCGTCCGACGTATCAGAAGCGCCGGCGTCGTCGGATAGCTATTTTCGACCGTGCGGCCAATTTTCTTCGCGAGCTTAGTCAAGATTAAATTAGACCATTCGTTTCGTCGATTGGCTCTTGTCCGCTCCTTCGGTCGTCCTTTGCCCACGCCGTCCGCCCGGCGCCCTCCGTGTTCGGCAACACCCACGCGAGGATCGATCTAAACGCGATTCGACAAATCGCTCGCCATTTCTCCGAGCATTTGTCTGGATGATACGATTGATACGATATACTCCCGGAGCTTTCTCGCACATTATTTATCTGCCGCTCTCACCGCCTCCGACGGCCACTTCCGGCACGTAACGGCAACGACGACGTGCATCCGTCAGCGGGAATTTTCACGCTGTTTTCCAAAGCGGACAAGCAACCCTTAACCGTACACCTGCCGACAATGCGTTGCGCGCCGTTGCTCGATCGAATTCATCGTGTCATATTCCTGTAAAATTAATTAAAAAGGAAAGTGGTCTCGTTATCGCGCGTCAGTCGATGTGTTAAAGAGATATTCACGGCTGAAGCGATAATATTGCCTGCTAAATGAAATGCCAAGCGAAATTCAGTGATATTAAAACTTATTCCGAGCCATCGAGCTCTCGCAAACCGCAATTCAAACATTTGCCCGCGCTCCGCCGCGACCGGAGTCTATGTATACGTCGGCGGTTTCTCGGCACGAAAGGTGCAAAGGTACTGGGATAAATTACTTAACAAGATTCGCAAAAGAAGCGTGCTCGCGTTAGGCGAAGCACCGCCTTCTCTACTCGACCACGCAATCTTTCTTAATCCCGTAAACTGAGGTAGGTAGAGAGAAAAAGAAGGAAAGAAGGATGAGAGGAGGAAGCATAAAGCCGACGACGGGTGCAGAGAAAAATCCTACGTGAATTTGTAATGCGGCATTAAGGGCTTATGACACAACGCTCTGTGCACGCCCTCAAGAGACGAGGTAGATAGTGAGGAGGAGGAGGAGGAGGAGGAGAAGGAGGAGGAAGAAGAAAAGAAGTAGGGAAGGATGCGGATAGGAAGGTCGCTCGCGAGAGTGCGGCGGACACATGAAACGGAGTTGTGCGTAAAGCGAATTTTGAGCGCATAAGCCCCTACAACCTACACGATGTTACTCCGTAATTCTCATTCGTGCAATTGCTTTAAATGTCCCGTTATTGCGGGATGCGGCCGGCTAATTTTCTTTGGTCTTACGTATCAAGCCACGACAACGCATTTTCGTACTAAAAATCTCGTACGCCGGAGGACACGGCCGCGGTGTCGCGATAAAAGTCGCACGCCGAAAATTTCCAACCCGCATCAAGGCACGTCTCAGATTTAAACGGATTCCTGGAACGATGTGTAACCGTCAGCGTCTACGTAACTGACGAAGGCGCCCACTATTCCGCGGCATGAATGGCAGGCTAGGAAATTAGATCTTCCAGTCGCTGTCTAGGAATTAGGAAATGTCGCGCCAGACGAGACATCAACGCCGCCGGTCTTGCCAGCAGTCGTATTTCGAGGAAACAAATGATTCGAGTCTGCGCGTCCTTCGGTCTGAATAAATCGACGCTACCCTCTAGTCAGAAAGTTAACACCTATGCGAGGCGGTGAACGAAGAGAATACCACATCTGGCCGACTATGTTACAAGCGTATGGCAGTGTGGAAATAATTTTTCAGCAACAAAAGATATGGCGAAAAAATAGGTTGAGGAACTGTAACGAGACACAATTCTTTGTACACATCATTGCTAAATATATCATTACGGTGCTGTAAAATGAATATTACGTCACAGCTCTCTGAGGTATTCACACTGTCAGGCACATGTGACCGACATGGCCGTCAATGTGTCCTACAACCACACACCCCTCGGATCTATAAAGTAACGCCGTTGACAGGTTGACGTTCGCGATATATTTACCCTTATAACGTCGCTCGTAATAAACCGGCTTCCGTCAGAAGTTCGACTCGGTTTGCAAGAACACGTAGAAGTGGCGGTGCGAGGGGGGCCTTAAACCGATTTGTTATCGTCACGACGCGGCGAACGTCTCAGTCGGGTCGGTTGGCCCGTGAGAGAAGTCCCCAAACATTTGTCGTGTGTCGGCCGCTCGTCCTGCTCGCCGCGGAGCGAGATTCGAAAAAGCGGGCGAAACGTTGAAAAGGACGAATAAGCAGTCAGACGGCCGACGGCTAAAGGCCACGGGGGTTGGCCCGGTGTCTTGTTCCTGGCTCGAAAGAGGGATACTCGCGACAAAAACGTGGAGCCAGACACAAATTAAACGGCTGTTAGAGGCTTGAGGTTATCCATCGTCGTGGCAGTGAATCCAACGGCCGACGGCGGCGAGAAAAAGATGGCGGAAAAAAGTCTGACGCGCAGTCTATTAGCGGGGTGAAGCATGTGGCGGGATTGTCTTACCCCCCACCCCTCTCTCTCTCTCTCTCTCTCTCTCTCTCTCATGGACGGAAACACTTCGGCTTTTCTCATTTCTCTTTCTTACGACGTTTCCCCCTGGCACGTCGGCCACGGGATAGTTTCGTTATAGGCGAGTCGTGAGAAAAATCGTGAGCGCGCGCGCGCGTTTCGCGGCCCGGCGAAACGCACGGTCCGTTTGAGAATCGATTTTTCCCCGTATGTGGACCATCGTGTCAACGAACGCTGACAACGATCGTAATTACATTTGCACGACAGGGTGGCGAGAGGGAGGGGCGGAAAAAGAAGAGGAACGATAGCGGAGAGTCATAAAATAATGTGAATTATGAAATTCGGGCAAATTTCGACTGGAGACAATATTTTTTTGAATTATCTTTGGGATCGAGATAGAATGATGTATTTTTTCTAATTAATCGTAATCGGCGCGAGCAGCGAGTTTCTGTTTAATTATATATTTCACCGGCGGTATGGCGCCGCGCGGCCTGTCACATTAATCAACGAGCTAAAATTGATTAACGCGCACTCTCCGCGCGTCGTTTCGGCGTGAAGCGCATCGCTCGCTCGCCGACAGGCCAGCGGAAAGGATTTAGAAGGTAGAGCGCGGACCTCTGTCGAGAATGATGAGCAAAATAAATAAATACGGCGTGGCTAATCGGGCAGGCATCTTTGACTCTCCCTCCGATCTCGGCCTGCCGAGCAAACTCGAAGAGCAGGAAGCTTTAACGGCAATCTAATTTCAACGTCAGCCACAGGTTGTAACTGGCTCGAATGAACAGCTACGAACGGTTAAATGGAGCATGCACGAGTCGCTCGGTTTTATCAGGAACACGTATACGCGTTCATACGCTTACTTCACTTTCGATACGATCGCAGATTACAGGGACATTAAGCAGATGGAAGAAAAAAAGTGGCCAACTTCACGATCGCAGACCGAAGTGGTCTTATGTTTGCGTTTGTTCCTCCCGTCGGATAAGATACGAACATTGACGTGCGGCAATTTTGAACTACCCACGCTCGGCGGGTGCGCGCGGTAATCTGTATTGCGTCATAATCTCCTTTTGTTTTCGATTTTCTGGTACGCCATTAGATCAGATCAATAATGCAGATAGGGTCCCGGAAGAAAATGCATCAAGATACGAACGTCGTGTAATCTATTTTTGATGCGACGGAGGGGTTAGGGCTGAAAGTTACCACGACAGCGGGGTGGTTACTAGTGCTAATGTAGTTAAAAAGTGATTAGACCAACCCTTCCGTGTACCGAGTGTGCCCTGCGGTATGAAATCCTCGCAGTTTGAATATATCGCGGCAGGCAGCAGTAAATGGGTTGTCTCAAATCTACGAGCGGCGCGTACATGTCGCTGATAATTGATAATTACCTATCTCTCGTAGCCGGTTAGCTATGACGCATTAATTCCGCGCCACTCGCGGAAATTATTTGCCCTCCCGGTCGCTTCGCTTATTTTCCACGTGTTAACTTCTTTACGCGCGACCGATTTAAAAAGCGTTACGCGAGAAGGAATTCTGAAACAATTACCGTGTAATCGTGCACTTCCGTCATCGTCGTTAAAATGCTCTCTCTCTCTCTCTCTCTCTCTTTCAATCTATCTATATATCTCTCACGGTCGTCGAGCGATTATGCTTCGCAAATTTGCGAATCAGGACGAGTTGTTTGCCATTAATGCGAAGTAAATCTTTACGATACGACTCGGCGATACGCTTTTTTTTCACGTGCAAACAGCCCTCTCCCGTCCGTGTCGCTCGTTGCGGTGCTCTTTTTATCATTACCGTAACGCGCGAGAGCGGTGCTGATGGAGGAGTCCGTGCTGTGAAAATTGCATAATTTCGCGCGAATTTGGTGCCGCACAAATGGAGCCACGTCGCGACAACCGTAATTCGACCAACGACTTATGCCTCCGCGAGAGTGCCGGGTAATGAGCAAACGAAGGGGAGTGAGGGATTAAAATCTGCGGACAAAGAATCCAAATACGAAGTATATCATGACATCGCGACAATATTTTCCATCGCATACTACGAGATCGTCTGCGCTATGAAACATAATGAATCGCCGCATGAAAATCAATCGGAGAAACGCTTATTCCCACACTCGCTGCTGCGCTCGCGCGATACTCGAAAGGAACTACGGCAACGGTTGCGTGTGGGCAGGAAAAATGCCGACTCGCGCGCAAGAGCATATATTTGCGGGTCTTTAGAAGGACCTCACACGTTTCACTTCAAAGGGGTTCAGAGTTCAAAATCCTCAGACAACCGGCATTTTTACTCGCGCACGGTATCATTTGCTTCTTGCCCGAAAGTTTGTCGCGCGCGAGAATATACCGGCAGACCGCGGCCATTAAGTCGAAGTGGAGAAGACGGCTGCTCTCAGACAGGTACAATTACATTTGGAGGAAGGGAGGAGGGTAAGGTTCAGAAGTATTGCCTCGCCCCGCCGAAATGCGCGCGAGACGAGCGTCCGCATCATTTTCGCCCTGCTCTCAGACTTCGTTGCCCTTCCGCGCGGACCCCACGCCGCGCCGCGCCGCGCCGCCAAACGGCCGCAATTTTCTGATATTTGGGTATCTCGTAATGAAGACGAGCCCGTTTGCGGGAGAGAGAGTACAATGCCGGCTGAGGGTGAGCGTACAAAAGGTAGCGCCACGCAATACGCCCCGTGTATCTCGGCTTCTTGCTAGCGTACACCACACTCTCTCGGTCTCTCTTCATTCCTTTCTGCGTCACCCTCTTCTTTCCGTCTCGATCTTCCGTCATGCTGTGCAGGCATGTACGACAGTGGCGTAAGGCTTTGGATTCCGTCGGCGGCGGCGCCTTGACAGAAATGATTTCGTCAGGCAGATTCCGAAGGAAGACGCGGCAGGGAGGAGAGGAGGGTTGAGAATCGGGAGAGACTGTCGGGGGGCTGTTAGGGAGGAAGGCAGCATGAAGTGGGTCACGAACTGCGGAATAAGCGAGTTTTCTTCCGGCACCCCCGCGTCAGGACGTGGGGCGGAGAGTTTCGGTTACGTTTCTAAATTAGACAAAAAGTTTTCGGGACGCTGTTTCGTGCGTAATGGCTGCCGGGGGGATACATCGCGCCGGCCTCCCCAGGGTGAAATTTTACGAGCTCGTCGAAAGGCAGAAACACCCCTATTATCGCGGCTAGTAATGCCAACTTGCTCGCCCTGCCGCGGCGGGCGGTTTGTAGAGTTTTGAACGCGCCATTAAATGAAATATTCTAGCTTAGGCAGCGACGCCGGTGGCAAGCGTCGCTGATGACGGCGTCTCGGGGCCCTGCTGCTGTAGGCGCGCCTTCCCCGCGACGATGGCCGCGTCCGACGCTGGCTGAGCTCTGCGCGTGTCGTTCAACTTTTCGTGCCATGAATTATTAATGAGCGCGGGCGAATTTTCTGCGTGTTTGCCCCCTGATAACTTTTCTATACGTTTTCCATTTACGTTTCGGGGCCACCCGTCATCCGCCGCGCACTTAAGCGATCGTGCATTCGCGAAATTCGACGTAAGCCGGAATTACGAGCGGTTTCGGCTGAATGCGTCGTCAGTTTGGAATGGAAAACTGAACGGAGGCTCATGTCAAATGCAATGATACGAGAACACTTCGGTTATACATATTTCAAGTAGCAACGAATACTTCGAGCTTCCACGAACGTATGATTGTAATCGGTTCATCATACGGAACGCTTGAACGTGTTCGTCGAGCAAGCAATTTTATCTTTCGGTGACATTGTTTCTGTAAAATATCTAATTCCTTCGCTACACCAATGCGCGTTAGACTTCGACCCCTTCCATTTGCAAGGATGACCTGTCTTCCAACGTATCCGCGCGCACCACCCTCCGCGTCCTTTCGCCTTCCACCTCCGTTCCTCCTCGTTCCGTTATTACGCGTCAGTGTGCGTGCATGTGTGTGTGCGTACTCCGCATCTCTCCTTGCAACGCGTACGCACACGCACACTCTCTCGCCTGGCCAGCCGCGCGTGCACGTTCACGTACGCACACGCGTGTTTGCAAGGGAAACCGAAGCACTACCCTTAATGACTCTGACGACAACCTACCGGCTCCGCACTTACTTCGCCTCCCTTTATTTATAGACGAGGACGCACGGTAGGGTGGGATGGAGACGAGAACCGAAGGTGGAAAGTGCGGGAGGGAGAGGTCGGCCGAAACGTATCTGGAAAAAGCTCGCGAGTGCGGAGGGAGGCGGGGGGGGGGGGGGCCTCGGTGACCGGTCACTCGTTCGAGAAAATGAAAAATGTCCGCAGCTTTAAGACTGCCCGCCGTCTGACACGCGATATTATTCCGCCGACGATATAATCGGCCATAAAGATTCGCAGATTACGCAGATACGCTGGCCGATAAAAAACGGCGAGCGCATATATTATGAATGCGGTGGCGGGGACTGCCCCGACCGCTTGGTCGGGACTCGAGACTCGGGAGTGCTCGATTTCGAGCGGAATTTTGAGACCCTTCCGCGCGACCGGTTAATGTTGCTGATAGGCCGTGATAAGGGATTACGCCTGCGTTATTCCCGCAGATTTCTACGTATTGCCTACGATGCAGGGAGCCGGGAGTCGGGAGTCGGGCGTCGGGAGGGGAGGAAGATTGAGTGAGTTAGTGAGTGCGAGAATGAGAGAGAAGGACGGACGGGGTGAGCGGAGGCGAGTGAGACAGACGGTGGCCAGTTAGCGCTTTCGTGCGATGCACGAGGACTTATCTTTTCATCGATTCCTTGTTAAATGTCAAGTCGTTTCGCTTTTACGAGTACGGCTCGCTAATGAACATCACGTAACCGGCTATATGAAGTCGATACGCCGTTCGTTCGGCCAGCAGGCCGACCTGTGTGCGTCGTGCAACGGCACGAGTGTGCGTAATCGTCATAATTTTGCATACGTCCGTGCGAAGATTCGATGCCGGCAGTCATGCGGCACTCTGTTAGATCGTAATGACCTGTACGCCGTGGCATTACGCTCTATCCTTCGCTCTCTCTCTCTCTCTCTTTCTCGTGTATCGGCCAACGGTACACGCTCGCTAACGCATACCAAACTCGAGTCGTTCTGTCTCGAATTTCTTCCGGATCGCTGTTCCAGCACATCTGGCGCGATTCCGCGAACGGCAAATACGCGCGTTGGTCGAGGAAATTATCCGCATAATCGGCCGAGAACGACGTCGGAAAGCAGAGCGTGAATAATGTATCGAGAGAGTGCGGGGTATGGATGGCCGAGAAATCGGCGTATGCAAGGACAAAACGATGAACTACAGTCGCCGCGGGACGGGCGCGCGAGAGGGGAAATTTCGTTTCTGAAAGTGCGGCCTGAAACTTTCATGAGAGCCAAGCCGTAATTTCTTCCCGACTTTGTCTTACCGCTGCTGCGAAACGTTTCAAGGCATTACAAGGGGGCGCGGACTCGTTTTTCCGAGTGGATTTCCGAGACGGGTCGGGGTCGTATGAAAATTTCGCGGTAACGTCGACGTCGACACAATGGACGTGCCCGTCTGTGGACACTGAAGGAGGAAGCGGACTCTTTCGCTCGGCCCGGCATTATCTTTCGCTCGTCGAGTGACCGTTTGCACGTCGGCCAACCAGGAGAACAGAGAGCCGGAGAGTAAACTTAATTAATAGAATAAATTTAGCGGCGACGGTAATCTCGCGTACATTTACCATCTTGCGTCCGTATGAAGGGGCCGGGTGAGAACGTTGAGACGAGAGGGGAGAGAGAGAGAAGATAGGGGTGAGAATGGCGGCATAGCGCAAACGTGAAATTCCCGGGGTGATTTACGTAAGTGGCCGCGATCACGGTTAACGAGGGCTAATGTAAAATACTTTCGGCACTCGAGAATTTCGAGCCACCCTGACGGCGTGTGAAAGGACGAGGGACCAAGAAATGGGGGGCGGATGGAAACGGTCAACTTCGGGAACCGAGATCACTCGCTGCAGCGTGCCTCTTTAACTATGCACCGATGGATCCGGAATAAGTGACGTAAATCGTGAGGGACGAGAAAGTAAGAGAATTCTTTCACACCAAAAAATCATCCGACCGAGCATTTGATCAATACACGAACGATAATGGCGGATAAATGTCTCGGGCGAGAAAAGGGAAAAATAGGGGGATCGACAAATATCGTGGAAAACGGGTCACGAGAGAGGAACGAAAAGAGCAACAGAGAGGAAGGGGGGAGGGGTGGAAGCGAAGATTCGGCGTCGGTGAAATTTGGGAAAATTTATAGCGGCAACCTCTGCGAATTTCGAGAACCCGGCGAGAAACATCTTAACGAGGGGTCGGGCTATCGGCGGGCGGATATGCGTTCCACTTCCGGCCGGGATGGGGTGAGTCGACGGGCGAGGAGACAACGGCGAAATAATTGCGCAGCCGTGAGCTCGTCGCGGCCGGATAATATTCGTCAAAACTTTATCCACAGCGGCGAGCACCTGCAACGACCCCGGCGCCAGCAGCCAGCAGCCAGCGGCAAGCAGCGAGCATCCCCTTAGTCATTGCCGAGGTGCACCGAGACATCCACTGAGACATCTACCGAACAACCCTCGTACACTTCAATAATTGGCCTTCGCTGTAGAACATCCTCGAAGAGACGCAGCCGGCACCGGCGCCATTTTGCCAGGCACACTGTGTCGCGCCAACGAACACTCGTTTGCTCACGCCGAATGCCTCAACTGCGAGAGAAGCTGCCCGCGTACTTCATCGCCGCTCGTCGACGCGACGATCGGCCTGTAAAATCGTCAGTCGAACATTTCGAAAGATATCTCGCCCGTGTATCTTGCTCCCATTGACAATTGCACTCCCGTTCCGAGGGTAAGCTCGCACACGCCGAAGCGCACGGCCTAATAATATATTTGTCATTATTCCGAGGCCGTTGCTCGACGTTCCGCGTATATTTTAAATAATGCGCGAGACGTGCGGTGCATTGCGCCGGACAAAATTGCAATTGGAATTTTCACGCGCCACCGTACCGCCGGCCAATAAATTACAATTGTTCGTCGCACATAATTCCCGTTGCATTAATAAATACTGCGCTCGGAGAGAGAGAGCGTGCCGCATTGTGCGCCGCTTCACCGACAACCTTTTCGGTCCCCTGCAGGCTGAAAAAGGAATATAACGCGATAGATAAACATAATATATTCGGAGAGGACTACCAGGCGTAGGAATAACCATTAGGGGATTAATCGCGGCCAAATAAATAGCTACGTGCACGTGTCATAAAACAATGATATCGCCCGACCCGGCTCGCGCAATGATTAAGCCCGTGTCAGCGGGCGAGGCGAGAAGAGAGAAAAATTCGTGTGGGAATAAATTGAGTGCGCGGGGAAACGGGAACGCAGGCAGCCGGCCGCGGCCTGCTCGTCGGACGCGTTCGGGATAAACAAAATTGGAAAGTTCGGGAGCGCCCGAACGGGGATACCGCGGGCGCACTTTATAACACCGAGAGTTTCGCAGATATCGTATCTTATAAATTAGACGGGGTAAGGTAAGCGGAAGAAGAGAGTCGTCGGAAAGAGCTCGATCACGAATCCGCCGAGAAATTTATTCCCGCCAGATACAGCCGGCTACCGGGGTCTCTACGCGAAGGTGAGCCTCTAAACTTCAGTCTTCCTCGCGTTCTTCGGCCATTTTTCACTCGCCGCGCCGAGCGTCCGCTGCAAGCGTATTTCCGCGAACTATGCGCGCCGTGATGAGATTCGAGCGGAAAAAGGAGAGCGGGTCGGGGGAAAAAAAGAGATAACGATCGCGGGGTACGATTTATAACGCGCGACCCCGGCAAGACACGCGATTTAACCCAAGACGCGATCGCTAATTGACTGCCGGGACGAGCCGTCGACGATTGCACGCACGGACTACCAACCACTTTGTTTGCCCTTTCTGACGAGCCCGACGAAGGATAGCCCGAATAGCTTCGTCGCCGACTTTCCCTACGACCCATCAGCCGCGTCGCCGAGATCTTAATGGAACGTCACCCTGGAAGTGAAGAAACGAAATGACCGTGCAAGGATTCTCGCTCTCGCTCCCGCGAACGCCCGAACGATTGCACCGATCCCACCAAAGACGCCAGACTTTAATCTATGGAACGGCGCGATAAATTATCTGCCCGCTCCAGTACTAATGACACCGCGAAGTATGCGAACCCCACGAGCCCCGAGGTCGGCTCCGAGGTGGGCGCGGATACGCGATGGTGGGCGCGCACGGTGGGTGGAGGTTACTCTAAGCGGGATAATAGAATCGACACGTCATCCTTCACGCGCGGCGTTGGCCGGCAGAGATTTGCATTGGCCGAGCCACGCGGCCGCTTTACGGAAGTGGCTTACGCTCGCGGTTACGTCTGTGTCGATACTCCGCATCCACGTGCACAGCGAGCGCGTTTTGTAACGTGTCGGAGGTGTTCGAAGGGATACTTGGATAGACGGGCGTGTAGCACGTGTTAGACGTACTTTCTTATTGAATCGTCGATAATAATCATGCGGTTGCGGGCGCGATCTACACGCTGCTGGCACGATATAACGCGGCGCCTTGATACATTTGTAGTCGGCGCACACCGTGCACGTAAAGACACGACTATACGTCAAAGGGAAGAATCGCATCGGCGAAGGCGGTACGTCGTGGGGCAAGGGCCAGCGGTAGTCGTTAAAAAGGAAAGGCTAAGGGCTGCGGGCATCGCCGCCGGTCCGCTTTCGCCTAGTAGACTCCGGCAGTGATTTACGATCGAGCTTCCCCGGGGGCAGGAAATTCGTTAGGGCAATCTCTCGGATTCGAGATGGGCTACCGCACGCACCCGTGTGTACGACCGTTGAAGATAATGTTAACGAGTCCGCTCGGATAAACGCGCGCGAGCGCGCCTTTCTGCTCGGGAGGAGCACGGTGCCGAGTGCCTCAGAGCCGAGAGCCGAGGCTCCACGTTAATACCTGCATGCCGTGACTTCCTACCTCGCCGTGCCTGATATCCCAGCCAGTTCGCCGAACGATGCCGAGCATCGTCTCGATAAACTGCAACGAATGCATCATCCGGAGTCGTCGTTCACTGCCACCGACTCGCTGCCCCTCGCCAGTCCACCGACTTCCAACTATTAAGGGGATTCAGTTTTCTCGGGGCTACTTTTATCGCCCGACGCGCTCAGCGCCGCAGACTTAACGCATTTGTTCCCTGTCGTCAGGGTAATTTCTGTGGACCGAGCGTAAGTGCAAGACGTATTATGTCGTTACGTTTATCTATTCGCGTGATACGGCCGAGGCGTGTGTGCGACCGGGGTGCGAAGTTAATTGCGCGCCTCGTTACGTTATCCGCGAGGTAAAGACTCGAGTGTATTGGAGGAATGTCTTGAAAAAGTCTGCAAATTACGTCTATTTAGGTTCCTTAGTCGGGACTCCGCTTTGATATAGGCGGACGCGGGATTGATTCATTTATTTAATTTAGTTCCTTTCCTAAGATCGCTTAAGCTGAGCCAGGCAATAAGTGGGATATATATGAGCTTGTTAAATTTATCAGTCAAAACGATATGACAAAATTGCGGCCATAGTCGAGGTGAAAAGTTCATTACGTTACCTTATCCGGAGTGGAAATAATTTAGCGTGTCGTAGAAATACCTTACAAGAGAAGAGAGAGAGAGAATATTTGAACGTAATTTAGATAAGAAAGCGGGGTTGAGCGAACTGTATTACGAATCAATCTCTGTTTGGATTTACAGCGGGACCATACGGGTTTCAAAGGTAATTTATCGCCATTTCGCCCTTATCGGCGAAGTGAAACTTATCCAACACGTTCATTACGCGCTCTCGCGTCGTCGCACGGCATCAATTTCGCTGTTCGATTCGCGGAAAGCGCGAGGAGAGTGCGTGCCGCTGCTTTAAATGATAATTCATCGCGGCAAAAAGAGAGGCGCGCGCGTGCCGACATGCCCCGGAGCGACGTGTTACGACAATAATTACCATCCTCGTTGCCTTTGCTCTTCATATCGCGATTCGCGTGGCACGTATGAAAAAGAAAAACGTGGAAAACAGTACCGACGGAAACGGCGAGCGAGTAGAAAGGCGCCGACTAGAAAGCGAACTCGAGAAACAAAGTGAAAATTATTGGCAATCATTAGAGATCGCCGCGATAGCCTCTGATCCCACGCGCGTCGAACACTCGGTCGTTCGCGATCCTCATGACGGGCTGACGTCGAATGCGGAATGGCAAAGGGAGAAAGTACGGTTTCGTTTATCGCCGGCGTAACTCGTACTTCGACCACTTTCTACCTTCCCTTAGCGCTGTTTTCCGCCCTCGGCCCTTCTGCTACAATACGACGCTCATTTCCGCCCTCCCTCTCTCTCTCTCTCTCTCTCTCCCCCACACCCCCGAGCGATCTCGGGCGCGAATTTACGACAAATAAATCTCGCGTAAACGTTGTCCGCGCCGCGAGATAACGGCGTTACGGCTGTAACGCCATGTCGTTATGTTTCTGCAAACGATTCCGTTGGTCGGAGGATTCGTCCTGCAGTTTCGAGGCTTGGCGCAACCTCGAGCCACGGCCGGCCTCCGTGCGGAGTCAATTTTTGCGAAGAGAATGCATCGGGCGCCGTGTGATTCTCGCTCGGAAACGAAAAAGTTTGATTACGTTGAGCGAGCGAAATGGCTCGAGCGACTTTCGGCGTTTCCCTTCCTCGCTTTCGTTTTTCCTCCCTTTCTGCCTCCCTCGGCGGTTCCCTTCGTTCCCCTCTCTGCTCGTCGCTCCTTTCCCCTCGCCGTTCCTCGTCATTCCTACGCGTGTGCCAAAGGAATTTATTGCAAACGTAAATTCGCCTCCAACGTCTCGTCTGTCGCACAAGTACCGCGCTGCACGCAACGTTATATTGAATAAATGTTCCTTTGTCGCGAACAGGTGGAACGAAATGTAACCTAAACGCTTTGTGTACTCCGCAAAAGAATTATTTTAGAACGTCACAAACGAATCTTGATGCGACTCTGCATAAATGTTGACAATCGTTATTAGAGATATTCCGTTTTCCGAATTATCAGTACGATTCAGTATCATTGTCGCAAAATATTTCTCTCTCTCTCTCGCCGTCTGTCCCTGTTCCATTAGAAATTACGACTTCGCAAGATTGCTTCCTGAAACTCGTCTGCGATGATGATCGGCGCCAGGAAAGTTTGATTTTACTTCTCACACGGAATAACTTACGATAACTCGAGCCGCCAGGACCGCTTTCAGTGTATCCCTCCGCCGTTTCCCATTGCCACCTTTCCTCCCACTACGTCGGCCCACACCGCGATTCCTTTCCTTTCGCTTTCCCTCGCCATTCCGACGCGTGTGCCGAAAGAATTTACAGTCGAGCGTAAATTCACTTCTAACTTTTCAGCCGACGTCGAAACGAGAAAGTCTTGGATAAACCTCCGAACGTCGGCGTTTCCTTAATATTTCGAACGCGCGCCAGTCATCCTGTCACTGGACCCGTAGTCCACGATCATTTCCGTGTCCTTCGGACGTCGGACTTTAACGAGGCAGGGCTAGAGGCAGAGGGCAAGGAAAAAGGAATGAAATTACGGGAGGAAGCCGCGTCGCGGAATTTTCGCGAGAAACGACACTTTTTAGGACGCTCCGAGCGAGCGAAGTGTGTCGGGCGGGGGGAAAAAAAAGTGGAAGGTACTCCGTACTATTTCGCACTCAGACCTCCTTCTTTATTCATTATTTCTCTCGCGATAGCGTACGGGCGCGAGGCTATTGCGTCGCTACCTCATCTTGATCCTCCCACGGCACGCTACGCTGTGCACTACTGCACCTTATACTGCGCTTCGGCTCGCAGGCCGGGCACGGTCACTCTTACACCGACAGTTTCGTTATTTCTTTTACTGCTTCCGCGTACTTTATGCAGCCTGCGCTAGCGGCGCCATAAAAGAGAAACTCGGGGCGACGACGTCCTATCGACGTTTCCTAAAACTTCTTGTTTTTTTCCGCCGCTCCGGATAGTTGCCGTCCGATTTCCCTCGTTGCACCGACGGAAGCGCAGAGATGCGTTCCTCGTGTACGTTACGTTGCGCGAGGTTAACAGTCGTTGTTGAATGAAAAGGCATGTCGCAGAAACGTCTAAATAGCGCACGGTTTGTCTTGACAATTCTAAAACAAGCGTATGTCGCTTTTCTCATGCTATTGCAATTGTTTCCCTTGCATCGAGGGAATGCCAGCAGTAAAATACACCGCAACTCGACAGTTGCTCGGGGCATTGAAGGCGTCACTAAACAGCACCCCTATCCAGTTTACCCTCTCACGCCCATGCGAACTCGTATAAGCCTCGCTCGTACATGTACGCGCACGAGTGATTAATAACATCTTAGCGCACGTTAAACGCTCATGCTTCTTCAGATTAGCCTGGGCAAAAATTGCCAAGTTTGAATGGGCTCATGCTCGCGGCCCACCAAACGAATAAATCACTTTGGGAAAGGCCTCGCGCACACCGGACGCCTTTTCATTGCTTTTTACTCCGACTTCGTTCGCGTACAATGTCCAACTTGGATGGGGTCGATGTTTATCGTATTTCTGAACTTGCTTCGCTATGCTGGGCAGCATTGGAAATGTAAAGTACGTGTATTTTGGTCCGTGTAATATATCGCGTTCTAAAATCAGTAGAATTGTGAGGTTAAAGTTTACGGTATAAGGTAGTGTGAAGGACAAAGTACATTTTTATGTAAAACAGGTAATCTTTCGACAGTTCCGTGACGTTGCAGTTTCGTACAAGAAGACTGCGACGTTCGTCGCATCAAATTTGAACAGTGTACAGCCCTCGCTCCTTCTCTAACCATTCTCCACTCCTTCCCTCGCAAGCCAGCTAAGTTATGGCAAATGAAGCAACAAAGAGGCGAGCCACGATGGAACGTTACGAACATTGTACGGACATTGTACGGTATCATTTTTTATCATATTGTGCCTTTAAGAAAATCCAGGATTTAAGTGGCTGCAAAGTAAGATAAGTAACGGGCAGTAATGGCCGGTGAAAGAGGAGAGAAGTTGGCGATAAAACTGAAACGCAGCCAGCATAATCCACCGATGAGATATACTTTCGAAAATTTTATGTCGCGCGAATTGTCACACTTAGCACGGCAATGCGCGCAATGACGTAATGAAATGAAACACTCACACAGAACTGACGACCGTCCGTCACTTCGCGCTTCGTATCGCGAAAGCGAGCGCGTGGGAGATTTTGACGTACACTCTGACGCGTTTCAATTTCGATTGAATTAGCGTACCAGAGTGAGCGCGCGCGCGCGCAATGCAGCGCCCATTCGGCAAATTCAATTTCTGAAATCAGCGCGGGTGAAATTAATTGAAATTACGCGGCTTTCATCTCGACGGCAAAATAAATGTTAAAAATTGCCAACTCGGCCGCGCGTTGTCGTTACACGCACGGCGCACTTCGGACATACGGCTCGCGAGCGGCGGCTAATTAATTTCGCTTGCATTACACAAATCGGCGCCGCTGATTCGTCATACGTCGAGCGAGCGAGACAGTAACCTGCAGCGCGTCGAGCTCGTTACGAAAAGCACGTTATCACTCCGTGCGTGTTGGAGATGATTACCGCGATAGACCGCGTTAAAGGCTCGAATCGAATTAAGTCGAATCGTTGATAGGATCGGCCGCTTTTAATTCCCCGCGGGAGAAAATATTAACGATCCCTTATCGAAGGCGGAAATGTTTAGCGCGGCACCCTTATAAGTACACGTTACACATGTACACACGAGCTCGCGAGCCTCTCGGAGAGAAAGAGGGAAGAGTGTCGCGCGAAGAGAGGCCTGTACATGTACGCGCACACGCACTCGGCCGTGCGGCTGATTAAATAATTAATCACCGGACCTACAAAGTGGAGCGAGCGAGCGGAATCGTGAGAAGGGATATCGTTCGCTGCACGTATTATAAATCAGGGAGCAGCGCCGTAGAAATTACGGGATCATTTTACGTGGCGTAAATCAAACTCGCCGTAAGAGCAATTATACATTCGTTACGCTTCCGCGCTGGCACGGGGTCTCTTTCAGTTGACGGCGAGCGACAGTGAGGGTGCCTTTCGTACGTTATTTCCGAGATATCTAGTTCCTTAACCCCTCGTCCAATTACCGAGCGCGCGCGGCCGTTCTCGAAATTACGATAGCGAGCGATTCGATAGCGCGAAAGATAGTTCAGAGAATGTGTCCTGGAAACGAGGCGTTGAATATTTCAGCGGGGCAATTTAATCGGCCGTTTGCGTTATTTTCCGTCACGGGAATACGGGCTTCCGTTGGTTCTTACGAAAGCCGCATTATCACTTGACGAGCATTGGTGGCGATGAACGGAACGATAGTGGCGCGCGGAAGGTCGGACGAATCGAATTATGGCGAATCATCGACGTGGCCGGGCCATTTTAATGCATGAGCGAAAATACGTATTAACGGCCTTATCGAAGGCGGAAATATTTAGCTTACGACCCGTTGCGTATAGGAAGCAGATTAAACAATTAATCATTGGCCTTACCGAGACTCGGCCGTGGTAACGTTATAGCGAGGAGGGTTACACGGGCTGTAAGTGTCGTATTATGTTGGTCGCCCTATTACGGGACCCACTTGATCATTTTGCGAAATAACCCAACCTCATCTGGGCGTCCGTTGCGCGTTTATTAGACTTACACCACTGCACTCGCCTCGCTCAACACACTGACTGTTACGTGAAATTCACTGATGCTTTGCCAGGGATCTTAAGGGAATAATATTTTTGATCAGATCCGACATGGAATCGTTAAGACATTTAATTTTCGACGCATGCCTGAAAACGAGGATCGCGTTCAATGTGTTAATGAGTAAAGACCCAGCGAATTGATACCATCTACGTCGCCTCGTTCAACCTGACAACGTCGAGGAGCCGCGCGCGATATCGCGGGAGTTTCGTTTAACGCGCGCGAGATAAAGCGACGCCCCATTTTCTCACCTTTGTCCTTCCTTTCTTCCCTCGTCCTTCTCCTCCGGCCTCCTTCGCATCTCTCCTCGCACGTCACCCCCGCCGTCCCCCCTACTCCCGCGACAACTTTCACCAGCGAAACTTCTAATTATCTGCCCAGAAACTTTCGTCGTTACTCCGTAAATCATTAATTTATTTGATTTCCACGTGCGTCCTCGTTCCGACGACGGGGCGAGCCAGTAGCAGCGGCGCCCGCGATAAATAGGCGCCCGGGCCAGTTTAATTAATTATTTAGCCCGTCGCCGCGTCCCAGCTATCTCCGCGAAAATTGTCCGCCGAGAGCGAGAAACTCGGGCGCGGCGCACATATCTACCGGTAAGAAGTTAGAGGGGGCCGGGACGGGGTGGCAGACGGAAGGGTGTCTCTCCCGTTACCGTTACTGTCTCAGTCAGTTACCCTAATGCGTCGCCGCGCTTATAAGCGCAAGCTGTGACGCCGCGAAATGGAGTACGAGTATTCTTACCACATTGCGAGGCGATGTGGGTCGTTCGCTCGTATTCACCCCCGTTCGCGAGCGGCTTGACTTCGACTCTCAGACTGGCGCGGAGGTTAAGTCGCGTCGCTGGAAGCCATCCAAAAGTAGGTATTACAATTTATGGCCGAGTGGAGCGTACGGCAAACCGCGGCTGTATCGTCGGAAGTCGCTTAAAGGCATCCTAAGCGCGCGCGCACGGTGGCCGCGCTCGTCCGCTTATTGTTAGACTTACAATTAGAGCGTGATGGGTTAAGTCGAACCGTTGCAATGCGCGACTTAGTCGGCATTAGTTCCACTTCGAATGGCGGCGGTCGTAATCGACGGCGTCGGCATCGGCGTACGCCGTGATGTTCGGAGGTCGCGCGCGGTGCGAGCGGCAATATCGAGGCCGGATGTTCTGGGGTTTGTTCGTTACAGGATTTGTAATATCGGTGATCGTACGTTCGACGAGGCAAGTCCGAGCGCAGTGTTTGTCGTGTCAGACTCGGAAGGTATTGCTGGTGCTAAGGAGAGTTCTTGAGTAGTCGATGAAAGTCTAGATTAAGTATCGGGGGAGTAGACGGTAAAATGTGTGTATTGAACGTCGAGACTTGTGTTCCGTACGGGTCGATAATTTTGTAGAACGAGAGCAATAATTTAGAGGAAAATCGAGCATTGTCCGGCGTACAAGTTTCATTGTACATTCCTATATCTTTTCCCGGCCTTTCTCTGAAATACGTACGCGGCAATGGGTACTTAAATGTCACGTGTCGCTGGCCCCTAGAAAGGCATCTGTGTAATGCACTCTTGATTACGACCGAGCACAATGAAGCGATAAAGTACGCCGCGGTTAGGCGATATTCTGTCCGCCGCGACATATTGACGATTTACAAGATTATCTATCGCGCGGAAGCGGACTACGTCTCGACTGCCTGACTTTTGCGCTCCGAGGATAAAGTTGTAATAAAACAGAGGCGATTATTTCGTCCCGCCGCTTGCCACCCCGCTGACTCTTACTCTCGGCGCGCTACGAGCAAACCAAAATCCTTGCCACTAGAGATCCAATTCTACCGGAAACTCGAAAATTCCACTGAACCGGAAACGTACGGAGTAACAATTCGCGAGTCTGGCACTACGTTAGCGTAAAATTGCTCCGAGGCGTCGAACAGCCCCTCCTTAAAGCAAACTATCAAGTATGGAACTTGCCGGGGATAAAAGTTTTCGTTCATGAAGATTCACTCGGCGTCGTAACGCGGCTCGATCGCGAATAAGAAGCGCAGTCCCGCGTGTGCGGCAGGAAGACTAAAGCCCACAATAATCTGAGGCACGGGATCCATCGCGGCGTTCTTAAATTCTCAATTTAAACGTCGAGCCCGTCAGAACGATCCGGGGTCTCTACGGGGTAGGAAGGTAAGCAGGCAAATTCCAATCACAATCTCCCGCGCAGCGGCCATTGATGTAACCTTAAATTCATAATTTACACGTCGGATCCCGCCGCGGCGGGATTTCAAAGCAGCAAAGTAAGGTGATAAAGGAATCCCGAGGATCACGAGTACCCGTATTACCTCCCTCCCACCTGCACCGGTCGACAGGTATAACTCGCTCCGGTGTATTTCAGGCGTGAACTTTCATAAGCCGGGCTACCATGCAAATCGCACGGGCGGGCCGAGAATTATTGAGAGAATTTCTTTTGGAAGTTCTCTCGCGGGTGGAGAGCTCTTCTCGTGATTCCTTCTCCACTCTCTTTCTCTCTCTGTCTCACACACACACACACACACACACCCTTTCTGTCCGCTAGCGGCACTCGCATCGAGCATCGAAAATACGGAGTGGCCGTACAAATACGCGGAGAGGAAAGGATCCTCTAGATTCTAGCCAGAAATCCTCGCATCGCGAGGTCTTAGCGGTTGAATAATGTAACGGGCATCGGTCTGAATGATTTAAAAGTAAAAGTCCTGAGCGACTTCGCGGCAGCGCGGGGCTGAGCTCTATGGTGCCTGGGCGAAGGCTGGAGGGGAGACGAAAAGTTTCATGTTATTCCAGCGTGCAAGACAACCCCTCTGGGGTCCGAGTGAGAGATTAACACGAAAAGTTCACCGCGCGTCGCTGAAGTTTCATTAAGTACGCTCGGACAAATGACTCGGCATAATTCTCCCGACTAAATAAGAACGAGAAGTCACCTGGTAATCTCTCGCTCGCCTCCCAACTGATCGATCCCCGCTTTCGTTCGTTCAATTATCAAGGCGGAAACGCTCAGATGGGGGCGTATTCGAAGTCACCGGTAGTTCACATATATCTGCCAATGACACGGACAGGCACGATTCGGACATCCGGATAATTCATATAATCAACGGCAAAAATAAGAGCCGTTCACGTCGCCGCGGTGAGAATAATTCTTCGACGTATATAAAGCTGTACCGGGGCGAGCGACGTGGCGCGTCCGAAAAGTTTGACGGGCTGAAATATAAATAGAGAGATAGGGATATACAGTGCGCCCCCAGTGAAAATGTGACACTTAAACTGTCGTCGAATCGGAGCCACATGCGCGATACGGAACGACCGTCTGACGATTTCATATATCGCACTAACGAACTATTCGCGTCGCAGCGTAGTCGAGGGAGTTATCCCTTTATCCCGGTCGACTGTCAGTTCTGGGTCAGTGCTATGTATTAGACTTTCTGGCTTGACATTAATAACCCATAAATAGCGCCCGCGCGCGTACACAACGGTCTCACACGCACGCGCACGCACACACCGAAGCCGATCGTGTTCCCCGGCACCAAGACGAGCGCGCCTCGTACACGGAGAATTCATTTCACCAGCTTGCTTCGGGATAAGGAATGGGGTCCTGACCTGCCCGACCGTTTCACGCCTAACACGATGAAAGAAAGATACTGCGTCGGGGCTGTATAATAATAAACACCGCCGTTGCCGTGCATTGCATTCGCGGTAGTCACTGGGAGAGACCACTCCTAAAGTCGTTTGTTGGGATTACTCCGAGCCGTGTAACGTTGGCGATCGACTCCCCTTATCAATCTACAAACAGATCCACGAAATTATTTACCGTGCGGCGATCGATCGCAACGATCCCGTCCACGCGCTACTTCTGCCGTGCAACGTGCGCCCCAGTAGTCTCCTGGTCGCACAGAAGGAATGACTTTTACCGTGCGCACGCCATTGGGACAGAGGCCGGCGGAAGAATGAGTCTAATGTAAGTAGCGACATAGATAGCGCGAGAGACATTAACGAGCGCGAAGCCACTCCCTGAAGTCGTTTGCCAGGATCATTTCGTCGTTGCATTCGGTTGGCTCTATCGATCGCCCCGCAGATCTGCCATGATCGTCGGCTAATTATGCGCACGTAACCGCGCGAACGTTGGAATTCTATTTGCGCGCCCTACGTGTCGGATAAAAAGGAGCTACCGGCTACCGCGAATGCCGGGGACGCGAACGACCACCGCACCGCCGCGAGTATGACGACGGTATAAGTAAGTTAAGCGGTATGCAAAACAAATTGCTGCGAGCCGTCCCTCCTCGGAATGATCCTTTGCGAGGCCGTGAATTCGCGGCATCGGCGACGGCCTGCGAACGGTTGCAGCGTTTCACTCGACTGAACAGCTTGGTAGGTGGTACCGACGATCGAGCGATAACGCCCGGTGTACTATCGATAGGCCGTATCGAAACGAACGTTGACGAGGTCGGTACATAAAGTACTGGACAGATCTTTCGTTAACGGTATCGGGACGGATCGCGGTACCTATACGTAGTACGGTTTTGTTCGCGAGCGAGCTTTAACGTGCCTCGGTGCTTAAGGTTGTTCCCCGCGATTAAAGAGCCTTCTACCGCTGCGAAAATGTCAATAGCACGGATTACGGTTTTCGGTCAAATATCGTACCGTTCGCAGCGTTTACACCTACTGCCGCGGAAACGTCGGCGAATGTTTCAGATACTAACGCACGCGCGTGCTTGACGTCCGAATCGCGCGACCTCGTATTTCCCCATTTTTAAATCTCTCCGTCCAGCCCCGTCCGCCTATCGCGCTCTTTCGCAATCGCTGCTTCGGGACCGCGCGCGCGTATTTTTATATTGAGCCCGTAAACGTTGTTTCGCTCAGCGCTCGCAACCAAGTCGATCGCCGGATTTTTTTCAGCGCGAAATATTCTACGCGCCCATCGGATGAAACGCACACGCGACACTTGCCACGAAATGCTTTGCTCGCTCTCCGTATGAATCGGGGAGATCGTTTTGTTGCTTTGGTTTGTTTGGTTGTTTTCGGGCGTCGTTTCGCGAACGCGCGTTTGTACATCTTTTTTGTTCGCTTTTTTTTTTTTTTTTTTTTATTAATTCCACAATCGTTTCCGAGTATACGACGAAATTCATATGACGTGGCGGGGCGGAGTGCGGACGCGGTTGGGGGCTCGAAGCGGAACAGCGAGGCGGTGGGAATCGGAATGGGGAAAGGGGTCGCGTCTCGCTCGTCCGCTTGAGATGATTTTTCAGATCCGCGCATTCGATTAAATGGACAAGTGGACCGGTTTATTATTATCATTCGATTTTCTTTCGGCTCGACGCCGCATTTCGCGCTGCCATTCCTCCGATACTTTTTCGATCATTCTTTTTCCACACGAAGCTTTTTAACGGTCCGACGCCCAACGGGGCCGCGGGGTCGCGAACGAAAATTCTCCTCGGATTTATTAAATGCTCCGGCAGATCTGAACCCCCTCCCCCGACTGTTCGCCTGTTAGCGGCCTCATCGCTGTTCGCTCGTTCCTTGCTTTTACCGGGCGCGCAGAGAAATTGGCCCACTTTGACGTTTGTCGCGAGCCAAGAGGGATCGCCGACAGAGCGCGAAAAAAAATGTCCGTGCCTCGTGGGGGACGCCCGACGATTCTGGCCAGAAATCCGATCGGCGCACAGGAAAGTTCCGAGGCACGCACGAAATTTGGTCCATTTCCGCCGAGTATGAGGCATAAGTCGCCTGCCGTCGGCACACTGCCCGCAGCACCGTCATTCCGAGGAATAAAAAATCTACGGCATTTCCGCGTCGTTTCTCCGCGGCTTTCATCGGCATTCTGGTAGCCTTGACCTTCCGACCCCGCCCCCGCTCGCAGACCTCAGGAACATCCGCGCCATGTGCCGGGTATTACGGCGCGTATAACTCGCTGCCGCGCGCCGGTCCGTTAGAAGGAGCTGGCCGTTGCCGGCGATCCATCAGACGAATGGCTTTTCCCCCGAAGCCACGTCGCGCGGAAAACTGTGTTTTCGCGGATAAAAAATACTGGGATTTAAACGGGTCGCGTTCGGCTTCTCACGGTTGGGTATATTTTGTCGCTGCCTATCCTTAAAGCGGCTTCGTGATACACGACGGCGGCGGACGAAAGTGCGCCGGGGACAGGAGTTTGAACGGCGACGATTAAAGGACCCGATCCATCACGGTCAATCTCGAGGCCTGATCGGCCCTGACGCGATTCCAGGAAAGAAGACACGCCTCAAAACGGACTCTCGACTTTTCCATCCTCCCGGGGGGGTATCTGCTCGATCACAGAAAATTGTACGCAGCGAACGCGCGAACGGGAGGTATCGTTAGCCGTACGATCAAAATCTGTCTTACGTCGCCTGAGACGATGAATAAGTGCGCGCGCAGGCGCCGTCGAGCGGGAGAGCGTATACGATGATTTTTCAATAAAAAATGAGGACACAGGCATTTGAATAAAGGCGATAAGGTGCGCGGATAACAACCGCGGCGCGGTGTCGATCTTATCCCCCTTTTCTGTCCCGTGTCCGACGACAAATATATTTCACTCCGCGGTTTAAATAGATTTTTATCGGATCGCGTCGTTAGCGGGGGTTTGATTAGACGGACACGTGGAATTCATGCGGGCAACAACGTCGGGCCCGACTCTGGCTCGTGCTTTTTATTACGCGCGGCGACCAGTCATGCGTGCGATACTGCGGACTGCACGTACGCCGGATTCGAGCAAGTTGCACAGTTAAGGGAACCTCGACGGTCTGTCTCTCGTGTCCCGTACAAATGTTCGCCTTCTTTCCATATCGTCACTGCGCGTAAAACCGTTCAACGTACACCCGCTTCTCCCTCTCCCCCTCTCACCCCCCCGCCGAGCAACGATCCTGCGACGCGTGTAACGTTAAACGTTCACGCCTACGCTAATTTCGATTGCGCAAAGCGCCGAGTTTTTACCTTCCCAGAAGCGATTTGCCTCGTTATCCCATAAATCGCGCGCCGGCTGGAAGTGTGCCTTTTCCGTGAGCGGGCGGACATGTTTCAAGGATTATTCAGGCAGGACTCGGTCTTCCGCAATCGACGCCGGCCATGCAGGCGCCTCGTCGAAGTCGGACTTTCCCCGCGAAATTCTCGACGCGATAGAAGCGGAATAGCTGCGGTCGGACGCACGAGTGAGAGAAGAGGACGAGTCAGGAGGGGGGGAAGGCTTTAAGCGTCGTTACCGTCTACCTACGAATTATTCATTGTCGCTTTAGACAATAGAGATTACTTTATCTCGCGGGATGCGAGGTCTGGCGTACAACTTGCATCACGGACTTTCTAGGCGCAGGGATCGCCGTATAAGACACATCGTATCAAGCGTGCGTTGGCCAATCGTAATTTATACCCCGCTGCAGTTGCCTAATATGTAGTCTACTCGAATCGGCACGTAGCGCGACCTTAGATCGAGGCGTGAGTTAAAAGAGCGCCTTTTCTGTACGTGCCACGGGTCCGTAGAGAAGAAAAAACGGGTGCTCCCTAGTTAGGCCGGCATACGCCCCGCTTCGGGAAGAAATAACTCTTACTCCGCTCGCACGACGTCTCTCTTATCGATAAAACATCTTGTCACTCGCACGGTAGCGTATCGGTAAATCAAACTCTATCGCTGTATTACACTGCCTTTTAATTATAGACAACGTTCGCGTCAATTCATTACGGCGAGTCCGGCCGAGATAAATCGCACACACGGAACGTCACGTAAACCCGGAACGTCGGACGCAGAATTTCACGGATACCACCAACGTCACGTCCGCATACTTCCACCCGACAAATGCGTCTGCGAAAGCGAAGCGTCCTCGTCCTAACAGGAAAGTGTCATTCACTTCCAGAAATGGCAGCGAAAAAAAGTGACGCTCGCTTTCTAATTGCTGGACATCTTCTCCGGCAATTCTCCGCGGGACGTGCAGCGAGAGGGATGGATGCAGAATGGAGAGAAAGAGACGGAGGCGCGCATGTTAAGTGCGTTTTCCCAAGGCACTCCTTGCCCACTTAGCCAAGATCTGATAGCGGCTAACTACAATCGGAGTTTTCTCCGATCGGCGGTATTATTTACTATTATAACGTGTAGGCGAGCGTGTGCTCGCGCATGCGCATGCGCATTCCCGTGCGCGCATGCATGCCGGTTGTCGATGTATGCCGAACAGATTAAACGGATACAGGTAAGACACACGCGGGCCAGCGACCGGCCGTAAAGGCCCATGGGGTCAACATTACGACACATTGGATCAACCGCATGCCTTTTGAGCGCTGTAAGGCTCATTCATCTTGGCAGGGCCTGCCTCTCCAATCTACCCGTGATTGTGTATTACATTAATATGTAAGTCGACCTACCCACGTACGGATATTATATATCCATCCGACGGGAACGAGGAAGGCTCCCGGCACAGGCCGGGTACACTGTAGACGCGTTTCATGCAATGCCATTTTTTGTCACACGTTCTGTTACCATTCTCGCGCCCCATGCAACGATATCAGCCCGGTGCAGTCTTAGCTAGATATTGCTAGACGTGTATGACACGTACTCCCATAAGGTGATACGTCCATTGCATTCCTGTACCTGGCCTGTGCTCCCGGTTTGCGTCACCCTTACGACGCTAGTCACGGGGCATTGAGACGAGCGAAGACATTAATTTTGCGACGATACCACAGGTCCACGGGGTGCGTGCACGAAAGAAACAAAGGCTGCTCGGTTATTTATAGGTACCGCCGAATGCCGTAATTCACGGGAGAAAACGAGTCGCTTTAAACGTGTCGTTTTGGATCGGCTTTAATACCTCGTAAGTTGCGCGCGTTACTCGGTTCTCCAGTCATGGATTCGCTTCTGGCGTGGATATACGGTGTTCGTTATTGTGGCCTTATGCGTTATCAATCGTTTGAACGTAATCGTTTTCGTTGCTACGGAAGGGGTCCCTTCCTGCTTATGTCGCTCGCGATTATGTTACGGAACGTACATGCGGTTCCTCCGATATTCTTCGTCATCGAGAATTCACGTAGGCCGGCTGAGTAATTACTTGTCGTTTCGAAAACATGTCAGACCTTTCAACGAACTTTGTCACATTAATTGTACGTGACTCGCTTGCCTATGCTTGCCTATCCCAACTATATGCGCGCATGTATTATTATGAAAGTCAATCTACCCACGTACGGAGTGCGCATGGATATTCATCCACTTGCACTCTGTATACATTAGTCTTCTGGTCCGAGGGCAGCGTAGCGTATTAGTACAAGGCCGATAATAATTAATCACGAAGAACGTAAAGTGTGCGCTGAAACTCGATCCGAAAACTACGCTCGCTCGCTACGTCATCGTAGCGCATACCTCAAGGTCCGCGCTGAAGTGCTCGTACCGCGCGTGGCTCAATTGTACCGGATTTCGATTTCTCGGAAATCTCTCGCGAGCGCTTTGCGAGCGCATAAATAATTCCGGTCGCGGTTCCCGATAAACTAACACCGACGCCAATCGACCGCTAAAGCTCACCAGTTATCGAGCTAACAGACACATTTCAGCGAGCCGTAATTACCGGACCGGGTGTAAATAATCGCCGTCGGACAGGTAGCCATTAACGAGACCTAATGCCGATCAAACCAGCTTATTTATTACATTCTTCAGCGCGCGGCGCAGTTCTTATTTCAATTAGCCGATCTCACGATATCGGGATCGCGCCGCGGCCGTTTTGCGCCGATCTAAATCAGAGTCGATCGGGCAGAACGCGGAAGTGGGAACTTCGCGATCGGATCGGATCGAAGTCGAAAGTTGTGGGGACGACCGGAGCGGGCGCATCGCTCGAACTTGAACCTGCAAACCTGCATGCGGCCGACGGTGGAAGGCGTTTCTCCTTTCGCGATGGCGCACTTCACAAATCACGTCCTTATAAAATCCACCGAACTCGTCCTACACCCGCGGAAGATAGACACTTCGGGCCGAGCTTTGTGTAATTACGCCGCTGAATAACGATTTCCAGCGTGGGCGTGCATGCGCGAACCGGTGCACGCGTATGTGAGCTCGAGTTTACATCTATACAAGGTGTCCTGCAATTCGCGACGCGTCTGAGAAGACTGAGTTTTGAATAAATCAAATCTCTGAAGTACGTGAATAGGAACGGATACTTATCCACTCGATTGGATCGAAGAGAGAATTCTGTTAATGTTTTTCTAGAAACGTCAAACACGAGAGACTCCGGCGTTTGTCAGAGGTGGTGGCATCCTGGGGAAAGTAGGCGTCGTTCATTCCCGACTGACGCGGTGCTGGACGTGTGAAAATGGTTGAGGTTGAAAGTGGCACGCTGACTTACGGCTCACCCTGTACATGGACACGTATAGACGCCTTCGTGTTGGTGGGATGCGGCGTTCCGTACCGATCTTGCGATGAATGCAACGCGGCTGACCCGGGGCTACGAGTCGTATTTATAGCGGTGCTATATCGCACGCAGGTAGATTAAATAGATAAGGCCCGATATGAGTCGATTCCGATTGTCTCCCGCTGTTTAGTGCCTCCGCCCCCTTTCCTCTGCCGGACGGCCTCACGGGGTAGCGCGCTGCACTTGCACACGCCGCGCCGGCGAGCATAACGAGCGCGAAGGAAACGCGGACGTTGCGAGCCTTTGATAAATTTGAGCGCACGATTATTATCGCCGGGGCCGCGGCGCGGGCTCGCTTTTGTTGCCTAACTCACGTTGTTACTTTGTACTTACCTTACGCCGGTATTCGCACCTTACTTTCAGCGCTAAATACGCCCTTCTGGTTGCGAGACTTTTTGCCCGGGTCGAGGGTCGCGCGTAATACGTTGGACGGGGCAAGACGTTGGCCGGCAGAGGCGTACTTTGTGCCATTATAGCGTTGCCGCGTATAAGAACGAGCTTTATTCCCTCCGTGCGCTCGCACTGACGGCCACCGTTACGTCACGGTAATGCGTCGTTAAAAATTAATTTACGTTCTTTTCCCCCTTATTTCACCCCTCCCCGTCCGAAGGGACGTCCCTCCGGCCGCAGGCAGCCTCTTGCTGTCGGTCGATCGAGACGTCGTCGTCGTCGGCGTGCGGAACTGCCCGAAACGCGTGTCTAATCGGACATCGCTCGCTCTCAGTTTCCGAGCTTTCGCTGGCCATTAGTTATGTCTTAATTCGAAGGCAGCGCAACGATTGAACGGCTCGATTGAAACGTTCGGCGATGAGTTACGAACCGCTACGCCTCTACGTAATGCGAACGAGAGGAGTGCGGCACGACGTTATAACGTCGACGTTCCGACGGCCGCGCGGACTGACACGCGCTAACAATGCAGTCGACGATTTGTCGCGCGTATTCTACCCACGCCACACGTGTAACGACACTTAAAGACTATTGTCGAGCGATAAGTAGTGAACGGGTAGCGCTTTGCGAGCCGATTTGAAATTCAGATTCAGCCACTCCGGCATCTCGGGCCGCGCACGGGCGCGAGGGCTCGCGGATTGACGCGAAAAGAAATGGACCGCTTTCCCACACACGATATGCCCACCACCACGGTCAGTGCGCGAATCTCTCCAAGAACGCGCGACCAACGTGTAAATTCCGCTATTATTGAGCCATCGTCAGATAAATCACCGTTGTCAGTAGGTATCGCGTTGTATAACGCGTGCTCCATCAATTTCTCGTTGATTCCATCTACGCATTCACGGGAATACTTGACGTGAAAATGGCATCGACCGCGCCGCATCGCGCTTGAAAAACGTTGCGCAAAGGTTACGCAGAATATCGTACCCTATTCAAACGACGCCACCGGGGAGCGAGGCTAACAATGACTCATCCAATTAATTTTTCCGCCAGCAGATGTAACTCTCGCGCAACACGTTAAATCCCCGTATTAATGAACTGTCATCCCGCAATCTCTATTATCGGCCGGGCCATTTGCAATTGTAATGTGCGTTGACCTGATTTACATCGCGTCGCGCTGCGAAAAAGCAAACAAACAAGCAAACAAGCAAACAACAGAGAAAGGACAAGAAAAACGAAGCCGTGGAGCGGCGGGATCGGCACCGGCGAATAATTCGGTCGGCTCGAGTCTGATCGCGGAATTAACCTGTCTCACGGTATGCGCCGAGAGAGACGGCTTAAGTGGGAGCGCGGGCATAACAATGCGCGTCGCGGAGGTATGCAATTGCTCGTTAGGGCATCAAATTCAACTATTCCGCCGACTAATCGACGTGTTACTCACGCAACGGCGTCCCAGCGCCCGGGGCCTCGGCTCGTTGTAAATCAGTGGCTCTTACGACGTCATTACATCATGCGCCTTCTTTTTCACGACGCCGCTAACACGAGAGGGCCCCGCAACACGCGCGCCCTCGTCGACGCACACAGCCGCGCGGCGCAGTCCGCGAACGCCTCGTAGCGACACCCACGCACCGCTCTTTCGCTTTCTAACGCTTCCTTTTGTGCCCGCGGAACGGCCTTTAAATGCCCGCTCGCCCCGGCCCGTTTTATGCCTCGTCTTCATTGTCGGCGCACGCACAATTTGACCGGCGATTTTCAGCCAGGCCGTTTCGCGTGCGCGCTAACGGCTCCGCGCGGCCCGGAAGATGTCAGCGCGGTAATTTCAGGCGGCCGTAAACGGCCGAGCGGAAAAGTTATCGCGCCGGGAGGCGCTCGTTATTGGGCCTCTTTTTTGCGGGGCCTAATCATTTGCCGGCGAGCGCTGATAATTGTCTGCGCGTCTTGCCGCGAGAAAAGTCCCTTTCATTCCCTTTTCCTTTTGTCGCGGAACCATCAAACGTAAATTGCGCCGGCAAATTGGGATTCTAACTGTCGGACGCGCTCGGATATTGCTGCGAGACTCTTTCGAGCGGCATGTCGGGATGTGTACTTTCGTCTCGTTCGACGGTGACCGAGAGGCGGGACGGGTGTCGTACTTATCACTTTTCCAAGTAGCGCGTCGATAATGGGTCGACCGGGGAAAAGTTTCGATCGACAAGCCATCGGGCGTAGCGGTATTATCTCGTGTTAGCTGATCGACGTGCTCCGATGCAAACCAGTACATTTTCTAAATTAAGAGTGCTAACGGCTCCGGTATCTTCGGCGAATAGCTGTAAAGTGGTAGCAGTTTAACAGTATCGATCAGATAGCGGTACAGGCAGCAATTTTAGCGGCGTTGTTTAGCGAAGCACATCGTAGACCGTGCGCGCGCGCGCTCTCTCTCTCACTCTCTCTCTATTCCGATAGGCATGGTGATTTATAGCAATTTGCATGATTGTAGAAAATGAGTTGGCGCGGCCTGGAGAGGAGCAAGGTGTGCGAGAACGATAGATGAAGGATAAGAAGGAAATAAGAGAAACGAAGAGGTAAAGGTCATTTTCCGGCTTTCACGTCGTCTATTTCGACTTATTGACACAGCGCATGGAAGGTCTCCGATAAATTTCGATCCGCAGGTGAATTGTACCGCGCATATGCTTCATCGCATAATAACGTAACAAAGGCAAAGAGAAGAAATCGTACTGGAGACAGAGAAATATAGGAGACGTTTTAAATGGTACAAAGTATAAGAGAAGTAGGACGAGGAGAGACGAGAAAGACAAGAACGAGAATCGACGGGGAATAAGAAAATAATCAAATGCAATTGGCATTCTGTAGAGAGCAACGAGCGGCCGAGCTCGCGATGTGTAACAGGTACGTAGGGTACTAACGTAATTACCACGTATGCCCGCCAACTTCACGTACTCCCGCTGCCGTAGAAAGCGTCTATATAGCCGGTCTAATCCAATTAAATAGCCAATCAGATGCTCGATACGAGTGGTTAATTAACGGCACATTCTTATGCACGGTGCCTACCAATCTCGTTAGATCATATGCATATATATGCGCGCGTGTATGTTCTTAGTACGAGAGGATCTACTTATCATTATACAAGGTGTCCCAACAAGAGAGACTCACGATAGTAGATCAACCCCTCCTCTGCCCAGAGCCGTCTTCCGAGTAACTTCGCCAGGCGAATAGGTACGCTTGCAAGTTCGATGGGAATAAGTCTCGAGATCCGTTTTCAAAGTAAACTCATAAATATGTACTCTGTTATTCCGCGGTATGTGCGCTCCTCCCTCTTTTTTCCTCTCCCCTTCTCGCTCCGACTAAATCCGTCGAGCCGGGTACGCGCACGGAAGGCGATTGGAAATCACTCTTGGCTTAAATTTTCATTGCTACCGCTGAGGGCGTATACGTTAAACGGTACAGATTGAGAAAGCAATGTGTATAAGCAGATAGGTTTTCAAAAAAAGGAAAAACGACGAGAGCGGGGAAGAGAGTGGCGAGAGAGACAGAGAGAGAGGGAGAGCCAAGCAGAAGTGCTGAGAGGCCAACGATAGGTTACGTAAATAAATCCTCGCGAACGGTCGATGCGATATTTGCATTACGACAAACGTGTTTTAATTTTTTACTGCCGTCTCTCTCTCGAGAGATGCCATCGTGTCGGGCTCGTGGATCGCGAATTTCTCTGTCATGACGAAACAGCTCGTTTCGTTGAACTGAATAAAAATTTTGTATACAGACTCGATCGACTCATCTCTGACAGATAACTGACGGTATGCCGTCGTTCTTTAATCACATGCGTCATTTTAAAAAAGCACTAAATATGCGAAAGAGTCGTCGGAGAGATAGAAAGAGGTAAAGAAAGTGAGAGGCAAGATGTGGCAAATGACGCTCTCTTCGAATCCGCTTCACGATTCGCCGTGCCGACGAGGAGAGATCGCGAAAAGAGACAGCCGGGAGAACGTGAGAAAGAGATCGGGAAAGGAAACGATCGGGAACGAAACGAGATGTCGAAGGATCGATGTGTGAGTTCCGCGAAGGCCCGTTCGTACGCGGACTAATTATCCTACCGTAAATGGAATAGAAACGTTGGTAAGTACACACGATGTACGTAGGTAACCAACGTAGGCAATATACGCAGGGTAGGAAGATAGCTGACTGGCTAGGTAGGTAGGTTGGTAGGTAGGTAGGTAGGTACCTACGTACGTGTAATTCCGAACGAGGACGAGACCGACTGTACGCCGCACAAAGTTCATGTGAAAGGGGAACCAATGAGCATGAAACATGCAGCAAATATATGCACACATATCTCTGTGCGAGTGTATACGAATAGAGGAAAAGCTGTGTGTATGGCGACGTAATGCACGTCGACCGTTGTATGTAGGGACTAAAGGTACATTAATGTAGCTGTAAATGTGTAAAGTGCATGGATGGGCACACGAGAGTAGCACGCGTACCTCTAACCATGTGTCGAAGGGAGCGAGGTGGGTCGAAGTAGAGAGTACGTATTTTGTATAAAATTGAAAAGCTTACTGCCGTTTGCTCGGAAGAACCGTTTAGAAGCTTACTGCCGTCGGCTCTCGTCAATTTCCCTTCGCGGCGCCGCCGCCGCTCAACTTTGTATACGGCGCGTAACATTATAATGTATGAATTATATATGGACAGGTGCGCATTAATATAATTACGGAGTATCGTAGTCGGTTAATGGATTCGTGCATGAGCCGGCGAGAGATGGTCGTAGAGAAGAAGAACGCCGTACGCATCGGTACGTACCCGTATGCGTATACTGTAGATACGCGATGACTTATAGCGGCAGTAGATAAAGACCACCGTGCTCAGACCGCGTGCCTCTCGAGTGGAAATAACATCTGGAATCGGCGTACCCGCAACTTTTGCACGTTTTCGCCTGTAACCGTACGTTTCGCCACTCGAATCACCGCTTGACCCGCACACTCGGCACGACACCGAATGACTACTGAAACGCTGCTTCGAAGCGGTGCCGAAGAATTCTGCGCAACGTCGGCAGCTCACGTGCCGCAAAAATGTTGCCTCAACGACGATTTCGAAACTATGTCAATGCTCGGGGGCAGCTGCCAATTGTCGTCGGTGTGCGGGGTGTGCACACGGCATAGAGGGAATTTGTTTATCGTGCCGTGGGCACGTTTCGAGTCGACGGCAACCCGAGATTCGATTTCCTCGACGACGTACACGAGCGTTTGCGAGTTTTGAAAATTGCAATTCATACCGGCGCGCCCGTTCCCTCCGTCAGGTAATTGTTGCGGTTATGCGCAGTTGTACCCTTCTTGCGGTCGCGGACATTGCCGCACAGGCACATTGTTGTAAATCACCTTAATCCGTTGCAAAGACCAGATAAAATCTCGAACGCGCACGAACGCCGAGTTTTATTCGCGCGCGCGCGCCAGCTTGAAACTAGAAAGTATCGATAACTCTGCGGCTGTCGTTAAACAAATTCCGTGATCACTGGGAGGCAAATTTCGTCGGACAAATAAAACGTACGATCGCTGTAACACGTCCGGCCTACAACCCGGTTGCGCCGGATTTACACTTCATGCCATGAAATCGCCAAAAATCGGATACGATCAAATAGATTGCCCTCGTTCCCGCGGACACGTTAAACCGTCCACGAAATGGAAGCCACGTTCCTCGAAGACCGACGATCATTTCGTTAGACAAATGGCAGACCTCGTTCCCGATCAAACGTCCGTACGGCTGGCCTCCTCTGAAATCCAGGATTTTGTTTGGCGGAGGTTAAAACAAAAAGGGCCCGGCATCAGCTCTGACCTGGCATGGACTCTCGGGGTGTATCCGCGTGTTTTCCTGCCAGCTCGTCGTCGTGCAATGGAAAAAACCAATTTCCCTCGTGGCGAACCGGGTGGCGGCTAGTAGGTGAGCAAAAAAAAAAAAAGAAATAAACGTGCGATTTCCTAGATTCGGAGGCCGGGCGATGCCAAAGGGAGCAAACATGGCCCAATTTAACACTTTGACTACCGCGCGTACAACGAGGACATACAACGGGGATGCACACGACGTGTACAGGACGCACGTGCGCCAGCCGGGAACGCGACGTTCGCGGAAAAACGCTCGTTTAAAGACGACCATGCAAATCAAATGCCGCTGGACGCGGTGTCGCTCTTAAACGCAGATGAGCGAGCGACGGAGCATGGGCATGAAACGTGACGAGACCGTACGGGACGGAATGAGAGAGACAGATAACGGTGAACGGTATGAAGGGGTGGATGCCAAAAGAGAGCGTATGTTTCATTCGTGGAAAAGCACTTTTGGAACGGCTGACCCGTTACGAAAAGCACGACCTACTCGGCACACGCGTATGGCGTGTGTGTGCTACGTTCGAAATGTGGGACTGGAATTTGGGTCGCCGAGTAAGACTTTCGATGAGGAATAGCGTCGTGCACCGCGTTCTTACATTTTCTGCTTCAGAATGCATTGCTTCAATGAAGCTTTCATGCATCAGCTGGCTCAATCGTTAGTAACTCTGTTATCTGCACCGCATTAGAGATGGACCATCGTTCTAAATAGGAAAAGATCCCATGCTTTCGGCAAGAAAGTTCATACGTCTTTGGCTCGTTACAGAAACATGCACAAACGTGCATATGCCCGAGCGACCGCGAACGTTACATCAAGGAGAACCGAATCGAACGTGCGCACGGTAGCGAGAGGCTGCGGCATGAGAATTCACACGTTCGAGGGTTGGACGGATAAGAATAGAGTCAGCAAATAATGGTCAAAGAGGCGGCGTGCATGCGGACAGAGAGATAGACAGAGCGAAGAAAGGGGAAGTTACGGTACAGTGACTCATTTCAACTACGACCGCGACAGAGAAGGAGAGACCACGGAGACGCGTATGCTCGAGGAGTGCGAGCGAGAGCGTGAGAGAGTGAAAGAACGAGACGGGAAGTGAGAGAAAACCACGTGTAACAACGCCGGCGCAAAATGAGTGCCGGCCGGTATATTAATTCTGCATTTAAAGCTGCGGTCAGGGCACACCGGTCTCGGTGGTCGAGTGGTTAGTACGAGTGTAGGTAGAGAACGCAACAATTCAGAGGGGTTCGCCGGGTGTAATGGCTGGTAATTAGAGTGCCATGATAGCAGGCTCCGCGAAACCAGTTATCTCGCTACGTGCATCGTGCATGCCCATGCTGAAGCCCTCCCCCTCGCCCCTCTAACCCTTCTCCCACCGCCCCCTCCTATGGACGACCTTTCTCTCCTCGTCCCTTGCGGTTCGTCCTTCTTTTCACCTCTGCTTCTCGCGCATTTTGTCGCTTTCTCTCGCTCACCCCCTCCCACCTCCTACTGACTCCTCTATCTCCTCTCCTCCTCCTTCTTCTTCTTCTTCTTCTTCATTCCCTTCTCGTCCTTCGATCATCTTCCTTTTTTCATCGTCCCATGCGCGTCGCCTGCCACGGCACTTGCACCGGCAATACACGAGGGATTGACACGTCATGGAAAATCTATCGTGACTTCTCGCTGACGCTGTTGGCGAACGGCCATGCTCCGCGACGCTAGACATTCTGCGTGTGCAGATCTGAACATACGTATGTGTCGCTGCGACATGCTACGCGCATGATTATGCGACGGAAGGGGAGAGAGAGAGAGAGAGAGTGCGTGTAACATAGCGTGACCGTGAGTTGGTCGGTTACAAGTGACTTAATTGAATTCTTGGTTTATATCAGGAAAAAAATAGTGAAATTTGAGACGCAGGACAGCGTTCTTGTTTTCCGTAGTGTCGTTTATCTCGAGTGAAACGGAGTCGAGAATACGAGGAAATATCTCTCGTCGAATAACTTTGTGTCATTCGGCGCGCTGGCTAGCGTGAAGCTCTCCGAACGAGTTCTCTGACGAGGCGGCGCCCTGAAAAATCGCGGTATTAAGGCGGACCTTTGGAAGCTTATCTAAGTTATTGTTCGATCCTCGCAATACCTCCACACGAAGGAAGCGGAGGGAAGGTGTATAATGCACACGTGTTACATCGTGCCGGCCTACATGAGAGGGGGCTCTCGTAAAAAGACGATGCCTGTATCTCGAGAAAGCCTCCGGGGATTCCCTGCCAGGCGTTATCAATGTCTTATGACGTGCATTAAAGGATTGAAAATGCTAAAGATTGTCAGCGCGATCCTTTATCTGTCCATTAGCCAAATATCCTTCAGAATTTCGTACGGCCTGTGCTGCTTCTCTGCTCCTTGACGAGAAGGCACTCACAGGAGCGGAAACAGGACATGTAGCCACATGTGTGGATGCTTCACACTCTCTCTCTCTATCATTCACCTCACTCCAGTTTCTTCTCCCCGACGTGTCTCCTTCCTCGCTACAAAAGGCAGGATATATATGAGCAGTCCAGTCTGCGGACGAGAGTCCTTCGTAGCGTCCATATAATATCCTCCTCGCGCTGGATCCATTGGGAGCCTTTATGGACTGCACTAGGCTACAAATGCCCGCCACGACTTTCCCCCGATTGTTCGACCTTCTTCCTCCTCCTTGTCGCAACGAAATGGTCGGACGTTAAAAATGCTGCGTCCGCGGTAAGTACGCCGAGGGTGAGCCGGACGAGGAGAAAAAGGGTCGAGCGTGTTCGAGTGAGATGAATAGGAGAAAGGGAGTAGAAGAGTGACGGGGAAAGATAAAGGGAGAGAGAAAGAGAATGGGAAGGGGAGGGCAGAAAGTGCGGAGGTTCCTTTTTATTCTCTCTACGGTCGAAGCGCTCCTTCTTTGCGGACGAAAACCGATTACGATGGGCCGTCCTGCGGCGAGGAAGTACCGAAAATGAAATTGCACTAGGAAGTGTCTGTATTATCTCTCGGGTGCGCTGCGTCTCTGCGGCCGGTGCCGCTTTTTTTTGCGGATAAAAAGATGTCCCACACTTATATGTCCGATGCTCTCCTCTAAAACACCGACACCGCGACGGTGTTGCTTTATTATTAACATAGGACACACGACACGTATGAAACTGATGCGACGCTGCATAATAAATTCGAAAACAAAGATGCATATTATTCGTTACGTGTGGACCGCAAAATTCTTGCGACGCGTAGACGTCGTTGGCTTCGGATCGAGCTTGTCCGCTGAACAGGTCGGGCAAGAGTGTCGTGTACGTCGCGGAACACCCTGTATGCCAGGTGCGTGGGAATAATGTAATTTAGCGGATCCCCGTGCGCTTTTTGCCCCGCGCCAGGTTGTTCCAGTCTGACGAGAAAACTTCGTTACGAAACGTAGCCCCGACCTAGAGCATCGACCGGTTAAGGGCACGGGGCTCGTTTAATTTATCGAAAGAATATAACGCCGGCGAGACGGTGATACGTGGGCAGTGGTTATCAGGCCAAGCCGAGCCAAAGCCACTCTAAATGATCCCCCCGTATCGTGATTTACCGAGACCTCCTGGGACCACGAGGGTTTTAGGAATTCATCAGGTGACGCGCTCTTACCTTTCACCTTCACATTCTTGCGCCGTGAGATTTTCGGCCGTTTAGCTTCCCGAGATATCGAGACTCTGAAAGGGCCTGAATGCCTACTTACACAATCCGCTAACTCTGCTATCGCGATCATTTCACTACCTACGGGGCCCGCATATAAAAAGGCGGTCCAATTTTTCAGACTTTAATTACAGTACCACCCCTTTTGGAGCAGACTCCTTAACGCCTTCTATTCTAACCGGTGTACCGCCTGTACCGACGACAGTGCTAGACGCGAACGCTCGAATTCGATTATTTCGTCGGCGGCAGCACGGCGCGTGTGCTTTACGATCCTGAAACACATTCTATGAATGAATTCGACACGGATTGCCGACTTTTATTTCTCCTCGCCCGCAAATCCGACGCAACGAGCGGCGGAAGGGCGTCGCTGACAGAGACGAGTATTAAAGAGGAGACTACGGCGTACCGGCGTACCCCCTCGACAGTTTCACTTTCCATCCCGCATAATCTCTTTGTCGAGGACGCTTAAAGTTCAACAAGTCGGAACGCGGGGCCGTTGTACCGATTTTTTTTCCACGCTCGAAAGACGCACGGCGGCCATATCGGCTTTCTGGGCCGCTGCGAGATCAGGATAATACGGGTTATCTGGGACGGTGTGTCGACGGAGGTCTCTCCTTCACGGCGAATAATTGGCCGATTGATTCTGGGATCGACTAACGAATTAGTCGGGCTTAACGAGATAAGGGACGAAAAGTTACGGCGCGGAATGGTTTTCATGCGGAGAAGACTTTCGAGAGCCGCGTCGAAGCTGCTTTATCGAGCTCCGCCGCGCGCGCGCGGCTTAGATAAATTATTGGAAGTCGCGGCGGTGATATTTATCGATAGCGGAACGCCGATATCGCACGGCATCGCGGCTTCGGTGCCCACGTATGCGGACGTGGACGAGGCTGTACGGGGAAAATAATAATAATAATAATCCGCGATTGCGCAAGTTACGGCTGGCTTCGAGATACGCATCAACGACGTTTGCCGGCATATCGCGAGGCGCGCTCTATCCAAATCCAACTTCCATGGAAGCCTGGGCTCTCTCACGACTTTTCAAACAATCACTTTCCTCCGCGGCGAACAGCCGCGCGTTATGAGAAACGCGAGGCACCGCCGACAGCGCTATCCACGAATCTAACGCCCCTGTTGGCCAATCGAGTGTCTCTGTCGGATGAAGACGGAGATCGAACGGCGATCCCGGCAATTGGCTGGAATAATAGCGCTTAGATAATCTCCGTCGCCGTCGTCGAGTTTCTTAATCCAGCGGCGGGGCGCGGGACTCGCGCGGAAAATCTTATTCCACGTTAGTCCGCGGACTATCAGTTTTATGCTCGACTGGAGGCATACAGCGGGCATAAAGGATTCGTCGCGGCGTTCCCACTCCAAATGCCATTTTGCGCGGCGCGGAGAGTAAAATATGTGCAATGAGGGATTCATTCCTCGCGCGATCTCTTCCTCGGGGAGCGCTCGCGATAAACGAAACGGCGTACGTATATGATTTGTGCCATTTGTGGTATCTTGGCACCGAACGTCTCGAATAAGCGGCCTCGTTCCAGCGTACGACGTGAAGTCTAATGGAATTGCCTCGGGACGAGGTACGCGGATTAGTCTCTTAATTACGTCTGCACGGCTTGAGGCCCGCCCTGTGTGATCAATAAGCCAAGGTTCGTCTTCTTACGGGTCACCCTTACCCTTTGAGATTATTTACGTCGTGTCTACCCTCGCTGCTCCAGTTTTTTCATTTAATCAATATTAACTTGGGCATACAACGTCCTTCGATGCTTCGTACGCGTCGACGTCGTAGAACGCCTCTGCGTATTGAGACAGGTGACGGAACGGCAAACAGAACTATCTGAATCTAGCCCCCAGGAATATCGCGCGAGCCCCACGTGTGCTCTCATCGATCGACACCTTTCGAAACGTGTCGGACGAGTGCGTGAAGTCATTCCGCGAATAAGAGACGTAGTACTTTAAGACGAGACTTCCCTGTACAATGTACAGCCAGTTCTTAGGTAGCCCAGCAGGACCACACGAGGTTATCGAGCGAACGATCTAATTTTAGCCGGGACGAAGATCACGATGGCGGCGAGAGAACAGAAAGAGCACTGGGGTGCACCTTCGTCGGTTGAACTACTGCGAAGAGTGCCCTTCTGTCTTACTTCTCAATTTCTTTCTGCCGGCACGAGAGAGACGAGGATCGAGGGGACACACGTGTGCATACATATATAGTAGAATTAAAAAGAGCAGTGCACGGCGAGGGCCGGAGCGGAGGGAAGAGCAAAGTTAGTCGTTTGGCGACTTTCAAGACAGTAGCAATGGATGCCGAGTGCGGTCGAATACTGGATTCCTGGAACGGAGGACATGTAAATGGAATTGAAGCTTTTTTTAAATATCGCATCGGCGCGAGACCCTCGCGACGTCCTCAGTTGTAATTAGCATTATTATCTCGGGCCAACTGTCTGCTTCGGTGCAGAGCGTCGGCCGGAGTCCGGCTGGCGTGACTGGCGACGTGCGCGGTGGGAACTGCGAAAAAGGACCAAGCTTAATCGCACGTTGACCGTGCTCCGCCGGCACCTACTCGCACGGCTTCTTGCTAATCTTATAGCGGCCCAATTAGATACTTCTATGCATATTTAAATAACGATAAATTCAGTGTCTGTCGCTGCTACGTGACACGGGCCATAATTAACAGCTCTACGCTTGCGCATGTAAACCCGTGAACGAAGGTAAGTTCGCATCATTTTAGTCAGACGCGCCGTTAAAATGCGTTCTGTCACCCGCGTCCTCTTAAATTTCGCGCGGCTGTGACGGCACAGTCATGAATGAGGTGTAAAGCAAACACCGATGTTTACCTTTAATTCCCTCCCATTTCTCACCAGCCGCGAAAGCGAGAGCGTACCGGCACCGCATGCGGATTTCTTTTGTACAAGTAATTCGACGGCGAGTTAGCACGTTATTACAGCGGAGCTTTAAACGCGATTACCGGCATGGGGCGCGAGTTAAATTACAGAGGAGGATAAACGCGCTAATTGGAGAGATGATTTGGCAGGTACAGCAATAAAATCTGAATCCCCGCTTCCTAAATTGTTCAGCCTGGCGGTGATTGTGCGCCGCGCGAGATTTCATTACTTCCTTCCCGCGCGCTATAAACAATGCATTTCATTCTAAAACTATTCAATTCATCGCGCACGGTCCAGCGATACTTCGGCGGCGGCGCGTACACGTTAAAAGCGAGATAACGTACGTGTGTGTATACGTTATATGCGGCGTGCGTGCTATTGCGCCAAAATGCCAGCAGCAGTAGCAGCGGTGGTGGCGGCGGCGGCGGCGGCGGCGGTTCTTCGTGTTTTACGTGCAATCGCGCGACCGCACCGAATGAAAACGTAAGCACGAAATTGTGGATCCCCGGTTTAATTGCTTACTCGAAATCGCCGCGAAGGAAGCCCGCCTGTTTACACTGCGCGAGGCTGTTTGCCGGAAGTACCGCGGGGGGAACGAAATCTGGAGGAAGACCGATCGTAACCGGGCGAGATACAAATTTCAGCGGATCCGCGCCGGCCGTCGTTGAAATTGCATTCCGCCGCTGACCCACATTCGATCGTCGACGGAGCCGGATTACGCTCGCAAGGGAACCTGAGCAACTGTTCGGATCCGATTTCATGCTTCTTGACACGTGTTGCTAAGCATGTAAGTCTGTGGGATTCAAGCATGAAGCTTATAGTACCGAATACTGATACTTAATAACGAACCTTACGATTTTTCTCGACGAAACTGTACAACGGGTTCGGCGACACGGAAAGACGCGTTTAACAAACGTTTTCGTGCATCGACGCCTCAAGCCTCAAGCCGTGCGAAATGCGTGTTACAGAACTCGCGAGGTCGTGTTCGGTGAAAAAGTGTTCTATTGAGCGAACTGTAATTTTCATGCGTCGCGACGTGACGCTTTGCGATAAGCGCTGCAACTAATGAGAATCGACCTTTGTCCGCGCGCATAACGGTGGAAGCCACATAAGGCAGGCAGCGGTTATTATAAAAGCTTGTCCCGAGGCTTTTTGACAAACACGCTAATGCTGCACCTTGCAACGAACTGTTGCGGCTGAGCAAAGCCGACGTTTAATTACAGGCGCGTAGGCGTGAGAATGAGTCAGAGAAATGAGTGAAATGAAAACGGGTGGGGCAGGAGAATGATAGAGACGATGAAAAAAGTCTGACAAGAAGATCTGAGCGCGTGACGGGCATCGCAACGCTATCATAAACGTCCGTTAATCATTGCGTGCCTTGAATCTGATATCCGAACGTAGGAGTCAAAAGTAGTAAGCGAGCCGAGCGAGCCAAGCCATACAAGAAATATCCCATCCAAGGTCTCCCTCCGGTCTAAAAAGCGCTGCTCGCCGTCATCGCCAATTTTTCCACGAACACGCGTATATACAATTGCAGCATATCACGCGCAACGGTCAACGAGCTAAAATGATATTTGCAAAACAGCGAGGGCGTGTGGCATAAGCGATGTTACACCCTGAAACTAAATACGACTGAAATCGAATCGTGTCCACTGATAGGAGGCCGGTACGCGAAATATAAGCTCCAACTTCCATATTTTATTTATGAAAGCGTTGTTTGGCATTCGAAGCGTCATATAAATACATCGGGCAGCCGTCGCGCGTTCAATCACGCTGTGTCGAAAAAGCGACAGCGGCCATTTAACACCCGAGCTGAAGAGATGCCCCTTTAACGGCAAACGGACCGACTGAAAGACTCAACGATCTCGGCTCGCGCAATGTTGCACATTGCGGATCGCGAGCCGCAAATGTGTACTCATTCTTTCGTCCCGGCCGAGCTCGCTCCCACCCTTTCAGCCTCGCAGCAAACCTTTTTCCCGTCTTGGCGAACAAAAGCGCAGTAACGACGCGTCGTTAATGTAACGAAGTGGCATTGCGAGGAGTGGCATGCTAAAAATTGCCGCGGACTCGGATGTTTATGAGCCCAGCGAGTCCGTATCGCGAGCCACGACAGTTGCACTTATGCCGTGGCTGAGAATGGTTATAAATTATTTGCGCGGGAAAAGCACGCCCGTCTATTCGCAACCGCGCTAGTTACTCGTAACGAGTGCTTGTCGCTTCTTGCATTTCTGACGAATAGGCCGGATTACAAAGTATATGCGACGATTACGTGCTACGTGGTTGCGCGGCGCCGGTGCCTTAAAGCGCGATGACACGAGACTTCCCCCGGCGGTACTTTCTGACTTATTCGACGGAGTTAAGGGTAAATACAGGCTCGGCGAATGTGGCGAAATAATTCGTGCACGCTGTTTGCGCGATATAATTGAAATCAGTTTTCTCGGCGTCTCGAATTTGATGGTCGATTTTGTTTGACCGTGAACGTGAAAGGAAAATTGCTCTTGGCTAGATATCAATTTGTGTCACACGTGACGAACAATGGGTTCCGTTAGGGATGACGCGCCGGTTTGGTTGGTTCCTTTGAAAATTGCTCGGCAAATACGCTGCGCGCACGTCTGTCGCCGAGTTTATCGGAGTTTTAGGAACGTCCATCAAGACGCGCGAGTAACGAGCCATTGTTACCCGCATTCCTTGAGCAACGACAATTATGTCCTTTCGACGACGAAACGATCAATGACTTGCACGGCGCAGCTTCTAATGCCGCTGAAAATGCGACTGCTAAACTATGCTTGCACGTTTCCATGCGCGTGTCTGTTTATGTACATGTCAGATTGACGGGCGAACTTGCTCGTACTGCGAACTTTACTGACCGCCGTATTAAAGACAACCGCAATGCAAACGTTAATTTACGACATACTCATTTGTTAGAACTCCTTTCAATGCCGTACCGTTAAGATCTGTACGTCGTAAAGTAACTCCGCGATACTATCTCGTCGAGCGGAATAAATAGTAATTAAATTCAGGAGTGAATTAAATAATTCCGTCTTCCGCATCGATCAATAAAGTTCCCACCTATCAACAATGTTAAATTACATTAAATTAATTATCCTCGTCGCGCCACGAGACAATAATTGACAATGACCAACGACCAAGTAGCACTTTTTACACGGCAGACTTCGACATTCGCAATTTGATCAATATCGAGAAAGCATCATCGGCTGGTTGCTGGGAGCGGAAAATTAATAAAAACAATAAAAAAGGAAAGGCGCGAATTTTTGTACGATTTCGCGAACCGTTACTTACGGCCGCCGCAATCGCAATTGAAATCTTCCTAATGCAATCTAGGCGCGTGCGATGATCGAACGGGCGGGAAAGGCAGAATCGAAGAATCGCGATAAACATTTCGTTATTATCGGCCTCGCTCGCGCTCGTGCGCGCGCGCGCGCGCACACTGCTTTCTCTCCCGAAGACGAGACCGGAGGATCTTAAACGTTCACATCGGAGAACACACAGGCTGCTGCGCACTTTTCCCGGAAGAGGCCGATCATCCGTAATCACCGATGCAAATCTCACACCTCGGGTTAGGAGCCCAGTACACCGGCGGTCTATTCGTGCCAGACCGGAGAAAGTGCGATTTTCGCATCGGGCACAGTCTCGGGGCCTTGTACGCTCCGTTCGAGAGATAGAAATCGCCTGCCGTCCGTGTTTCGCCTCCTCAGCACGACGGGCAAGAGACGCCGGTCGATCAGGGGGAGCGAGAGAGCAACGAGGAATTAGGTAAAAAAAAGTATCGGCATCATATATAAACGTGCCATACGGTAATCGTTAGCCCGTCGTGCTCCTCTCGGCGTGAGTTATTCGAAGACGTCTCTCCAACTCGGCCAATTACTCCTTGATACGGTCGAGGGTTCATCACCCACGACGCGGACGTGCCGATCTGCCTATAATTTCGAGAAAATCGAATTACCGCTCTCACACGAAACCGGGCTGCAAATTGCGAGCTCGGCGCGGTGCGTTTTCGTCCCCTCATTCCGTTCTCCAAAATCGTCGGCGTCCGAAGTGGAATTGCTGCGTCGGCGGCGGCGGCGGCGGCGGCGGCGGCGGAGGTGGGTGCAATTAAGAGGACGCTTTGAAAGAACAGCCTCGCGCAACGCGTTATCCTAGACGTAGATCAGGCAAGAGTACATACTCCGATGCCGGCGCTACGACGAGCATAGTTTCGCTGAACACGCTCGCGACAGTGAACGCAACGACGGATCACCTTATCGATGCGCACGACGCGTCGTGAGTGGCTGCTTAGCGGCAATTTGCAAATTCGCCGTCTCGCGGGACGATGTATCTTCGACTGACGACAAAGTTTTGTCGGGTCTAGCCGCGGCGCGACGCAACGATTTATCTTATCCGCCCCGTGTCTCCCGATCGCAACGTAATACGCGCGTTATCGATGCATACCAATACATCGGCCGGTATCTTTGCACTGTCGTGCTCAACAAGTGCAGCCAGTCTGCCGCGTGAGGAGAGAGAGTGCATTGCGCGGCACTCGATCCATTACACGCGTATTACCTGCCAATCAGTAATCGATTTGACTACCATGGTAACAGGGATACAGTTTTTTCCCCACCGATAACGAAGAGGGTGGGCGAAAGGGGAGGTCGGGAGAGATAACTGGCAGGCTGCCCGACGATGCACTCGATATTAACTCGATTCGCGCTCATTCCGCAGCTCGGCGGCTAAACGAATTAACCGCGCAAAATGGTAATCATCGATCGTAAACAGCGATGCATGATAAAATGCCGGCGAAACGTTCCTAAGGGCCGCCGGGGGACTGGGGACATTTTTAGAGAATTGAACGGGTGAACGATGTTCGAAATCGGTCGCAGTGGAAAATGTTGATAGATTTTATTAAATAAAGAAAGCGTTGCCGTTTTCAGAGATACACTTCGATCGCTTCTTATTCCGACGCTGGCGTGAAATCCGTTTCTCCGAGCGCTCGCTTGTACTTCCGTAATAGGACCCGTGTCTCGTGCGCGTCAATTACTCAGAGTGGCAAATAGCATCCGCTTAACAGAGATACGCTGCGTATCGAATAGTAATGTCCTCGAGAGTGAGATACCTTTCTCACGAATTAATCAGCGCGCGCGCACGGAGAGTTCCGTGAGGCATCGGCGATGCCTGAGAAACACTGCACCTCGTCGATCGTTCGCGTCTCGTTGCCTCGCGCGATCACACAACACGCGAGGGCTTATTTACGGATATGCGTATCGGGGCGCGGATCGAATGAGGACGAAAAGTCGACGACGCGGACGAAGGAAATCGAAGGCAAAGTGGCTCGAAGTCGGAAGGTTCGCGCAAATGGCAAGTTTCCTCGGTAAAACTCCGCTGGGGATACGCGTGTCTGCAGTTGACGCGAACGCTGTCGAACGTCGGACGACGTTAAAAGATTATCATACCGTAATTGAAAATAACTCGATAGGTGCAGTATGAGGCAAAGGAGCGCGAGCTAATCATCTGACACTCAGTCACAAAGCGGCTGCGCATTCGATTATGATTAAGCAAATTCGAGTTTGATCCGCGACAGCTGGAAATAATGCAGGACTCCCGGTAATTAGATATAAATCAAATTATATTTCAAACCCGACAGCTGTATTTGATAACTGCCAGCGCAGCGTCATGTCAAACGATCAAGTTAATTACGTCCCGCGCGTACATGTGTATACCGAATTTTATCGCGATTGTCCGCGTCGCGGCGGCAAAATATCAGCGCGTGGCGTTCGATAGCGATGTGTAATTGGCCGTGGTTTCAGCGAGCGAACCTAATAACATTCATTACGTGACAGGAAAGTCGGGCGACGTGGGCGCAGAAACGGAGCGCGGCACTTGCAAATACCTAATCGTCTTCTCACCGAAGATAGAGAATCAGCGATTACCGCGGCGATATAAAACGGTCTCGCCTCAATTTCGCGCGTCTCGCCCGCTATCCGTAATTGCGGAACGTTTAAGAAGCGGGTGCGTCTGTAATTTCATGGCACTCGCACGTGTTCCGGATCGACGAGCGCATTGTAACGGCCGACTGTGGCGAATGATTGACACGACGGGTAGCGCGCACCAGGTAGCCGGCATAAAATACCTTCCCATGTCCTTACGAAAAGGATCACACGCCGCGCCAAAAGTGAAGGAGGGCGGCGGGCGTGAAGGGACGAGTGGAGTAGTATGAGGGTGAGGAGGGGGAGGAGAAGCGCGGCAGGCGCTCCACTTCGATCGTTCGTTTATCGGAGTCGGATCTACGGCCCATTTAGAAAGAGATCCTCCTCTGATCTTCGCGGCAGCACGAAATCGGTCGTCGCCCAAAGGTATACCGACCGATCTTAAACGGCTTTACTACTTCCTGACCGGCGCGTCTAATTGCAGACGCCCTCCACTGCGGGAAACGGTGAGCTCCGTCGATTACACGCGCAAAAACACACACAGACACCGACGCGATACGTGCCGGCGTATCGTTCGCTCACATTGCCATAGATGCACACGTGCACGTCCGCGCGATAGATCTATCCGGGCGAGAGGCCACCGGCCGGAGGGATCTGCATTTAAAGACAATAAATTAGATCCATATACGGTCGGTGCAAAACGGGGGTAATTTCGGTTTCCTGCCCGTCCATCTCACCCCCGTCCCGTGGCTCTGCCGTCACTCCACCTTGCCACCCTCCCGACGCTCTGCCGTTCGCGAAAGTGCGGCAAGTGCGCGAAAAGAGGAACTGTTGATTTATCGTATCTTCCCCCGAGGCAACCCCAGGGCCCCGGGGCGCCACGCGGGATGGCCAACGACGGCCAACGACGGTCAACGACGCACCGAGAAGAGAAACAACGGCGTGCAACGCGTATCCCGAAGCGTAACGGCGCACGCTCGCCGCTCGCGTGAGTGTGTTGCGCGAGGCGGCCTTAATGGAAGTCGGAGATCCGCGTATTATCGTCGGGATCTTCGGAAGGCGAGGAGGAGGAGACGGGGAGGGAGAAGATGGAGAACGTGGATGGAAGGAAGGACGTGAAAGAGGCCCCTGCAGATGTACCTTAAAAGGAACCTCCGTGCCGAAATTATCGCCTTCCGCGGTAGGCGCTGAGAGGCCAACGGTATTCGTATTTGGTATTTCGTGTGGTCTACCGTGGCATCGGCGGCGCCCGGCACCAGCGATGGGAAATAATTAGACGGTGAGTGTATTCCGCGCGCGGTTACCGAGGAAAGGAAATGCACGCCGGGTCCGTTTCGACGGCTCGCCGATTTTTGCGCCCTCCTTCACCCCGGGGCCGACTTATAGGTGGTCGTTATTAATTCAAACCGTAAGAATCGTTCATCTCTTAGGACTCTCGGCATCATACGATTGCGTGTCGTCGGAATCTCCGATGTAGTTACCTGAAATTCCTTACCCACGTGCCTGTAGCGTAGCGAGCGACCTTTAATTCCGCCAGGCGTAAGTATGTACGAAGTAAGACCACTCACCGTCGGACACCTGAAAGCATACGAAAATTCCGTGAGAGCCCCTTCGAAACACTTGCACGAATTTAGACGTCTACGTTTCGTCGGCTTTATCCTTACACCCGGTACGTGTAACAGCCCGTTCATCGAGCGAACCGCGAGAATACCTCTCGAACCCCCCGAATAAGAATGCGCCGACTGTGTAGCGTGTTTCTCGCACTGCGGTGCACAGCTTAATTAAACGCATCCGCGTAAGGCGATACTTGTAGCGCGCGGCCCCGGCGACGCTCTTTCTCACGTGGAAATAAGCTTACCGCCCGATGGTGCAAGCGCATCGTAAAAGCTATCGTACAATTATCGTACTATACACCGGTATCGTTGACGTTTATCGTTCAGCCTCCCAACATTTTCATAACCTATTGCTCCGCCAGCGCCGGACCCTGCACGTTCCTACGTGAGCGAGAGTACCGGCGTGCACGTAGAAGGGGTAGTAACCGCAGGAACACGTATACAGACGTGCACCTTAGACTCCCAGCCACGTGCACATATTGCGCGCAACGTAAGGAATCTACCGGACGTACTTGTCCGTTGAGCCGTACGGGCCTATATCGGGGCGAGCCGCATTCTCGTGTTACTCTTACAATAAATTAGCGCGGAGACTAATTTAATGAAGGATAGATCGTCATTATTCAAGTAATCCAATCCCAGACGAGGCCACGATTCTCTCTCGCATGCATGGAATGGCGGCGTTGCAGGCACATGGGTGTGTGTACACGTAGCCGCGATGCGGCCGAGTTGAAGTTACGTTACGAGTCACGTTTATCCTCGCGAAAAGCGCCCTCGCGGCCTAAGGTCCAATTTTCAGCGTAACGTGCCTCAATGCGCGCGCTTTGGCATAATTCGTCCGCGACGTCACGACGTAGTCACGAGGAGTATCGGATACTCCGTCCGCTAGCCGACGTTCGCTTTTTACTCGCGCTCCTACGTCATGAGCCGATTCCTTCAGCCCCAACTGCCGGATCGCCGTAAATATCGACGATGAACGGAGTCTCGGAGTCGGCGGGTTCAATGGTGTGCGTCGACGCTCGATCGTGACCCTGCCAGATGAGACGCCAATTCGATGTTTAATTGGCGCAAACGTACGGCAGTCGAGCGCTCGAGGAACGAGATTTAATGGTTGCGAACGCGTTAATTTATTTACATGCTGCTTTAAATCGCCCTGCCTGCTCAGAGGCGCCGTTCTTCGCGGCAGGGCTACGTCGAGCTGTTGCGAACTCTTCGCGGAGGGAAAGTGCGAAAGATATTTTACGCCGGAAGTTGTTGCATCGTAGAGCGCGCGCGGATCGATCCGATCCTTCGGGCGGAATCTTGGCGCGCACCGTTCGGATTCACAAAGTCGATAAATAATGTATCAGCGAGCGAAACTTTGCCCCGCAATGAATCAACGTGTGTACAGTGGTACACGCGGAAATGCCACGGCGGAGTAAGTTGTCGCGATGTAAATCAGAGGAAGGGACGAATCGGGACGCGCGGAAAACAGAAACTCTCCGGTACCCGTGTCGTGCGAGTAAATCCGCAAAATCGCCGGAACATTACGTGCGAGGCGAGGAGGAAAATGACGAGTGCGACGGTTCTTGTTATTATTGCAAACGGAAACGGAAATAAATATGCAGCATGGACGAACGATGTTTCCAGAAAATTATAAAAACGTCTTATACTCGCGAATGCTAGTTAATGGCTACCGTGAAGCAAGTATTGATATTTTTTTCAACCGCGCCACGAGACTGGACGTTCGGCAAATCGCTGGAATTCCTTCGGCATAATTGCACATTTCAGTTACAAACGAAGGCCTTCAAAGGGGAATCGAGAAATATTTCGAGGGCAAACTACGGCTTACATGAACTCGTTCGATGCCCGTCTGTGGGCGAGCTCGTATTAATATAGTGGCGGCGTTTCACTTTAATAAATTGCGTGAGCGACAATTCGTCCGGTATGCGCCGACGTTTGAATGGCCAGAGAGCTTCATAAGCCGGGGCGTAAAGCTCAAAGCTTTGGAATTGTGTGCGAAGGGTACCATCGAAACATGGCAAACAACGAGAGGACGATGGCGTTTCGATGGAAACCTTAATAATAGGAATCCGATAGGCGTGTCTCTCGTCTCTCTTCGGTATTGGAATCTCTCACTGTATATATAGTATATGCCGTTTGTGTATACGCATACGTATATGTATGTATATACGCTTGATAGGTATGAGGATATATAGTATATACATATGTCCGTGTATGTGTGAATATATATATATACATATATGCGCCTTCTGTGTGTGATACGAACGAAATATATCGTAAAATGCGCGAGTGAAATATTTCGGATTAAAGCTGCCAGCGATAAAGGGAAAGTCGAAAGGACGAGTAACAAGCCGACGAGGACGACAGACAATGTTGCCCGAGCGCGAAAGATGGATCAGCTATGGTGGCGTATTGATAACGAGTTGCCAGATGCGTTCACTGCCTTCAACGCGCGCCGTACATTCAATGTTTGCCATTGTTTCGCCCTCCCAATTTCACGTGGACATTTCCCGTAAAATCGGCGAGCCTGCCAATTATGACATCGGACGAAAAATATTAGAATAGGAAACTTCGAAATCAGTACGCGAAACACTTCTGATACAACATGAGTATTGCAACATTTTTTTGTAGCCCTCATCTAAAATACGTATCAAATATCCGTTTTAAAACGTTCGTAATCATCCGCCGCGTGACAAATGTTCACAGACGCACTTCGCCGCCGGCAGGAACAATCGTGTTGAAGGATATGTAATGCTGTTTTTTGTTGTGTTGCGTCGGAACAACTCCAATTTCGTTCCACATTATGGTCGTTGACCCCGTATCGAGTTTCCGGGAGTAATCGTGTACAAAGTCTATCCTCGCATCGTTGGGGAGAACAGAGGTCGCTGTAATTATTCCTAGTTCTCATCTTCCTAGATTCCTAAGAATAACAAAGGGTCCGAAGGGAAGAAGGAAGGGGTCGCCGGTAATGCGGCCACGTCTCCGTGGGCCACAAACGAAAAATAATAATAGTCCTTAAAAGAGGGCTTCCGCAGCTCTTGTGAAGTTTCCTTTGAGGGGTTTTGACGGGTCGTGAATGCGCGAGGTGTTCTGCGTTATGGTTTATGATGAATATGTCGTATCGTGTTACCCGGCCAATGGTTTCTTTTCCCTTTCTTTCTACGCCCTACCCGAATAATTCTCCTTCCTGTTGCTCGCTCCCCCCCCCCCCCCTTCCCCTCGCCACGAGAACACCGAGTTTGCGGTACTTTTACGTGCGTTCTTCCTTCATTTTCAAGAATCCACGCCTAACAATATCGATTATTCTATAGTCTACATGTAGTGCGCAAAAGAAATCCTAGCGTAGTAAAGCGTGGAGCGGCTAGAATGACGTGGTCTAGAAAGCGGTGGAAAGCATGGAATTCTGTGAAACCGTACGCATGTCGCGCCACCTCATACATTCCGCGGAAAGATCAAATCAATATCAACGCGTCGGCGCTCCTTTTTTACGCACTGCTCGCGTAACTCCTCCGCGCCGGCAGTAAACTAAATATAAACATGAAATAGTGGCCATCAGTGTCTCTCTTATATTCCCCTATGAAACACGCATGGACGAAAAGGAGCTCATATAATGTATATTGGCATCATAAGTCTACCATCCAGCGCTCTCGTAAAATTCGTGCCACTTTTATCGTAACTTGTAAAATCGCGCGGCACTAAGGCAAGCCATCCGCGAACAGGAGAGGGCGGCGTAAAATTCTTCCTTTCCAGAGTTAACAAAAGAGACACGCTCGTATTCCGTCGGGAAGATGCTGCCGATGATCGAGATGGAGACGTGCCGATGCCGATGTGAGAATTACTTTTCGAGTAAAGTGCAGCGCGAAGAAGCGGGGGGGAGCGTTGAGCGACAGTTACTTTGAAATATATAGTCATTACCGACATAATATGAAATGCCTAAGGAGTCTATAAAGCGTTAACTTCATCGCCATGGCACACGGAGTACAGGTATTCGTGAAGCAGTCCGAAAAAGAATTGACAGCAGCAGACATAAGCTTTCTAGACAGGACGAGGGCTGAAAAGAAGCGGTACAGAGTGTACGTAATAATTAATACCACCTAAGCCGAGAACTATATACTTCGTCGGCTATCTCAGCTGATCGCTTAAACTCCCGACGCGATTCATATTAAATACCTCCACGCGCTTTCATCCCTACGGCGTAAAGAGCGCTTAAGGCGCATCGCGTTTATCTTCCGCGCCAATAACATCGGCAAGACTACTTTCAGGCACGATCCCGCATCGATATTAATCACGCCCCAACGTAACGGGTCACGTTCGGCCGCACGTTCGGCCGGGCCGGATGTTTCTGTGCATGCGAAAGAGTCCGGACGTCGTCGTATCATTGGAAAGTTTTCGCACGTCACGTCTTATCGCGCACCGCGCTTCGACGTCCGCTAATACAACACGATGGCCCTGAATATGGTTCAGTGAATTCTTCATGCTCGAACGGCCGGGGACCTGCTCTTAAGGCGAATCTCAGGACAGTAGTTCGCTACCGGTTATCCGTATACCTGGATCCCCGGGCTCGAGGGCCGACGTGTATCTCCTCGCGCTGATTGTGTTGTCGTTTATCTGCATCCTTTTGCGCAACGGCGACCGCGACGTATCACGCAGGTGCAACGGGAGATCTTGGAGACTGGTTTTCGCCCCGATCGTCCGCGGGCAATCTCCGACGTGAATATTTCTTACTTTGTGGCAGCTGAGAGAGAGAGAGAGAGAGAGAGGAAGGCGATTGTACGCGCGTGTTCGTGCGGAATAAACTAGCACGGCTCTGCTGACGGATTATGTGCGAAAGAACCCGGCCAGCGGGAAACAAGAGTACCGTGGACCTGACAACTATCGGCCGACATTCTATCCGATCAATTGATCAATTATAGAGCAGTAAAAGAAAGTCACGCGCGGATCCTTGATGACGCAATGCCGAATTAATTTCGAACATCTGACGTGAGTGGATTCCCGTGTAATTCTTACGTCTCTCTCGCGGACCAGACGCCCGGGCTCTATTTGTATCCGTTAAAAGGGCCGGCGATAACACAGATTTTTCGACTGTCTCTGCCTGGCAGTTCCAATGCGCTTCCACGCTGCCTTCAATCCATTTTACTTTTCTCTCGGCCGTCACCCAAAGTGTCGGCCTGATTGATGCATCGGTCCGTGAAGCAGCATTCCGAAGGGTAGACAGACCCGACACGTTATTTATCGCCGACGGGACGCACTGATTTAATTGAGTGGAAATTAAGTAGAGCGCTGTGTCTACGTCCGAAATCGTGAGAGTCAAAATCGTCCCCGTTCCTTACCGAGCCCCACGGTCGCGCGCTATTGTTATAAACCCGACACGAAAATTGCCGTCGCGAACTTTTTCCATTGCATATTCATGCCGCCCGCCTTAGCGAGAATTATCCCCCGGCCGTTGTCACTGGGAATACACTCGTCGCAATCTGCACACCAAATTGCGGAAAGATTAAAAAATTGCACGTCCCCGGTCTTCCCGCGCCTGACGATGTGCAGCAGCTCAGAATGCAATTTTCAGACAGAAATGTTTCAGCTTCACGAATCTGATATTGCGAGAACGAGCTTTTCCGTTAACGCGACTTTATGAACATTTCTACTGCAACGGCGAGAAAGATAGAGAGAGGCAGCTGCAATTCTACGTTTCGCCGTGCATGATCTCAGCGTCGTTCAGTCGGCCAACGTCAACGTGCCGACTGTTCTTGCATGTCAAAAAAGAACTGACATCTCGGCCGCCGCGGACCTCTGAGGAAGATCTCTCAACCGCTATTTTCGATTAACGCGCACAAATAACCCATACCCGCTCCCCGATTTTCGTCCCAAGTAGGGTGAAAAAACTGCCTGCGGTGGACGGAAAGCACCCGAACGTCCCGAACGGATGGTCGGACAGGGGCGCACAGTGTCGAAGACAGTTCTGCGAGTTCTCGAATTGCGATTGTGATGACGCGACGACGATCGATTCGCGCATCTCCAAATCACTCGGACTTAGCATATCAAAGGAGGGCATATATCGACTTAGATGGAGAGCGGCGACCCTCGAATCGTCGGCTGGCGCCGTCGGTCAGAAGGGAACTCAATATCCCCCTGGAAATACCACGGGAAATGTGAAATTCAGAAAATACATAGATACGACTCGGCGCAAGCTCGGTCCTGGGGAGTCGAAGCAGTCAGCTAGCCTCCGGTCAAGCGAACCGTAAATATGCGGCCGCCTGTAGTCGACAAATCACGTTCCTGAGCGCACACACGCGCGCGCTCACGTTCGTGGGTGCCCGCGTCTATGTAGCCGGGCACGCATCCGGCGAGAGTGGAAAATAGTCAGCTACACGGCTAGATAGATAGAGTCGGCAATAAATCGAATGCGGCCGGCCGTTTTATTAAAAGGAATATCTTTTTACTCGGAAATTCAGTTAGCCCGTCCCATGGCGTGTGCCTGCTCTAAACGGAATTTGATGACAAAAACAATCGCGGAGCTTTCGTGGGGTCAATTTGGAAAATGTCGGGGGGTTTATTCTTCCGTACGTGCCGAGCGAGTATAAAAGTTCGTGGGTATTGGTCAACGGTCGAAAGTCGCACAAATGTTTTCTTGCCAGGCGAGTGTAGGGGCTCAGGAAAAGTCTTTGAAAGAGAACGAAGTAATTGGATTGAGACAAAGAGCGGTGACGACTGTAAGCGAGAATGTGACGATTGCTTGATTACCCTTTAAGAGACTCCGGAAAACTGCGGACGCCGACCGAATAAATCCCGTAACCGTGACGTCGGCTTTTCATCGGCAGAGAGGACTAAAGCCACATCAATATTTGCAAAGGTCTAATGGAGTGTCTTTTGTTCCCAAAAGCCTCGTTAGCGCCATTCGACTCCTCAATGCTGCGTGGGATGACGAATGGTTTCAACGTGAATCCGAAATATTTATTTGTTGTTCATGCGCGTCCGTTCGAGGATCAGACGAACGACCACGTCAATCTGTCAATCAATACGTGAAAGAGCATAATGGCGATGCTCTCTTGCGAATGATTAATTAAGGTATATATCTCGAACTAATACGTGGTTCGTTAGTGCCGCACGATGCGTTGCATTTTTATGGAAATCACACATCATGAGGCTGACGATGACGCGGAAGCAGGCGAAAGTATCGCGTCGTTCGCCGATGGCAGAGTTCTATCAATACGTAAAAGGGTCTAATGGAGCCTTCGACTGGTCAATCAAAATATTCACTCGCCGCGTCAAATATTGATGTGCCGGCATAAAAAATTCAACGCGTCGTCGTAGTCAGACTCGTCCACGCACGGCCACAGCCGGGCAACGATCCCACGACTTCCGAGTTTCCTAAAACCATAAAAGTAACATTAAACAGCGCGCGCGTGCGCTCGCCATTTGTCACAATTAGTCACCAGTTCGTCCCTCATAATATAACATCGGCGTGTGCGAATGTATCGAGCAAACACGCCAACTTTTCGGCGAACCGTTCGATCACTCTCGGCGCGTTTATTTCGTTTGCAAAGAGAGAGAGAGAGAGAGGGCGGACGACGGGTGGAACTCGAAAAATCACGCCTCGGGCGATAAACATGATAATCAAATTCCGGCTGACCGAATGTTAATTCAGCGAGTCGTGATCGCGCATTCGGCCGACTCCGACGAAACTCGCCCGCTTCCCGTTTTACCTCGGAACGGTCGACGTCGTGTGTACAACAGAAACTGAAGACGAAGAGGCACGAACGCAAGTACGCCCCGGCTCGCACTAACGGTGGCCATTTGATTGTCGAAAATGAAAATCTAAAGTCAGCCGTAATCCCATGGCGCATAACTTCGCGATCAACGTTGGACGGTAAATGCACGGCGCTGGTACCCGCGACATAACCTTTACCGCCGCGGCGTCCCGTCAACTGTGCCGCAATCTACATAACCGTGAGCTCATTACCTTTTAATTACCAGCCCCGGCGGCAGTCGCGATGATTTTCATTGCCACTGAAACTCATCTACCGCCGCGGCTTGCGGGACAATGGACGGGACTTTTCCTCGGCAACGTAACACGCCCATTAATTTCGCCGCTAACTCCGCCGGCAAGGTAACGATAATTCTCTCGGTGCGCGTGACATCAAGGGGCAAAATAACCGCATTGTACGCGCGCGCACACACATGCGGGAGGAGCGGAGGCTACGTTTGCATAAGGGCGGCCCCCGTAAATACGTCCGCGATATCGTGCCACTGCTCGCGTCCGTTTGTTTCGGACGGACTTTCGAAGCGATTAGCGAGAGGTTGACGGGGACGAAAAAAGGATTGCCATGCGAGCTTTAATTGGCGTGGATGAGAGCGCGTTTTGGCGTACTTAGATTGTCCCGCCGATAGCCACTTCCGAGAGACGTCTCTCGCGCGGGGCGCGATAATATACACGTCCCGGAGCAAATTAGCTCCGGGGATACTTGAAACTGAAAACTGCCTGGAGAGTTCGCTAATGGAGCAGAAACACGATCGGCCGGAGCGGGAGCGGGAGCGGGATCGGGATCGCGGTTGCGCGCCGATTTCATGCCGTCTCGCAGCCGACACCGAAGGGCTTTCCAAGAATCTCCCCACCGCGCTGACTATTTCTTGCACGGATATTATACAATCCAGCCACGCCGGAGCGTCGAGTCGAGCGAAGGTGTCGAGGGGCGGGAGGAAAATTATGTCGAGGGCTGAAAGGACAAAATCGCGTGGACAAGGGAGAGACGTAACAGGATGTCCACTGGCTAATGATGGTAATCGCGCGAGGAAGGCATAATGTCTTTGTTTGAAGGGCTCGACCTGCCAAGAGACAACGCGTGGAACATTGCGAAGAAAAGAACGGGAGAGAAGGAGAAACGGTGGGGGATGAAGAGAGACAGCGTGCGTACGGCTGAAGGATGGAAGGAAGACGCAAAGAGCGAATAAAGAGAGAAGCGCGGAGAAAGAAGAGACGATGGTGGTGGCGCGAGACGGGGGTGAAGGAGGAGGCTTGGCACGTATGATTATACACCATCACGTACGATTATGGTCGCTCGCCCGTGCGAGACCGGCGAACACGGCGCATTATAAGCTTATCGTAGGCGCATAAGATAGGGTACGGCCGCTAAATTGAGATAGAAGTGAGCGCGGAGGCCTGAGAGCGATAGGTGGCAGGTCAAATCGGCCCGACCGCGGCACGGTAACAGACGTAGGCAGGGCCAAAGAATAGACGCGCGGGAAACAGGGCTGGGCGACAGGACGAGCACGACGGAGACAAAGGACACGGCGAGCGGGAGCGGCGACGAAGACGGCGAATCCTAATTAACGGCATTGATCCGTACTCATTTGCATACGTAAACAGAGGGGTCGGTAGGCGCACTCAGATTCTTGCTAAATCCGATAGCGATTCTCTCTCGCTGTCTGCGAGAAGGGAGTCCCTTTGGTGGTGGAGAGCGCGGCCGAATACTGACGCCACTTTCCACCGGGGAAACGAACGTACACCCTCGCACCCGGCTCTCCGTCTCAGACACGTACTCCAGTGTACACGGACGGACGTGTACGGCGGTGGATACACATAGATACGCGTGCACTCACACGACGATGGGGCGGACGCCTTGATCGAGCTGCGGCAGAAATGAAAATGAAATCCAGCATGGCGGTAGGGTAGTCATCGTACCACCGACGCTGAGATTGCCGTTGCTATCTCTCTCTTGCTCCTGCCCGTCTCTTATACCTTCCCTTTCGCGTTTGTCTCTGTCCGGCCCACTTATTTTCTCCACTTTCCCGTCTTCTTTCCTTCCTCTTTGCCCTCGCTCACTCACTCGCCCGTTTGCTCCCTTCTACTTTCTCCCCCTGCCGCCAGCCCGCTCACTCTCTTTTCGTTGTGTAAACTTCATCTCTCTTCCCTTTCGTTCGCTGTGAGCCCTTTCGACACCTTCCATTAGTTGGCGGGTGCGCCGAAGGGTTTAAGGAGCAGGTTTTATCGGCGAATTGCGAACTGTCTTTGCTCGGTTCGTTCGACGAGTCGAAGTAAACTGCGGGGACTCGGCCGGTTTTCAGGAACGAAATTCACCATTCAACTGCTTCACTCACGCCATCCGTATTCCGTCGTTACCGCTGTCTTTTTCTCCTTCGTTTCTTCGTCTCCCGTCAACGTACCCGTGAACACGCGTAATGGAATACAGGCCCTCTTCTTTACTTTCACATGCAAGACGCGCAAGCGGATTCGACATTACCGAAATCTTGACGCACGGACGTTGAGGCAACTTCACGGAATAATAGACAAAAATCGTTGCTTCGAATTCGATCAATTCTGAATGCAAATAATTACGGATAATCCCGTAGCTGAAGGAACGACGAACAGAGTGTCGTCGCATTTATAAGGAGGCGAGCAAATAGGAAGCGGTGCTGAATTCCCGTAATACGGGTCTGTCGTGATCAAAGCCATTGGGCAAGGAGGAGAACGCCGGCAGGTAGTTTACAGTTGCATTCAGGGGCCACGAAGAAGAATGGTAGCAACGATTTACCTGGGTGGGGTGGTTTAATGCTCCTCTTCGATCACCGTTCACGAGGGCGGGGAGGGCCCAGGAGCTACGGGGATGTTTTTCCGTGGGAATTGGAGAGGAAAACAATCTTGGGAAACGTTTGCACCTTCATGCGAATCGGGCACGCAATCGATACCATCGAGAGTATATTTTTTGCCCTCGCAGCCGCTTACCCTTCTTATGAAGGAACATCATCGCGAGAGGCGGCAGGAAAACATGTAATTACCCCGGTAACTCACGATTTACCGGCCAACTTTGGCATGCGCGTCACGCACGTAGGGAACAACGCTACGACGTCCTTATCCGCGTTCATGCACTTCCTATAATTGCCCGGTAAACATAGATAGCGTATGAGAGTTATTACGCGAAAACCGTTGCATTCGGCGATCCCACATGCTCGCCCTTTAAAGCGGACCGCGCGTGCGGTACGACAATTTCACTTTTATCGCGTCTCTCACACCTTTCCTCGCACTCCCCGATTGCATTCAACATAAATGCGGCGAGATGCATAATACAGCGGTCGGCCGATTCGACGTATCCGGTGCGCGCTCCATCTTTTTTACTTTCTCCCTCGGATTGAAAATCCGCGCGGATGCCGGAATTACGAGGACCGGCGCTCGAGAGGGACGCGAGGCCGAAAGAAGTGTGAGAGGAGTAGCAAGAAGAAAGAAGAGAGAAGAGAGAGGAAGAGAGAGAGACGGGGTGCCGACGGACGGCTGTCACAATTTCCGGGTTTCAATATTGACGGCTGCGGAGAGCCGGGCGGGCGCGTTATCCAATGTGCAAACTTTCGCCTGTATTTTAATTTCGCGACGCTCAATATGCCATCGCCAACGTCGACGCCCGACGCCGACGCTCGACGCCGTTCTTCGTTCGTCGTCGGCGCTGGCGAGCGTCGTCGTCGACGTCGCCGCGGAGAGTTTGCAATAACAGTTTAATCCCCGGTGATGAGAGACTGAAGGTCCTTCAACCCATCCTCCACCCCTCGCCCCTCACCATTTACCCCGTCCTCTCTCTTGCTCACGGGATAGCGCACTTCAATCACGGCATGTGTTTGATTTGCCGCTATCCAAGACGCAGCCCCAACCGGTAATAATCGATAAGTCTCCCTTTTTATAGTCTGCTTCCTGTCTACGCAGTAATTGTTCCAGGTAGTGTCCCTTTATGAGAGCGGGCACTCATCTCGATTCTGCTCTTTTGAAGGGCGAGCGCGATAATATTCCCCTCTTCGACGAGAACTCGAGAATATCTTCGAGATTATCGTTCTTTCTGCGAGGAGGTTGCATTGTCGAGGCGCTCTTATCTCGAACCGGCGAGCGCCACGATAATAATCCACGATCGTGCGACATTTTATCCGGACGTCTTTGCCCCCCGCGCTATTAGCGAGTGGCGAAGAGCCTTGCGTTAAAGGTTCATCCCTTTCAGTATTCGCTGTCTAGACGGTTATAGTACTCCGCGACACCTCCCCGATGGCACACGCGACGTGCCGGCATTATTTCATAATTCTCGAATATGCCCGATACCATTGAGATACTGAACTGAAACCGTATTGTATTACGCGCCATAATATCGTGGTTATAATTACTACGTTCCGTAGCGTTCCGGAGTGAGCCACCCTCTAATATATAAAATACTCGGCGCACGCATAAATGACAATCACTTACTACCGGTATCAGCTCTTTATTCGTCGCTTTCATTATCGCAGCCCCATCGGTTTGCAATTACCGACACTTTAGCCCTAACAAAGGTCGGCGATTAAGAGTACGCAGCGGCCGATAAGCGTCCGCAAGCGTGGAACGACAGACTGCTGGCGAGCCGCGTGCACCGCGCTGTTCCACCCACGGAATGCGGCACGCATTTTATTCGACGTGCGTTCAGCACGACACGGCTTTCAAACTTTCGAGGCACGCGTTTGCGCGTCGTACACAGGGCGATGCAGACGACGACGATGAAGGTGGCAAAGGCCGGCGTGGGTGGAGCTTCCGAATCTATATCGTACGAGTTAAACGTTCAATAATTTCAGCCTCGCGCAATCGATTTGTAACTTCTAACAGTCTCGCTCTTAATGCTCGGTAATTAGGGGTGCTTTAAGGGCAAGCCGATATCACGAAGCTCGGTCTACGCTGGCCAGCCTGTGCGAACACATGCACCTTCTCGCGACCCGCGAGGAATTTTAGCACGCACTCAGCGAACGTCGCTCCGTCAGAGTTTTGTCGAGCGTGCGCGAAGCCCTACTCGGAGGCACGCGCTCGACCTGGCCTGCAACAAATCTATAAACGTAATGTTCAATAATGTTACCCCTCGCGAAAGCGACGTCGCGTGACCGCACGACACCCTCGACATGCGAACTCTGCCGCTAACACGCACCCGCCCATGTCGTATTGCCGTTTGCTGCGGCAAGGTGTACGGCCGCGCAAGAGGTACGACCACGAGCACGACGACGATCATCGACACTTGCCATCGGCCAGTCACCGGAGTCGTCGATCGAGTGTCGCGACTCGCCGTCGACTTCTGCACTAACAGATAAGCGGCTTGCCGCCCTCCAAACGTTCCTCGTTTAGCAATTAAGCCTTTTAAGCCTGACAGATGTTTAATCGCTGATGGCTCGGCGCACGGAAAGTGCGGCGGGGCGCATGTAAAGTAGCAATTGCAGGGAGATGTGAGGTATCGGGCGCGTTTGTTACCAGCAGCTTAGGTCGCCGCAGCTACTACTATTCTACATTCTACCTGCGGAGAGTTCTTAAAAGACTGTAAGAAGCGCCGCGGCGTAATTTATTAGAACGAACAAACACGGCGCGCCGTAATAAAGCGGCACGGAACGAGAGCGGCGCGGGGGGTAGGAAAAGAGGAAAAGATGACGAAGGGCAGCCTCTGCAGTGCACTTGGCAGGGAAGAAGGAAGCAGGAAGGGAGAGTGGAAGGAAAGACAGGCAGGCTAACCTTTATGAGGCGAAGCAGTGGCGCGGCGCGGGAGGTGGAAATATATGAGTTTCGCGGTACCCTCGGCCTCGGTCTCCTTCGATTTAAGCATTTGTCTCGCGCCAAATAACGCGTGTTATTTCGGCTAAGAGACAATAAAGTGCACATGTTAAGTTTCGCTGGCCCCGTCCTCTGCCTTTCGTCCCTACGGTATATACACCCTTCCGCCCCCCATACGAAGGAAGCACCGAAGCACACGAGCACCCTGAACAGATGGTTTTTCCAACGATATCCTACCGAATTCAACGTATTTCCAGTTGTCTTCCGTGCTGATGTAGAGAACGCTGCTTCCGCGGCAGTGCGAGCGACGGAGAGAGTTCGAGTGGTGGAGGTGCTGGCTGCTGGGGGATATAAACGTCTTGATGTATCGCGGGATGGGGGAACTTTGGCACCGTCGCGGTAACTTTGGCAGATCGTGAATAATATTATTTCTTTTCACGCTGGAGGCTGTCGGTATCGACGACCTCTTCTTTCCCCCTTACACCCACCACCCACCCGTCCTTCTTCTCTGTCATGCGTTCCATCTTTCTCTCCCTCTCTCCATCTTCCGTTTTCCCTTGCGGCCCAACGACGACGCCCATTTCGTGCCTTCGTGGGTGAATCTGAGTGCTCGTCGAAATTTATGCACTCGGTGGATGCCCGGGTGGATACGCGCTCGTGTGTATGGGTCTCGCGGATAAGGAGGGGAAAGACACGTGGGCAGATGCGGATCGAGTTACCCTAAATCATCTCCGACTTGTCGTTAGCATCGACGGGGCGAGGCTCCGTTTTCAGTCGATCGGCAAAATATCGCGTCGTATCGAGGAAATATTTTGTAGGGTCAAACACGACTCTATTTTTTTTTAAATGCGCAACAAGTTCCGGTGATTAAGACGCCCGAGAGTGATGCTGCTGCGTGCGATTCGTGTTGCGCGGAGTACGTTGCAGACGCTTGACATTTAATTCGCGTTACGTAAGTATACATCGATTCTCCATCCTAGCTCATTAGAGATATTTATGATGGACGTTATAGGATTCTGTATATTTCGCCGGAACTATCGGCGCATTGGCGAGGCATTCATCGCTCGGCCCTCTCGGTCAGAGTGAGATTCAGGAGAAAATGATTCTCCTCGCCTCATTATCCGCCATTACCTGCGTGGGCTCCGCTCGCGCTACACTCTTGACGGTCAAATTAACAATGCCGATGCTGCCGCGCTGGTAGCCACACAGTACCTTATTCAGAATGTCAGACTTTCTGCCTTTCACCGCGACCATTGTCTCTGGCGATTCCACGCTCGACTACCCGATTACAGAAAATTCCTCGTGTCGCGTGCATACGTACTTACACACGCATGCATGCAACATTCACCTCTCTCCCCCTCTCGTCGATCTCTGAATCTGCATTGGCCACCTGAAAGATCGCTTTCTCATCGGCAACGACAATGTCCCCACGTCCCATCGGCCTCATTTTACGGCCAGCATTACATTCTGTGACGATGCCTCGCGAGCCACGCAGACTCGGATCACAATTAGAAAATTGGCATGAAGGAATGCGGCTCATGTCATGTTACAATTACGGCTGGGCCGAATCATCGGCGAGGCATTCGCTCGTTGGGCTCGCCCTTTCGGCTTGCGGCCGAGGAGAGAATTATTCGCCTCGGCTCATTATCCGCCGGCGCCGATTTACCGGCGTGGAATTCGCCGACACCCGCCCTGCCTCTCTCGCTCGCTCTCCCTCTCCATCCACCTCCGCTCTCTTCTCTCGCTCGACGCTTCATTTTCCACGAAACCGGAGATTACTGGCGCTGCCACGACGCTTCGTTCCCACACGACCGAGTGGAATTTGATTTCTGAGTTCCTCCTACGTGTGCACTCGCCCTGTCCCCCTGAGCTTAACCCCCCACGTCGATTCTCCACCCCCACGTATACCTCCCTCGCGGTCAAGAAACGTACGGATTCCCTGCGCGGGACGAATATACGAAGTTAAGGTCAATCGGGGGAAGTAGGCTTTTACCCGGTCATCGAGTCCTGTCGACTCCAGTTCGTCGACGACCCTTGATGACTTCCGGCGCACTACGGAAACACGGTTACTCGCAGGCTGATGATGAAACATCTTCGTCCCGTCCAATCCGACGCTTATCACGTTTCAGCGGACTCCGGTAATATGCTCAACGTTTTACGAGCGAGTCAGGATCCTTTTACTTTCTCTCATTCAGTTGCTCAGGTGGTGTTCGTTGCATTCTCGATGCGTCGGCTGTGCTTTTGAGTTCAAATCGACGACGACGACGACGTTGAAGCGTGCGTATCGTAAGGAACGTGTAAGCCCGGTCGATCGGGTAAAGCCCGAGAAATACGATTACTTTAAGCGGAATTGGGCATACATTGTTCTCCCGAAAGTAGCGTTTATGGTATCAGAGGGGGATCAGTGTACTTTATGTTGACCGCGGAAAGGAGTTTGAAGGTAGGAAGAATGGGGGTAAGAGAGGTTGAGAAACCCCTTGGCCTCGCCTTGGCCATTTTCTTGCTCGTGCGGGCCGAGTCGTGAGTTTATCCCATTGAATCAATATGTACCCAAGGACGCCTGAGAGACCGGCTCGTAATCCCAGGTAAATTACACTGTCTCCCCCCTTTCTGTCTCTCTCTCTTTCTCTCTCTCCCTCCTCTCTCTTTATAGAGCACTCCATTTACCCGGTGCGTTGGTAAATTCGTTAATGACACTTACGAAATCGTTCTTAACGTAGTAAATTCCGGAACACAAGTACGAGGGCGAAATCAGTGTAAACTTCGCCGTTAAACGAGGTACCAATTTGTCAAATCCCGACGTTCGCGTTCCTTCGTTTCGCGAATCTATTTGCCTAGGATAATGACGGATATTCTTTAAATTGGAAAATAGACGAACGCATTAGAAGGAGTTAAGGGATGGAGGCGTGTAATGACTAACGAGGGATTCTGGCGCATACTTTAACGAGAAACTATGTCAACCCCCGATCCAATGAATTACACCAATTACTCGTCTCACGTCCCTGCATTCACAATTAATGACCGACCATTAAATTACTGATAAACCCATGAGCGAAGGAAGTTTGTCTTCCTTAGGAGTATATACATCCCCCGTACACGGAAGAAGTTCCTTGTCGATGTTCTCGCGAAAAAGCAGGCAGCCCCGGCGAGCTTTTAACAGAGGCATTCATTAACTTTACCAGAGACGCGTAGAGATTAATTACAGCTGCGTAAATACACCCCTCTTCGCAGCAATCCAATCGTCTAACAACAATTCGTAAGTAGCCGTTCAGCATCCACAACCGGAGTTTGCTGAACTCATGAAAAAAAATTTTCCCTGAGCGCAAATGCGCTATTTGCACTCCACCGCGGGCAATTGAGAGAATGAAATGATTAAAATCGAAGGCACTCTTACCAGATTTTCGCACTGTCTCTCCGAATTCTACGGATTTTATCTGTCGCAGCACGTCTTTCTTGGGCGTCCCGTTCGACATCCTTTGGAACTTCCGATAAAAGTCTGCGAGAGAAGCGGAGTCTCTTGTCGGAGAATCGCATATTCGCCCTGGAAGAGGTGGACAAGGGTCGCAGATAAGTGTGCGTGTATCGCCCTTCGTGAACGAGAGGCCTCGAAACCTCTTCTGCCCCGTCATTGGGAGGCTATCTATCTGACCAGCGAGGCATGCATACCTCAGACTACGCAGAAAGACGTTCGTCCCACCCCTCATAATGGACTGCGGGGCGTAATGCACCCAGATCCCTTTTCATTATTTTATGGTAATAACGTCTGCGCCGTCCTGCTCCTCCTTCGGCGTCCACCCGAGCACGTCTTCCATTTCCAGATCGCGTAAGAATAACCACGCCGGAGTATCCCTCTCTTCCTCGGTCCCTCCTTTTCCGGCACGCCAGTCAGTGCCTTTCTTCTCGCTCGCTTCGTTCGCTTCCCGCAGGAAGCTGCGATCGCGTTCTCGCTCGCGCGCGCGCGTCTCGTCAAGAACGAATCCTCGCCTCTCGTTATTACGACGACGGACAAAAAGGTACGAGGCCGATATCGTGACTCGCCGAAAGAGAGGCTTATCAATCAATAAACGCGGAATATAGGCCGAATTAGAAGTGGCCGGACAATTCCCCAAGGCGAGGGGTGACTGTGGGTTCGGGCACGGTACGTGAGCACGTTGCTGACCGCTCTGGACGCTTCGGCGAAGGAGAGTGCACCCATCGTTCTTTTCCAATAGGGAACGTGAGACTCGTTTCAAGTCCGCGGTCCTGCCAAATCCCGAACAGATTTCGGGGTGTAGGCACTCCTGCGAACCATTCGTCTTCGATTCCATCAATATGTGACGCACGACGCTCTCTGGACGGTGTATTATTCGCTTCTCGGCCCGTGGTCTCGGGGAGGAAAAATCATGGGCGCAGGTATATCGTACATTGTGCGTGCCATGTGTGAGCCGGGCATAGTTCATGGTTTCGTTGATGTTACTGTGCCCATGAACATTATTATTGTTTAGGAATTACGAACAGTCATGACTTGTATTTTTCGGCTGAAATATGAAGATTGTTTAATGAAGTTGTCGGTTATAGAGACGTGAAAATGTCGGGAATCCCTGCATCGCCGACATTTTCTTAATCAAGGTACCCCTTCCGTCTATCACGCACTAGAGGAGATGATACGCGTGAATTAATCCGTCGCTAACTGTGGGTACGTGCAGGCAACGCCTCAATGCGAGATTAGAAACTGCGCCGAATCGACCGACGAGGTAGACCCTTTAAATTGAATTGATACTGTCGTTCGAGCAGTCAGTCAGCAGGCATTTTGAATAATTTAGGGTGCTCCCCGCGCTCTATTTCGAGACAGGCGACCGTCGGAGTGGAGGTTTATTTCTGATTACATCGACGAAAGGGGAGAGAAGAGATGTATATACGAGAAACGTCAAAAGATCAATTTGAAGTGCATGAAGCCGGAAGTCCTCGGAGACACGTTCTGCCACGTTTCTTCCCAATTACATTTCCAACGATGACTTACATATGACTGGCCCCCCTCAACGTATATCACGCACGCACTCGCAAGCGTCTAACAGCGCTCGCATGGCAGCGATTTTCTCGCGCATTTTCCTGCCGCGACAACTTTTAGGATGACAAAAAAATGCGACGCTGCCCGAAGGCTCCCGAGCGTTCATCCTCCTCGGGCAGAAATTCCGGCAGCTCTTCCCGAAACAGCGCATTCGGTCGGGTGAGATTGTCGACGCCGGGCTCAAATCAAGACGCTGCCTAATCCAATCAGGGATGGTAATTGCGTGCGTAGCTCGGGGGCAGCAAAGCCATCGGGGGAGGAGAAGGGGACGACGGGGGCTGCAGGCAACCGTGAGGGGTGAGTCAGAGTTCACCCCTTGGTGGTGCGCAAGCCCGTTTGCTCGTCGGTACGTACCTAAATCAACCGTTTCCATGATGCCGACGTGCTGCGCAAATATTTCGACGATTAAAGAGACCGGCTACGGCGTATTGACTCTTTACGCGGCGCGCAAAAAATTATTTAATCCCGATTTAGCTGGCGCGATCACGTGCCCCGGCGAGACACGCACGTCGCCGAAACGCTCCACTAACCCGACAACCAATCGTTTCGCAATATTTCACGGCAGCGCGCTCCGGGGCTGTTACTGTTCGCCGGTGGCACTCGACCTTCGGAAAATCTAATTACAGAGCGCGATGCGCAATTTATGTTTGTCGCCGTCGCGAACTTCGTCGAATACGTTGCCGAGAATTAATGGTTACTCTCGGGCAATTTGTAAAAAGGTACATGCGCCGCATGCTCCGTCCCCCGTTATTTTCCCCCATTGAGACAGCCCTCGACTACCCCTAACTACTGTTTGCGGCGACGAACATCGTGTCGCGAAAAGAGTTGCGCGCCTACGAGTGAGAGCATCTGTAATTCTGCCTGCGAGCCCTCTTACCTTCTGCATTTTCTATCGCCCTATTCCGAAAGCCATACGCTGCCCCTCGGTATATGTCACCCTATCCAATTCTCGATTTACGACACAGAGACGGCGACTGCGTTACCTAATACAATTCGTAAACGCGTGTAACTCTCTTTTTCAGCAGGAGGCCTAATTCCGAAACTACGATGTACCATGTAGTCTCGCGGCCCGTCATCGTGTACGAGAGTGGGAGACGTGTCCTAGACAGACAGTGTCTCGATCATTTTCAGCGAAGCATAAAGTCGATACACGTCAAACTCGTAGCCGTAATTGCGACCGTACTGAACACCGACGCCTAGTGTACGTGTGCAGCGACGCAGGCACACAACTGTGCTCTCCGTCGGCATCCTGCCAGTTGTATCGCATTGCGTATATGTATGTGGGATGTGGGACGGGAAGAGACAGGGGCAACGAAGAGGCGCATACTGATGCACTCGTAGAGGGTACGTAGAGACGACAGGAGACGCTTTTACGCGTATGTACGTACGTACACAATACACATACGTGAGAACGCGATAATGGTCCTGAATCCTAGGAACGATCGGCTTAGAGCACATGTCAGCCGAGTCCAGGACATCGACGCGTTCAACGCTCGTATCCCTTGCACTCCGAAAGCACGGCACAGACGCAAGACTACGTTCTCGTCTCTCGGTCACGCACACAGCGACGCACTATTGCGCGCATACAGGGTGATACCAAAGCCGATGGCCTGACCTTTGCGATTCCGCCTACGCGCAAAGGCCAATCGCGGCCGAAGTGATTTTCGTAATTGCGACCGCACGCGTCCCGTTTTCCACATGTCATCCTCCGCAATTTCCTTGTATTTTGCGCCACAAACGCTTGCGACACGCTCGAGCGAAAACGTGGTAACGAGGCAGGTCACTTCGTACGGACCACCCCGTAGGTTTCCAGTACAAGGACGAACGTGCGCGCGGACTAGCGTCACTCCAATCGGCTGCAATCGAGGATCGACGCACCCGCTGAGTTATACAGGATGATCTAATTGCATCACTACCAGGTCATGCCACATTGTTCGTATCGCTAGGAGCGTCGTAACTCTCGGACGCCTAGATACCTAGGTCGGACGATGATCGTAATGCTCTCCGGCGGTCCTCAACCGTCTCGAATCATCCCCTCTGACATTTTCCACCCCCCTCCACCCCCGCTGTCCCTCGGCCTACGCACGTCGTAGTTGTAGGCTCATCTGTTGACAGGACACTTCTCGAAAGGGCCAATGCGCGATGCACCAGTTTTAGTGGCACTGTCAGTCCTCCGATTCGATCATGGCGAATGGCGAATGGAGGCGAGTTTACGGCGGGGCAGTCACTACTTCGGGCCAATGTCACTTTATTCGGCCGGATGCCCGTAAAAGCGGCGTATGGCGAAGATCGAAAATCGCCGATGGAAATTGTCTCGCCAGCGCTATGGACGCGATTTTGACGCTCGCTGAAATTGAAGGAAGTACTTTCGCCGAAAGGAACTGCGTCGATCTGACGCGTTCGATTGTGAGTGGCGCCAATGTTCGCGTCGGAGTCAGTTGCGCGAGGAGTGAGAACGATCGCGAGATAATCTTGCACGCAGTTAGACGAATGTCTATAGATCGTATCAATTGTGCGAGCGAAAGAAAAGTTGGGAGAGGTTGGAGCGTTGAAAAATTGACGTGAGCGCGGACGGTCGTGTCAGGGGCGACGTGTACCGCACCGGCTGCACGTAATGTAACCGTTGCAACGAGAGACCCGGACAATTATCACGACCGAGGCAAATCCGCTTCTGCCGGTTGAATGAGTCGATACGCGAGACCGCCGCTCTAACCTGTTCATCGCGGCCCGAGAGAGGCAGGAGGCAGATTTAATCCGAAGGACAGGAACAAATTGCAACAATGCTGCCGTTGATGCATCTGTTTACGGAGACCACCGGGAGGAAGAACGTCTTGCTCGGGGATTCTAAGAAATATCACGTTCTACATTCCTCTCGTCGCTCCTTGCAATTTCATTCCTCCCCCTCTGCCACCTTCTCCCGAGCCCTCCGTTGCAAGCGGCGTCCCACTCCACGCCTTTGTCTCTTGAAAATTAATTGCGAGCTAGCTCGTCGGTCGATTTGCTCCTCCGTAGGTATCCCCTCTGGCGGGATAACGACGGCCGGCCCCGGTAAAATAGTGAGAAAGTTCAGCGGCTCGGCCCGTTACACGGGGACAAGCTCATATTTCCTCGAGTTTTTCGGTACGAACGCACCCCATCTCGCTCCCGGGGCCGTTAGAGGTCTATCATTCATACATCGTCGATTACCCAAAATAGATTTAATCAGCGGGGGCATTCTCGGCTCCGCGACAATGGCTCCACCCCCGCATGCGCGATCCCCCAACGGATCCAGCCGCTCCGATCATGACGAATCGGGTGAGATCGGGCATATGCACGCGTGTGAACGCAAACACGGCCCGCAGAGACGCGGAGATATTAGAAGGCCCGCCTCCCCCGCACGCAATATGTCACCGTGGCGGGGCCGAAAATATTCCCTAATGCATTTGTAAAGCGCATCGAACGGTCCTGCATAATGCATACGGTTGACGTATACACGACGTCGCCGAAGCTGCTCCATTGGGGGCCCCGGCAAAACGGGGCGAGAATTTTGGGAGTGCGCGCCTTAAAGGAAAACGTACTCTCGTCGAATCTTCATCTGGTGCGGCGCGCGTGAAGGAGGAATAAGCGTACGGAACGAAATTCCGTACGTGTCGTACGTTCCCGACACAGCGCGACACGTTAAATCTTTCAAGGAGAACGACTTTACACCCGCCTTCGACGCTCGCAGGGGGGAGGAAAAAAGTTGGCGCAACGTTACGGGTGGGGGCTGTAAATTTTCTCGAAAATTGCACTTCGCTCTGCCTTCCGCGATATCAAGTAAGACGATGCCGACGATCTCCGGCGCGGAGTCGTCATTAAAACCTCGTTGCCGCGAATTAACGGCTGTAGCCGCGAACGTTACGTTCGCCGTCTCTAAAAATCTCCGAACGGTTAAAGGGACCTTCTTCTCTCCGACAAAAGGATCGCGTCGATGCGGAGTCGCGAAATTTTACAGCCAGGCCGACGTCGTCGATGGCGCGCGGAAACTCGTCACGTCGTCGAGGCCGCCGCCAGCTTCCGAAACTTCGTCGTGATAAAAGCGTCCGGGTAATAGGGAGAAAACTGGAGGCACGGCGGTTGCTTTCAATCCTCGCGCCTGCAGTCGCGCACACATCGCGACCGCGCAGTGCACGGACGCGGCCGAGGCGGCGGCGGTGGCGTGTGCGCGTGAACGAAAGCCGAGGCCTGTGCAAACGTGCGAACGTGCAAACGTACCATGGTCCCGGTGTAAACGAACGGTTTCGCAGCGTTGTAACGATTTTCGAGGACGTACGTGTACGAAGGGGGCGCGCATGGCGCGCAGGTGTGTGCGTGAGTTAAAATGTTTAGGAAGGTGAGTTAACGCGGGGCATGGGAGGATCGAGAGTGTCGAGCGTGAGAGGGGGGGAGGAGGAGGGAATGCGCGAAAGGGTGGATAGAGCGGAGCGGGAAGCTGGAGTCGGAGCCGGAGCACGCAGCCAGCGTACGTTAACTCCGTGGAACTGAATTACGCATAATTGGCCTTGCCCGCACAAGTTGAAAATATCTTTTCGGGTGATGCGATTCTCGGCGCGCTTTAGGCACGGCCATTAGTCCGACTTGCCTAATTGTTCGGCCCGCCATGCGCCTTCTCCCGGTGGCGCAGCGCCGGCGGTGCGACGCCGACGTCGCCAATCCCATTCCCTTAATCCGAGTGTGTCTCTGTTTGCTCGAACCCTGTCGCGCCGCGTCGGCCGGAGCTGAGAGTGGCCAAGTGGAAAGGGAATTAAGCCACCGGCCAAACCCTGCACCGGCGCAACCTTGCCAAAAGGCCGAGAAAAAACAATTTAAATCACGTTTCCCCCAATCAGCCGAGTATACACGTTCGGGTCGTTGCATTTTCGCCGCCTGAGGTAGATGAACGGTAGCTTTTGACGCGGATCCAATCTTTACGTTCAATTAGGTACGTATATACTGTCGTTCGTCGTCCGCATCCGATAGCGTGCTGTACGTTTGCATCTGATCGTCGATGAGAATGAAGAATGCGTGATCGGTCGATCGGGGTCGATCGAGTGAAACGCATTCGTCGTACGGCCATCGTTCGTTCTGTCAATTCTGTCTTGCCACCGCGTCCCCTCCGTCCCGTCCAATCGTGCGAAACGCACGAATTCGTTGAATTAAATGTGACGAACGAACGTCAAGCCTCGTAACGACCCTCGACTCCTGGCAAGAGGCCGAACGTGCGTTCCATCAGTGACCGCAGAAGGGCGAAGTTAACGTCCGCAAAAGGCTGCCCTTGCAAATACACAGGGAAACAACCCCGACATATTTATGCCCCTGTACTAACGGCCTAATAATACAGGCGGTGGCTCGTGAACGGCGCAACGCTGTCTCGCTTGCCACGGTGCAAAACACATCTAGCAATATTTCTCTTGACAAGAGGGTGGCGTCTAACAACGCCTACACGACGGTCCGCTATTGTTCTCGGACGAGGGTAACGAGGAATAGAAGTCACACGGACGAAGTGTCTACACTCGTGCGCGTTCGTTACTTATTACTTACATGTGTGCTGCCGTAAGTGCGATGGCAGGAACGGATCTGGCAGGATGCTTTTCCACGGCGCCAGCTCCTCGCATCTGCGAACAAAGAACGGAGGATCGTTGAAGCGAGCGATACTTTCGCTAAGCATAAATTGTTAAGTGGGAAAGACGAGAAAGGCCGCTATTATAAAACATCGATTAAATTAGGGTGTCGATGGCAAGAGTTTACGCGCCGACGCCGAGGAATGTGTGCTGATCGCTGGCCGACTTTAGCCTAAATCTATCTCCTGAATATCATGGGGTGCCCTCGTGGCATTCGTGCGACTGCCGTCCACGTGAGCGATGCGCCCTTCAGAACGGGGGAGGGCTGCACCTATATAAGGGCCGTTATAATTGCCAGTGCATTGTGGATATTAATTTAGTGGCTCGTTCATATCAAAAGTAATATCGACCGGCCCGGCCAGGGAAAGTCTAATAGAAGTCGGGCCGAGATGAGTTACTGCCTTTAATTTCCCGATAATAGGGCTCGAGCAACCCTCCGTTAACCGTCCTTTCACTTCCTCCCCCTCTCTTTCTTCGTCTTCCCTCTCCACTATTCTCTTCTTCCCCACCCTCTCTCTCTCTCTCTCTCTCTCTCTCTTTCCCTCTCGCGTCTCCGTCTGTGTAACCACTCTCGAACAACCCACCGGTCCTCCTTCCACCCTCGACCGGAGTAACCTCCATCCTACTTCGCGCCACTTCCCGCGGGTACCATTGCTAGGTGGCTCAGAATTGTTCGCTGATAGTTTCCGCGTGGGAGACACTCGAGCAGTAGTTAACTTTGCGGCCGGGGCCATTCATTCCCGTTGAACAACTATTTTATTGGCAACCCCGCAATAACCCCGCCGGACGTTTATCAGCGGAACTATGTTTACCAGCAGCCCTCCGCGCCTCAAACCGCCGACATCTTTTTCATCGGCAAACTAGCTGTTCGCTATTAACGACTAATTCGACACTGAAAAAAGTCTGCACGCGCACGCGCGTGTTCGTTGAGCAGCGGTCAACCAGTTTTAATTTTATTTGTCGCCCGCAATAATGGCGCGCAATTGGTCGCGCGCAAATTGTGGAATCGCATGCAAATCGTACGGTTGCCGTGTAATGTACGTGTTGCGGAATGTATGACGCGCATAAACGAATAATTAAATTACGCCGATGTACGACCGGGGGTAGTCAATTTTCGCGTGCGAATATCTGAAATGCATTCGTGGAATGCGTGTACTCGATAATCTCGTTTCCGGGTACAAACAAGCGCGAGCCCCGTCGAAATTCGAAACTTCGGGGTGCGCGCACGTATGATTTTTGCCGTAACAGAAAACGTGTTTAACTTTTAATACGTTTACTCAAAGTTTCGTAACAGTCAACTATAATCGATAGCGAGACATTTTCCAGATATTCTCATTTTACGGGGGCTGCTTTCAAAAGTGGAAACTTTTTTGTTGTGCAACGCCAAACTCATGCGTTCTCTCGGCAATGTCAACGTTCTCGAGTCGCGAAGCAACTACGAAGAAATGTAAATTTTCTTTCGCATAAACGCTCTCGTTCGTGGCATTCTCGTTGAATGTTTGCATTCTCCTCGACATGCCTCCTTTTCTTGGCAGAATACTTCCATAAATTTGTATAATCATTAACGGACGCTCGAGTCAGCTTCGGTCATTTTTGCTTCGCGATATACTTTTCAGCGACGGACTTGTGCGGAAAACAGGCGTATAACGAATGAAAAGCGTGTCATATTACGTCGGCGGTGACGCGAGTTGCGGAGTGCGGCTGCAAACGACGAGTAATAATTTCCGTGACAATTGGCAGGCAACAAACACTGGAAACTTTAAATAAATAACACACTATATGCGCTATTTATTATAAATACAGCCATTTACATAATCGTGTTTCGCGAAAGAGGAGCGTACAATTCGCAAATAATACCATTAGTTGATTGCCAATCAACGAGTGCGTACCGAACGATGGCCCGCAGAGTGGCACACTGTTGCCGTCAGTTAATTTCTCATTATGTCCAGTACACTTCCACATTGTTCCGGCGATGATTTGCATTAGTTGTAATTTCAGTAATTCCGATCGTATTTTCGCTGCGGGGCGCATCTCCGGCGAAAATAGGAACGGACAGAAGCCCTGGATGCCCCGAACGCACACATATTATCAGGTTAACGCTGCCGCGTTACGGTTTATTAATTGAAACGGCGCGGCAGCCATATTCGCTCCCATCGCTTTCTCGACCTCTGTCTCATTTTTCCCCGTGCATTTCAATGCGCCCGCATGCGTGCACGCGCGCTCGCGTAAAACACAGGTGGCTCTTTAATAAGCCTCCTCTTCCCTTCTCTCGCTTTCCTGCACCCGTTTGAAAAGCCGCAATTAATATCGCGACGGGGCGTTTTCTGTGTTAACAGTCTGATACACTCCGCCAAGTTTCTGACAACTTCCCGAATGAAGTTCTCGCCACTCGCCATCCACGGGATCCTTCCGCTTCACGCAACGGCGGCTTTCTTTTTCATTTCGACAAAAAGCATCCTACCAGAAAAGAGCGAGGTGCAGGGAGAGGATATAGAAAGTGCTGGCACGTAATTGAAACCGTCGCATCATAACAGCGCGCGCATAAGCGATGGATGAAGACATTAAATGCTTTTGTCCGACTGCGGTTCTCGCGAAATTCACATTCAATTTTCGCCCCTCCCGTTCCGTCTGGCAGACGCGACGAGTGCCGCCGAATGGCAAGATGTCGCTCGTCGTTCGGCTGGCCGTGCCGTGAGTCGACGGAAAGCGGAGAGCCCTTTATACCTTGGGATCTTGGCCATTGGGGAGATGACACGAACGGTTGCGCCAATTTTCGTGGGGGCCGCTTGTCTCGATCGAATTAGAGAAAGCGGAGGCCGTGCCACGGAGGCTCGCATTATGGCCGTCCGCATAAAGCCGCGAAAAAGAAACACGGTCGTCCGTTGCGCGATCATGCTGACACGACGAAAATCGCCCACGCCGCTTATTCCTGCGCCCCTCGTTTTCCCGCACGCTCACCGCCGCGACGAGATACACAGCGCGCGCTCCTACGTGTCTCCTTTTCGATCGCGCACAAATGTTGCCACGAGGCATAAGGTGCCGCGTGCACGGGATGCCTTCGGTGGCATGCCCTTTTATCGTGGCCCCGGGTAAACGTTCATTTATCTTGCCTGACAAGCGGCCCGTGAATCGTCGCGCTCTGCTCAAATTGACGCGGCGCGGCGGGTGTATTAGCAAATTGATTCCAACGAAAAGAATCGCGCGATCCGTGCCCCGGCCCCCGGCCCCCCAAAAACAGTCCCGCTGCAGGCTGCAGCACGGACAAGGACAAAATTACCTGAGCGACGCGGACGGTAAGGGTCAATGGCAATGATTTATCGACGGCTGCGGCGCAATTTGATTTAAGTCGATGCTTCGACGGATCCATTCCTGTCCGTCGGTAATCGACATTCAACGCGCAATCGAGAAATATCCCTATTCCCGCTTATCGCTGGAAACGTTTGATGCGTTCTTCGAAAAAGAGAGAAAAAGCAAGAAGAACGTTAACAATCCGCGCAGCGTCACGGCGACATTGACGCGTGAAATTCTTTCGCGCCGAACGGAGACAACCACTTTAGCCGAGGAGAGAAATGTGTCGCCCGGCGAAGGCACGCACTTAAGTCCCTGCGTAAGGGCTGATAGGTACTCGAAGGCGACAATGAACCGTGACCCGGTCGGTATGCTAATCGGACATAATACTGATGAATTTACGATACAGAATGGCTGTTCCTGAACTGGCCAGCCGCCCCTCTTCTCGCCCCGACCTTCTCTCATGCGGTCTCCTCGCCACGGACGGACATATTTTCTCCGCTACATTATACCGGCGCACGTCGCCGTCCTCTCCCAGCGCATTTGAAAGCGCTTTATTCCCATTTCTCACTCGTAGTCGCAGTCACCTATTTCGGAGCAGCGACGAGTCGGATGATTCATACACGCGCCGCAATCTCACCGGCCCCGGTGCGCCGGTACAAACCGCGCGAAAGTTATTGGAATTTCTGACCTTCGCTCTGTGCGGTGGCGAACGGCCGGCGAAGCGCGCCATTTTTGTAGCTGAGCTCGCTCGTTTGCGTTTCACGTTAATAAGTGTCGCGGGACTAAGTACGCCGACGCGACAGATTTTGATAGCGACAATAGTCGCGGAGCAAGATTGTGTTTCTCACTCTCGCTATCATGCGGCAGCGATCATCGTCGCCGACGTCATTCGAATTGCCGCCGTTGTCAGCGACGCACGCGCATTATATTCCTCTCTCTCTCTCTCGCGCCCCGTTGACAAACGCTGACAAGCCTCACCTACTTCGAGGCAGCCGAGAGCGGTCGGATGATTCACAAACACGCGGCAATCTCCACTAGCGGCGTCGGCGTCGGCGCAAACCTAGAACTATTGGATTCCGCGACCTTTGCCTGTGCACGGAGAGCCACGGCACGTAATGCCGCGTACGTGCACACGCGTAAAAAGCCGAGCTCCGCCTTTGTGAAAATCGAACTTTCCTCGATTCTCGCCCGATACCCTATAACCACCGGCGGCATTGTTCTAAAAGGACGCTCCCATGGTACCGAATGACAGAGGCGAGCAAAACTAGATAAAAAGCGGGGGGTTGGGGGAGGGGGGGGGGGATACTTCGGCGCCGAACCCTCCCCCTTTGGCCTTTCTATTTCGAAAACCATCCCTGGATCTCTCTGCCGAGGGACAATGACATTCCGAATGCCATTCTACCGTTGCCCCCGTACGACACAGAAGACACGCCCGTTATTATCCGAAAAGAGACCGTCACTACCGTAACAAGTTTCCAACCTTGTGGGTCGACTATTTTACAGTTACCGCGAAACTCGTTACATGCCGTGGAACGTTATTACCCACGAAACTCGTTGGATGAAACTTGTTTCAACGGTAACTGTAAAACACTCAGCCTTTCTAGATTTGTCGGCCGTAGGCGAGCGCGAGCGCGCCCGCGCCTTTATTTGACCCCCGACACTTTTCACCCAGCGCACGATGCGACTATCCCCGCCGATCGTGGTTTATCAGAAATGGCCAACAATTTCCGTGTTGCCGTCGGCCGAGGGACAGACAGGAGCGGTGGCTCATTAGCGTCCCTTTTTATTCATGCCAGAACGATTTCCCATGTTGTCCCCCGAAACGGAAACGGGCCTCGACGAGCACTCTTATCGCGGTTCCTTCCTGTTCGCGTAAACCAACCGTGCAGACGGGAGGGCCATCCACCGTCGACCTTGCGCTTTTACCTCTTTGAGGCAAGGCGTGTCTTTCACACTCTCTCTCTCTTTCTCTCTTACCGAAATGGAGACGTATACGCAGGTCACGATGGAGATATCATCTCTCGAGACATCTGCGAGACAAGCTTTATTTCTAGGAACTCGTGTTGACGGTTATATGGTACGTTGTGCTTCGTTAGAAGCGCCGAAAGAATCCGACGGATTTTCAACAAACACATAATAGATAAGTAATAGATAAAGTAATTTTCCGGAATGACAGCGCGCAATAAAGTTGGCAACGAGAGCGACTAATTCGCCAATCATTTCTCGCCGCATATCATATCGCGTAACGAAACGCCGGCACTCACGCGGACGCTAATTCGAGGCGAAACGTTACGCGAAACGCGCTATGAAGACATCAGCCGTCCCGTTGTCGAAACGTGTAATGACGCTATTAGAACGGGTCACGGTTGCAAGCAGATGTTATATTTTCCCCCTCGGCGACGGTGCGCTCTGCGATTTTCCACGCACGTGTCGCCCGGACATTTGCGTGGACGTTCGCGGCCGCATATGTTGTCAATAACGGATCGCAATTCCCATTAATTGACGGCGGAATTTTTTTTTTGCGTCCCCTTCTCGTGGGCGCTGGTCGATTCCATCGTTCGCCGCAATGAGTGCGCGCCGCCGCTATTCGCGTCCCTCCCCCCGCGCTCGATCGATGATAAGTAAATAACGAGCGCGGCACGGTAGTGGGGGTGAATGTTTCGAGCGTCGAGTGCCGCGAACGAGAAAATCCGATGTAGTTTAATTTTCAAACAGCATTAAGGACACTTCGCGCAACGGAGGGGGCCAAAAATCACTCGCTGTGATTTTTTCCCTCGCCACCGGCCGCCCGGATGGATCTGTCATTCACGAGAGCATCTGTCGCACGCTGGCTGCCTCCTGCACACGGATTTCGCGCGTACGCGCACACGTGTGTAGGAGCGCGAGCAACAGTTTAGCAATGGAGTCGGTATTGATTAATTACCCCGTGACCGAGCGGATTTGAAACAAATGCGAAAAATAACCGTTCGGCGCGGTGTATAATACACGTGTTTCCCGTTGCGCTCGGCAAAGTGCTCGCGTTTCGAACTTGGAGCAATGTTAGCCGGAGCGCTGTTAAGCGATATGAAACGCGACTTTACGCAGCGTTACATATGCATAGGCTATCGAACTTTTTCGAATGGCCGATTGAAATTTCATTATCGTCGGTTATTGAAAGTTCATCACGCCCCGATGCGCGCGTAGTAACACGAAGTTCCATTAACTTTTCTATCTACCGCGCTCGATCATTTAAAAATGAAAAAAAAAGAGAGGAAAAAATATGGCGAGAGAGAGAGAGAGAGAGAGAGAGAGAAGGAAGGAAAACATTTTTAGCCCTTTGCCGTCGCGCATCGCGCATCGCGCTCGCCTAAAGCGAGTCGCCGAATGCTTGCGTCGGAAATTCCCTCCTTGCTCCGGGCTGAACGCGTCGATGGACAAAAACGCGGGACGGAAACGCTTCAAAAGGAAAGTCTCGCGTCATAGAAATTCGCCGAGGAGATTTATCAAATTACAGGTAACCGCGTCAAAATTTCACGTCAACCCGGAGGGTTAATTGCATTCGCGGATCTGAAACCGCGACCGCACAGGCTGTAAGCCCTTTACGCCACTCAACTATAGCGCGCTAGAAGTGCGATTTGCATCGTCGCAATTTGCACGTACATATTCACGCGTGCACGCGTATAACTGTCCCCCGACATGACGCAGAATTACGGTCTCCACCCGAGGCTGGATGGAATGGATGTACCGACGCAAGATTTTCCATTAACCCTCGCACTACCGGAAAATAGAATCGCGACAGCGCGTACCGGATGGGTAGATTTGACCCAGGCCTGAAGCATGGCAACCCATTCTACACGGGTATGCCGGTAAAGTCACTCGTTACAGAAACTACAGGTCAAGAAAGTAAAACAGTGGTTACACTTGTTGAATTATTTATTTCACGAAAATCGTTCTTTCTGGCTACATACATGATTCTTCTTGATGCTTCCAAATATTATATACATTGTTAACAATTTGTTTATAATTTATTTGCAATATTTTTGAAACAAAATTTAATATTTTGCGTACGCACATTTTTGCAACATTGCAATGTATTTTTTATAAATTGTTAACAATTTGTTTATAAATTATTTGCAATATTTTTGAAGCAAAATTTAATAGTTTGCGTACGCACATTTTTGCAACATTGCAATGTATTTTTTATAAATTGTTAACAATTTGTTTATAAATTATTTGCAATATTTTTGAAGCAAAATTTAATAGTTTGCGTACGCACATTTTTGCAACATTGCAATGTATTTTTTATAAATTGTTAACAATTTGTTTATAAATTATTTGCAATATTTTTGAAGCAAAATTTAATATTTTGCGTACGCACATTTTTGCAACATTGCAATGTATTTCTTATAAATTGTTAACAATTTGTTGCTAATTTGTAAATCCCCCACGGTGCAATTGGTGGCTCTTCATTATTCGTCGTCTTCTTCGCGGCGTAGCCCTCCTCGCGCCGTCGTCCTCCTCGCTCCGTCGTCCTCCTGGCTCCGTCGTCCTCCTCGCGCTGTCGTCCTCCTTGCGCCGTCTCCCTCTTCGCGCCGTCAACATCGTCTTCTTCGCGTCGTCATCGCTTTCGTAACCTAAAAATGCGTCGCTCTCGGACGCGTTCCCTTCGGGTGGGTTATCAATAAATTCACTACAGCTACTGTCCGCACTCAGTCCACTACCACTGTCACTGGGGTGTCCTCATCACCATTATTTTTGTCACTGTCCTGCATGGAAATAGTTCCGCGACTCGTACTGAATCCGCTTCCTCGAGTCGCCATCGAAGCACATGTCTCTCCACTGCACCGAAACACTGCGAATACGCACATATCCGTTTGCGACTGAGCGCTCCCTGGTAACGCACGGCACATTGGACTTCGACCGCGGAAAGGATGAGACAATTTACGCATATGACAGAAGTTAGGAAGCGTGGTATTGTCGCCGGAATCTGAGGTAGTGATTCGCATTGACACAGAGAACGTAACGAATACATACAGGTGTGCAAGTTGCGTGATCACCCTTGTACATGTCTGGCGCGCTGAAAGAAAACTGAAAAGTGTAAAGCCTGCTTTAATTCCAACCGACACTAGTAGCACTGAGTCGGTAACTGTCATTCTACAGTTTCCGCAACATGGCTACGTTTGTAGCCAGTGACATTATCGGCATATCTACGTAGAAAGGGTTGCCATTCGTCAGGCTCGGGTAAAATATACCCAGTCCGGTGGTGCGAGGGTTAACACATTGAACACGACGTCACCTAAAAACAAATGACGGCTACAGCTTTACCTAGAACGGTCGTCGTCGCAATAAGGACCGGCACCGCCGCGCCGGGTGGCGAATTTCGACAAAAATGGTTGAGGTTGGTCGGTGGTGAGATCTGTCGAAGAAAATAAAGAGACGAAACAGCCGTTGAGCCCGGCTGATATCTAAACGTGCTTCTGACGATTTTCAGTAGAAGTCGGCCAGCGCGCGATCCCTAGAAAGGTTCGAAGCGATCGGTCGTAGTTTCGACGGCGCAGAAAAAGAGGACTGAGCGACGAAGGAAAGGAACACTGATTGTGAGAGCGGACCAAGGGAGCGAGCAAGCTGACTCGACGAGTGGTGGAAGAAGAAAGAAGGTCGCAAAGGGGGCGAGCGGTGAGAGGGGTGGAGAAGCGAGCAAGTATTTCGCAGTACGGTAGCCACGCCAAAGGTGTATCATAGTGGGGCCCAAAGTGTTGGATGCTCGTGGGATGTTCGGGGCCGTGAGGGCCCTCACCGGCCGAGGGAACACGATGGAAGCGCTAGGCAGGAGGAAGAGAACGAACGAGAGAGAGAGAGAGAGAGAGAGAGAGAGAGGCAGAGAACGGAAGAATGAAAGAACGAGCGGACGGTGAACGTGGAGAACGAAAGGAGACGTGGCGAGGTGGTCGCGAATGCAAGAGAAAAGGATGTGGAGACGAAGAAGGGAGAGGATGCGAGGGTGAAAGAAAGAAGGAGAGCGAGGGAAAGGGGGGAAGAGGTGGCGGAGGTGGGAGAAGGCAGTCGGCGTTCCGTCTTACCTTGTAATTTACTCACCGCGGGCCCCAGGCTATCCATCTCGTGGCATAACTCAGGGATGGGCCCACCGGGCCCCGAAAATGTCACTACGCTAGGGGCACCGGCGAATTTCGTCGGCCACTCTCTCGCTCTCTTTCTCTCTAGACGTGTCACCGTGTTATTTCGATTTGTCACGCAAATTTCACGCTCCGCGTTAGGCTATTCAGATGATTTAATTGGCGACACTCGGGTCGTAAAAGATTTATGGCGCACTCTGATATGAAGTAAATGCCAGCGCGAAACGACGTCAGGTCGAGGCAAAATTTATTTCTCGGAGCGTTCGTGGTTTTGACGTTACGAGAGCGGCACCTTTTCAAATTACGCTCGCGAATAGATTTGCGATTCGCTCGTGACTCGTTTAATGAAACTTCACGGCAAACGTCTGTACATGCACCTATATACGTACACATCGCTGCGACCGTGTGCTCCTCGCCGCAGAGATTTCCGCGCGGAATCAACGTCCGCGCAATGATCGTTGTACGCGAGGCTACGTATTAATCCGCAGGTGGCATTTCCGGTCAGAAATCAAAGTTCAAGCGTCCCGAGCTCCATCGTACGTGACAAATAGTGCCATCGAAGATAATAGAATTTACGATCGCATTATATTCAAGCCTATTGTTTCCAGGATAGGTGCAACGCTCGTGTGTACACACTGGCTGGGGCGCGCACGCGCGTGTGTGCGGGAGCACACGGTAAAGCTAACGTAAGCCGATCCTCGACGATACTTGATGCGCGAACGGATAACCGCTCTTTTTCCGGGCTTGCGCTCACACCCCATTTCTCTCTTTTCCCTCGAACATCTCTTCCTCTCTTCCTCTCGCCCCTCCTCCACCCCCCACCGACAAAGCAATCGCTCAATTACGCGACGACGACTAATCTCGTTTATAAACTCGCACCACCTACTACTAACAGTCCATTGTCTGGCGAGAATTATTGCGGGTCGCTATCAGCGCACGGCACACGTACCGGCACAGAGGAGCAGGCTGGAATTTATTCGCGCACTTTCCTCCCGGCCGCGCGGACCAAAGGTGGCGCGGCTAGGCACAGCCCTGGCGCTCGAAGCTGAGCTTCAATACAACGCTGCATACGCTTAGCTAAATTACACTTTATATATACCATTATTATTTCATGGGTCCCACTGATGTGCCCTCTCATGGCTGACGCCTTTTTCTCGTCCTTCCTCCGTGTCCCCCCACTCTCCTTCTCGTGCCTTTCTTGCGTCCTTTCTTGCCTCTCCCTCAGAGGCTCACCCCTGAGCTTGACGCGAAAAAAACGAAGACTGAGGGGAAAAAGAAGCGGCGCGTCACGTTCCGCGGCACGACATTACCGCGTGGCTCATTAGTATCATTTGATACCGGGCCGTCTGAATGCATCGTGTTTTATTGTCTGCCGGTCCGACGCGGCGTCCGGCGAGTTTACGAAATGAATCTCGGGGAACCGCACGGTCGAATTTTTCTTCACTTCAGATTTTGGAAGATTAAGGAACGCTGCGCCATCTGTCCTCTAGGTCGGTTTCCTGTGAGTGCGTGACACCGTTTCACGTGCATACGTCTGGCGAGGCGTAATGAGATTTCAGTAATTGAGTGGAAAGGTGGCTCGAGCGTTGAGTGCCCGAGGGAAATGGAATTCTCGTGCGGGATTCGCGCTCTTTTTGCAGTACACCGTAAGAGCATCATCTATGAGATACTCGGATCACTCGATGAAACCATTCCGCCACGTCGAATGGTTTTTCGCCGAAGGAACTCCGACGGAGTCACAAAGGCCTTTTACCGTAAGTAATCAGACATGCAAAATCTTTCTTTTGTGCTGCTCTCCTGCGTCGCTCTCTTTCTCCCTCTTTTCATCCCCCTTTGCTTCTGACCCTTTCTCCACTTCTCCCGACTTGGCCTCCGTCCATCTCACTCCCTCTTCGCGCGTTGCTACGCTCGCCTCTTTTTTTCCCCGTCTTAATCGAACCACACTTGATTTCGGCGATACTCTCAGGCTCCCGTTTGATGACCCCACTAGCGGCCTCATGCAGAAGCATCAACGAACTTTCAGGGTCATTAGTCGAAGCGGGGTATGATATACGGTCTCTCTCTCCACCGATGCCGCAAAAAACCGTATTAATCTGCGACAGTAACCTGACTTTTTCTTTCTCCCGTTCTCTACTCCTGACGCGCGCTCTCTCGACCTTTCTTCGTCGCCCCTCGTTTCTTCATGTCCCTCCTTCCTCCTTTTCCCTTTTCACTCCAACCCTCCGTTCCCCTCCTCCCGCTTTTCGCCTCTACCCTTCGACCCTCTCACCATTTCCATTTCAGTCCGGCTTACAGGCCGAGAGAACGTTTGAAGCTAAACCACCACTAAGGTTGTCATATTGCTCCCGATCTCCCATCTGAAATTCAAATGGCCGGCGCGCCATGACTTTCAAATCTATCGATTAGCAGATAGCACTGCAGGGAAGTACAAATTCGCAGGCCGCGAGAGAGTGAGTCTGTCCGCGAATATTTATGCTCTGAAAATGGCACGGCGGGTATCGTGCCGTGCGCGCGCGCGCGTGTACGAAGTTGCGATTTACAAAACCTCGAGATACAACTTCGCCCGCGGCTAGAACGTAACTGGATAGCGGGCACGAAAATCGAGCGAGGAAGAGCACGCTCGGGGTATTCGAAGAATCCGCCTTAATCGGGGCCGATATTGAAACAGTTCATTGATGAGGCCACCTTAAGGACGAGCCGCAAAGTGTGTACGAAAAGAAGCAGGGTAACAGTCTAATTATCGGGCGATCTTGATTAAGCAATTTCGAATCGCGATTTGATCGTCGGCAACGGGACCCGGCGAGGGGGTAGCAATTAATTCAATTTGCAGCGAGCGCGTAGCCGCAACTTATGCATCTACTTTCCTGGAGATCCACAATCGCGACGCGAATCCTTGTTCAAAGGCTTCCAGTAAGTCGGCTGAGGGAGCGGAAGAAGGGAGCACCGGGGGCCACTTATGCATAACGCGGCCAGTAGCAATTAAAACTAAGTAACAATTAGACTTAAGGGGCGAAGTTCCGGCTGAATACGTGACCCTTTAAACCGCCGCAGGTACGAGCGCGAATGAATCCGCGACACCCTTTTCTTCGTTCTCGCCGACTTCCTTTCGACTCCCGCCTGCACTTTTTTCCCTCTCTGCCCGGTCACATTTTTTTCCCTTTCTTCCGCGGTAGCCACTCTCTCTCTCTCTCTCTCTCTCTGTCATCTTCTCATACTCTCCGCCTCGACCGTTCTCTCCTCTCGAATTGGTTCAACTGGCTGGCAGTTAAGTATGCCTTTCAGCGCGCACGGGGGTAACTTTAAGCATGGCTTTTCAGTGCGCAAAGTAACTTCTGGTAGCTCGGGCACGGGCCACGCCCAAGATTGCAACTTTGTTGGCCCGTAATTGCCGGTATCAATTAAAATTCCTCATCATCACCACCAATTAATTCGGGACAATCATTCTTTTTCTCTCATCCACCGTATTTCTCTCTCTTTCTCTCTCTCTCTTTGCTTCTAAATGCACACGAACTCGCTCCCGGCGTACGGTGCGCATCTTGCTGCATAAAGGGCATTTCCTTTTTTCCGTGCACCTTTGAAAGCTCTCGCATCGTCATAAAACGAGGAGAGCAGGCGGCGAAGAAGCGGAGATACGGGAGAGTGGGGGGCATCTCTCGTCGTCGTGCCTTTTACGAGCGTGACTCGTTGCATCTGCGAACTGTAGCGAGGCATTTAAAGTGGGGACAGTTAAACGCCGATACCGGCCCCGCTCGCTCGTCTCTTACGATCGACGAATGCGAAATTTCGAGATAGCTGCGCGAGCTAAGCGTAGGTAAGAGAGGACGGATTTTAACTCGCGACACACTGAGAGCAAACGTAAACTCGGAGCGCGGGACTCGTAAAAATTGGCAGAGTCGCAGTTGCCGACCGTTTCGTTTGCGGTTCCGCGTCGCCAACCACTCGGCGGAATTTATTGTCAAGGAAATATAGTTATTCCGATCAAATAAGACGGCGGACTTTGAGGAATGACGCTGATGAGTTAGAAAGCCGGAGCTGGATATGAGGGGTATAAAACGAGGGTTGATCGAAGACGTCGCTGGCGTGATTAATTACGGTCATTAAATTGCATAGAGAAAAACGTGCCAATCGAACCATTAGAGGTGAGATCGTTGAACTGTTAGCGGTGCCGTAGACTGTTCCAGACGCTTACAGTTTTACTCCACTCCGAGAGACGGACGCGGGCGCGTTGAGCGACAAATTATGCATCGCCAACGGAACATTGATGTATCACGGCCGACAGTGACTGCACAAAGCTTTCACGTGCGTGCGCTGGGGCCGCGGGCGAAATTATGTGCGCGGCAAAAATGGCGAACGTATCGCGGCGGAGACGTTTTCAATCAAATGCGCAACAGGAAAAGAGTGCGGCGCGATGAATTTCATAAGTTGCATGCGTACAGTCGTCTTATCCGTGTGGTGAAGAAACGGGGGGGAGGGAGGCGCGCTTAATGATCCCTTATGGAGGATCGAGCGCCAATGAGAAGGCCGCAAATCATATGTACACGTAGATAGTAACGCACCTCGAGGTATGTGGGTAATTATAAGTTTCTTAGCTCTCCGTGGCGCCGCACTGCCAGGATAGCCCAAGTATTATGTTTCAAGGCTCTTTCGCCGAGCGCGGACGAAGTGCGATCAAGGACGTAACGAAAGGATATACGAGGCCAGCTTCAACAGCCGGCTCCATAGGCACGCGTTAAGGTTTCATAGCTGCGAGAAATATCATGTGCTAGATAGACTGATAGCAGCCCGGCGAACTATTAAGTGTCGGCTATGGTATCGCTGACAATAGAAGTATCGCGAGTGCAACAACGTTAAGGATTCTCTTAACTCATTCGATGCCACGACCCATGCACGTACGCGTTCTGCAAATCTGATCGGCGCGCACCGTGCACGCATCGGAATGATTCGCGACGCACTTCGTCATTCCTCTTATTAATTTCGGTTCCACGATATCTCAGAGGCCCACCGGCACAGCAAAGTTTCTTGCACTCGTACCGGCACTCTCCCTCGTAGCGCGAATAAAAAAGAATTTCAGCCACATCGCGGACGCATTAAAGGAGTAATAAAAACAGTCCGCGCAATCAAGCGATTCGCATGGGGGCGGGAAAAAAGTTTCGCGCAATCCGCGAAATCGACGTGTACGAATCTGCCGCACGACGATTCTGTCGCAAAACCAATGCCGGTAACAAACGTGCAGTCCGACGCTGCGCCGTGGAATCCGAAGCCGGGCGCGATCAGAACTTACGGTAACTTTAATTACCAGTTTTCAATTCGTTAGCGGAGCGCAACCACGCCAGAATACGTGACCGGAATCCGGACGTCGTCCGGGGCAAAAAATTAGCATGCCTTCCTGCGAGGTACCGCAGTCTAGCTAATTTGCAAAGACGCAAAGAATCGATGGCCGGAAAATGTAGCAGATTGGCCACGGCGGAAGGAGTGAGCGGAGAAAGTGAAGGAGACGGAGGTGAGAGAGAGACAGAGAGAGAGAGAGAGAGAAAAGAAGACGGCGAGAAGAAGAGATTCAGTGCTGCTGAACAATGAGAGAGCCGCGTTTATCCGACGACACCGACATCGGGCACGTAGCACTAGCAGTGCCGAGAGAGATGGTACGGTATCGATCGAGTGTGTCAAACTTGAAATAAAATTAAGGAGTCTCGGAGGGCGGGAACTGTGGCCAAAGTTGGCAAATTGCGAGTGATGCGCTCGGACGATTAACGAAGAATGCACGGATCCCGCAACACGTCGCGAAGCAATCTTTGCGGATTGTCGTTAAAATGACGCGCAAACGGGGCATCCGAACAATCCCCCCTTAATGGACGTATGCGCGATGCACTCGCAGAAGGATGAATTCGAGGAATCTAATATCTCGTGCCATAGTTATAACGAATATCAAATTAAACCCATCAACTAATCAACGAAAGTTCTCAAGCCGGCACGTCGCTTACTCCGTTGAGACTGAAATCAGTTTTCCGGGCGAGCATCGTGCTACATATAAGCGCGGATCGAGCGTGTGTACAGGGTGCTCCAAACTTATCGAACCGCAGCTGCCAGGGATGGAATTTTGTTCTGCAACTTTGAAGCGGGCGTTTCTTCGAAAAGTTTGTCCCCGCGATCTAATTACCGCGACATTTCGTACGTGACGCAACATAATTACACGAGTAGCAAGTACTAATTAACGCGTGGAACTACGTAGAACACGTCGCACGGTACGTTTCGGTATACACGATGCGTCACCGATCACCGACTTAATCTCGTTACCTCAACGATTGTGCGTCCTGATGAAATTCTTCAAACGGCATCGCGCAGACCGTATACCCAAGTACCCGCGCACGTATTCCTGATAAATTCTCCGTCGCGCAACGCGTAACAACGTGCGCCAACACTGACGCAGGAGCGATCAGTTTACGCAGCTAACCACGTCGTCCGCTTTGACGGACAGCGCTTCGGGGATTTCGCAGTGAGAAATCGAAAACGGTGGACACGGAGCCTCGTCGGACTTCGCTCGTCCCGGGCATGACGAGGCGGGCGTTTATGATAATTAATAATTATCACGAAGACACATACGGCCGGCTCTCAGCCGCATTTGCCGGGAAAATAATGGCTCGGCAGCTGTGGCGTTCGGGACAAACGTAGCCGCGCACTGAATATCTGCCCGTCCATATTCGCGCCCGACGAATATAACGTTGTTCAATAACGACACCGAGGGATAAATAACTGCGCTACCTTATGTGCGAAATAGTATCACTCGTCCCGCTGCATAATGCATTAATCGGCTTTCGATATTGAACGGCGGGCCGCTGAATAACGAAAATCTGACGAAACGCGACGAAGAACAATGTAACCCCGTGATATATGCCGCGGCGTGGGTTTTATATCAATTTCGTTCGGACGTCTCTTCCGCGCGAGGCGTCGGGAGCGGCGCCAATTCTTCGCCCCGCCTGCCCATTTAAATGTCACGGGGGAAAAAAGACGCGATTATCATATTATTTCCGTAAATCGCGCGCGCGGGAATATGTTTATCCGAGGACTATTTATCTGGCGGCATGAAAAATGCTCGGCCGTCGGACGAATCGCGGGAGGCCGCCGGGACGTGCGTCATTATTTAATGGGCCAATCGCGGCTGCCGGCCATTCGGGACGAAAGCGATTTCGTAATATAGACCGTTGTAACTCGCAGCTTACCATAACGCATTGTAATTAGCTCTCGCGACCCGACGTCTCCACAATGAGCGCAGGTACCTTGACATCGATACGCATTAATCGTCTATCATTGACAAATAATAAACAGGCGACATGGAGGCGTGTGCATAAAGGGGGGAGGGCAGAGGCGGAGAGGAGAAATTACGCGGCCCCGGAATATTTGGTCGCGCGCGCGCTGACCATTCGTTCGGCCGCCAATACGATTGAAAGCAGCCGGCGCTTGCAATATGCGGGATAATACTGTTTAACCGTAACGAGGAATGCACAATTATGATCGCCCGCTCCGACGCGTTATGCATTAATCGCGGAGCCGAGCGAACAAACGAATGACGTACCTACCGACACATGTCGATTGGTGACAAAAAGTTGCCCGAACCGGCAATCGGGTCGCGCCTTCGAGAAGTCAATTCGAAATTTGCCACGATTACATGTGCTGCCGGTGTCCCGGTCGCGCGTCATAATAGGCGCAGGACGTGGCGGCGGGCACGCGCGAGCGACGCTGTAGAGATTCGATTTTGAAAACGCCGGGCCGCATAAAGTGACAACGCGTTCGGTCGCAGTGCGAAATAATTCGGGCGTCGGAGAGGGCAGCTGGCCTGCCGCGACCTCGTGTCATCATTACACGCTCGCGGCGTCGTTCGCGCGCGGGTAATTCGATGCCTGCGCGCCGATTTCTGCTTTGTTACCTCGGCTAAACAACGTCATTATTTGCCAACTAGTATGATTGATCAAAATGCCATGAGCGCCGCGCGACCGACCGTGCCTACCGGATTGAACGCGAAAAGCGAAGTCGACGCTCCGCCGAGTGCCGACGTGCGTACAATTTTCAGCGACACGCGATTCCGCGAACACTGCCGCAATTTCGTCCGGGCAACGTGTCTTTTAAAAAAACATTCACCGCTTCCGCCGTCGCGATCAGATATGCATTGCCTGCGATAAAAACCTGTCCGATTACGAAACTTCTCGTTTCTGGGAGAACAAATTCCGACGCGGAGACGTGCTTGAGCCTGAAATGTTTAAATAGTCGAGACTTGATTAAGACTGACTGTCATATTGATTACGCAAGATTGTCAGCGCTCCCCGCATCGATCCTCGCACCGGATAATTAACGAAACATTCCGCTCGTAAATCTTCGGCGTGCGGAGTCATGATCTCGCTTATCGAAATCTGAGGCAAACCGGAGGGAAGAAAACTCGCTCCGGACCACACTTGGCGTCGACTCGCCACACTTCCAGGAGCCGCGTGGCCTTCCACGAAGAGGTTCCTCTTCGCGCCCCTTTCCCTCATGCGCATCATGTTCTCCGCCACCATGATCGAACACCCCCGTCCTCCGGCCATTCCACACCCACCCGTCCGCCCTCTTCCAAAAATCGTCGAGCTCAAATTGCTTGTAACAAAGATTTAATTGAGGCAATTAACGGAGGCAGGCGAGAACGGGAGTGACAGGGAAGTGGTGCAAGTGAAGGGTTAGGCACCTGAGTGCGAGGCACGTCGGAGCGTGAGTTGGCCGGGAAAGAGTGACGCCGACGGAGAGAAGGACGAGGGGTAGGGGAGGGGAGGCGTGTGAGAGTACACGCCCGATACACGCAGGGGCCAGTGACAGGGTGGCCCGGGGAGTGTGAGAGATTGCGCGAGGGTGGAGGGGTCTCTCTCGCTGAAGGGTCCTCCACTTTGCCGAAAAGGAAAGGACTTGAAATACGTTATTTGAAAAGGGACGCCGCGCGGAGGGCGGCGCGAGCGGCCAAGAGAAATGGAGAGAGGAATTGCGGGGAATGTGAAAGAGACAGGAGTGGTTTAGGGGGAGAAGGAGAGAGAGAGAGAGCAGGGGAGGAATGACCCTCCATGTATTATTCCCTTCGAACGTCATTTCAAAAACGGCTTATCCGCCGCGAGACTATTAATGTCAGAGCTAGTCGTCGGCCCGTAAACGGACGAAGGAACCCCTCAGGAAGATGACGGCGTCGACGATAGGCGAAGACGTCGACGCAGCTCGATGACGCCGATCAGATTTGTCCTGAGGGCGCCTGATTTAGGGCGCGCCGCCCTTCGTTTTAATCCCTGTTACGGCCGGGTTCGCCGATCATAAAACGACCGCTGATGTTAACAGCGAGGCAAAGGGATCGCGCGCGAGCCAGGCCGCTTTTAATTGTTATCCGCGGACGTCGCAAATAACAAAACGCCGAATTGACGGAACAACGGACGCTTGTTTGCGCCTCGTATTTTCGAACGTGGCGTTACGTATGGATGGACGGATGCATGGATATTGGCCGACTGAGGGAAGCGCTTTGTTAGGAGGATAGTATATTAATTGGCTGAAACAGTCGCTGTTGGTGCGACTGAATCGGGGGGATTTTTTCATCGCGTCCGTACGTTAGAAGAATATAATGCGCTTATGGGATCGACGCAACGGCATTGATTCCATTCGTTTAACGCGTTTAACATCATTAATTAACATTCCGTCGAAGGTTTTACCGACTGTCAATAATGCCAGTGTCGAGCGGGGACGCGCGAAAAAGTGCACGATGAATTCTGTCTGTGCGCGTCCCGTTGTAATCCAGAAATACCGGATACGCCTGCATTCACGGTGAAACATTAATTAATATTCGATTTTCGAAAAGTCTGATAACCGTCATCCATTTCGCAGCGTTGCCCGCCGAGCGCCGTGAAATATGTAATTGTATTTAAATTACGGCGGCGAACGGCGGGGCCAAAAGCGAGAATGATGGGAGCACGATGTAATTAACCACTTGCCGTATTGCGCAATCAAAATTCGCGGCTATTAAGTCGCACTAATGGAGATAAAGCGCTTACTAGAAAACCGGAGACGCGACAATTGATCGATGGCCCGACGCTATCGGAAACGTCATGTCGGACTTTTCAGTACGTCAGTTTGCATTCGAACATTATCGAAGCCTGGACGATGGGACGGCGTTAGCGTCGACGGTTATCGTCGCGGCGCCCGCCCTGCTTTATTACGACACACACTTAACGCGCGACGCTTTAAGGCTGCGTTCGCCTAACCGCGCCGGCGTATCTGCATAATTTACACTTCCCACTTTCCGTTTATTTAGTGCCGCGGCGGTAATTGTATAAGGAACTATTATTTTCCAGAGGCCCCGATCATAACTGGCAGAGTAATGAACAGCGCGGCCTTATTGCCGCGCTGCGTGCAATCTCCGAGCGAAGCTTTGTTCCCGCTCTGTACCCGTCCCTCCTTTACGGCATCCGACAATCGTTAAGACGTCCCGGACGTCGCGATATAAATTTTCGAATGAAGCGCTGCACGTGGAAGTATTACAATCTTCCCTTTCGACGCGCCATGCGCCACCGCGACACGCAGCCCTACGAGACCGCGGGACTGCGGCGCATTCGTGAAAGGTAGCTCTCATTTAAGCTTCGCCAACGTCAACGCCGAATTCGTTGCAATTTGCGACCTGACGCAATAAATTCCCACGCTACCGACACAACGATCGTCGCGCGCCGGCGTCGGTGCGAAGAACAGCTCACCGAGGCCACGCGACTCGGTGGTTGAAAAGAAACAAAAACCAAAAAAAACGAGCAAACAAATAGAGACGCCGATAGTAAATCTCTTATACGCGTAAATAACGAATGTCACTGGCGATTTCGGTGTTCCGCGAGGGGGCGGCGGGCGGCGAACGACGTTATTCCAAACGAAAATCTTCGACCCGACGATAGGAATCGCGCCGGAAATAAAAGCCCGCTCTCTGTGTCTAGCGAACGGGTGCCGGTGGGGTGCTTTCCTGAGCTCGTAAAAAGCAATACCGTGCGCGCTCGCGATTGCATATCTCCGCGGCGACATTTTACACCGCCGTATTTCGTTACAAAATAACGCGATGACTCTCGTAGACAGTGATAATCATAAAACCCGACACCAGAATTTTTTTCGTTCCCCCCCTCCATTGCCGTCTATGAAGAGTGAGCGGAGGAGGAAGGGGTCGGGGGCGGCGTTCGACGTCGTGGGACGAAAAATTCAGTTCGCACTAAAGCGCTGAAATAACGGCCGACACATCCGGCCGAGATGCACCCGGGTATAAAAGGCGCGCAACGAGAGGAGCGGAGAGACGTCTTGTGTCTGGCCGGGAAAGTAGACCTGGCACCGTACGTATGCAGACTCGAGACAGAAGAAAAGCTCGCACGCACCCGTATTCCGTCGCACTCGTGCCCGATATTTGCGCACCGCGGTGTACGTAACGCTCGTAATGCCGGCTAATCTCCCGCGTTAAAAGCTTTCTAAGCAGTTTAAAACCGTGGCTTTACCGCCGACTAGTCGGACAGTCCTAAACATCCCGACTACTTAGCCGCGCGATAACTAATTCATAACGAACGCACGCCGCACAATCAACCCCACGGCGAACAGAGTGGCCAGAGGTGGATAATTGAAAAGTATTGGCCGCGAAGTTGGCGATTCTGCCGCTCATTTGCACTCTTAGGGCATGGGAGCAGGAGAAAGAGAGAGAAGGAGAAGGAAAAAGGGAACACGGTAATCGATAAGAGGGGAAAGTTTTCGCGCACGAAACATCACGCTCGGCCAGTGAGAGAGGTCCTCCATTTCGTAGGATTAGAACGTATATAGCGGCCGGGTATTGTCGCCATGAATTTCTCCTCGTCCTCTTTTTTCTCCGTCCCTCCTGCGTACCAGCAGCTACGACTTCATAAACGTTTTCATAAATTTCCTCCCTCCGCCTGCGCACGCGGGCCCCTTCTCTCGTCCTAGAAGGGCAAGGGGGTGAAAGGGTATCAGCGGCACGAACGGAGGCATAAAATTCGCCCGACTATTTTCCTGAGGGCAGTTATGCGTTATCCGGCAGATTGTCTGCAACGGACGTTTCTATCGTAGGGAACGAATAAAAATACATCGCCTACCAATATCGAAAAATCGTTAGAAAGCATAACCGTGGGAGATATACGCGGAATCCCACCAGTCCCGGGTGTCCGTGTACAACGGCGCTCACGTGCAAAGGTGGACTTTGTGGTATTTACGTGTGTGCGCACGACACTCTCGCCTGTACCGACGCCATTTCAATTATTCTTCGTTATTGTCTCGCACCTACGAAACCGGCACTCGCTTTACGTATTCATGAGAATAACTGCGCTCCACGATATCCAGTCTCTTCCCTGCGCCCCACGCCCGTTTACCCCCCAATCGAAGACATGCGGGGATCAGTAGCAATTCTGCATTACATAACGTTCACTAAAGCGTCTGGAGCAAACGAGAAAAGAGACGCGTGCCGTAAAGTCTTAACCATAAATTCGGCGTTAGCCCGATAATAAGAAGAAGTAAGAGCACACTCCTTCCGTTTTGCTAAACTCGCTTCCGATTGATTCGCGCCGGTTTCAAGGTCGGTTATCGCGACGATAAACCAGCCCAACAAGCCACCAAAGAGCCAGGCGATTTCCTTCGCGTTCACGCGAACCCTTGGCGCCCGTCAACAGCGCATAAAACGAGATCGAAACGGAAACTGTGCCACGGCGATCCCGAATGCACAAGCACACGCGCTACACCAACGAAAAGCATGTCCACTGTCGCTCCGCCGTCCACGTTTTACCGTGGAATCCCTCTGCGACGTTTTTATTGTGCCAATCGTAAAGCAAGCCTGCGGTCACCTGCGGCCGGTTAACCGAATTTATTGCGAGGCGTTTGCGCATCGACAAACTGCGGCCGAAGGATTTCGGAGAGGATAGAGGCAAGACGACCCCGACGCTCGGCGTCTCAAACGACCAGGCACAGGGTGTGTATACAGTTTCTGCGCGCCGGGTGTCCGATCGTCAACGCGCGGCTGGTTATGACGAAGAAAATTCCAACGGCGAAGGGAACTTATTTTTATGCACCGCCGGCGGAGAACGCGGACTCTGGAATATTAGCAGTCGAGAGTAAGCGGGAGGGAGTCGGAAAGGGATGAAAGGGCGACCGGGCTTACGGTTTTGTTAATTAAATTTCGGGATTAATCCTGGTCGTCGCGACGCCACGACCGAAGTAATACGAAGGAGGACCGAGGATAGGCGCGCAACTAGTTCGGTACTCCTCTAGATTGTAGTTTGCGGCCGATGGGCAAAAAAGTTGTTTCGCGGTCTGTATCATTGTACGATTGGAGGCAAGAAACTGACATTGATTATCTCAGTGCTACATTGCACTCCGCCGCGCAGTGACGCGTGTAAACTTATGACCACAGTAAACGGATCCGCTCATATCGAAGTAGAGATACGTTCGTCGCGCAGAGGAATGCGCGTAAAGTTGTAACTGAATCTGCGATGATAGGGAAGTATATCGCGCCGAGCAGTCAAAGACGATTTCGCTTGAAATCGGAAGACAACCGAGTTCGGAATTACCCCGCGAGTGACAGACATTTAATTTGTGGGCGCTCGACGTTGACCGTGTTATTATTACCCATTACGGAAGAACTACACGTGTCGATGGCACGAGAAGCGCGTTGACCTCGGTATTAATGGCGCGAAGTTCTCAACGTGATGTTTACCGCCTTCCTCCGGCGAGTTTCTCCGAAGTTATGGACTTTTCAGGAATTATGAATCGCCCGAGCGAACGAGAGAGGCCAATCGTGCCAGGAGGGCATGAGGACTGAATTTCAGTCATCTCCGTTTTCTGCTCTTCGATTCTTTTGCTCTCTTAGTCCCATCTTTCTCGATCGCCCCTCTCTCACTCTCTTTCTCTCTCCATATCACTCTTGTTTACTCTCTCTGTAAGCGAATGAACGACGACTTTCGCACGGTACGTCGCGGCGATCGAGCATTAAAACGCACGAGAAGAGCATAAAAGGGACTCAAGGCGAGTCACCGTGTTGGATTTCGCTGCAGTAAATTGCCTCGCGCGCCACTACCTATGCACGGGGCAAGAGGTAAACTCTCGGCGATAAGGGAGTGAAGGAAGTATAGAGAACAGCCGCGCTAGCCTCGGATAACAAAAAATAAACGCGGCGCGCAATGTTTTCCACGGGAGAGTTCGGGAAAGCGTCGAAAGCACGTTCTTCAACGTATAAACGCGTCATCCCGTTAATGTGTACATTTTTCAACGCCGCAGCCGTCGTATCGTGTTTCGTGTGCATCTGGATCGGGCAAATGAAATGTACAAATTAGGGGTCGCTATCTCACGTGAATTAACGTATCCGTTTTGTTTGTGATTTAATGCACATCATTTTTAATATATAAACAGATGCCCAGGTGCACATATGCATATACGCGTGCCTTGGAGAACAAAACTTATTCGCGATTATACTCGTACACTTATCATCATGTTTCCGGCACGCAGCTAAAAATGTTCTACCTCGTGTAATTTTGAGCTAAATTACTCGCTAAAAATGCAACATCAAAAATAGTTGTTGGTTCCGCCGAAATATCTGTGAAAGGTTAATGATCATGTTCGGGCACGTGGATGGGGTTTATACGGTCTAATGACTTAATGAAGGCCAGCAATTTTCCTAAATTATACCGAACGTCACGAAACGAACGGCACGAAGCCGGGAGACGGCACACATGGGGATGCAGCGAGGGAAAGGCCGGCTGTCCACGCGTTTGAAATATGATTGCGACGCTGATATAAAGTATGTCGAGGATGGGAGGCTTTACAGCGCACTAAAACCGCGAGATCGAGGATGATCCGAGGGATAAGGATTCGGCGCCGGGACAGCGTCGAAAAGAAGATATAACCCGGCGTTTCTCTTCGTCGGAGAAATTCGGCAAGCTGCACGATGTGCACGACACCTTTTGTTGCCGTACTAGCAGACGTCTCTGACATATAAAGTGGCGGAGCAGCTCGTAAAGAAATGTCAAACGGACAGCGAGGGAGTATGTTAACCGTGGCCCGAAGCTAAATATGGCGGTCTATCAGCGAATATTTACTGGCGTGATTTTAGTTGCTACGACCGAATATGGCCTTTATTGTCCAGCTTTGTCATCAGCGAAGGGCCAGTTAGAATCTCGTGTCGCGGAAGTCTGATCGCCGCCGACTTCTGCCATCCGATCTGTATTTATGACGCGGACGATGCTATCTGCGAAACGTCCCGCGGAAATAACCCAATTTCATTTTTGAAAAGCGCGTCCGTCGGATGCAAAGTCATCATAGAGGCATTACTGTTAACGGAGGGCGACGGGAGATAAGAAAATGTATTTATTGGCGACTCGATCGGGAGGAAAGTCTACTAAGATCGCTGATCGCTCATCCGTGAAGTCTTTTTGCACCCCTCCGGGGGCGATCCCGGCAAATAAAATGCTAGTGGGGGTCGTAAACGAGCGTCGAAGGGACGGAAAGGACAATGCAGGTTCGCTGGAATAGCTGTTAAAGTTGGGGGCCGAGTTATCCTCACGATTTATCCCCGTAAGTTCGCACGGTTAATAGGTTGTTTTATAAAGTAGCAGGTGATCAATGTGCGACCGAGCGTGAGCCGTGAATCATAAGGTGCGCGCTGTACGATGAGTGCGGCGGCGTAACGATGCATTACACGAAACGAAACTGATGCGGTGCGATTTCTCGCACGTCGATTTCTCGATTACGCCGCCAACGTATTTGCGGAAAAATATTCCGTCGGACCGGATACTGTTAGATCGACGATGAAAAGCGAACGGACGACGTCGGTTGGCCAATTTCCCTAACGCGCGCCCGACTGGCAGCAAAGTATTCCCCGACTATGTGAAACCGACGGACGGTCTGCGTCAATCAAGGGTATTTAAAAAAGAGAAATGAATGTCTCTGTTTCAACGGTATTTAAACGCAACGGGAGCCGCACGGCGCAATTCATCAAACGGATCGGACAGCTTAAGAGCAGATCAAGCTTAGATTTATAACACCGCGACTCGGAATGAACGATAAATTTTTATTCGCGCTCGTGCCAATGTGCGGCAACGATGCTCGAACGGATCGGTGCCGTGTAAATTTCGACCAATTACAACCGTGGTCGATCCTATTACTCTGACGCTTGTTATCGCGATAATTAGTTGTCAGGATTAAAAGCTTGAAAACACACGCGCGACCGTCGTTTTCTTCACCAATTATGAGAACGATTTAAAAATGACGATATCTAAATAGACGTACGCGCTGGAGCCGTTAACGAAGTGGAATAGAAGCCGGTAATCAATTTTTGTAGCAGAATTCGTCGGCGGACGTCGATGGAACTTCGAACGAGGAGTATGATGAATTATCGGTTCTCACTCACCGGTGTCATATTCACCGTCAGGTATCAGACACGCAATCGCCAGCAAAGCCATCGCAATTAATTACACCCAGTGAACCGAAAATGTCGCCCGCTCGTCCGCGAATTCGAGACTTCGAATCCACGACGTCGATATTCCAATTTCCTCGAAACTAAAATTGGCCACCCCTGCGCCGCTCGTTCCATCGCCGGTAGCAAACGCCAGACAGACAGATCCGGAGCCAGAAGCAAGCGCTCCAGCTGGGAGTAATTCACTAACACCCTCCCCCATCTCCCGCCGCACGAAAGGTGCATCGTGAATCTTCGAGAACACGACGCAAACGTATTGCTCGTCGTTGATTCCACAATATTTGCATCCAGCTATCTCGGCATCCGCGGCCGATATTATTTATCGGCTTCAAGCCCCTAGGACGAGAATCTCAACAGACGTCTCTTGCGGTACCGCAGTTTGCAAAATTGTGTAAATACGACTACGTTGCGTAAGTTGCGCGTTAGACGGAAACCGTCGACGGTACAGAATGATACATCGGTATAAAATCATCGAGAAAGTGGCGCTTTCTGCGCCGAAAGTCAGCCGGGCACCGATGTGCGAGCTTAACGACCAGGACTCGCCATCTGCGCTTGCAAGACATATCCGCGCGGGGCACTCGTTCTTCCAGAAAGCAGTTCGCGCCGCCAGCAACACCAACACCGCCGCCGTCGCCATTTACCACCCACCGCGAGTTTTACCGTCTTTCGCGAGCGCGGCAGTAAAGTTGTATATTTAGTGCGCGCTCGTCGAAGCGCGATGCGCGTTCCACGTGGCGAAGTAATGAAAGCCTTGAAAGCGCAGATCCGCGCCAGTATCCTCGAGTCGTGCAGCATCGGCCCCCGCCGAGAAACTGTCTAATTGGGTCAAGAGGGCGTGACCTCGTGAACGGCCTCGTCAAGGGTACGACGTGGTCAGTGCGGCGCCTCTTTTGCGACGGGGGAAGAAGCAAACCTGGGGAACGCGACTCTCCTGGGGCGTGAAGGAAGAATAGAGAGTGTCGAACAAAACCGGGTGAGGGTGATTGCGAGCAGAGAGACGTGTGGTGGTCGTCGGACGGAAGTGGAGGAGGACCGTGTAACACGTGTTCGGTGGTGTTCTTTATTTCATTTTTTTTTTTTGCCTCCCTTATTGATTCGCTACTTTTCGTCGTCGCCGACAAGTGAGCGTTCGCGTTGAATGCACTTGATACAAAGGGGAAAATGATATTGTCGGGCGCTGGACGGACATGCATGTTTGACGTATTTAATGCCTGCGAGATGTACGAGTGGGGCAGGAATAGGGAACGGTGCTCTGAATTTTCGATCGTCTGCGTTTGCTGCGGGAATGGAGAAATTGTTAGCGTATCTCGGGCGAGGTTGGTTTTATGAAAATCGTCGCTCGCGCTAGTATGGGAAAACGATTCCGGAGGCAGTCGTTTGCGCGGCATTCTCGAGCTCGCGAGCGTAACGCGAGGCTCTTCGGAAAATGTTTAATTAGGTCAAGAGGGTGTGACCTAGGTAGCGCCCCAGTTAGGTAGGGCATGTGGGTCGCTGCTAGAAACGGCAGACGAACATGCAAATTTGTTTCGAGGGGATTGAATATAATATCTTTGGCAAACGAGATGTAAGTAAAAGCAAAGTTGTCATCGAAAACACGCGACATACGACGCCATCGGGATCACATTGTAACATTCACAACAGAATACTCCGAATTCATCGAATCACCCTGAACTAAATCTCTCGGCAAAGGGGAACGCGACGCGTGCGACGCGAGAAATTTTCGGAATATTAAGATTTCTCCCATAGAATTTTCCACCGACGTAAGGGAAGCAAAGTGATTAAAGTCACAACGTCGCGTGGAGAGTGAGAATATGAAAAAAATATCCTTTGCCTGCATGCGGCGAGAGAATTACGAAATTACTTAAAAGGTCTTTAGCAACTTCTCGCGGGGAACACTTTAATTAGAGGCTCACCGGGCGCGCGATGAATACCTCACAATGATCCGGGGGTGGATATCAACGTAATCTCGGTCGAGTGAAAAAGGTCCCGGGAAAACATGCTCAGCCTTTATTACTTGGCGCAGTCGACGCGAGAGATCAGGTACCGACATATTTTCGCGGGATAAACGAAAAAGCCAAGGAAACGCGCTCCAGACGAAGAAACTCCGCCTCGCTGCTGGAAGGATCTCCCGAAAAATATGAAAACTTCCCACCGAGAACCGACAACTTCGCGGATAATCGAACGCGATTATTATTATTATTATTATTATTATTATTATTCCGTGCCATACAGCCGAGTATAATTGCCGACCTCACAAATTCCCACCCGTATCCGAAACAGCGCGACCAATTAAACAGATTTGCAATAAATATCATGTTTCCGATGTGAGCGTAACGTGATTGAAATTCGTGAAATGTTAGTCGTATACGATTGGGCTCGTTAAAAAACTAACGGCTCCCTTTGAAAGCTGACAAAAGCCGTGCGTGCGCGCACGCTCACCCATAGTGGCCACACGATTCCGATTAAAACAAATCCGACTTGCAGCCCTAAGGATCCCGCCGAACAATTTGACCTCGCAAACAAACTGGGAACGCGCCTCTCTCGCGCCGGTCACGGGCTCCTGCGGACAAGGATTGGCAATTTATACGCGTACATTCGCAGCGTTACAGTGACCCAGCTACGTCCAAGGACATACACCCTCTTCCGGTACACAGAAACTCCCATAAAAAGCAAAGTCCCAGTAAGAACCGTTGACAAAGTTAGTGCCCTTAAAAATGCACACGATCTCGCTCGTACATTCTTTATGGACCATGCTCTCGCTCTGCCCCCTTCCTCCCTTCGCGCCGCCCTCTTCCCGTCTCTTTCTCTCTTCCCTCATTCCAACTTCCGCGCCATCCACCCAGCGCGTATACTTCCTCCGTTCTACACGTATATGACGCGCGCCCGTAAACCCAGAAAGACGTCCAAGCGTGCAGCGGCCTGAATGTCGTCAGGTAACCATAACTAACGATAAGTTGAAGCACTTTCCTAGACACTAAACGCAACGCGCCCGATAGTTCGGTAATTCCACGTTCCCATGATGTTCCTTTGAATGATGAGAATGCGGGCGCGGGAGAGAAAGGTCTAACGTTCCTCTTCTTACCGGTCCTTCTGGGTCATAGGCATCTTTGACGACGTTTTTAAAGAGCCGGTAACCGGAGATAATCGTTTGCCGGAAGAGAACTGTCTTCCGTCTCGTTCACCCCGTGTCCTCCCTTCCAACTTTCTCCATTTTCCACCTCACTCCCTGTCTCTCTTTCTTTCTCCCCTTTTCTCAGATCCACACCCTCCTCACCGACGATCCTCCGATTCGTTCGGTTTACCTCGCGACACAGAAAGCATCGTAGTTGGTTATTAGGAGCGCGCAATATTAATGCGACATTTCCGGGAATAACCGACGTCCTCAAAACGACCGATAGTTAATTGGATATCGTTCTCCTTTGGACAGTCCAAAAGACGACGAGCTTGATAATTAAGGGACATACATAATTAAAACGTTATGCGCTAATGAAAATTGCTCTCGACCCTGATGAAATTCAGCCGATGTCGAGTAAAAGAGCCGACGACAACGTAACGAAACAACAAAGCGAGAGGGGGTGATGAGAAAGTGGACGAGGATGAACGAGGAGGACGACGGACGGGAGAACGAGGTTAGCGACGGCATTGCAGATCACGCTGATGAGGGAAACGCGGCGAATCAACGATTAAATAAATTAGTTTCCGATCTCCCTTGCTCGTCGTGCGGTCTCTCGCCCGTCCGGAAATATCCGTCCGCCTCGATACTTTTTGCTCTCCTCGCCTTGCCTCGTCTCGCCCCGCCTCGCCTCTGATCCAGCAACCACCGCGACGACCGTGAGATCGTATCGTTGCGAACATTTTGCAGGATGCACGGGTGTCGTTACTCCGAACGAGCGAGTCGGGTTGCGCGATTTATTACGTTTGCCCGTTAAATCACCTCGCTCGCAGCGCGAAGGGATTTGATCGATGGAAACGTTGCCGTTAAAGTTCTCCGACGGTACAACCTTACCTTATCGCCGCGATCGTCGACTTAAATAACGCGACAATGGGGCACGACGCGATGCGGGGCTCTTTGTCGGGGACCGATGCGGCCCGGCCAATCGACGTGCGCGAATAAAATTATATCGATCCAGAGAGGAGGCGGCCGCGGGGAGAAAGTAGAGTGAGCGCCAGGAGTCTTGACAATGCAAGCGACCGGCAAAAAGCTGCGATCGTCGGGTTTTATGTTCGGCGGCGAGATCGGACGCAGGAAAATTTGATTGCCCGCGAGCCGCATGAATGGAATTCGTTTTGATCGATTATCGAGCCCGCTCCGTCAAGCGGATGCATTCGGGAACGCGAATAATCGTGTGTTTGTTGTACGAACTAAAGAGTTGTGGTTACGAAACGCTCAGATCTGGGCGGGCTTGTCAAAAACCGTTTCCCCCTCGACCCAATTTCGAGTCTTCTTTACGTTACAATTATAAATGGCGACACATGCCGCTAACTACCCTGACGTGGGCGACAAAAGGTTGAGAACGTGCGAACCGCTGAAGGACTCTCCTCGCCAGCGAAATTTCCGAGCTCGCGGCAGGCGAGGGCATTGTGCAAACGATGTATCATTATAAAGGATACACTTTTCGCGAAACGCCCCGACAATGAGAACCGTGGCGCCATTCTTCGCGGACGAAATAATTTTGTTTTAAGACTAGGTCGCCGACTAAGTAGAGATATGAAAGAGTAAGAAGAGACGAGGCTGGGCGGAACAGGTCTCGAAGGGGACAAAGGGACGGGCCCGGCGGAGGTAGATTTAATGCCGCGAAAGAACGGCCCGGCCCGACACGTAATTCTACCGTGCTACAAATCAATGTGGACCGATTACGTCGTTCCTGCGACCTTTCGGCGAACGGAGAGAGAGAGAGAGAGAAAAAAGTGGCAAGTGCAAAGAAGTTCCGGGGAGCTTCTGCGACGTGAGAAGGCGCACGACGCACGGAATAGAAAGAGAAACGATGCGAAGCGGGAGAAGGAGAAAGACGGGCGAAGGACATTAATTTCTAAGCTTTATGCGGTTCTTATTAGAATCTCTGCTGGGACAGTGCAGGCACAGCTGACCCCAGAAATATGACTCTATTTTTCGCACGCTGCCAACTTATTTGCACGACCCTGTGGAAATGCAACCCCACCCCCACCGCGGGTACAACTCCGTAGTTTATAAGCGGCCGTAAGACGAACCGACCGCGATCGTTACCTTGTTTATTTATTCCTTCCCGAGGACCTCGGCCATTTCCACCGGAATTAATTTCCACCCGTACCCGCTACGCTACTCTCGTGTTTTTCTCTACCGTTCACCGCTCTCGACGATTTCGTATAAGCGAATCCTTCCACGAATCCCTGTAAAGGAACTTAAAACGACAGTGTGGAGCCGACATCGTTGCGACCGGCGGCGTATCGCTCATATTTTCCCGAGCGACCGACGCGACGGCCCGTTTAAACGATAACGCAACGTTTATCGCGCATTTTCAAAAACGCCACGGAATTAGTAAACAGCGCATCGACGATCTGATAGCGTTTTAAAATTCTCTCCACCGCCCATGCAGGTCGCGGCGGCAATGCTCGGATAAAATTGCACGACCTTAATTAAATGCATTAAAGTGGTTTTTGTCGGGGCGCTCGTTCCTTATATTATCACCATATTCATGAAAGTAACGGTAATTACATACAGGTCCGAAATCGCAAAAGAGCGTAATTTTTGCCATGGCAAGAGTGGGAATGTTTCTCCGATAAACGGAATATTATTCGTCCCGCAGGCTTACGATAATTTATCTGGAAGGAAGATGGGGTGGATCTAGCCGCCGATCTAGATGGAAATATATTTCCCCGGCAGTCGCGACGTCTGTCTAAGAATTATTTTTAATTCCCGTCATGCCTGCGAATGGATCGGTACGTATCCTGTTATCCTCTTATCCCGATTCCTTACTGCGCCTCGCATTTCATCCATACGTGAAGTCGTCGAGATATTGGTAGTCAGTCAAGCGAACAGGTCATATGAAATTCCTGCTCATCGTTTCTGCTGCAGGTAATAGAGTATTTCCATGCGGGCGGGAATTTAATTCAAACCGTCCATTGAATAGCGCACCACTGAGCACCAAGGATGAAAAGTTCAGGAGGTCCATAAAGCGTCACGTTTACTCGAACAATGGTACCGCGGAAAATCAGCATGCAACCGGAACGAATTGTACACATAATAAAAGTTGGTAAAAAAAAAGGGGAGAAGAATACACCTACTTCACCTCAGACAGAGGCGGATAATAGAGTATGGTGAATAATAGCTGAAGAGCGTGGCATTTGCTTAATTATCCGCATGCTTGCTGAGAAAACCCGGCCATTTTCATTTTGGAAATTATGGACATTGCAGGATGTAGCCCTTGTCACTTTTTCAGAAAAATCTTTTTTATCATTTACTTAATACCTTTGGCATATACAAAAAGGAACCAAAAAAAAAACAAAATTCAGACTAACTTCAGGGATACACTCAAAATTTATTCGAAATAACGTGAATAAGGTGCCCAAGGTGAGCCCCAAAAATTGAACTAATTGTCCGATACACGCGTGTCCGAATCCACGAATGTAGAACGCGAGCTCATACTCTTCTTCTACTCGAATTATGCGACTAAACAATGTGAAGGCGACCCTCTCATACGGTTAAGGTAATAAAATGCACACAAGGGATTATTTACGCTCAATGCACTGACATCCAATAAAGAATGCGTATTGGACGACGTCACGGTAAGGGGAGAATCCAATATGTTCCCTTATATTGGGTACAAGTGCACTGGGAACGAATACAAATAGTGCAAGATACCGCGAGTTGCTTGGCCTTTAAAATCAGTCCGAGAAAAATTGATATTTTTGCTTATGTCCCGTACGCTGAGCCGAAAGGAAGAGGCAGTAAAACGCAATAAGGCTCATCTGCATCGTATGCTCGCAGAACGCACGACGGGTTTATCGAGGCAAGAAGCTTGAAACCCTCGCCACTCGCTACCGCTGCGAGGATCTTCGCGTCCCGAACAAAATGTCTCGATATTCCAAACGTCCTTGTTTACGGTGTCGGTGTCCCTCAGTATTCAGTGACGCCCTCGTCTGACTACGAACAGCGTATATATACTTACTCCGCTTGACTTACAAGAGAACGTCTCACTTCCAGGTCGAACTTTGGGAAACCGACCCCGGCATAATGTTACATGCCCAGGCATGTAAAATTCCAACATGCGCCGTAACTCAAAAAAAAGTTTTTTTCGCCTCCGTAGAAGCGTCATGTAGACGAAACTATTGAGAGTTCAGCGGTTCAGCGCGCAGCCGGCGGTCTATTTTCAACGAAAATTATCCTGTATCAAATGGCATCGATCCGAGTTAAAAAACAAAACTTGAACGTTTCCACCATTTTTCGACCATATCTCGATTACAGTTAGTTATTTCCCACGGTTCTAAATCGTTTTCTCGAGGCGAGGCCTTTGACCTTTGTCGGTCAGTCACTTCTTCACAATCGGTGTTATAATACTCAAACGCTGGTCGAACGAAAAATTGTTCACGCAATTATTTATGCATTTTTATATATTTCACAAGAATCTAATATGGAAACGCGGTAACAATATCCACGCATAAGTCGTCGAATCTTCTGGCGTCCGAGCACGTAACCCTGTGGCCAATAAATAATTAGACCGTGACAAACGCACGGGGACATAATTAACGCGTAAGTGCTTCGCTTAATTTCAATTATCTCAGAGTTTAATTAAAATAAATTCCGCCCGATGCGGAGCGTGCCCCCGTTGCTCTCCCTTTGCGTACCAATGGCGGCTGATTTTTTTAATGAATGTTTTTAATTACTATGCTCGTTCTCGCACTGTCGACGTCGAGCGCGCTCGCGCTTATACGGGAACGCCTTGCCCTGTAACAGAGCTGCGTTTTCTCTAGAACAACCTAAAAACATCAACGTGTCCCCTTCCGTCTCTCTTCTTATTTTCCCCTCGCTCGCTCTCCGACGACTCCGACACACCAGCACGCAAAATGTATAAAATATCGCCGTCGCGTATGCTATTTGCTCCCGGAATAAACGCGCGTGAAAACGTTCCCGGCTTTATGATGAGCCACCGCTGCCCCCGGGTATGTTTGAAAAATCGCCCGCAAAATGGCACGGCCCTTTGTTTAAAGTCTCTGCCGGCGTCACGGGGAGCACAATGGTCGGCCGGATTGCGCGAGAGCGTTCTGCATTGCACGCAAAATCCTCTCCTCGTCTCGGCGGTACAAGTCGGTAGATTTCGTTAAGCAGAAGAGGGCCCGCGCTGCGCGCTACGACTAAGAACGAACAATTATTGGCAAAACTGAATTGACACGGCATCATGCAATTCGGTCTTAATCTCTGCTGAGCCGCGGACCGTAGAAGGGCAACGAAATCAAATGAACAGAAAATTGGTAGTCGAGCGAGCGCGCTTTCGCGGGCGAGTAAACTTCGTTTGCATACGGCGCATCGGCGGTCGGGAAATAATTTAACAATTTGCGCGCATACAAATCACTTCTGACTTTCAATTTGGCCGACGTACAAATCACGCCGGGCTCAAATGGAGAAAAATGACACGGGCGGAGGACGGGCCGAGGACTAAGGAGATAGAGTGCGCAAGAGGTGGACAATCCTCGAGAGCGGCGAAGATGGCTCGCGGTCGATATCTCGAAGTCGACGTCAGTTATCCGTCCGGCTGTGAAGCCACCGCTCTCTCCTTCTATTTCTATTCGCTCGTCCTTCCCGTTTTTTCCCCTATCCCCTGCCAAGGATTGCCAACGCACGGAGCAGCGGCTTATCCGATCGGATTGGTCAGATCGGTATCTTAGCCTGAGGTTACGCCGCGAGTCAATTAGGGATTACGCGGCGCACGGAGATAGGCAGGTGGAGGAGGGAATATGTTTTAACAACCGTTAGAATATCTTTCGCAAATGAACGAGACGGGCAATCAGACGGTCTGTCGACGAACGAACGGACGCCCGTATGAACGTGCACCACCCACTTCCGTTCCGGAGAATTTTCGTTCGATCGACTCTGCGCAAAAACGAAAACTCGAAACAACAACACTTAAAAGGAACTAACGAGGTATCCTCTGGAGTCTCGACTGATTCGTTTCCACGGCGAGAGGCCTAAACGCTGAGCCGTGAGTGGCCGCGAAAGAAATCCGGAATTCGTAGAGCGTGGAGAGGAGATAGCCGGCGCGCTGTGGGAAGGAATTATTGTGGCGAATGTTAGAATGTATACGCGTTACCGTGACAGGATGGGAAAATAGAAAAAGGTAATAGGCGACGCGGGGCAAGATAGAGGGAACCTTTAGAGGCGGAGTAAGGGAGACAGACCGTCGAGTGGGGAGGAAGGAGAAGGCGTACCGAATCTAAGAGCGCTTTTAAATCAGCGTAACCCAACGTATCGCTCGCGGCGTTCACCTGTGGTAATGGCTGCATAAACTGCCGACTCCGGTTCCCGTCGGTCCTTTTTCCTTCCCACCGAGAGAGTTATTCGGTCGTACGCCTCTCTCTCTCTCTCTCTCCTTCCCACCGTCCCGTCACCTGCGCCCGCTCTTACACTTTCTCCCTCACCTGCCCTTTGTCGCTCCCCTGCCCACTTTTCTGGTCCCCCACTCGGAACACCGGTCGGGACACATTTTAATTTATCCGCGTCCATTTATTTAACCAACGCCGAATATCTTTAGCGAGGCAAGAGAGACAGAGAGAGAGAAAGAGAGAGAGAGAGAGAGAGAGAGACAGAGAGAGAGAGAGGATGATACACCGCGGCCGGTGGAAAGTAATGTGACCGGTCGCGCGATATCGAGAAGTTGCGTGCCGCGAGATCCGTGTTAGACCGCTGTACCGGCGTGTTTCGGATTCAGCTTTCCATTTTTACGCCGCCGCCGCGCCGCGAGTATAGCGATGATGAATGCTTCGTAACGATCATTATCGGGGAAGCGGGTAGGCGTGACTCGACGTGTCGGCGGATTCGAGGGACGCGGGTGTCGAGCGGCGACCAAGTAGATCCAGCGCAGATATTTGTTTCCTATTTCCTTCTGCTCGTCGCCGCGGCCGCACTTCCAACCCGGTAGTTCGTACTCGACCAAACGGAACACTCGCCGGCCGAATGTTTGATATAAACCCTTCAGTCGGGCAAAGTTACTGCCCCGGCGTCCCTCGAGCAACTCGGTCGAGAGCACTCTGGCCGCCCTGTGTGTAAATGTAACTTGGATCATTCGAAAACATCGCGGCGAGTTTTGGCCGGCAGACTTCCGTAAGGGCAATACGTGACTGCTAATCCAAATACGACGATTCGCCCACGCGTTGCTCATTGTTAGCCCCAATGACTTCTGACGAGCCGATGCTGCATGAGGGGACTCGAATTTGGCGAATGCGTTAACGAACGGTGTGTAGGCCGTAGTCGGGCTATCGGAGAGTGCTTGGTCGACGAAAATATTTCATGCTCGACGTAAGACGTAAGCCGTTGTAAGGATAACATGTGACGGATGAAAAATATCTCGTGTATGAAATATGCCGTCTATGACGCTAAAAGACTCTGAAATAAGCTGGGAAATACTGTCCTTGTGCATAGTCAAGGCGCACGTCCCTGAATGTTGTAACTTTGCCGGGTCGCGATTCATGAATATTACACGTTTGCCTCTTCGTATCAGTTCGTTACGCGGGGTATTAAGTAGATGAAATTTAATTCGATCGAAAGTTCGGGGAAGCCGTTTATGCCTTTTAGCATTGTCCAAACTTTTCCCGATATTTAAGTTCAAGCTGCGACATGCACCGTCATCGGAGTTTGCAACTTCGTTAATTCGTTTAGTCACGCAAGAGAATTACGGCGCAGCCTTCGGGCACGGGGACGCTTCGAAAAATCATACAGCGTAGATGTAATGACAAGAAAATCGTTGCGCTTGCACCCTATTAATCAACGTCGCGACCAATTTTTCACCTGTGCCCGTTCGTTTCACGTTAAGTAAATTCGAGCCTCAAACTGATCGTGCTCCTTTCACGTTATTTTAGAGAAGAGGACGAGTCCACAAATTTCCAGTGCAATAATTCGCATCCGTGTTCTCCGGAAGGCTTACCCAGGAGCTTCGAGGATGCAAGAATGGAACTAATCTGTGAGTGAGAGAGGCCCGACGACGCGAAGGATCAACCTTAGCGAATGCGACCGTTCCTAAACGGGCGACCCAATCGAACTATTCCCAGTGAAACAACGTTCCGCTGAATAATTAAGGACGGCCGCCGGAGCAGGCACGCTAGAGAGAGGTCTCGTTTTCTTCATATTCTTCGCGGCAAGATCCACGAGAGGTCCGGTAGACCCCGTCGGAAAGATCCTGCTCGCACGAATTAACCATTATAAGCACCGAGGGAGCGTAGCCGGGATATCGGATCATTTGTAAAGCAGTAACGCCCGATAAATCTCCATCCTTTCATTACTATAAATTCCCGGGCGTTGCGCATTTTTGCTCCTCCGCACCCGACCGGTCCGACGGCCGGCAATAAATGTTATATAGGTATATAAAATTCAGGCTGCATCCGCGCTGGCTGTGTTGTATATAATCACAATTAGCGTCCTATTAGGCACCGAATGTGCCTCCTTATTTATATCCAGCATTAACATACCTACCTCTGTATAAACTTATATCATTTCCATCATCCCCCAGCGCCCGATTCGTCGGTACAGCCCGCACCCCTCTTCTATCAAGCGCGTTTCACGCGAACGTTTTTGGCGCCGTCGACGCGAGAGCTGGGAAATGCTTTTATTTTTCATACGATCTCCTTGCCTGGATATCATTCCTCGCTCGCCCGCGTAATCGCAGCTGACGCGCGTTTCCGTCTTGTCAGCGACACGCGCGACGTGGATTTCTACGGTTATATGCTGCCCGGCATCTTTATTTCCGTCAGATTTATATCGTCTCGATCGCGAGGCGGATCGGTGAAAGTGTATCGCCGTTGAACTTTCGACGAGTTGGCCGCGACGAAAAAGCGGCGGGAAAACTGGGAGTGCTTCGTCACTTTCAAAAGTACAAAGGCACATACGTATTTACGCGCAACACACTCCTCTCTTTTCTCTTTTCGCCTCACCGGCAAACTCCCATTTCGTGCCAGGGGGTCGACTCACTTAAGAAACGACGAAGAATCGAGAACGTTTCCCATTCCGAGTGAAAATAATTTATTATGAGACGCTCCTGCAAAAGTTCGAACGAAGATGCCCGCTCCGCCGATGCCGGCTTTCATTGCTGCAATAAATATCGAAACGTGTGCCGTTATTTACAACGCTTTGCGCCATTATACGACGGTGCATCGACTCTGCGAGTGTACGATCCTCGAGGGTTAACATTGTGTGTGTCTGTGCATGCAACTCTCGAATTGGAGCCTAGGATGATTCTAGAGGCTGGCTCCAGCCCTAAGATACTCCTTGTATAAACAAAACTTTACCGCAAACTCAAGTTTCGAGACGTACAGATTCAGGCCGATGCCGCCGACTGCATTTTGCAAAACGTCGGCGGGTAGCATGCAACAATACTGCAGAGAATGGCCAAGTAGTCTCGGAAGAAGTCTACCTGTACGAACAATCCACGAAGAACTCTAACGCGCTCAATAATACGAAGAACGTCGGCGACTAAATAAAAATCTCTCATCGCACGATCCGACCCGTCCGTCGAATCTCTCATCACGTCATCTCGCCGATTCCTAGCGACCATATGCAGAGACGCGAAAAGAAAGAAGTGGAAGTTTATCTCCCTGCCCCGCGTGTTCGGCACGACGTACAAAATGCGGCACACGTGGGGAACGAACGACGCACGGACAATGAAAATCATCGAGTGTAGCTCGAGATGTGTGCGATGCTGCACGAAGGAACCATTGGCTTGGGCCACGACGGTGAGGGGCCGAGGTCAGGGCCTTGCCCACGGTGTATCGTGAGGACCCCAGCAGGGTGTCCGTGCTTTCCTCTGTATTAATAACATGGCCCGGCCACCGCCAGCTATACATTAAGGGAAATAATCATCATAATCGTGCGTAATACGTCCGTGGCACCGGGATTTCGCTTACATTCATCTCGGTAGAGACAAATAATACCCTCGGCCAAGAATTCCGGACGGGGTGCGCGACGGCGTGGCGCACGGTGGTCGCGCGCAAGAATTATTGAAACGTTAAGAGCGACATCGGGCGGCTCGTGGGAAAAAACGTTAACGCCATAATGCGAACGTTGCGTCGGCTGGGATTTTTTAAGAATCGCCGCGCCGACGGTCTCTCGTTCTTAATGACGCTTTTGTGAGCGGTAATGGTATCGTCAATAATTCCCGATGTCATCGTTAAGAGCGTACGGAAAGTCGGGCGGAACGGGTCGGGCGAGGATGATTTACCGCGGAGCTGGTCAGGGTAATTTCACAATTACAGCCGATCAATGTAACTCGTAATTCGAGTATCGCCGCGTAACCGGAATAACGTCATTATTGAAACGAGCGGCGACCACCCGGGCGAGGTTTGAAAAAGCGCGAACGACGTGCGGAAAACGATGGAAGCTTACGTACGTGTTGCGTCGGATCTCGAGCACGCGATGCCGGCTGGTGATTAAGAACGCTTCCGCGTTTATCCGATCGCCGCTAAATCACGCATTTATGTCCCCTCGTAAAGCGTTAGCGCTCTCAATTACCGCGGGCCGGCCAACGGGACGCGAGCGGAGAAATCTCGATCGGCGCGCAATTTCGCCGTTCCCGCGTGCTCATCTCGCGCAATTAAATGTTTTCTCGCCCCACACTCCGCTCCGCCCAACCCCCCGTCTCCCTCCCACTCAATTTCCAACCCCTCGTCGACAGGTCCCGTGGACGCACACGCACGTACGACGGGTTAAAAGTGTACGTCGCACGTATCGCTAACAGGGCGTATATGCAAATGATGCGCGGAATTAATTTTTCGCATGCCCGACGTACACACACGCAGGACACACTTACGTCTCCCGTTCGAGCGGGGCGCGTGTGTGCACGTGCAGCACGTTCGGCGCATAATACGAGCGACACACACGTGTATACGGACGAGGCACACGGAAATAGCGGCGCGCACGTTACGAAACGTTGGGGCAAACCGACGGCCACGGCTATGCGTACAATTGATTAGCAACGTGACGATCATACTGCCCCGCGCTCGATCCGCGACATTCCTGCCGACCTTGGCCAAGCCCCGAATTCGAATCCCGTGGCGGCCGTGCCGGGCGCTCGAATCGCAAGCGATGGATCGCCAAGCATTCTTTGTCATTTTCCAACAATTTGAAGGTCCCTGCGTTCCGCGACGACCGCAGACGGCTGCGACGTACTGAAGTGTACCGGGCGAAAGTGCGACGCCCTTGAAAACGTATGCAAAGAATTCAGACATCTGCGTCGAAGAGTGCACGCCGACGAACGTTACACGTCGCAGGGTGCCTCGTCGTCGGTAAAGCGCACTGATGTTCTCCGAGCGTGCGAGTAATGATTCTCCAATTGGATAACGCGCCGCCTCGCGCTCCCTTCTTTCCTTCCGTCCCGTCTAAGGCACGCTTTCAATAATTCATTTTCCAGCGACGAGACGTATCGGTAATAAAGTGAGTTATTTCGAACGGGCGAAAGTCCCGGACAGCACGCGTGACGTCCGCTCACGTGGAATCACGGCGGGTATCCAGCGCCATCGTCTAACTCCTCGTCGTCCTCCTCTGCGATCCTCGTTGTCGTCGTCGTCGTCGTCGTTCTCTTCGACAGTCGGCGTCCTTATGCGATTCGCGGTACCCGTCACTGGGCCTTTGTTATGTATTTATGTGCATATTCGCCTATTTGTCGAGAAATTCCAGCGCCGTGTCGGCTCTAGGCTGCTCACGACTCGTTCCCTATACCCGTTACATGCACGATCCCTGAGCATCGACCCCGAAGGGGAGTGTTCGCTTCGCGTACACGTACCTACACCTACGTCTACGCACACGCTCTCGGTGAACGGGTGTGGATATATTTCTGTGAGCGAGCAGCTCACGTTCACGTGGCTCGGTACAGGGCTCGAATATAAGCGGCGCGTTGTGATTTTTCGCGGAATCGACGGTATTTCTCAGCCGCATCCGTGGTCCCGATTCGTGGTCGAGAGAAAAAGAGAGGGAGAGAGACGCATGTGTCAAAGGAGACGCTTGCAAGTTAACGAGTTTCGTTGTCAAAGCGTGAATATGCGTTTCGCTAATAAGGTTGATTAATTTGCAATGAGGCGAGAGGATTGGCGCTGTTATTAGCGAGGCGGTAAATTATGGACTTGGATTTTGCAAAACTGGTACTGTTCGGATGCATCGGGAAAAGCATGTTTTTGCCGTCGCTATCGGAAATTGCTAACGCGCTTTGAAATATTTTTCTCCGTTACACGGAAAAGGGTTTACCAGCAACTCGGAGTAATCCAATCATACGCAATATAATTAATATAATGGATTTGACCTACGCCCATCGAGGCAAATAGTAATTTTGTAATGCTGGCGCGTACGCGGCTTTGCGCGCTTCTGTATGATCGATACTCCGAAGACTGCTGACACGAGTAAAATAACGAAGCGGCATTTAATAAAGGTTCAACATTTGCATCCTACACCTGTCCGCGCACACGTCAACGGAACCCCCCCATTTTTTGTCGTCCGACGCAAAAATCAATCGTTATAGTAGAAATTGAAGCTAATGGCATTAAACGCTGCAGTACATTATCACGGTTCATATCGATGGCCGTTCGTTTCGGCGGGCGGCCGGGCAAAAGCGAATAATTTAGCGAAATATTCTGGAGATATTTAATACTCCGACACATTCCGCGGATGCCGCGTCGTACAAAATGCATCGTGCGCTGTCTCGCCGCTCAGTTTACCCGCGGGATAGCCATTCAAAGCATTTTCGCCACTAATATGATCGAATGTTCACCACTTCTACACGTCATAACGTGCCGCGCGAAAATAAGCTCGCTATCACATTCCGTGAAAGCCGATAGAAACGTGGATCGCGATTGAAGGCGAATAAGTTCTCACTCTGCTCACCGAGACAATTGACAACATTCTCGCGAGATTCGTTAAGACGCAATCACCGGAAAATATTGTCAGCGTTAACGCTGAGCTTTCGTGGAGTGTCGATATAAATCATACGCACACCTAGCAAGGGTTAAAACAACGAATTTGAAGTGACCACGCACGGATTAAGGCAGATTTTATCCAGCTCGCGCTTTCAATCAGCACCAAACGCTTTTGAAACTTCTAACCGCGTTCGAGCCAAATGTTTGGGAAAGTTCGTGCCATTTCGATATCTCGCCGCGTTCCGCAAATTCTTCGTTGCATAACGTACATCATCCGCCGTTACCCCGCGCCATTCACAGCACAACGTTCAAAGCCGCCCGTCACCCTCCATAATAGCCATTATTCGCCATATCCGGATGCGCTTTCGCTCTTCATAATGAACAACGCCAGATAAATGAACTTATCCGCTGGCTGCGCCGCGCGCGCTGCTATCTACCCTGCGAAAGCGCATCGACAACGGGAACGGGAGGAAGAGCGTCTGCAATCGCGCATCCTCTTCCAACTGGCGGAAAGACTGCAAAATGAATTATCCCGCGCTTTATTCCCGTGACGCGTAGTTTCGTAAATAAGCTCCCCAATGGTATCGGAACTTTATTGAAATTGCACATTGGGACGAGGCGAGCGTGGTTACACGTGACAGACGCAAAGTTTCACTGAAAATCGATCCCACGTCGTCCGTCATACTTAAGGCAACGGCGTCATCCTCGGCGCACTCTTTCGCCCGGCCTCTCACACTGTAAATAACGCTCGGCGGCCGCTCTCAATCCGGAAAAATCACTCCCAGTCCGGTTTCCTCGGCACGGCGGGCGGCGAGCGAGCGGCGAGCGAGGTCGTTCCCCAGATTTATTGATTACAAATTGCACGGCAATCAATCCCTTAATGGTACCCGCGCGCTCCGGCCCTCGCGAGATGTATTTATGAATCAATACAAAATATAGCCTTATTAAATCACCTCTCGCCCCCACCGAGTCGCTCGCGACCCCGAACGCGAGTCCATACGTAACGCGTTGCGTTTAGCCGCGATTAATGCAGATTCGCGCGCGACGACGTCGCCGAATCCGACATACTCGTGCGCGTCTCAACCGCTCCGATCGATCATCGAGTCGTAGCTTACGCCTTACGCGAATCTTCGTGCGATAGCGATGGATAATAAAAAGAATAAATTTCGTCGCTGTCGACACCTTCTTTAGGGAGACGACGAAGGTGCACGAAAGAGTCGCGTTGACTGCTATGGGACGAGAACGTTGGGGAGGAAAGAAACGATGGAAGACGACTCCGACACAGACTGCACTTCTCCCCGGCACAGCAGCGCGCCGCGACCAATTGCCGGAAATCGGCGGCTCCTGGGCGACGTCAAAGTCAGATTTCGAAATCCGAAATGCGACGGAGCGGGTGAACAAAGGGGCAAAGAAGCGGAACAGGAGATTGCGGGGGTGGGAGAGGAAGGAGAGAAAAGGCGAGCGAGACGAACGGCGACGAGTGCGGGCGAGGCGCGAAACAGGAGAAAGTAAATAAGTCAGAAAGTCTGGCAGTCGACTGAGGAAGGGTCGCGACATAGCAGCGTCGTGGGGCGGGGGGGGGGGGGGGGGGGGGGTGGAGGAATAACAGGGGGCGCGTGAACGGAAAAAGGGGGTCCTACGGTAGTTCGCGCCAACGACTTCGCCGACAGATCTCTATCGCGGATCTCCCTCGTCTTTTCTCCGCTTTCTTCACTCACCCCTTTCTCTGCCTCGCGCCTTACTCGCCTCTCCGACTGCCTCTGCCTTCCCCTCCCCCTCCTCGCACGCCCGCTTCATTCAAATGTAACAAGCTCGAAAGGAAAACGCATTTCCCCCCCGTCGACGAGCCGCATTCGATCTCCCGCGAGCGAAAAGACAGAGAGAGGCACCGCCTAGATGCGCTACCGAGATGCATCGTCAAGCAGGGCGTCGAGGGTTCCTCCCAAGGCGCTCACGCTGAGTGCCGCTGATCTTTCAGACGGAAGAGACCGTGCGAGAGGGCTCGCCGACGCAGGAACTTTTTTTGCGGAATACCGATTCTTCGCCGAAAATCTCGCTCAACACCGGGTCGGCGTGTCGTCGCGAGAAACTGAAACTGGCCTCGACGTCTTGTTGTTTATTCTTTGTTTTTCGACGTGTTCTTATCTCTCAGCACGCTTGGCTGGATGGGGAATTTGATAGGAGAGTGGGAATCATTAATAATGATTTGTCACCGCTCTACCAGTCTGACGACTGCCGGTAAATCTCGCGTGACAGTGCGAAAAATTGAAATGGAAATATTGTTTGTTGTCGTAGGCAAAGTCGCTGCCGCACCGACTCCATTGTCAAGCAGGCTTCGAGAAAGGCCTTTGAGGACGGCGTGAAGTGGGGAATGATCTTGAAAACGGAAGGAAGTACGTTCTATATGGGCGCGAAAAACTTTTGTCAGAGGGTGCATACATTTCAGCAGCAGGATAGGGATTGCCCGCGACAGCAGGCGGAATTGAAGAGATAACGGGGCTGAATATTTCATCTTACAAGTGTCGACAGAACGATCTCGTTAAACGACGCGACACATCTGCGTGCGCGTTCATTTCTGCGCGAATCATCGAAAATCGCATTTATTGAATCGTAAAACTCCCCCTCCTTCCCCGCCGTAGAACCGCGTGTAAACTGCTTGGCGTGCGATATCAATATTGCACAATGCGTAATTACTCCGGTGTTTTCCCTCTACATCTCACTCTCCGCGTATCTAGCTATTTATCTCCATCTCTCCCATTTCCTCTCGCAGCGCGCCGTATGAACATTTCCCGACATAAATCACACGCAATGTCTCTTCCTACTAAATCCACAGAAAGACTAATTAGAGATAACTCGATAACGAGTGCACGGTGGAGAAACGACCCAGCGAAATCCGCGAGGAAGAACGGTAATTGGTGAGCATTACAATGAACAGATCGTTATGTCAGAGGATTTACATATTGAAGCGTAAGCCGCAGAGATTACACGAAATTTGGGACCGAACCAATTTCCCGGCTCGCAACATTATTCGGTTATTGATTCTCGGACGAAAATTTAGGAGAGTGGCGCGGCCCTATTTACGCGGTTCGATAAAACCAAATCGCGCGCTGCGCGCTGTGAATGTTTAACGGCGAAAAATCGAACCCGACAGACTGCGCGAGTGACGCGAGCCCGGTCCGTTAAACGTCCTTTAGCGACGAGCTAGCCGGCCCCAATTTCTCGTACCTATCGGATTACCCAAATATTACCTGAACTTGTAGTTTTATCGACGAACCGATATAGCGCGGTGCCTCATTGTTGCTGCAACAAACGACTGCCGAGATTCGGATTAGTTTGTAGATCGCGCCGCCCCGCGTCATTCGCCGACAAATTGGCTACGAGATTAACGGAGCCGCGCGAACGGCCAAACAACCGGACAGTAAACTTTTTTATATTAACTTTTCTCTCTCTCTCTCTCTGCTTTTATGCGAGAGTGGAACGAAATTTCGATTCAACTTCTGTGTCAACGCGAGCTTCGGATTAATTTGAAATTCATTATCAAAGCGGGTCAGTGGAGATTTCCGCATCGTGCCGGGTACGGCGAGCGGGTAACGCGTCTTCCGTTAAAAGAGGAAGAGTAGAGAAGAACGAGAGAGCACGGAGAGCGCGCGAGGCAAAGGTGAGGGGAACGCGTTAGGGAGTGTAATGTAAAATTCAACGCCTATCGGGCACTATGACGCCAGTAAACTACAGTGTAAACCACTCGACGATTTATTTCCCTCCGCCGCCACGGTAACAGTATGCCAACCGAGCTTAACCAATCATGATTGGCCACCGTCCTGCATGATTTGCTGCCACGGAGAAAAAACGAATTTATTGCATATTTTTTCCAACACAATTTCCGGGTCCGGAAATGTTATACCTCGTAGGTAATGTTTATCCCCGTCGTGCATACCTCCCATTTATTAGCTTTTCCACGATTTTCACTACCCCCTTCGTCCACTACCGACGACTGTCGACTTCCATTAAACATGAAACGATTTCATTCCAGACTATTCGAGAGATGTTCGTAAATTTTCGACCGCGAAAGGAAATGTTTGCGCACGAGCTTTTCCAGAATATTCATATCGGCGCCAAACGAACCGACGATCGCTTTTAACGTGAAAAAGTGCGAACAACGTAGGATCCACTTAGGTGGACCGCTGCCAATATTCCCTTACGCAAAAACTTGTATGATCGTGCGCAAGAGAAATGTAACAGAAACCGATGCAATTGATAACGATCAAACATGATACCTACTCTCCCTTCTAAAGCTATCGAATATCATAAACCTTTACAATTGCCGCGAGCGTTAACAAGGCTCAGATTTCATTTTGTATTGTACTCTTTAGCCGCACACAGCACGCTACAGTGCACTGCTCCCTAACCTCTCGCGAATGCCGATCTCTCATCTCCATAACCGAACGTTTATCGAAACGTAGAAAGACACAAGGCGAGACACGAAGAATGCGAGCTCCCTATTCCGAGCGGACACGTAGCAAGAGAGGTGAAGACATTTTTGCGAGGGGACTCGCGGGCAGCATCCTTTTTCGCGCTGCAGCGGCTAACAAGTACAAACGTAAGGGTTCGCGTTGGCTAAGGCGAGCCTGTCATTCTGTTTACGGGTTCTACCACTAACTAGAGCGGAAACCGGGTGGCCGCCATTGTGTAGCGGAGACTGGCTTACCCCATGAAGCTCCGGATTAAGTCACCGCCGTTGCGCACTCCCTGTCCATGCTTTGCGCTTTTCTCTCGAGCCGTTAGTGTCCGCATCTTCCTTTCCTTCTCTCCTTTTTCTCTTTATCTCACTCCGTTCGCCCTCCCATTCTCCCCCTTTCTATCTCTCTCACTCAAGTTTCTTCTCCCACTGCCCATCGCTTTAAGAAACCTATCCTACCGCGTTCGCTCTTCTTGCCTCTTTCGTTCGCGGTGTCTCTAAAAAAGGTAACAGGTGCGGAACGGTGGCAGTACGTGCCACGTGAACTGTTTCCCCCTCCCAACTCCCCACACGTTCAATCGCCCACATGCGCGTAATCTCTCCTTCCCTGTGCCCGCATCTCTCCCTGCGTCGCGTTCGAATACTTTTGCCGAGACGTCGTCCTCGTATTTTCCTCGTCCCTCCTTCATCGCTTTATCCCTGCCACCGGCGGACAATGCTAATTTATTGCTGCGTACGAGCGCGATATGCGTAAAAAGGGGACCGAGGAACGATCCTAGAAGACGCCGAAACAATAGCGAGGCTGCCCCGACTGCCCCGTTGTTCCGATATCGCCGACAAGTAAACCGATCGACTCAGGAATTCAACGTCCCGCCTGTCGCGACGCTGCCTTACTCAATTCACCCACCGGTGGCTGACGGTTATACTTTCAGCGAGCACACGATACTGCATTGCGTGCCCTAACGCGTGCCCATTGAACGTCTTTCTAATTAAGAGTGCCACAATGCGCGCGGTAACGCTTTGAATTTTGTCGGTCGACTAAAATCATCGGATTTATACGAACGACCTCGGGACAAAGAAACAGCGAATTTCGGTATAAAATAGAATAGGCCCGTTCCATTTTCTTTCTCCGCCGTCTCACCCCTCTATCCCATTCACCCTCACACTCACTCTCTCTCTCTCTCTTCCGAACGGGCCTCTTACCGTCCACTGATGACTACCATAAAATTAAAGGCTATTTGTCCGGCGAAGAATTCGCTTAACAGAAACGATTTCGCGAGGATCAAGTTCATGCGACCGTGTAATTCGACGCAGCCGCCATTAGGACGGTATACTCGTACGCAAAAGCCCACGGCTGGCCACGAGGTGTCGCCTAATCTTTCGGGCGAAGACGTCGTCGGTGCTCCGAGCGAAGATACCGATTAAAAGCGCGTCGCTGACATTTTTGCCGGTCACGATTAAAGCGCGCGCGAGTCCGGCGTGTAATACGTGCTCGTTACTGGACGCCCTCGCATTCACAATGCATCGCATCTGGCTCTTGTCCCGGGCACCGTCTTGTCGGCAGATGTGTGAAGCTTGCCCGGAATGCGTGCCACCGCCTCTTGCGGGCTCGAAAAAAAATCTTTGATTGATGAAGTACGCCCGCCTCGAAAAAAGACGCCGCGAGAGCGAAAGAAGAAACGACGCGGGTGGAAGATGAAGAGAGAGTGAGAGAGATGGTACCGTCGCGCACAATTATGCGTTCGAATTCGCCATCAATCTTAATTAACAAAGAGAGGCGGAAATGGTTCATTAAAATGTTAAGCGACGCGCTTTCTTCGTTCTGCTTAATTAAAAACCGAAATAGCGGCGGCGCGGAAGAGCTTTTCTCGCCCACAGCTGCCGTCATGGTTCGGCGAACGGATCAAAAACGTCGGACGGCGTAATGGAATTTCGGACAGGTCGTCGAGTAATTAAGATAAGCGAAAGAGAGCGGTTGCGTGGCGAGAGTGAAAGTGCGCTCTCGAAGCGTGGATAGCTCCACCTTTTTTTCTCCCCCTAGGAATCTAAACACGCGTTCCCGGCATTGCTCGTCAGTTCCACAGAGTGCAGATACTTGCTTCACAGAATGCGCCGGCACGTGTGCGTAAAACCGTTTTCCCCCGTGTGTCTCGTTAGAAGAATTTAGAAAGCCGACCGCAGGTACCTCTTTGTAGAGGGTCGCTGGCGCGCCACGGCAAAAGATAATACCGAACGTCGGCACTTCAAACGCGAACGGCACACGGCTTGATAGTAATAAATAAATTCCGTGTGGAATAAGGCTGCGCGAGAGAACCGCTACTACTTACGTGAAGTCCCCGACTCGTTATGCGGCCAGGTATCGCAGCTGTGATTGGTATAAATTAACAAACCCGGATCAGTCCTCGCGAAAGACTCGCGTCCTGCGTGAGATTTATCATTTGCGCTGAGAACTCACGTTCCGACGGTGCTGTGCAGAACGATCGGCTCGTCGATTATTATCTCAACGCAGTAGGACAATAAATAGTTATCGTTCTGGAAGACGTATCGACGGAATCGCAAGACGGATAGGAACACGACGAAGAGCACGGGGCCGCTGGCTGACGTCTAGCGAAGTAAATAGCCAACGTCAGGCTAGTTTCAATGGTCGACAGTCGAGGTCCGCGAAACGACGGAGAAATTACTTACGCGGACTGTACCGTGGTCAAAAACCTGCGGTCGACATCTATATTTATAAGGCATCGCTGGACGGAGCTGTGCCCCTCACTTCCCACCCCTCCCTCGCTATTCCTCTCGCACTCATCCCTTCCTCGCTCGAGACCTACCACCCCAACCCTTTGTAATTAAAATAATAAGATTAATGTTTCGCGCGCTGGCGCGCAAATTGAGCATTTATACATATGTAGCTGTCAGCCGACGGGACATAATGACTTTTGGTATAGTGCCGTAACCTTAAAATACAATCGGCGTATTCGCCGAGGCCGCTTTATTTGGACTCATTACGAGGTGCGAGCGCGAAAATACGGCCATATCAATTGGTTCTGATATTTCAGTCGACCGATTCTAGATAACAAACCAGTTAAGGGTCGATAAAACATCTTCGCGCGAACGGGACATTATTCAGGGAGTTAAATGATGTCGGTTAAATAACGTTACACTTACCGCAGACGGATTTATACTGAACGATGGACTCTCGTCGACGTGTCAATCCTCGGGCGATGACGCTCTCCTGTAACCAAATAATATTTCGTTAGAATAGTTATGTAAGACGTTGAACGACACAATACGTCAAGACAGTTAACACATATTAGAAACATTTTTTTATCACTTATCTACCCATTTGTTGCCTTATGTTCTAAGTTTCTCAGAGTCATGTCAGGACTCTTTCGACGAATTTATATTTGTTTAAATGCGAACCGAGCTTCCATCCTCTAATTCTTCCCCGCTAATATTCTCAATCCTCTAAAACTTTTATCCGCGACTGTGCCGAGAGACCACAATGCATGCATAAAACGCCTCGCGATGCGCCTAATCGAAATGCAAGGTTCATTTGACCGCAGGCCGCGATCGCACGGATCCAATCGGTAATCGAAAAAACTTCGGCGCAGCTTTTTTTTTATCCCCCTTCCGTGCGGCTGCTGAAGTTGTTCATTAGGTATCATTTGCATTCGCTCGGTCGTATTACGTGCGTCCAAGCTGTCTGATCTAATTAGCCATCGAAGTTAACGCATCCTTATTAATCGAGCCCTGTATGCATAATGCACGTGTTCCGTGTGAGCATAATTATTTCGTGCCGGCCACTGCACCGAAGACTGTTCACGTAGAATTACCCGGCGAATAAATAAGTTCACTTTACGATCATACGTTATTGTAATTCCGCCGGCATTCCATTCTCCGCCGTTCTTTTGCCCTGGACCATATACGAAAATTCGTGCGTAAATTCATACGCGACGGTGCTCATACGGGCACGGAGTTTCGCGTAGAGCGCAAAATAAGCTCGGCCGGAGAACGTCGAGAACAAGGAAGTTGAGCGAACAAACGCTCACGTCGATGTCGTACGAAATCTTTTCAGCAACGCTCGACTCCGCCGAGCGCCGAGTCGTGCGGTCTGCGAAACAATCCATTCTCAATTTGCGGTTTCAACGTGGGCAGCCAGTGCTCAGAAATGCATTAAGGACGGGCCCTGGGTCTTGAGACCGCTCCGAAGTTTCGCCAACACACTCTTTTCGCTGCCCGTACGAAACAATGTTTCATTGTATCGGCGGACGAAGCCATCGGCGCTTCCAGGAACATTCTTCCCATCTGCAGGGAATCCGTGCGCCGAGACGGAACACGATTAGATCGTTGGCGATATCGAGGCGTACGCAATATCGGCCGTTACGATTGTTCGTAAACTTCACCTCTGAACGATCAAATAACGCAATTTTATGTCTACGCGCCGAACGCAGTCATCCGCGATCGACGATAAACGCTCAATAAGCGGCGCCCGGAACGACGCTTTCAATTCTACCCCCTCTAAATGCCGACAATATGAAACGAACGCAAAATCTTTTCCACGCCGCGCAAGACGGATGCACTTTTTTTTCTCGCCACTTTATCACATCCGCCGCGCGGCCTGGAAGGGTTGTTTGGAAGGTCGGTCTCCCTTCTCACCCTTTCTCATTCTTTCTCTCTGCCGGCATATAATATCCTGTTGGTTAGAAGAATAGGTAATGCACTTGAAGCCCAAAGTGCTATTGTTCTAAAAGCCTCTCTCTCGCCCCTTGAAGCGCGTCAGGCAATGCGGGTAAGTTCGCCCTCCGTTCTCCTTTCTTCTCTCTCTCTCTACCTTTCGCTACTGCCCCCCCCCCCCCCCCCCCGGCCCTGCGCAACACTCTTTCATCTCTTTCTCGATCTCGATGGCCCGAGAGAAAAGTGTCGAAATCTTGAAACTGAAGAAGGATACCGTGAGAACGTTGCGTCTAGGAGCATTTCGGCCGACGTTCGGGCGTTAGCGAATACATACAACGAACGACGGGGAGACCTTGAAAAGCGGAGGGATGTGCGTTAAATTTTGATGAAAAGCAAGGTAAGTTCAGGTTCAGTACCTGAGGGGGCGTAAGGAAGGCTGAACGTCTAAATCCTTGAAAAGTAAAGTGCCACTTCGAGGAAGGAGCGAAGTTAAGTCCAGACTCAGCCCTTTCAGGAGCCCATTTCGCTTTGCATAGAAATTTAAGTAGTCCCATTTCGCTCCACACCCCCACCCCCCCACCCACCTCCGACCCCACCCCCAGCCAAGGGCACCTGTCCGTCCGAAAACCGCACCGTTTCTAGCCGCTGGCAAACTTTCTTACGTCGGATGAGAGGGAGTAATTCCGCGCCTCCGGCGAATGGAAACGAGATGCATTTTCTATAAGGACCGGAGAAATATCTACTTCCGGCCCGACACGCGTCCGTTTCCTAAAACATCCATTCGCCGAGACGCCGTAAAGGAGTGCGCAACGAACGTACGAACGTTTCTCATTTCGATTCTTCCGCGCGGCGACGCCGCAACTCGTTACATCGCGTTATATCACGAAGCTTCTGTATCTTATCCTGGCAGGTGCGTCGTAAAACTACCTCTAACAACTCCGACTTACCGCGGATGCTCTTTTATAGTGCCTCCCCATATATACGATACCAGATACGGCCAATCTACGCGAGTAACGCGCGCGGGCAACAGAGAGAAGAGAGAGAAGGAGAGAACGAAAGGCAGCGACACTGAAGAGGACCAGCCGGAATGGGACGACTACAATGAGCGGACGAGAGAAGGGCAGGAGAAAGGAAACAGGAAAAGGACAGGGCAGACGGAACGGGAAGAGGGAAAAGTCGTGATGCCGGTACGCGTCTCCTCAGGTGAGCCTCAAACCGAGGCGAGAAGTTTGCAGAACTTTCTTCTAGCGGGCACCCCGTCTTCCGGCATCACAGTGCATCATGTCACCACTGTCGATGTACGTACACGCCGCGGCGCGTCACGTTTGCACGGCAAGTTTTGCTGGAAAAACTTCGACTCGCAGGAAAATCATAACGTTTCTCGCCACAAGGGCCGGCACGGGAGGCAGTGCGGGCAGAGGGACAGCGGCGAAACGGAGGACGGGGAAGGGTCGTCGGTGAAGTTTCGAAAATAAAGGAAACGACTTCCGGCGTGCAATCACCGGCAGGCCCCCCCGCCCGGATGCGGCCGCGCGGAGAGGTAAAGAGGAGACGGCGAGAGAGAAGGGAGGGGGCGAAACGAAAGTGGCAATAGCATTTTTCACGGGGCAGACACGGAAAGGGTAAACTTTCCCCGCTCGTGGAAGAACGTCGCGCGAGACGGAGAGTGTACTGGATGTCGATGCATAATGGACTCCGCCGATGGACTCGACGAACCTGTGGATATATTCGGACTCCTTCGAGACGCGCGATGTTTGAAGATTTTTTTCGGCCGTTATCCGGCCGGAAGGAAAGTGGATGGGAAAATCCGCGAAAGAAAAGGCTATTACGGGGATGGAGGCCGCGTCGGCGGTGCGAAGGGGCGCGTATCCGACTGGGGAATATAGACGGGGGTATGCACCGGGGGGCACCACCTTCGCGAGCGCGCAGAGATTAAACCAGTAAAATGCAAGTGCCCATAAAACTGGTAAACGCCGTGCCCTCATCTCCAGGGCGCCGGGACGTCAGTTTAATGACGGGAATAATTTTACTTGTGACCCGACCGACCGTCGTACCGTGGCCGCCGGGGGGTGGCTGAGGGGAAGTGGGGAGGGAGACGGGAAGGGAACCGGTTTTGCTACCGCAATACGTCAATAATGCGGCCCCTCCGCCGCAACTACGGCGAAATATGAGACATTACGAGGCGTGCTCGAGACTCCCGAAAACGAGGGAATTTGGCCGATCTGGAATATCGTCCGGCGCCACTCGCCGACCTTGACTTCGAAACGATCGTTTTCGATGACCGCGGAATGCGGTGCCGATTGCGGAACGAATCACTTCCCACGCTTTGCGAAACCACGTGTTTCTGCGTTGATGAAATATCCGGTGCGCGCTCGGGTGTACTCGCTACGTACCCTTACGTGTATAGCTTATTTTTGGCCCGGTAATAAAGTACCGAAGCTGCGTGTATTACGGCGAGACGGTTGCTGTCTGGAAAAATAATTCCCTCTCCGCCATCCGCTACGGGCGTTAATATCACTCAATTTCTGCCCTGTATACTTCTGCTGGGGTGAAATTAAAATCGTTCAACGTTCAAAATAAATCATCCACGTAATTACGCCCGACGCGCCTTAATTCCGTTGACCTTAACCCAGAAAACACCCCTGAACACAGAGACTCTTCTTCATCATACTTATTTAGACGCAAACCACCCGAACGAGATTGTTTCACATTCATATTACTGTGGTTCTGGGCTCAGGGAAATAATTTCTTCTTCGCTAAAGACAGAAGTTAATTGAAAGCAGCCTCTGCTCGCAGATCGGGACGGAGCAGAATCACATATCGGCTTTCGTTTCTAAGAGTGTGCGCAGATATATACGTTCTCTTATATCGACGCACAGACATCAATCGACATAGGCGCATACTGTTACGGGACGAAGAAGGATCGTGAGGAAGAAAGGAGGAGAAAGAGGAAGACGGGAAACGAAATGACTTTCCAACGTCAACACCGAATGGAGAACCGAGAGAAAATGTAATACAGTCGGCGGCATTCGATGTGTGCGGCCGTTCATCTAACCGGTATTAATGCACGAATCGATCATAGTAGCCGACCTATCGATATTACAGAGTAAATCATTTACCTCGCACGGTGGCGACGGTGATGGTGGTGGTGATGCTGGCAGACGGCCGGTGTTCGTGAGCTAGAAAGTTGTTGCAGGGTCGCACGTTTGCCGGCGAGTGTACCAAGTAGCAATTGCCGCTCATTTGTCAGCCACGCCACTGAAATATCGCGCATGGAATAGATGTTGCTCGGTGCCGAGAAGAGAGAGGAGAAAGAGGGAGGGCGACTTGCGGGGAGAAAGGGACGGAGACCAAGCGCGGTTTCTCAACTCTCCGCTACTCTCAATACAGCACCCTTGCGCTTTGACCCCGGTAATTACATTTATATTACACGAGTTAGCTTCTAACATTTTCCATCGTATTGCCAGTTTCGGAAAGTTATTTCAGTTACACGACTGTTTCCGAGGCGAGTATCGATGAAGCGGTTAATTGACGATTACGTCGATAACGTTAATGCAACCGACAATATTGCAGCGCTCAAAGCGACCGCTCTGCCGAATGCCGCTGATGTTGGAATGAAAATATTTTTTACGGCAAGCCTGATGGGAAACTAACCGCAGGATGGATGCGAGCGTGGAACTCGCGTTTGAGAGGTACGGGTCATAAGTGTATTCGAGGTTCGTTAGTAGTTCGTTTCTCTTCCTCGATTCACCCACAACATAATCACTCTCCCATAGACTCTCTCCTTCCCTCTTCCTTCCTTGTCCCGCCCATCCGCCATCTTCACCCACCGTCGTTCCCTCTGACTCCCTTATTTTTCTTATTGCCCTTTAGCATTGCGTGTATACTTTGAGTGCCCTTTACCTTGAGTCCAGTTTGACCAAGTCCTTACCGAGCTCTAATCCGTAGACAACTCTCCATAGCACTCGACGCTGAAGAGGATTTGCCATCAAGGTTCCGAGAGCTATAAGCGCTTACGTGAGAGAGAAAGAAAGCGGAGCGAGGAGGACGGCGAGACGACGAAGGAGAGCGAAAAGGGGAGAAACGAAATGAAGGGTGGGTAAGGGGCCTGACGGAGACAGAGAAGCATTATGACGTTAAGTAGAAGCCATTATGATATTCTAGGAGGCACCTAAATCTCTCTAGTGAGTATTTAGCTGAGCGAGCGTGCCTTCGACTCCTCGTCGCGATGCGAGAAGGAACTACTAATTCGCATACGAGGTAAAGTCGAGGGGAAAGAAGAGTGCTACTAAGCGACTGACACTAACGACATTTAAACGACACGCCGTTAACCTCTCGCGAGAAATCGCGCCCCCGTTATAACGGAATTACACCGTTGCATCTGTAACAGCGTTTCTGACATCCGAAAGTTTGCCGGAATTCCATTACACAGTTTTCGAACTGCCTCCCAGTTACACCGTGTAATCCTCCTCCGAGCGATGTTGCTGCGAATTTAAATATCGGCTCGGGGGATTATCTCGGCAAGGAAAAGTTCTTCACGGACGTTGAGCGTCAACGCGGCGAATCAAGCAGTATATAACGCCAACAAACTCGGATTGTTTATGCATCGAGAGCCGATGCAACTACACATTACGAACTATGAGTCGAGGAAAAAGTCGAAATTAGCGGCAGTGGATTAAAGCAAATTCGTTACGAATCCGAATCTGCACCGACGAGCATACGTTCACGAAGCAACCGACGACGTCCCAACATCTGAAACGTGTTTCGCAGCATCCATCACCGAGACGCTGCCGAAGCAACGCGCGACTGAATCTCGATGAGCGTCACGTCTAACTCTAACTCATACGCACGAGGCCTTGTCTCGGCGGCTGTCGCCAAATGGGTCCGGGCTGGGCCCCGAAATCGGTTCCACGGTTCCATTCCTTCGCGACCAGGTAAGAACACGGTGATGGCATTTCGTTCAATGGAATTCCACCGTCGGATTCTCGGCCGGCAATTTGCCAGTTGCATTCGAATTTCGCGAATTCCTAGCCCGTGTATCGGACGGCAGCGCTAACCGCCATAGTCTATAGGCACAAAAACGACTGCATAGGTGCACGGACCACCCCACACGACTACGTTGGTGTTCGGCCATCTCCGTCACTCCGCCCGTCGCCGTTTCCGTTCCCGTCCCTCTTTCTCGCTCCGCTTCTCTAATCCTGCCCACCACCCTGCCACCCGCCGCCGCACCCCCTGGCCCTGTCTCCTTCCTCGTTCTCCCGTGTCTTTCTCGCTCGTCGAACGTGTACGCAAATACATTTCATGTAACTGGGATGTACCGTCGTAAATCTCGGCGTCGTCGCTTGCGCACACAGATAACGTCATTGATTCGTCCGGGGCGAGGACGGAGGGGAGGGGGGCCAATTCCAAATTATACTCCACTTCCTCGGTGCCGAGCGTGTGCGAGTGGCACGGAGCGAACGGCAGCGACGCCCTCGTAAAGCGTGCCCCCGCGGTGATCGATCGCTCGCCTCGTTTGATCCAATTCCAATCAGGACTTTGCTTGCAAACTACAATCCGGGGGTGGTCGTTCATCTTGCAAAGAGTGCCGGCCGCATTAGGCGCGGACGTGAATTCGCAGGACGAGCCGGGGATCGGCTCTCCGTTAATATTTCAGTCAGCGCTGCGGTGCCGAGTGGCCGGATCGCGCGTTTTTACACCGAATCCGGCGAGCGCGACGGACGATGTAACCGTAACTAACCGACCGACCGCGGCCGTCCACTCGCGTCGGGCTTATCGCAAGATGGTCGGCCGATGTTTTTAACGAGTCGCGGATCAACGATTACGGAAGTCGCTCCACTATCGTTGCCCCGCGACCGACACTATCCGAGGCATTATCGGCCTCGCAAATTATCGCGTCACGATCCGCAGCCGATCGCGCTCATCCAACTAAATCACACAAATCCGTGCGGATGTGCCTTCGACTTGTACCACCGGCGGGCCACGTATCCTTTATGTAGTTCTAGATTGATACGCGCGTGAGCGCACGACATGCGTGTCGCACATATCGAAAAACTAACGAAACATACAAAAAAAAAAAATACAAAAAAAAAGGGGGTAAAAACACGACGGACACATGTCAGCGAAGTGAAAGAATATCCAGGCGCAACGGTACTCTGCGGCACCGTTGGAAAAGTTCTGCATCGGGCAGCGGTGTCCTCTGTGACAGACAAAGTGCTAAACGTGTTCTCGAAAGCGGAATGTTCTGGCAAATTTGAAGTTATACGCTGCTTTTTCGATGTGCTTTATAGGTGCGGTTGTGATTGACGACGTCCTCGTAAAAAGCTTGACATGATCAATGGTCCGCCTCGTTTGATTCGATTCCAATCAGGACTCTCCTAGCAATCTACAATTTGAGCGATCTACATTCCGCGACTAGGAAAGAGTGCGCCAAGCGAGACGCGCTCATATTTCACGTTTTAATGCTTTTAACGGAAAACAATTTTTCTGTGCGCCGATAAATCGCGACTCGCTGGACTTTTACTCCGGCGAGCTTAAATTCCCCTCCGGAGAACAAACTTTAACTATCAACACCTACTCACGCGCAGCGAGAGGATTTCAAGTTTTGCACGCTGGTAATAATCGATTGTGCCGTGAGCTCTCGGAGCAATAACATCCCCTCACGTGTGGCACGAAAAATAATTCGCATCTCGCGACACATAATCAGCGTCAATATAATGCGATCCCAGCAATCGCCACGCCACACCGCGGTACATCAAAGACCTAGTACCCAATCGCGCCAAGCAAAGCGCAATTCATATCGCTCGACGAGATTCCAAATACGTCTTTCGACGCTGCGTAAATCCTGATTCGCCATCGAGTCTCGAAATTCAGGGGGCACCTGCCCGTCGGCTCTCGTGCAGGAAAATTCCCACAGTCGCGTGGGCGTAGGCCAGAGCGCGTATAACTTAATAACGCAGTTTGTGCGGGGCGAAGCGAGGCCAAGGAACGTATCGGCCTGCCTCTACCTCGCGGCAGAAACACGCGAATGTTGTGAAGGTTTGCCGGCATAGGTCCGCGCGCGGTTATACATGCACGCACATGCGGGGAACAAAGTCGGAAGGGTTATGATACGCGTGTCAAATTTGGACGGGGCCCCGAGAGACCGCCCACGCGGCCTGTGGAGAAGAGTGGAGGAGCGCGATGGGGTGGGGAGGAGAGGGGGTAGGGGGAGAGTGAAAAGGAGCCCCGGCGCGATCGGGGCCGAGGCGGCTCCTCGCTTAATTATCGTACCTACGCCACATTCGTGCGCGTAAATCACTTGACGATGCCTTGAGACGCGAGATGTTCCTCTTCCTCCCCCTCCCCCTCGCGCTCTTTTTCTTCCACTCTTTTTTTCGACTCTTCCTCTGTTTTTTTGTTCTCTCCGGCCCCCTCCCTCCATCGCCTGCTTCGATCTTCCTTCCATCCCGCATCCCGCCGGATATTCTGCGGGGCTCTCTTTTTCTCTCGCTTCGCTCCCAGCGACTCGCGTCTCCCTCGACGTCGTCTTATTTGCCCCATGTCTTAACCCCTTTTCGCGAAGACGCCATCCCTGAAGCTCTCTTTTTCTACGCGCCTCTCTTTCTTTCTTTCTTTCTTTCTTTCTTTCTCCTTCTCCCTTTCCACTTTCTACGTACCCTCTCTTTCTGCACCGAACCCCACCGGTCTCACCACCACAAAGCGTTTCCGCGCTCGCTCGCACTCGGACCTAAAATATGATGGGCCCCGGAGTTAATACGGCATTTAATCGGGGATGTGTGGGCACAACATCGTGGCGTTTCGTGACGGAGGGCGCAAGAACGAACGAGAGTGAGAGAGAACGTGCCCGTCCACACGCGCTTCGAGTTCACGTATACACGAGCGTGTGTGTACACACGCGAGGATGAGATGGAACGTGAGCACGAAGCACGCGCGGATGTGCGCGTATCCACGACGCACGGGCCTCAAAGCTAATTATGAAATATTACCGGACCATTGGCAGACCACCGCCAGGTTATGCGCCTCCCCCGAATACTCGCAGGTATGTGTCACGTGTGTGACCTCTCTTGGGTCACGGGATGCCCTCCGGATGAAGAAGGGGCGAAATGGATGCACGCGAGAGCGTCAAGGAACGTCGTTTTAATGCCTGCATTTCGTGTGTCCTCGTAAACATGCGCATTTCCTTCCCCTTGCCTATCTCTCGCTATCTCCCTCTGACGCTCGTAAAAAGTTGTGAGAAAATATCGGACGTGAGCCGAGCCCTCTCCGACGATCTTCTTCTACAACCACCCCCTCTTATTCTGTAGATCTTGACCCTGGACCCCTCATTCGCGCCAGTCTCCTTCTTGAGGTTTTTCGTTCTAAGAAGTACGAGCAAGGCTTAATGTGCGATTAGGTGCGCGGGCCCTAAATGCGGTGTGTATAGTTGGGGTGCTCTCGTAGTCCCGAGCACTCGTGGTTCTTTTATCCTCGACACTCTCTACGTCCCCCTCACGAACCGTCCATTTTCCTTCTCCTCTGTCTGTTCTGTTTTGTACGTCGCTCCGAGACGTGTGAGAAAGTATCTGATACTTCTCGGCCTCGTGAGTGCGGGGCGAGACTTTCTTCGCGGTGGACCCTTCTTACTTCTGACCTCTGTCCCCTGTTCGCACTACTCCTCCGCTTCGAGGTCCCGCGCTAAGAAGTATGCGAGTCTTCACATTCCGCGCAATAGATCCTTACATTTACGTAAACGTAGACACTGACACCATTCTTCAACGCATACTTTCCCTAGACACGACAATAAATAGCAGAATTACACCGCGAGGTGTACTCACACCTTATCCATTAAATAAGAACTGCATGCGAAGCAGTGCACGCGGTGTAAAAAAAATGTTCGAAAGCGATCGTTGCGCGGTCGGCTCTCGAAACGGTACGACTCGCGTTTGTCCACGTTGCGTCCCGAGATATATCACTCGTAGCGGAGACTCGACGAGCGTGGCATCGAGCGAAAAATATCCGGCAAACGTGTTCAGAAATTACCACCACAACTTGGTTCACCTCGGCAAACGCCATCGCTGCGGCCTTCCTCTCTTCGTCGCCGACTCTTCCTTTTTCCGCCTCGTCGTCGTCGGCCATCTCTTCTCCGTTGCTCCTCACCAGGATCTTCGTTCCGAGAACTACACGCATATGCGTGATACAGACAGAGAGAGAGAGAGACAGAAAAAGAGGGAGTGAGAGAGAAGCAGGCCTTATAACCTCGCGATACGTAGCCATACCGAAAGAGTGATTGGGAATGTCCCAACGGAATCTCGTTTGCGTGCGCGAAGCGCTTCCCAGGTTGGACCGTTTCGCGGAACGAATTTGATTTAACTCGGCCCGAGCGCGCTTTGTGGCCCCGACAAACTTTCGGGGATAAAGTCGGATAAGAGCGTGCGTATCTCTCCTCGCTGGTCGGGGTCCTTCTCTCCCCGTTTCCTCCCTTTTTGCGTCCCCGTCACTTCCCCGTTTTCTCTCCTTTTCTCTTTATCGCTTCCGAAGGCGGTGCACTTTAATTTCAATTCTCGCCGTTGTCTCCGGCTACCGGGGCGAGAAAGAATGACGCGATAATGAAGTAGCAGAGAAGGAAGAGACAAAAAGATACTAATGCCGGGCGATTTCCGTCGAGAGAGACGCCACAGTTGCACAGGAGGAACTTTCCAAACGTGCGGTGCAAAAATGGATCTTGCCGCGATCTCTTGATTCGTTTACGATGCCTACACTTGGACGAATCGTTGAACTCGTGTGTACGCAAAGGCAGACTTTTCGCGTTCGAACCAGCAACATTTCTTCCCTGTCACGGGCCGGAGAAGGCAGCGAAACGTTCGTTTGTACGACACCGCGCCGACGTATACGTGGCCGGGCGCGGACACCGCAAAACCGCAGGTGGCGCAACATTTTCGGTGAAGAGTATTACTAAGTAATTTGTTCTTTCTCCGGCCTTAGGTCTGCGGCGAACCGAGGGCAGGAGAGAGACGGACGCGAGGGACAAGGAGGCGAATGGGAAGAGAAAGACGAGCGAGGGAAGATGACTGCGACCTGCGAAGGATGAGGAAGAGAGCGCAAGAGGAGAGAGGAGTCCGCGTAAGCCACAATATAACCTCGTCCATTCTCTCCGCTGGGTGTGGAAAGAGAGTGTGTGCAACCCCCGTTCCCTTCTCATCGCGCAGCCCAGCATCCCTCTCTTCTTTCCTTGCCGGTACGGCCCTCGGCCACCATCGACGACGAAGAGTAGGTAATTAAAGCGGACAATGTCTTACACGCGGAATTAAAGGGGGAGGGGTGGCGGGCACCCCCCGGGTAGCGAGAAATACGATACGCGCGATCCTCTACGTACGATCCACACGCGAACACGCAGTCAACGGGAATGAGTGGGAGAGAGAAGGAGAGCGGGCGCGCATTACTATGCCAATAAGAGTGCAAGCCGCCGCGTATGCGGGCATGAGCTTAAGAAGGCGAGGCAGGGCAGCACGACGTGCGTGCAAGTGAGCACGCGTGCTCACGGCGATGGATATTATAATCCTCGAGTGGCGACAGATAAAAATCTGAGGAACGAGAAGAGAGATCCGCTCTACGGCTTGTCGCTACATGGAAACGCTATCAAATGCTCCGACTAGCACACGTCGAATGTCAACGCTCGTCGGGCGCCTCTCGGCTAAAATGGCAAAATGGCATTCATGCGTATAAGCGTGTGTCTAACTCTTTACGCTCGCGTGTGAATCCGTCGTGACAGGACGATGTACGAGAGCGTATGCGTGTCGTGCGAATCTAAGTAAGCCGTGCGACTGGGAATTCCTCGTGCCATCTTCTAAACTCTCTCTCTCTTCTCTTGGGGCACGAAATTTATTGCTGATAATCCCCCGCCATCGTTCGGTGCCGGTGAGACAGTCGATTTTTCGATAGCCAGAGAAACGGACTGTCTTGAACCGGCAACAGACGCCACCAGAGGATTCCTTTCACTTTTAATTGGCACATTTGATTCGCCACTCGCTGCCGCTATGTAAATGACGAGAATAACGAAAGCCGGACTGCCTTGCACTCGACGCGAACGATAAGAAAAATCGTGATTGCGCGTGAATTAATTAAGCGAACGAGCGTGAGTGACAGAAACAGCAGAAACAACACGGCGAAATTTTGCCCCCTCGACGAGTCTCGCTTTGCATAAAAATTTCGTGCGCTCAAGTCCGGCTGTAAAGTATCGCCCGCTGTTTTATGGCCGAGTCGTCAGCAAAGCGATCAGCGGGGAACAACGAAAGACGAACTTTCGGGTGCGGAATGCCGATGGATCGATCGAGTCGAACTTGGCCAGCTCCCGCTGACGTTAATCCCCGATAACGGTAGCGGGGTCCTTCCTGCGACATCCTTGAAAGTCACTGCCAGGACACACGCATTATAACGAGACATCCTCGCGGACTCCCGTCCCGTATCGGGGGCGGGCTCCCGAACTATAGACAAGCAACTTTTTTGACGGCCATTCCGAAACATCGGCGTGCAATTAAAATCGGGCTTAAGTCTTTCGCGGCTGACGTTAATCCCCGACAGCGGACAAAGCAATGCCCACTAACAAACTTACTGTCTATCGAGATAGATGGGAAATGTGGGATGCAAATGGGGCAACAGAGTGAAGAAGAAAGTAGCGTGCTATTACGGTTTTTAATTTCATTTCACCTTTCGACAGAACATGTCTGGCATGTTCCAGGTAAATTGGCCGGGTCGTACAATACCGAACGTGTGAAGCAATTCAGCAGACACTGATTCTATTGAAGTCGTCGGAGTCGTTCAGAGCAGCTTCCCTCCGCATAGCACGCGCGCGCACGCTGTGCAGCGATCTCTCGCGATTTGAAATCAGCGAATGTCTAGGAGCCTCTCGAACATGCCGCGCAACCGTCTCATTATCCCGCGCAAAAGTCGGTCGCTCGATACTCGACCATTTTCCACACAATTACGTGCGGGATACTGGGAATACAGAGAGGAGGTCGATGGAGGCGGAAAGTCATAGAGGAGTCCGTGTCGTGTCGGCACTTTCATCTCGATCGACACCGACACAGGGGGATAAAGACATAAAACGTAACGGGCGTCCGGGAGGAGAGTGCATAATGGTAGCTGGCGTTCAACGAAAAGGCCGAAAAGCGGTCGCGAGAGAGGAAAGAAGGAAGAGAGGACGGAAGGAAGAGAAGGTCCAGTTAGTCGACGCACCGGTCGAAACGATCGTCGATATGGAGAGAGACTTCCTTCGCTTCTCTCTCTCTTTCTCTTCCAGAGGCACATGCACGCATTCTGGATCTTGCCCTTGCTCCCTTTCGATCCCTCTCTCTCTCTCTGCCTCGGCGTCCGGCTCTCGCTTCATTCTCCGTCTTCTCCGTTTCTCTTTCCACGGCGCGACGATGTGTGTGGTCCGTCGTGGCAGCCGCCAGGGCCGACTCGCTAATAACACCCCCCCGGCCCTTCCTGCCCCTCCGTCTGCATCCTTCTGCCTCCTTCTTCTCTTTCCACGAGCACTGCCGCGTCCCCCACCCTCCCGCAGCCTCCTCGTCTCATGCCGCCGAAGGAAAAGGGTAAAAAGGTACCAAAGATTCAGAACCCAGTCCGCAAATCGTCTTCTATGAATGCCTCGACGGACCTGCACGTCGCCCTCCGGCCCTCCCCTCGCTTCGCCTCTCTCCTTCTCGTTCTCCTCTTCCTCATCGGCGTCCACGTCCGCTGCTGTCAGAACCCTGCTCTCCGCACCGGGCAAACCTCTCGTCCACTCTCCTCTTCTCTCCTCGACTCGCCACCTGCCCCCTGTGTTGCCCTCGAACGCTCTCTTCTTTCCGCGACCTCCTCCGCCTCCCCTTTTTACAATTCGCCCGAAAAGCTCCGAACGCGCGTCCGCTTGTCGTGCTAGCAAATTTTTCGCATTCTATCGCTTCATTATAAAGGCCCGGCGACTGAGGGCCGGCTCCCGCGTTCGGCGGGCCAGGGACACGAAACTGGCCACGAAGTCGAATCACGCCGTCCTCTTAGAATGTACGAACCTGTTGTCGATTCTTCCCTCCTTCCACGAGTTTCTTCCGCAGAGATCACGGCGTGCCCTGGTCCCCACAGGTTCGCCCGTCCTCCCGCCTCTCGCCTCTCGCCTCTCGCCGCTTCCGAACGCACCTTTCAGCCGTTCCCTCGTCCCACCGCAGCACCGGTACGGTCCTTTCCGCGATCCTCCTATTTGTCCCGCCGCTCTTCCCGGAATCGCGGGACGTTTCGGACTTCGCGGCAAACGGAACGTCTCCATTTCGGTCGAAAACTAGATCGGCCGGGACCGGTCGGGAAAAATTCCGGCGTGGAGGACGATGTCGTAGATGCCAATTAATTGTTGTTACCTTAATGACGCGCTTCAAGCGCTTCGATTGAGGGAGAGAGAGAAAGAGCAAGGGATCGAAATCGATTAATCGGCGCGACGCGCTTTGATGTCGCTTTGTGCTCGCCCCTACATTCTAAGGCCTCGAATAATTCTTACAATTAAGTGTTATTATCTCGCGCGCCGGCCATTTATTACGCTGCGCCTACTATATTACGTACGATATCTCCGGCGGAGGGCAGAATAAAAACATCGCGTGATACGCATCAACAAATCGCGGGCCGGTGGAAAAAGGAATAAGAAAGCGCGGATTTATATCATCGCGAACACCCCGACCGTCGCGAGCGATAAGTTATTCTTCGCGTCCGAAGTCACGGCTGTCCGCTAATATCCAGTCCGCTGGACTGCCGCCGCGCGGTCAGGCGAATTATCTATTCGCAAATTAAGCCAGGCCGAGAGAGTTATGGCTTCTTAAAAGGCGTCTCCCTGTAACGCGAAGAGGGCCATGCGTACTTTATCGTTCCGCCCGGGGTATGCGTGCAGTAAGCACAAAGTAATAATCGATTGTTGGGCTCCCCTAAACGCCGAAAATTTACGCTCCGAGTTTACGAGGGGCCACACCACGTTACCCCGCTCGGCCAGCTCTGCGTGCAACGCAGAACGCGGGAACCGATTGCGTGGCCTTACGAAAGAGTCTGGGAAAAAGAAGGGACGGGGACAGGCGTGTGGGAGGCGAAGGAACAGACCGAATCTTTCCCGGTGCCGCGGCCGAAAAAATCCTAAACCCAAATTTAGAGCCCGAAAACTATGATTTATCGGGCTCTTAAACTTCCGTTTTTCACTGTCCCGCGCGCCTCCCTCTCCCGCCGGGCAACGTGCGCTCGGACTTTACGACGAAAAATTACGAATTGTAAATTAAAAGGGACACGAGGCAGGACCGTGACACGAGGTGACCGTTCGCGCGGACGTTTTAGTGGGACGTAATTTGCGGACGGTCGAGGTAGAAGAGAGTTCCGTGAAGAAGAGCCTATATTTCAAAGGAACGGAATTCGAGTGTGCTTAACACGAAACGAACGATCATTCTATACACCCGCGTCTCTGTTCTATATAACTTGTCCCGCTGCGAACCGCTTGAAGATTTTTCGACGCTCTTTTAGATCAGACCACAACGATAAGCAGCCTAAAAAAAAAGTTGCTTTCATCATCGAAAAATTGTCATATCTCCGGAAATATTGAGAGTTCATCGTGCCGTGAGTGGTCTATTTTCATGCGCTGCGTTCCGCGCGTTCCACGCGAACCGTGATACACGTCGTTCATCTCTGCTATCGTTCTACTCTCGCTTGTCGTACTTTGTCACCGCGATCGCTTTTGCGTATTCCAACGTTACGTGTATTTCCACCTCGTTCGATCTTACTCTTCCTATATCCATCCCGTTCCCTCTTAATACGATTGTACCCTTAATCTCAACTCTCAACTACCCCCTTCTGTTTCCACTCCACCATATTGCCTTCCCCACTACTGATACCATGCTGGTCCTTCTGGTTTTTTGTCTTCGACCTCCAGCGACATCCATGCAGTGGCAAAAAACCGTCGTTAGCGCAATATTTTCGCGCGCATCGCCATCGCACGCGCTTCGTACGGCAAAAAGGTAAAAGCCGACGCATGCGTAGACATTCGCGGTGGAAATGGGTTGGGAGGTTGCACGTATTGTGATCTGGTATATAGGTATATCTGATACGGGACAACAATACCCAGTGATATCGATACGCGTGGAAATCGATAACACATTTTTCTCCGCCGGTCTCTGACGTTCTTTTCTCTTCCAGCTCTTTCTCTCTCCCTCCCACCGCCCGCAATAGTACCCCCCATGACTGCGCTACTGTTCAAACCGTACCGTCCACGCGTGTCATTGATGGACGAGAAGCGACGAAACAGATTAGTTTCTCGACGCGACGAGTTCCTGCGATGCTCTCGATATATACGATATTCGCCCTTTTATTCCCCTATTTTCCCTCTCTGCAACCCCAGCCGTTATTCTTTCCCCGTCGCACCCGTCCGCGTCTACGCTGGTCCATCCTTCGACGCTTCTGGTACTCCCGTCGCCATGGCGGATCATCAAAACCGTTCACCATGATTTACGCACAATGTCTGTCGCCGATTGTACACTCCGTCGCTTCTGGTTCGTTAACGCTCGGCAACTGCGCGCGCGTCGATATCTCGCTGCATCTTGCACACTGGCCGCATGTCCCGCATTGGAAACGATTCCCTTTCGGTTTGCCGTTTGTTCGGTTATTTGTTTTATTTTACGACGTCGACGTGAACACATAGACCGAGAGAGAGAGAGAGAGAGAGAGAGAGAAGGCTTTTGTTCCCGTTTCCTGAATTCGGCACCGGCCATCCGATCTTTGTCTCTTGATACGTCTGACAAACCGTTTGATCCCCGGAAGTCGAGGAGTCTGCGACTCGTGTGAGAGACGACTATGAATGTATAATAATGTCGGACGTCGCGCCGTGAATGTCAAATGCACGGTACGACGGGGAGAGCAGGTGTACCCGAGATTGAAATCGTCTGCCGACTCGCGATGCACCCGGGGACACTCGCTATTCCCGATCTGCCCTTCTCTCGTTTCATTTAACACGGCGTTAATGAGTTTTCTTATCGCCGAGCGACGTGACCCAGCGCGGTAGACTCGGGGTAGCACGTGACTCGGGGATCATTTCCGCGACGAATGAAAAAGTCACTAGTCATCGAAGACAATAGTAGCGTGTACGAGTATTTACCCCCGTGAATCCAGCTTTCGCCATACAGCGCGACACGATTGATCAATAAGTGCGACGTGAATTATGAGAAAAGCGAGGAAGAAACGTGTGGCGAATCGTTGCTGACGGTGAAAATGTTAAAGCGCTCACGGTACGAGGCATCAATGAAACGTTAATTAGAATAAAAAATGACAATTTAGTTTTGAAGCATCCCTTCATCTTCACGAGCTGACGTCAATGTCGAACAGAGGGACATTCATTTCTGTACGCACTTACTCGACGAGAGCGAAATGATAGTGTCTCAAGTTTTATTACAAGGATAATTTGCAAAGCGCTATTATTCGCAAACTGCATTGTACGGTTATAGACATACCGCGGCGCGCGCCGACGCGAAAATAAAAATACATTTCTCATTGTTAGCCGGCTCATTCGTATGGGCCCGCGCATGAAAGCTTCCTGCGGAGCGACACAAACGATTTTGATTAATTCGTCTCGTTAGAACGTGTATGACGGTACAAAGCCTAATTAAGTGCATTACTCGACTTGACTGTCAATGTCTGCGGAATGCTCTCGGTGTATTATGCGTTACGGCTCCTTTGTACGTTCTCCGGATGCCATTGATAGATAAATTGCATTGTTGCATTAACTAAACTCTGTATCGATGATACCGTTAAAGACACGACGTGCTCGAGATGAATGGAATTGAAGAAAGGGCGCATTAATGGAACGTGAAAGAAGGGCAGGTTCATTGCGACGAAACAAGTGCTCGGTAAGACCGTCGGCTTTGATCGAGATTCAATATTATTTGTTGCTACCCTTTAATTACAACCCCCCTATTACCTGACCCACTTTCTTTGTACGACAATCTATGCATCTGCGTATGAAAGCAGGCGTAAACACAGGCCGGGGGACGCTTTCTAATTTGGCATGGGCAAAAAGCTTTTCTGCTTTCGGCACCATAAAACTCCACGGCGCGCCCTCCCTTCTACTTCAAAGTGCGCCCTGCTACACGTGCGGGCTCGCTCGCGCGGAAAATATTCGCAGAGATAGAGGACTAAAATTATTGTAATGATATTTTTATATGGCCGCGTGGGGCGCACGCCTGAAAAGCGCGCCGCGGAGCGTTATTAAATCCGGAATATCACAGAGTAGAATGATTAAATCAGGGATCGAGTTGGAGAGCTTGAAGAACAAAAATTGCTTCTAGGAATCCGTGCAAATTCTTTGCCGACGCCTTTTGTGCATTATTCAACGTCAAACCGGTTTTGTAACGTTGAGCGAGCCATCGCGACGGACGAATCGTTATTACGAATGGGAGACAATGACGCCGGGCGAACGCGAGACCGGAAGGAATAAAATTCGACGATTTCGACCCGGCGTACGCGGGACTCGCGACCGGCAAAACGGCAAAAGCACTTATTTCCGAACGGACGTATACCTGTCGGCTACTTCGTACTCTTCGACAAGCTTCATTACCGCGCCTAATTTATTCTCTTTTAAATTCAATGCGGTGGACATCACCGCAAACAGTCCATAAATCAATGGGCACTCCCAGGTGGCGGGGTTACACATGTAATGTCACTTTGTGGTTAGCTGAGCATGGGATTAACGCGGTGGAAAACGCTTTGACGCGCGCGGAGGATACATTAAGATTTATTTTAATGAATCTTTTGGTCTCGTAGTCACGCATTCCTTCTCATCGTGTCACGACCCACCAGCTAGCGGTACTGACGTTGTCGCAGTCGCATAAAGTCCGTTTCACGAAGTCTCTCCGTCGATCAAAAATTCGTCGTCTCTGCGTGAGACCTCTCTATCGTCGACCCGCGATAAGGCAGAGGTTAGGCACGGTATCTAGGAGTCGGCCGGAGAAAAGTGAGCGCGACAGACCAGAACCGGTCGGCGACATTCTCACGGCGAGGTTAAAACTCGCGCGAGTGAAAATCGATCATAAGATTAATAACGGCAATGCGCAACGAATACGTGACCGGTATGGAACAAGACGGACGACGCAACGCGGAAGGTTACACGCGCTTTAAATCCCCTTAACGACGATGCTGATAGAATATTGAAATAAAATATTACGGAACCGTGGGCAGAACGACGATGACCGGGGTCGACGCAGCGAACGAAGAGGGGTCGAGGGAGGAGGAAGGGCTACCGAGAGCGATCAGAATGACGCATGATTATTAAAGAGTTAGTTTCACGAGTCCAAGTGACACCGTACCTCATTGCTTATTCAGACTGCATACTTTATTAGGGTGGAAGCAAGACAGACACTGCGAGATTATGAGATCGACTCACCCCCTCCGGGACGACGCTCGAGCGGGGAAAGAGAGGGATGTAGAGAGGCAGCGAAGTCGAGAGAGACGGGAAGAGCGAATGCGAAGCGGAGGGAGAGTGCGGAATAGAGACAGAGCGGAGAAGCGTGGAAGAAAGAGAGACAGGGACAGGAGGGAGGAACGGAGTTAGGTACACCAGAGTTGTAGGGGGTAATTCGGATACCTTGTACAGACCTACCAGCGTTTAACTTCTAATTGAATTGTGAATCCCAATGCCGGAGCGGTGGTACAGAAAGACCCGGCAGTTAAATCAACTGTGTGAACCGTCTAATTGAATTATCAATCCCCGGTACGCAGGCGTAAGGAAAAGCACGAAAGATCCGCGATCGGCGTAACGAGATTAGCGTCGGGAAAAATCTCGCGCCGAAGGAAAAGCCGGACCTTGATTTTCGCCCCGGCGAGTGCGCACGCTCGGCGGCAAGAACGTGCAAATATAAAATAATCGAGTCGCGAGGATCGGATACCCTTTCCGCTTGTATTCAATTGTCAGACACGAAACGCGTCGACAAAGCGGGCCGTGCACACATTCGCAAGCGAACTCGATTCCGCGTACGTAGAGGCTCAATCAGAGCGGCTCTAATTTTCGTAACAAGTGCCCCGTGGAAATTAAGTTTCGCACGAATTCGCGATTGAAGGCCGGAGTTATAGAGAGGCGTCGGTTCCGCCGGCGCCGGGGAACGGCTTACAGGTGTGGATAATTAATCGAATCTCGAAGCGGTGTTGGAAGGTAAAGTTCAATGAATGAACGATACCTCAGTTGCTGTTAAAACCTCTTAACCGCGAATACGGTCCCGACAACAGGCCAACAATGGCGTCTCGCACCGCGCGCTCCCGGCTCCGTTAACTTCTCTGCATAAACGAACGACGGGTATCTGCTACGCTGCCAATTACTTCCGCTGGATTTTGGCGTGGCGTGTTGGCTACGATTTCCTTATCCGTGCTAGAGCCGGAAGCCTATTAGAGAGATCCGCATCTAACGATGGCGGTAAAATGTACATACAGTAGGGCATAAGAAAAAAAATGGAACTTATTAACTTCACTTTCTCTCTCTCCCTCTTTCTTGACAAGCACGCGATTCGGCGCAATTCGTCAGGCGGAAAAATCTGGAAAGCCCGACAAGGAATATAGCGGACGCACTGCACCGCGAGCGAATATTTGGAGGCTGAGAATGTATCACGTAGGTAGATTTCGGCGGCAGCACGTCGAGCGTCGCGACCGCACGTACATGCACACGTCCACGTATCTAAGGCGCATATATAAGGCTGGAGCTGAAAAGCGGTCGAGACGCAAGTCGAGGACGACTGGCAAAGGAGCCGTGCTCGTCCCCGCGAAGGGTGCAATCTCGTTGGTGGTCCGCGAAATAAATGCATGCGCCTTCGAATTTTCGAGCATGCGAGCATGCCCATTGTTAGCCGGATCACGTATACCGACGCGACACTCGGCATATGAACTATTGGCCGACATCAACCCTCTGCGAGCACCCGTGCCTCTCCACACTCCCACTTTCTTGTCTACCTGCCGCGACACACGCCCCGCCGCCGTCGCACTACTTTGCTTACCACGAATTTTTCGCACACCCCCGCGAACTTAGTCCGCGCCGACCAAGACTGCCGATCGCTCAGACCCAACAAAAGTAAATCAAAAACGAAGCATCGAAGGATTTCACTCGGAACGATCCGCGGAAAATAATCGGGCTGGGGGCGAGGGTAGGCGGTCTAGACGGGGGAGCCTTCGACAGTTCGAAGGCGTAATTAAACATCGACTCGACAGGCGACTCGCGCACGAGCCCCAATACTTTCGATCCCTGCCCGCGAGACTTTTATGCCGCTCACGTGCGGCCCCGGAGAGAAGATCGGGTATTTTTTGATTCCGCGCAAGACGACTCGGTTCTCACGACCACCGCCTAATTAAGTCCCGCCAATGGCGCATAATCATGACTATCGGATGATCCGAGGAGGCGGGTGGAACGGGGATGGAGACGAACTCGGCTCGCTCGGTTGGTACCTCAACGAGAGGCAAAGGGCTCTCGAGTCTCGCGGTACGATTATTTTTAATTCAATCAACGTCACCGGAATCCCCCCCCCCCCCTCCCCAACCCCTTCGATAGTGGCGTTCCGCGCCGACTCCCGGCGTCGTCGCTCTCGCTCGTGCATTGTGAGTTAGGGTGAATCGTCGACGGACGGATTTGAATACGCACATGCCAAATGTCGGGAGCCCCGGGAGAGCGTCCGACCGTTTCTGGCCTGCCATCGATCCGTTTGTCCGCCGTGCGCTCGTGATCCCGCGGCAATAAATAAGGGGAGACGAGACGCAGTAGGACAGTCGCAATGTCCTGCGGAATGCATCGGCTTCTGTCAAACGGCGAGCGACGGTGACGGAGGAACGACAACAGGCCATTGAACGGTCGGGGACACACGGCGTACCGCGTGCGCTGATCCGAGTCTAGATTGCATTAAGGCTTTTCCAAAATGAGCGTTCCCCTCGCCGCCTGGCCAAGGGAAAGGCTACGTCGACCGAGGACACTAACGACTCCCAAATGCGGATGCAGAGAGCGGGCACGCTCTTTCGCGAGACTCGCCTCACCTTTTTCGCAGGCTTCGCAACGCGGGCCAACGAGTTGGTGTCGTTGCCGTCGTTGGCTCGTTCATTTGGTTTCTGGGAAAAAGTGCAAGGGTCGCATGTGACGTTGGAGACAGTTGTACAGGGATGAGACGATGGCGTGCGGCGGAACGGATCACGCAATTAATTACTGAAGAGTGCTTACCGGGTAGTCGTAGGGTAAGATTTTCAGCGGTGCAACGCGAAATTACATGGATTCTACATGAGACGAGCCATCGCATTGAGGCGCAACGGGAAATGTCCGCTGACGGTCTTGGAGCAACGAATCACCACTCCGCATTGTCGTCGCGCCGAAGACATGTGAATGTATACGAAAATCAAGTACCCACCTTCTGCCTCAGCCAGTCGACGACGCGACGGCGAAAAAGAAGAGGCTTCCGACGCTCATGCACGCTCAGGCATCGAGAATTTTACGAGCATCCGCGGCACTTAAAGATCATACTTTTGCGCGAATTTCACATACAACTGATGCGCCACCGCTAACAATGCCCAGTCATACATCGAAGTCGCCAAGGACACGGTCCTCCTGCATACAAACGAATGGGATTCACGATGCAACGTCGTGCACACATTCGGATCGGCGACGAGGACGGAGGAGAGGGCGAAGCATTCGGGTTTTCTTAATCAGGTATCGATTCTTGCCCGTCCTCTTTACGACCCCTGTGAAAAATACCGCTCGGTCATAAATCGACCGTCGACTCGGCGTGCTCGCCTTCGCCGAAGAGAATAACTCGCTTTGAATTCTTGCATTTCGCTCCCGTATCTCGCGATCGGGGCAACTTGAACTTTATCGATCGACGCACGTCGCCAAACGAGACTCTCGTGTCGGACAATAGGAAGCAGTTTTAATCGCCCAGTGAGAGTGCTAGGAACGGAGCGCGAGTTTGATTGAGAAATTTCGAGGCCGTAGCCGCGATCAAGTGAGCGGAGAATGCCGCTCGTACGGTACTGACGTTCATATGGGATAGAGTATCGGACTGCTGTCGTCGATGCCCATTTCGAAAAGCTGCCCAACGGAAATGAAGTGGACGCCGTTGCAAACGAGATTACATGTGATCAGAGGCGTAGATAGAGCGCAAAGGCAGGTGATTTCGACTTTCAACCATGCGAGCGGCGCAATCAAAGATCCGAAAAAACGGACAAATTCAGGAATCAGCGTTAACGAGGAGATATTGCATTCAGGAAGTGATACGTTCCGAATGCATGAGGTGCACGCGACGTACCTATCGAATGGACTTTCGAGTGAGTGTATTTTATTGCATTCGACCGGAGAAAGTGATCAAGTGCCGGTAATTTCATTAATTCGGCGTCGGATGCGAAAGACAGGAGTGTAGAATAGACGAGTTAACCTATCGGCGCTCGCAATCTGGAATCGTCCCATTCGATAAATCTGCATGACTTTTTATTGGACGCGCACACTTCAAGCGCTCTCTTTCTCTTCTAAAACGAATAAACTCGCTCGACGGCAGAGCCCATGCGAATGATACCGTTTGTCGATATTTTCTTGAAGCTCTTTTGTCCGCTCTTGTCGCGAAACACGCCGTCTGCATTTGAATGCGTTCAGCGAGCGGATATAATTATTATGCGATTAATAGCTGACGTCGAGGCAGCAATGCCAGCGGCGGGACCGTACCATAGACGTACGTCAAAAATTAGAATTCAGATCGACGATTGTCGGTCTGCGACTGATGCGCCCAGCTATTGGGAGTCGAGGATGGAAAAACGAAATCCGCGATTTCACGAGTTCGCGAAACTCCCGATGTATAACCTGGCCAGGAATACACTTAACAGTCTACCCTCGGGGTACATGCCTGATCTTCGGAAGATAGCTGAATCCATCGGCTCAAGTGAATATGGGGATCGAGCGAGGAGGACGGACGACATCGTCTTCGTCGTCGTCGCCGTCCTTCTATCTCGATTTGTACTTTCCATATATTATCCAGTCGACGTCCGTCGTAAACCGATACTCCCTCCGTGCGCCGTTTGCCCGGCGAATAAACACATTGCAGCGGCTGACAAAGACGACGCGCATGCAGCCACCTCTAAACGCATTACGTTTCCCTTTGCACTTCTCGTCTCGCGCGAGCTCTCATATAACGCACCTCAACGCCATTCCTCTCGCAGACGTGTACCGTCTTCTATATCCGCGAGCGCGGACACTCTCGTCAGCTCTCACGGCCAGCGCAAACGCTCTGCACATACGCGAGTACATGCCTAAAGGTGCCCGACTGCAAATGCATGCGACCACTCGCCCGCAACACTGTTCGCGAGAACTCTCATCCTCGCGCCAACCGACGAGCATCATCCAATTATTCCGATTTCCTAGACTTTCGCCCAACGACATCTCGGCGCGGCCGAATCGTTCTCGCGAAAATACACATGCCGCGCGCAAGAGTAAAAATCCTACCACCGTGTTTTATTCGTGACCGACGTAGGGCGGCCGGATCGAAGAACGCGTCATTCTCAGTGCCGTTCGAATAATAAACGAACCGCGAAAATATGTTTGTCCCGCAGGCGTGTCCCTCGTGGTCGAACTTTTCGTTAACTTTTTCTCTCTTTTTTTTTTGTTGTCCCTCGCCTGTTTATTCAGAGGGAAGTTCGAAGGCGGCGCGGGTGGAGGAAGAGAGCGAGGAAGGCGTGGGATGACGGAGGTAGAATCCGGCAAGTAGTTCGTTTGCCCGTGGGGACGAAGTCGTCGAGGCGCGACCCCAGTGTCTTGTACCAACAGCGAAATTAGTTGCCACCTACTCCGCGACGGTGTCGCTTCGGAGGAGCAACGAGGAGAGCGAGGTTCGTGGGGGCGGCGGACTCCAGGAGACGGAGAATCTTCGGGGAGTGATTCAAGGGCAAGCACAGGGGCGATCACAGTGGAGTCAGCGTTCCTAGGCGCCGCCGACGCGTCGGTTCGTTGAATGTTCGCGCGTTGCGTCGAGGGTTAACGAGAGAAACGACGGCTAAAGAGGTCCTGCTTCGAGCCTCGCCCGCCTACCCCTGCACTTTTCCAATTAAACGAGCGTCGCGACCGTTCGTACGTGCCCCGCAGAATCGCGTCGTTGTTCCGACGGAATTGTGATGTTAATCCCGCGCGCGCTGGGAGGATGGGTCAAAGTTCGCTGCGTGGAATTTTCCTGATGGCCCCGGCTCGAGAAAATTCCCGCCACGCGCTTTAGGGTGATTTATGTATTTATTAATGTAACCGATGGCGACGAATTTCATGGTCGGCAAGGCGCATCCATTGCCCCGGCGCGCGGGGATTCGTTTGGATACGTCGTTTATTATGGACGCAGTCGGGCCGCTGCAATCTTGCAATTTATTTCCGCAAGTGTACGCGTCCCAGACACCCGCAGTTATTATCCCATCTCGGCCGGAGACCCAGGGCGGACATATTAAATTCCTCATAAAATGTTGAATAGACCGTAACAAACGGTAGGGCGCCGTCTTTGGGCCCCAACGGCTAACAGAAAGTTAGTCGAACTGTTTCAATAACGCACCTACTTCACTTACCACGTCGTCGGAACGGCGCTTTCCGTGCAAGGGTGAAAAATCTGCTCCGCTCACTTTACCTCCAGCCGTGCGACGTCTAACATTCGCTACGGTATTTCGACAAGCCACATTCCACGTTATCGAAAAGTGCTCCTAAAGCGTTCGCTTTCGGTGACAACCGAAATACTCATGTACAATTCTAATCGAGCGATACGCATGGCGTCGACTGCATAAGCATAGTGCGAAGCATATTCTGCGAGTACTGTGCAGAGTGCACATTGGTGTAAGAAAGTTTTTTGAAAAAACCAAGAGCGCCTTGCTCAAGAAGATCGACCGAGTTATTCTCCCTCTCTCCACCGTTCCTTACTCTCACTCCATCGCGCGCTCTCTCTCTCTCTCTCTCTCTCTCTCTCCTCGCCTTCTTGTACACACACGTGGGGCAGCGCTCGTTAAGCGCAGTGCGATTCCCCGAGATATCGTCCCGGCTTTAAATCAAGTCCCTCTGCCTCTCAACTGCTGACTGACTTTGAGCCAAGAGTTCCACGGGGCGTATACGTAAAACAAAAGAATCGTTAACGTCCACCGCGACGGTGCGCCGGGACCGCGGCGCATTCAAATGAGCTATTGGCCATTGCAAAAATGACAACGAGAACGGGAGCGCCGAGTGACTCCGGGAGGGACGACGCACGGACGCACCGTCGTCGTCGTCGCACGAGAAACCGATCTGACGAGAAATGAGACCGGTTTGACGGTTGCGCGAGCGACGCCGATGCCGATGCCGATGCCGATTCAGCGCGCGGCGAAAACCTTCGCGAGAAATTCTTCTCGCATTCGCCATCGCGTCGGCGAATGCGACCAAATTTTGCGACGTGCAACGCGCGATGACATATCATCGGTCATATCTTCGCGTGACATGTTAATGAATCGATATGACCTAAGCAGAGTAGCGAGAACCGTGGACGCGGGTGAGTCGACGTCACTTATGCAGCGTGCGGCGTGCGGGTCCAATTTTGGAGATTCTCATATCACTCTGATCGTTCACCGAAAGAAACAACGAGGCGGGGAATAATATTGGCGAAGGAGCGCCGCGGTAAATCGTGGCAATTCAGAAGCGAAACGGTTTTATCGTAAAGTTAATCTGTCCGGTAATTCAGTGCGCGCAAACCAGCCGGCACTTTGCCTCTTCGCGTTGTACGTACACGAGCGGAATATTTCGATGTAACTTGTAACAAGCCGGTACGTTACAAAAGTTGTAAGCGTATGCGGATGCTCGAGGGGGTGTGCGCATATTCAGGAAAGCAATTACGGTGCCGTTTAAAGTTCTGAAAGTTATATGAATGTTGGAGAAACACTAATTCTTTGCGGGACCTCGTTGGACACTTTAACCCCTTAACAGAGTAATACTTCTCAGCCGACGTACTACATCAGCTCATGGCTACGTCAGACTTAGCTAAGCCAAGTCACTCCCATCCGAAAGAATCGAATTGTCAGCGAGGATTCTGTAAAGCGTGGATGAAAAAATGCAGGAGAAATCGAGAGAGAAGGTTCGAATACAACGAGCGGAGAGATGAAAGACGAGCGGGACGACTTCCGTACCCTACCTCCTCGATTCGTCGTGATTCGAAAGCGCTCCCTGCCGGACGGTGTGTATCAGTAATTGGCGGCCTACGAGGGGTCAGATGGGATTCACGCTGGCCGAAAGGTCGCGCCGACGGTAGACAAAGTGTCTCGATAGCGAAACGACGACGAAGACGACGCTGAAATGTAGAGGGACCCTTACAAGTGGGGAAGGGAGAAAGAGTGGACGAACCCACGCACATGAACGCGGTCGGCAAACGTACACACCGACAAGCCAGGCGCGCGCGCTTGAGCGTAGGCATGTTTGCCCTGGAGTAAGAATACGTATTCGTATACGGGGCGCCCGTGCACGTATTCGTGCCCCGGTATACATGTGCGGGAGAAAGGGATAGAGTAGTCGATGGCGGGGCGGAATTGGCCGGTGCTCATCTCAGCCTAGAAGCCAGCACACACCTCCGAATATGATTAGCATATGCATGAGCCGACCAACCCCTTTCCACAGCTTCGAACGACTGACCGCGCATGTCAGCGTCAGCGTTCTCCACCGCCACCCCCATCGACGGTGGGGCCCAGCACACACGTGCACACGTACCCACACGTCCGCGTCGTCACCTTCTCCTACGGCCGGACATACGCGCGCACACATGCCCACGCAGAGACGCGCACAGACAAACAACCGTCCCCCCTCCCTCATCCCTGGCCGCCCTCAGAAACTTCAATAATACCTTCCACGTCCCTCAATTACCTCCTATTTAATTACACCGCCGCATAATTAACGTCGCGAGAGCACCCTGCCGACGTGACGTGGCCGACCGTTGGCGGAGAACAAGAAGGTGGGGAAGGATAGGACAACGACGACAATACGTACCACCCTGGTGCCGACTGACGAACGTCTCCGACCTTGAACGAGACTCTCTGCCGGATAAAACTCGCAAAACAGCGAGTTTGGTACAGCGCAGTGCTCGCTAGCAATCGCCACAAGAACAGAAACTACTCGTCGTCACGCGTCGTCTCGATCTCCGTCGATAGCCCCGGTGTGGGAGCGGCGTCCTCGTAATATCAGAATTCGGATCCGACACGCTCCGTCGTTGAATCAATTACGGCGTTCCCTTTGCGCGCTTACGTGCGCCATGCTCGCCGGCAATTGTCGCGCCATGCCAGCGATAACCGGGAATCGATTAAAAATCGAAGCGTACAACACGTTTCCAGCATGGCAGCAGAACTGCATTACTAAGCTGCGAGCGTAGCGCACGTAGAGAGGGGCCTCGTAATGGGAAACGATTGGCCTTTAATTGCCCACATCTGATTGGAAACGGCCCCTGTCCTCTCCTCCGCCCGCCTGTGATCACCCATGCCCTCACGCGGGAACGTCCACCCCCCACGAACCCCTTGCGAACCTCTCGCACGATAGGCCAATAGTGAAACCGAATGGCTAAACGGAGAGGGAACATCGTTACGTTAATGCGGCTAATACCGTGAGTTACCGAAAACACCAACCTTTTTCCAGCCTCCCTCGCGCCACTTTACTATACACGCGTGGCACGATCTTCCGCGATCGTAATTACGCTTGAAAACGATGCTCTTTCTCCGGGAGGAATTGAGGATGTGTATGTAAAAAGTTATTGGACACATTCGCGGAGAACGTATTATTCGCGAAGCAATTAACGGTAGTCGATGAACGAGTTTCGACGAGCGCGCGCGCGCGCTCGCTCTCCCTCTGTGGTAGTAGTTGGGACGGTGAACGGCGAACGTTTAATTGCAATGTTTGGAAGAGCGGATACGGGTGATGAGAGTCCTGTTGAAAATAATGATATAAAATGTTCGTCTCGCGAACGCGATTTTCCACAAATAGCTCTCGGATCCGCCGGAATTACCACGGTTCTTCTGTCGCGACGAAATTGGCCACCTGGGGAGGTAATCTACGCCGTTACACACGCCGAGGCAAATGGAAAACTGATGGAAAAGTGGTAGCTTAATCGCTTTGATAGAGTATCGATCGTCCCGACCGCGGCAAAGACACGCGTTTTGATCTGACTGTACGCGTAATTGTCTTTTCTACCGAGATTGGCATACAATTTCCGGACAAAAGAGCTGTCTCCTCTCCCTCTCAATTCGACGAAGGCGGGCGAAAGTATTCGAGGTGAATCGCGCCACTCACCAATGCTTTGCCTCGCTGCAATATAAAAAAGGCTGTAGCGTAAATCGAAGCACATATAGCCCGGTTAGAAAGAACCAAATTTATTCATTCTAATTAATAAAACAGCGAAACAGTCAAATGCCCCGACAGCTGTATTTACTTATTCTTTTAACGCGACACAACCGAACAAATTGACATCTTCCCCGCGAATCTGCGTGGAAATGTACCTGCATTCGTGTAAAGCCACGTAACGAAAGCGTCTCACCCGGAAGCCGATTTTCCCCCGGCGAGGAAGACTCGATCTGTACTCATCAACAGCCGGCTCCAAAGTGACGGACTTAGATTAACCCAAGAGACGCGTGTCGGAACTTCAAAGGCGCGTCCTCGAGGCCGTCAAGGCATGGCGAAGTATTCGAAGAACGGAGATTCGACGGAAGCAATCTGAATCGAGCGGGAACACGAACGGGAGAGGATGGCGACGAAGCGAGCGGAACTTTAACAAATTTGCGCGCGGCAGGAAACAGAGGTGGGAGGAAGGTGGAAGACGAAGCCGAAGAAGGACGAAGGACAGGGTCCCCTGGCTGTCGAAAAGTTCCACTCCCAGCGACCCTGTCGGTGACATTGAGTAAGCGGGCGACTTTGGTATTGATTAGACGAGATTAGAGAGATGAAGAGAGAGAGGGGGAGAGAGAGAGAGAGAGAGAGAGAAATGAAGCTCGAGTGGCGGATGAGGAGAAAGTGAGAATGTGCGTGGGAAAGAGGGTTTAGGGGACTGAAAGGAAGACGAAGAATTCCGGGAGGATCGAACACTGCGGATTTCACCTTCGGGTTTACACTGTGCATTCGTTTACGCTGGGGTCGCGAGAGCACTGAATCTCATCCCCGTTTAATTCCACTCCGCTGAAAGGTCGCAGGGGTGGAAACCGAGGGAACGCGGTAGACGATGGAAGGGAAGGGAAAGAATAATAAGCGTGCTCCTATCTAGAATGTAAGCGTTCATTAATTAGCTCCCGCAACGGATACTATATTGAAGGTAGGTCGCATTGTGTGAAACTCCGCCGCAGACGACTCTTGACGTCAACGGCATATTTACTCGGTTAACATATTACGCGCGGTTAAAATCGTCAAGTCAAACTTTAATATCCCAGACGAAGGCTGCAGTTGTCAAGGCCCGAGACAGAGTGCCGATGAAAATTTGGTCATTCCTGACGGACGTGCGGCGAGAGATCAGGCATCGGATGAAACGAAGAGCCGGCAATATTAAGTGGGCCGAGTCTATTCAATCAGTCGACCGGTGGCGTGTCGGTGGCGCGGGGGTAAAGTCGTAGCACGTGTCGGCACTGAAAGGGTGCACATTGAGGACGCTCGAGGGTGAGGTAGTAGGGGCCATTTAATAATCAGTAAACTAGTTACAGCCCGCATACATCCATGCACGAGGATGGGCAGGGTCGACCGGTCGGTCGGTCGGTCGCATGTGCGCCCTGAATTATTTACACGGAGGATGACCGCCCGCCAAAATGGACTTAGAATTCGCAATTAAGGTGCACGGGGCCATAAGCCCGAAACGCATTACCGCATTATTATTAAAATCGAGTAAAGCCGCCGACACCCTCCGGAGTAAAGGTAAGTCCGTTGTTCGCCTAAGTAGATATCCGCGATCTTGTAGATCTTGCGCCCGCTCCCGGCGCGCTGATAAAATCGGAGGGGAGCATGCGCAGGGCCGGCACGCCGGCAGAGCTCGAAAACAAACGCGAATTTCGAGCCGCGAGCCGATTAAACGATTAAACGCGCCAGTCGCATTTACGCGCGTACGCGACGTACGAATTCCGATACCGGAAATCGACGCATATTTTGGAAAACACCGAAATTCCCCGAGCTCGTTTTGTGTTTGTACAACGATTCCGCCGCAACGCACCATCGCCGCTGAGGCGGGCCGCAAATAATCGAAATTCAATCAGAACCGATTCCGATGTATCTATTAAGAGCGGAAGAACGCAGTATATTTTCTCGCGCATTGCGATGGCGCGCGGTCTTTGGGGTTAAAAAGGAACGATCGACGACGAGGCAATGAATTTCGGCCGGTCGCTCTTAAATTTCGCGCGTTGCGGAAAGTGCACGATTTGTGAGACCGAGCGAATAATTGGGTCACTGTTTTTCAAATTAACTTGAAACCGTACGGACGTTCATACGGAATAGGAGGCAGATAGCGTTCGCTCGCGCATATGAAACGTATGAGAATTCTGCAGAGTGTAAGCTGCTTTTATAACGTTATATCCGACGCCAGTGTATCATGTCGCGTTATGATGTACGCCCCGTAACATGTATCAAAGTCGCAATTCTTGTCCGTATCCGTTTACCAAACGAAAAAACAAGTGCGCTGGACATTTTTCCAATATTACGGCCGAAAACGATTGAGCTGTGATACGCTGAATTAATGCAAACGTCATGACCCGCCAACAGGTGCGAATAAACACGACCATTAATTTTGGCGCCAGGGACTTAGTATGCGCTCCGTTTCGAGACATAAGTTCATTCGCAAGACCGACCTTCCAACTGGACTTCCCTGCGAGCCACCGTGCTTTGCCGTTGGCGCCGGTGCAAATTAAAGAAACGTACTCATTCTCTTTCTTTTTTTTCGGGGTGGGAGAGAGAGTACATTTCGTGCGAGCGCGGCAGCATCGACCGCGCGGCGACGAAAATAAATTTTTCTGGAATGTTCGGTGACACGCCAGGCGCAAAGACTTTTTATTAAAACGTGAAGCGGACAGGGCACACGTACGGGTCTTGCATGCGCGCACACACCGACGAGTCGGGGTGCCAGTGAGCCGTATATGCAAATTTTATAGGTTAAATGGGGCGCCCGACCGACCACGGAAATAATTATCCCAGTTACCCTGTATTCAGTACCTTAGTCATTCCCGACCAACACACTCTCACCGTGCCACGCTACACCGGGAACACAAGCCCCAGCACACACGCGCATCCACACAACACTCGCGCGACGTTGCACCTGTACGCTAGCTTTTAGTCTTCGCACTATACCCGTCCGGTCTGACCGTAGCTCAACTTAATAAAACTCGCTTGCGGCAATAGCTACTTCTCGGCAGAAATTTCGCTGACCGTTATTCAAAACAGTTTTTAAAGTCGGACCGGTCGCTCGACAACAACGTTTGCCGCAAATGAGAGGATGGGTCGTGCGTGCAAACGGTTCGAAAATTTATCCTGCCCGCCGCGGGTCGATTTAATCGGCGGACAAACTCGATTTTCATTCGGCCCCGTAGTCATCGCGGACGCCGCACGACAATGAGAGGAATCGCGTTTAATTACGTCCCATCACTTTTCATCACGGTTACACTCGTTACGATTAATTCGCACACGAGAAGAATTCGTGGCACCGCGCGGCGCGAGAAGCGTCAAAACATACCGAAGAACGAGATTCGCGTCGATGGCACTGTAATTTGACATTCGATACCAAAGTTTCGCGAGCGGCCAGTTGCGCAGCTTTCCCGATCGATACCTCGGGAGACCGAGGGCGGTACATTAAAAAGCGCGACATTTAACCGTCTGACGGCGCCAGTACAAAGTAGGAGAAGGGCTCGTAAGGCGCGACGTCGCGTGATATGACGCTTAATACCCAATCTCAAGTATGGGAAACTATAAATCGACGCAAATGGAGTTAGCCAGCAAGCGGGCGAAGACCGATCGGTGTGCACACTGCCTTCGTATGCGCTGCATAAAGTCCCTCCACACACTATCTGTAAGCCTCTAATATGATTGGCTCTCTCCGGAGCACGACTTCTTGTTTGTCACGCTTATAGGATTTTCTTGTAACGACACTTCGTCGAACACCGTTACCGGGCGGACTCCACGTCCCTGCGTTCTGTAATAATAAAGACATCCCCCATGTTTTACGCGTCGCCCGACGAAAAAGTGTCGCTGCAGCGCGAACTTTACGACGTATAAACGGTTTTGCCGGCGCTGTCTATTAACGCTGCTAAATTAATTTACACTCCCGGTCCGAGGTAATCCCGACTCGAGGCGACTCTCCCATGCGTACCCAGATGTGCTTAATGTCCGGAGCGAAAGAAAATGATCCGAGTGATTCGATGTTGAAGAAAATTACCCCCGCGCAGATCCGCTGGCTAGGAAGGCGATCGTGTAGGAAGGTTGGAAAAAAGAGGGCGTGAAGGAGCGGGGGCCCGATTAAAAGGGATACACACCCAGGATGCGCCGGTGGCGCGGCTAACGAAATTACGAGTCTCTCCGTTATGAGCACACGATCGTAATCGGGTGTGTGAAAACATTACGCGCCGGTGTAATCTCGCCGGTTTGGCTAATGCTTCATAACGCATAATTAATTAGCACAGCTTATGCAACAATAGCGCGGCAGTCTGCCTGCAGGCAGCTAGAGAGAGAGAGAGAGAGAGAGAGAGAGAGAGTGCGCGGGAAAGCGCACGCTTCAGGCAGTGCCTTAATTCCGCTCAGCGCCTAGGAAGTAATTAAACGTCCGATGATTATCTATTTCCTGCAACAACCCCTCAACCCCCGCGCACATCTCGCTCCATCTCCCTTTCTCCCACCACCCGTACTCCACCCAGCGTCGCTGCTGCCGCCCACCCGCCTTTGCACAATGACGATGCGGCGCCAGTTGAACCGGAAATTGCTACGGAATCGGGGTTAGCCAGCGAACGCACACAGAAGCCAGTGACGCACTGGCATTACGCACAAACCCGGTCCTGGTATCCAGTGTTCGTACACGGGAGCACACACCTAGGCGCCGAGGACTCCGAGCTGCGTTTGAAGGGGGATACTACCTGCAGTAAATTAGTGTGGGTGGGTTAGGGGCTGCCGGCGCACGGAAGAGGAGAAGGAGGAGGCAGAGAGAGGCCTTTCAAGTTTCCAAACGCGTATAGCCCCCTCCCCCCCTTGGCCGCCCGCCGATCGCGCCATCAAACGCACAAACGGCCTCCGACGGTTAGGTTTGATCGGAGGAGGGAGGTGGTGCCCGTGCGCCGGAGCTGGCAATTGTCAGTCCAATGACAATGTGTCGGTTTGTGAGCGATTTAGCACTGGCCGCAAGAAAGAAAAGACGCGATCGGAGGCTGTGACGCGGAATTAGCACGTCAACGAGCAAGTGCACGATAAACAAATACCTCGCGTAGGCTCTGTATGTCTCTGCCGGAGTATGTATCAAATGGGTGGCCCTTTCGTTTCGATACCTGTCGCGCGTTATTTTGCTTCTCGTTGCATTCAAACATTTTACGTTTCTAAATCAATGATCACTTTAGATTTATTAAAAGAGCTGAAGACGTTCTGAGAAAATTGTTCGACTGGCAGCGCGTCGAAATATACGTTCGATGGCTACGGTATATTAAGTAGAAGCGAAGTGTCGTTGGTAGGTGGGTCAGAGTATATTCTGCTCTTGTCTGCTTTTGAAGTTGCTACGCACGGCGCGGGGTTATGAGCACGGGGGAAAAGTGTAGGGAGCCAGGGGGAAAGGGGAAGGGAAAATGAGGCCTTTCGAGAGAACGCGTCCACCAGCCGATATTACCGTCAAATGCACAAAGGCCTGAGAAAGTTCGTAAATTAGTAATCGTTAAGCTCGACAAGTAAATTTCGCATTTTCCAACTACCGTAACGGCGCTCGACGTCCAGTCTGCGAGCCGACAAAGAAAATGACCGGCTTCCGCGAAAATTTACGATCCGCCGGACTGCACGATATTGAAACGTGCCTTCGGAGTTACTTTGAGAGCGTTCGCGAAAGCCAAAAAGAAGTCGTCGAACGCGAAACATTTGCGCGACGTCCGCGGAGTAGTATGTGTATGCAAGTGTGCGGGGTCAATGGCCGTGAGCTACAACTTTGTTGCGCGTAAAGTCCGAAGTTCGTACGCCAACGTAAGCGTCAACGTGAGAACGCGACCCGGCAGGTGACAAAATAAATAAGTTTAATAACTGAATTATTTTGCGTTATACTTTATGCCAATGAAGCGCGAAGACGTTAAAGTCAGCGTTACGGGCACCGCTTCGCCGACGCAAAATGCGATCCGGGAGATGTTTTGCTTCGCAGCGCAAACGATCGAACAAGCTCCCTCATTCCCCGGACGCGCTTTTTAAATTCTTTCCTAATTTACCAACAAATCTGCGTGGGAAAGGGTGAAGCGAAGTGAAATTTTCTGCGCCCGGGGTTACGCTCTAATTGCAATATCACGAAATAACTGACAGTGTAATCAGTAATGGAATTGAAACCTCACAAAGGACGGATCAATTTGCTTTACACATAGTTTGAAGAGATTTTTGATCGCAGCCGGTTTGTGATAACAGCCCAACAATACTCGGGTTTCATCATGGCATCGACAATGATACGCAGATACGTATCGTTAGATCCATGTACAACCGTTGCATATTAATTTGCCGGCGCGGATATTGACGAAAAACGAAAGATAATGGGAACGGGAAAAACACGAAGATACAAATACGCCGCGATATTGTGTGGCAGGCCGACCGAATTTGAATCTTCGTGAAAAATGATAAAAAAAAAAAGCAGGCCACTATGGCACGCACGTCAGATTGGATACCGAATATGCGCCTACGGTTACGGGAATGCATCATCGAAATGGAGTTGAAATGCACAGAATAGACCAAATGCACGAACAAACGGGGCCTTTTATGTAAAACTCTAAATACACTTTTTCACCCTGCGGTCTATTATAACTATTTTAACAAAGATTCATTAGTAAGCCAATCGCAACATGAATGGCGATCGTTCACAGCCTCGATCTGCTCCAACAAGGAAACCTAAGTCCTCTTTGTTGAATTTCACCATAATCTCGTGCCTGCGCCATACTATAGAAAGAGACACAATTCGACGTTATTTGAGCAATCTAACATTTAACTACTACTCTTCACATTAATTGTAATATGTCTACGATAGCGTACGGCGCTGTCTCACAATAACGGTTCACGATGCAATTTTGGAGCGCAGATTAATTTTCCCAAGATTGCCGCGAACATTTGATAACAGGATCGCTTACCTTCTCTTATAGTCAGCGTGCTTTCGGTCTCAACAACAAGCACATATTATTAGAAGGGACGCGTGATAATATATTATCCATATGAGGAAACATATGAGATACAAAGCTCTGTATGCGGCTAGCACTCGACAGATCCATATTACGAAGTCTCTTTGTGCCGGGTCCCTCTCGAGGAAGTCAAAGTTCCACTTTGAGAATTCACGCATGTTCACGCAGTAACGCAGCACACGTAGGTTGTCTTTCACGGCAGAACTCTCTCACAAATCTGTCTACCTTGAGGTTACCAGACTTCGTTACGCGAAACAATTGCAGGCTCGGATGACTACTGAGTGAGTTACTCCCGAACTGACAATGAAACCGTAAGAGGGGGATAATCTGATGGCACTGTTCAGCATTGTTTTCTTAAGGAGAGACGAAGGAAAACATTTCGATGAGAATAAGACTTTAAACGTCTGCTCCCGAATCGTGGACATGATGCTAAGAAAGACAACTACCGTGCGTTGACCCGATCACGTTGCCCATGGATTCAAATATAAATTGTACGTAATTGTGCGACTAATCGCAGATATACCGGCTTACGAAACGAATATTTGTATCTGTGATTATGAAAGCGTGTTGCAAAGGATGGCAGGGAAGTGTATGTATCCCTATCGAAAAGCGTGGAAAATTTCATTTTTTGTCAGATTCTTCACTTAGACCACTTTCATAATTGCCGACATATTTCACGATTACCATTTAAGCTATTAATTAAATTTCAGGCAGCGCCGGTAGCGAAACCGTCGGCGAAATCCTCGCCATATTTCAGGGGAATGAGCGCGAATGTTAAAAGATTTCGGAAGGGTAATTATGTGTCAAAGTCCCCCAAGCCCCCGAAGACGGAATAACCGTGAAAGTCGTTCGACGCGAGAATCTGTTTAAGCTTGTCAAAGCGGCGGAACTAGTAGACGACGTCACTCTAAAGTACAAACTGCAACTCATTCGTTAATTTACGCGGTGGAAGTTATTGCACCGCCCCGAGGGAACTGTCAATTCTTGGAGGGGTGGTGCCCGGCGCCGGCCGCGTAACGAGAAATTCTCACATACATCAGAGTTATTAATGGATCAGTATGACAGGAAATATTCCGCTAAAGAACGGCTGCCCTGGCAATAGACGTATGAATTCGATAATTGCTCAGTGACCTCGTGCACGGACTGCCCCCGCCAGCCACGAGTCGATCGGCCCTAACCTGCCTTCAATTAGTCGGATTCGTCTTGTCGATTTGCACAAAGCTAATAAGGAATTGCCCGCACTCCGCCTCTCCGCCGGATATTTTGTTTTTCGCCAGACCATTAGGTGTAGCGACTATTACATCTTTGCACTTCCAATCGTACCGCGAGCCCGGGGCTGTCTGGCCGACGCCGCGACGGGAGGAAATACAGAAAACATACCGGTGCGCTGGTGGGGCGGAGCAGGTAAGCAGGAAGTTGGGCGCGTCTAAAGGAACGAGGACGGAAACTGCGAAGGCAGACGAACGGGAGACACGGCGCCGGGGCTAGGAGAGGGTGAAAGAAATGCAAAGGTTCCTGAAAATAATTGCTCGCCGATTGCTACGGCGACCGTTAAGTATAGCGTCGGTGCGGCGCACAGAGGGATGAAACGAGACGCCGCGCGGCGAGCGGAAACAGGGTGGAGAGGGGAGGATTCCGAAGGTCTCGTAATCGTATTTAAAATTGACAAATTTATCGCGCTTCGCTTCCTTTTCCCGCGAGCTCATCAAATTGTCTCTTCCGTATAATTTGTCCCGCAGCTCCGTCGTCGGGGATAACGATGAGCAAATTGCTCGTCGAGTGTTTATCGGGGACAATCGTTTGAGGAAAAGGTAATGAGATCTGAAGGGGACCCGGCCAGCGAGGAAAGTATTGCTTCGCTTATCACTTTTCGACCAGGTCTCTTCTGTCTTCTCGCTCCTTTCTTATTGTTAGTAACTATGGCACGTTTGATTCACCGGAACACGGACTACTCGGGGGTAGATCAAAAGCTCCGCTGCTTACAGGCTGCTAATGGCGTAAGCTTGAAGTTGGCGACTCACGCTCGATCGAAGGATAAATATCATTGACGATGACGACAAAAGGGACCGATAAATGGCAAAGGTCTCGGTAATTATTGCTACGATCCGGCACGGGTTGCTTAAAGATTCTTAAGACACTCGAACTAATTTCCTTTCTTACAGTCATTTTCAATATAAAGTACGAATCGAAGAAATCTTTCGAGTGCACTACGGTACAATGCAGGATTCTTCTCTTTCTAATTACGTTGTTACCGTCAAACATCAACCATCGCGCAGCCTGTGAATAATATTCTGCGAATTAAATAACCGATCGTTCGCGACTTCCCGACAATTGAATCCGTTATATCGAAGATCGACCTCTCGGCCATTCCGGCAAGCCCGACTTCTCCGGCCCCGTAAATTTCAGTCCTGATTGCATGCGGAATCGACGTCTCCCCCGAATCGTAGCTATCGCGCGAAATGTATACGATCCGTGAGAATGATTGTCGCTCCCGGGGAAAAACGCCGAACCGGATAGTAATATCCCACCGTTTCTTTTATCCGCCCCCGCGCAAAACTTCTCCGTGCCCGCCCCTCATAACGCTCGATTTAAGCCGGAAGTAAACGCAGGCGAGTTCGGGTAACACAGATGCGTCCGCGCAGCCTCAACGAGTTAAACCACAAACTCAATTGGACGTCGGAAAGAAACTCTGCAACAAATGGACGAAGTCTGCTCCGGACACAGCGCCCGGCCTTAGTCATTTGACGCCTCATTTCTGCTACCGCAAAAAGCGGGGTAACGACCAACGACTGTACGACCCACGTATCGACGCTGAACCTACTACGGTGTGCGCCCTGCCGGCCGTCATAGTGAACGTTCGTGTGTATTAACTACCTCCCGGACGCAAAAAGAATGGCGCGCGCGTTTTCGCGTGAATGAAACGGAGAAGAAACACTCGTCGTGGGCAGCAGAGAGAGGGAGAAAGAGAGAGAGAGAGAGAACGCGACGCTTATTGTTCCGCGCATTAATTACGTGCATAATTGGTGGAACTTTGAAATTCGAGCGCGAGCAGCGATTAAGCACGTGGCGAGGGACGCGTGCGTGAAAAATGTATCGCGACGTAGTTCAAAGCAAGCAAGCGGGGCGGATTAAAATGGAATGGCGCACCTAGGAACCCCCGCCGACGCCACGACGCACTTACAAGGTAAACAATCTCTCGCGGGCGCAAAAATATTTTCTCAGCCAACAGATTTTGGGCCGTGGAACATATTTATTGCCGCCGCGCGATGTCCAGCTTGTTTCGCATTACTCGCGGCATATTTATTCCACGATCTATACCGGACTCGGCGACTGGCCCGGCGGCTTCTTCGCGAGCTCGATTTGCAGCGTGAAAATGATTTGTCCGCTCCGACGGCGAACGGTCAAACAAAGCGTGCATGCGACATTTTAACGAGCGGCGACGGTACATTCCTCCGGTCCACGTACTCCTGGATGTTAATACGTGTAATTACCTCGGCCTTAATCTCAAACGTTACCGTTGAAGAAGCCTCGTCGCAGAGACGGCCGGCATGTGCACGGCAACGCTCTTGAGATGTTTAAAAATGCAGATTACGGAGTATGCTATGACCTAAGAGCATCGGAGTCAGCTGAATTCTAAGGAGTTCACTTATCTCAGCGGCGACTGCCTCATTAGCCATGTTTCTAATGTCGGATCCAACATTCATACTGTGTGGAATAGCATTAGCCAATAAAGTTCTCGAGACCGTTAACTTCCAATCGATACCCAGAGTGCTCTCTCGGCTCATTGGCGTATCGCTGGCGAGTGCAAGCAAAGAGCGAACGTGAGGAGATCGTTCGCGAGCGGAAGGCAACAAGAATCAGATATCAAGGATATTTAGAAACGCTCTCACAAATTTGCCATCTTCCCTTACAACTGCCTGGTGCACCTCAAAGCGGCCAGTTAAGTGAAGATTTTTATGGACCCTGCGACGTTGGACTTTACGGTCGAGGCGAACGATTAAAGGTAACCCAGAGCAGTCTGGTACTGGAGCTCAGCAATGACGCCAGTCAGTCTGCTCTGCTGTTCCGATAATTCATTTAATCGTCCGACGTACCGTCGCGCGCTGACCAAAGGGAAACGTAGTGGCGCGAGAGCACTTGCGGTATATCGGTCTAAATACCAACGAAAGCTATCACCTTTCAGCCGGGAACACGACACACGTGCATACACGCCATAAAGGAGCAACGACTGGCTCCAACCTCCAACATACCCGGCGCGGGTCGTACTCGTGATCTCTCCGCACGGAGAGTGGACGTGAAAGAGCTGAGTAACCGGGACCTGACTACTAATTAATCAAGTAAAAAGTGATTTAATTAGCACAAAGATACCATATCTAATTACTGTGGCCCGGCCAGGCTGTTTGCTACCGTGCGAGCCGATAGCCGTCGCTGAAGAAGGCCCACGGGAGCGTACTCGCGAAAGTGGCACTTTAACGATTTCGTTCGATGACGCGCGTTTCCCAGAAATCAACACCGGCGTCGATCGGCGGACTTCCCTGTACGTACAGGCGCGCCAGGCCGCTCGGGCGATCTGTGTGCGTGAGAAATTATGCTGCCCGATTAATGCTTCTCGAGCCCGAGACCCTTTATAGGTGCGCGCGCACTCGCGTATGCATGTACGTACGTGCGGCGCGCGAGGGAACATTGGCGGGCGAGTGTGACGAGCACTTTTGCATGTAATTTATTATGTGCATAATTAGGATAACGAATAACTTAACAACTTTCCGCTCACAACTAACAAGCGAGTATCGCGAGCACTATCGGGATCCGACGCCGACGATACGGATGCCAGCGCAGTGAGAGAGTGGTATTTCACTCGCGCCAAGACATTCGGCGAGTACTTTACGAACAGCACCCTAACAGCGGTCGAGAGCGATCGCCAGGTATTGTTAAGCGTCGCGAGGAGCGTGCGCTTTGTTAATGCGGACTCTCCACCCTCGCAATATGCACCCCGCGACCAAACCGTTGCAGCTACACGATAATATACACGACGGAGATATATCGCCACCTTTTTCCTCCCCCGCGAATATAAAGTAACTCGGTTTCCCCGGACCCGGTTAACAATTCTGCAACTTTACAAGACCGACAATGAAGTCGCGAGCACTTTCGGCTTGACTCGCAGACGAGGTCAGTCGAGTAGTTTGAACCGGCGAAAAAGCGAGGCCGCGCATGTAACAGGGTGAAATGTTCGAAAAATGTTTCGCCCGCTCAATATTCCGTGTATGCAAATTCAATATCGTCCGTCTAAACCGATGTGTTTAACCGATGGTATCGATCCATTTTTTCAGCGCACGAGTACACCCGGGCCCAAGGTGCATACACTCGCAAATTGTATTTTTGCGTCGTCCTGTACAGAGAGAGAGAGAGAGAGAGAGAGAGAGAGAGAGAGAGAATGCACAGCCATGCATGGCGGAGAAAGTAATATCCACGAGCGAGAGCGTAAATCGAATTTTTCTCCCAACCTCCCCCCACCCTTCCCCCGTGCCAACCCTCCCGGCTTCCACCGAGATGACTGATCGATAGCGCAACCCCGCGAAATATCTGCTACGAGCTGTAAACGGCGGACGGCATAACACTTTAATGGCGAGTTTAAGCCGTAAGTGAAGAGGGTGATAGTGGCCCGCGAGAGTCTGCATGTTGGACCATATGCCGCTTCGGATTAGGGGCACATATTACGTGCAAAGTGTTATTACGAACGGCTGGAGACGCCTTAATTAGTATCCTTATCGAGATAATAATGCAGATGCGCGGAATCCCGGACACCTGACACGGCCGTACGTACCCTCGAATCCGTTGCAATTGAATGCGGGAGAAGTAATTGACGCAGCAACAACCCTAACCGCGCTTCGCTGTCCTTTTTGCCGGTCGCTCAATTAGCCACGCGCATTGTCCGTCGTAAATCAGAACGCTGGTTATAAAGGGCAAAATGCCACTTGATTGCTCCTTTTCTCCTTTTTTCTCTCTCTTTGAAACGGTAATTACGTCTGCATTGGTAGTTCCAGGAGGAGCGCGAGGGTGCTCGAGGGAAATAATATATGCACCCAAAACTACGGACAGTTAATCGCGCGCGCTGCGAACATTATTGCCAGATATAATCGATAAATGAGACTTCCTTGCCTGGTACTGAACATCGTCTTCTACATCCCCTTCGAAAGCGTCGTAATATACGGAGTCCACCCCTTTGACTTTGTCGTCCCCCTATCTGGTCTGGTGACGTAATGGGTGCATAAATTATACAGCCCGAAATATGCTAATATTAGGCATAACTCAGGCGGTTATATCGAGGAGAGTAATTCAATAGAAAAAGTCGTCGCGCGCCGGAAGGAAGTTTTGAAAGGCCGTCGCTGTACCCTCGCGTCGGAACGCATAAAACGTCAAAATCTACAGGGCATTAGTTATACAGACCCTCACCTCTTTATCCCTTTAATGCGGAATATTACTTATTCAGAATATAATTTCGCACGTTTCTACAGATCGCATAATTCCGCGTGGAATGCATACACAACCGCCACCTATCCGTTTCAGTTTTAAATGTCGGGACGCGCGGCAGATAAGGAGCTCATGCATATGTATGCGCGACGCATTAACATTCGACGAATCATTCTCAGGGCACCAGAAAGGGTACGCGGCGTCGCGTCGCCGGCGAGTAAGTCGCTCCCTTCCCCGATCGAATCAGTCTCATTGTCAATGGGAAGTAACTCTCGGTGCAGGCGCGCTTCATTTCGCATGATCGCACGATAGCGCTTTCCGCGCTGCCTCCTGCCCAAGGAGCACATTTTTGGGTCGGAACAATTTTACGGGCGGTAATTCACCTAGCGCTTCCCTACACGCCAGGGGTATATCGTCAATCTCCACATCGTAAGGATTCAGCGCAGGGTGCGCGGCCGTATCCTTGCCACGTTATATTTAAGGTCAGACGGTGCCGTGAACCTGACAAGAGCCGCGCGAACGTTTCCCGTACGCTCCGGGGTTCCGTCGTCCCTTCGGCGTCGCTCGTTCGAGCCACCCTAAAGATAACTGCACTCGTAAACAGGGTAAAAGCGACGCCTCTGCTCGTTGTTACGCTTCGAGACGTTGCTGCTTTTCCAGCTGGCTGCCACCAGGCCAGCGATCTGCGTATTAAGGAGACACGGGGCAACCCTCCCCCCATTATGACAACACCTGTGCAGCGGGTATTAACTCTTCAGCTTTCGGCACGTAATTCGCCCCCGAACGGCGTCGGGCCGTAACCTATAACGCGTAGACACACGAATACGGCCGGGGAGTCTGTGATACGATCGTCGAACGGGAACGAAATTTAATCACGGGGCAATAAATCGAGGCCGCCCCGAGCGCGAGCCCGGCGACTCGACTTTTATGTACTTTTTCTTTTTCGCGAATCCGCCAGTCGCGGGGGGTTAATATTTGCGACCGGTCGCGCTGAAAATTCGAAACGTTACGATTAATTACCGTCGTTACAGCTGGCCGCGAAATTTCTCCGTGCGCTCCCGCGGTCGCGGCGCTTTTATTGTTCCGCGAGGCGGACGTGTCGACGGGGAACGTTACGTTCTAGCCGGGTGGCTGGCACGTTACGCCCCGGCCTCGTGGCTCATGATTTTTACCGCGTCTCGGCGTCTGCCGTGCGAACGAGTTCTTGCCTGACATTCCTCGGCTTCGCGGATTTTTCTTCGTCGAACGACGCAACGATGTTCTTTCAGGTGCCAGCAATTTTGACCCGTAAAATGTAAACGCTCCTTGAAGGCGGCAAGATATACGCCGGCGGAAGATCTAATTACGGAAGTTATTCTCGGCTGGCTGGCCCAGACGTAGACGCTGCCACTTTCGACGATTCCATCGAATTGGCCACGCTGCAAGCAATAACACGTGCTCGTCCGTTAGACACGCAGAAAATGAATAACCTGTTAAACCGCGTGAGCGCGCGCGCGAGCAAGACAATAAATACGAGAACGAAGTTTGCGCCGAGTCTTCCGCGTGTTCTTGCGCCTACTGCCAATTACCGACTCTAATGACAAGAAGCGACACGTGTGCGACTGTGCGGCCCGCTGATCCATCGCACGTTTCGTCATCGTGCTCGCCATCCTCCCACGCGCTCCATCATCCGGCGGGCGGAGCATTTCGAATCAGGCTGGAATCGAAATGCGCCGCGGCGAGATGATATTCGAGCGAGGTCACGGATCGAAGTCTCGACAACGAAGCGTCTGTCTCGATTAAACTTCCACTGGCAAGCTAGCGTAGGTATTTCAATCGGCATGATTTATCGTTAAACGACCGTTTCGATATCAGACAACTGTAGCGTCCACATACCATAATAAGTCATTAACAGTCCATTTTTAACATTCTGCAATATTCGTTGAGTGACCCGATCAACCTCATTTCGGAAAGACAGGTCTAGACTCTAGAATTTAAACGTATTTCCCTGGTTCGAAAACCATCTGCCCGGAGTTGCGGAGTCTAGGATGACTAAGTGACATATCGATGATCTTCGATAACCGTCTCATTACTCGCCCCAATCCCTCTTGTCGCCGAGACGAAAATTTCGGGAGGACTCCGAGTACTCGACGAAGTTTCAAGTGTAAATGGGAGTCCTCATTTAAATGTTCCACAATGAGTCCGCTGAATGAGGATCTTAAACAGCGCTTTCGAGTCGCGTCTGAAATCCGGACGAGAACTTATTTCACGAGTAGTTCGTCTTTCTTCAGCGGGCTGAGACAGAGTTCGCCTTTCTTGCCCTCCGTTTTTTTTCGCCCTACCTCTTACTCTCTCCTTCTCCCAATCGCTTTTCCTCTCTTTCGCGGCGCAGACAAGAGGTCGTTAGTCAAGATAACGAATTAGGGAAGTAATGGCGGGATGAGCGAGGTAAAGAGAGGATCCAGCGGAGGCACATTATATTCATTTCGCCCGGCAAACGACCGATATATCTAATCATTAGAAATCTGCATAATGGTCAGTTGGCGTGCCCGGCGCACGACGTGTACATGCTTCGCCAATAAGCCGTGTGCCAGCCCCCTTCGTACACACGTACGTATATATGTATAAATATCAGCGGGCGGATGAAAAATTTCTGGCCTTAGTATCGATCAGCCCGCTCTACCTAACTGCCGCAGTGTGAGCGTTCTGCGTTTAGAAATGAGCACGCCGCATGTTGCTATGCATGATATAAAATGGGCAAACAAGTGTCGAGATAAATATTCGCCGGGGGCGGAATCAACCCCCACGCCGTCGAGAGAAACGTTAAATGTGTCACGTACTTCTGTTAATTAGAAATATGTTTAATTAGAACGAACTTTAATTAATCGCATGCAGAGCGAGTGGGGCTTCGCACGGTTTATACGATGCGGATCATTGTTTGCGCGTTTTTAGATGCATTCCAAAATCATTCGTTAGCGAAAACTGTCCCATTTTCGCGTGAATGTAATTTTTATTCCGTATAACGCGTATGACGCACATGGTGTAATTAGTTTACATTATATCAAGTGCAATTTGAAGTAGCTACTTAAACGACATGTTCGTAACTTTCAGGGATTGATTTTTGTTAGATCGAAGAAGGCCTCGCTACCGACATCTGTTCGCGAGTTAGCGAACTATCGTCACGAAGGCGTGCGATCTCATAGGATACACGAAATTAAAAAGCGATCTTTTAATAAAATTGTTTAAATATTCTGTATAGTTCTTTGAAGAATATTCTACAAAATATTGACAAAAAATGCATGAAAAAGAATGAGATACTTGAATTCAGAAGAGGCTTTGTACAAAATCTTTAACGTTACTCCCCGATATTAGAGACACGGTTTCCAGCATGGCATCAGTAACTCAATTTCCGGCCTGAAAGCATCTCTCCCACCAGACTACCAAAATCGGAGGGTCATTTAGGCTTCTCGTCTCCGGCAGCCTTCAAAATTTCTTGGTACAGTATAGGTTGATCCTCGTTAAGATTGAATGGATAGAACAAAGCAGTATAATCACTTTATCGATACTTCATTACTTTAATACCGCGGGAAATCAACACCTTGACGTATGCAACGTGCTCATCGACGCAACGTTGCTTTGCGTTTTGAGAGAAGTTAGATCGTTAGATAATTCAACATCGGAGCGAGTAGAGAGATGAAGAAATACAATCAGTTGGCAAGTTTGACATACTGGCGACGTCTGAGCAATTCCTCAGAAGATGACGAGCCGCACATATCTCGTCCTCGACGAGGTCGAACCGAACAGTACGGAAGGACGGTAGGACGGACAGGCGCGGCTGACCTGACACATCCTGCTTTACATATAATGGACCGCCATAACTTACAATGTATTCAGAAGGTAATACACGACGATGGCGCGTACAGAACGAACACACCGCGTGGCTCGCCGTTGTTACTCCACAATGGGAACGAGAGCTTGGCAGGCAACGATTTAAACTAAAAAGAGAGACCGCTGTCGAAACATTTGGATCCCACTTACTGAGCTCCGAGCACAAAGGCATTGATTAATGAACGACATCAGGCGCGACGCGTGGAATACGCTAAGAATTTAATACGGACTCGCGGTGCCCTGCTGTCTCTCGATGCATTACCTGCATATTAAGCGAGTCGAACGATCCGCGCAACTGACGAGCTATCTCTGTCCACTCTCTACTCTTACTGCTTCTCCCTCAGCCCTCCTTCTCGTCGTCATTCTTCACCATGATTTATACTTTTCGTTCGAAATGTGACGCAACGCTACAGCTCGGCCGATTACTCAAGGAAGAGGAAGGAAAGAAATGTGACTCTTAAACGTTCGAGCGAACCGTCGCTCGCGACACGGCATGTATTTTACTTTTAATCAATCACTTGCTCCCGTAGCGATTGGATTAATTCGACCCGTCCCGACTATCTCTAGCTGTCGATGAATTTGATTCATGCGCGAATCGTATCGCGCCGAGCGTAACGTGAATTTTTCGAAACGACTGACACGCGAAACCGGCCGACACATCGCCTTTCAGTCGGCGCGCGCTTCGTTAAAGAGTGCCCGATCAAGGTCTTTAATCATCACGCAATTATTTATCATTGTTCGCATGCTTTTCCGAGCGAGACAATATTGCTACGGGAACGCGCGCGGCGGGCGAGCGGAACAAGAGATTTAATCAACTGTACGGAGTAATTCTAACGGACGTTTGGCGAGCAATATTTTATTGGATCATACGGTACATTGCACACGATAGATCCTGGGTACCGCAGGAACTCGCCTCCCACATCCAGATGGCAAGGTACAAACGCGCGTATGCATCTATACAGTCGCGCGCGCGCGCACGTTCAGGTATATGCGAGTGTGTTTTGGCGCTTGTACGGGTACGTATAGATTTTTTCTTCCCTTTCGATAAACGTCTCACCGTCCACTGTCTAACAAGTTATAGCCAGGCGGATGAGCGAAGTATTGTTCGACCGTTCGATATACACGTGCATTCACGAGAATAAAGTCACATTGTCTAGCTCGCACGGGAGTAAGACACGCGGTCATTCGTTGTAGAACACAATGGTGAACGATGATGGACCATTAGTCATCGTTACCCGGTTGAACGTTCGGTGAAACCCCTTTAAAATTCTCACTACCTGCCTCTGTCTCGCACCCACGGATGCTGCACTCTGATAAAAGCGTCTTCGGAAAACAGTTTCAAACGTGCTAATTCATTCCCTTCGCGCGCCAGCACGATTTAGTCGAACTCGTGATAACCGTGCGAGTACAAAGAATTAATTGGAAGATGCAGACGTGTACGAGAACAAGCGTCACTGCAATCTCGAGGGATTGCGAGAACTGTGTCAGCCCATAACAGACCGAGGATTTTTACGTTCAATCGAAAACCGGTATTGGGTGACCGAAATTCGCTGGACCCGCAGTTTTATACAGACACACACACACACATATACACGCGAGCGGCAGATACGTGGATGCATTGCGTTCGGTACGACGTTCGTAAGAGTGCCGACATTTAATTTGTCCGTTACGACGATGCGGTCGTTCCCCGTAGGAGAAGTTTAATGTTTTTCTCAACGAAGAAAGCTGGCGAGGCTCGTAAAGCATCGCGCAATTGCGGCTCGCGACCACATAATGCGTAAAGGCACTGGCGAGACGAGGCAGGAGGGACGGAGCCGGCAACGAGCTCCGAAACGTTACTTTGATATTTGGCTCGTTCGTGCGCCTCGCTAAACGGAACAAAACGTCTGCCGCACGATGTACGACGAGCCCTAAGTACCAATAAAAATGAACCGAGAATACGCATTGGGCGCTCGAATTTCGTCCGAGCGCAGACCCGACTCGAGTATCCGTACCGTTCACTATAATCAATCGAACTTTTTTCATACCAACGATAGTTGGCCGCGCGACGAACAATGTTCTGCGCATTTTGCCGGCCGGAAGAGGATTCGCGGGAACACGCGTGAACTCGCGCCGAAAACAATGAGCGCGGTCATATCGCGCTAACTCTATCCCAACCTACGATCTCATCGTGCCGCGCGCAAATAACTTTCACCCCGGCGCGCGGCGCGACGCGGCGCGGCGTATGCAGTGCGAGTTCACGCAAGACTTGCGCGTAGAAAGTGAGAGAAATATGAAAGCACTGTCACAGTGCCGGTGGGGCTTTTGTCGCGCTCATCGCGTACAGTACGACACGAGAAAGAATGAAATTCGCACTGTCCGGAATGGTATTGTCCGCGGCTCACTGTAATCGATCGTCGCTCCTGAATGCCAGGACGAAGGGAGGCAAACTGCGGAGGACGAGGCGAAAAAGAGGAGAGAGTAGACTGAGCGAACTGAAGAGAGAGACAGAGTGGCGAGTGAAGTGGCGTGCGGGTGTGGGGTCAGGAAGTTGGGGATGGGTTGAAGGTGGATAGAAATGGGGGGGTCGCGGAGGGGTGAATGCGTGTATGGACAGATACGCAGAGCCGATTTTTATTACCAGGCTGCGCCTCGACGAGCTTTGTAATTCCAACGGTCTATATGAAAGCTGAATCCTCCGCCATCTCCATGCCCGGCCGTCGTCGATGGGCGTATAAAGAAGAATCACGTCGATCGTTTGCGCTCGATTTTTCAACGCCTGGGCACGTAAAGCGAAGCTCGGCGACGATAAAAAAAAAAAAATGAAAGGAAGGTAGGAAAAAAGCAGCGCTGCCGAATGGCACGGAGTTGGCATTTAATTTCACAGGTCTAGGGTCTGAGGAACGGCAGCGCGAAGGTGCGCGAGTCCTCGCGTCGGTCTGATGAAGGGAAGAAGAGCAATTTTCAGGATGAGGAGCCGAGGGTCCGACGATCGCGAGGAAAAGTTGTATTATTAAAGCCACGAAACGACCAGGAGACGCGCATTATGTACGCGTTAACTTCCTTTATATTAAGAAAGTTCGCCCCCGTTTATGCCCAGGAGCGTACAGCGAATTATAAAAGGGTCGATCGAAAATTCCGCAACTTCTGTGCCGTGCGAGCCGCGGTGGCGAACGATCAGCGGGTGGAGGAGGCAGGGAAGAGCGCTGAGTATAATTCTCTGTTCATGTCAGCGTGACACGAGGAATTAATTTAATGAGCGGCCGACGTTTGACGCACGGCGTGATCTACTTTCAGCCCTTCGCCGAGAGCGAACTTACTAACGAGTCCTCCAAACGTTCACATACGGCTGAAATAAGCTTCCGTTAAACATTCGCGAATGCCGTTCCTACGCTTATTAAGCCTTCCACCAAATAAGGAGCAAAACTTTAATCTCTCGAAGATTCGTACGCAGCGTGCGAGGAAGCTTAATGTCCGCCGTACGCGCAGCCGCCTTCGTAACGAGCATTATATCTAAAGGAAAACAGTGATAAATCAGTGGACTTTTACGCGACACCGAGCGGCCGAGAAGGAAGATTCATGGAGAGGGAACTCGACGTCGGCCAGGCAACGGTTGCCGTCCGCTCGAATCGGTCGGATATATTTATGCACGTCGGAACGCGGCATTCCCACGCGACGAGAATTACTCCCGTATCTCACGCACCCGCGCTTTTACGTCCGCTTGTAGGTGATCGACGAAATATCAGATCGCCGGCGATAAAAGTGTCCCGCCGCCTTGCCCGTGTCCCGTGCGCTCGCCTACGCGTGCACACGGGCCGCGTTTGTGCTCTCGCGTAATGGAATTATCGTTCCGCGGGTCGGCCGGCACGCGATACTTCGATTACGCCAAATGCGCCCTTTCGCGGCCGGTTGCTTCCCGCCTCGCCCAGTCGATGCGTGTAATTCGAGTTTAATCGCGGCTGCGAACTTACGCGACGTACCGCCGTTATATTAGACGGCGAACTTCTTCGAAAAACGGGGAGAGAAATGCTAGACGCTCAATCGGGTGTAGCGATTATAATGACGCCGGTACCTATGACTCATTATAGATTTTAACGCGTACGATAACTCGCGAAGGCTTGGCGAACTTCGACAACTTATGGATTGCGCCGCGTGCTGGGATGTATAATCAGTGGAATTTTAGTCTCCCGCCTAGTCTCGTCGAACATCTAAAATTGGACGTAGTAGATAATAATCGTCGTCGCGAATTTGTCAATGTCGACAATTTGCCGCCCGGGGGCTTCAGCCTATTACGTGGTCTATTGATAAATCCGTTAATCGAGAGATGGTTTCGAGCGGTTACGATTCTATCAGTATACTTTCGCGAATACATCGGCAGTGATGCAATTTTGCATTTGAACCTCTAAGCGCAACCGTGCGAGGGAACGACAACGTCTCCGGCGTGCGAAGCTCTTAATCGGTCTAACAGCCTATGCACTTAGTTATATGACTATGCAAATCCTCGCATGACGCTCAGTGCACGTTTCCACGTACCGAATGTCGAGTGAGAACAGATTTTGTCGCTGCGAACCGAACCCCTTGCCGAGTTCGTGAATGACTCGACTATTCTCGGCTCGGCTAGGAATTCCGTTGAGGAATCTTTCGACGAAGAAGGATGTCTGAACGCGTGCAAATAGCCCCCGTCTCTGAACGTTCGTTCGGAAGAAGCGAGGCCCGACGCTTTTAATCGTCCATTTACATACTGCCTGTCACATTTATAGTCACGTTGCAACGCAGACGCACGTGCTCGTCGTATCTTTCGCGCTTCGAACGTTTTTCAAGCCGCCGAATCGGTCCCCCGCTTCACGGCTAGTGCGGAAAAGATTGGCTTATTGTGCGCGAGTCATTTGTCAAATTGATACTCTTCCGGGGATAGCGAGCGACGTTCATTAAAGTCGCTCCACGTCTTCGAGTCGGTTTGGGTAAAGTTATTTTTGAAAAATCTTGTCCGACGGGTATTTCAGAACGCGCGTCCACTCAGCGTAATTAGTTATCTGGAAAAGTGGGTACATGCCACTAATGACCCAGCAGTTCTCGCGACAGCGCAGATTAATACGTCCATTCAAGAATTAGAGCAAGAACGAGCGTCGCATAAAAAGTTAATGCAATCTCGGGGATAATGAAGCGTACGCAGGATTTCCTATAGAAGCAATTATCAGCCCTCTTGTTCATCGTAGCTCGACTATTATTAGACAACGGTGTCAAAAACGTAAATTGCTTACCAGCGCCGTGCTCGGTAAACATCTCTCACTCCCCCCCGCCACTGGCCTTTTTTTTCTCCACGCCGCTCCTCGGTCCTCGCTCGCTCTCTTTCCCGGTGGCAATTTATCGCGAAAAACTTGGACGCGCAATCCGAAAGCAAAACACGCGTCCTACGGCTACGCCGCCGGTACAGACGAGGGTGTGCACGCGCTTTTTGCGCTCGAACACGCGCTGCCGTCGGGGCCGGCGATACGTGCGCGCACACATCTCCCCGACGTACGTGCACACACCCACGGACCGGAGGTCCGCGAAAATATTTCACATATTTTTGTTGAGAATTAATCCAGCCCGTAATACTGGCTGCCGGGCGTGTTCACCGCTGAAAATTCTCTTGACAAACAACCCTCCCGCTGCACTGGCATCCCCCACCCGCTAAAGGGCGAGCGCGTATGTTCGTTTAGTCCTTTGCCGTATGTGTAATGCCGTGCGAGGGCGCGAGGGCCGAGTGTTGCGTGCGTGTGCGTTCGTGACCGCCTGCGACCAGGAAAACGCGGAGATTTGGCGAAATGGTCAGCCATAACCCACCCGACCTCTCCACGTGCCCGTACCCCGCCCTTCGCTTCGACCCCGTTCAACCCCTCGCAAGCCGTGCGACAGAGCGCATTCGTTGCTCTGGAATTCCTCAAGTTTGCCCAGGGACAGAAATTAGTCGGAGCGTCGTAATTGCTCGAATATATGCGCTGGCCCGTTAACGTTATGGCACCTCTCATTACCCTGTCCTCACGACAGCTGACACGGTCCTCTCTCGCACTCTCACTTTCTCGCTCACCTTCCTTCGACCACGGTCCGTCGAGTGCGAAAAGAATTTAAATATCACGCGCGCTCGGAAGGGATCGAATGGAAATGCGAACACAGTGTTTGTTATTATACGCTTTACTGTTCCCATCGTGACAGGGATGGTCGAACCGGTGTTTGATCATCGCTGACGCATTAATCACTGCACGGGAACTTATTCACGGATACACGGATAGGTCGTCGAAAACGAAAGCAGTCGGCCGTGTCGAATGTAACATGTAACTGCTCTCATTCTTTCCGAATGCACGCCGTTCCTCAATCTACAATCGTCTGGTCAGTATATGTAATCGAAACGGTAAGCATGTACAACCGAGTAGAACACTCTGTAATGCTAATCGTGACGACTCGCACCGAATGCCTGGCTAGTCGTTATTTCGGATTGACGCAGCGAGCGAACATCGGCTACCCATTGTGATTCCATTGGGTCATCCCGTTAGTCATGATTAAGCAAATTTCATACTCAGGCTATTAATATTATAGTGGGTGACCGCGCGATGTCCACAAAATTCCCCTGGCTAGTATAGAATGCATGCACTGACCCGACAGCCTCTACTACGGGGCAAACTTCCCGAAGTTGATTAAATTGTCCCGGGGAAGACCTTTGGCCACTCGGCGCCCGGGTCAGGTCGACTTCATTCCGATAAACGGAACGCTGGCTAATTGACGAAAATAACAACAGGCGCCGCGACGCCAAATCTAAATGGCACCGGGATCGTTTGCCGAACGGCGCACGGATTAATAATACCGAACTAGGTTGGACTCGCTAAATGCGACGTCGACGTTATCGAGACGGCGATCGTTATGAGCGCGACACTAGACGGTGTTCCTACGGGTTTGAGGGAAATATTAATAGTGAAGATAATGGCCAATGCGACATTCTACGGCACCGCCAATATCGTGCGAAATGCAAACTGGTGACTAGCGTGTCCTTTCTGATACCGAAATGTATGCACGTTCAAAAATGAAAAAGACTCGATCCTCGATCCCCCTTCGACTGCCGACTCTATATACGAATGAACTTTCTCCGTCGTTATTGTCGCTTCGTACTTCGCGACGGCGAATTCGAAATCGCGGCCGAACGAGAAAGGTACACCAGCTAATGTCCGCAATCCGTTTTACAGACAAGAACGTACAACGCGGATGTAACGTTTTCTTCCACGATAAGGCTGATTAAACATATGCCCCTTCGGTTCGCTGCCTTTACGAGTGAGAGAGTGCTCGTAAAAAGACGCGGGCGGTAAAAATCTAAGGGGGTGGATGGAGAATGACAAATCCCAAGCGACAAGCCCCCGGGAAACAAAGCACCGACGCGGCACCGCAACGAATGCACGCGGCCGGAGATTGGAAAAAACCGTGAAAAATCTTCATTAGTCCCGGAAAATCAAGTACTCCCATTTTCAACCCGACAGCGGCCCCGCTTCCCGCCCGTGATTGTATTCGCGCGCAAAAAGAAGCGTTCCCGCATCACCGCGCCGCTCCCGCCTTGCAAAAAGGTTGCATGTTTATTTATCGAGTCTACTCGTTTCGCGCCCTATTGTAAAGATGAGCGCTCAGCGTAACGCGAATGAGAATTGTCCTGACCCATTCAGCCTGCTCCGTTTTTCCGACATTCGGCGGTAATTGGAGTGGCTTCAGAATAATTACTTGTATAAAACATCAAACGTTACCATGTATCGTTTCGGTCTATTGATCTGTTCATCAGTTGAACCGATGAATCACCGATACATTACGGATACCGAGTGAATTTAATTGCCAACAACAACAACGGTTGAGATGTCGATGAAAATAACACTAAATTGCAGGATGCATCCAATATTCAATCTATAAATATTGAGAGACTCACCGGTACGGCTGCTAAATTTCATTGACGAAATCAATTTATCGCTTCCTCGCCTGTTGGTAATTCGATAAAGAATATTTGTACTCGATTACGGCCATGCTTCTCCACTTTCCTATTCCGGGGAGATGAACGTCGATCGATCCAATACTGTGCCTGTAACCGATAAACAGCCCATTAATCGTGGCCTGAACTTAGGTAGTTCAGTTACTGTTTCGGTTCTGTCCGTTAACCCGTCAAACCTATGCACGGTCAACTTTTCGGTAACCAGCTGTCTATAACAGAACCATCATCCTATGTTACATTACCCGTCCGCCCTTTTCGTACCACGGTGAAGTAATTAACTGTCGCATTTAGCCAAAATGTAAAAGACATTTGAAAGAAATGATAAAGCTTCACTAAAATTATTCGTTCGACAATCGAACACGCAACGAGTTACACATACGTGGTTCTAAGCACCTAATCGAAAGGTTGGGAGTAAAGATACTGTCTCCGTTAGCGCAAGATAACAATTAATTACGGAGCAGCGTTCGCTAAGTGTCCTATGCCCAAAGTAGCAAGCACTAAACCAGTCTTAACCCAGGTAAAGAATGCTACCGATGAATCTTCTTAATTACGATGTCCTCCCTAATCGATTGTGCAACTTATTTACCGTCTACCGACGCCTCGCGACGCTGCAACCTCTTAACCGTTTTTCCTAATATTTAACTGTTTTTATTCATTTTTAATCTATCGTTTCTATTATTCCATCTAATGTAATGTGCAAAAACTTCAATATTTTTCCACAATTCGCCCTCTGAACTCGAAACAGTTTGGAAAAAATAGTCAAGAATGTGTAAGAAAGGTTGAAATTTTTGCTTCTATTTGGTTGCACAGGAATATAGGGTTATATGCATACAGAATCAAGCATGTGCATGTAATCATACATTATAGGATAAATGTATGTGCAGTATAGTAGTTGCTAGATAGGATATATCTGCGGTTGACAATCGCTTCTGCAAGCACGACAAATTGATGACACAGCTTAACTCACTAACGACAACTCAGCACTTCTGTCAACTGTGTGTGCATAGGATTGTATTAGATCTCGTACCCAAATACCCCGATTGCGAGCAATTAAGTGCCCAGACGCGGAAGAGAAATTTTGGAATGATGTCATCATCTTTCCGTATGTGTATATATTAATATGTAATTATATCTATACAGGACTGTACGCGTAGTAGATAGTACTATTCAGGTATTTTAGCGAAAATTCATCGATCTCACCTAAGTTCTTTTATAAAAATTGACTTTACACCGACTGTGAAATTCAAGTTGGCAAGGCATGTCGGGAAATTAATTGTTATATTTTCCTTATTCTAACCCACGCCATGTTGGATTTTTCTGCAATGTACTTTTGCCCAATGTACCGGGGTATGCATATGTGATGATTACTTATTAAAACAGCGTTCCAACTATATCACCATATATCACGACCAAAGTACTTAAGAATAGAAATCTTTAGCAAACAATGATCTACTATTAACGAACAACGAATTGTTTCATGCTAATCACCCCGTGTTGACAAAGAACCTGACACGAGGGATCGTGAGGTTCGAAAATATATTCGATCATAATTATTCAAAAACTTCATCTTACGTACCGAACTAATTGAAATATTGTTGCTGGGTGGTCCAAGATTTACCGGATTCACAAGCCTGCATGAAACACCAACTAGATAAGGCAATAATCGTGGAAATACGAGCACGACAAGCACTTCGTTTAAAGTTAAACTGTTCGCGACATTCCCCGCGGCACAAAGTAACAAACAATTGAAGATGGCCGACTCACTTTGCGAAAGCGGCCAATCGGAAGCCGTCGAGACGTCAGATTCCTAATTTATCATCCGATTCCGACAAGCCTGGAAAATACAAATATGCTCTCCTCGCGTATACATCTGCCGAAGACACGAAGAGCTCATGACCTGTTTAAAGTGATGGCATTTGCTACGAGGAGCCTGCGAGGGTTGTATAAAATTTACAATGGCACTGCGGGCGTTACGTATTGCGCTTTACGAAGGCCCGTCACGCGAGCACCTTTCATTCAAGCGGCACAAAAATATTGTTACTGCACCGATCGTGAGTATATTCGCAAAGGACCTAACCTATGTCCTCTCGCCGGAGAACACGTATAATCTATGTATTTATTTACTGATAATTCGTTACGGCGAATAAATTGCACCGTGCACGTTCGTAGATCTTTTATTATGCTTGCCGACCGGAAATATTGCAATGTGGCTTAAGACTATTTTCAGACACGTTTTGCTTTTTACAAGATTCGTGGCAGAATACTGAGAAGACACGTTGGTTTGTTTATTTCCAGATAAATATCGTCCGAAAATAACAGGTAGATTAACGAATATACAGTCAACAGTGGATGCTGCTCAGGCAATAGTGCACGAACAGTTGGATCAAAAGAAGCAGGATGAGGAGCAACAGAAGGAAGAGCAGGAGGAGAAGCAGAACCGTGAGAGAGCACAGAGGATGATGAAGTATAGCTTTACGTTCTTCGGGGTATCCATGGGCATTGGACTGATGTATGTAGTATATGAATTTGGAAGGCCTGCTCAAGATGAGAATGGAAATCCTATCGAAGACGAATTCACTAATCTTCCTTTACCTAAACAAATCTATGGAAGACTCAGAAGGGAAATAAATTATTACACAAAAGTAAGCCTCCAGTTCCAAATCATATTCGGTAGATATGTTTGTGTGACGTTCAGTTGCAACTTATTTTTTTTCAGTTAGTTCAAGAGCCCAGTAGAGAAAAATTGCTTCCAGATCCCCTCAAGCATCCTTACATTCAGCCACCTTACACCCTTGTGTTAGAAATGATAGATGTTCTTGTGCATCCGGACTGGACAGTAAGTTGAAGAGAAGTAACATATTTGGGAATTCATATTTTAGGATTCACATGTGCGCAGAACCATTGGCATTCTTATTTTATATTGTTTGTAGTATCAAACAGGATGGAGATTTAAGAAACGACCAGGGGTGGATCAATTTTTGGAAGCAGTTGCACCACCTCAATTTGAAATTGTTGTATACACAGCGGAACAAGGAATGGTAATATTTAGGAGTCACAGAGAGATTATTTATCCGTTATATCACAAAAACTTAATTCCAGACTGTATTTCCTATTCTGGATGCTTTGGATTCTCACGGATACATAATGTACAGGTTATTCAGAGACGCAACGCGTTTTGTTAACGGACACCATGTGAAAGATTTGGATGCCCTTAATCGTGATCTCAGTAAAGTAATTATTCACCCTTGTTTCACTCTATCATGATAGAAGTAAGACCACCCGTTGTCATTTCATATTTTTCGATAGGTTATCGTAGTTGACTGGAACGGTGATAGTGTAAAGTTCCATTCTGAAAATACGTTAAAACTTCCCAAATGGACAGGCAACGACGATGACACGACGTTATATGACTTAGCTGCATTCCTCAAGAGTAAGTGTTTTTTTTTTTCGTATTATGCATTTTCGACAAATATCTAACATACCGGCCTTTCTTTCATAGCGGTATACGCAACGAATGTCGACGACGTACGGGATGTTCTTACATATTATAAGCAATTCGACGATCCACTGAAAGCATTTAGGGAAAATCAACAGAAACTATTGGTAACTTATACCACAATACTTATAGGAAAATGTATATATTTGTTAGATTTAATAATTTTTGATTCTATGTTTAGCGACAATTGGAGGAGGAAGAGGCCAAAGCGCAAATAGAAAGTAGTAAGGTACTTACTTCAAAGTGGAAGCCATCATTCTTGCGGAATCGCTAGTCATAGGACGTACAATACGGTGACATGTAAGATACAACTTTCTCCAATTAGAAATATTCATCGGTGTCATCTATTTACGTGTTACGTGTAACACTTGTACAATTTTTATTATAAATAAATAAAAAATTCCTATATTCCACCGTTTTTTCGGTACAATAAGTTATTTGCATATTGTTCATATTTGCAATCGTCTAACCATATCATATACGACGCTTCTTCTTTTTAAGCGATTTTGTCTTAATTTTGGGCAATAATAATTCTTGTAACGCATTACTGTCGTTAATGCCCGTTATATCCTGCTCTTGTGATACACTAATGAGTTCCTGAGTGTTGACCGGAGTAGGTATATAGTCTGGATCTTCCTGGGATGGGAGTGAATCCTTCGCAGATGCTGATTCCAACCAGCTTAGAACCTTTTGAACTGGAGCCGCTGTTACCGGTACTGCAACTTCTTCACAAACTTCCCACACAGCTAACAATTCAGGTGCTAATATATCCACATAAGAACTTAATTTCTCTACAGACTGTTTCCAGCTCCACTCTCTATTCTCCCGTTGATCGCAGGGCTCGAATTTTAAATGGTGATTTGTGAAACCTGTAAAATTTCTTTAACGTAACCATTGCTCAGGATTTGTAGGTTCGGCCGGCTGACAGCCAATTTTCTTACTTTTATATACGTGTTCCATGTCGTACTTATCGGAAATTGACAGGGGCATTATTGATGGATTTTGTGCAGACAATGCTTGCTCCCACGCACCCAATGCACGGTACGATTTACAGTTTGGTACAGACAATTTATCCAACACTTCTTCGTGCGTGACGCACTGATAAAATATATCACCTGTGACAAAGAATATGCTGTGTAGCCTCAGAAATAGTTTGAGTTGTCTATAAGTAACATTATATTCCTGTATTCTCACTTACCAATAGAATTTTGTTGAAACAAAAATATATCTCCATTGTTATCACCAATTAGTGTAGCACCAGTGTTACTTAATTCAAACCTGTTTCTGAGGTGTGGATTCAAGCACGTCCCTTGCATCTGCGACTGATTCAGAGTTTCCGCAATACTTGGAATAATAATCGGTAAGTTATACGAATGTGAAGTCTCATTGCTGGTCCAAGTGTTCAAACTCAAGGCGGTTTCACCAGCAATCTGACTTGACAAAACAATCAGCTCCTTGTCCTGTCTGTGAATATGTAATAGTGATGTTATTTATAGATGATTGATAATAGCTGTTTAAATGGCGAGCATACCTGTTTGTGGAACAACCTAAGAGAGGCGCACTCTTGAACTGATGAGTCCACTTTTGCTGCATACTTTGCGTCGGAGTGCGGATATCACACATCAACAAACTATGGTACGTTCCTAAATAAGTATAAAAACTATTTTTGCACGGAATGTTCAGCGAAAATTCCTCACATTCCTCTATGTCTAATTTTGGGCAAAACGTTAAAACAGGCTGCTCAAGGGACACCTAGAAGATAATTTAAGGGTCAACTACAACTAGGATGAAGTGAGAACGTTTGGTTATAATTTATCTCCACAAACTTGTTGCTTACTCTGGTATCAAGCTGATGAAGGCAACATCTGTTCAAAAACACTATGATATTTGGATCCAGGGATTGAAACTGTACACTTCCCCAGGCATCATTTTGAACAGTTGACTGCAGTATAGTTTTACTGCCAATGTATTTTCTGTGAGATAAACCACAAATTAAAACTGATCATTACATGAGACATTATTATGAATATTTACGTTTTATCTATGTCCCATAAGATCAAACGTCTCTCAGCATTCAATGTGCAATACTGATTTGGATTGACTGAGTTTAAATCTGCACTAACGTATGGCACTATAGACTGTTCTCTATGGATTTGATGAAGAGTCAGTTTATCTTTAATATGTAGTAACGTATACAAGCTGCAATGATTTTTGTATCTACCTAAAATTCTACCTATAATCAAAAAACATAATAAGCAGAGCTTAAACAACAGAGACAGACATATTTAGAGAAGTGAAAAATAATGTGACACTCACAGGAATTAACACCCAAAATACTGTGTCTTAGTTCATACAATGTACCATCCAGTTTGCACTTTGCAGAATTGTAAAGAATAGGTTTCCAAACAAAATCGTCCATGGGGTTTAAAGGTGTGGCAACTTAAAATATATTAAAATAGAATAACAAAGACAAGAAAGAAATTTGCTTCCACTTATAACCATATTAGTATCACATAGCATACCTAATTCATTCATGTATGAAAATAGTAAAATGCTTTTATTTTTTAAATACAGACTGCTTAAGGATCCTCCAGTGTGATACCAATTATAACTCTGCAAACACAATGTTGTATAATTGAGCATCAACCCTGCAAATATATTAAATAAATGCCTGTTTTACCCCTTCAAAATAAGGATCTGGATCCATTTCAAGAATTTCAGCTATGTCTGCAATATACCTTGGGACCTTAGCTCTCCACACATTTCTAGTTTTATTAATGTTGGTAATTTTCTTATTTACAGCCCCAAACCCTACAAACATTTCCAATTAATGTGTTACACAATGTATCTTATTCATAAAGGTATGTTGTCAATTATAATTCATATCAAGGATCATACCCTTCTTATGTTTGTGGTAATAATCTATGATTCTATTTACGTCATCATTGATATGAGATTTAACACTGAGGAGCTGTAATGCAGGGTCCTCTTCATTCATGACTGAAACAAGTAATAGAACACGTGTATAATTACAAGTGTATAATACAAGTGTATAATTTGCATGGATGTAAAGATTCTATACTTCATTTTCAAAATTACCAGTACGTGGTAGTCTAGCAGGTGGCAGTAAAGGTTTTGGTAAGTCAGAATGATATGGAAAGTCTTGATACATTCCTATGACTTCCTCTGAGACCCATTCATCCACAGGGGGTGCTGCATTAAAATTATACCCTGGCATGATATGATGCGGATAATCTTTCAAGAATATGGACTTTAATCTCCCCTGCAAATTGCTTTGCGCACGTCTCAACAATTTGCTACCAGAACTGTTTTGTTCTGCCATTTTCTTGATATAATGTTTGCGCTCAAAGACCCTGGTAATAATGCAAACATATAAAGTAAGATTTATATATGTATATATACGCATATGTATTTTAAAAATTGCATTTGGAGTGCACGCATTCCATCCACCTGCTCAACCACTGTCATGTTCGTTGTCATCAATATTTACATGTGCGACCAGGCGCAATCCTAGCACGTGGAATTTAAGCATAAACTGCATTCTAGACATGCATATGACCGTGTCAAAGCTCCATCTTAAATTGAATTTAGAGAGTGCAAGACCAGTCAAGGCTGTGTCTTATACGGTCGTATGCTCAAGATGTAACTCAGGGTTACTTGAAAACCAGCCTTATCTTGGCAAAATGCCAAAAATCTAATGATATTGCCCTAAAGACATTGAACACTGTGTCATAATAATTAAGTCGCAAATATTAATATTTTTGCATTGTTAATATATCGTCTGTCACCGTGAGACGATCCTAGATCAATGTATGCAAAAACCTTAGGCCTAGGTTGAATATTCTCTTTTATAATATATAATGAAATACATTTGTAGCCTGTAGGATAGTGCTAGATACAGAGAAAAGTCCCTATAGAAATTTGTTTCTTCGATTACAATTAAACTAATTACTATCAATTTATATATATAATATTTTAGATTATCAATCACTATCAAACGACCATCAAACGATTAAGGTTAATTTAAACGAGCCGAATCGATGGTAACCGTGGGCTAACTTGACGGAAGCTTTCATGTAGCAAATCCTTAAGGACATATGATTGCCTGATCGGTTACGAGATGTCGCACCGTGGTCGTGTCGTCTGCATTGTAAAAGTCGGAACATTGTGTGACGGGTGTTTGACGTGAAAAAGTATGACTGAAGAAATGAAATTGCAGGACAAGCTGCGACGTTGATACCACGATGATCATTTAATCTTCGAAGAAATACGTCATATGGTGAGTCACGGTTTCATGTTTGTATGCTATTTTTAAGCTAACGAAAGTTTACAGGTTAGGACATACCCATACATTACAGCATTTTCTTTATTCACTACAATACTTGCGGAATGTTTCATTTGCATTACGTTAACCACATTCAAATTAGGTTTGAACTATTTATCATGATAATTCGTTCAATGGCAAAACATCAGTTATTGTATAATAGGTGCTCCCAGAGTTTACGTTGAGGGCTCAGTTTGGATGCTTCTTCACCTTAATAAGATATTACATCATCATTTTTGAAACAATAACGTGATGAAGCAGTAACCGCAGACTTTACTACATTAAACTTATATATGTAAATATGTATATATGCGTAGGAGACAGTATTTGCTACAAATGTGGTAATAAACTATTGGTCTATTATCAATGGTAACTACTGCATATATTTTGAAACTTTACTTAACAGTCACTGTACTGATACCTTTCTGTTTGAATAATTTATATTTGCGTCATCCAGCAGTCATGTATATAATTAGATATTATTTTATCAGGGAACAGTATCTCATAAAAGTAACACTTCATTATTGTCAATAAAAACTAATGTTACCACTTACTAGATTACACTTTGGTAAGTTTTCTTTTTGGTCCGAAACAACGTTTGCATAGCAGTTTATTAAAACGGTATGTATTTAAAGCCGGCATATCCTGTGCGTGAGTGTAGTCGGGATTTCCATGCAGATTCTACTAACGTACGTTATATCGCGAAATGAGTATGCTACGCGCGTTTGTTGAGAGAAACCGAGCAGAGGATTCGCATATAACGTCATGCCCGGTTGACATGCGTCGCTCGTTGACTCTAAATGAATGGTGATCGAAGAAATTTTCAACAGGAGGACACGGAACGCAATTGAACACGCGCCGGGGTTCCCGTACGCAAGTGGGTGGATAACACTTGCAACATATCAGGAAGTCAGAGTATGCTCGCTGCGCTTACCTCGAAGAATTGAGAATGTCACTGGAAAAGACTAAATTCTACGATTTACATTCTTTCGACTAAGCTATAAGTTATTCAAAGATAATTATTAATGCTAAACGAAGAACACGAGACAGTAGGAGTAGGCTGTTACCATCGTACAAGTCGTGTACACGTTTTCGAAATCGGTTTTGTGGAATCAAAGCGCACCAACCATACTCGTTCTGATCATTCTTAGAGTTCCGGGGTGGTAGACGTGAAGTTTGACTGTTAGTCATTGAGAACGCCGATCGATTTGGCTACTGATTTGTAATTGCAATCACGTAATGCACCATTGAATAACGATATGAAGTGGTTAAGCAGTCGAATAATCAACCATGTCGATAGTCTTTTGGCTTCGTCGAATGATAGTGGCCGATGTATTTAAAATGCGTCTACCATTGTATTTTAAGAGTCTTCCCAGAACGACGAGCCGTTCGAAACGTTTACCGCCCTGTGGTTCCGCGTAAAAATTGTCTCGTGAATCTTTGTCGACGGAACAGTGATGCGTCGAGTATTGAGAGCATGGTGATTCATAAATGTAAATTGTTTGAATTATCTGTGTGGGCTAGGGTTCTCGGGGTTGCAGTGATGAAAGTCACTTGAGAGAAGGGCAATTGTTTGGGGACGAGAAACATTATAGTTTCCGTGAATTACGATACATGGGTCTTTTGCCACTTACAAGCGGAAGATCTCACTTCTAGATCGCACCGTGGCAAATGATCGATTATATTTCGAGTTGATAGGCCGTGGAGTGGTCTATTTTCGTCGCATGATCATCTTCCATCACATGGCGTAGGTGCAGGGAAAAAAACTCCAAGCATTTCACCTAATTTCACCTAACCTTAAAGCCGTTAGTCTTCTTTACGGGCGGTATTTAACTGGGACGTATTATTTTGACCGCCTTTTTCTTAGATTCGAAATATAATTTAACTGGAACGTATGAGAACTATGAGCAAAATGATAAACGGCGACGACACCTTTAAGAATTATTCCTTCAAATGTGAACTCGCCGACGTAATTCTACCCAATTTTACATCCCGGTTGATCGATTAATAGAACGGCCGCGTAGACACTCTGACATTGCAACTGCACCAGGATATTGTTTGATTACAAATTTGGCTAGTTTCACGGTCACGTAATCCCATGAATCTTCTATCTTTAGAATCGTGCAATTTCATCGTACATGTTTCTCTTGCCTCGTGGGCTGTGGTCCGCACGAAAGCACGCGCGTCGGTTTTGGCTTTCGAAATAAACACAGTTCGCCGCTGAAAGACATTGAGATTATACGAGCCCTCGTCTAATAACACGAACGGTAAGCGTGTCCCGGCTATCATCTGTCAAACGATTTTTCGTTCCGCACATTACGATTAGATATCTGGATTGATGCGATGCGATCGAGCTGGTAAAGCAGGAAACGTGCAAGATACGGGATAAGTGACAGGAACAACATGAACTTTCCGGCTGCGCAGATGTAAACAATTCTATTATGCCAGCTAATGGTACGACGTTCGCGTACTTTGCCTTGCATAACTTAAATTTGAACTTGTAAAATGAAGATATCTTATGTGACGGTTACACTTTCTTATCCTGTTTATCGAGTCCAGTTCAGGGTGAACCTCGTTGCCAAGAATTTTGTTATTAACATAATACCCGCTGTGCAAGACAATACTTGCCGAATTGACGTAGTTATCACTAGCATGTCGTGCAATGCGCATAATCGTTTTAATTATCGGGAATTGTATAATTGTACCATAATCTTCCGGGCCGAATGTAATGAGACCATTCCGATGAACGATTACGATGTTTTTAAACTGTTTAGTCTAATGGGCTGGATAAACATTGCACACTCGTTGAACTACCAAACTTAAAGTGCGTTGAATGTCACTTTATTTGGGTGCGTGCACGTCTAAGTCCGCTTTCGAATTGTTGGCAAATTGAAAGGTATTGTACGCGGGTTCACTTTACTGCGTGCCCGCTTTTACTTTAACTCACCTTCTGCTCGCCACCAATTGCGAAAGATTCGTCGCAAGGAGTGTAACGGATTGGTAATGTAGCACTTATCGTTCGAACATGTTGCATATTTGCTGGCACTGCGTGAATGCCAATGAAGGTACCGATCTAACGGAAGAGGAGGAAGTTTTAACTGTTTTTGAATAAGGCGTGGGCAGGTTCGTTTGACGATCCCAGTAGGGTTCATTGATACCGTTAATACACGTGGCAGAGAAGCCCACCGTTATTACGTAGGCTCGTCTAAAAATGCCGGTAGCAGACCAGAGGAGAAGAAAGCCGGGGAACAAACCGTCCGAAACGGCGGTGAAAAGAATGGCCTGATCAATTAGTCCGAATGGTCCTTGCGCAACAAGTGGCTCGCACGATTAAGAACGCTAGACGGGTGATGTGGCCAGGTGAGACGAGCCGAAATGAGGCGAGGAGGGTTTAACGTGTAACGGACTCGAACAGGGCCTAGAAGGGAACGTGTGCGTGGGAATGGGTGAGGGAGCGAAGTGTGACATCCGAAGATGGAGAAAATGTGAGAGGGTGCCTGGAGGGATGGGAAAAAGGGGGAAATGTGGGGGGAATAGGAGCGTCCTAAAAGTAGGAAAAGGGAAAAAGAGAAAGAGTGGTGTTTTAAGGGGAGAAAAGAGAGGCGATCGAAGGAGAAAGGAAGATCGAGAATCCTCGTGCTCGGCGTGAACGGCCGAGCATTTCCGGAGTAGAACGAACATTTACTCTCGGTAGTCTCGGTCAGCCGGATTGGGAGGCAGCAGCTTGGCGCAGTTTTGTTTCTGGACGTTCGGGGTGAAGTACACGCGTGCGCGCCGCGGGAAGACCCGTGTGACATATCGTGCGCGGGGCACTCGACGAAAATTAGCCTGTCGATCTGTCGGAGAGTACGTACGTAGACGAGAACGTGGCGATAATCGCCTGCCGTTGCGCGTGTAATCGGATGCAATTAGTCGGCCCGACGATTCTCGCTCGTCTCAATTCACGCGCGACGCTGCCACCACGCTAATAAGTTTGCCGAGGGAGCGATAAGCGGCGACACCACGTGCGCGCTCCGTTTCGAGCCCTTCATTAGCGACACGACTTAAATTTCCATACAATTGAGGTATGTCGTTTGACATTGCTCGACGCAGTAGTTACATTCTTATCACCGATTACGGACGCGTCGGACAGAATTTTACGTCATTCAACTGTTGCATGTATATTTGGCTAAGTTGTATGTCGAACTGCACAACTACCTCGCTGGTATCATAGCCGATATCAGAGACTGTATATCGGTAGTAAGAGATTGGGTAGTCTTTTAATTTTGATAGTCACGTATCGGGCATCTTTCAGAATCAATCGATATCGCTCACGATTCATTTCGTTTGGAATCTCCGCGGTGGGGCGGCTCTTACCGCTGTTCGCGTTAGTACGGCTCATTTCGAAGAACGCGTTACATGCCCCGACGAACATGCGTGCCATTTCATTGCAACTGTAAATATTGTGTACACTTTCGCTGAATCTCTTCACGGTAGCGTAAAGCAAATAAATCTCGGACACACCTGTTTTGTCTCGTCGTCCACCATTGCGTACTTAACGTTAAAACTATCGAGGGCTTCGAAATGACTCCCTTGACTATTTATTGTAACAACTGCTCGTTTTTTCCGCGATTTTTTTGCTGTCTTTTATGAAAGCGCGTAGATCAGACAAATTATTATAAGCAATGATTAAAGAATGCGCCATCCTTATGCAAAACATCGAACAAGTTATTTAGAGCACTCGGTATAAAATTAGTATAACACTAGGATGTGTTAATATATGTTCGCGGTTGATGCGGTACCTCACGTTGACAATTGAATTCCGGATGTACTAATCAGGAAATTGCCTGCGACATTGTTGCGCACCTTGCGTTTTCACTTTTCCATGGTCCGCTGACCGGTTCACAAGCTCATTGAATAGTGAAAATTAGCAGGATCAGAACAATGGTACCTTACACTCAATGTGCAGTAAACTGCGGTTATATGAGATGACAGATTGCGCCGAAGGATTGTACTTTCAAATACGACATTTAGTCAGCACCTTAAATGTACATCGTGGTCACCCGACTGCGTTTCATCACGGCGCATAAGTTCGCCGTAAAATAATTGGCCCTCTTTGTCTCCAATGTTCGATTTTTCTATCGTATCCAAGGCAGATGGGGCATTACTTTCGGGATGGCAATTTTACATAATACTATGCGCTAGATAACGACTACTGCGATAAATTACTGCGTTCACGCGTTAGAAGTATTGTTATTGTAGAACGGTTAACGTCAGGAAGCACTTTAGCAATCAAAGTCAAAGCGTGCGTTAAGTAGGTGCTTAAGAAATTCATGACGAACGTCTTCGGGAACGAGTCGTGACTCGCGTTACTAATGATCGGGATTCCAATTGACACAGCGGGGTGCGATCGGAGTACGCGTGAGTGCGACCAGCACAAGATACGCATCGTTATTATGCCAATGGTATGGAATTCCCCTGTGCACGAAAGGTTCTTCTTTTTTTTGATTCTACGTGTCGAAGCACGAAACTGATACAGGGGATCATAAATCGTTTATTATACCGCATTCGGCGTGGCACCACTGGCACCGGGGTCAGTGCTGGTCTACAGATTGTTCCTCCGCGGTAAGCACTGACCCAGATCGTAAAATTCGCGAAGATTTGCCCGTGCCCAGGGTTGATCGCCGTCGTTACTTTGCACTCCCAGAAGACACGTTTCTTCTTCAATCTTCGGCCTCTCGGGAATATTGTTCCCTTTTTGCACATAGCGTGCGATACTCTGTCGACAGATAAAGTCCCGTGTACACTGCCGAAGAAAGTGAGTTGCAGAGCTCGCACATCGTCGTCCAATCGACCAAGAGAAACGTGACGCGGAAAAAGCGAGAGACTTAACGGCACGTCGCGGTATCGGCTGAATGCGTGAGAAAGATGGGCCATGTCGAAAAAGCTCGAGGAAAGTGACAATCATTATGCATTGTATTTCTTCGACGTCGGTGACCACTTTCTACGCCTAATCAATATCAGATGGAACGGCGGTGCAGTTGTTAACACGCTCGCACAACGCTCACATTGTATTTCGTCGGGGCTTCATACGATGTACATCGATGTATCGTACAGTATATTCGTGGTCAGTAAATGACAGAGTTAACGTTTTGTAACTTTCTGCGCGTGGTATTGATAGTCTGAGTGGGCCAAATTCCTCGATTACGGACGTGGAGGTGGAGTTGATATTGAAATGCGAACCATCAAGACTAGTGTAATTAAAGCGAAATATGACCCAGCAACACCATTCGGCGCCTATTGATTTTTCGCAGATCGATATCGGAAGGAGATTTTTATTTCGCTCTTGGCGTGTTCGAAAGTGCGCAGTACTAGAACGAAATTGCACTGTGTGCAGTTTACGCTGACACGTAGGATATTATGCGACCGAGTGGTCATAGTATGTACGTCGTTTCTCTGATATGGCGTGGTTTTGTTGGTATCAAGAGATGCATTTTTAATTTCATTCACCATTAGATTAGCGTATACAAAGGTGCTTTGCACTTTGTACGTGTTACAGATAGGCTATGGTCGCTTACTTTGCGGACATATCGACGAGGTTTAAAAAATATACAGAATATAACGGCCACTCGTCCGAACTCCGAGGAGCTGACGGATAATATTTCACCGTACATTTGCGAGTTGAAACGCATTTGATGATGATTGTTTGCACGAATTTCCGCACTTCGTCGAATTAGAAACTCTGGAATGTTTGATTTCGAATCCCACTATTCGCGATGTGTGAAACGCGAGAAGTTCCGGTCCTCGATAAATAGCACAGCTGAAGCGTTTCTGCGATCGTACGTGATTTCCAGTCTCCGATATATCATTCTTCCATGGAATGCAAATATTCCACATTTACGAAATTCCGTTTGACCACGCAACTTCGTTCTTCAGACGTTTTTTTTTCTTTCCCTAGACCGGATGTCATTAGCGAGCGTGGACTTTACATTTTAACGGTAAAAACATGTCAGCGAATGGGCGCCAAAAAAATCGCAACAGTCGAAATGCCATAACCGTAAAACGGTTGCACAGTATGTAAGAAGAGGTCAGCGGTCACTTTGTACTCGTATGTAGAAATATCCTCCCAGCTGCTAGGCACTTCGAAAGTCACCGACCTTGGCAGACATTTCGATCATTCGTGTAACGCGTTGCCGGTGCAAATTGAAGTTAACTCGCGTGTCTTTTCGATCCGATAACGCGGATCCATTCACGCTACCGTGCGCGATATTACGCGACGAATTCGTAGTGAGGCTTTTCGGGCCGCGAGAAATTTAGCGCCGTCCACCCTTTTTCGCGAGTCCGAGCTAAATTGTCCGAACATCGTTATGCTAATTCGAGCAGCCGAGTTCCATTGACGGCGCCGCGAGAAAGTATATTCCATAATGGAGAGTTAAACGGTACGCGCACATCTTACGGTTTTCGCTGATAAATCCTCCGATCGAGAACGATCGCCGGGGAGATAAGTAGACGCGTCGTCGACCAAGAACGAGTTTCTCTAACTTCCGAAACGGAGTTTTCGCCAACGCGGCTAGTCCGATCGCGGTTGCGCGGACGCAGCTCGCCGGCAACGTGGCTTACTATTGACAGTGTAAAGAGATACGCTTTTTCGTTTCGCAAAAGGGAATCCGACGACGTCAGCGGACCCGCGGCTTCGGTTACGTAGTTTTTTTTTTAAATATTGCGACGAGCATAGTATTGACAGACCATGAAGATACGGTATGGTGCAATAACCCGTTCCTCACTCACTTTCCCCAAACTTGAGCCACGGCCACATGTCTCTGTTGCGGACCTGCTGACGATCACGTCACACGTATCCCTTGTGATGGCAAAAAAAAAAAAATGGGGCCAAGAGTAGGAAGAAGGCATTCCGCGAATAGTCGAGTTTACGAGGCGCCCTTTGCCGATGCTCGTACTCCCCGTTAGTCGATGCAATCCGCTTATTGTTGGTAGTGCCATTTAAAACCCGGCGCACTAACCGCTGAAATTAACGTTGTGTAGTTCGTATATCGAATAAGGAAATGAGGTAGGAACAATAAGCAAAGGATATTACCCGGTTCGATACGTAATCGCGTTTCCGTCCACCCACGGACTATCTCCACGAAATACGCGTCCTGCATATTGTTTTAAAGCGTTTACCGTTAAACACTGTGCATTTAGATAAGAACTAGCCCGCATTCATAAGACTTATATTCACGTATATGCTAAAACGTCAACGGGTATTACACGCCCGCGCTACAACGTCGGTGGATCTGCCCGGAATAACGTATCGGACCATGCGTCTTCGCCCTGTTGCAGATTTTTTTCCACGCTTCGCTAGTCGAAAGTGGGACGCGATGTTGGCGCGGCTGTTCGAAATTCACGGGCGCTTTTGCGCCGGTCATCCCTTGGAGGTGATCGTGACGACCTTCACCCTAACGGCATGCATATTGAACATGGAGACCGGAAGTGGACTGAGCCGGGATGGAGGCCTGCCTGTAGCAACCGCGCACTGCCGCCACGGCAGGTGTAATTCCGACGTAAGTAGATCTTACCTCATAGCACAGGATATACGCACAGATGTCAATGTTATGTGGAGCAATGGGGCAAAAAAACGAAGGCAACCGTTCGCCCGCAATTGGAGAGCCATTATGCGTCTTATGCGCGATTCACGATATGTTGCTCGCACTGTTTCTTCTACTGTTGCCGCTGCTACCGTTCCTGCTGCTGCTGTTGCACTTTAATATGTACTGAGAATGTGCATTGCGGTCGACGTTACTGAGACATTTCCTTTTTTTTTTCTGGCAGGACCTAAACGCAGCCGACGTCATAGTGATGACGATAATACGATGCTTGGCAATACTGTTCACCTATCACCAGTTTCGCAATTTGCAGAAACTGGGATCGAAGTATATTCTCGGTGAGTGGTGTCGCATGTACTAACGATCTTTGGAAGATGAGAAAAATGTGCGTTTTCGGTTGTGGTATATTTCGCGCCAACTTCGTTCAACGTACCTGTCCTTCAATTTCATTAATTTAGTAGCAGTAAAAACGACGTAAATGTCTGCGCCGGGAGAAAGTATTGCTAACGACCGTCGTTTATTATGTTGTTTTTAACGTAGCGTACGGCCTATCGCAGTAAATGGTCTTTAAAAAAAACTAACGATTCCGCCGATGACCTTGCCACGTATCCTGGTGGGCAACTGAAACCTTCAGATTGCCCAAGCAATGCGAATCGAGAAAAAGCGTATAACAGCGATGCGTATTTACCCACGGTCATTCATAAAACCGGATCATCCCGCGACACGCGTGAAAGCTTTCTCAGTGGCAGTGAAAGTTCCATGGAAAGCGATAGCGTTCCATTCCAGCCGCACGTAACGGCGCACAATTATCGAATTTGCATGATATCCCATATATGAAAGAGTGAAAAGGACTGCACGTAATTTTTGCCATGGCACACATGAAGGTCTCGGTCAACTATTCGCGATGACGTCCCACGTTCTACGATTTACACGGACTAATTTCTAGTTTAACGTGCGCACAGGTATCGCTGGCCTATTTACCGTCTTCAGCAGCGTGGTCTTTACGTCGGGAGTCGTGAACTTCGGCCGCAGTGATATTACAGACTTGAAGTAAGTATCCACGGCCTTCTCTCAGTTATCTATCCACTCTCTTCTGTTTTCATCAGAAAGTATTTGCTTTCATCTCGTGAATGATTCATGTCGCTCATTGCAATGTCTATCTAACAACGTAGAGTCTATCGAATGATAATGCAGGGTTTGGTAGAGAAGAAATTTGGGCCAGTGAAGAGTGCGGTTGAGCGGAGAGCGGAAGTTTGCTAAAGTTCGATTTTCTTTTATCAGCGAGTAAAGCCGTTCATCTTAACAGAGGCCCCGCAATTTCGTCGAGTCAATTAATGTCGGTTATTACAGATATTACAGAGAGTTATTTCCTTCCAGGGACGCTTTGTTCTTTTTCCTCCTACTTATTGACTTGTCAAAGGCTGCTGTGTTGGCCCAGCTGGCCCTAAGCTCGAGGAATCAAGAGGAGGTGCGGGCCAATATTGCGCGAGGGATGTCCTTGCTCGGTCCAACTATCACGCTGGACACTCTCGTAGAGACATTGTTAATCGGTATAGGATCGTTGTCTGGTGTCAGGCGACTTGAGATTCTATGCAGTTTCGCATGTCTTGGCGTTGTCGTTAACTATGTCGTCTTCATGACTTTCTATCCTGCATGCCTGTCGCTAATTCTCGAGGTAATTCAAAAATATACTTGAAATTGGTTTCAGTCACTATGTCATTCAACGTACTCGTACCATACCTGCCAATGTGCCAAATTTCGTGTTCAGTACTAAGCGCATTTCTTCCTTGCACAGCTCTCTCGCGGCAGCAACAATATCGGTCCATTGAGTGCAAACAAAATTTTTATAATGCACCCGCTGAATGAAGAAGATCAGAAGCCAAATCCTGTTGTGGAACGGGTTAAGCTCATCATGATCGCCGGCCTATTCGTCGTTCACGCTAACAGGTACTGTTTTCTTGGATAATTATTCAAAGGGCTATGTTTCGTACACGTTCGTCACAGAGCTTTACAGCTTTATCATTCTATATATAAATGTATACTTGCATATATATATATATATATATACACACACGCATACACATATTCGCGCACGCATTAACATGTTCTAAAGAGAAAAATGTGGCAAAGAGAAGCTATCGAAGATCTGACCCCGAGCACCATTCTTTTTTTATATTTGCGATTGTCGGGCCAGTTTTTTTCTCCTCTTACTTAATTCCATAGGTCAGGTTCACTTTGTGGTGTATTTACATAGGTATACATCTAGTTCATATTCAATGAGGTGTTCCTGACTCTGAAAGAGATAGGACATATCTCTGAAGAGGTTCGGCTTTTACAATAGAATGTGACAGCGACTACGTAAGTCGTTGAAAATCATTGCACCACCACAGTGGTTACCGATTTGTTACCGTGGCTGACGCGTAAGAGGATAAAAGTTGCGTGGGACTAAGTCGAATCTGGCATTACAGTGATTAGTGAGCGCTTCATGAGTTTACATTGTGTTACGTTGATTCGCGGTAGGATCTGCTTAGATATGTGTGTTTGATTTGTGCGATTCATATTTTGTCGTTTTGCGTAGGTGACTACTGTGTCTTGCTTATTGTGCAGTGGTTCTACCCAGCGTAAAAGCGGGTTAAATTCAATCTGTGTCATTTTAGACAAAAACACGATACAACTGTGTCAATGTCGTTGAAAGAATATTTTACCGCAACGTTTTTTTCGCGATTCTACAACCACGTGATCCCTAAAAATACACGTGCCTCGTTGAGTTTAATATTACATGAGAATGTTAATAATAACACGTTGACAACGCATCAGCCATCTATGGAAAGTAAAATGAGTGCACAGAAATAACCATTTCAGAGTGGTGGATAGAGTAGTTAGACTTTTCCTTACTAGACCGCTATGGAGCCTTAGCACTGTTGCAGTTTGTGAAAATACGTTCATGGATCTACATCGGAACGCTACAAAGAAACACGGCCTGACCTGTGTAAATATCTGTCCGATAGAATGGTGCTGGACGATTCGCTTGTTAAGTAATTGTAATGCTTTTAAGTTTTCTTTCGCTCAACATCAACCGCTGTCTTGATTTTTATGTTAATAGTGTTCTGACAACGACATCTGAAGGGAATATATTTTTGTTACATGTTCGTGTGTTCGTCTGCATTGTTTCAGCCGTTGGCCGTTCCGAAACGATGAAAGTGAACATACAACAGAAAGAAAAGTTTCATCTACGAATTCGCACATTGTAACTGACACGTACAATAAGACTGCAAATCAATCAGAAATTAAGAACTACCTATTAAATAGTTTATCCGTCAGTGCTGACAATATCGTGATACTGATAATCCTCCTAGCGCTGGCGATAAAGTTCATTTTGTTCGAGGACAAGGGGGATATTGCTAAGCAATTGAGATTTAAGGAGGAGAATACTGACGATACAGTGGATACTACCGAGAGATCTTTGACTGAGAACCCGAACTCTTCGGCAATGGATATTACCTTGCGTCAAAGATTTGGCATGCCACTGAACTCAATTCATTCTGCTATATTTCCTCTATCGGGAATGGGCGGTGAATGGGTGGATGTAGACAATGACTCTCACGTAGAATGTGTCGACAAGGAAGTGCAAACTGAATCGAAGATCTTCACAGCGGATGCGTCCAGCAGCGAGAACTTGTCATCTCGTCCGGAAGTCGTTAGGACCGTTGAGGAATGCCTTGATATATACCGATCAGAAGTGAGTATGCGCATACATTCGCTAGAAGCGCAAATTTCTACAGTGCCCCGATTTTCCTTTTTGTCTATCAGCTAGGGGCCAACGCGTTAACGGATGCGGAAGTTATACAACTTGTGGAACATAAATACATATCTACATATCAACTAGAAAAGGCCGTTGGGGACATGGAACGCGGTGTAGGTATAAGGCGGCTGATCGTTGGATCAGCTGGTCAGTTCAAGGAAGACTTAACCGACTTGCCGTACAGAAGCTACGACTACAGCAAGGTTCTGGGCTCTTGTTGCGAGAATGTGGTTGGGTATGTGCCGGTACCAGTTGGTATCGCCGGTCCGTTGTTAGTGGACGGTAAGTTTTATCACGTACCAATGGCAACGACAGAGGGATGCTTAGTGGCTTCGACAAATCGGGGAAGTCGGGCGCTGCTGAGATGTGGCGTCACGAGTCGCGTGGTGGCTGACGGTATGACCAGAGGACCCGTTGTCAGATTCCCGAACATAGTCAGGGCCAGTGAAGCGATGGCATGGATGCAGTGCCCCAGGAATTTCCAGGAAATGAAGAACAGCTTCGATCAGACCAGCAGGTTTGCCAGGCTAACCAAAGTCCATGTTCGCATAGCCGGTAGGCACTTGTTCATCCGTTTCGTCGCGACAACAGGCGATGCGATGGGCATGAACATGCTCTCCAAGGGTACGGAAAAGTCCCTGCAAATGGTGCAAGAACATTTCCCCGATATGGAGATTCTGTCGCTCAGCGGAAACTTTTGCACGGACAAGAAGCCAGCAGCTGTGAACTGGATCGAAGGCAGAGGAAAGAGTGTAGTGTGCGAGGCAGTTGTACCGGCCAGCATCGTTTCGACCGTTTTAAAAACTTCCGTTCACGCGCTGGTAGACGTTAATATAAGCAAGAACATGATCGGCTCCGCAGTAGCCGGTAGCGTCGGCGGATTCAACGCTCACGCTGCGAACATTGTCACGGCGATTTATATCGCGACGGGTCAAGATCCTGCACAAAACGTCGGCAGCAGTAATTGCATGACACTGATGGAACCGTCGGGATCGGACGGCAACGACCTCTACGTCTCTTGCACAATGCCTAGTATAGAGATCGGTACCGTCGGCGGCGGAACAGGACTTCCAGCGCAAGGCGCTTGTCTCGCTATGTTAGGAGTTAAGGGTGCCCACGCCGATGAGCCTGGCGAGAATGCCAGCAAGTTAGCTAGAATCGTATGTGCCACTGTGCTCGCTGGAGAGTTATCTCTGATGGCTGCCCTTACCGCTGGCCATTTAGTCAAAAGCCACCTTAGACATAACAGGTATAAGAAGCAAATACATCCGAGGAGAGATATTGTGAAAATCTTTATTAAGTATACAACGTTCGTTGTCCTTCAATGCCATTTTTTCTTGTTGCAGATCGTCAACTGCAGTGGGCAGTTCGGTCAGTATGTCGCAGAGCGGTACGGGCGAGAAGTTGACGGTGCCAAGTATTTTACCGGCACTACAGAATCTCTGTACAGAAAACACGCAACATTCTTAGCATTGAAAAGTATGCGGAAACATATAGTTCGCAATGTGATCACTGAAGCAGAGCAGTGTGTCTGCGCCAGGTTTTACAACTGCCTCATTATGGTGTCCAAAGAAGCGATACTTAACTATCATTGTTTCTTCCATATATATTGAGAAATATATACGAGATAACGATTGTTTCATTGTAAGGATATTGAGGTGATCTTACTTGTCAGGAAGATGCAGTCCTAATGTGAAAGGTAGCTGTGACAATACTTAATGCGGTAGCTCTCCCAATCACTTTGTTTAAAACAACGGGAAAGAAAACTTATGACAACTTTGGTGGGTGCACATACTTTTGCAGATGCTTTGTAAAAAATTTGTAGAATTCGTACATTAAATGAACTTTTTAATATGATCCACATCATTACTGAATGTCAATTGAATGATTGATCATTTGATTAAAGACGAATTTTCTTTGAGCGGTTCTTTTTCGTTAAATTATCTTTAGTAGTGCAATATTAGTTTTTAATTTAAATCTTGTATTTAAAATGGTTTCAAAGGAATAGTAAATCATGATGTTTGAAGACTGTACAGTAGACAGTAGATGGAGTGCAATTTCAAAACGAGAACACGACCTAAGAAATCAAAAACTCTATCGTACTTAATTATTAAGTATTACGACTACTTAATAAAGTGCATAATTTATGTTTCGTTCCCAAATAATTGGAACGTTAACTTAATACATATTTTTTATGGTAAATGATGTGTCTGTTAACCAGCATAATACGTGATATAATAAACATTTTTATGTTACGGAGTTTATTTTTTTTTTTTCAAGATTGCAGCAGAGGTTTATTAAGTAATTTATTCATGCACTCTGTGTATTGGCTAGTATTGGGCTGGCATCGATTGTCAATGGATAAACATATTATGGGTATCTGTGATTTTACGTCATATGATGATATTTTATTTATAGAACTTTTAGGTGCAAAACTTTCCGACGGATAAGCTGTGTCACATGTATTAGGGAAGATTATATTTACTATACACAATTGTACGATCAAATAGAGTGGTACAACCACACTATACAAATTTTTATTTTAACAATTATAAAGCTTACTGACTAAAAAAATCTTACATTATGAAATAATGCTATACAAATAAATTATGATGATTCGAAACAAGACTAATAATGTAATAAATTTTCAAGGCCTGTTTTTTCAAGCCAGGAAGTAGAAAATCATGGTTATATACGCAAACAAAATTCGTGAACGTAGTAAAACATGCATCAAGCCATTTGAAATACCAGGCTTTCTAAATGTATGTATCCTAAGCCAAACAATACACAATTTTTTAGCATACAAAATTCATCAGTACATTTGCTACATTTTTTCGTACGTCTCTTCATATCCGCAACTAATGCAAGAATGAGTATAGGTGTCATCCTCCTCATTATATGTATCGGATCCAAATTCGTGCGTGTGAGATGCCTTTTTGGTTTTATCATACATTGAGCTTCTCACTTCCATGCGCAATTGTTTGATCTGCAATGTATAGTCTCGTTACGATTCTTATCTGTAACTTATAAAAAAACTTGTTGCTGATATATATCTGTATACCTTCTTGTTGAACTTCTTTATCTTGACCTGTTCTCGTTTCAGATCCCTGTCCTCCTTCTCTTTCATCAAGTTCTCCTCTGTGCCCCAAACTTCCAAAGCTCTTTCCTCCACTTGCAAGTGTAAGTATAGCTTCATTTCACCCCATTGCATGTTATGTGGATTTTTTCTGACAATGTATTTAAGTGGGGGTTGTCTCTTATCAAAGTCACAATCTTTCAGCAGGTACTCATTCTTAGCCTCAGTCTTGGTAATCAGTGAGTGCTTATCTTCGCGATCCCTGTAAAATATTGCAGCTTAGGGAATGCCTCAAGATTATTCCTGCATTTCCACAAGATATGCACTTGTACCTGCACGAATCGCATACGGATAAATCAAACGTTTGAAAGAGGTATGAATCTTTGAATTCCTTTTGACATTCATCACATTTTGGTAGGTTACCAATAAAAGGTGCTTCCTCCATTACTATATTGAACTGCACAAGCGAAATTGGTCAAACTATTACATTTGCAACATAAGAGATATGAGAGATGATTGAGATGTAACTTATTACCATTTCTGCTTCGAGGTCATCATTCTCCTCTATGAGAAAGCCTCCACCACTGTCAATAACACGTTGTCCTTGAACTTTTAATAATCTTCCTTGTGTGCCGTTTTCATTGTCCCTTTAACAATCATGTTCTGTATGAAGTCCTAGTGACAGTTTCAGCAACACGTTGATAGCTTAAGAAGAATTAATGAGACATTGGTTACCCTTTTGCATAAGGATGAGCTATTAGTTTAGATTTTCTTAGAAGTAATGCCTTTTGACGATTTCTTTCAGCCCGTTCTCTTAGTTCATCTGTCATATTATCTTGTGTAGCTGAATTGCGATTTGTGGTAACCTCTGATGTTGACATTTTTAGGCTGAGATTTGTCTTACACAGATGCTATCTGAAAAAGCTAATGCCCTTAATTGAATTAATTTTGCAAATTGGTTCTTATATTTCCAAATCATATCATGATGTTGACATCCTACTTATGAAGGTTAAGGTGTAATCAAAGATTATACCTTGCAATAAATCGTTAGCTGCTCTTTGGCAAACTGTATTTTGTATTAATTACATACGAAAACAATAATGTTAAATATTTACTTACTACTTACATGTAGTGCGGGGTACACGCAACTATCGTTACTCCTACTTGATCCTGAAATTTAAGTACTCTTTTTTCGGGAACCCCGCGAAATATGGTTCAAATATGACTCAACCAATCCGGTATGTGGAATCAATTTTGACACCAATGCAATTTGAAAAAAATTCAGTTGACGGGGTGATCCCGGTGATCCAATGGACTGTTAGCAAGTTGAGTAGGTGGTGCGTTAGCAAGTTGGGTAGTCGAGGTAAACAAATTCCGTATTAATTTCTTTATTTTATACAATATATTCATATTTACAAACACGACGCATTGTAACAATTGTCCAAGTATATACAAACCCTTACGACAAACGAAATTATACGCGAATAAAAGTTTACACGCGATTAAAAAGCTTAGCAATACAGTCGGCTCTTAGAAAGAACAAAACAAGATGGTAACGGTCAAAACTATTCAATATGCTGACCACAATCACAGCATTGATATATAACGGAATAATGGAATGGGTTGTTCATTTATTTTGAAGCAGGTTGAAGCACGTATCAAATGTCCTTAATGATAACGGAATATCTTCCATTAGACCTATTACACTCAGTGCTTGTCCTATGTGCTTCTGTTCCTTTAGCTTTTTTATGAGAGTTCTTACATGCTCGTCGATGTTCACCAACGATCGATTAATAAACACATGCTCGATGATTTGGTTATAAACTGAGTGATTAGGACTGAAAGACGCTGTAAAGTCTTTGAGAAAGAGTTCTTCCAATATTGGGCACGGCAATGGTGTATCCTGAAAAAGATTACCCGGTATTTATATCCTGGGATCATTCATTTGAGGTTATTTAAGAATGATAGGTACCTTGTATTTTTCTTTAATAATATTTACCGCATCTTCGTGAAGCAGCGAGTCGTCTGTACATAACCGTATATAAATTCCATGTTCAATTGTTAAAGGGGAGATATCTTTGCTGAAAAATTCTCGCAGAACCTGTAATATATTTTTTAGTAATGAGCACAGAAACAGTTGCATATATCTATAGAGAATTATATTTCTATGCTTACATTTGTCGATGCAAGTCCTACAATGAGATCCTTATATTCTTTCAATATCTGATTTGCATAATTTGTCGTATCCATTTTGGTTATGCACACAGGAACAATTTTCATCAACCTCAGCACCGGATGTTTATCTGGGCCAGTATATTCGGGGCTTGTAAATTTCTTCCACTGAAAGAGTATCTTCTTAATTTCCTCGTAATGCTCTCGCATGGAAATTTTGTCAAACATTTTCTGAAACATGCCAAAGCATTCTTCCTCTGTAGTGCAATCCTCTGCGTGATTTCCAATTGGACTGTGATTCCTCCTGTGTGAAAGATTTTGCGCTGGAATGTTTTTATTGTTCGTCGCTATTTCCTCGCCGCCGTCGTCAGAAAAATCGCCCCAATCTTCTGTCCAATCATCATGGGTCTTGGGAGAAGATTTAATGACTTCATTTTCTTCTGATTTCATATCCTCAGTTTCGTTGGTAACATCGTTTTCTTCAGCTACCTCGTTTTCAATTTTCGATGTTAACGCTAAGGTTGTACTTTCTTTAATGGGTTCCGTACGTTCCTCTTCTACGCGATTCGCTACTTCTATGTTATGACTATCTTTCATTTCCATTTTATGCTTTCTCAAACGTATTTGTGAATTTAACAATGCCTGTCGAATTTCAGATTCGTCAGTCGATTGCGCTTCACGTAATGTTTTCTGTATTAACGACAATGGATTGTATAAATATAAAGAATTAGTGTCTCCGTGAAGCTTCTTGTGAAGTTCTAAAGCGTAGTAATACGTAGCAGTTTGGAGATACAACTCATTTTCAGGTAAACTCGTAAAAACGGCTTGTGCATTCTCAATGCAATTTTTGTTTAAGCTCAGTAAATATGCCATGCCTAATAACCAGTCCTCAGGCAGAGTGTGTTTTGCACCTTCTACGAATACTAAAATAATTCAAAATTATAAAAACTTTTTCTTAATTACTTTCATTTTACTTCACTGTTGCATGCATAGACAAACTTTTACAGTAAACGATACTTACAATGATTTATGTCGCTTGGTTCCATACCATTGCAATAGGTTTCGCTTAGAATAGCGATCCTTAACAATGCCTGGCAACATTTCAACTTAGTGTTATCTATGTCCGGCATTGAGTATTTATCATATTTTGTGTCAAAACTACTAATGTTACATGTTTTATGTACGGCCTCGTAGAAGCACGGAAAGCTCTGTACATCGAAACTTTTCTCTTCCTCTCTGTTATTATACGCGTCCGTTGTTTCGTCACCGAAGTTGAACTTTAATCTGGATTTCCAAAAACTGGTGCCGCCAATATTCTTTATTAGTCCAAATGTTGATTCCTTCATCATACTAGCAGAACTCTTGACGATTTCTGTTGATGTTTCGATTATCTTCGGAACGAATTGTTTCTTTTCCACTTGTGGCTGTAACATACGAAAAAGTTCATACGTTGCACACGTTATTCTTATGCAGTTGCGAAGCAATACTTTACCGTGGTCATAGCATCGGTAAACTCATCGTCGCTGTCAGCTGCATCTTGAAAGTCGTCGAACTCAGTGGACGGCATCCATAGTTCCAGATCCTTGTGCAACATTTGTATTTCTATCAGGCGCAAGTACTCCAACACTTTTGCTAAAATATCAGTAGGTCCATTGTTCAAGGCAAAGGACAAACACTTCTTCCTGACCGATAAATCTTGGTATTCTGTACAGTAGCCTAAATTAAGTGCCACTGTCCATGCGGGTACATAATTCATTTGCATCATTTGTTGGCACGTCGTTGCGCACACACTGTAATCTCCCACCTGTAAATATCTCAAGTGCTTTCAAATACGACGACAGCCAATGACCTCATGTGATCTGGACCTACCTCAAATGCCTTCCTCGCTATCAGTTCCAGGATTTTACCTTCTCTAATTCTAGAGTTATTTTCTTCTATCCGTAGATAATTGGCCAAAGTAAGCAATCGTTGGCGACTCTTGTAAGCTTCATCGCGAGCATTTAAGCATTCCTCAATTAATTTTAGTCTATCCTGCGTAAGTCTAACTTGAAACGGCAACATATTGATATTGAATTCATGCAATATTTGAAGAGAATTTATGAGGTCGTACTGTTCCTTAATTTGGGAGTTATTGTCCTCTATCAGATGAAGGCAAGCTCTGTAATTTTTCGGTATGTTTTAATATTTACGAGAATTGTGTTTTACAGATATCTTATGCACGAATACTCACTTAGCTAATTCCATGTTATAATCCGTCAAACTTTTGGAACTATTAAAATATTCCATACACGCTTCCAGTACTAAACTAACTGCTTTATCATAAGCGACTTTCAGTAATGATTGTTCATTTTTCTTAGTTTCCATTAACGCAGAACAGTTTTGAATGTTGTCTTTGACGCCAGATACCAAACGTGCAGACACACAAGTTTCGAAGCAGATCTCGACGTCGATGCATGAGAATACCAATGCATGAATCTCCAACATTTCGTTCAATAATTGCGCCCATTGATTTTCATCCGGTGGCGGCACTCTATCAATAGATACATGTCGTAAGTAGTTTATTGCGCTAAGACTCATCGAATTGCTTACCTTTTATTTAAACTTCTAGCCATTTGTATCAGTAACTGCCTTACGCTTTCCGGGTTATTTTTATTTTTCCGGACATAATTTAACGTTGTTCGAACGTCATACTTGCTTAAAATCTTTACACAGTCAAGTTCCCTTTCCAATTCCTCGAGTAAGTTAGATGTAGCATTGCCTTTATTGTCAGTGTAATCTCTTGGAATGCAAGCCAACATAGATTGCGCTTTCTGAAGCATATCAGGATCTTGGCAAGCGTAAATGCAATCTAAAGCCAAAGAGGCAATATCATCTATTAGTTGAAGGATTTCGGAGTCAGACGTTTGCTTCAGATATTCAAAAAATTTCACTGGAAGATTTAAGTCGTCTTTGCTGAGACTGATCAAGTAGTCAGACAGAAAATGTTTCTGTGTATTTCCGCCCTAGAACTTAAAACATTAACTGTCTGCATTGTTAGGAAATAAAAATTAACAAAAGTTTATACACACCATATATTGATTCCTCCGTTTCATGAATGGCAGCAAAAGGTTCTTTATGTCGTTCACGAAACTTTGCTCATTCGACATGCTCATCAAAAGCTTGATCTTCTCTAAGTTATTCAGCTTTTCCAACTGGTCCAGAGTCATTTCTTCCAGATAGACCTGATAAATTAAGTCATCCAATGTTTCCAGATCTAATAGCAGTTCTTCTAAACCAGTGATATTATGAGATTTTGCAATTTTGATCAGTTGTAAAGCATTATCAACCATGAAGCTATTTCTTTCGATGTGATAAGCCCGTGACTTGTACCACTTTTGTAGGAGTTCTGGCGTCAACTCTGTGTTCCTAAAAAATTAATGTAATTTATGGTACAAAGGTATTATGTCATTATAAAAAAACGATGTACCTGTAAATGGACAATGAAGGGTCTCCATCATAAAGTAATTGTGATTGATCATCATTGTCTGCGTTAAATACTGCATGCAAGTCTGCTTTTTCCGACCAGTCCCTCTGACGTAATTCGCGCTGATCAAGCAGAAACAGTTGGCCTTCGGTGTCACACTCCGGCAAGAGTTTTTGGTAATTCAAAGGATTTAATGTTTCAGGGAAGAAGCTGAGAATCGCCAACCAGTGTGGCAACAACTTTTCTCCATAGTAGGTGAACATAATCTCGACTCCTCTGCAGTCGCCATTTTTCGCAAATCTGTGCTTAATAAGGTAAGTGTGTTAAAGTGGTAATATGAATTTTCACATGGAATCGACATCATCTAATAGTGTATATGTACCTGATTGCATTCTCAACAGCAGAGAATTGTCTAAACTCCTCGTAGAAAGTTTTATCGTATTTTAAAGATGGCTCTAAAATAATTTCGTAAGTGAGAAGTTTGTCCAAATGGTCCAGAAGCTTTCTCCTATACTTAATTAAATCCTTTTGTGCGTCGGATAAATTCTGAACATCCATTTTTTCCAACATGTCGTTTACTCTCTGAACCTATAGTTGCCACAAAAATATTATATACGTTATTTGCATGGTACTCGAACCATGGTACTACTGTGTTATAGTATTTATTTGTGCTTAAATAGTACTTTATTTAGGTAAGTAAATCACCTGTCTCAAACATACACTATGCTCGTCTAAATCCTCCCAGTTATCGTCATCGTCATCCGGAACAAATTTTCCATTATCACATTCACCAATCGCAGAAAGAGTTTCCAAGTTTGCGCCCTTCAAACCAAAATTGAGTAATTCCCTGGCCGCCTCCATGGTATCAGGAACTCGTGTAACGCATTCGTTCAAAACCCAAGACCTCTTCGTTACTTTACTGAGATGTTCCTGAATGGCGCTTAACGATAGTTCCGATTTTCTCCATTGCGTCTGATAAACTAAATCTGTGTCCAGGTTATATGTGTTAGCTAAGGCCAAGGCTTCCTCATATTCCTGTAACATGTGTATGTTAGGACAAGCAGCGTTTTACATTTTGCACGCTTGTTATCCCCTTACTTCAATATCAATTTTCCTAGAATACAGTTCTTCGGGAGTAGTACTTTTAAGGCCTAATATTCTGTACGTTCTGTACAACACTTTCGATTTCTTCCTCTTTGGTTGAAACTTTTCGATGTCAGTGATAGAGTACAATGTACTTTGTACTAGCGTAGTAGTGTAGTTCAATATTGTCATAGGTTCCAGTTCATCGTCTTCTTTCTCACTCTCCGATGAGACCTCTGCAAAACGTAGAAGCACGTGTGCTATAACAGTTTTCCATTTTTGCAGAGTTTCACAAATAAGTTTATATGCTAAGAACCTGAGATATTTCCTTCATTGCTGGCATCTCTACTTCGTTTCTTGCTTGTTATAAATGTCTCGCAGTCTAGACATAAGAAACCACGATTTGTACCAAGTTCAGCAATCTGTGGCTGCCCAGCCAAAAACTCTGGGCTAATTCCCAAAAGATTTTTTAGGTTTTTGATACAGCATACCGACGTGGATCCTGAATATCTCGCGATTATAATATCCTGGTCAGACCACCATCCAATGTCTACTGGATGAAATTCTGTAAGGCCAGGAGGGAATTTCTTACATTTTGTAAGTCTCAGTGGATTGGGTACACTGTAATCTGGCTGTTCGCATAATCTCCACTTTCTCTGGAAGAGAAAATTTGGTAATCCCCACAATGATACAGATCCATCAGTGTGCAAACAAGCCAAGAATTCGCCATTTGGCGATATCCGAATTTTAAATATTATAGACTCTGCCTCAAAGTTGAATGTGGGAATTAAGTTCCATAGGGAAAATATTGATGTTGTCTCAGTATCTTCTTGAAATGTATTAGATAGCTTGCAATATGGGTAGTCATTCAGAAGTCTCCATGATGTTAATCCACTCTCTGATGCAGTTGACTGGAAATATAGTACAATATAATAATGTTTTATGGTAGGAAAAAGATGTTCAAATGGCCTCAAACTTACTGTTAACTTTTGGGTAATAGTATTCCCAGCCACATAGAACAGACTATGTTTAGTGTCATATGCAACTGCGTTGATACCATTCTTATAAAAATTTCCAAAGGAAAATTCATAATTTGCATTGTGTCCATTAGTCACTGATATATGATAAGATTTTAATAGGCCACTGTATGTAATCAAGATGAGTTCATAAGACCAAGTCTCATTGTGTATCCTTGGTTTTAAGAATATTATAGATGCTATAGCATCCCCAGCTTCCAGAATATGTGGATTTTGAGTAATTGTCTTTGGAGTTATACTGAAGATATTATTTCCTAAGGAGTTGTAAAAGGACACATGGCCATTGCTAGATGCTAGCACCAAAATTGTTCCATCAGGACTCCAAACAAGTTTGCGCCATTGTGGGAATGCATCCTTAGGAACTAAAATATCAGTCAGTCAGTAAAGTTGAAATTATGGAGAATAATATGAATTATATGCAGCTAAACTAATTTACCTGATGCTTTACCAACTACAGATGAATACTCATCCTTTGCCTTTCTAATCTCTACAACATTTTCTTGTAGAACAGCCAATAGACGTCCGTAATCACCAACTGCAAATTTCCATGGTAGTGTAAGGCTCACTTGTTGGGATATACTTTCTGGCAGAGAGTACCTGTTGTTTAGGTATCTTAAGGCATTTTTAATAGTTCCAGTGGTGGGTAGAATAGCTGCATCGTTTTTACACTTCTGGAATGTGACATCAGAACAGTATTACAATATATTCAAGAGTTAAGATACTTGCGGTGTGTAGTTCGGATTGGAACTTACGATCAACTCCGGCTCCTGCTTTCGCACAAAATACTCTAATAATTCATAAAGTATTGGTTCATCGGAAATTTCATTGAGGCTGCTCATCGTGATGCTGGGGAACATAACCTAGTGCATCGTGCACTTATAAACACAGCTGTGTCAGACAGATGATATGGCAACGATTATCCGCTCCGTAGTACGTCGTCGTCGATGTCATTTACTTCTACAACCTTCCGTGAATTAACGACAGAGCAGATTGATAAGTACTGTTCACTTAGGGCCTGTTTCACCAACGACTGATAAATCTCTAAATAGTTATTCGGCCAATAAAATTTATTTGTCAGTTAACGAGAGTGTCGAGACCAATCATTTTGTCGAATAAGCGCTTCAGTTAGCGCAGTTGGTGAAACAAAAAACATTGATTTTAACCGACAAATAACTTTATTCTACGAATAACCACTTATTCGTCGTTGGTGAAACCGGCCCCTAGGGATTTTAATCTCTGAACGTCATGAAACAAAAGTAGTAAAATGTGCAGAATAAATTAAACAACGTCATAAGTCATTCTACAAGCTAGCATAATTGTATACTGTTTTTATCAGAAAAGTTTGCTATTACGGTAGAGCGCAATCAGTCAATTTAGGACGTATAATGTCGACGACGGTCATTCTAGTGATAAGAACTAGTATTCATTCTTTAGAACGCACTGCATTATTAGAGTGCGTCTCACGTTTGATGCACCCGTTTAATGTCCGCTATTGGACGCTTCCGCTCATGCGTGCTGATTTGCCCAGTCATCACCGGCCAGCAGAGATCCTGAGAGAATGGTGCGAATTTGTCGACCGGTAACGCAGCCCCGGAACACGACCATCGGCAGTTTCTTTATGCTGCATAGTACATGACAGCCGGAGGAATGCATATTCGCATGTAGATGTGCGGTGTTTGGTGTTGATGCACGCATGTGAATTTCAAAATACGAATCGGTGCACTTGCGGTTGTCAACAGGGCTGTCTGAACTATTGTCGGTCTGCAACATTTGTACTAGGCGTACGATAGTGCAGAATGTCAGACGGCGAGGACGATTTCATGTGCGAGGAGGAGGAGGATTATGGATTGGTAATTTTCTTGTCCTCAATAAACTTTAAAACTAGCCTCGTCGTGTGATACTCCGGTTAAGCCCTAGGTTATGTCGGTAAATTGAATACGTTACACGCTTGAATGTACTGTAGTAACGTGTCGAGAAATGTTCAATAGAAATAAATATGGTTTTCGTTGTTATCTGTGCATTGACAAGAAGTTAATTGCGGTATATTGGAGTACTCATTGCGTGCGTAGGTTATGTCTGTCATTTCGAACGGTGGTGTTCTGTTTTAAGTAATTTACGTCCCTATGTCCGGTCAATCTTCAATGGGGGACCAATGTTTCAGGAGTATTCGGAAGATTCGAATTCGGAACCGGACGTTGATTTAGAGAACCAATATTATAACAGTAAGGCACTCAAAGAAGATGATCCTAAGGCTGCGTTGCAGAGCTTTCAGAAAGTTTTGGATCTGGAAGGAGGTGAAAAGGGAGAATGGGGTTTCAAGGCATTGAAACAGATGATCAAAATTAATTTCAAACTTGTGAGTATCACGCATAGCAGTAGAGATGATTGGACTGGTTAAGAGAGAAAATATCATATTATTTTTTCTTCTTAGTCAAATTACAAAGAAATGATGGCAAGGTACAAACAGTTATTAACATATATTAAAAGTGCAGTCACACGAAATCATTCAGAAAAATCTATAAATTCCATATTGGATTATATTAGCACGTCAAAAAATGTGAGTAACATGGATTCATAAATTCTTAGAGAGTAGCGTAGTGGAATGGTTAAAAAAGGATCAAATGTTACAGATGGAATTGTTACAAGATTTTTATGAAACCACCTTAGATGCATTAAAAGATGCAAAGAATGATAGGTTATGGTTCAAGACGAATACAAAGTTGGGTAAACTGTACTTTGATCGATCGGACTTTAATAAACTAGCAAAAATACTGAAGCAACTTCATCAGAGTTGTCAGGTGCGCTAAAAAACAAATTCTTTCATTACTTGTTCTATATAGTGTCTTACAATTCCATAAATTATTCTAGACCGATGATGGGGAAGATGATCTGAAAAAAGGAACTCAACTTTTAGAAATTTATGCATTAGAAATACAGATGTACACTGCACAAAAGAATAACAAAAAATTAAAGACTCTGTATGAGCAAAGTCTCCACATAAAGAGTGCTATACCTCATCCACTTATTATGGGTGTCATAAGAGGTTGGTAAAATTGGACATGTGGCTAGTAGTCCTTCAATGATTTCCATCATATGTACACGATGGTTCTTTTCAGAATGTGGTGGAAAAATGCATTTAAGGGAAGGTGAATTTGAAAGGGCACACACTGATTTTTTTGAAGCGTTTAAAAACTATGACGAATCCGGTTCGCCGAGACGTACAACATGTCTGAAGTATTTAGTACTGGCGAACATGTTAATGAAGTCCGGTATCAATCCGTTTGACTCTCAGGAGGCAAAACCGTACAAGAACGATCCGGAGATTCTGGCAATGACGAATCTAGTCGTTAGTTACCAGAACAACGATATTAATCAATTTGAACTCATCCTGAAACAGAACAGGAATAATATAATGGATGATCCATTCATTCGCGAGCACATCGAGGATTTACTACGTAATATACGTACCCAAGTTCTCATTAAATTAATAAAACCGTACACGAGGATTCATATTCCTTTCATAAGCAAAGAATTGAACATCGACGTGTCTGAAGTTGAAAGCCTTTTGGTGTCGTGCATATTGGACAGTACCATACGTGGACGTATAGATCAGGTAAAGTTTGTCGACGTTTCAGGTTACGTTGGTCTTGAATATTAAGTTATTTCATTTATGTTTTGTAAATAGGTAAATCAAGTACTCGAGCTGGACAAAAAGTCTGTCTGCGCCGCACGTTATAACGCTCTGGACAAGTGGACGAGTCAATTGCAATCGTTGCACGTAGCCATTGTGAACAAAATGTCTTAAATAGTAAGGTGCGTGTGGTCCCCTGGAATGAGAAACGAATTAATATTACACTGTATAGTATATCATAAATGCCTACCCTCGAATACGTGAGAAATAAAATCTATTGTGATATAATAAACTTAGAATTTTAACATAGTTAACTCGCTGGGCGTTACATAGATTTTTCAAATTTTCAAAATTGTCGAGCAGCATCGAATTGATTGGTGCGACAACCATAAGGTTTTCTAAGTTTAACTTTTCTATTGATTTGTGCCCTTTTTTACGTTCAAGTAATATTCTAGTTTCAATGTTAACGTTGAAAACGTGTAAAAAGTTTCGTCTCATTTCGATTCCAGTTAAAGGTATCAATTTTTTTTTTTATTTTGATATCGGCACATCGATTTCGTATCGATGACTATTAGAAACTTCTGACAGGCAAACCGTATCGAAGCATGGGAACGTCCTTGTTCTCGTCTGAAAGTTGGAGTTTGGTGGGCAGAGGGTAAGCACGAGTGAAGCGAGATGTGGGGTGACTAGGAGGTAGGTGTAGGTGGTAGCTACAGAACGTAAAGGAGGACGACCGCGGAAGCGAGAAAACGATGCTTGTTGTCAGAACGTGTCGCGACTGTTACGAAATCGTGGAAATTCGGGAGTTTATGTACGCCGAAGACATGGTGGATGGATTTGGTTCAGCGAAATAATTAAATGTGGATGGGATGTGTGATAGGATCTTAATTATGTTTGCGTGTACAGTGGAGTTGGACGATTCTTTTCCATTTCATATGTCTTGCCTAAAGATTCGTATGTACATTTCCGTACGTTACATTTTCCATTCGCAACGTATAAAAATGTGCAAATCCCGCTGTCGCTTTGTACGGAGAATATAACTTAATACATCAACTACAAAAGTGTCAATTACATTTCCTGCAGATTCTTCGTTTCGGCGGAAGCGTTTAAGATAGACGTAAAGTCGTAAACTAACGAAATATGGTAGTTTAGGTACACCATCCGGTGCCGCATTCGATTCAATCGAAACAATTTAACTCACGTAGTGGGTAGCGATGTACAACAGAAGGAGACAGCGGATGGAGCTGGGTGCGACGTGGATCGGAAGGAGTTGCACGGCGCTGTGTGCTGCGCCGTTGTTCCGCGTTTCTCGTTTAGTTTCCCTGTACGATCCTCGTTGATGCTTGTCGTACGTTTCGCACGCGCGCGCTTAAGTAAATCCCGTGAAAACAGGCAAACACCTTGTTCACGGAACTATCTATGTGCTACGTGTATGTGTCGAGCGTTTAGGTGCATGCAGCATTAGACTGTGTGAGTTCCTCGATCTAGACTCAATGGAACGTTTCGCTTGGCAGACTTCAGTTTTATATTTGATGCTGATATTTACCCCCCGTGGGTGGGGGGGCAGTTAGAATACACCCACAGTATCCCCTGCTTGTCGTAAGAGGCGACTAAAAGGGGATTTGGTATAGGGTTGTCCACTTGACACTGCAAAAAGCAGCAATTAGGAGAACTCTATAGCGCCAGGTAATTGATAATCTCTTACAGTCCTTGCGGATAACGTTAATTATGCTTAAATAGTTCAGTGATGCTAGAGCTTTTATCAGTTTTTACAATAATTCATCGAAATTCATCAGAAACTGAGTATCATTAGAAAATTAACCACCTGCAAGCTACTATACGGGTTCGAAGATACTGACCAGGTACATACGGTCTGCAAGCACTGCCTGCTTTTACTGGAAGGTCTGCAGGCAAAATTGCTAAAATTCTCGACTCCGGACGGCCCGCGCGCTGCCCGGAAACTAGACGATACAAGCGTTGGATGAGATGGGCCCTCTCCATCCATGCGTCCAAGGCACTCCAAGGTAAGCGTGCGCGCGCCTGCACGTAGGTACTTTTGCGAAGTGGAAAAGGGCCGCAAGCTTTCCGCGCGCACTACGCCTTCGGCATGCTAACGAGGCGGCAATAAAATCGGCCCCTTAACCCAATTAAATCGAAGGCACGGCTAATGCGCGCTAATTAAAAATTAGCTTCTCCAGCCACCCGGGGCCGGCATTAAATGAGCGCGAGCGTTCGCTACGTGAGCGAGGAAAAGTGTTAAGATAAAAGGAAAACAGGGTGCTCTCGGCCATTCCCGGGGTCGCAATACTCGATACAACGTGAGCGTAGCGAGAAAAAGTCGACCAATGTTTCGTGGCAAACAGTTTTCCTTCGTTAAATTCATCGGCTCGATGTGAACTCTCGAGAAAATTTGGGACGCGGGCTCCGATTTATTTTCGCCATCGCGTAGGGGCGACGGCGTTCAAGTCGGCCAATTTATTTAAATTAATGACTGCGCACGGGCAAAATTCGCAGTCGATGAGTTCTCTTCCCCGCCTTCTTTACTCCGTATTCGCGTGATTTTCTAGCTGTCGATCCACGCGGCGCATATCGCGGATGAAACTCGGTCAAAGCAAGGTTAGAATATTTTTAGCGCTGGCGTCGTGAGAGTAATACGCAAACAGTGCTCGCGGATCGTGGTTAAATAAAAATTGCTAAGTGAAACGGGAGCGGGGAGCTGAGCGATAGCGCAAACGTTCGATTATTCGGTCGAACGAATAAAAATGATTTGAACCGCCCGAAGCGGAATCCGTGATCGCGTACCCGTATTATACAGTCCTCTTGAATATTCGATCCTACGCGCTCGCCAAACGTATTTCGTCGGGCGTCCAGTTTCGGCGATACTCTGAATTAGTAATTTTCGTGACCCCTGCCGATTTTGTTTACGGCAGGCGGCTCGGATAATCGGAAAATACGATCCCACCCTTTCGCCGACGTGATAGACCCCGAATAATAGATGTAGAGCGGCAAAAAAACGTTGCGACACCCCCGACTCGACGGGCAGGGATTTTATTGTTACCGGGTAATCTTTCCGTGCGCTCATGAACGATCGACGATGATCGGGACTGATAGAACACGATCCTGTTTTACGCTCGTAAAACACGACCGTTGTGCACGAAACGGCAGAAAAACGATTCAACGGAGAAGAGACCCCCATAAACGATTGTCCTCGCCCCGTCTTCTCTTCCTCGCGACGGCCTCTCGCCCTCTTTAACACACTCCTCCGGGTATATCGACTCTGCGAACCGAAGAAGGCCAATCGGATATTTCCTTGAATCATGACACCGGCGCCCGAAATTAATCCAGACCGCCAACGAAAATATACGGTCACTCGGATAAGATAGGCGTACGCTCGTTGCGTGACGTCTTTGGTATCAGCAAATTATCTTCTGTCGTTCCGTCACGATCTCGCGCCGCTGAGATGGATATGTTGTTCGAGTCCTTAAACATTGCCTTTCAATCGCGTGATCGCAGGAGGTACGCGTTTATACAGTCACGCATATGTATATAACGAACGTTCTGTCACGAGAGTAGCTACACCAGCGGGGACGGTTGCGTCTAGTTTCGGTTCTGTTTCATGCATTGTTATTCAGTCTGCGTTCGCGTCTATGTAAATGTTGGTTAACCCCACGTAGGTCGGGCTGCAGAGTCTCTAGGGCTCGTCCTACACCCTGCCCGTGGCGTCAAGGTATAATCCGGCTAACGTGGAATCGGTTCATCCACGTTCGTGTCACTGGCAGAGAACCGCTAAAATTCTAGCTACTTTCCTTGACGTGCAAATTAATAAGTGGTCATAGATCGGTGCGAACGTTACAGCACCGATTACGATCCGATATAAATGGATCTTAATTGAATATGAGATTACGTCCGATATAAATGGATCTTAATTGAATATGAGATGTTTAATACGATATGCTCGCATATTCCACTTGTGTCGATAGAATTTGTGAACCGCCACGAACTGCTGTTTCAAGAGAATAATTAAATATGTTTTCAGTTCCATTGTATTTTTCGGAATATTTCCGCTGCAGTATATGGATTCGACCTATTTTCGACTCGTTTCTCGTTAACGGGGTAGTCGCAAGCGCGGCTGTAAAAGTATCCGCGTTCAAGTTTTCCCAACTCTCGAATATTCCTGTTCTCTCTCCCGAGGCAATGGAGTTTACGGGCACAAACGGTTCGCACGATATTAGATTGTCGGAAGGGGCCTTACCAAATATTAAATCCCTTACCCGCGCGATCCTTTCCTTACATTCCCACCGTCGTAACAGTCCGGCGTGCTTCGTTACGATGTGCCGGCTCGTAACAAAATATGCTGATAGAATTACTTCCTTCAGCCTCTGAGAACTATCTCAAACTTTCAAATTCCAACTTCACGGCATTAAAGGGGGCTTAACGTGGGAACACCTTTACTAGCTTATATCATTAGTTCGTTCGATTCGTACGTTACGTCCCGCGCGTTTTGATAGTTTAACCAGCTTGATTTTATATACGTGGCACACTCGGTCGATGTTGACGGCGTATTGAAAATGATTCATCGTAATGGATTCGAAACTGCCGACAAACATAATAGTGAACAATTTTCTCCTTCCAACGTGTGAGGCAGTCCCCAAGCACGGTAGTGAGATATACGCAAGGGACGTATCTCGCTCTGTGCAGCCCTGAGTAGGTTCTGGCCTTTTGAGGAGAGTTAATTTAAGTGAAAACTCCATTTTCAGTGTCTTTGCTGGCCCGAGGGCGCTCCCCACGGGAACGGTACAGGGTAGCAGCGGAAAAAAGAGGGTAGGAGGGTGGTACGGAACTCCGTAGGAGTTTTATTCCCTACCAGCTACGTGCACACGCACGCGGAAACGTTGGGTATGGGTCCGTTCAAGCAAAGCGTTACAAGATGTACGTGTAAGTGGTACAAGTCAAGCGTCGGCCGCACATAAGGTGTATCATTATTGAGAAGGAAAACTTTTTCGTGTTTCACGCATGACACTGTTTACAATACTTTGTGTGCTAAAATCATCTATGTGACGTCACATGTGGGCAAAAGATAATTCCAAATGACGGATACTGCATGAAATGCGCTCTAAATATACGCAAGCAGTTACGTTCAAATTTTCAAACGGAATTATGCACCAACTTCCATCATTACTTTGCCCACATGTGACGCCACATACATGATTTTATCTTTGCTTCAATGCAGTTGTCTGAAGCCGTGTCTATTAGTATATATGGTCTAAGGTCAGAGGCAATCTAAGTTTGTTTCTCCGAATATGTATTCCGAAATTCCCAATATTTTAATAGAGTAGTTAGCTGAAAATTATAAATGTCCAAAATCGGAGTGAGGTTGGGGTTCGGTAAATATTATATTTTAATGACGCCTGAATTGGATCCCTGATAGATCTGGGTTAGAGTTATATAAAGTCTTCAGTTATTTGTGAACGAGAAAGTCACTCTTCCCATCTACCTGGCTCGTTTAGGGGTGAAAATTGTCGAATCAGTCTCACGTTATAGCCTAACATCAATAGTCAAATCAATCGAAGTCCAGTTTCTCCTCGATAAAACACGCGACTTGAGAGGGTCAATCGTCCGGACGATCGAGACTGATTGCACTAATTAATTGACCAAGAAAACGGGAATGTGAGGAGCGTCCATTACGGCATGATGACATTTCGGACCCTCGGAAGACTAGAAAATTCTCAAGGGTGGATTTCATTGAGGCTTCATTCGTCTCGGGAAATCCCTGGTAAAGTGGCCCTCTTTAAATTGAAACACAAATACGCACCCTCAGTTAAAGGAAGGGCGATGAGTTCGAGTCGGTTATTTTTCACGCTGCAGCAGAAAAAGGCGGCGCGACCCTTTGGGGTGGAATCTGCCTTCGGGGCGGACTTCTGCGATCCTTATAAATGGGAATGGCCGTCGGAAGTGTTATCCGTTCTAATTGTAACTCTGTTACGTATAATTGCGGTCGTTGCAAGTACAATTAGTGCACACAAGGCTATTTGCAACTGACTGACCTCATTTTTGTGGTCGGAGCGGTTGTTTCTTGTAATTTGACCGATATTTCTATTATTGGGGGAAAAAAAATGAAAGTTCTCGAGATTGTTCGCCCTTTTTACGTGTGAAATACCGTCCAAAAGGGGTTCGGAAAGATGCCAAGGGAAGTGCAACATTCGCAATAATTTCGGAGACTTAGCTAAAAATGACCCGAAAAAAACATGAGAAACGGTGTTCCACCCCTTGAATATAAAACTGGGCGCATATAAAGTTGGCGAACAGGTTGCGAGCAGCACGCAAATTCGTCGTAAACGGATGTAGCCAGTGTAAACCCCGACACAACATATTTAAATCAATTCTGCAACACCGTGCGTCAGAATTCATCCTTTTATAAATGTGAGCGATGCTACTCGAGCGCATATTTTTATTTTGGGACGGTACGAACGAGCTGCCGTTGATACTCGAAACAATATCGTCCATCATCGTCCGTGTTTTTCCCAATGGCGAAATTGCACTCCACCGATCGGGTGATAGATAAGATTTTTATTTGGCACGGGACACGTAAAGTGATTTGTATTTTGACGTTAGCTTCGGGCGTGCCAGCGTGAAATCCCGCTGCGGGCACGAAAATGTCGTCTGGTTTTCGAGCGCGATTTGGCACGGGCCAGTCTTTCGAAACGCATTTACATGTCGATCGTCCGCCCACGCCGTTCCCCATTCGTGTAATGAATTGACCGATTCGGGGCGTCGACGTAGCGTTACGATTATTTCCATCAACCATTCGTCATGACGTAAAACTCGCCTCTACTGCAGTCCGTGGTCCATTTTACGATTCAGCGAGAAGTCAATGACAGTAATGAAGACATCTTTTTTCCTGGCCGAATTCGGGCGACGTAGCAAAATCCTTAATCGCAATACACTTGTTTGGTAGCCGTCTCGCTCACGTACCGACACTAGGAAGATAAAATTTCACGCGACACCCGGCCAGTACGAGAACGTGGTAGGACGGCGGACAATATTTTGTCCGGCGAGGAAACTCGAGCAGGAGCCTCTCGCCTTAAGTGAGTTACACGCGATGTTCTGTTTTTTCCTTTCTCGCCTTTTCTTTCTCTCTCTCACTCTCTCGCTTCATTCTCCCCGCGTCCAACCCTTTATTTATCTTTACACCTACGTACATAGGCGGGCGGGCCCTCGTTTCCCACTGCAGTCGGACGACGAGCTCGAGTGCACTTCTATTGCGCGGAAAGCTCGAGCACACTCTGACCACGCGAGAATGCGAAAATATTTTTGCTCGGATTTTCCCTCGGATTTTCGACGCGGAGACTCGCCAGGCCGGACGGTATCTTGTTTCGTTAATTGTGACCGCCTTTGTGATCGTGCGATTAAAAATGTGGGTAGGGGAATCGCAGAGAATCGTCAAAGTGATACGGAGGAACAAGGGAGGATCTGGGACAATGTGGGTGCACATGGATTATCAGAGTGATAACTACGGTGAATCGTGACTAGACGCCGGTGACCTCATATATGACGGACATGACTAGACTGTAGAAAAAGACGAATCACTCTTTCGTGGAAAGACGACACGTTCTGAGGGCGTATAATCTCACAAGTATTGTTCGTTCCTTCTCGTCGATTTATCCAACAGCCGTCGTACATGATGGTTGAAGGGGTCAGAGTACAGGTTCGACGTGGGAGGAGGGGAGGGTGGTGAGAATGGCGTAAAAGTGTGCATGCGCGTCGTCTTCATCGTCCATCGTCTTCACACCGTTGGAGAACGGTGTGGAAAACACATCTGCCAGTTTTTAGCGACGACGTCATATATCATAAGTGCGAGTGAAACGTTAGGGGTGAGAGAAGGCCACCGGCTGGACCATCTATCTTATAGGACTTAACTGAAGACGTACGATATATACGTACACGTATAATAATACAGTATATCTGTATCCTCACGTACGACGGGTACTGTGTCATAACGTGCGAATGCATGATTGTACCCCGGTACAGTTGTTACGGTCGTTACGATTCGCGTAGCCTTCAGGTTCGCATTTATTTCACGGCGACTCGCCGTTGCCAATTTCGTTTTTGTCGATTTCTATCAATTACGTAAAAAGTGTAATTATTCGTTGCCGTCGTCATGCGCGGCGCCGATAGAAATATGAGCTGACGTTGACAGTGCGCCATTTATGGCTGCCGAAATGGACAGAAATATGTTGCGCAAAAATATCGCCGGACCGTTTTTAGGGGTTGAGTTCCGAGAGACCAAAGTCCGGTACGGCTTCCATATTTATCTGGGCGCAGGGTGGGGTCTATCGTGCACTTTAACGGATTACGGTCGCTAATTCGTTCGACTCGGAATGTTCGACAAAAACGGTCTTTGTCGGTTGTGAATTATAAACGCATCGTGTGTCGTTTATCAGGTCATATACATCGTTGAAGACCGGAAATACGATGAACGCCGATCAAATTACTTCCGTGTTGCGATACCTACATCATTGCAGTACTAGCTCTATTTTCTCCGAAGCCCCCAGACACTTAGTGGCGAAAAACATACATATGTAAAGCACTTTCCAGGGTATCCATTTCCGCGCATGGCAATAAAATGTCGTTAGACATCGGTGAATATATAAGCGTGTGTATTCGTAAGCGTACAAATAGGTCTTTAATCATGACGCGAGGCTTGAGCCTTGAGGAACGTTGCGAGAGTGAGGCCACAAGCATCGCTAAATTGAGAGGCTCTCGCCTGGGATCAGCCGGAATCCGGGGCATTTACATTTTATGATATTTGTCGAGTCCTTCGAGCCCTCTCGCGAGATGGGGTCGGCGAGGTGGAAAAAAAGGACGCGACAAGGGTCGTGTGGGGGGTGAACGTCCCCTAAGCCAAACCATCCCCGTGTTCTCACACAAATATTCCTACGGAGACGTTTGTCTCAACTGTGCGCTTCCTCCTCTCTCTCGCTCTCTCTCTCTCTTTCTTCTCCTTCCTCCACGCTGTTCCTCATTCTCTTGTTCCGCACCACCCTCGCTGCCGGGTTTCTGTATTATGCGCGTGATGTATGTTCCGGAAAAAAAGCCGCAGAGACTCTGGCTGCTCATTACCGAGATAAAGGCCGAGGACAATGTACATTTTTTGAAATCCGCTTTAAGACCGTTTTGTCTTGTCCTTTCGCAAGGGCTGTGTGCGAGGCGGAAGTTGGGCGAAGTAAATTTTATTTGGCATTTAGGGTGGATTAAACCGTTGACCGTATAAACACGTGGGTGTATTACTTACAGAAAGTTTCGTCGGTTGAGACGTTCCTGCCCGAAGCACGGACTGGCCTTGTTGCAAGGTATGACGGTTGCGGCCGCGTCATAACGCCAGCCTCGTAAGTGGCCATATTTTCGCGGAGTTAGCGAACCATAAAGTTAACCGGCTACAATCGTTATACAGAGATGGATGGACGTGCCGCCGCGTAAAGTACGTAATTCGATCGATAGGAAATTGCGTTCGGTGACCGCAGCGACGATTAAAACGTAGAACGGGAGCGGCGACAAGGGTGGCGCTTTTTTTTACCCGTTGTTTTCTTCCGCCCCGTCCGTCCGTTCGTTCGTCCGTCCACCCCTCGTCCCACTTTCATCCCCGCCTCCGGAGCAGTGTCGAACGGTATTTCACCGGAGTATACGCGCCCATTAATCCCAAAATAATTACGCGCACGCGCTTGCGCCCACGATACCGGGAGCCGTTATTGTTCCACTGATATCTGGATCGCATAAATACCGGTATCCGTTGCATTCATTCGGCCCACCGCCATCCCCTAACTCGCAAACGGTTATCGTTGCCACGGCGAACATTTATTACGTCGCTGACCGAAAGGACCGGGGAACTCGGAACCGAAACGTTCGCGTTGTTAATTCCATAATTGAACGGCAAACGACGGCAGGGTGGCCGAGTCTTCGAACGGGGGGTGCGTGCGTGCGTGCGTGCGTGCAGCGTGCAGCGTGCAGCGTGCATGCGTGCTTTTTTACCCGAACTTACCAGTGAGCGCCGCACGGCAACGGCACGCGACCCGTGCACTTGTTGCGCTCCCCGCCTGTTGTTCGATATTTCTCGTACCCTCTGACGAATTCGATTGTCGGGCGGAAAAAATGGATTTTCATCGTAAGGCGAATGAGATTACCGACGGCTTTTTTTTTTCGCCCTCGCGTCGCGAGCTTTTACGATCGTCCCGATTTTTCGCCTCTCTCGCGCTCGTCGAACGGTGCTTCGGCAAAAACGACAATGCCGTTTGTTAAAGGGAATGATAGGAAAGGTGCGGCGTCGTTTAAATGCAGTGCACTATTATGGAACGCGTTTGACCGTACGATTCGAGCGTATTGACCTCGCGACCTGCAATTTCGTGACGGATATTACATATTAATCCTTTTTCCGCGTCCCAATTAATATTAGTATACGCCGCGTGGGAAAAAGTCAGTGCGCGTATGGGGGACGGTGAGTCGCTGGTTGTTTTAAATTTCCAAATGAAAAACAGCTGTCGCTACGGAGTTTCGACACTGGCACTAATTAACTCGTTCGTCGAGTGCACGTCGGCGAGTGTGTTTCTTTCGATGTGCGAAACGAATTGCGAAACTTCGTCGGGACGCGGGCATCGAAATAGGGCCTAAGTGTCTTCCGGCAAACAAATCATGAACTTTTCGGGGCTACGTGTTTCGTAGGGGTTTCGATGTGTGAGCGCACGTGAATTTGGTAACGCCGATGTACTGTCAACTGCTCCGATGAAATATATTTCGTTAAATGAAAGCGCATATGTTGTGTCCCGTTTTAACTTTGGTTTTTACGGCCGCGCATACATGCGACCGAGCGTCGGGGCGCATAAAAAGAGACGAGTACGACGTGCACATTAACATTTTCACCCATTATTACATCAATTCGCGAGCAAACAATTACACAACTTTGCCAATGTATTGGTGAGAAAGTTACACAGCTGAACATCTTTCACATTATTCTCCACTTTTTAAAATATATTACGTACTCTGCGTTAATTTAGTATCGATTTTCAGCGAACACAGCATAAGTGTTATAAAATAAGGCTTACAGTTCATTTCCCAAAATTCGATCTGAAAGTGAGAAGTTTTCCTTTATACTACATCCGTGTAGATCCAGGCAGATTGGTCGATTTTCATCTGCGGTTGCGTAGCTCGAAAGACGTTCACAATACCCGTGATCGTATAAATCTTCAACCGCACAGTTCGATATGCATGCGGCAATCGCGAACAGCTACTGCATTTAATGAAATCCATTTTATTAAAGGGCATCGCGTTGCGAGTATCTGCGGCACGAATGATGTTTCCCCTTCGGACAGATTACCTACCCGATAGGCAAGAGAGGTCCTCCCCCGGTAGCTTTATTAATTCTATAATTGAATCGCAACAATGGACTCTCTGTCTCTCTCTCTCTCTCTCTCTTTCTCTCTCTCTGTCTGCCCCTTCCATCGGATGCGGAGCCTTCGATGGAATATAAAGCGAAGGCACGATCCTTTCCTAACGAGAGACTAAGAGAGGGTTGGGCAAGGGGTGAAATAAGAGGAGGACGAGTAGGAAGAGGAGGTGGAGCGATGTAATCATCTCCGTTTTAATAACCATCCGAAACCACGAAGTTTCAACGACCAATAGGAAGGACTCACACATAGACGTGAGCCGTGCACGTCGATTCGCACACTCTTCTAGACCGACACGTCCGAGGCCCGCTCTAGTTGGAAATATTCGATCGTGACTCTCGTTTCGCGGCGGAGAGTAAACGAGGTCTGGTTATCGGCGGAAAAACGGATTTTCCATTTGTACGTGATCAATCCGCGATGGACAATGTGTGCCCCCGACTGCTCATTTAAGATCGAACTTCAGTCGCGACCGGGCAGGGATCAGGCCGATACGTGATTTCAACATGGTTTCACCTTGATAGGAAATGTATACGAAGGGATTATTACGAAATTATACGCGGATCAGCCGAGACGTTCGCCGCAGCGTGTGGATGTACCTGTACGAGGGGGGTCGGAGGATATATGCGTTCTCATATGGCTGGATATATTCGCGTTCGCGTCATTTGCATGGCGGTGTGACGATTTTCGCCCCCGCCGCGAATAGATTCGGAAAAATTCGTCCGCACGAGTCACGACGTTTCGGTTCTTCGCGATAATTAACTCCATTATTAATAGCCGACATTGTGGAAAATGAACTTAGCGCGTTTCCGTACGCTACTTTCATTTTATCCCGCGCTGCTTTTATTAATTGCCCGACCGCCGCGGGGCTTCGCCCAGTGCTGTGACGTATTTCGTTATTTATTTAAACGAATTCGTAATGTAATTAGAAGAATGCTCCCACCTTGTAGCGTTTCAGTCTCAGGCGGGGCAGGGCTGAGCGACGCATTTTTAGCTGTTCAGTACTACTTTCGGCTACATTTCGCGCGACTCCCGCCTACAGACGTTTATTCGGATCTACCGTCGCATTATTAATTATAAACGAAACATCGCGGCAAAAAGCGTGATTTGTTCAGAGGCCGTTATTGCGATGATTAACGCCGGGTTCGGTATTGTAAAATTTCACGGTGGAGTTCGTTAAAAAATGACGCACGCGTATTTACGCCAATATCGCGCGGCCATGGACTTTTTCGATCACGTTTGCCGACAGAATAATGTCCCATTACCGGCAAATTGCAGCGTTAAATCTGTACGACGTTTCATGCGTGGCCGCAAACGATTTTGTTGCTCACACGTGTTAATAACGCTACGCAAGGTGTTCGCGTTTGCACCTGCAACGATTTTGGCTCTCTCTTTCTCTCTTTCTTAGCACCTCTCCCTCCCGCTCGAGTCTCGTACACTTTCATCACAATTCGCCCCTCGATAACGCTCCCTCCTTCTCTGAAGTGCCGAAACACGTATCGTGCTTGCCGGCACTTACTACGCCCTCCCGTCCTTTCGCCGTCCCCATGCTGTGCACTCAACCCTTTACCATCGATACGAATGCTTCACGCCCTCGTGCACGAGACTGTTACCGTGATCCAGGTAGATTAGCTGCACAACCGTTTCGGATCCGGTAGGCGTTAATTAGGCTATGCAAAGATTCTCCGCCTAACACTTCATCGCGCCGCAAGGCAAGGTGCCCCCTCGTCCTGTTTTCCGGGGAGCTTAGGTGTTAACTAATTACGCTCATTAGAATCCCCCAGCCTAGCAGGCGGCACGGCGTTACCTGTAATTACGTATCCTACATTATAACTGCATTAAATGCACGCACGCGGTTAATAACGCGCCTTCTCTCCGCGCAGATTGAACTTTAATTTTAATCATTCCTTCGCCACACATACCTATCTCTCTCTCTCTCTCTCTCTCAGCCCGTCGCGGAAGTTCGGAAGTAAAAGGGATTATGACAGTCGGGATGGGTAATTAATCGGCGTTGACAAAGACGGGGTGATTAAATTTTGCTATTGGTCTCGGAAGTTTCCCCGGGGTTGCCGCTTCTCGGGCCGGATAGAAAAAGGGAGTTCCACGAGTAAAAGATGCGACGCAGGGTCACCGTCGTCGAACGTCCATTTTTCCTCGGGTTTGTTAATACTGTCAAATTCCGATCGGCTGAGGTAACACTACGCGCTCGATTGGACGTTTATCTGAAACCTAGTCTAGCGGTGCTACGGTCAATTGAACGTTCATTTGAATACCGCTGCAATCGTGCTACGGCAAATTGGACGTACATTTAAATGCCAATGTAGGCGTAACTAGCCGAACGTTAATACCACTGTACTGTCATCGCCGAAGACACCGCCATGGAATCACGAGGATTTACACGATCCGCATTGCCCGAGCGTTGTCGCGATTGGTGGGCTAAAATTATATTAAGGTAGCTTTGTATTATGACTGATTTTGGCCTTTATCTGGATTATGCTTTCGAGTTGCGTTATTAGAGCGAAGGTGTTCCTTGCATCACGATATTTTGCCAAAGTTTCGGTAGCGGATGATGCTAATGATGGGCTTCTCCATAGTTTGCCTCTTGCACGTTTTTCGAACCCGATACGCGGAAGTTGACGAGAGCACGGCGTCATCAGTGTGCGCGCGAGCGTTAATCCATATCCGCGGAAGGCGTTAATTAGTCCGCGTGAAACTGTCGTCAACACAGTGCTCATTAGATTGCCGCGCGACTCCGGCGTCCCGTTCTGCGGTTTAATTTTACACTCGTTTTACCGGCAATGCTTTATGTCTCCGTTCTCGTTTCCCTTTGACTCTCCCATCCACCTCCGCTATTTATGGTCGTTGCGCGTTTGATGAGCCGCTATAGAGAAGTTCATTATCGTAATGAAGTGCCACTAAAGTTTTCAGCTATGCGTTCGGGAACGCGGCGTTGATTCTCGCCGCGCGACGACGTTCGGCCAGAGAGATTGAAAGAGCGAGAGAGAGAGAGAGAGAGAGAGAGAGAGACAGACAGAGAGGAAGAGAGTGTAGCGATCCCTCCGCTTGATTTTCGTGGGTCCGATTGAGTTTTCAATCTGCGCGTCGTGACGCAGGCAAGTCGTCAAATCGGAATAAATGGGCATCGGTCATCGGCAGGATAATCAGAGTCGAGGGTACCAGCGTCCGATATATCCGGCGACAGATTGTTCGCACTCCGCTGGTCTGGGCGATTTTCAAAAAATCCAGTTTCTGCTGGCGGCGGCGCTAAAATCCGGCGACTTGATTTTACGCAGCCACTTACGGTGCGCAGATGCGTGCCGGCGGATTAGCGAAATTTGAATATACGAGCCGCGGTTCGGCCGCTCGGCGTTGGCACACGATAATCAAAACCGTAACCCGCGCGATAAATTGGAAATAGTTTATTGTCCTCTCGGTAACGCGCGATAATCTCTTAACTTCGTCTACGTTATAGATGGATCGATTATCCTCCGGACGCGTTAATTTGACTGCAGCCTGGCAAACTGCATTCCCATTAACCGGTTTGGAGTGCAGTGATATCGGTGCCGCACTATTTCCTCTAAGCGCAATCAAATTATCACTGCACACGTGACAAAACACCCGATGCTTCCTGCGATCTGGCAAAACAACACTCGCGTCCTCATCTCCCTTTCTCTCTCTCGCTTTCGATCTTGCGACCCGTATACCGGTTAAATTAACTAGTTAATTAAACTATACGCGGAGACAAACAAGTAACGCGGAACTTCATTACGCCGTACTACGATTATAATGAGCAGGTCTAGTCGACTGAATGCAAAGTCGGAAATATTGCGGCCAAGATATTTATCAGTCGCACATGCCTCGTAATTATCGCACATATCATTTTCAATGAAATTACGCTAGTTGCATTGCAGGATCTAAACTGAAAATTGCATTTTGAAAGGAATGCCGGCGATGCTTCAAACACGAAATTAGATTGTATGAAGTTATGGAAAAGTCATTTAAAAGTTTACAGAACCCACTGCGCGCCCGTCGCCACGAAAAACGTTAGAATCTCCGCAGAATAATTGGCTGGGCGGCTGATTCATTTGCGTAATTTTATTTTAGATTCCTCGCTTTCGTCTTTTTCCGCCCTTTTCCAACGCGGCTTCCCCCATTTTTCTGCTTTGTTTCCGTTTGCTCCGCTGACTTATGTTACCCATGGCCCTGGGCGCATCAGGCAGGCAGAATTCGAGTTAGTGTCTTCGTCCATTGTAATACAAACTAGACAGGAACTTGAATATTCCACAGGAAAGGGACTGGCTGAAAGCTCGGACAGGATTGCAGGTAAAGCGAAGGAAAAAAGGCGAGACTGGTTCATAAACGTAACTGTTAAGCAACACTTGCTGCATCCTTTCAACGTCATCATCGTTACTTTCACGTTTTTACCATCTAGATTCAATATCGAATGCAGTTTAGGAAATTTCACGTTGACGTTGCCGTGGCCGCGATCGAGTCAACCACAAAATCCATCAAAACATCAGACCTTTTGAAACACCTGCATACGTACAAGTGGAGTGAGCTTCCGACTGGACATAGGTCTGTCTCTGTGGGGTGGGCAGACGTAGATGAGCCTGCTGGGATGCGCGGTGAGTTTTTAAAAGAGGTTTCCACGGTCTCCCGTAGGGATTACCCGATACGGTACACTCCGTTGATCCTGCAACGGCCGCCGGGACAGTTCAGATTTAGGCGGATACCGAGGCCGGTGAATCGGCCATTTTATGACGATTTCTGCGGCTATAGAACGATATCCTGCCTACCGCCGCTGGTCGTCCATGCACGACGACACTTTGAAACCACAGTACGTAGTCAGTTTGTACGTAGCATTTGAGTCTGGGACTGAAGCCGATTTCAATCTCATGCTACCATCTTCCTCCTCGGTCTCAGTGCGGACATTTCCATACGAGATTCCATCCACAGATTTTTCTCTCTCTCATCCGCATGGTCAAATAATGCCATGATTATCTCTGCATCTTCATAATCCCGAACGTAGCGCAGAATGTTCCAGCGGACAGAAGCTATGATCTCGCACGGTGACGGACGACGGGAACGTTCGGCGTGAGTGGCATGAGTAACGCCCGGAACGAGTGACGTCGCCGTCGGTATTGGGGAGGACTGGGGAGGACAGAGAGCGGACGCGGGTGGAAGTGGTCGTCGCACCCCTCTGCATCGCCAGTGTCCGCGCTCTCGTGTTGGCCGATCCTCGTCCACGTTCACAGGGCCGGCTCCCGGCATCGCAAGCGTCATCACGGCGGGAGAGGGAAGACGCACACAGCGACGCGTCGGGTAAGCAAGCGAGAAAGCAAGCGGCGTGTACACGTTGCCACGAGCAGCGGGGGATGCGCCGGTGTAACAGATATAAGTCGTGCGGGTCGCACATGTCTGGCATACACGTTGCCTCGCTACGTCCCTGGCTCGACCTCTGCCCCTGTCACGGGGTGGTAGGGGTTCCAACCCCTTACAACACCCCTTACTGCTTCTCCTTCGGCTCCTGCCGGTGTCTACCTATTCGCTTTAGCTCACTCGTTCACTCTGTGCTCTACCCTTGTCTAACGTGTCCTTTCTCTCTCTCTCTCTCACCCCTCTATGTTTCCGTATAGAGTCTCTATTTCTGTAGAGAGCAACCTTCACCATTCCACTCTTCCTTCTCACCCTCCCGCTATCCTTCCCTCCCATCCCATGGAACCGGCAACTCTACTTAATATTGCAGAGTATTACTCGCCGCGGTACGGTCGGCTCAGCTGCACCTGAAATCATACACCCGGTGTCGAGTTTTCGCGGTGAATCCGCAGTAGCTCGGTGAACGAGGACTGGGAGCGAGTGTAGGGGGTTGTTGGGTGGGAGTGGAGGATTGGCCCGGTGTGCGCGTGGGGAAGCCTGGCTGCCTCCGGGCGGTGCGGCGCTGCGCTCCGGTTAATTAGCGAGAGGCTGCTTGGACAGTGGACGCTTTTTATTTTGAAACGCCATCAAACGACGGGCTTTTGTAAAATTCGGCGGAACGAAATTGTACGAAGGTGCGCTTAGAATTCGTTTCGCATACGGGAACGATGGAGGCTAAGGATCTTCGGCGAGCATTGCATAATTTATAGCGGCGAGATTGAAACATTCAATGCGGGTGTATGCAACAGGGATGGGATATATTTTAATATCCGGGGTAGGTAGTAGAAAAGAGAGTTGAACCTACTCAGACGTTTGCTCGCCGATTGAGCGCAATCTCTGCGTTTCCATTGTCGTTGAATGAGATTCCCGTTCTTCTACTTCCGCTGCAACACACGTACGCGCTCACGTCCGTCTAGAGACGTTTTTCAGCTACGAGTTGGACAATCGTCGAAAGTAACGAAATCCTCGGGGGACTTTCGATCGATCCACACGAAATGTGACGAATGAACTGTTCTCGCGGCGGTATTTGCTCGTCCAGAAATGATTACCGATGGAGTCGCACCGCCACGCCGAGGTAAACATTGACGGTACAATATTGCGATATATATCGACAACGCGGATGAGATATTGTCGGCCACCCCGGTGCCCACTGTCCCCCGTGGTCGGGACGATCGATTGTTATCGGTGCCCAAAGTGTCTTCGGCAATTCAGCGACTCGCCACTGTAACTCGTTGTGCTCCGCCATTCGTCGCGTTATCAACGATCATTCCCGGGAGTAAAAGTTTCCTTCGCTCCTCGCCGCACTCTCGTGCGTCGCATGTCTCCGCGTGTTACATATAATAATCGCTTATTGAATCAGATGGCATTTCCGATGCGAAAGTGTCAACCCTCGACGTCAATCGATCGGATATCGAATTGGACAACGCGAAGCCTTTGTTCGTTCAACGGATTTTCCGTGGAGTGCTACGGACTTTAAGTTTTCGGCGGTGCCGTTATTGGAATCCTCCTTTCGACGTGGCAAGGACCCTCGACGAGCGCTGCCGTATATTGGGTAGGATCATAGACGCCTTTCTCAACGACGTACCTCTCGTCCGATTCTAATCACGCGTCTGTAAAACTGAAAAAAGAAACGCATCAGCCTGATAGATTGAAATCGGACGCTTAGTCCTCGGCACCCTTCCATGTCCCTGCCCTACGTTCATTTAAGATTCCATTGTTTCAGGACACCGTTACAACGGAAACTGGTGCTCGCGCATTCACAGAATTTACATATTACAAAGTTCATATCTGACGAAGTTATGTATGATAACGTTAACGTATTATAGGTTTCATACATTACGCAATTTAGCTCGTGCAAACTTTATGTATCGGATAGTTGACTTATTACAGAGTTCACGTAACGCAGAGTGCAGTCATTATATAATTTACGCATCACCTCCGAGCTATCCGTAACCCCTCGCCGTATTCGCGGCACTTCGCTGCCCGAAATAGGCACTCGCCTCTGCCAAAAATATCCGGACCAATCTTTCCGCATCTCGGCCACCCTCCAGATCCACCGCCATCCGGTGGCCAGATACATTTATTATTTTGCCGATCAGGCATTCTCTGTGTCGGCTTCCGGTCCCATCCGCGGGACAGATGATGAACGGTCCTTCTCGGTCATCTTCCCTTGCCTGGAACACTAAATGCATTGCGTGGGACACCAAATAGTCTGCTGTGTCGGATTTCGTTACACTCAGTACACGTGCGTGTATACGAAACAGGTACGGCTGATATTGTGAGTATCTCAGGTATAGCTGTGATAAAATAAACATTCCTTCTACAGCATAAAAATTGTATATTCAACAATGAGGTATAAAAAGGAGATTGTATTGATAAGTCTCATTTTATACTGGAGTCTATATCCATAATCAAAAATCAGAAGCAAAACCCGTTCAACTTTTCAACGCCTTCTTAAGTTTTGACGCGCATTTTAGCACTAATCCGTGTATCCTCTGGCTATCAGTACGTATATATGGAACGCGTGGCTGAGTGCAGAATATGCGCTGATGTTTTGGCTTGCTCACGAAGCGTCGCGAGGCGCTCACGGGGGGAACATCGGGGCGAGTTATTACTCCATAACCGGTTGCTTTTACAGGCGCGAGATAGACGAGCCGCGCATAAGCAGCAACACGTAGCGCGGCGGCATAATAAACGACGTGATTGTCGATAGCAGCCATTAAATCGCTCGCCTCGGACCTGGGCCGCGGATGCATAATGCCCGGGCAGCGCGCTCGCCGCGGCCATTTTCGGCGCTTTGACAATTTTCGCGAAGTAAGTAATTAAAAGTGCGGAACGCGTGATCATGAATTATTCACCGACGCGCCTCGGCCTGCATAGCCGAGCTAGTTTCGGTTCAAAGGGTTAAGGGTTCATTATTGAGGCAGCTTAATAAGCGCTAACGGAGATTTCTCTGTTTAATATGGGTACTGATCTGGCGGAAGGTAATTATTGAAAGGCGCGAGCGCCGCGGAATTGCATCGTGCCGCTCGCCGACATTAGCGCGCGTGAAATTGGCCGAAAAAAAAGAGAAATTAGGATGCTGCTTGATAGAGGGAAATTATTTTCGCGAATTCTCGCGCGAGCCAATTACCTTTGTTGCGCGCGATCGTCTTCATCATCGTGCACGATTGGGAAAGAGTGTGGCGCATAAGTGATTGGCGTGAGAACGCGAAAAGTTGCGGCGGGGTAGCCTTGGGATCGGAGTAACGACCACCGCTGATATCGTCCGCCTATATTTCGCACCGCCACCGTTCCTTTTCACTCTCTCCGCACGAGCGCCCTCGTTAAGCGCCTACGTGTTCCTGAACCTCAATCGACCGATCGCCCGGCATGCGGACATTATTTTTCGTCGGTTGATCGGGTACGGTCTTCTCCTGTCTCACGCCCTCTTCGATTCCTTTGTCGTCATTATGATAATACAATTAACGTTAGCAACCAACGTATTTCCCTCGCAAAATACATCGGCGCACCTTTTAGATGACAATGAAGCATCAAACGCAAATCCTGGGACCTTCGAGATGCTGAGCGTCGAGTCTCGAATCCAGTCAGGATGTAGATGCTGGAAGCGAAGAGTAGGCGAGAGTAAGCGAGGGTAGCGATCGGTAGAGCGCAGAAGACGAACGGGACCGAACGGAAGGCTCGCCGGCTAGTCAGCTATGTACGTCACGTCTGGGTTCTGGATTACATTTATACCCCCCCCCCCCCCCCCCCCCCATGCCATACCTCCTCCCGTACCACCACCCATACCGTGGGACGAGCCCAGGGGGCCGATGCGCCAATACGTGCCTATAATCTTCCCTCTCATCCTCTTTCACTCACTCACTCGATCGCGAATGCTCCATCTGCCTCTTCATCCTCTTTCGCAGACCCCTCCCGCGTCCACCGACATCTTTCGACGTGTGTGCATTCGACGTCCGCATAAATGTGTTTGACCACACACGCGCAACACTTTCTCTCCTTCCCCTTCTGCCTTTACGCGAGAATATCTACCTATGCACTTCGTAGTCCGCATAAACGTGTTCGGTGTACACATGTAACGTTGTCTTTTTCTTCCCTTCTTCGTTCGAACACGTGCGCGTGTATGCACTCAACGGCGGAGTTCGTACCATACGCATCCGGTGCAAAGGCCATGTATATATATGTGTGACCGTGTGTTTGCCGGAATGGAACTCGGTGCGCTTCACGATGGTGACTATGCTCCCGGTAGTAGATCTCTCTGGCTAACGCTATTACTCCTACGGGACACTTTATTTCTGAACGATGTCTCAACCATGACTCGAAAGTCCTTATCGGGCGATTTCGTGGTTATTCTGGGGTGATACCAAGAATTTCACGTGCTCGCTCTCTTTAAATCGTTAAGATCGCACCCGGCCGGCTGGCCTGGGTCGTTGATGCTGGAGGAAGAATGCTTTTGGGGAGGTAGCGAGGATCGTTGCACTTTCGATTTTCTGATGCTCTACAGAAACCATAGCTTGCTCCGCATGCACATTGAATGTCTATCTAAGACTCTAAGATACAAGAAAGTACACACAAGCGGTAGCTCGAATTACCATACGCGCACGGCTCAATGCACTCGTCTTCGGTATACATCTTGTCGCACCAGTACGAACTTTGCAATCATATTACGTACACGATATCTCAGCGAACCTTCACGGATCCGCAGTCACCTTTATACGATCAGTCGATACGATCTCGCGGCATACGGGATATATTGTAAATTATTCAAGCGAACACAATCGAGTGCGAATGCGGATCCCTCTTATTTATCTTCGCCGCACTCTCCTTTACCGCCCGAGTGGACAGTATATTTTCAGACGAGCGCGTACGGTACGCCTTCCGCCTCCGCGCACCCGTACTCCCGTGACCCCGCGTAAAGGGTGTGATTTACGAGGAAGGCTTAACGCGAACCCTCTGGTTTGTTTTTATCAATAGTTAATTCGTAATTTACATCCGTTTAAATATTCATACCGCCGCCGTCGCCGCGGAAACCCAGGGCTTTCGGTCCTCCGCATACTTATTCGGGAGTCTCTCTTCTCTCTCTCTCTCTCTTTCTCTCTCTCTCTCTTTCTCTCACTTTCTTCTCGTCCTTTTCTGTCCACTTTTGCTCACTTCTCTTCTCTTCTCCTCTTACCCCCCTTTGCCGCTCGTTTCCTCTTTCCGTAGAAGAGACAAAACCCTGTGGGATATGTTCGGATACTTCTGCACCCGAAACCTCTCACGCATTAAATTCTAAAGCGGCTTTCTAGTTTCTGTACGCCAATGATCCCCTCTCTCGCTTCTCCTTCTCTCCGTCCTCCGGGCAACGATGACTCGACGAACGCAAGCCGACAAAACTTTCCCTCGAAAATGTTGCGGTAACGCGGGGGGACGTAACTCGAGCCGCTGGGCGAGATGCGTTTAATCGTGGAAGAAGGCGAACGTCGAATTCCGTGGAATTTCGAAAATGTCGGGGGCCGACAAACGACCGGTTTGAAATTAAAGCGTGCGTCCCTGTAATAATTAGTGCAGCGCGTACGCGCGTGTATAACGGACCGTCGCGAGAGGTAGCACGGGTTATGTCTCCGTAGAATAGCGTAATAGTCGGTGTACGGAACCGCTGCGGGTCTATAAATGGTCCGGATTTATGTGTCCGTTAGATGCTCTTATAATTAGTGTACAGGTCGGCGGTGGGTCTCTGAAGGGTTCACCCACCAATTACTGTACAGGTGCGGGTGGCTCTGTCGAGGGTGTCCGTGCGCGATGAGACTTATCTCGGGATAAATCTCACGGTCCCGACCTTGACTTTTTGCGCCGCTGATGAATGAGCAGCGCACCGCTTAAAAAGGTTCGCCGTAAATTAAAGAGGCCTTCACGCACTCGCCGTTAATGGAAGGCCGCGGGATTAAACTTCGCCCGCTTAAACATCGCTAATGAAATTTTTCGCCTTCCTTCGGATCGACGCTCAGCGCCGAGGCAACAGCGGGCTCGCGTCGTAAAGGTGTGCGGCGCGAGACTTAATTGCAACGAGAACGTACAAGGGTCGCTTTAACTGAAATCACATCCAAGGGGATAATCACTTACATCCTCGCTAAGGCTTTTCCGCCAATTTCGGCGGAACTTTTTCTGCGAACGCCTCCTGAAGAACTCCGTTCGCGATGATTCGACGAGCTTCTCATCGGCCTCTCTCCCTCCCACACACCTTTCTCACTATCGAAACTTTGGCCCGGAAGCTGCGGTTATAGGGGACCCGGGCGTGTCGAACGAGGGAGAAAGTGAAGGTGCCGAATACTGGGCGGGGTTGGATTAATTAGTTTGCGATACACACGGAGATCGGTGTCGGGCACGAAGTAACGGTGCAGATGTGGCGTCGGTCGATAATTTCGCGTCCTCCGTTGAGAGGATTTACATGTATATCAGAGCGGAATTTAGCCGTGGACGTCGAATTTCGCGCGTCGAGAATCAGTCGGCGGACGTGACAATCGGCGCGCGAACATTACGCTACCTCGATATCAACCGTCCGGCGACACTTCTGAACGAGGAGGCGCGGAAATTAACAAGTCGAATGCACTCGACACGGCGGACTCGCGAAAGTAAGCCACTCTTGGCGTAATGCACACGCCCGCACAATTGAGGATCTCTTCGCTTCGCTCGCCGGAGTGTGGCGCACTCGATGCGGGTGCTACGGGGTGCGGCGTGAAATTTAGATCACATCCGCGAACAGTTATCACGACCGATCGCTGAGCTCGGATAAAATGAAGGGAGATCCCGCGCGACGTTCTCGGTGCGGCGTCATTTTCGGGCTCGAGGGTAGTCTGAATTCCAAAGTGACAGAGGATCACGGTCCGCGGGAATGCCTGTACGGCGACATTTTCTGGATCTTATCTCGGGAAATGCGATAGACAGCTCCGTATTTCATGAATAAAACACGCAAATATACGTATACGAGTTGACAAGTTGCAGAGGGCCTGGAGGAGGGCGAGGGGGCGGACGGGGATGGGAAGAGAAGAAGGGATGTTGGCCTGGATGCGAGCCGTGCCGAAAGGGAGTGTACAGATCGCGACATACGCCGCCGCGTATACTGGGTGTGCCTTTCTTCCTCCCGTTAGTCCCGAACTTTTCGCGAGCGAGCGCGTCGAATATTTTCGAAAGTTTCCAAAGGCATTCGCGGCGGTTATCGACGAAGAAGCCCTCCTGGCCAACTTTGATTATAGAACGCGGCACGTTAATACGACCAGCCTTTCCTTCACCCTTCCGCGCTGCAAAGTAATTAGTGGCTCCTGCGATATTTGGCTTTCGCTTTCACCCTCGATAAACGTACCACGCCCGCTTGGCCCGCCCCGTGTCAATGTAGTCGGCTTTTCCGAGCTCAAAGTTTCGACAAGAGAGAGAGCGGGAGAGAGTAGCTTGTTCGCCGACTCATTTTGCACTGCCTGGCCAAATTCGGTGAGTCACTTTTAGAGTGAAAACAGGCACGGGTCCCGACGTTCGATATTACGTGTACTACCTGCACTTCGTCGTCGCGTAAAACGCGTTTAAGAGATATCAATTATCCAACGTAATATTATTGAGCTCGCCTTATACGACGCGCACAGACCTCTCATACATAAAACGTCGCGCTCGCGTTACATAATCTCGGGAGCGTATAAATTATGCGCCGCACAATGCATAAACCGTGAAACGTCCAACTTAGACGGCGCAACACGCGCAACCTAAATTCGCAGAATTAACAGCGCTTTTCGTCCTCTCGACCGCGAGGCAAGCTTAACGGCGTTTACGCTCGCCCGGCAGTTCCGTGAAGTTGGACCGAAGATCATGATCGATACGGCGAAGTTGCGGCGTTTCTTAGTCGGCGTCGCGCGTCTCTAATTGTATCAATTAGACGAGTTTCGTTGTAACGACGCGGTCGTCGTTGCCAGCCGCAACTGGAAATCGTGGCCACTTCAATTATTACGATTATCGGATGCGTCGGGTCACATTTGGCAAGGGTCGAAAGGGGTTCGTATGTAGGTTCGTGCGGAGGGGTTAGAGCACTCTGCCGGAGCGCAGCACGCGCGCTATAAACGTCGACCGATCGCGCGGTATATGATCGCCGCAGGTGTGAAGGTAAATGCACACGCACGCCTTCGATTCCGGCTTATGGGGTTTGCACTTTCGTTCCGACGCTTTCTAAACGCGTGCCCAGTGTAGGATCATCGATTTCTCGGCCTGCAGGTTTTCACCTTTCCTCCGTCCTGACGCATATACTTCACGCACGGCCAACTGCGATGGACTTGTTTATTAGCGGCAGGGTGGAGTGTACACGGTGTACGATAGCGGCAGAACACGCGATATGTGTATTTTATAATCTGCGCGCCACAGCGCGCACGGTGACGATTAATTGGTATCAAATTGATCGATTCTCAGCGACGTGAAACGCTCCGCTTAATAGCGATGATACAAATCGTATAATACGGGGTATATAATAGCAGCAGGCACGATTACCTCCATCCGAACCGGGCTTTGAACGTGCCCGTCAATGCTCATCGGCCTGACATAGTTATCGCGAACGCTTTCGGGCCCCCTAATACGTCTGGCAAATCGAAAGATTATCCGACTTCATCCGAATTCTAGATATACAGCTTCTCACTGACACTTCTGCTAGAGTCAAAAATCGATCACTTCACACTGTTCCCGAAACAAAGTACGAGCACAAATAAAACTCACGCGTGACGTGGAAGGCCAGATCCCGAGCAGAATTTCACGGACGAAAAGGAATTTGTCAGGACGATTTAGCCAAAGAGCTTTAACGTTTGCCAGTAACAGGCGAAACGCCGTCTCGGGGCGATGATAATCTACCATTTCGCGCGCTACCTCTTGCTTCGCCAAAGAAGTATTTTACACGGCGATGGATAAACCCCCTCGCTAAAGAGAATGACGTAAGCCCGGCGCCTTAAAAGGGGATAAAGTTTCTTGAGCCGGCGGCGGAAAAACGGCCGAGAAAATAAGGCTCGCCGAGTGTAACGGATTAAACCGGGGAGCCCTGTAAAGCGTATTCCGGGAGTGCATTGATATATCTCTGAGTTGTGTCCCAGGGCTACTAAAAATCCTTTATTTCTCTAGCTCGCCACTGGCAGGAGTGGGTTGAGGCTGGAAAAAGGGGACTTGCGGGTGGGTGGTTGCACCATCTGTGCCCTTCTCACGCCTTTAGCCAGTAGTGCCAGCTAGACCGACAATAAGCTGATAATTGAGCTTTTGAATAATTCCAGCTATTTAATCCTGGTTTAATAAAGCTTCCGTTCCAAAACGTTCGTGAATTTCATTAGACCGACTTGTGCGACCGGTTAGCGAGCGCGTCGGGGACATTAATGTGCCCGATTTACCCCCTTCGCACGGCAGGTCGTCAAATCGGGAAGAGGACAACGGGGAAATAAAGGAGGGTGGGTAACGTACGCGGCAGCGGCCGTTCAATGGTATCTCGTTTAACTGGCAAAATCGACGTTCCGCGCTGTCGGCGCACAGCCGATTGATCCTCTCGAAAGAAACGGTCTCCAATTTTTGCCCCACTCTCGCACCTCCGACGCTCGATGTCGTTTTCGCACTGCACGGGGCACGCGTTATTTCAAGGATTGGAATTAGCGTCGATCACGCGTGACTCCCCTCCAAATGACGGAGGTATTTCCTGAAACGTTAGCCGACTCCATTCCAGCCCGGCAGCGTACAGAGGATGCGCCTCTGTCGACGTTAATACGTCCCGTTAGCTCGTTTTTCCTTCACACGTCACAGTAGGCAATAGTGGAGTGAATGTTCGTAAAAAAAAAATAAAAAAAGGAACACGACGTTCGTCAAACGCTTTGCCAGTAAACGAACACTAGCTGTAACACAGTATCGTAATGCCGCGCGGTGCCTGACAATCGAAAGAAGAACTGTACGCGCATCGGCGAGGCCAACGATAATGAACCGCGAAATTGCGTACACATGATAATATCTACTCTCATTGTCAGACGAGCTAATCGTAGGAAACCATGCGTTCCGTTAATCGTCGTCACGCGAGCGGCTCGTTGAGAGAAGAGCGGTCGCAGGCTCTGTGGCTGCCATAATCTCGGCGCACTTTTTTATCATTTATTCCGATCCGACACCGACACTACCGGTAGCAGCGAACATCGGCAGCGTTCTCACGCGCGCGGTCCAGACCGCACGATACGAGTTTATGCACTCGAGTGTTTAGCGCCAGGGGTTCTTTCATCGGTAGATTAGTTAATTTCAGTGCAGCCATGCCCGTGGGGTCCCCCGGTCCCCGATGTAATTAGCCGCACAATAGGAAACAGCTGGCCCCGTCCTATCGCATCGGCGATGCTATGTCTAAACCAATCTCCGGCAGCAGACAATTATTACACCTGTATTTCATACCTTCCCATACCGATCCTCCTGCCCACCACCCCCCTGAACACGTTGCAGGGATAAAAATTAAGCGCAAGCGGGGACAAAGATTATGCGCGCGTTACGTGCAGCGGGTGTGCGCACGCACATCTGTGTATGTGTAGGAGAACGGAAGAGCTTCCGTTCGTGCGAAGATGCAGGGGAAATTTCGAGCTCGTTAATCAGTCGTGAGAATTGAATATTCGGGTGGACAAACGCGGGCCTGGTTGTGTATATTGTCCGGTTCTGTCGGTGGCTCTGGAGCCGGCGATCGTTAGCTATTAGTAGTTATCTACGATCTCATTCGGGTTCCTACTGCGGCAGAGATACGATTGATGCAAAGACTGTTTATTGAATGAATAATCTGCTGTTTCCGGCACGCAGTTTCTGAATTGCGAATTGTACCGTTTCGAAATTTGATGCGTAAGTGTAGCGACGTTCAGAATAAAGTGTGTTGAAAATTGTAGAGGATTTAACAGTGAACAGAATGTGCGATGAGTTGAATAATGAACTGACGGCTAGCTCAACGTTTGTTACATCATGAAACTGACGCTCCTGTGCAGGAATTCTGTTTAGTCGTCGATAGTTTTCCTATTGGCGACGGAAGTGCGCTCGTGCGCGGGAGCGTCACGTAAGTGGTCGCAGCAAACATTGTATGGCCTGCAGTGCAAACTACTTCGTAGGCAGTTACTGCCTCGTTTATGCAGAGTTGCACCGATAGGCGCGATGACCGTTAAAGACGTTTGCGTATTCGCGGCGAAAGACGGTTTTTAGGTCAGCAGCACCGCACATCGTTCATGTACGTTGTTCGGAATTTGATGCCGATACGTTTGGCAGAAGCACCGAAATGTGATCTGAGCGGATTATGCTTTGGGCCACCCTCAACATCTGCTATATCGATTCAGATGAGACGTAAATCTAAACGAACTCTGCTGTATCTAACTTGAAGTTTCGCGTGCCAAAAAACGACGGGATTGAATTCGTCTGTTAATAATGACATCCACATATCAAACGGAGTAAAAAAAAATATGTTGATTTTGCGCCTTTGACATTTTGCGTGTATGGAAGATGTAACAATATGCTGAGATCCAGTTCACAGAGTTCGATCCAGAAGTGAACGGCGGGACTTAGTATCGACCGCCGGAATGGATTTCGTTACGTTGCTGTCGGGAAATCGTTGCCTTCTTTAACTATTCAGGGGCCAAGGCAGCCGAGTGGATTGAGAGTTGAGCGAAGGGAAGTGTTAGAATTCGACCCGGCGTCACTTAAGTGGCGAAACGTCGAGCATTGTGCGCGGACAATTCAAACTACTCCGCGACTAGTTACCGGTCAGTTTATGCAAACTTCATGAGCGTGCTCGTACGCTGATACAGAGGGACACGGACGCCGTTGAGGGTAGGCAAGGAAGAGAGAAGGGAATGAAAGTGGAGGGAGGGAGAGAGAGAGAGAGAGATCGAGAATGCAACACAGGGAATAGGAACACGCTCACGCACTTGATGGCATATACATACCAATTTGGCGTGACCATATACCGGGTAACACAGTCGGTTAACAGGAGATTGGGCACAGGGTAGAACGGGGTGGTTGGCAGTAGGGTGAGGCGGGGGTGGGGTGACAGGAGGGCGCCGATACTTGTTGCCGGCATCAAAGAGAATCTCCAGCTTGTGACACAGTTGATGGCGGACGCAGCCCGACTGTTGGCGTAGTTAAAATATCATTGCGCTATGTAGTTCCCCGTTCTGCCCCTGTGACGGACGGCTTTTGATCGTCTCCTTTATGCGTTCGAATGATAGATCGCACGCGCGCCCTGCTCACGAAGATATTGTTCGGTCTGTCGCTTTGACGATCCACACGCCTGACCCTCGTCGGCCCTTCTACCGCCCATACAGCGCGATATCGTCACGGCTCGCTTCCAATGATTCAGGCAAAACGTTGTGCAGGCCCTATTTCATACCGGCTCGACGCTGGGACAAAGGGCAGCGAATTTCATTAACTTCCCTCTTGTCGACGATTCAACGGGACCACTGCCACTTCTCGGATTGATAATTTTCTCGTATCGAACACGTTCGGCCCGATCTCTGCTATTTTACGTACGGTTAAATCTGAGATATTCTGTTACAAATTCCTCGAGGCTTTAGCACTGATTAATCCCGTTAAGGAAAGTCAAGTTCGATGCTACGCCCTGCTCATCCGATTCCCCTCGAATTTTCGTGCACGAAGGTCAAGTCGCCTGGAATGCCGGCGGCTCTCTCTCTCTCTCTCTCCCTTTCTCTCGGCTCGATCGTTAATAAATTACGCTTAATCCCTTTTATCGGGCGGAAGCGAAAGGAATTTCTGGCACCGACGTTGATCCCGATACACACGCCACGCCTGCCGCCATCTTGACGTACATCTAACATTCATGAGGGGCCCGGCTCCAGAATGCAACTTTAATGTGCCAAGACTCGAGCAGCGGGAAGCTTGCATTTATACTGACATTCTCTCTTTCGAACCCACGTGCTCCTTAATCACGCGCTCGCGCACGAATAATTGATGCGGAGGAGGGTAGCAGGTGGGGGATTCCTGTGCCGATGCTGCGCTGGAAACGACGTAACGATCGAAGGCTATCGGTTCCGCCTTACGACGCGTGTACTGGGGCTTCTCCAGGAAGTTTTTGCACTCTCCAGATTAGCAGCCCCGTTTCAACGGTCGACGTCTAGTCTAGCGTTCCGCTTACAATGCCGGATATTCAGGTTTTGTCACGTGGCGTCGCGACGCGTCGGAATTATAGCGTCGCGAAAATCTTCCTTTCCGATCAAATTCCCCGCGCGGACCTCGTCCCTCCGGGGGATTACCATCGTTGGCGTTCGGGCAGCGTATCGCCGTGCCCGTAACGCTGTTATTGTTACATTTTTTCAAATTGCCCGAAATTCCTAAGGACGCTTTCGTCGGTCCCGCGTGTACGGGGCGGGTGTCTGTTTTTCTTCGGGACCGCTATACGGGGATGAGAAAACATAGAATGCAGATGTACAGCTGGCTCGGTCGCCGTGAATTGCGTGGATTATTGGACGGCGCATCTCGCGCTCGTATTTCCCCTTAACGCCATTTTCGCAATGGGTTTCGCCCGTGACGTAGAAAATTGGTAACTTCTTGTTGTTCCCCGGTAATTCCCTCGGCATACGCCAGACTCCCTCTTTCTCGTCCCTCCTTCTTGTCGTCGTCCTTTTCACGTTGCAGGATCGCGAAAGCTCCGCGCTCATAGCGTTAAATTACGAGGTCGGGAGATTTTGCTGTAAGTAATCCGATCTAAGAAAAGACGTAACCAACCTCGCGTCACGAATTAACCTACTGGCAGTACTGGCCCACAGCTCCGCTGCGTCGTTATGGACGCAGGCGCTGAGAATAGTTGCTTCACGACGCAGGTGCGTCAGGAGCGGAAAAACTCATCACGCTTCCATATGGAAGAAGCGACACGCCGGTCGCGGGTAATTCCGCGAATGGCAATGAAAGGTCGGCTGATTCCTACGCTTGTGTCATCAATAACGGATCATTTAGTCGAGGGACAGCGAATCGTGGTGGCTGAAAAGGGAGCGGGAGAGGGCGGCGGCGTGTCATGAGCGCACGATGCCGATGAAGTAGACATAAATACCCGGATAACAGGCGTGGAGTGCGGGAGGGGGTGGCTTTTGAAGATGTTTCAAAGCGCTCGGTCGAGCTGGCCTGCCGTGGAGGAGGCGTCGGTACATTTTCCATCCACCCTTATGAATATGTTATCAGGATGTCTTTTGACGGTTCTCGCCCGGCCGCCCCAGTCACGTAGCAACGCGATTCTTGTCAATATTTGTCCGGCTCGACAGCCCACTCCCGCGAATTTCTAAGTGCGATAAAGCTGGGGCCCGGCGTCCGCGGCGTAAATTTGCACCCCGCGCCGCGCGACCGGTTTCGATCGCAAAACGTTACATGTTTCACCGTTCGTGTGACTGGATTCGTAACATGCCGCTCGGCGAGTACTCCATTTATCGGCCCAAGCTCAAGCCCGCGTAATGACATGTTAATAGGTTCATTGACTATGAATTAGTGTCGCGAAGGTCGACGGTATTACGATTTCCGGATTAGTAAATAGTGTTTTGCGTTAGCGCAGATAGCTGTTATCGGTTTAACGGACCTATGAGAATAATCATTGTTGTCATACTTGCCAATTATAAATCGAAGCTTGCATTATTACGTTCGCATTACTACCCGCAAAATTTGGTCCGCTCGCGGATTTTCGAGTGACGCGGCCCGCCGGAAAAAACCACGTCCCGTCCGCTTTTGAGCGACGCAACGTTCAATCCGTTAAGGCACTTTCCTCTGTCGCAGCCGCAAAGTCACAGACATTCACGCCGACTGCCGCGAAAGTGGGCGCCGAGTCGTGGTAAAAGCGACGCGTTTGTCGGTCGCGGTGGAAAAGTGAAAAAACACGCAAACACCCACGTGCGCGCGGCTAGAAATGGAAGGAGGCGGAGAAGGAGGAAGAGGGTGGGGAGAAAAAACGTGGAGGACTGTACTTGACACCCGCGCTCCGAATTCGGGGCTTTCCAACCTCTCACTTTGATGCCTGAAACTGGCCCGCACCCCACTGTAAAATTACCTACAGGCGAGCTTGGGCGTTGAGGTTTTGCGGTGAAGAGCACCGCTGTGCACGAACATGCGCGCGCCCACCCTAGTCGGCATATAAAAATACACGTCTGTATAAAGTTCGTATACCTACGCGTCACGTATCGCGTGCGACGAGTGCGCCCTGCCGAGCGTAGATGTCTCGGCCCAATTTTACATGCAATTTCGTGTTGGAAGCCCGACCGCCACCGGTAGCGGTGTTTTTTAATTACATCTATCTCGCGGCCGGTAGAATATTAACCGGAAATAATTCTGGCCGGGGAAGCTCTGCTATCGACATTGTTGTCGCTCGACGCAGGTCGAGGTGGGGGCGTTGGGGTGGCTGAAAGGGATGCGAAAGAGTGGGGACGGTGTGCGGTGAAAAAAATAAAAACGTGACTTCCTGACCTGCGCGCCACCCTCGCCTCCCTGGCCGGTACGTATGTGTGTGTGTGTGTATATATACGCCGGTTAAGTTCGCACGGGAAGGAAATGAGGGAATTTATGACGCCGCGAGTGGACGAAGACGTGTGTGCGGCCGCGTGGTCGATATTTAAGCAGGAATTCCTTTCGCGGAAGACCGTACGTTGCTATTTGTTCGTTTGACTACCCTCTTTATCCTCTTTCTCTGAATTAACGCCGCACTAGAGTTTGACGGACGCCAAATTATACTTACTTTCTCGCGTCGACTCGCGGAAAATCTGTCGCGCTTGAACATAACGATTAATGAGGAATGCGTGTAACTGCGAATAACGGTGAGGGATATAAGCAGCGGAAATGAATCTTTATCAGGATCCTCATTGGCGTCTTGTTATATCGTTTTGAATTCAGAGATCTCGACTAATGCGAAATGGCCCGGTCAAGCGCACACGGTAATGAATGAGGATCGCACGAGTTCTCGTGTATGCGAAATTCATTGGCTTACGAGAGTCATCCCATTTAAGGGGCATATCCGCCGGTCGTAGTACACGCGTATCTTCATTATTTAAGCTCGCATCCGCCGTGACTCGATCAGGTCAGGTCATTGACAACCGCTGAAATTGCCTTTGGGTTCATCCTGCGAACGCTCGTGAATAACGTACAGTAATAACGCTTTCACTTCAGAGCGTTGTGGTAGGCGGAGAGGGAGGGGGGCGGGTTAAATCAAATATTTTGCGTGGACTTTTAAGCGCGGCGATATTGGATGTATACTGCAAAAAAATTCTATTTACTCAGCTTCTATTGCTTTTAATGTAGAATAAAAATGATCGACGTGTGCCGCGACCATTAGAATTTAGATTATTGAAACTCGGGTAATGGTTTCTTGCCGCACTGCTGGAATTCTTGAATCCTCGTCGAAGTGTTTTTTGTACGCCGCAAACGCGATGGAGATTTGAATGTGCAATAGGGGAGCGCAAGGATTTTTCTGCTAATGTGTCGAACAAATGGCATTCGGCATGGTATTAAAGAGGGATCACGGCGTGTATGCGAAACTCATCGGCTTACGACTGAACTCCATTCGAAAAAGGAACGTCTGCGAGTCTGGTCACGTACGTTCCTCGACTACTCTCGCCACCACTCAGGACCCAAGCCGACCATAACCGCCCATTGACCGCCATCGACCATTCTTCGGTCGATCGTAATCGTAAATCATTACGGATCCGTGCTGGAAAATTGAGGCCGATATTAATTCGCCGGGAAACGTCCGATAAACCGTACCGCAACATTTTCGCGCAGCGAATTTCGTTGCGTATTCGATGTCGATACACAAGTCCTTTTAAATGTTTCATTTTATTCCCCAGTAAATTGTACGCGCTAAATAACCGGGGATAATGTGAAATTCGTTTATTACGAAGTCCGCATATCATTTACGCGCTCATATCGGATTGGACACAGTTAAGTCTCGTATTGACAGCTATAATTTCCAGACCACGATATTGCGCAAAACCTTCGGAAAAAATCTTCTGCCCCTCTCTCCCTCTGTTCGCCCGCCACTATTTCCGCGCCATAAATTAGGGCGCCGTTATTTCGCGATGGAAGACGGTTACGCATATGGTCAGGCACTTCGTCGCGAATTAATCAGAACGAATCGCCGGGCGTATATTTTTCTCCATTAAAAAAACGAGCCAGCGCCCGACCCGTGCGACGCGCGCGACCGATAGGCTCCCGACGGAAGTTAAGGGCGAAGAAAGAAGAGGGCAAATATTTTCAGCCCCTCTCGGCGTGCCGACGCATCGGGAGCATCAGGTACAGATGACCGTTTTGCAGGAGTACGTTCCTGGGTGCTGATTTATCGCTGCATCTGCCGAGTGCATTTACTCCCACGAAGGTCATTACGACGGACGATATCGAACTCCGACCGCGGCTACCGTTACCGGAGGACAGCGAGGGAAAGAGGGGTCGGCGAGTTTCGACGAGGGCGAGTAACGGAGACAGAGGAAGAGAAACGTTTCCATTAAATGCATCGTGGGGCAATTGAGTCACACAGACGTATGCACGCACACACGTCTGTAAGATCCATCGCGTGTATGGCGGGGGCGAGTTATGTCTTTCCCGTCGGTCCTCTCAAAGCGCCTCAAAAAGCATCGGGGATCGGGACACGGCTGCCTCTTGAATTTCACTCGAAAGCGTAACTTCTGAAGTGGATGGATTTATGTGTGCCCTCCTCGGTGGGCTCGTTTGTAATGACGCGCGATTGCTTTTAGATTGGGCCGAGTGCCACCGACTATTGCTACGGTTCTAATGATGTTAGATTTGCGTGGATAGGATGAAAGTGGGATGTGTAATTCGATTTAATGTTGCTGTTAGAGATAATGAAGTTGCGGATGGATAAGGGAAGATGAGGCGAGAAGAAGACTCTTTCCATAAACTCGTACTTATGTTACAGACTTTCCCTTCATCGTTCACGTTACTAAACGCATGACATAAATTATTCTAACCACTGGCAACGGTTGCCACTCAAACAGATCGTCTCGAATTTCGACGGCATCGCTTTCCTCTCTCTCTCTCTCTCTTTCTCTCGCTCTGTCTCTGTTTGGCAGAAGCCCTTGTCGAGTCTCGCTGCTATCGACAGTTTGTCGACGAAGAAAAAAATATCCACCATTTCACGCCTCTCTCGCTCCTCGTCTTTTTTCCCGCTCCGTCCCGTCTATCCCTCTCTCTCTCTCCTCCCGCGCACTTTCTCACTCACACACCTTCCCGCAGCCCACATACCGTCACATACCGCCACATCAAACGCAGGCAGACATCCGCGGCGTGTGGTTCGAACGAGTACGCTCCTGAATGTGATTTGTTGTCGCATTCTGCGAAGTGCATTTCCCACGCGAAGTTGGAGTGAGGAGAGAGTTGGTCGTTAACGTCGACAGTATCGTCTCGAGGCTGCACTCGGTGGTGGTTATACGGATGTGAGTCGTTGATAAATATGCGAGTATGTGTGCGTATATTCGCGCCATCCATACCATCCGCTTTAAGCTCGTGTTCGTCGTTTTCGTATACGAGCATACGTGCGTACATTGAGACGCTCTAATATACAGTATCGTACATGGCCGAAGAACGGGAGCGGAGGGGGTGGTGGGCCTGAGGAAGGCGCGATTCGTTTCCATTAGATGCACCCTGGGATGATCACCCCACGAGAATCGTCCGCCTAGTTTCGTATACGTGGCGAATTAAGTCGTTAATGCCAAGTGTCTCGGCGCCGGGCGTCGCAGGCACAACCCAGCCCGACCAAAATTTAGGAAATTACGAACTTTGGTTACGTACGGGAGCGTCGAGAGGGGTGGAAGAGGCGAGTACAGAGAGCGAGAGAGAGAGAGAGAGAGCAAGCGGTAGAGACTGCTTACATATTCCGCTAATAATTAGATCAGAGACTAAAGTTTGCCGTATGTGCGCTGTCTAACAATGCTGCGCCCTCTTCTTTTACCTATTGCACGCTATAAATATAGCCGCCGCTAATTGTATGCAGGGCGACAGTAAACGAACATCCTTTTGTAGTCGGGCCGAACGAAGATCACGATAAACTTTCGCAATATCGCTGTAGGGCGTTTACCGACCTTGTCGAGGCTTGCGCTCGGAAACAACCGGGCGATCAGCCGCCGACGCCTCCCGTTTCATCCCGCTTTGCCCCGAACGCACTTCCGCCTCGGGGCCCGACTCGTCTGCTTTGTGAATTTCTGACGACGAGTTGATGCTTTCGGGGATACAACGGCGGACAGCCATTGACACTTCCGCATAGTCACGCGCAAACTTGTCCACGTTCATTTTCGGCTCATATTAAAATGTGTCACACTTCAAACTAGAAAAGCTTCGATTCGTCGGATGTTTACAGGCCCGTGAAATTGTGCATCCGTTGCATTTGCTTTTCGCATTCGGAGATTTATATTCATTTTAATGTTAGCGCTTCGTGGCCTGGGTATCTATGTTTCATATTTAACAGTCGAAGCTGCTCTTCCAGGTTTGTTGTCTATATCCTATATTATTATACGACCGTCGTGTATTTTAGTAGAAATACAGTATGACTTAAAATATATGAAACTGTATATATACTGTCATAAAAAGAAGTGGGGTCGGTCAATTAAAAATAACCGAGATGTGGTCGGAAAATGGTGAAAAATGCCAAAGTTTTTACCCCCGACCTATACCATTCGATAGAGGCTAAATTGCGCGCGTTTCATCATATAAATATGGAAATGGGGACGTATAACAAAAAATTCCGCGCCTCTTAACAACATATATATTTGAAGCTGCTCCGGTTCGTGAACAGTTTTGACCAGCGCTGACCCGGTATTACATTGGAATGAAAGACCGTTAGAAAGGCAACAAAGGAGTATTAGCGCTGTTGTCCTGGCGGAAAACAAAATGGCCCGACGCTAAAGCCGTAAAGCATCGAACAAAGCGCCAACGAATTTTTGACATTCGACTAGTCGGATTCACAAAGAAAGTGGCACACGGTTGTCGGCGTCAATATCGCGAGATATCGAGCCACGCACCGGCAGAAGTCGCCCTTCGGCCGCCGTATATAGGTATATTTTTAAATGTATTTTTCATGCGGCCAATTTTGGCCCGTCGAAATTTGTAATTCCTTTGAGCCGCCCTCGCGTAGAAGCCTGGAGGCGGAAGGAACTATCCGGAACATTATCATTTATATGAAATCCTTTGCGCGTCCTTATGCATAGTCATTATCCCGACGTTTTTTCCTGCCGTGCCGGAGCTTCGGTCGCGGGAAAACAAGAGTAATTCAATACAAGCTTGGACGAGGGGTTGCGCGGGGGTTTGGCAAAAGGGGTAAGGGTTCGAGGGTGGGGTGAACACAGAGGGAGAGAGAGAAGGTGACAATCTTAATTAAAGCAACTTCACGGTAACCCCGCTCCTCTCGCGCTTTATTTGGCATTAATTCGAGCGAACTTGAATCGCACTTACCCTAGACGCTTTGCCCCACCACCGCTCCCGCGATCGCGCGAGCGATAATGAACGCGTCGCCTGTGTAAAAATTGTTTACTCGCGCGGAACGCGCGTACGAGATCCTGACAGCAGCTAATTTCACTTATCGTTGCAGTGACAATAATCGTCTGTCCCAGATTTTCAATATATAGACTGCGAATAAACAATCGCCGGCACGCGGATGCGAGATAATCCGAGAGAGCGATCGGACGTCGAGAACTGAAAGAATAATATCGCTCTCTGACATCGCTTACAAACGCTATCGGTTCGCGAGCCATTCTCCTGCGGACATGTTATTCATCGACAGATCATTTAGCCGACAAACGTTTTCATCAATAAACTGTCACGCGTATCGTTCCTTTGACGTACGCCCCCTCATTCCTCCTCCTCCACCGCTCGATCGTCGTATTCTGCGTCGCGAGGAAACGGAGTCGAGAAACAGGTTGGCGACAGCTTCGAGGATTCGCGTGCGACAGTAGGAGCGCGCGGCCCTTGATCGCCGCCATAAATCAAACACACCGGTGCGAGAGAAAAAGCTTGGCGAGAAAAAGGAAAAGTCGCGTCGGGGGAAGAACGCTGCGGGGATAAGGAGGGTGGGAGGTCTCTTAACAAAAAGTACTCCGCGATAGTTATAGCCGAAAGCGCGTAGTCGATTTACGCGCGGCTCTCTCTTTCTTTTTTTTTAGCCCGCCTCCGTGGCTGGCGCGACGCGAGAGACAAAGTGTCGCAGAGCGAAATCTGAATATCTCAAGGCGCATAACGTTATGCCCGCGATAACGTACGTGCGGGTGCGAAATGGGGTGGCTCGGGGGAAAGGGTAGGAGCGCGGGTTGACGGAGGGTAGGAAGCGAGGTCGGCCGAAGGGAATGGCAAGGGGGCATGCATACATGGCGAATGTGCGGCTCGCTTCATCATTCACGATCTCGTATATGTAAAGCACATGTACGGGCCGGGAACACTTACTCGGAATATCGTGTGTAACGGGCGAAACGGGCACCGCAGGAACGTATAAAGCCGTCGAGCGGCTGCACACGACGCGCACGATCGATGTGTGCGACGTTTCCGTATGTGCCAAAGCGCGAGGCAAGAACTAATTCCGCTATTGACGCCGCAAAGGCGTCGATCGTCTGCACCGAGCTAATGTAAGTTTCCTTTCAGTTTCCTATTTTTTACCTTTTTCTTGCTTTCTTGTTTCCTACATTTTCAGCGTCCCGTGCCTTCGATACTTACCTCTTGATGCGGCGCGATGGTGATGCAGGGGAAATTTGCGGATGCGAACGCTTCTTCTTGCGACCCTTTACGCTTTGTACTTTATGCCGGCGCGAACCTTTGGAGCGGGACGGCGAGAGGGTATAAGTATCTCTAGTAACGACGGAGTCGTTTTCACTAAAAAAAAAATTACCGCCGCCACGGCGACAGGAAGTTTTCACATTCTTCGCCGGCATTATTTACTTACGTACTTCCGAGCAGTCGCGGAGGGGGCTGTTTTACGCGTCTGTGAAAGTGGCTTCCTAATTCCCACGTGCGCCGGCTGGAGGTGCCTAATAATTCGGCAAGTGTCCGGCGACGGTGTCGGATTAAATTCGATCTTCCAGTGAGACTGGTCGGGAACGATGGAAATCACTTGGCCGTGATCATCGTCCCCTACGGGAGAGGGCAAATTTTAGAAGCGGAGGCCGTATTCCCACGCGATTTTCCTTTCGCATCGAAGCTTCGGAAACGATATAATAATACGCGCTCGTGGAACTGACGATAAACGAAACGAAACACGTCTTCCCACTCCAAATTTATTTCCGCCTCCGGGGCCGGGCGAATAATTTTCAGCAATAATACGCATTAAAATTAATCGCCGCGATCGGGGCGACCGCGACCGGCCGATTGAAATTGATTCCATTAAAATTATTGCCGGCGTTACATCTTTAATTCGTCGTATCGCGAATAACAAAGCGGATCATAAATATTAACGCGGTGGCGCGGCCGGCTCGTTCGGCCGAACCGGTGTGGGTGGGTTCGATTTTGACGGCCGAGGTAGAGGCGCGTTGTCGGCGAGCTCGAGAGGTATCGATCGATCGATGCAACCCGTCGCTTTATTCTCCTTCGCGAACCTCGGAATAACTTCGTGCCTCCTTCGCCCGCCTCTTTCTCATCCCGTCGCGAAGTCAAGGTCGCGGAGCCTCTTTACGAGCACCGCACCGTAGCGGGATATAATCAAGGATCGGCGTAAAATCAATTGGCAGCGACTATGCCTCCTTTCACGGGCGTCAGAGACGGCAAGCGGGGGCAGAATGAGAAGGCGGGGTGAGGAAAAAAATTATTCAAATCCTCGGCAGACGGGTCCTCCGGGGATGCAGAGCCACTTTATGTCGACGACGGTTCCTTTTTAAGGCAGTCGCGGCCTACGCCGCCACCCGCCTCCGCCCTGCCATTCGAATCCTCAAAAGCCAAGAGAAGTCAAAGGAGGAAAAGAGCCCCGGAAAGGGTGAAATAAAGATGAACGCGTAAAAGTAGGACGGGACGACAGGTAGGCCAGGTGGAAACGAAGGGATATAGATGAGATCTGTCGCGATTGGTGAACGCCCTGCGTGCCTCGAAAATAGCTCGAGACTTCGTTTTCGTCGGACGACATTCGGAGAGCGCCTGCGGGGAAAATCCTTGAATCCATTACGGCGGAAGACAAGCGTCGAGGGGCTTGATGGGGCTGAGGCGGCTGAGCGAATATATCACGCAGTCATGATGTTTTACGTCACGCGGCAACGGGACGCCGCAATTTGATTATGTGTGCCTGGCAACGTGAGACATCGCTGATAACGGCGGATAAAACCTCGTAAACTCGATGTCACGTGGATGAAGTAGGCGACGGGAGAGTCGAGTATACCCGACACGCTCGTTTTACGCAATTTCATTCGCTTTTTTATCGGCTGCGAGCTGCGAGTGAATATTTGAAAAATTATAACATTCGACTGATAGCGCGCGAGCGTTGTCGCCGTCGATGCGGTCGTCGATCAATTTCTAACGAGACGCAAACGACCGAAGCGCAGTAGATCGGGTGGAGAGCTTATTGAAAGAGTATACGCGCTTGGAATTTACGGAGTCTTTTTCACGGTTGCGACCAGTTACATTAATTATGTCGCATTAACGAAATCCCATTTTCTGTATAATCGATGCGCCGTTCACGCTCGATGACGCTTTACGCACTCGTCCGTGGGCCGGTAACAAAATTTCTCCCGTCCTTCGCTACCCCACCGTCCACCTACCCCTGCGTCATCGACTCGAGCGATTTCCGCAGTTTATTAGAAAGTCTGCGTCGGCCTGGATTAATAATTCGTCAATTTTAACGAAGCGTCCGCTTGTTTGCCCATCAATCTCAATTCGACTTTCACCCACTCGCCGAGAGCTGCCAATCATCATTACAACGGCGCGCTAATAATCGTCCCATGAAAATACAGAGCAGCTGGCGAGTAAAGCACGCGCCGTTATCTGATACCGCAAATGCACGCTTGCCTCTTGCTCTTCAAACGATATTTGAATTCTTTGCCAAAAGTGAGCTCATAAAACGGGCACGCCCCGTGAAAACGTGCCGATGGCAAATGTAAAACGGTCTTTGTAAAAGACGCATCCGGCGATATACGAGGACGGGCATAAATCGTGAAGATTGATGGAGCTTATTGGGACATCATGTGCGTCATTCCCGACAATGCCGAGTAATTTGTTAGCGGAATATTTCCAAGTTGTACGATGCCGTTGTCACGATATACGGGCGGCTGTGTTGGCGCATCGTGCACATACATACTGTATGTATGCACACGAAACGGTGGACGAGTGAGATATAAGTACGTATTTGCAGGTACGCGAGAACGTGTGAGAGGTCGGAAGCGGATATAGTAGAGCTCTGTGTTTGTCCTAGATACACAGGGCCGTGAAAAAAGGAGAATCAAGTAAACGTGGCACGGCTGGTCAGCCGTGGAATTACGGTACGTTTCACGTATAAGGTATAGTTATGGCGCAAACTGGCGATTTATCAACGAAGCGTTAAATCGGGAACAGAAACGTAGCGAATTCTCTCCCTCTTTCTCTCTCTCTCTCTCTCTCTCTCTCTCTCTCTCTCTTTCTTTCTCCTCTCACTCACCATGTCTGTGTGTCTTTTTCGTTCTCTTCTCTCTCCTCGTTTTTCGTCGCCCCTCTCCTCCGCCACCCGCCTCCTCCTACTATTCGAAAATTATACGTACGCGCCTGCGAATGAAATATCATGGTCGGGCAATGCACTCTCGGAAAGTGCCTGTGACAGTTTAGCGTGGGTAGTTTACCATCGTAATTAGACTTTATTGCACTCACGGTAAACTGAATTAATTGGAACGCCCGGTCGTTTTACACTCTGATTTTCGTGTGAGGTGCCGCGACAGACGTGGGCGCGAGTTTAAAAACGACGAAAGAGGAAGGCAACGTGACGGGTTTTTATTCGAGCGCCGCTGCGCCGGGGTGATCGATGCCCGCGGCAACTGCAATCTGTTTATCGCTCTTCGAGAGCACGAAAACGAATAAGGAGAGCGCAGACGTTTTTAGTAATTAGTACTGGACTTTATTCTTAATTGACAATATCCCTTCGAAGTGATAAATGAACGATTCGCCGTTTTCGATTTTTGTCGTGCTTTTTTTTTCATATTTTTTTTCCATTTTTTTTTTTCTCGTTTCGTTTCCTCGTCTTCGTCTTTACAAGTTAAAACACAATTCTATACTTACATATGTAAATGTAGCAACATTTAGATTAATACTACGCAGCGAGAGTTTATGATGCACATTAAAAGCGATTCGCAGGTTCTTCGCACGACTTCCTCGTCCTCCATCGGTATTCCACGAGATTCCTGTAGTAAATATTTGGCCGGCGGAATGTACTTTTCTCTCTTGCTATATACTCTTCTCTCACCTTACGCCCACGCGCGATATCTACGTGTTGCCGCTGGAATTTGCGAGACGCGGACTACGTGTAGCGTTCGACGATCTTTCCACGTGTTTTTGTTCGGTTCATTAGTTTTTCGTTCGCTGAGTCATTCGCTAATCACAAATTGCTGATACTGCTTAGTCGACGAATCGAATAGTAAAATACTTTCTCGTTTCGGTACACGCACACACAGTCATCCACGATATAAAAGGGGGATATTCTGTGAGAATCGAAAAAGTAAACTCGCTGACGCGTTAACGGTCAATGAACATTCGACACGTGCGGTGCGTGTCAATCTGGAAGAAAATTCGCGGGAGGGGGGGAGCGGATTTTCGCGCTTTTTTCCTTTCTTTCGCACATACTGCCACATCCTTCGCTGTCCAGGGATCGGTTATGTCGTACGGATCGACATTAATCTATCCCGCGGGGTTACACCATCGTGTATGTGTATACCTATATTATGTATATGTATATGCATTATGTATATATGTACAGGAACACAGTGAAATCTGCCGGCCACAAAAATCAACGTTCCCCAATCGATCAGGCCATAGCTAGAGATTCTCATTCAGCCCCTTAACAGTATTCAATAACAATAATAATAATAATAATGACAATAGTAATCGATCGGTATATCATTTATTTATATTATGTATATATGTATATCTATGCGACACGATCGTTTTTTGTGGCGAGCAGGCAGCAGAATATTAGCTACGTGCGCATGTAAACGCGGCGATTAATAAGTTAACGGAACGACGACAAGCGATGACGACCGCTGACAATCGTTGAATGAGGGATGAACGATTGTACGGAATGGAGTCTGCTCTTAGGTGCTAAGACTCTTCCTTTCCTGCTCTCTCTCTCTCTCTCTCTCTCTCTCTCTCTCTCTCTCTCTCTCTCTTTCGTCTCCTAAGTATTCGCGTCTCTTCGTCGACTAGATCCTGACGGACACTTGCCCGAAACATAAAAAGCACCCTGACTCGTCTAAGAATCTCTCGGCTCGCTTCGCTTACTCCGTTAGTGGTACTGGGTTAGTTTTATTATACTATGCGATAAACGGCTGTTAATACAACGTGGTTTCTCGATGGGTTCACCTACGACTGACTGTCCCGGGATTGAAGTACAGGCGATGTGGCGCACCCTCGTTTCTGCGGCAATCGTCGCTTGTAGAGAAAGGCGCTTCGTCTCCTTCTAACGCAGTGCTGCTCGTCGATGTACGTCGTCGGGATAATTTACTTAACGTTTACGGCGGGACATAACGAAATTCTTACACCGTTCGGTCCATAGTTCAGCGCGTGGCCTCGACAATTTACTCGCTAGCGTTGGAAAGTTTAACGCGTGTTTGATGTCGTTTCGTTGATATGATCAAAATTCCGCGGGAACATTTTTCGTTTTGCTTATTTCCGCATTTTCGTTCTCTGTCTTCTTCTCGTTTGCCTACGGACCGATCTGTGGACTGCGAATCTTACACGGTAAACGATCACCCCGATTGACACGGTGTGTTACAGAGAATCGAAAGGTTGAAATAAAAATTTGAAGTCGGTCTACGTCGGAAAATTATCATTGCTCGACAATTACGCAACTCGCATCGCGAAGGAAACGCAGAGACGACGCAACGGGAGTGACGCTAGTGATAATAATGCCACTACAAGGTAATAATAACGAACCACGACAATGGTAACAGTAATAGTAGCTGCAGTTTACACATCGCGGGCGACTGCGGCCGCAGAATTCCAATCGGCGCATCCTCTCCCTTCTTCTCATTTTTGGCACTTCATATACGACAAATTTATTTACACACACGCACATACACGCTCACACACACTCACACACTTTACCTCTAAATTCCCAATATCGAAGCGCCCCCGAAAGATGAGCGATCCGCGACCAATCATAAATAGTCGATCGATATGATCGCGATCGTTCCCACGCTCGCACACTTCTCACATATATCATATGTATATATATATATGTACTTTGTATAATATATATCGTCCGTAATGTATCATACAAATAACGGAAAACGAAATTTATACATTGAGCTATGTACATCTCTCTTTCATTCTCACTTACAGCGTATTGCGTATGCGGGCACGTTGGATTTTCGAGCGCGGAGAATCGTTTGCGGGGCCGGACGTTCGCGTTGAGAATGACGGGAGAGTCGTCGGATAGGCCGTCGGTCGCGATCCTCCTCGCGACATCTGCCGCGCGCTTAATATTAAAATTTTATAAACCCTTCTCACTTCTCTTGAGCACCGAAAGTGTGTGTGTGTTACTTTAATCGCATGCAATCCTTACGTAAACATTTGATATAATAATACATTAAAGTATAAGCAATAATACTTTCAACTTGTTTCACAACATGCTTTATTAGCCGGAGGCGTCCTGTCGCCAGCCCCCGTTCGACGTATTCTTCCTGTTTCCATGAAGCCCTGCTCCTCTGCCGTGGCTGCTTCTTCCCTCGAGTACCTTTGCCGCTCCTCAGCCAACCGCGTCGTTTATTTAACGAGCCCGACTGTTCGTCGGTCGGCGACGGGAGTTCAGAGAAATCCTGCCAGATCTCACCCGTCGACTCGCGATTCTTCGGCAAATCAAATTAATCCGCGCGAGAGAGTGGCGTATGTCTGGTCGACGTTGACCACCTACCTTTACCTCAATAATTTCTTAAGGATCTCGTTAGTTTCTTAGCGGATGTAGTTTCAGAACTGTGTGTCAGGGCCGAAGGTGGAGGAATTCTTGCAGGAAGCGGTATCGGTGATCACTTTTTACTCTTTCCCACTGTAATTTCGTCTTCGAAGCCGCCGGAGTAGTAGCGGGAAACGCTTAAGGAACTTTCGTGGCTTTAAGACTCCGCCGTTCGATCTGTCCTATACTATACTCGGCCCGACAGTCCCGTCTTTCATGAAGCTGCAACGGCGGAAACTCGAAACACTGCCGCATGATCGTTGCGGACCTTAAAGCTTCCGAAAGCTCTCCGGAGTCGGGCCGATAGCGTCGTGAAATAAATTCACCAAGTTGGTTATAAGGGGTGTGAGGGAGAGGAAAAGTTCGGTGTCGATCGGGAATGTCGATTCGCATCGATTGCCGGGGCGAGCTGACTGACGGCACGGCTCGCGAGCTCAGCATTGCACGAGTCGAATATTCGCGGAGCAAAGAAACGTTCAAAGATTAGACGTGGCAGACCGCGGCACGAATCAGCTTCTAACCAACCAGTGTCTTCTTCCAACAATTCAAACAAGAATTCTCGGTTGAATCAAGAGCGGCCGTTTTTCGACTACTGGACGTACGGATGGCACGAATTTTTCCGCTGCTTCGCGGCAGAGCTCGGGTCAAATAATAAGCGCAGTGAAATAGAACGTAACGCGGCAAACGATTTTCCTTTCGTCTGCCGTTCGGATTTCCAATCGCCCGGAGAAAGGGCGGGCGCACCCTTTTACGCGATCATTTTCCTTTTCCTTTACCTCCTCCTCGCCGGTAAGCTCTCGATCTAATATGGGTATCAAACGGATCGATCGGAAAGAGGTACCCCGGGCTTTGTCGTATCAATCAGGCAATTATGAAACGGCTTCGGGACGGGAAAGTAATTGACGCTTCGCACGTTCCCGAGGACAAAACTTTTCCGTCGCAGCCCGGGCTGCTAGTAGTGCGAGCTGGAAGTAGTGGAGACCGGCTCCGACACGAGGTCAGACAATGTTTGGTCTGTCACGGCCGGGAACCGGGAACCGTTTCCTCTTCTCGCCTGCGATCCTTGCTCATGACGTGGATCGCACGTCGTGCCATATCACGCGTTCGCGGCGCTCTTCTTTAAAACTTGCGGTCAGCGCAAGTTTCTCCGGGCAGATCGATCATATTTTTTTATTCACGACGTTTCATAGGGACAGCGCGTCAACTTTGCGAACTATGGCATCGATGTCGCAAAATTGCGTCGGATATAAAACAAGTGTCGTATGGTATAAAGTGTAACATCAACGTACTGCAGATCCGCTGTACAGAGTAAGGTACGCGCGGGGTTTGTGTGAAATGTGGAAGAATTGAAAGTCGGCGAGATTTGCAATCGGCAGTTTCGTGTTAGTCAAAGAACTCAATGGTGCGTGGACGATATAAGCGATCTGGGCAATTACGAGACAGGCGGTCTGACGGGGAAGAGACGACGAGTCGCTGGGACGCGGCGCGTATCGTAATTTGGGACAATACATGCCCGGCCGCAAACGGAGGGGGTGGTAAATCGGAGGTCGGACAATGTTTGGCCAGCGAAGTGGTACGGTTGGCGCGATAACCGGCAATACTTTCGCGGCCGTCACCCTATTATGAATGGGCCGTGTTAAACGAGGCGGGAAAAGCTCGCAAGTACATCGCAAAGTGATGATACAGACTGTGTATAACAGGATCGTGGTACGCCCTACCCTTCTCTCTCTCTCTCTCTTACTCTTTCTATCTCATTCTTCCCTCGTTTCGCGCTCCCTTCGTTCCTCTTTCAGCCGTACGTGAGGCTCTCTTACGTCATCCCGAAATACCGGCGCAGTAATTCCGAGCGCCCGTCGTATCGGCGAATGAATCTCGCACGGCTGACATTTTAAATAACCCGCAGAAAAGGGGAACGGCGCTTTTCAACGGCCGATTTCAGTGTGGAGCGGATCTTTGAGGGTAACGAGTGGGACGTCGGGCCTGGTCCTTTGATGTTGGCGCTTGCACGGCGCTCCGCAAGGGGATGGGGACTTCAAGTTAATTTCTAACATCGTTTGCGTATGACGAGGCGAGAGAATGAAAAAAGATTGCCGCGCAAAGCTTTCGCATTGTCACGGAGTCATAGAGGGACTCGAGACACAGCGCACGAGGCGCGCTACGATAATTCATTCTTGACCAACAAAAGGGGAGCGTTGTTCTGCGCGAAATCGAAGGACGGGACGATAAATTCTCCGTAACTTATAACTTATGAATCGACGGCGTCGGGATGTCGGGACATAAAGTACCTGCGCTGCGAAGGGAACGTTACCGTTACATCGTACGAGGGTGTCACTGCCGCAATTCCGCGTCGTCGTATCAATATGTACGATTCACGTTTCACGTTGCATCCGGAGGACGCTGCTACCCGATGCAACGTCTGCCCGGAATTAAGATTTAGGGGACGAGGAGGAGCGCACGGTGCGAGGGCGGGACGCGGAAAAACTTGCGGCTATAAAATGAATGGCTCCACCGCATGCCAAATATCGCGTTATCCTGCGTAACCGCGAGCGAGAAGTATCGTTCGCGAGCAATATTTAAACTCCGTACGCGCACTTCTTTTATCGTTGCAGGCGACAGGGAAAATTTGCTAAAAATTCGGAAGAGTTCAATTTTCGAAAACGGCGAACAAGCTCTCGATCCGCCGGGAATTAAAGGTACAAATTTTCACGCGACGAGAGAGGTTAAGCGGGAAGTGTATGTGTGTGTGTGCGCGCGAGACCGAAATGAGTTCATTCTCGAGGGGGGAGGTGGAGGGTCAATATTTTCGCGGTGGACGGTCGCTTACGAATGGATAGTGTTAAACGTGGCGGGGAAAGGTCGCGGCGGCGGTTGCAAAGTGAACGTACAGGCGGTGTATAATTGCACTCCGCCATACCCTTTCGTTTGCCCCTTTACCCCGCAGCCACCCTCTTTGCTTCTATAGACTGTCCTATTGTCCTACGTACAGCGAACGGCAGTGGCGCGCAGTTATGTCGTTCGAAAATACCGACGCGATAGTGCCGACCGGCTGTACCCGGTAAATGCATTTGGCGTCCCGACGTTTCGCGCAATTAAAGGTGAATTAACCATTGACATTGCCCGCTATCGACAGATCGAACCTGCGAAATGTTTTACTCGCCGCGACAAGATTGCGACAGTGGTGGAAAACGAACGTTTCGCGTGGCGGCCGATGGTCCGCGTCAACGATGTTCCGAATTTTCGATTCAGACAGACAGACCGCCCGATGCAGCCCTCTCGCGTCGATCCACCGGCGCTGGTCGATTAAAAAAGTTTATGCAAACTGGAAAAGTCGCTTTCGCATAGGTATAGCCTAGGTCTACACATTGAAAAGCTTCGCAGCTTAGAAGTTTATCAAAAATCTTATCGTAACGTACATTATCACGGACTGCGTACCGGCAATCGGTGCGAGCGTGGAACGCGGAAAAGAAGCGCGACTTTCGACGTGAGAGGATAGTTATCGCGATGTGGTAGAGGATAAACGTAAAGGATCCTCCCTCACAGAAGATATTGAATCGGTTCGCGCGGGCCAGTATATCCGCGCGGGAAATGGTCCCTCTATGAATGGACAGTGTTCAACGCGGCGGGAAAATGTCCGCAAAGTACGTCCAAAGTGATGATACAGGCCGCGCATAATGGCGCCCGTGCCCACCCTCGTTCCACGATGCCGCCCACGCTATCCCATAAACGCGGCACATTAGTCTGGCGAGTCTCTTAGCCCGAACTCATCCGTTCGCCTCGGAGAGTTCGCTTAAAGCTGAGCGATTCGAGAGACCAGTGCGGCGAACGGTCGTGAGCGCCAGCAATCGCGTGCATAGTTCTCGCATAAAGCGAGTTTCCATCCATATCGTTCTCATAATCGATTCATAAGATTTCAAACGACGACTCATTCCCGGAGAGCTCTGCACGTTTAATACGACTATTTATTCATGACGAACGATCGAAATAATTTTCCCTTCGACTCATTCCGATTCGGTCCGACCCGACCGACTGCACTTTAATGCGCGTCAATCGTGCGTGGCGGCTTAATCGCGAAAGAATGTCTCGGCTTATGGAGTGAGCGGTCGCGAGGGAATGATAACGAGGGCATACGAAATGAAACTATAAATGGCCATGGCGCGGCGAGGAAGGCAATCATTTTCCCGCACCACCGCTGTCGCGGCGGTCGCTTTTATGAATGGACACCATCGAACGAGCGCAGCAAGTAGATCGGCAATCGACGATGCAAATCGCGTGAAACTCAGACTAATTTCAGCATTCTGAGACAGATATCGTTACGAGAAATTCTTAATCTTGCCGCATGTCGAAGAAGGTGTGCGCGGATATTCCTTCAATTCAGACGATGATGGATAGAGAGAGTGTATGAGGGATAGAGAGAGGGGGTGGCAAAGATGCGTAAAGTGCTTATTACGCGAAACGACGCTAAGAGGGGTGCACTTCGTGTAACAGATTGAATTCATTCGACGGCCATACTTCCACGCTCGGCCTCTGCAAGCCCATGAATGAGCCGTGTTTAACGAGGCCGGATAAGCTTGCAAGTACATCGTAAAGAGACGATGTTACGCTATCTTGCGTCCCTTGGTCGTTTCTCACTTCCACGACGATCCCGCACGTTTACAGGCTCAAAAATTGCCGCGTGAGTTATGAGAATTACTGAAACGTGGGTCGGTGCAGGAATTAATTAAGAACGTGGCGTAAAACGAAGATCGATCGGCAAACAGTTCCCTCTCTCTCTCTCTCTCTCTCTCTCTCTTTCTCTCTCTCTCTCTCTTGTTTGACGTCAACAAATATCAAATTATTTTCCGAATCTTCTATCGAACCGAGAACCTCCCGGTGATATGAAATTCGATTTAAAACGAGACGAGGGTACTTGTAATTTTTTGCGAGACATTATTTTATCAGCTAGCCGAGAACGTTAACTTCCCGCTATAAAACTTTTCCCTCGACGCGTTAGAATGCCCGGAACAATTTGCGCCACCGTCCGCGATAGCTCGCAAATAGACGGAGTCTTTCCCTTACATTCCAGCCGAAAGGAAGTCCTTCTCTCTCTCTCTCTCTCTCCCTTTCTCCCAACAATTTCTCGAAAAAGCGTGCGCACAATGTCCGACTTCAAGTGCATCAGCACTGTCCCGCTTTGAGGTCTTTCCTTTTGAAATCGTATCGCCGTGTATTCGGACTCTGCAAACGCTGGCCCTCTCTACGTAAAAGTCTACAGTGTACACGGCAGGTCGTGAAAATGATACAGAAACGGAAGCGCGAAATACACGGATCATAGCGCAACAATCCGCACACGGGCTTTACAGACATGAAAATTTGATGTTGTTAATCGGCATTTTTAGAGGACCATAAATATTTCCACTGAGTCGTAACAACGATTACAGCTGGAACCGGCAGCGTCGGCAGTGAGCGTCGTTCGAAATTCGCGATCGAACCGTACTGGCAACACCGCCAATCGATAATTCCCTTTCTAAATGTTTAACCACCGGCGCTGAAATGATCGATCCACCCTCCCTGCCGTCCCGACAATTTTCGCCCTCCGTCTCCGGGCAATTTGGAAACGTGCCTATTCGCGTTACACGCGCGACAGTACGACGCGGCTGGGTGTAAAACATTGCGCCGCGCGCGGAACTGTTTGCATCCGGCGGAGGTCGGTGCACGCAAAATTATTTGTCCGTCGACCGGGGAAAAAAGTTGCTTAACACCTGGGCAAGCGAGCGTGCAGTTCGCACCGGTGGCGGCGGCAGAAACGAGGCCGAGAACGAGGCCATTTTTGTCCGCGGTTTCCTCGGAAGCGGTAATGCGAGCGGCCCGAGCCACGTGCAATGACTGTGCGGGAGTCGGCCGATTGACTTTTGCCCCGCTGAAAAAAGAGAAATCGATGCCGCGACTTTTCTGAAAATTACCGCACGAATCCATGGACTTTACTGCCTTGGACGATCCGAGGGTGAGGCTAGGAGAGGAGGGGGAGGGGAGAGGAGAGGGGCGTGTGGGAGTACCTTGAGGGAGCGCCTTTTTATTGTTGCAATAATGAATACGGACATAAATTCCCGTGGGACGGAGGGTGTATCAGGGTTTACTTTCGGGTTTAATACTTAACAGCCTCGTAAAACGTTCCTCGCTATAAATTCGAGCGGGTTCTCATCCGCAATGCGAATATAAACAAAAAGCGAGGAGTCCCGGCTCCGGCTCGTGCGCCTCCACGTTTTTCGATGCGAAAAAAAGTTGCCGATCCACCTACTACCCATCTGATTCCGCAATTACGCCCCCGTCGACCGCCGTCATATACAGGTATAGCGAGCCGGGAACGAGTCTTGAAAAAGTAAAACGTAATTCCATATCGCGGAGAAATGTGGCCTGTGGTCGAGGGACGTTACAATTTTTGACAAAAAAAAAATGATAGAGAGAGAGAAAGAGAGGGTAGGAAACACGAGCACGAGTATCTTTTGATACCGTGTAGCCGTGTGTTGCGATCGAAAAATGCCGAATCGATTACATCGGTCGGCGGGAATGAATTTTTTTCGATGCATTTCTTCATAATATCCGAAAATACTCGGTAGTCTATCTGCCGGTCAATCAATCAAAACGATCAAATACCGGGGGTAAAATGCTCGGTACAAAGTTTAGTTACAGGGAAATCTTTTTCATTCCATTTCCACGCATGCACTCGTATGGAATAAAAAAAAAGAAAAAAAAAATTCTAAAAGTTACCCATCGAGCCAGATCCTTTTGATGTCAAAAAATTGTTGCGTCGCGGCGGGAGTCATCCAATATATCGCGAGTAACAACTAAATTTTCAGAACACCGCCTATTGGGGCTTTCAGACTTTCAGGCTTAACCCGGATCCATGTTTGATGTATAAATATTTCTAGTATTCATTCACGTTCCACTGTCTAGAACGATCGCAGACGCATCAACACATAGTGTCGCGTCATCATCAATCAAATGGAGCCTTGTCGTCACAAAAATACAGTAGTAAACAGTACGAACGATCAGGCATCAGTGGCGAGTTCGACAGAATCACAAAGGCGCTTGAAGTGTTCAAATGTACAGATCCTCCCGATACGGTCAGAAAATCCTTAATTCCCGAATCTGTCGACTGGTCGACAAACGTTCGCTTTACCGACTGCGTCAAAGGACGGGGAGACAAAAACAAAACAAAGACTGCCCTTTCCCGCGATAGTCCTGTGAGCGAAAATTTAGTGCACTCCACTCAAGCGTGACAGCCATTCGCATCGTGACTCGCGTGTACCCGCCGTCACACATTCTGTTAATCGTGGCGGTAAGGAGTATTTATTCGGCGTGCCGAAAAGCGGCTCGGCGAAATCGACATCGCGACCTGCTGCCACGGTCTCGCCACTGACTCGTCGTCTCTCGACCGCGACATTTTCTGCTTATTAATCGTAATGCGCGTCATACGCAACTCGCCCGATGTATCCCTTGATGTGTGTGTGTGTGTGCGTGTGTGATAACGTGTGTGGTATGTACGTACACGCTCGATAACGCACGTGTACATAGGTGACGCTACACAGGATGGTCCACCTAACTGGAACAACCTGACCTGCATAGATTTTGCTGGCAGCGAAAGTTGGAGAACTTGACACCAATTTGCATTAGTTCTGGGATTGGAAAATTTGAATTTATCGAAAAGCTCGTCTGCGGATCGTACTAATTATCGCGTTGAAATTACTTCTGTCCGTGCGGTTCGCTACGGAAAACAGTAGACGGTCCTGAGGAAAATTGAAAGACTGAATAATTAGAGACGCGTAAAGAGATGACGGGAAATTTGATAAATGCAGCCTGTTCCTTTCGACTAATGCAATTTCGTTCGAACCGATCGTCCACCCCGTATTATACCCTCGTACGCAGATATGTACATACGCTAACCCCGACACTTTTGATAGCGTCCGCCATGTACACGCATGTATATCGCGCGTTATAGGTACATATAAACCGCGTGAGTTCACGAAATACGCACATAGGCGAAATTGGCATGCACGTCGGTTGTTCGCGCGTGGGTGTCCCGGGTATGTGTGCGGGAATGTGCGCGCGGCTGTTCGTCCATGTGCGTGCGCCGCGCCGGTGTGCATGTAACGACGTCACAGAGCAGTATCTCTGTTACGCCTGGGTTGTCGTGGACTGTGGCCGCTCACGCATCGCTTAACATAATCCCCCATCCGACCAGGACTACATAGATTACGGAATGATACCTCCGAAACGCGTACAATTATATTGGCGTGAGATATTTCGCCCCGAGGTACCACTGCGCCGTTCCGTTTCACGAGGTTCGAATACATCCCCTTTATCGAGCCATCGCGGATCCACGCGTCAAGGGATGACTGTTAAAAACAAGAATCGTCAAACGTTGCTGCGCTTAGAGTCTGCTTCCAAATTACCGATTTCTCGCACTTTACGTTCTATTAAGTATTTTGGTCTTGGGACTCTTCGGAGGTTACGAGAGCGTGGATTGATTTTTAGTTGGGAGGTGGTGTCGTAAAGGACACACTAGTAAATTTCGTTCCACGACGATTAGCATCGTCCCCGCCCTGATCCCGCTGCGACGTGAATCACAAAGTTCCCGCGGTGCTCGCGAAATTGTCCCGGAATATTTCGACTCGCTTCTTTGTTTCCCGCGACGATAACTGCGACGACCCGGCGAAGTAGTTGCGCATTTTCACGTGCCAGGCGCGCGCGGTCGCTTTTTGGCCCGACCCGCGGGCGAGCTGGAACTTTTCAATCTCGCGCGGGACAAGTTTTCATCGACGATCGGTCGACAGCGGCAAGGTGAGATGTAAGGCGGCAGAGTGGGAGGGTGTAAGAGGCGGGGTGGAGACTTTCCGACCGAGTGATACTTTATCGAAGCCCTTTCCGCGATCGAAACTTTTCATACCGGCTTCCCTGAGCCACGTCGCGCGACTGGCTCAGACCCGGAAGCAGACGGCAAATGGTTTGAGGCCGGCTCGTCGGAAGAATTTCGCGCTGTGTGTCGGATTAAAGGGCCACGCCGCGCACACAGGCAGCCTGAAGTGGGACATTTGATAAAAGCCTCTCTTGCCGGGGCTTCCAGTTGAACAATCGGCGCCGCAGGACCTACGAGCGCGCACCGCGTAATTAAATATCATTTGGCAGGCCGGCAATTTAATTCGACCGAAATTCGCTCGTCCGCGAAATCGTTTATGACATTTCTTAAATGCACGATCGTTTCATTGAGCTAATGCTTCGAATTCTGCACTATGCATCCACCGATGGCTTCCGGAGCGTTCAAGATTTGATCGAGTCTGTTGAAAAACGGTATCGAATTGTTATACTTTGCTCGCCCTGGTGATGTGATACAATAGAGTTTTCGTGATTTTCTAACATGTAGCCGTGACCGAACTCGTGAACTCGGGACAGAAATCTGTACTGGGAACGCGTCACCAGATTGGACCTTCGTCCCGATCGACTCGAGAAATGTTAAAAGTTCCGAGCACGCGGGCGATGCTCGCCTTCCCAGGAGGCAACTTCCTTTTTCTTCGAGTTTCTGATACGGCCCTGGCTAGCCTCGCGATCTCGCGAAGGCGCGAGTCGGGTCCCCGCCATTTTTCACGTGCCGAAGCATTAATCAAATTCCACCCCATCTTCCGCTCCTCTTCTCCGGAGAGCCGACTCTCTCCACCCCCTCAGATACTTTCTCATTCAACGTGTACACGAGGAGGCCTCGAGGCGCCATTGCAATTCCGCGAGAAGGAGAAGGCCGCTGAAGTGGAGGAACGAGGAGGGGCAAGGCATTGCTTTATACGCGAGTCAACATCTTGTGCACGCACCGAGATACGTTCCAATCTTCGCGCCGGCTATTTAGATTTTTCTCGCGGAAATTTATTGCCCGCCCAACACGCAACAGGATCGATTCTTACTTTCGCCTGTTTTCGTCCCCTATCTATGCTTCACAGTGGCAAGGATACACGAGGGAATGGAACTCGCTCGTTCGAATTGAGACTGCGAGGCCTAGGGCCTAGCGCGTTCGCGATTGATCAAAGACCGTAAATCAGGAAGAACGATACATTTTCACGAATCGATATACACTTTTTGCGATGCCTAGATAGTTAGAATTGCCTTGAATTTCTGTCGCGATCCGAAACTAGATCATCCTAAAAGTTCGGACAGAGTTAAAGGCGAGGGAAGAAATATAGTGTTTGCGATAAGGATGAATTAGAAGAGATAGAGGAAGATGCATCTTTGCAGTCGATTATCGTTTCACGGCAATTAAACAGCGCGTCGCTGGCCGTAAATAACAGCGATCCGGCGATAAGGGAATCGATACACGTACCGAGAGGAACGTATTAACCGAGATCCAATTTAAAAACGAATTAATATTTCGATTTCGTCTAATAAACCAATTACGCTTATTTGATTAACGGCATCCATCCACTAGGTGGCCCTTTCCGTTTATCCTATTATATTAACATTTTCTCCTTGACCATAGAAAACGTCGCTTCATACTCAACACTCTTCCTCGCCGCACTCCACTTTGAGAAAAGTGCGTTTCTTCGTTCAGTCTCCGATCGAACGGCGGCAAGTGAGTCGGGGCAAAGGTACTCGAAATCCATCCGCGGGGGCGGAGAACGGGAGTGGCGTCGCCATGTTCGCTCGTCGACGAAACTTCCTGGACGAAAGCTGAGTTCCGGTCGCGATTTAGGTCGTGGCGCCTTCACCATGACGCGCCTTCCATGGCCTTTCGCCGGATTCTTCGACGGAAAAACCGAGAGTGAGGGAGCCTGAGGGAGGGTGGTGGAGCGATGGAGGCATGTGGGTGTGGGTAGAGATAGGGATAGATAGAGATTGAAAGACACCTTAATTCGCCGTCTGCGGAACGTACGGCGGCATGTAGGGCCCGGTCAGGATGTACTGCACCGCGACCACCATCAGCTGTGGCGCGCTCCATCTGATGATGTATGCGCTTCCTGGAACAGAAATGCATTTCGCGTGTTACACGTTGCAACGCCTCTTATGCGAACCGCGCTTGGGTACAGGGTGCTCGAGAAGTTCGGACGGAGAGGCGTGTTCAACTAAATATGAAAGATTGCGCCGCTTTGCTGTCCACGTGACGCATCGCTTTCTACATTCGAGACTTACTTAATCGCTTGTATCTCCGTACACAGGAGCAGCGGTAGCATTTGCTTTCGGGCGTAGTACCGAATTAGAGAGAGAGAGAGATAGAGAACGATATTGATCGTCGGCAGGACACGATCATTGAGCGTTCGTTAGCCAATTCACCGTCAAAGTCAATTATCCCGATAATCGAGTCCCCGACTTAATTCGCGCAAAGCGCAACTCTGCTCGGTACACAATTCCGCCACGCTGTTCGCGTTCCGTCACTCTTTCTCCTCCCTGCCTCCCCTTTTCTCCCCGCCGCTGTTTCGAACTTTTCGAGCACCCTGTGTACACGACAGATCTCTCCGCGCTCACGCACACCTCCGCGCCCTTACGGGAAGCGTCCATGTGCGTAGGCATGCCGGTAGAATGTATGCAGCTGGAGTCCGGAGTCCGGAGCGGGGGTACGGGGAACGCGGGGCCGATGGTTGGCAGGGAAAACTCGGATAAGCGGGATGAGAGTTTCCACTGGAACTTTCGTCCAAAATCCCTCGGGTGTGCCTCGAGTGCCATCCCTGATCCTGACCCCAACCTGGGCAGCCGAGAATCGGAGAGGCAGCGCAAGAGAGAAAGGGAGAGACACAAAGAGAGGATCCGACAAAAAGAGAGCAGAAGGTTGAAGCGAGAGGGACAGCGAAAAGAGAGATCGGGAGAAAGAACCGCAGAGAGATATGCAGAGAGAAATCTTTGGTCCCCACCAATGGACGCTCGTGCAAACTCCGGCGATGCATCGACGAAAAATTGCGCAATATCTGCGGCACAGGGCCGATGAAATTTATTTTCACCCTCGGCGCTGCAATCCCGGCCCAGCCAGTTCTTCCGGCAGTTGGGAGTCGGGATTCAACCACTACCACCGAATCGTCGTGGTCCCACCCCCACCGCGAGAACATCGTTCATAATCTTTGTGCCGTCGCGGCCCTTTTTATTCGTTTTCGATAACGACACGACGGAAAAGCGTTCGTTGCCTGGGCGACTTCGTGTTGTGCGGCGTCTGCCGTTCGGGCTATCTGCACTCGGTTATGCGCCATAGTTACATTGCAGTATATGCATAGAAGAGCGTCGCGTTACGTCGACAGTCCGTTTGGCCACTAACGGTAAGGGCTCATTTACATTTCTGCACGCTCGTAACATCAAATTTCACGGGCACGTTAGAAGTTCGGATTATTTTGTCGCGCCGGAGCGCGATACGAGCGGCTACGAGGTCGGTTCTGTGTCGTCGTAATTTCGTCTCGCGCGACAGAAACGACGGCAATGTTTCCGGAAAGATTTCCCGATGTACCCACGGCCTACAGTCAACTTCATTAACGCCGCCGCGCGCCGCCGCCGACGACGCCGGCTGGATTTTCCTTGAACGTCGCTCGGCACAAAATAATCTTCCCTCCGCTTTGACCGACGCAGCCTGGTTAGACGTCGGAGCGTCAAACTAAACGAGAAACAAGAAGCCACTCTCAAATATCGGCCGCGTCGATGTTTGCCAAGGAGAAACTCGTGCGGGCGAAAAGCGTTTCGACTTTGAAAGTTTAAAAAATCCCGACGTCTCGCGCGCCGCGCGAAATCAGACTAACGGCTGTCTCTGTCGGCGGTGCCGCGCGCGCTTTTCTCTTTATTTTCGATTACCTTCTTTTCCTCGCCGGCGAGAGATGCGCGCGGCACGTGTATGTGTGTGTGGGTGTACGTATGCATGTGCAGGCGGAAACGGGCACAGGGAGAGAGAGAGAGGGTTCGTCTGAAACACGTATACAAACAGAAATCCGGAAGACTTGCTGTCAGGCTGACAGGTAATCCAACGCGCGCTGCAGCAGGCGGCTTCCCCTGGTAACTTTGATTTCGCGACCCTTCGACGAAACGTCCGCGGTTCACGGCAAGTTTCCAGGCAATGCCATGCCAAGGCGAACACGTCGCCCGTCGCTTTGTTCGCTTTTTAAACCTTGTCGCTTTCTTCGTTTTTTTCTTCCGAACAATAACAGCGAAGTACCGAGTCAGATTACATCGAAAGATTCAGCGAAGTAAGAATACATACAGAATCGCTAAACGATACACTAATTGATAGTTCAATGGTTCGTGTCTACAAAAGGTCTCGAGATTTTCTTGAGTTTTCGATGGTCGCGTGTCGCGTATATGTACATTAGACCGTTGTGCGTGGCACTTTAATATGTGGATCATTTTCCAGGAAGCACTCTTTGTACCCGAACGACTTCGTTGCGCACGACAAAGCTACGGCACGAGTCTTCGTGAAAAATGGTTCACGGTAAATCAGCGGAAGGCGACCGGAAAGTCAATTATCCGGCAAAAATTCGCCACGGTCACGCAACGGGAACGCGCGCGCGGCCAATTACGAGCATGAAACGCGATGCCTGAGAACGTCAAAATAAAATCGTCCTGGTCGACACATAATTTATGTACATTCAAACTGAAAGTTATACTCGACGGAACTTCGAGTCAAGTAATCGATCGTCCGGAACGTCCGACCTGGCGTATTCTACCGCTCATCCTGAACTTCCGCTGGCAGACATAAATTCGTGATAATGGCACGGTATGTACTGCGCCGAAGAAATGAGTTTCGATTAATCGCGGGCGAGAAAATTGACGTGAACCGTCGCGAAGGAATCCGCGCCAAAGTGTCGTGATGTGAGAAGCGTTGAGCTCGATTCCGTGCGGCAGGATTTCCGTTCGATGCGGCAGTAGATTTTATATAGCACATTCTGCTAATCAGCCCTATCGATGCACATGTATCGAGCAGCAAGCATTGTGGGCGGCAAAGTCGCATTCCGTTCGTCGTACGAATCGTACAGAGTGCATGAGGGAAAATATATTGGCCGTTTCGGAATGGTTAGAAGGGGCTGAAAGGGGCTGGAAGAGGGTAGAAGGGACGTGGCCTGCAGGCTTTCCTATCGTTGGACGAAGTGCGGGGGACATAACGGATTACTCCCTATCACGTCCAATATGTCAAGCTGCATCGGACGACGAGGAGTCAGGCATTATATTGCAAAATAAAATGGCCACGGCGCGTTCGTGCACGCCCTCTGTCCGCGTGAAATATCGCTCCGGGGGCTATGGCGGTTGCCGGGGCGGTGATATAGGTATTATTGGCACTCTCGTCGAAGAATTATGTATTTTTCATATTGCACACGTCCGCCGTGCCGGCGCCGAATGCAAAATAAGGAGTGCGCGCGTTTACCGAAACTCGCTGCTAGACGCGAGCGTTCCGCTCGATTTAGCTCCGTTAAGTGGTCACGCGAAATTTGGCCGAACTTGGACACATTTTGTAGCCAGTTGCCCTCGTCCTTCTCTGACCGTACTGTCACCGAGGTCCTGTGCCTGAGGAAACGTCTGCGGAATTGTTCCATTCGATTTTCAGCAGTTGGATTTATATAAGAATCGGCAGAGAGGTTGATCGTATCGCTGGATTATTGATGTCGCTCGTGATGCTCGCAATCCGGTAATATCAGGTGGTCATAATACCGGCATTGGCTTTCCAAAATTATACTTGACGGTGTCCGAATGCATATTACGGGCGAATCCAATGACGCGTTAATAAAGTAGTAGCCAAAGCGACGGGATGCGACCTTATTGCTTTGAAGCGCAGGATGCCGAGCGGCCATAATCGCATAAACAATGATAGCTCTAGCATAGTGATCACTCTATTGCCGACTATTTGCATTACGAGTTGCGCGTTGTTCATGAGCCTTGATGAAGTACGGTGGCCCTGATTATTAACTCTCTAGACAACCGAGGGACGCACTAATAACGTTGGCGCATAATCAGTAAATCGCATGCCCGAGATCAGAGTACCAAACAATATTGCTGAAACCGGCAGCATTCGACATTTCATACAATGATGCGTCCAAGCTTGAGCTTATGCACTTTGAATGGATTTTAATACTATGTCATCGATGGTGGGTCGGAATTTTAATATGAGTTTTCCTGTATCCCTATTGGCAATTTCTGCTCTTACTTCACCGGACGTTCAACTTAATGTCTCTCAGACTTTTTGTCGACCGCAACACATCATTTTCACGCCGTACTCACGTTCTTCGATAGATCTCTCCAATTAAGATGTCATGTCGATTGAAGTCTGACCGTCTCTTAATATTCTCGGCAAAAATAAAGTTCATCGACATTCGAGTCTCGAGCGACGAGTCCGATCGACGACACGGCGTTGAATGCAAACTGGAAATACAACGTTGACCCGACCGACGTCATAACGGCCTTGTCGATATATTTCCGACGACAATTTGGACGTTGCACGCGCAAACCGCACACATTACTCGGGTCAACAGAAATACGTATGACACACTGGTATCGATTAATTTACGTGTATGAGCCGTCAGATTGACATATCTGCAGAGGTGACTATCGAGTCCTCGAATGTTGGATGCACGCGATTATATCGAAATGTCAGGGACGAGTTAAGTTTGTGACTCGATGCTTCAATCGCGGCGGTTAATACGGTCTGCGGACAAAAATTAGTTCCGTTGTCAGTTGTTCGACGAACGGTGGGAGCGGAACGATCGGTTACGGTTCAATGTCCGGTTTCACTTGGGGCGACTACGTCAGTTTCAATGAAACCCGTGACGCGCGTCTTTGCTCGTATCAAACTTTCTTCCTGCCTTTCAACAATTTTAATTCTATTTACCGGCAGACGGGATAGATAACTCAAAACGTACAGACCCCTTTCCTAGGCTCCCCTGAAGCCGGACGGCTAATTCAATAGCGATTTTTTCGATTCCACTCGAAACGACACCCGTAATCGAACGATTCACTTGGTCACGATTTCCAATTTCCTCCCGGGCGTAGTGTCGTGCTCGTGTCTATCATTGAAAGGGTGTAATGTTCGAAGGCGCGATGGGTCGGCGGAGTCGGCGTTACACCGTCAGAAACACTTTTGCTCGACGGCATTATCGTGGCGGATAAAAGTTACAGTGGTTATTACGTGAGAATTTTATTCTCGGCCGGTTGCGCGCGAGAGCGTTGGCTACAACTTCTACCGTTTCCTCGATAATGCTCGCTCTCTTTCTCTCTCTCTCGCCCCTGCCTCGCGGTCCCGCATCGTTATCCCGGGGGTTGCCGCACGGGGGTGGTATACTACACGGCCACCGCTTCCAATCTATTTTTCTCGGTTCAGGCGTTAAGCCCGTCAGCTTTAAGAGACGCGGCCGGGCCAGTTATAACGTTCGACGAGCGAGGAAATGAGGTCGAAGGGAATAAGAAGGTTATCGAGTTATCGGTGTGTACCGTGTAATCGAGATGAGGGGTGGGCCACCGATGCCACTCGTGCGGCACGTGTAATTTACGATATCCGGCCGGTTCGCAAGTGCCATTATTACGTCAGGCGGCTGGGAAAAAAATCATTTGCGCTCCGAACCATTTATCTTCACCGACTGCCATGAGCGTCGCTCTTTCCCATCGTGCTTCACGCGGACGCACGTTTACTTAGAGTGCGAGAGAGAGAGTTCGGCCGACTGCACCTTGCAACGCCGCGACGCACGTTTAACACGATCCCCGTTTACGACGGATGCAACGCGTTGCGCGGAAGTCGAGCATTTAAGAAGTTGCGTTGCGCGGAAATAATCACGACGCTGCATCGCGACTCACGTTGTTCGCGTCTTTTTAAAAATGCCGGAGCTCGGAAGTCGGCGCAGGAGGAAAATTGCGCGATTATTGCGAGCGCCAGTGCGCCTTTCTACGCTTCCCCATCGGCAAGCTGTCTCTGCTTCGCGAGACGGATTCGACGAACTGCGTTCAACGAGAATAGTTTTGCTTATTAAAGCCGATTGGCTTTTCCGACGAACGAAAACACGGGTCGACGTGAGGTCGGACGTTTGAGCGTTAAGCGCTACGCCGGTTGAGCATCCTAACTATTTCGACGAAAAATCGTCCAAAGTTCGTGCGTCGACGTTAACGTACGAAGTTAACGGATGGTCTTGAAGTTAATGGATACTGCCGGGTACACGCTTATAATTCCTCTTATATCATCCGTCATTTCTGATAAGTTCGCCGGCCCCCGGGGCCGTGGCTGTCGGTGCGCGCGCGCGCGCAAACATTGACAATCAAAGTCGGCGGAATTCATTCAAAATCCTAGACGCCACCGGTTAAAGATCCTTAATCGAAATTCTTAGTCCGGGAGTTTGCCACCTCGAAGCATTCAATCTTCGCGCCCAGAGTGCGCGCGGAAGACGTGCCTTCCTCCCATCAGTCTCATTATTAAGATCGTAATTAAGTCCTCAACTTTCGGATCCGCCTTCGATCCTAGTCATTAGAATCGTTTCTTCTCTCCTGCCGTCGTCGGCCCGTCTCGGCACGACGCTCGTCGCGCTCGGAATCAAGATGTATTTTCAGGAGTGCCACCTCCTGCCCTTTCACCTTTCCTCGCGAGTCTTTCCTTCGTCTCTTCCCTTTCGGCCGAGATCCCCCAAAGGTGTCTTTAGTCTTTTCCCTCGGAAAAGAGCGCCGGGCTGGATCTAAGCTACGCTCGCCTACCTCACGTATCACCCACGCATTCATTTATCAACCCCACCTCCGTGCTCTTGCAACCGCTCCATCTTTCTCCCTCGCCCTTCTTCTCCTTCCTTCCTTACGCGCTGTATATACGTCAGAGGCTAAACACGGCATTTGTATCTTGGCTGGTTTAGCCCATCGTCTCGTACCCATACCTATGCACGTCTCGCGCCGTCCGTGTGTTCGGACGACGTACGTGGGTCCGTATACACTCTCGCGGGTACGTGTACAGAAGGAGAGTGGAGGCCACTTGCGTCTTGGGAAATCGAGGAGAAGAAAGGCGAGGGTCCCCCACTGACCCTTTCTTAGCCAAGCGAGATTACCTAAAAAGAGAGACGGCCAGCACTCCGACTGTTTCGAGGAGTTTCGTAACGACGTGGATACATTCGACGTGACACGGTTCTCTTCTCTTCGGCAAGTAGCCGTGCGATCAATTGTGCCCGTGACAAATGCGCTGGATAATGATTTCCGTGTTCACACACTTCCACTCGCTCATTCCGGTATAGCCGAAGGTAGGTCCTGCGAGAATTCGCGGACTGTCGGCGGTAAGTGTGGGATGAAAAATGGCGGGGACCAAATATGCTCGGTTGAAGTTCTCGAATTCACGGAGTGGTTTTAAAACAAAAGCGACGCCAATCGATTCGTTGAAATGTGGAGGTTACGGGGAGTTTCAATGCGAGCGAGCACTTGCTCAGTATAAATAATTACGTTCGCGCGATGCCAGAATCGGCGGATTTTTATTATAAACAAATTTAACGGGTATAAATACGAGCAAACGTACGCCGGTGGCTGGGACGCGACAGTAGCGCATTGCGGGCGTTAATTTATCGCGCCAGATCTGGCAAACCAACGACGACGACGCCGGTGACGACGACGACGGTCCGCGCCAAATATTAATGATGAAACACTGCACCGGTGCATTAGCGGAATTGGACCGCGCCGATATCGGCTTTTGCCGACCTCGCGCGCAGAGAATGAGCGGCGAGCACATCGCGGGAGTGACGTCAGGAAATAATAGCTGCGACGCGTCTAACGTGTTTAGAGGAGCGCAACGACAATGACGAGCGGCGGAAGGAAAATGCGAGAAAGAACGCGAGGAAGCCGACATTCGGAACGACGCAATACATTTAGCCGGCGACAGTGGGCGGCTAGTGGACCGCGAATGTACTTTAACAAATTTCGTCCATGATAATTTGTGACAGGAAAGACTAATATTTCTACCTCGTCCATCGTGCCCAGGCTCATTTATCACGTCGCTCCGTGCCGTCGCGGCCGGCCGTTCGTCCGCATTCCTGCGTGTCCGCCGCGCTACGTGTGTACACACGTTTTCGCCCACGCCGGCGTAGAGCGGCGCGAAACGTGTCGGCATTTATACAGCATAAACGCGTGACCGGGGGTGGCTTTGGAAAGAACAAACGGCCCTCGAGTGCTTATTGTTCGCGGGGGCCGTTCGTTAAAGGACCTCCGTGCGGCGATCCTGCCGCGAGCGTCGAGCGTCGAGCGTTTACGCGTGTCGTCTGGTCAGGCCCGCCCGCTCGGCGCAGCACAATTGTAATTTCATCCAGTGTGCCGTCGGTCGGCTCGCTTGACAGCGCTCCGCGGCAGTGATTTTCCGTCTCGCCGTTACACGCGCCCGGCACGCTGCGTGCAAAATAGAGTCCGGCTGATTATGGTTTACACTCGATTCAACTGCGTTACCCCGTGCGCGGCGTAATGAATATTCGCTGACCAACGATATTACTATAGCGTAGCGTGCGCGAGCGCGCACATATCGTATAACGCGGTTACGCGATCGTGGTTTGATCGAACGCGGAACGCGCACGGTGGTTTCGGCGGAAAAAGCTAATTGCGGTGAGAGATAACATTCGAGACAGAATGCCCAATGCGTCGTAGCGCGATGCGATTGAAATTGATAAATATCGAAGTCCAGTCGCAGGAGGCGCGCGGCAGGACGCTCTTGCGAAAAAATCCGCGCGTGCTTCCACTTCGGCCCGATGGAAGGCCGGGGTGAGAGTTTTCGTCTGGCGCACCCCCGATCGCCACTTTTGCTTGCAAGCTTGATGGCGGGTGGGGAGAGAGAGAGAGAGAGAGAGAGAGAGAGAGAGAAAATCCCGAAGCGTAAGAACATTTTTCCGTGCTGTTGACGGTAAACTGGAATCATCCGCTTCTTCGCGGGAGTCGGGCAAGAGTGGCACGAGGGGGAAGAATCTGAAAAAGCTGCTGGAGAGAAGGCGCGGCTGAAACGAGAAATGAGAAACGTGATGGGCGGGGGCGAGGGCTGCGGGGGATTTGAAAAAAGCGAGCGAGCGAGAGAAAGGCGGGAGAGTCGAGAAATCATCGCAATGCGCACCGTTTCGGCGCTCGTTTCACGCCGCGATTATTCCCGGAGTGCACTCGGTGTGCGACGAACGGACAGAGAACGAGCAGTCGGCCACTCGAGTCGTTCTCGAGTGCCTCGCTGACGAAAGCGTCGACTCGCGCCGCGTTTATGTATGTACTACCTCTCCGTCCACACGGACGCACGTACGTGCACGCGCACACGTGTGCGGCGAAGAACGAGGAAAATGTATCCCTCGCCTCGTTATGTTTTCGGCACGAGTGGGAGGAGGCCGCGTTTACGCTGCCCGCCTTTTACCGTGTAAACAAATTTCCCTCGCCCTCGTCGTCCCATTTTTATCTGCCGCTGCTGTATTGTGGCCGAGCTTTTTGCGACGAATTAGGTATTGCCGGTCGCGTCTCGTTGCGCCGCGGGAGCATTCCGCAGTGTCGCCTACGCTTCCGTCCGACGCGAAGCGCCAAAGCTCACCACTTTTTACCCGGCGCTTTCATTCGCTTCTAGTGGCCTGGCCGCTGACGTTGAGTCGGATCAGACCTTCCTCCTTCAATTATTTTCGCCCGACATTTCGGGTGCTCATCGTCGACTCCGGCTGTCCACCGCGCGCATACGCCAACGACAACTCGCCTTGTTGAACGGTCAATATTACCGAATTCACGTATGATTTCTGACTTTGATTCGGTTCGGGCGACAGAGAGCAATGCCTCGATTAAAACGTTTCCATAATTCGCGGGAGCGTGCGATATGTTGGCGGAGAACTTGCTATCGACTATCCAAGTCGTTCGGACGAGCATTCGATTCTGGCAATCCGACGTGTGCGGTGAGCTGGCATTGCTCCTTTTCCGTGTAAACACTGCCGTCATTAACCGAGCTGCTCGTGTAGCCCCCGTTCATCGAGGCCTCGTCCATCGTTATGTCGAATTTGGAGTGAGAGTACACGATGGCGTGCAAACTATGGATCGATAACGGATCGGAGGTTAACGATAACCGACGGCTTGTCAGTATCAATTGCAGGCTCTTGAAAGGCTCGAATTTTCAAAAGGGTCTTAGGCACTCAGCGCGCCACGATAAAAGTGAAGCTTTCGGACTTGTTGAAACATCCCGGAATTTAATCGATTCCGCGGTTTATCCGCGAATTCCTTGTAATCCTTGCCCGGCTCCGGAATATTTTCCCCACCTTCACCCGTTATGTAGTTACGAAGACTTATTTGGCCACTGAGCGGCTCGAATTGCTAATTAAGTCGATCAATTGAAAGAGACTAGGCATTATCGCCAATTGTTGGCTTCGTCTTCGCGTAACAATCGAGTTTTCTACGACGCACACCCCTTATCGCGCATCCCAACACGCAGTGGAACGCGTTTTATTGCATCGCGCGTTGCGCGGCGAGTTTACAGTGCTCCTTTCCCGTGTAAATAGCATCGTTACAGTGCCGACTTTTATGTAACTCATTAAGCGCGACGGGAAACGCGTTGTTGGCGTCGTATCGGGCGTGAACGGGTTCTGGCGCGAGCATTTAAACCGGTGTTATTTTTTCGCACTACATCCCCGCGTAACCATGCGACCGGAGCGGGAGTTGAAAATTTAACTACCGATATGTCTCTCGACAATACCAATTTTGCCACGCGGAAATCCTTTAAAGCAGCATACGAGGGCGATGAAAATAGGAACTCGTTAGGTGGCAGGAAGTTTGGACGAGGCGCGTTGAGAAGTCGGAGCTTAAACCGTAATGATAGTCCGCCGACTTATCGCCCGTCAAACCTTTTATCGCTTCCCCTTCAACTTTTTTTTTCCCTCACGCATGAAGCTCACGTTTACGTCTTTAAATTTTTCAGACACGCTGGCGACTTGTAAAAGTCTAATGGCGGCGTCGGCGGCGACGTAATACTCGTTTGACGCCAAAGGAGGTGAGGGCGAAAAGGGAGGAAGAGAAAGAGGCAAAGGATGTGAGAAGAGGGACAGAGAACGTGACGATGACTCTCTCTCTCTCTCTCTCTCTCTCTCTCTCTTTATCGCTTTCTTTCTCGAGGAGAACCGCTTAATATCGCTCGAGTGAATCATACGTCGCACGCGTTTGTGCAAATATTCATGCGCATTAAGACTGTCGATGGCGTTGATAACGTTGACTACGTGACTTGAGAAAAATCGCGACCGGACCGCATCAGGTGCGACAGTTCACAAGCCATGGTCGAAAAGAAGTTGAAGATTTTTTCTGTATTTTGTCTTAGGCGAAAGCAGACTCGTTGCAACGCCCCGGGCAAGGCACTCTCGTCTTTTGATCCATTCTCTTTCCTCTCGCTACAACCTACACGTCTCCTTTGCTAACCCGCATTTCCACTTTAGCCACCGCCACGCCGTCTCCTTTTACGTGCCTGGATGTCTCCTTAATTAATTACGAAATTCCGCACCCCTGGCCAAGGGTTAGAGAGAGGGTCAGGACGCATACTTGCTGGATTGCCAAAGAGACAGCGCGGTTGGTCGTATCGGTTGCTGTGTCGTCCGGATGGCACAAGTTTGAAAATTGCTCACCGTGACAATGAAACGTCGGCTGTCACATTGCTGTCAGGCTGAATAACGGTTAGATGTCGGTCGAATAACATTTTTGCTTCCGCTTGAATGTTCGCTCTGCGGAAAACGACGGAGAAAGGATTCGAAAGGATCCTCCGAGTAGCGATCGTCCAGGCAGGTGGCATATTTTCAGAGATTACAAATTTCGCGTTTCGCCACGACTCATTTTCAAGTTTCATCCTGACGCAGCGCGGCCCAGTTTTACGTTATCCAATAAAGTTCCTCTAAGTACGGGTAGCGGAACGCGACGGCAAGTGCAGCGATGAATTTACGAGGACAGTAGGCGCTGTAGCTCGTGACGATCTGTGTACGTAAATGCGTTTCAGCTGCTTCAGCAATCGAGCGGTAACTGCGCTGGGAATGAAATGGTCATCGCTGATGCAGGTCGCATCTCTGCAGCGATCATTGTCGCTGCGACGATGACGTTGCTGGTTCGTTGATACGCTTCGTCGTTACAAGGTAATGTACCGTGGCACGGCTGCGGAGTCGATTCGTCGCAGTCGCTTCGATTAGCCTCGGATTTCTTTCTCGAAATATCAGCTTCTCCGAAGGACGATCGCAGAGTATAAATAACATCCGAAGCAAACGTTAAGCGTCATTGACAGTTACCCCCGAAGAGCCATCTAAAAGTCGTTTGTTCTTGCGACAATTTCGTGCAGGCGGCGTAACGAGAAAAAGCTCATTCGTACTTGTACTCCTCGGTGCATTGGAGGGCTGTAGTCGAAGTCACACAGCGCGCACGTTTGCCCATCCCTCGCTCCAAGCCTCCGGCCGACCCTTGGCAACGTCCCTCGATCTGTCTCTCTCACACGCTCCCCGTAAACAGGACTGTCTCGGAGAACTTTCCGCGCTCGGGGACCGTCTTCGTAAGTGAGGACATTAGCATAGCATTCGCTATATCGCAATTTACTGCATTAAGCGCACACCGGAGGACGAAGCCTGGTAGGTGGTGGAAGCAAGGGGCAGAAATGTGGAGGCTAGTCTAAGAGAGTCAGAGAGAGAGAGAAAGAGCACAGACAAGGAGAGGAAAAGGAGTAGAGAATATAGTGGAAAGAGATGAGAGAGAGAGAGAGAGAGGGATAGAGGAAACAGATGAGAGAGAAAGGAAAGGTGAGGAGAGAGAAAGGGGCTGTATAACCAGGGAAACACGCGCGGAAACTCCTCGGTTCTGAGGCCGGCGGTCTCGCGAACTTAGACAAATAATACCTGGGCGCAGTTTGTTCAACCACCGGCGTGCCATTAGCGCGGCGAACTTAATGTGTAAACGGGGGAGCGCCGGGGATCGTTTTATAAGCGCATTGCGTCAGGACTCGACCCGCAGCCCTTCGCTTTTTCGTCCCTCTTTCTCTCTCTTTCTCTCGTCCTCGAATTTCCTTTTTCGCCTCAGAATCCTATTGAATGCCTCGAGTAACGACCTTCTTACTTTTCATATTTGCTCTTCGACAAATGGCGGGTTCAGACGTTGACGGCGGTCAAATATCATTGACGATCGCTGGACGCCGCACGATGTTTCGGCGAGACTCTCTCTGTTTTTCGACCGTTTTTTCATATTCAGCTTGTCGGTATTTTTGTGTGGAATTGTTTGCGCGCCGAGCACGCCCGACGAACGATTCACGGCATAATGCCGTGCAACATTGCAGACGTCATACGCGCTTTGGTCGTTCGAATGCGACCCGATCGATAATCGCGTTGGAATAATTTCGAGCACAAATTTGAATTCTCGCTGCGCCAACGTAACTCGGTCAACCGACGTCCATCGTTTAGCGTTCTGTATATGTAAAGTTATCGGCATGTCGGATAGGCGACGTATCGCCGGGAAAAATCATCGGCGCGCCGGTCGAAAACGCGTGTACGCGGGTCGACGTTAATAATGGGGCGTAGAGAAAGGACGGGGAACAGGGGGCGATAGGAGGGGTCATTTTTCGGCGGCCGACAATTTTACATTAACACGATTGGAACGTTAATATTTCACGAAAGGCGGCCGAGTCCCTGTAATTCCGCATAATTGAGAGGCCTGTATCACCGTTTCGCCACGTCACCGGGCGCGTGCAGACAGAGAGCGAGAGAACGCGCACTGGCGAGGATGTGACACGCATGAGCAAATGCACCGAGCCAAACGTTCGTGCCGACTTCATTACGGCACGGGCCTCCCATGCTCGTCATCGCCAATTCATCCGTTCTTTCCGATCCCCGAGTCCGACGAGACCGTGCCTCCGCCGATGCATCCGTAACGACAAGATTTCATTAAGCAACAAACCCTCAAGACTCCCCGCTCCGAAGGGCGAACGGCGGCGGGGAGAACTCGCTAACTTTTAAACAACGCCCGGAAAACTGTATCCTCCCCGGCGCAAGCGGGAACAAGCTCGAAATCGTCGCGTGCAAACGTCGTTATCAACTCCGCGGGATTATCATATTCCGTGAGAAGCAGGAGCGGGGTGTATCGTTTTCTTGCCACGCTCGTTCGGCTGCCGGTGCCCGCGGCCGCGTTCGGCTGCTTGTCGAGGGAAACTTTTTCATCAAATTTATCGAGCAACGCCCGGAGCGTGGCCCACCCTCCTCCGAGAGCAAACCTGCTGCTGCTGCTGCTGCTGCTACTACCTCTGGGGCGGTCAGAGTGTTAGTCTCTTAGACACTGCGCCCGCTAAAACTAAGCGTACCCGCAGCTGTTAAACCGCAACGCGGGGACACCCACTTCAGTCGGTTTATCTCCCTCGATCCTCGTCCCCCGACGTTTTCTCACCTCATCAACTGCCGTCCCTGCCCCTCGCCCTCTTGCGATCCCTCGTTTCGCCCCGGGAAGACCGCGCAAGGCAGATAGTCGCGTTCATGCGTGCGAGATAAAGGAATCGTCGAGAGATCTTTCTGACGAGGCATTTCGAGATGCGTGGGATCGATAGAAAACTCGGCAGGCTGCTGGTGTTAGCAGGGTGGAATGTATTGCATTTAATTATCAACGGCAGGCTGTGCATTTTTACTCGTTTTTTCATCTATTTTTGGCTCTACGTCGAAAGTATTGTACTTTGGGGTTTTAGGTCGTGTATTTTGTGACGGATAATGAGAACATGCCAATCAAATTCTTCTGTGGATGTTTGAAGAACGTGTGTACCTTAAATACATATGTAAATGGTACAAGGCCAACATTAAATCCATTTTCTGGACCCACGAGGCATGTCAGCTGATAAACATACTTCTTTTAATAAGAGAAGTTCGTTGCTACGTGACACGGGAGAAGGACGATGAAGAGCTGTCAAGACGCGTTTCGCAATTAGTTCCTTTTGACGACGCTTCCTCCGAACGGAATAAACGATCAAGCCAAATGAATATGTCCCGTGCAACCGGCTAAATGCGCTGGCTAAAATACGAAAACGGAAGGACGGGCGGTCAGATGCTGTTGAGAGGCCGTTATGCCGTTGCGCCACTCCGTCGCGACTAGTATTTGTCGCTTGCAACGGATGTTGTTACTTCTTGTTACAAGGTTGGTACGTGACAGAATCACGGCGTCACGGGAATTGCATAGTCAGTTTGAGAAAAGGGACCAGCGCTCGCGTGGGTCTTCTTGGAATTCCCATCATTTCTGACATCCCGCTGTCCAATTTGTCAAATGACGTTATCCAACCTTACGTATGCAAAGTAACCAAAACTCGGCAATCCTTAAAGACTCGAGCCACTCTCGGTCGCGAATCGCGAGCTCGTCTTCATCGAGCATCCATAGCGCGTCGCATACGTCCGTATACAGTTACGACAAAAAAAAGCACACACATACGTAACTGCGTACATACGACAGTACGTTCGCCGCTATTCCCCGAATAAACTCGGCGAGACGCGACGTGGCAGGGTGGGCGAACGACAAGCCCGATATTAGAATTTTCCAGCGCGCGCCGAATGCAAAGCAGAACGGATCGGGCCGATATTAACGCAGATATTTCTCGGGCGAAAGTGAGCGGAAGTCCGGTCGAGCGGAACGGAGAGGAAAATGACCGACGACGTAGGTACCCGTATGCTTTTCTACTCGATTTCCCGTACGTCCAGCCAGCTTTTCCCCTCCGAATCCCTTCCCCCCTCGTCTTTCTCCTCCCACCTCCCGGACCATGGCTTCCAGGACGTTTCCTTTAATACGGCGCCGCTCGCAGGAACAACAGGGAGTCGGATCGTTATATAATTCTATTGGCAGCTTAGAACGGACGACTTTTACGGAATTTTCTTGCCTCCCTTTCGCCATCCCGCCGCCACCCCTCCTCGCTTCGAGTAGATAAAGACCGCTATTGGAAAGCCGTTGGAGGTGAATTTTTATCGCCGCAGTCTGCCGAAGACTTTCTGCCCGATTCCTTTTTTAGCCGCACTGTTTGCGCCGGCGGAATTGCCGGCTCGCGACGAATTTAATGGACTCGATGACAGATACTGTTAAGAAATTCTGTAAGATCGACGATCCCGCCTGGCACCTTCTTTTCCCGCGTCCCTCGGGGAAGTCGGGCAGATGTTCGGCGAAGGGAGCGGAGATCGATCGCGCGGAAGCATCGGCGATAGGGCGAATCTTCGAAAACGAGAAAGAAGGAATTCGAGTTCTGGGGACGGGGGAAGTGAAAGGGAACGACGATGTTACGCTTTATATCCTATGCATGAAAATTTCGGTTCTTCGGAGTCAGCCGTTATTACGGCAGGGCGACGTAGATCGTGGCCCTCCCCCCTCCCAGTGTCATCGTGTTCGTGGGGACTAGTGGGGAGAGTCGCGGCTTACATTCTTTATGGATACAGATAGCTCGGCGCTTGGTGGGAGCTCGAAGGCGAGCATATCCGCGCGCACCGCGGGCTTACATCGTGTTAAGCTTTACAAGGGGCAGACGGAGGGGGGATGGAAAGTGTGAAGGGACTGACAAGTAGGCGTTTTTCAGCGGGTGAGGGAAGAAAAAGAACGGCGCACAGATCAACCGCGGACGGAGATATATTTTTCGGAGGTTCGCTGTCCTCTCGGCCGGTGCACGGAGCTTATGGCTGACTGCGGTTTAACGCGGTATTAAAAGCGTGGCCACGTCACGAGTGAGTTGTAATCTGGTTAATGTTCGCCTGTAATTCCGCGGCGACGCGTGACGCAACATTTATTTCAACTTTTCACCTCCGCCGCGACGTCGAGCGTTATAAAAAAACAATTGAACGGTCGGAGGAAGAATATATGGTGGATAGGTGCGGAAAATGTTGCCGCGTAACGAGCTCTGTATGCTCGACTCAATCCATATTTTTCGATTCAATTGCTTTACTCTGCACCCGCAGTAAGTTCATATCGCGGGCAGACTAAATAAGTGATTCTAAAGCGTTGCGTACTCGGATACGAGAAATAGAAGGAAAGTTTTTACAACGTCACCGCGGATATTGCGAGGAGATTAATATTGCTACTGGCGCAGGATTTACTCTCAGACCCCTTCATCGTTTCCCTGATCTCTTCTACAAACGATCCGTCGCGGCATCGGACAATCCGACGTTATATTCTCGAAATCTCCAAAGAGCTACGTGAGACTTTATAGACGGGATTTCATGCGCTCAAAGGAGGGAGATAAAAGTAACGAACGAGAGTCGGGTTGGACGTTCTTTCTTCGTCACGTCGGACCATTTCCTCCCTCATCTTCTGCCAACCCCGTCTCCCTCTCTCTCTCTTTCCCTTACTATCGTCGTTTCGTAGTTTCAATCCCCGGCCATCACCCGCCGTATAATTGCACGCAAAGCGACGCAGTAATGCGCGAGACGAAAAGAAAAATAATGGAACGTTTGTCCGGCAGTCTCACAGACTGGACGCACCGGCTGAGCACTCTTCCCGCGGGGAGAAATAATGGAAGAGAGCCTCAAGCGCACAACTCTCCGACCGCTTGTTTGGCGGCTTTTACTTTTTTCTCTCTGTCTTTTTTTTTTCTACCACCGACCCATCAATGCTTGCGTACGATTATCAGTAGAAGCGTGATCTGCTTATAGCGAATGGAACGAGTGTTCTGAATATAAACGACTGTGCTCGCAAGAAATGATACAACTGAGTGCGGAATATTGAAATATTAAAACAATGAGCATGCTCTTAGCGCGCGCTCTTCATGCCGGTAATCACTCTCAAATACCACGGCAAAACCGAGTGCGCCGTAGTATAGAGTAATTAACTGGCAAAATGAAGTCTTGAAGTCGGATCCTCGAGGAGATGCTCGCAACTGCGAAGCTCGGAGCTGGAAGCTCGGCTTCGAGGGGGCCTCGAGGATCCTCTTGATAAGCCTATCGACGATATCGCGCAACAGGTGAATTTTTCTTCGCTTCTTGCGCGCGGCGATAGCGCGGTTGCTTTAGTGATACTACGCTCTCGATAATGGCCGCCCGGCTTAGTCATGATCCATGTACTCGCACCTAAGCGGCTGCGGCGCGTTCGGTCTGAGACGTAGTGTGTAAGGACGGCGCGCTGCAAATATGTTCGCGGAACTTCTTCTCCCCGGGACTGCGCGCGAGAAGGTGCAAGAAGGAGAAGCGTAATAGTTATTACGCCATTTTTTTCTCGCAGCGACGTAGGAAGTCGGGGCAGAGGCGAGCAGGAAGTGACCCAATAATTTCTCGATTGCCTCGAGCACCAGAAATTCCTGCGGCAATAAATCGCTGCCATTGCATGGGTGGAGTAACGATGTCGCAAGCGATTTAGACCGAAACGGCCGGTTTTTACCGTGAATTAACTGCGACGCAACCGTTGCCTTCCGTCATTGCCAAACGTAATCGCAGCCGTACCCCGCGCCGCGGCGCCGAATCGAACTATTTATGCCTTCGGTAGTTGACCCATATGGAGAGGGTAAAAAAAAAAAATAAGCCGCGCTCGCCGTGCATTCCGCTGATGCATGGCTGGCGGAAAGATGGTCGAGGGGATAAAATAATAATCAGACGGAAGCGGATGTAAAAGGGCGGTCCGGAAGCCAATAAAATATTCGCGGCCGATATTTTTCCCCCGGACAAGGGGTGGCACGAGGGACGCTGGAAGGTGGGCTCGGTGGGAAATAATTCAATAGAGGAACGGAAACGGCGAACGTGCGCTCGGGTGACGCGCGCTCGACGCAGCTTCGAAATTTCGTATCTGTCGCCGGTGAATATCTGTCTCCGAGGATGCTCGATAACCCTATCGAGCAACAGGTATTGCATTCTTCTTCCCATCCGGTGAACTCGAGCTCTCTACACCCGGCTCATGGAGTCAATGCGTGCCGTGATTGATGATCGATACAGTCGGCCGGTTCGAAAATTTAATATCGATCGATTATTTTTCAACGTCACCTCGCGTCATCCACAGGACATTCGTACGTGTATCTCTATTTTCCTCGACCCATGAACCGCCTACACGCGGGCTCTGCGCGTCTGAAAAGTAGGGCGTACTTTGGTCGAATAACGAAATCGGCGGATGCGGCGTCTACAAACAATTCGAACGTAACTATCGAGCCAAACAGCAATGCGTATCGCGTCGACGAAGCAATTGAGATGACCGTTTCATATTTATACGATTTCGATAACGCCGCGGGGCGTTCGCATTTTCGCGAAAGCGCGAAAATAATCGCCGCTAAGAGGATCGGGCGTGTTCTGCCGATTGATTCGATGGCGTTAAATATTCCATTAATCGTGCATTACGGAACATTTTCGACTGCGCTTAAAGTCGAAATTCCGTAACAAATGCGCGCGAATTGTCAAGCGTGTCGGGCTATTGCCGTTGAAGTTTCCCGCTTTATAGCTCGCCGTTTGTTCACGGGTAGGGGGACGGTATGGGGAGGGAGAGGGAGAGTCGGGGGAGGTGGGACGTTTACACGAGCATTTTGTTGACTGATATCGCGCGCGCATTAATTTTGCATGACCGTCCCGAAACGAGCGCACAATGCTGTTTTCGACTCCGCTCGCCGATCTTTTTGTTCGGGCAGGATCACGCGCCGCGCGATGCCAGTTGCGTGGTAAAAATTTTTTAGCACGATCGCCGCGCTGTTTCATGCATTTGGCCAGGTGGCCCCGATATTACAATTGCGGTTGAAATGACAATTCGCTTCAACGGATTTCTACAATACAGAATTCGTCGCTTCAGGCACTCGTGGTTATTCGCCGGCCCCAACGGTTACCACTCGCATCACTGCGTTTGTCTGAGAACGATCGCTCCGTTGACCAAATCATTTTTCTGCTCGAGCAACGCCGCGAACACTCGCAACTACTCGCGAGTCATCGAATGATCGCCGTTGAAACGGAGACACGGCGAATTTTTTGGCCGAATTTCCACGGAATTAAAGGAGTGTTACTCTGAAGAATGTGACTTGGTCCCGAGGTTTGACCTAATGGGCATTATTCTAGCGCTAAGTCTCGGCGATTAGGCACCCCAGAGAGCCGAGTTTATAAGCAGGGTTCAGTCCTTCGGAATAGCAAAGGATTACCCGGGACTTTGGCCGTTCTACTGTGCTACCTCGTCGATGGAAGACTAGTTAAACTCGCTCACTCTCTGGCCGTCCCTGTTCCTCCTCCGTTCCTCGACCTCCAAAGTTTCCGAATATATTCTTGTATGTTTGGCAAGTCGTATTTTCTGCCGCGCTCGTTGCCGGAATCGAATTTAGTGGTCTTGGGGAAGTAGTCCTATCCCGATTATATTACGGCGCATCCGTTACAAGAAATAAGTGGGCAACTTTCCGTATGCGGACGAAAAGCGAAAGAAAAAAAAAGTTTGACGCGCCTCGTGAGAGCATTTTCACGAATTTCTCGACGCCCGATAAATAACGTCGGCGATGCGCGAAAGTACGACAACGGGAGGGTGGGCGGGAAAAAAGTACGTCGAATACGTCCGCGGCGTATGACACCTAATGGATGTGTAACGTCGCAAACTACTTACAACGCCCGTAGATTCCGATTTCATCGATCACCCATTACCGCCGCGTGCATTACGTATTCGCGCCATACGTCACGAGTCGATAGGAATCCAAATGAGGTTTCCGTCGACTTTTTGCACACCATTCCCCCCCGAGTATCACGGCGGAAAGTGCATCAGACCTTGAGGGCTCCCTCGGCGATTTAATTCTTTACGGATCTTACGACGGACAAAGTCTTGGAAGAGGGAGATCGCGAATTCGCTCTTGCGTATCGAGACGAATTAATCGAAAATCATGGAACTGCAAACGATGAAACGTCAGCGTACGTCAGCGCGTATCACGTTCCTTCCACATAAAACTATAATCGCCCACGAAGAGGAAGTTCACCTTGCCGCATAGCTCCGAGGAGTCTGCGACGTTCGAAACGTTCCAGCCGCAACGAGGACGTCCGAAAAATTCGCCGAGCTTCAAACATTGAGAGGGGCCGCGTTGTCTCGCCGCAAGAAATATCGAATCCCGCGGCAGGATATCATTGGAGCGTGTGCACGAGACAGGGGTGGCACGGGGTCGTTGTCGCGCACGTACTTTTCCGGGTTCATCAGTCAGCCGCCACTTCATGCGTTATGTAAGTCCTCGCGCTTGCATCAGTTATGACGAGAGAGAGAAAGAAAAAGCGAGCAGCGTCGGAGACGTCGGTCGGCAGGGGAGGGTTGAAGGGGTCGAAGCGAGTCGAAGGGAGAAAGACGACAGGGAAAGGGTCGGAGGATATAGCCGAGACGTTGGCCGCTTTTCCGACCCGGCTCATGCTTTTCCTAGTGAAGCTATGGGGTTTATCTTATCCTAGCTTCAGCGCGTCGGCTAACCCTTGGCTTATCTAGCGCTGAGTCAAAGGGTGAGTGAGCGAGACGGCGCGAAGCTGGGGAAAGGAGGGAGGAGGAGGGAGGGGGTGGAAGAGGGATGAACGTGTGCTCGCCGGTTTGCCGAGATAGGAAAGGGGGAGGCGGGGCGGAATGAGGGTGTAAGGGGTGTGTAAAGGAGCAGAAAACATCCCACGTGAAATACGCTGCAGTGCGGGACGATGTTCCTTTTCGCCGCAACCCCTCGGCAAAGTAGCTATTTACTGCTCATCAAACGTCGGCAACGCCAACGAAGCCACCGCCGAGGAATTGAGATTAAACGGCATTCTTAGAGCGTCGGGTATATTGTGGCACGCGCACCGCTGCATGCGCCTTTCAACAGTTTATATTAGAAGGATATCGTCGGGGATACGTCTGGGAAATATATATATATATATATATATATATATATATTTCTGCCAATCGGGAGAACGAGATAGGGAGAAGAGCGTGCAAGCGGAAGAGGTGGAACAAAGGAGAGCTGACGGGAGGGTAGAGGGAGAATGCTACAGGCTGTGAGCCTCGGCCGCGAAAGAGGCTAGGAGATTTCTTGCCTCGAATTTTCGACGATTCGCGTTATCAAGGAGCGCGACTAGAGGGGACCGACGACGTCTCCGGTCGTCGCGTTTTAATGCTCGCGACGTAGACGTTGATATTGCGAGAGGCACTCGAGGCAGGGAATGGCAAGAAGAAAGGTGGATACCGGGAAAAGGAGGAGAAAACATTCTGGGAATAACGCGATAGTCGCACGACGACCAGGACGACGACGACGTCGCCTTCTCTGTCTTCTTCATTCCGCCTCTTTTTTCCCTCTTCCTGCACCATCCTACCCTTTCCCGCCCTCGCTCGTTGGGCCACCATCGCTGGCAACGCAGCTATTTACTGCTCATCAAACGGCGTTGCCAGGAACCCACCGCGAGGAATTGAGATTAAACTGCATCCGCCGAGTACGTGTGCATGTACGGTGCCGCGCACGTGTGTTCGTCGAATGTATTCCGTGAAACACTTGCCGGGGAGCCATCGGCGAACTAAGGAAGCGCTTGCGGAATTTCTGGCAGTCGAGCAACAAGACCTGCGTCGGACTCAGCTGCAGCATGAGACTTGCGAGAATTTTCTCCCACCTGATTTTCCCGGCAAATCGTATTGCGCGCGTCCGCATGCCCGACTGACCGATGTTATGGCGCGGCACGTTTTCATCGGTATTCTTATGTCTCGAGATGCATGTGTGGTATCCGAAGCAAAGATGTTCACGGGCGCGATAGACGTCTTTCGGAACCTGTTACGGGACAATTGGAGGAAATAATGTGCACGGAGCAGAAGTTTATGAGGCGTAGGCACAAGCTCAGGGGGATGAAATTTCTGGCGATCGACGAGGCGGTTTCATCGGTTGCCCGCGACCGGTTACAAATTTCGCCAGCCCTCTGCACGTAAATATGGGCCCGTCGACAGTTTGGCCCACTTTCGCAGCTGCGACCGTTGCGTGTTAACATTAATTTGAACCGCGATCGCGCGGCCGTTGCCCGCGATTTGCATCGATACAGCCTCATTGAGTCGTCTATTAAATTAGTTGCGCGGTGCACTTTCACCACCGAACTTTTTTTAATTCACACATTATTCGTCTGGACGATGGTTCGGCGAACGAGTTGTGTCTGTTCACCGAACATTCTAACTTGAACTTCGCTCACTACGTGGAATGAGAATTATTATTTTCCGAACACCGTTCGGTACCTCCGAAGCTAATGATACGATTATAAAAATCTCACCGGCACTCTCGGTACGTTTTATCGAATACAGATTATAAAATAAATAATAGACGGCGAGCGTCGTCCGCGCCAGACACTGCAGATGTTTTAATCCACCTCGGAAGCCTGATTTTCTTCGGCTATAAAGTCTCGCACACGCCGCTCGTGTACCGAACGAGGGAAGCCCGACGTTGTTAAAGCGTCCAATCTGCAATACGCTATTTACAATCTCGCTGCACGAAATGTTGAGATTAAATTCTCCCTTAAAGTACGCTTCGCGTGTAGCGGGAAGAAGGCCTGATATCGTATAATCGGTCCCTTTCGGTTTTCGCCGAATTTTCGCGAAATATATTGCGCGCGATTAATTTGCCCGAAGAGTTGATCACAGAATTGAATAGCTGGCTGTGAGCGCGAGATCGTGAATAAGCGTTTCGCGTAATAAAGCCTCTCCCCCGTTATTGCGAGGTCCGTTTTCTTTATCTTCTTATATCTCTCATTTTGCGCGAGAATGCCGCGGAGACTCAGCACGCGATGCTGCACGTTTTCACCAAACGATCGTTGGCTCATCTAAATTTTCTAGACAGACACTTGCCCCCGGTATTGGGCCAACTGAATGAAATTGCAATTTGACGAGATTCCCTCCAGTCAACTATTCCTCCCAATTCAACCCCGAGCATTCTCCGAGGACCGTTTTCTCTGTCGAATATTTCCGCAGTGCGCTGAATGCGAAACCGGCCTTCCGGAAGTCTCGAATCCAATACTTCTCAATTTGTAACAACCAAACGCGGCAGTGCGGCTAAACGATTGCGAGCGAAATTCCGTGATTCCGCGATTCGTAAATCGCTAAGCGTCGGACACGGCTCCTCTCGCCTGCGAATCCGAAAACGAAACCTTTGACCGTTTTCGCGAGCACGTCGCGGCACCCGCTGACTGTATAATTTAACGAAACGACCTTCGATTCCGACCGGATCGTCAATTGTAATTCATGGCGACGCTCTTGGCACGATCGTTAGCCACACAAATATGGTGGCTGTGCACATGGTCATGTCTATAGATTTACTGGTTCCGTAGACACATATTGTCGTTACTCGGTACACTAACTCCCGGTCATATTTGTTGCGCAGACGAGGTGCAGAATGGACCCATCAACTTACGGGACATCATGTACCGCGTTGAAAAAAAATACCGACTCCGACCGAAAATCAGGCAAATTTAAGCGCACGGAACGTTTGCGAGAACACTGGAAGTTGATACTGCTATAAAAGTACGCAGTAACTCAGAAGAGCGGTAAAACAACGTTTTAACTCACTGACCCCACTTTTCTGGCAATAGCATCTCGTTGCATGCGATTTAACAAATACTTTTATCTCTGCAAAAAAAAAATGAAAATTCACAGACGTATCCTTCGACGAATGAATCACCTGCTCACCTGCGACAACGATTTAGGAGACATTCTGGATCTGTGTGGTGACTGTGCTCGTAGGCATATCGCTCACGCACACGTGCAAACGCACGCACCTGCGTCGAAGGCAGACCGTCTACCTAAAAGCACACCACCAACAGCAGCAGTAGCGACAGCAGCAACGGCACTAACAGTGCTGGCATCGTCAGCAGGTGGCCGTACCTCGTGCATTCAGTCTACCACCCTGCGCCAGTACCGAACCCTGCAGCAACCCTATACCTATACCGTCCTCGCTCTCCCCTCCCGTACTCGGGGGATAATGCTCAAGAGGGGCTGTAGTTAATATTAACAGGGTGCCGTAGAGGCCGCGCGTGTTGTTCCTACGTAATTTCGTACTAAACGTACTAAGGGATGCGCATGCATATTTCAGGACAGATACCGAGGTACGCGCTCGCTTGCTCGCCGCCGAATGCGTTTCTCCTCCGGCAAGCCGTTCTCTCCTCGTATCGCGTTATGCATTCCGTTACCGTTCTGCGGCCATTGCCATCGTCATTGCCGTTTCTCAGCGCTTCCCGTTCAACTCCGAGCCATCTCGTTGAGCCTCGATATCGCCCCGCCATGCGCCACGTCGACTGACGCCGCCTTTCTAATCGGCTTTCTTATTAAGCACCTTCCCAGATCGTGCCCATTCGACCGGTGTATGTTCTTCTTCTTTTATGGCAAGCAGTAGCGAGTTCGTCGTTTCGGTGATAGCTCGATCATTCTATGCGCTTCCAGCGTAGAGTAATGTTCATTAAGAATCGATTAGCTTGTTTTTCGCTCGGGTCATGTCCTCGCGCGAAGGGTTAAGATATGAAATTGCCTCGGGGGCGGGCCGAGTTAAGGGCTAGAGCGTCCGTGAAATTATGCGAACGGTCGCGTGCTTAATTGAATTAATATTTAAGTCGGCTAACCCGGCCGTATATCATTCCCTATCCGCCGCTGCATTGGGGATAGTAGCAGGGAGTGGGTATGGGAAACATATTATGCTCGAGTAAATGCGATATTACTAAGGAGAGCGATCGTGTTTAAGGGAAGGCGAGGTATAAATTCGGAAAATCTCAATGGAGGAGAAGTGGAATTGATCAGCGCGCTCGTTCAGGAGAAATATTATCCGTGGCCACTCGTTTTACGGGTAGCGCGCAATAATAAACGAAAATTGCCGATATCGATCCGGGCAGCGCAGTTAATCGCACCGAGCGGAATTGAATATTCCAAACTTGAATAGTGGTCGACGTCGTTTCTTTATCATCCGTCGGGGAGCGTATGCAGCTGGCGGTCGTAAGGGAGTTGGCGCACTAGCGGAGCACGTGCTGTCTTCCTTAGCGCGGACTTATATCACTATTTTATCAGATTACATACTCACGCCGGGAAACGGGCCACAGTAACAGTGGATGGGAGGCCAGGAAAATGGGCCAGCGCGGCGGAAGATCGGAGAGCCGGCAGAAAAGAGGTCGACTTTGAATAGGGGATGGTCGGGGGAGGCGAGGGTGAAGCTCGAAAGAGAACGATCGCTGTACTTTTAATGCGCTGCATCTTTAACGTGCCGACGTCGGATCGATAGTTTTTCGTCGGCCCTTTGTATCGGCCACATTGTCTCCGAGGAAACGATTGTTCGCGACGGGATGCGCTCGCTGAATATTTCCGCGCAATCTACCCGCTCCCCCTCCACCGTCGACTGCTCAATTCGGCCCCGGGTACTCTCCTCGTGTGCGGTCCTTAAGACGCCGCAAACTTTACACCCCATTCCGGCCCTCCTTACTTGCCCCACCGCCATCGCCGTTGTACATTAAAATTTTTTAGCAGACGCTCTCGTTACACTCCTCCACCTACGGCTCCAGTCTTCGGCTTCTTCTTCTCCCCCCTCTCTCTCTCTCTCTCTCTCTCTCTCTCTCCTTTTTGTTCCTTTCGTCGAGCGTTTCGCTAACCCTCGGCATGGGTACTTTGGTCTGATTAGAAAAGTTCTTTATCCCCCCGCATAAAGGCTGATGCAAAAACATAGAAAGACTCTTTGTCCGTCGTGCTGCTCGAGAGTGACGCACATGCCGAACGAAAAGTATCCGCTTCCTCTACCTCCCGTCGGCAGTATCGAAGTCAGAGGCGCGGTCGAGAAGTATGTACGGTACGTATACGTGCACGCCTCTCGAGCGGTGCAGTTGATATCCGATTTGAAAGTCGACTTTAGTCTGGCAATGATAACGCAATAAAACTTTACCTCCCCATTCTCTTGGCCCCGGCGAACTTTTCCCCGGGACAAATTCCACTTTGATTCGGCGCTGATGTTTGCGTTACACCCGATCCTTCTGGACTTGGGCCACTGTTCTTTTAGTTGCCTCCTCTCTCTGTCTCTCGCTCCCCGCCATTCCGCTCTTGCTCCGTTCTACTCCATCCGGCACCTTCCACCTTTCTCTTACCCTCGCCACTACCTCACTTGACAGACTTTGTCCGCTCTTGAGGAGAGTTCGCACGTCTCGGCACCGAGGAAATGTCAGCCAATCACGCTTAGACTTCCTGGGTGTACGTGCCTAGCGACTTTCGGATGAGCTTTTCCACACGATCCAACTTTCCCGGCCGCTGCTGCTGCTGCTGCTCCTGCTGCTGCTGCAGGGGCATGAATTTTCCCGCGGCAAAATTGTGCCGGAAAGCAGTACTCGGCAACGTATAGTACAAACACGGGACGATCGACGACGTTACGCGGTATCGTATCGCCGCGTTATACCGTGCGACACGACGAACGTTACCAGAAGGATGACATATTTTAGGGCACTACTTTGTGTCGGGATTTCTTACCTCGCGGATACGTTCTGCTGTATAAAGTGAAAACGTTGCGAAAGCTATCCGCGTCTTCTTTACAGCGTTCCCAGACATACAACCCTTTAGTTCCTCGATATCCGACGCGCGGGGCGTCGAAAGTATAACGTATAACGGGACCACACTGGCATACTGTTGGCAGTAGAGCCAGAACCTTGGAGCATCCGATACTCGGACCTTGACAGCTTAACCGACCGATATAATTTTTCGCGTCGACGGAAGACGAATGTGCCGCTCGGGCAATATTCGTCTCCTTAATAAATTGCGCCGTTGTTCGGCCAACGCATGCCACTCTCGATAATTGAGGCGGCAGTCGGGCCCGCTAATTCCGCGCCGCGCAAGCGCCCGCTTATCGGAAGATTTCGATGAAACTGGTCGATGGTCCTTTTTTTTTCGGCATCGCGCGCGCGCGCCCCGGTAAAATATTACACTGTTAACGGCCGCTAATGAATGAAAATGAATGGGGAAGCGAGGCGGGCAATGCTTTACGGTTGACGCGAATTGCTGCGAGATTACACCCTGGAGATTACGTTATGTGCAGAGGGCGACCTGTTTGCCTCGTCGCGCTGCAATAACGAAAGAGCGAGCGTTCGACAATTGACGTTCATTGGCTCATTCGATATGCGTTTTTGCCCTTGTAAAGCGACGCCAGCGAGCGGTGCATGAAAAACCGGCAAATTGGCAAATAATTCCTGACGAGCCGTGGCGGTGGCTGGAAAATAATATGCCTCGATAATAATCATTACTCGGCGGGTTGATTACACGGGGCCTGCGAATGCGTTCGCGCGAATGTGGAGAGAAGGGCCCGCGTGTTTTGCGAAGCCTACGCGTCAAACGGGGAAAGGTAGAAAAAATAAGAAAAATAGAAAAAAGAACGCTCGATCAATCTCGGCGGGGCGGTAATTGTATTAACAGAAAATTAATCGACCCTCACACCGAACAGTAATTCGACCGAGTTGCACGGTTGGAATTGAAACGAGGTGCATTAATTATCGTTAAACGCGCATACCGTTTTATTTATACTGGCAATTAAGGCAAAGGTAGCCGGGTCCGACGTTACTCATTAAGGACTAAACATCTTATTAAGGGCTCCATTCGAACGCGTTACGGTTCCGGTTTGAATTTAATGGCAAGAGGGTGAGGGCAAGGCCGAGGAGGGTGGCGGGTAGGGAGTTAAGGGGAAAGTGGAGAACGTGAAGTAGGTGGAATGGAAGCGGGTTTCTCCGGCTATTACAGTAAAGCTCGTTATCTCGTTAACGATCTGAGTACGCCATCCGTCTATTTGAGCTCTCGTCAAAACGGACGCGACCTCGCTGCATCTAAGTGAAACAACGAAGTGATCAACTGAGTCTTCGGACCTGTCGTTTGCCTTTGCCCGATCAAGAGAAACTAATTGACGACAGACACATCCTCCTCCGGCGGTCGCGTCCAAAAGTCGCAATCGCATCACCGCTTCGTATCGGGCACTATCGACTATTGTGGCGACGGATGGAAAGGCCTTGTCATTAATGGTCTACTTATGTGCATCGTATATGTCAATTGTTTCTCTATATTCATCTCAGTTTATCTCGGAGCCGATAAGCGATGGCCAGAACGGGCAGTAAAACGGTAAAAGAGAGGTCAATATATACTGAGTATAAATTAAGGTGGTCGACTGAGTGAGCATATACGAACCATTTCGATCTACGGTGGTAGAAAGTATAGTAATGCCGGGGGCCGACGATCTACAAAAAAGTTCCGTTCGTTGATTCATCGAAGAGTTGCACGTGAACGATCCTACGCCTGTTGAACAGTGCCTGCCTACGTTAAACCTAGCGGAGCTACTTCGAAGGTGCACGCGTGTGTATGGTGCAGAATAGCGCATAGCAACGACTCGTGATGCCGCATTGTTGGAATACTTCAGGGCTGTGAAAGCGATAAACGGGGGGCTAGCAGCGACGGCGGATGGTCGAGAAAGCGGAGATGTCGGTGATGCGATACGTAAAGAAAAAACATAGAGAAGAGTGAGAAACATTGTGATATAGACTCGTACGTCCGTGGACGTACTAATCTGTGCAGGTGAACGGGATGGAAAATAGAAGTGTGAGAGAGCAGCGAAACAGAGACAGAGACACAACGAATGCGGAGAAAAAGAGAGAGAGAGAGAGAGAGAGAGAGAGAGAGAGATGTAATGTACAGAGCAGGAGAGGGAGGGCCAGATGAGAGAATGCAAACCTCACCTGTACTGTGACCGCCCCGATGTTTCTGCTCTGGCCTCTCGACCCTCTCCTCGCTCGGCGGAGGCGGTCTCTCCGTCCTTTTCGGATTGGGGTTGTAGAAAACGGGCCACACGGTGGTCGGCCTATTCGGCGGCAGCGGTGTGCTGGGTCGTCCTGAAAATAGATTAGGACCTTTTCTCATCTAACCCAGAGGCAGAGGATGCGCGACGAAAGAGGGGTGTCCCGTTGAAAAGGGTGTATCTCCTGGCATTTTCTCTCTCTTTCTCTCTTCCTTGCCACGCGACACTTTGTCGTCCATCCTGTTCTCTCCCTTTTCTGCGCTCTATTTTAATACTCATCGATAAACCCCTCTCAGCTAGGCGGCATGCGCCCTATTCCGCACCATACAACAGTCTCGCATGCAACTCATACCGGATATGTGCTCGTAGTCAAACGTAGGCAGATCAAACGTATTCAAATTCCCAGCTGCGATCTGACTTCGTATAAATGCTGATGCTTGTCGTTTGTCAGCCAAACGTGTCGGTCGGCCACGATCGACGTCAGCGCGCTTACTTTTTAGGATACGATCCTCGCACAATCTCCGCAGGAAAATGACGCCGGCTGCCTCTGCGTTTGATAAACTATTCGAGAGCGATCAAGGCCGCGAGAGAGTGAAGTGTGCGACGCGGGATTTATCGAGTCAGAGAACGAATTTATATTGGCAGCATTACGCTATCGGTACGAATTCTAAGGATTCAAGATCAGAGAGCCGGGCCAGATACAAAATTAGCGTCGACTAGTGTAACCGGTAACCAGCGCGGGGCCGTTATTTTTGGCAAGCAAGATCCACGTTTACGTGGACCCGACACGCGTACACGCATGTACAACGGCCGGCTGGTGGCGGTCTGATGGATTTCGGCAGCTTCTTTGAAAACGAGCCAAGTTCAACTTGTTGCGTTCGATAGCGAGGCGGACGTTCCATTGAACGACCGAAGCGTTTTCTCACGAGAGAAAGAACTCTCCTCCCGTACGCCACCGTTGCTCATTCTTCGCGCGACGTCAATGACGGGGCTCGGAGAGAAAAACTGAAACGTGTACTTAGTACTCTCCCGATGAGAGACCCGACGCGAAATTAAAGAACTGGAAAGTACATCGGCACACGTGCGCGTCGATTATCACACGTTTTTCCAACGTTTCACCATCCTCAATTAAGCTCAAGCTGTAACAGATACTCGCTGCCAAATAATTGAATTGATCTCGATGAATTTGACTTGACGTTTCCGAAAAGCCTAATCGCGACGCACTAAGTGCCTGTGGAAGAGGAAGTATGCTTTTGGCGTGTAATATTGCAGCGCAGTTTTGCTTGGCGGGGCAAAACGCGAGATTCGATTATACAACGCAAACTGTGTAAAACTATACTCCTCGTGGCCCCTTTCCCCGTCGGTACCGCGCGTTTATCCTTCTCCCTCTTTTCTTATTATAAGTACGAAGACATCCCTCGAGGGCCGCAGTCTTTGCCCGCGGTAGATTGAAACTTTTCCTAGACGATAATTCTGTGCGCCGAGCGAGCCAGCCGGGGGTGTACTCCGACTTGATGCCCGACAAGGGTCCTGTATACTTCTCTATACTCGGGGTCGGCCCTCGTGTCTTACTGGCAAGATAGTTTGACACTTATTTCGTTCCTCATAATCGTGCAGATTATTCAAACTACGATCGTCGCCGGTCCCAGGTGCGTCGTTCGCGCGATACGATCTCGAAAGTGAAGCGCTGAATAAGTTCGAGCTGGCCGGCATATACGCCCGAGAGAGCGGCTAATAAAGAAAAAACTGTTGCCCAAGCCGCGCGCCGCTATCGCGAAAAATTCAGCGTCGATACGGGAACTTTCCTCTCGTCGACGCGGTCGCCGTGCGAAACGGCTATCGGCCGCAACATTCACGAGGTCAGCCGAACCGAAGCTTTTCTTCGATGCGAATCGTTTTATTCGCCCCCGACGAGGACGCGTTATCTTAAGGTGTTGCGCGTGTTCAATTTGCACGCAGAAGATCGCGGGAACGTGGAACAGTATAGAGACGAAAAGTTCACCGGTCGACGACAAATCTCGCGCCATAGCCTTTCATTCCCGGTGCGGCGTGGAAACAGTTAATGAACATCCACTCAATTTCTTTCGGCACCCTCCTCGAAAGTCCCTCCGTTTCAAGAGGATTTTTGTGTTTCACCTCTTCACGACTACGACGACCCTCAGAACTCGCCCTCCCTCCCTCTCTCTCTCTCTCTCTCTCTTTCTATTTCGCGCGCGTCTTTTTTTTCATTCTTCCCTTATACTCCTACTTCTTTTCCCCTTTCTGGTTTGCAAACAAGCAGTCGCTTAGTTCACGTGGCGCCTCGCACACGGTCACGTCGCGGTGTGAGCAGAAAGGGAACGACACAGAGAATGAGAGAGAGAGAGAGGGAGAGAAAGGAAAGAAGGAGACGACGAAGGGGGTGTACTAAAAAGTTTTCGAATAAAAGTTTAAATACGCCGGGCAAAGTTTGTTTCGCAGCCTTTGCCTCGGCAGTCGGCCGGCTCTCCCTAACAATATGGCCGCCAGCGGGCCACCTGTCTTTATGCTAAGAATCGTAAGAATACGCACGACTCTGTGTGTCGGTCTCTCTTATACCGCTAGGTATACGGCGCGCCGCCTTTATCCGCCGCCGTATTGCCTTTCTCGCGCGGAGAGCAATCACAACGAGGCTCGTATTTCATCCGGCTTTCGACCCCCGCCCGCTGCCCGTTCGCCCCGTAAGCAGCGCACCCTTTTGTTGCCTTTTCCTCGGCGCGCTGGGACCCCGCGCTTGTTTAAGAGTTTCGAAATAACTTGTTGAGAAATTCCCGAGTTTCGGCGGTGGGAAGCCGTCCCTCGTGTCTCCCGTTGAAAACGTGACATCGATCATCTAGGGGTGGGTGAGCGAGGGTGCGAGGGTGCGGATTTACAACGGGGCGCTGTTACCGCGGCGATGGCAGCGGCAAAAATAAAATTGACTGTTACAGCAGCGACCGACTTTACTTCGCGGCGGGAGTAAAGATCGGCGTCGGCTGACAATGAGCGCCGACAGCGTGTCTTTAATACTGTCGGGGCGCCGCTGTTTTCTATGTCGAACGTCACATAAATCACTCGGCGCGATGAAATTAATTTACCGTTAAATTCGTTCCGCGCTGACCGTGTACGGGCGCGATTAAGAGTAACCGCGCGAATTAGTGTCGGCGCCATCGCGACGCGGGCGTAAGGATCGGAATTTATCGCGACAATTTTCCAACCGCGTCTCGCATTTCTCGGATATTAATTTCGACATCGGCCACGGTAAATAACGTCGGCCGCGTCGCGGCCGGAAGTGCATCGCAATTAAACTTACGCCCTTAAAGACCTCTTCGTTGGCGCGATAATTAATTGCGCCGCGGTAAGATCGATAGTTGCCGGGGCAAGCGATTCAGCCGGTCGACGCTGAACTTTTTATCAATCCGGAGAATTCGAAAACTTGAAGGGGGAGGAGGGAGAGAACACGTTAGCGGCGACGGTCTCGCGGGTTTCCTGGCTACGAGGATCGTGTCGCTACGAAGATCGATCGATCCGGATCGATCTCTCGACGTTGCCGACTCCAATGACGCAAGCGATTTTTCCTCGCCGATCCGAGGGCTCCGTCGACGTCGGCCCGATAAAATGGAGTCTTGTACTCCTCTACGTCGTACCAGACATGCTCAAGCAAACATTAGAATTGTCCACAAATTCAAATTCACCGTTAAAATATATGAGCGATGCGCGGTCGTGCGGGATCGATCATTTAAATACAGAAGCGTCGAGGAGAAATGCGTCGAACGAAGAATGTCCGGGAAAACACGCGCAAATCATTGAACATCGTCGCGGACGAAGATCGATCGTTCCCGGGCAGCCGTAAACTAACGCCGTGCGATTAATTTCCTGCTCGATCTCTCCTTCTCGGCCCATCATGCCACGGGTGACGGCGCGCTTAAAACAGTCCTTAAACGATCGCGAAAATTGCCAATAACGAAAATATAACGAAGCCCGCAGCGGAATCCTTTCTCGGCCCAATTAATTCGTCGTCCGTCCCCTTAAACCCGCAGCCCGTCGGATTTTTCAATCAGCCGCGTCCCGCGGTTGCATACTGGAAAGTGGTTGAGCGTGGGACGGAAAGGGGACGACAAGGGGGGATCGATCGATAGGTTGGCATTCTTAAGTAGCCGACGACGGTCCAACTCTGTCCTTCGGCACGTTAGAGACGTTGCCCGAAGGCCTGCGAAACCGGTGGATCCTGTTGCCAGAAATAATTTCGGCCTCCTTCGTCTCGGCGATAATTAATTACGACCGCTAGGATCGATGGGCGTCCCGAGAGAAGGCGAATGTGTCGAGGCATTATTAGACATCATATACTCTCGGCGGGCTAATCTCGATCCCTCGCCTAAAACGCCGCAGCTGCATCGATGAAGCGAAAATTTCCGAGGATCGAGGTGGAGTTCAACGTGAATCTGGCCGCAGTATTAATTAGCGAAATTGCCCGTGTGACGGGCACCGTATAACTTCCATCGTGCCATTCGCATTAAGTCGCTGGAAAGATCCGATTCACGTTAGCTGGGCAAACATTTGTCCGGCATCTTCTTCATATAGCCCTTGCCAATAGTTTGAGCGGAGATTTGCTCAGTCGAAATTTGTGGGAGCAATTATTAGACGACGTAATTCGGTCGACGTATAAATACGGCAGCTTAATAGTTCGAGGCGCGGCTATTCGAATACGAGGAGCAGGATCAAACTGACGTTGCCGCATGCAAAATGGCCTGCTAATCTCTTGGGGGCTAGCCCCACGAAATAGATTTTCCTAAGGAAGCGGGCCCGGACTCGCGGAATAACGGAATTTCGAGATTTCCTCCTCGAACGGTAACAATAGTATTATCTGGTATCTACTAGCTCACCGCCAACAATGCAATCTCGCCTCGTACCGCCTGTCCTCAGGCCACGCTCAGCGGCCAGGGCGGTAATTGAATTTTAAATGCGCTTAATTAGGTCACCGGTTAAGCCGTCAATGTAATGCCGCGATATAAAATTAAAATCTTTCCTCCCCGAATCCGGCGACGACCACTTGACGACGGACGAAAATGAATCCCGTGGGCCCTGTAAAGCGTCATGAAAATTCGTAAGACGGTCATTGAACTTTTGTTCCAGAGTTCGTCCGATGAGTTCACGAATTTAAGTCTCTCGCTCTACTCGTCCATGCGATGAGAGCGCGACGTACATTTAATGTAGCGATCGGTCAGTCGTTTGAGCGCGATACTATGAAACTGCGCTTGCCAATGAGAGTGTCGATTGAGAAAAGCGTAGCGATGAAAATTTTCCTCGACAGCGCCGATCATGCCTCACAGCCGCGGCTACCGTTCCCGGAATTTATGCGATCGTAAATACCGACTTCCGGTGTTTCATCGCGTGCAAGCTATATATCAAATCGGAGATCCCACCTTCTGCACGTGTAATCTTATCTGGTGGGAGATAAGACGAACGGTAGTCCCATTGGAAGCCATGCGGCGCTTAACGTTCCGCGTCCTGAGTTATTACGTACCGGTGGGGGAGGCCATTAATAACGGGTGGTAATATTAAGATTGATTTCGAGACGTGAGAGCGAGACGAGCTCGTGACCCTGCCCCCGCGATTTCCACGAAATTTTCTTGCTACACCGTCTCGCCCGGACCGTATATTACAATGAAGCTCCACCCACGCCGGCGTACTCCTAACGCCGGAACAAATGCGAACGGGCGGGAGTGAGAATTTCCGGGGAATTTTCGCGCAATTAACGCCTGGACACGTAACAAACAGAATCTGGATATTTAACAAAACCCTGCCTGACGCTAACGTCGGCAGCTTCTCGACCGAGCAAAGTAATCCGGAGCGCGGGAATTCTCTCTGGATCACGGTGAACGTGATACACGTAACGTTAAAATACTACGACACGGACGTTGCTCTATCTCGACAGTTTTAACGCTGAGCGGCGAAGGAATCTGAGATAAATGACGGAAAGGGCTCGATGATTAATAATGCCGCGAGGTACGGCGGGGTCGGAAGGCGTATCGAAATGGCAAGCGAATCGAATGATTATGGTCCTCCCGGTCGGTCAATTACATTTCCTCTCTCATTCACTTAAAGGGAAACGATTGATTGCTGCCGACGCACCCTACTTATTCTAATAACGGCGGGGATCACCGCGATTCATCACGCGATCCGAAAAAGACGCCGCCTTAACGAAATGACCAACCACCCTCCCACGAGCTTCTCCGCTATTCCCGGATTCTCGCTCGGCGCGTTAAAAAGGTCAGCTACGCGGCAGAAGTCGAAACGACCTAGCGTCACGTCCGACAGCGTCGTCGTCTAAATATTCCAGCGAAACGGTCATTATTCATTAAGGCCGGCCCAGTTTCTTTGGGAATTACTTGGCAAGTTAAGCGATAACAATAATCCAGGAGCCGAGTTTCGAAGGAAAAGAAGCGATGAAGAGAAAAGAAGAGAGAGAGACAGAGATGGAATGACGGAGTCTGGGGACGGAAGAGGGCAAAGATGGTGGTGAGGGTGGTAAGAGGAAGGTGGATACTGTGGGCACGGCGGTGGGACGGTAAAATTGCAAAGCTTAATGGTGGTAATACCGTCGTGGCCGAGCCTCGTATGGCGTTAATAATGCAGTATATTGAGATTGGTTTCGCTTGGCTGAGGAGGACGAAGTATGAGAGAGATGGCGATAGAGGGGACAGAGAGATAGAAAGAGAGAGAGGGAGGGTAAAGACGGTAAGGTAGAGAGAGGCAGAGTGAGAAAGATGGGAGAGAGATAGAGAAGAGGGCAGAGCCACTGGGACCTGACCTAGGCATCCGCCCAAGTTATTCGCTGTGCTTTAATAATACAAGCCCCGTGGTGCACGCGAGCGTGCGCCCCCATATAGTAGACGCTGGCACAGAGTCTGGCGCGAATAGTATAAAGATCACTTTGAAAAGCTCTAACGTCTCGGTACGCTCCTTTCGCGAAGCCGAGAAGAATGCAATTTCGTCTCTTAATTCAGCTAGCTTAATTCCACTAGCAAGAACTGGCGTCGCAGACTGCCGAGCGACCCGGCGCGATGCGATACTCGTTCGCGCGGACAGATTTCGTGAAACAGAAAACATGCATCGTCGTACGTAAGATAGAGAGGATAATAGTGGTCGCATTCTTGCGTGTCTCACCTTCTTTGTTGGCGCTGCTCTTTATTTCCGTGGCCTTCGGTGGGGCAGACGGCTTCGGAATCTCTGCGGATGAAAGCGTTCATTGAAACGGAGTTAAGGGACAATTTCTCGTGCTTCAAGCTCATCTTGCTAATCCCGCAACGAGGGGCGAGGAAAATCGAGTTGAAGGACCGCGTAAGAGGCGAAAGCGACTCTATTGAATTCCGATACATCTCAACGGACTCGCTGCCTTTCTCGCGCGGGCAAGAAGCGAAGGAAATTTGTGCTCAGAGCTTTTCTTACCGTACAACCTAATCGAGCCCTCGGTCTCGCCGAGCGAATTTTTGCTGATGCACCGATAATTGCCGAAGTCGCGTGTCTGCAGATTCGTTATGCTCAACTGCATGTGCGACCGGTAACTGTTCTCGTCGATGGTCGTCTTGTACTTCTCATTCGTGAGAATCATCTCGTCGCCCAGGAACCAGTAGCTCATCGCGCGTGGGTGCGCTTCCGTGTGGCACTCGATCGTGACGTTGGTTCCCGCTGGAGCGCCGACCAGCTGGTTCGGCACGTAGATTATCGGCGAGACTTGAATCATTAATAAGACCCCATTAGTGACTCGCTATTTGTTTCGCCCGATATCGGATGAAATAGTTCCCACTGTACTTTCGTACGAGATATCCGGGCGCAGGCACTTGTTCGTCGAAGTCGAGCGATTTGACAGAATGAAAGAAACTCGCAATACAGTACTCGAACGGCTTTATTCGCAGCGTGGCGCAACGATTTAATCGTCCTCGCGGCAGAATTACTTTACCGACCTGCAGCACGGACTTTAAAGTTCGTCATTGGGCTTACGCGGGTAATCAACGCGGAAGTTGAAGCCGGCCGCGTTAATATAAGTCTAGTAAAACTTGCATTAGCACGTAGCGCGGATATCGCGGCTCGAATCAGGCGTATACATTCTGTGAAATGACTCCCGGCAAGACACTCCCGCGGCCGGGAAATGAGTTGGAAACAAAGTCAATTGTCGTTGTCGGTGCGTTACGGGGCCGTGTGCAAGGGCACTCTGGTTAAGGTCGAATGAGTCGACGACGACAACGACGACGACGGCACCTTTCGCCTCTGTTCGCGATTTTCAAACTCGCCGACACGCCATCGGCCTCGAGCCTAAGGTACAATTTCTTCTTCCTGCCATTCGGCACATATTCCGCCCTGCCGGTTCGGGCCACCTTCGAATGGACACCCAGACAAATAGACATTTCTCGCTGCAACGTCACCGGATACCGCGTGTTTAGATTAATTTAACCAGGACTAATGACTGTTGGAAACTCCGCTAGGAGTATATGAACAAGAAGGGCGCGAGGCGAGCATTAACGTCGGACCGAGCTGACTGCGCGTATAAACGACGATACGCGACTGTGTGCACGCACGTGTGTGCGTGTCTAACTCTGTGTGAACAGAGAGAGAATGGAGGAGTTCGGACAAAGGCACGGGGGATAAATTCTGGCGAAACGACACCGTGCTTCATCGACACTGGACGTTATCCCTTTGGACGGCCAAACAGAGGGTCGAATTGGACAACTTTCGGCTTGCTCAGAAGCTCCGAAGCAGCGCTACTTTACTTCCGGCCAATCCTGGTGCGCGCTTAGATTAATTTAAGCCCGGCTGCTGTGTCCGGCGCGAAGAAGAAGAGCGCGGAATGGGGCGTTGGAATTGGCCAACGAGCGCCGGTAGTGGAGAAGACGGGACGTGGATGGAGTCGATGGCGGGAAATCGGCAGAAGTATGCGTTAATTAGGGGTGGACGGGGGTGTGAGGGAGGAAACGCGCTGGCAATTTGCGGATTTGCGGCGAGCCTGCGCGCATACCAGTCGAACGAGCTGATGTAGAGATCGCCGCTGGATCGCCCGTTGCATTCGCGTGCTCAACATAATTCGTCCATTCACGCTCGTCATGCGAACGTGCCGACCGACTCTTTCCTTTCTGTCGCCTGCCGTTTAGGGAAACAACGGTTTATGCCATGTACGGCAGAACGAAATCAATTTTCACCCCGACCGCGACCACCTGACACGACACCTTCGCTCGACTGTTAGTTTCGCTCTGAAAACTGCATAAATATCTGAGCGGTGGGCGCTCTCGCCGGAAATACGTGCGTTCGAATGGTAATTGCGGTGGGCGAGCGAACGGGACGCGCGCACGAGAAATACTTTATACGCGCACGGCGAGCACTCCGTCCGCGCCGCTCGTAAAACGTTCCGCGTCGCGAAGACGCGAATTCATAAAGTCAGAGTTCGGGGCGAGGCGGGCTGTGGGCGTCGCGTCGGGCGACTGCTTTGCATCTAAATCCGCCCCTCTTCGGCCGGCGCGGTCGTTTCATTTCCATCGAGCAGAAAACTCACTTCGCGCCCTGTCATACGCGGTTTTGTCCGCGACATCCATTTGGCCCGCGTGGCGGATGCAAATTTCTAAAATAACAGGGAGCCCGGACGCGACGCCCGACGCCCGACGCCGCCACCGGCCCGCCGACCGCACCGTTCACACGGCTCCCGAGCACATGGGGATTTTATTATTGCCACGACAAGCGGCCGTAATGTCATGATTTGCAAGTGTATTCATAATTATGCGGTTAATGAGGAAGCGCCCTACGGTCGATCCGTTTTTTTTTTTGCTTTCTCTCCCTTTACTCTGCCGCCGCGCCGGTAGGAGAAGTTGCTCGTTCGCGGCGTTACGTGCGCAAATGTACGCTCTCGACCGAGAACTATTCCGGCCGGGACGGAGGAGAGGGGTTGAACTGACGAAAAAGTAGACGAGTCCAAGAGAGAGTCGGATGAATGAGGGAGGGCTGGAATGAGGAGGGGGTGTGGGGGAAACGGCAGAGAGTGCAAGGGTCGGAAAACGAGATGGAGGAAATGACAGGGACGGCGAAATGAGAAAGACAGAGCCCGACAGACGAGAGACAGTCGGAGAGAGCGAAAATGTAGTCGGTAACGCAAAAAGTTAACCTGCTAAATTGTGCACGTCTCATCAACGTGCCTGATGAACTGCCCGACCGACTGCGACGTGCCGCACGTAGAGAGAGGACGTCTGCTCGTAGACACAAATTATTTCTCATTCTATGCTTTATGCAACCGCCATCGAGTCATTTCGCGAGGTCGCTCCGGGTTTCAGGCGAATTGCTCGAAAACGCTCGCAACACGCCCGAGGTGTGCCGCGCCGGGGAAAGTAAATTTTTCCAAATATTTATACACTCGCCGCATTAACTTCGCCGTGATATTCGACGACCCCTGTCGCGGGCAATTTTTCTCACGGACGTAATGTAGCGGAACGTACCCACGGAACGCGATACGCCGTCTGACCCTGATGTATAATGTAATATGCCCGTGGAAATTGTAACAGGAATTAATGACCCTCCATTATCTATTCGCAACATCATACATTGAGGATCAAATTAATTTAACGATGTACCTATTATTGCCGTAATTCGACGCTTTTACGTTTCAGCGAATTCGAACCTATTCACTGCGATGCTCGGTAAGTAATATTGCCTGAATTTCGCCGATCCGTATTTGTTTGCGACACCGTTCGGCGGCTTTCAATCTCGAAGAATTTTATCTGTAATCTTACGGAAGCGGGATACGATCGGGCAAAAGTGCAACCGCTCGTCTTCTCGCCCCCAGGGTGGGGGAGAGGCCCTGTATATCTTTACGATCTCTCTTTCCCTCTAGTTCTGCTCCCAAGGGGCATTATCTGTTTCTATTTATATGCACGCCTGAATTTCGCCTTAAATCGAGAGCAAGTGCGCGATCGTGTACGGGCGGAAAGGAGGCGGGTGAGAGAGAGAGAGGGGGGCAGAGGAAGCAACAAAGAGATAGGCAGAGGGAGAGAGAAAGAGTTGGAGAGGGCAGAGGTCACGCTATGTAAAGTTTTATCCCGCAGCCAACCTCTGTCGGTCGAATCATTCTTATTGCATTAGTCCGTCGTACGTAGCCTGGGCAACTCCACACTCAGCGGAAGGAGATGCAGCGGGATGGCTGCTGGAATTTCTATAATGCCCCTCCTGAGAGAAAGAGAGACAGAAGTAGACAAGCCAGTCGCACCCGTTTCGTGTATCAGGCGCGGTCGGTCGCGCTAGACTTCCGATTCCAGCGGAAAATCCTTGCTCCAGCCTGATGAACTACCCCCTCCCTCACCCCATCCCCCGATACCCTGACTTTTGTCAATCCGCAACCCTTCTTCTCGGTCCGTCAAACCGTTACCGTGAACGATCCTTTCGCCGTACCCGACTCTTCTCTCGCTCTCCCGCGCGACATTCGCGGGAAGAAAAATAGTTAAATCAAAGTTTGATCCACTTGCCAACTTTGATCCACTCCCGACGCTTCCCTCCCTCGCCGCGCACGAAATTAGCCGACTTCCCTCCGCGTGCACCTTCAACTATAATTCCGCCTCCCCGTCCTCCTGCACTCCTTTCGCCGCTTGCGAAACGGCGAGTAGAGATAGTTACACCGCGACCCACTTCCGTTTCCAACATTTTTCGAAGTTCCGTCCCTGAACGGCAGAAGTATCCGGAGACTGATGCCGAACTCTTTCGACTTTGCCGCGCGCGGCATACTTGGCGTGCATGTCGAGCGACGAGTACACGGCGGTGGGAGGAAAGGCGGGGGGTGGTGAGAGCGTAAAGGAACGCGGAACCCGTTGAAGCGAAGCCATCGACCAGGGTCCGCTCGGCTAGTGGTAACCCGTGTTTTCTCGCTCTAAATAAAAGATGACGCCTCTCTCTGGTGAATATTCAACGAATAATGCCTGCCCTGCGATCTTCGCCTTCGTTTCGCAGTGCCGACTATGCGCCGCATAGGTATGCGAAAGTACAACTGCGGAAGTACAAGGGTGTTCGTGAAGTTTTGCTCGCGAGGTGTGAAACACGATTGAGGACGCGGGTGGAGGGGGGATAGGTGCGAAAGTCGAGAGTTGCGAAAGTATTGTATCTTTGACTGCGCCAGATCCGCCGGCGGAAACATGCTTTTTGAATCAAGTGCGCCGCGTAAGACATTAAGATGCTGCTGCCGTGCGAATTGAGGAGGACGGAAGACGACTGAGACGGGATCTTAACCGCAGTTGTAACCTGCGCATTCTCGCTCACCTTCTAAATAAGATATGTCCCGTCGTCTCTAAATATTCAACGGATAAGAACGGCTTCCTTTGCTCTACTCTCTCTCTCTCCCGACGCTGCGACAATCCAGCGCAGCCCGCAGGACATAAACGTGTAGGTACCGTGGGCAGAAGCAAAGATAGCCGGCTCGAATTCTAAATTTAATCCACTCTCCGGGAGTCTCCCTTCTTTCTACGCTTCTTGCGCGGATCTTCCGCGCTAGAATGTCGCGCACCTCTGGCCTTCTCTCTGACCTTCGAAACAATCCACTTCCGCTCTTGCGCACAGTTCTCCGGAAACGAATGGAGAGCTACGGGGGACTCGATTGGCGCAGCTGCAAACTCTTTCCGAATTTTTCGTTCTGCGCGTAACGAATCCGAATTAGATCGGCGCGTCTACAGGACGTTGATAAAGGTGTCAGACGGATGCGTAAAGATCTAAATTCGGAAATTTTTAAATATTTGACTCGAAATTCACGGACATACATTGATCATAGCTGCGCCCTCGGGAAGTGCGAATGGACGGTATCGCACGTGATACCGCGCACGATTCCTCTTTCCCACCCCCCCACTCCGGCGACGTGTCTCAAAGAAGAGAATGCAGCTGCCCTGACCGCAATGCTACCCAGTGTTTTCTCGCTCGTCTAAATAAAATATGTCCCTTCCCTTCTAAATATTCAAAGGATAGAGCCTCCGTGTCTGTGGGATCGGTGCGGAGCACGTTGCCTTCTTCCCACCACCAGCGCCGGGAGAAGAATCGCCGACAACGACCGTAGAACGACAACGTCGACAGGACAGGCAGGTATGCATCCGCGTGTAGAGTACACACATGCACACGCCCGCGGGCACACGTAAAGACGAGCGTACATACGCACGGCGGGCAGTAAACATACGTGGGAGCGTGGTGCAAGCATACGAAGTGACACGAACGAATGGAACGCATAAAAGGGAAAAATGACCAGGACCAGCGGGACGCTTGTGCCGAGCTCTCCGTATTTCCCTCGGGCTTTTCCAACGGCCCCTCTGTCCCTCTTTCTCTTCTAACCTCCCCGTACCCTGCCACCTACCCGCTCTCCGCTATCTGCAATACTAACCGACCTCTGTACACTCGATGTATCGCGATGCCCGCGCGTTTGTCTGCGCCTGATCAAATCGCGAGATGGAATTTAAACAATGCACGACGGACCCGCCGGCGCTCGTCGAAAAGTCGAAACGGACTTCGAAACGACCACCGCTTTCGAAGACCGTCGATCGCGACCCCCGAAACTGCACTCGTCGGATATAAATCGTTTTCCATCTCGCCCGCACGGCAGCATCCGAAAATTGCGATTCGACTTCGTGAACGTACGCTGTCTTATTACGCGGGTGTAGTGAAAGGTGATCGCCGAGGTGAGTGGCAATTTCGTTACTAGCGACTGCACAGATTTTTCTCACTGTACACGATCACCAAATCTCGTAGCTCACGGAATATTCTCTGAGCGTAACGAGTCGCACTCGATATAATCGTATGAAACATCGCAGAGGCCCTCCGCGGAAGTCGAGGATTCACGTCGGTCGGACGTCAGGATTTTCGGCGCGTCGAACCTTATGGAGCAGTGTCGTGTTATCAGTTTAACGACCCGAGGCGCCGTTCCTTTTGGAAGGCCGTGGAAAAAGGAGAGACTCGGGTGGCGCGAGCGGGAGAGGGAAAGCGCACAGGTTACGGTTACCATAAAGTCGGCTTTACTCTCTGCGATATCCGCGATATCAGGTAACCTGAAAACGATCTATAAACGTTTGACGAGAGGTTTGCCGCGCGAGTGGAAACGCGTCATCGATCGGCGAGTGTCAATCGCGCGCGTATAGATTTCACGTACACGGGGTCGCCTGACCAAAAGTGGCGACCGCTCATAAAGCGGGAGCCGGAGACGGACGAGGTGTCTGTTTCATTTTCCGAAACGAACCCGTAAAGAAATAGAAGCACGAAAGGGGAGCGGATACACCTTGCGTCACTGCTACGTTCACTTTCAGAGTAAGGATATTTCTGGAAAAGAGAAATGCGCGAGGTACTCGGTACTTTATCTTGCTAGAATGTGAACTCTCGCAAGAATGACCGTGCGCCGTGTACCGTTGCGCGGCACATATAAATTTCCCTGGTTTACTCGCTCATAGCCGAAGCTTTGTTACTTTTTAATAATGCCGAGGATGATGTTGTTCGAATGAAATTAGCGACTCCGCGATTACTACGAAGTATCCGTGTGAGTCCATTTTGAGGATCGTAGAAGAAAGGACGATTTTACGTTCATCCGGGGATACGAAGTGTCGGGGTAATAATGTATTACACCTGTTATCCTGTAACTTTACCGTAAGTGCACGCGTACACGAAAATTCTACCGTCTCCCCGACCCGAGCCACTTACTCGGCAAGCATCTACTTTTTCGAAGCAACGACTCGCGCGGGAGGGGAATTTATTTTCTATCAAGCCCGCCTCTATGCGTCTTCCTCCGCTGCGACAGATGCGACTGCTCGCAACTTTACGACTGCAATATAACCACCTCGCTCGTACGACCGAGATCATGCCGCTAAGTATGACTAGGAGTGGCCACTTATGGCCCTATTCAGTCTATTATGTACGCGAGTCTGTAACTCCGTTGTGCCGTACGCGCCGTACCGCGGAATGCATCTCTCCATGGACTTATAGACTATTCCGTCGTTTCGCCCTTCAAAAGACACTGCGGACTTACGGATTACGCGCGCACGGCAAAACGACGTCCGCCGATATTCGGCTCGTCCGACAATCGAAACGTAATCCGTACTTCTGTAAGAGCGAAAAGGAGCTCCGCAGGCAGAGAAGGTCGACGATTGATCGCGACGATTCGTTTAGCTGATTTCCCCATTGGTCGTCGCTCATGGCGCGTCCCGCTTAGAGCGTGCTGGGATTTCAGGCGACGCGCAGTTTCGAGTCGCCGAATGATATGCCGAACGGGACTGAGTCACGCAAATGCGTATGAAATTGAAATTCCGCGAGCAATAAAAATATAATGAGAATGGATCGAATCGGTATAATTCAATTCCCGAATGAACGCCCTTCGCTGCACCCCTGCCCGGTATCGGAGCAAGAATTTAATATTGCTCTTTTATTAATGTTTTGCCATTCGCGATTAACGTCTGCTCGACGATAAGCGGAATTAAACCGTTCGAGCATCGTTGATATTGGAGGTAAAATTACACGCCGTCAGTACAGGACTTTGCTCGTATGTACCTGACGGTTCGATGGAAACGAGCGTTGTCTTTGGGCAATGGTACCAAAATTTGCGCAAACTCACATTCGACTTCCACGGTGATCCTCTTGCTGACCGTTGGCGGCACTCCGTTCTTCGCTATACACAGATAAGATCCCATTTCGTTGCGCGTGATCTTCGTCAGGTTTAATTGCTCGCCCTCGTACTGGACCACTGAAACCAGAAAGCAGAAATTGATTCAATGCCCGTCGACCGTGCAAATACGGGGTGGAACATTGCCGGGCCGCGTCCTGCACGCTCGCGGTAACAGCAGAAATTTGATATTTACGATACTCCGCAGAGATGGAAACATTAAAAACGAGCGTGACCAAATGACCGTGGTCGTGCGGACAAAAATTATTGAAATGCGCTACAGTACCAACGTGCGCATCCTATAAACGCCGTTTCCGCACTGTGCAGCTCGTAATCCGAATGGCGCGTAGATACAATACTATGCAAATATCGTGTAGTGTGAACAATGTAGTGCGGGACAAGAGAAATAGGTAATCGCACGTGTGCATTTTTCGAATTTACCTCAAATTCTTGAGAACAAGGAAAGTTTAGGGAGTTTAAGGAAACATATTGATTCCGTTATATATCGCAAGCGATTTATATTTTACACGTTCACCGAGGTTATCGGCGCGATTAGCGAAACCACGACTAGAGCGCAACCGATAATCGATCCCAAGAACAGGCCAACGGATCCCCTCGCACGCGGAGCCTGCGTCCGTAAATCTTTGGCACGCTTTATTCCGGCGGCTTTACTCGCCTCTTCGTAACGATTAACCCTTCGCCGATTAGCGAGCCCCGGGAACACCGTCGATGGCGGCGATGTTTCTTTCGCGCCGACACATGTCCTGCCAAACTGCCTTTCCACGCGCAAGCCGACGACACGCTCTGTAATGGGCGATCCTGCGTGTCCGTGCGAAAACGAATGTGTGCGTTTTGCATCTAGACACGGTATAACACGCAGAACGGACCTGGCGAACAATGGGAGCGGAGGGAAAAGGCGATATCGATCGACACGAATAATTGAGAGAACACGCGAAATTCGAGACCTCGGGTTCGGACCAGATAGACGAGCGTGGGCGTCTCGATAACGCCTAACGATAAAGCGTCCGTTAACGTCGATATTCCATGACGAGTGCGAATACGCTTATGTATCGCGGCCCTGCCGCGCGAGACAGCGTTTATTTTCCGCCCGTAATACGATGCGGCCCCGAGCGAGCGCGGCGCGACATAGATACGCGGCCGAATAATTAATTCGATCGAGGGGTATCGCGGGCCGACGATAAATCATCGCAGGAATTATAGCGCGTCGACGATGAATTACGAGTGCGCCCCCGCGAACGCCTCTTCCTCGTCTCTCTTCCGCCTTCTGCCGTATCCCATATTCTTGCAGACGTCTCTCGACTACGTTGCCGCGCGGCGGCAATATAAAGTCGCGGCATAAAATATTTGCGACGAGCTTTTGATCGGCGCCCCTATCGATCGCCGATATAAGCTCTCGCCACCGGCGATCGTTTTATCCGCTATTAATGTACGCGACACTGTGCCCCATTCTGCGCTCCAAGTGCCGGGCTTTTCTCGAATGCCGCGAGAAATCGGTATCGAAAGCTATGATGTACTGCCGACGCAGACAATTCCGCGTCGGCGCTGCTGGCATAAAATGCAACTTCCACGTATTCCAGGATATTAAAGGAGGTAAGAACGGAAATGTACTTATTAACTAAAGTTACGTGGACACACGATTCCGTTCTTCGCCGTTGAGATTGGAAAGCACACAGAGTTGACTTAACATGAGTCGATTTTCATATGAAGTGTACTTGGCGAGCAAGTGATGAATATAGAATCGTTTCGACCGCTCTCTTCTGATTCAGCGAGATTGTGACTGACCATATACGGCAGACTGCTACTGCGACACCCTGATTTTCAGGCTCCCGTCGACGCTGGCTCGCGAGGCGAATTTCGACGCGGATTTTTCCGTTGAAATGCCATTAATTGATAATTGTTTCGTCAACGCGCCTCTACAATTCGAGTCTCTCTCTCTTCGCGGGGTTTCGCGGTCCGTGCACGGCCCGTGACGCGGCGACGTAGAGAAATGGTTCTCGCGCAATTTTTGGAGACACGATTTCCATGGAGAGTACATGCGACGAATTTAAATAATATTATACATTACGGTGCGCGCACTACCATAAATCATGCACGGCGGCGAAAAAAGAAGTGGGCCAGCGTTTTTTCGGCGGCGGCATGTTTATTCAGTCGAAAGTTCCCGGGGAATTTAAATTGTCGCGGCTTAAATAATCGACGAACGCCGGTAATCTCCCGGAACGTCCTTTCTGACTGTCGTTTCTTGTTCCAGTCGCATTGTGCGCGAGAATCGAGACAAGACAAGTGACAGTGGCAAGTCACGGTAGGCAAAGAGAAGGAGAGAGTGAGACAGAGAGAGTGAGAGAGAAGGAGAGAGGAGTGAGGGACGATTAATCCTCGGAGTTTTCGCGGAACGATTTCCATAGAGGACGTGTATGAAGGGCTTTAAATAATATTACGAACTATATACGTACGTATGTATATACGTATCAGCCGAAAACTTAGGGAATAGCGTTGGCGCGGTGGGTCAGGGTACTCCGTCATGAATTTGTATGAAGCTTTAGAGGGGCTCAGATGCCCCGGAGCGCGGCTTTGCAGATGTTTGAACAGAAATTCCGGCCTTTTACGATCCTGTGGCCTGGCGAGAGGAAGATGGTGCGGAAGGGGTGTGGAAGGGAGACAGTGACACGAAGGGCTGAACGACGAAGAGAAAGAGAGAGAGAGAGAGAGAGAGAAGGAAGAACGGACAGAGGAAGAAAGGGCCATGAAAGGCTTGAGAGGGCAAAGGCGAAGACGGTGAATGGCAATGAGTCGGCGTGTAACGAAATAGAAGAAATTTTCGCGGATGTAAACGTTACAACTCAATTGGCCCGTGCACAGTTTCCTTTCCGCCGGCGAAAATGAAAGTGCCAAGTCGCGTTCGCCCCTTGACCTCCTAATTAATTCCCCGTTCTTCTCGTTATCGCCGAGCAAAGAGCACTTCTTTCGCCGCCCCTCATTATTCGCTCGTCGAACGTCCCGCGCGAGAGGTATGGCCTTCCGCAGGCATTTCGCATTACTTCCGTGTGCCGCGCGAATTGAACCGGCACGCGAAATCAGCGTGTCCCCGTGGCAAAGCATTCGATATGTCGATATTACAATAATAAGCTGTATCGTGATTTGTGTATCGCACGTCCAGGGGTAAAATTAACGACCGTCCGCAAGCGACACGACTGGGGCTACGTGTATTTCCAATTTGTTAATCTTCTGTTTGGCGAGAGAGAGCGGGGCACACGATTAAATAGTGATCGTATTTCGATAGATTTCGGGCCGTCCATTAATATTGCTAACTGCATAGTATTCTGCTATTAATGTTTACGTTGGATAACTAATTATACTGATTATACGTGTGCAGCGTCGAAGGGAATTACGCCGGCAGCCCGCGCCCGGACGGAATTCGAACCAATTAGCCGTCTTTCCAGGGCCGATAAAAATCTTCCAATCAACGAATGGGGAAATTGGCGTGCAATGTCGCGCGTAAACACTGCCCCGAACGTCCGAACGCTAAAGCGTGTAACGTTTGTTTTTCCGAGAACTGCATCGTTACTGCAGCTTTCAGCTTCAAGCATCTAGTATTTCACGCTAAGATCGACAGTCGACGACAAATTGCAGTCTCGCGGGGCGGCGAGATGGCTGCGTCACATCTTGCCCTGGCTATCGAATGCGGATCGAGGACCGTGTCAAAGTGACCGCCACCCTGAAGCGTCCTCACTGGAGCCACGGACTCTGATAAACTCCAAGGCGCATCGTCGCGAAATACGCGGTCAAAGGGCGCCGACCCAATTTCGACATTTCAAACGCCGGCACTGATATTCCGCTACCCTCTTCCCTGCCGTCCCTTCCTTTCTTCCTCTTTCCTTCCCCGCTTCCGCCTTCTACTCTTCGAGTCCAGCGACTTCTATCTATCCTTCTTCCCTACCTTGATACTCCGAGCGGGAGCCGTTGTTTAACGTGGCATCGGTAAAATTTGCCATCGCTCATCCGGATGGACCTCAACGACTGCAACCGTTGCATCGGTTTAACGGATGCCTCCGGCAGGATTGCAATATCGAAGGACAGTCAAACGTTGGCGGACAAAAAAAAAAAAGTTTTGCCCGCTCGGTTGACGGCCTGGGAGGAACGTGTGCACGCGCGCAATCCCTCTTTCCTCTCTTCTTCCATTCCCCAAATTCGAACTATCCGTCATACGTCAACATTTACGTCCGCGGACGGCGGAAGAATTGCCGCGACAATTTCGTGCGATCGTAATTTCCGGCGGGACGCGCGGCTGCCTCCCGTAACTAGCTACGACGTTTCGTGGCACGAGGAGAATTATCGCGGTCTCGATTACGGACGACTTTCACCGCCAGGTCTATCGCGTTCCCGCATAAATCGCAAATTGCATGTAATTTACACGGCTCACCTCCGCTGAACCAACGACAATACCCAATCGACGCGAACAAAGTACCGGAGCTTAGTATCAAGAGAATTATTACGATCCGTTACGTACCTTGATTACGAAACTTCCGCCGCAGAATCTATCGCGTTACAATACGGACCTCGAGTTACGTATAACTCACGCCGTCTAACAAACACCCCTTGCGGAATAACGCAGACATTGATCGGATCGAAATTAACGAAGTGCGATGCTACTTGTCGGGAGTATTACCGGTATTAATGTGAAATGTTTCGCCAGTGTTGTCGGAAGGCGCACAACTTAGACAAACGCCGCTGCATCACGTGGAATGTACATGCGAAGCGGGAGCGGAAATGGAAAACCTAATTTCCGAGCGAAACAGATTTAAATTACAATCACGTCGATAACGATCTCAGAACAGGTATAACGGCTGTGACGCAAAACACTGCCATAAAGTGCGCCGCTAAAATCGGTCTAAATACATCGCGACCTATATCCATACCAAAGAACCGTATTTCTGAACTACCTCTTTACATATTAAATGTCACAATTAATTTTCTACTCCGGCGTTTGATCGTTTAACGTCGTTCACGTCGTGACCGACTAACACGCGCTACCAGGTCAGGGCTACAGAAAAAAATACGCGAAAGGTATCATACGTCCACCGGAGTCCACTTATTCAAGCGTTAAACGACAAGCACTCGGACGGACACGTCTGTCAACGATACTTTCCCGTCGACGTAATCAGAGCTTACAGGGCCACCGACGAGCGTGTAACGTAATTTAGCGACGACTCGACCTGGCATCGATCCGTCGGACACAGCCGGCCGATGCACTTGCGGCGACAAGCTGGAGCTGGCCAGGATGCACCGCGACGAGAGACATTCAAAGGGCAATCAGCTTGACGCGGGGGGTTATAAACCGAGCTCTAAGTGCCTGTCGACCGATTAATTTCCCAGCTCGACTCGACTCGGGCGTGACGCCTCGAACGAACCGCTTAAGACGACGTTGACGTCTCACTCACGGAGGTACTGAGCATCGATGCGTTTCCGCGTCCTGCTTCCCACAGAAGCGCGGTTGCAGTCTTTCGACATATATCATGATTCAAATAACCGGGGTGTATTTTGTTGTTAGAGAGCTAGACGTCATCGATCATCAAAATTGATGTTTAAACAAACGTACGTTAACAATCTTTATTTTCTACCGATTCTTCCTTTTAGTTCGTGTACAGAGATCACGTTCCACTAAGAGCGGTAGGACGGTAAAAATCGTGCAATGTACCGAATCAAACGTGTCGCACGCGTTTCTCGATAGTTGGAGCCGAAGACTAAAGGGCGGTAGAGGGCTGCGGGGGTTGTAGGTGAAGGACCACGATCATACCACGGACGACAACCTGCTTCGCGTTAGAAACGTCGTGCTGTGCGTCGGGATCGAGTTATCGGACTTCGGATCCGCTTTCAGGTGGGTCGACGGCGAGGAACGGGGCGTGGAAAGGCTGGCCGAGAGCGAGAAGGATAAGGCGAGAGCATCGGTAACTTTTAACGAGCGAACAAGTTTCGTCGCCTATCAACGGCGATGCACCTCGGCAGGAGGGCAACCTGTATTGCGCTTCGAACGCTTTCGCGTCTGCACGTACACCCTCGTGCATTGTACACGGTGACTGCAGCGAACTGTGCAACGACTTCATCGTCTAATCCAATTTCTTTCGCGGTACGGAATTCCATAAAATACTTGCATCTCTTTGAATCCGCTTACAGAGAGAGAGAAAGGGTAAATTCGATTAAAGTTACAGTTAACAGCGCAACGCTGGTTAAGAGTTGCGAATTATAACAAAATGATAGGATTAAATTTGTAAAGTCCGACACTTAGCGAGGAACAACTCCGCTCCGTTCTTACCTTTTACATTTTCAGCATACGTGCGACCGAAACGGGCTGTTGGAAATGGAGCGCGAAGCAGAAAACAGTCTATCGCAACGCGTCCATCTTTCACGTGCGAATCTCTCGAATATCGGGCACCTCGCATAACCCGAGGTCGAGCGAGCACGGGCTACTCTGAGAGGGAAGGTTTTCCTAAGTTGCGATGCGGAGGCACGATCAAGAGTGTCGAAAACTATGCCGCACATCGAGACCGCAATGCGTCCGCAGTGGTGGTAATTAGGGGATTAAGAGGCGGCTGCTTCGGGACACCCTGTATAAATACGATCACGTAACGATACGCGTGCGTATCGTATGCCCCACGACCTCGGGGTACGACGATAGGCTGCAGTGGATGGATGCGCACAGGGGGACGAAATAGAGGAGGCTGGGTTCGTAGGTGCGTACATGTGCACACGGGTACGTATGCATGCACGTTGGATGCATACAGGCTGCCTCGTTACGTATCCTCGGGATTTCCACGTCGACGGGCGACGGCAAAGTACCGTTCGGGGCGGTAGTTCGAGGTGTGTGCGTTCTATATCGGCACTTTGTCCGGCTCCGGGCAAAGTCAAAGTTTCGCTGCACCGTGAGAATCGACGAGAGACGTGGAACGTTGCTAATGGGCTTGTTAACGTTGGTCCGAATTCGGTATACCCTCGCCGAAATCGCGAGAAGGGTGGATTTGTTCGATGGCAAATCGACGGTATGTGCCCGAGTTTACGGCGACTGAGGTATGATACGAAGTTGTGGGGAACTGGCGTAGAGAGGCAGGGAAACGTCCGGAATCGACTTGGTTTTTCTGGGAACAAAAATCTGGGAGACTCAAGCTTTATTTTGTCGGTATATCCCCGTTAGTGTTTTGTTTAAGGTTTTTTTTATTTCCATGATGATCATATGCAGCAAATTTTTCCGGCACGTTTCATCGGAGATTGAATTATTACACTCTCGACTGCGACGCTCGTTCCAATTTGCAGAGCACACAAATCCGGCAGGTGTACACTGTTAAGAAAATACACGATGTCCAGGGTTCGCTTTCGTCGATTTCACGTGTCAGGAGGCACGTTAATTCGTCGAGAGCTCGGCCACCCGCGTCGAATGGGGGCAAGCGTTTGAGCATCGCGTTTTCATTTAAACTGTCATCTCGCGACCTCCGGCACGCGGGCTTTCACCGCGAAAGTAGAGAAGGGAGAAGAAGAAGGAAGGAACGGCGTCGCTTCGGCTTTCGCGAGAGGGGCACTCGGTTAAAAATTCTTATTTCGACTTCCTTCCGCACGGTTGCGAGCGCTTTTAAAATTAGCAGAAATTAGCCCGCCGTAGAGAGGAGGAAGGTATACAGATGAAGAGAGAGCGAGAGAAAGAGAGGAAGAACACGGCCCGTGAGCGAAAAAAGGTTCCAACCGCTCACACGAACGCTGCCTCGAAGTGGTTGCGCCCCGGTGGCGAAGTTAAAATTATTTATTCACTTTTCCCTACACCCTCCCCTTTCCATCCTGTCTCCCCCTCGCCATGACCTCGCCCCACGACACTCCAGCTCCTTCGTCGTCCAAAGGCTGAATGCGACGCTGAAGATTCCGCGCTCTCCGCCTCTTCCGCATATTAACGTTTTTCGACTCGCCACAATTATGTCCGCCCCTTTGCTTCTGTTCCGGAATTAAAGCGGATTCACCGTGCGACCGAGTGCCAATTTCACGTGCAAGATACTCGCAATCTGTTGGTAGCTAACACGATAATGAATCCCCCAATTTATTCGTGGATGTCAAATGCGCACGGTCACGTATATGTAGTAACTGGCATGCACCGACCGATTTTTTATACGGCAAATTAATAGTTGATCTCATGTCAAAAACAGTGCCTTGTGTCGTATTCATGCGTATATAGTTACATTTATACTCAAACTTCGAGCCACTTCGTTTAAAAATCCGATTCCCACTTTGCGCAGTCCGCTGACTGGTGCTCTCACGAAAATGAGAGGAAATTAATTAAAAGTGCGAGCAGAGAGCGTAGACGGTAAAATTTATACGTCGAATATTGCATTCGATTAAATACTCAGCTGGCAGGTCTGGACCATCCATTTAACGTCGCGGTGTTGACAAGTGTATGGAGCAACAAAGGCTCAATTTAAACAAAATTGTCAAATAAAACGTTTGTGTCTTATACAGAGCAGCGGGAAAATCGTATTTGACGAAATACAGTCGCGCGCGTATAGCATTTTTGATCGCAGGGCCACTTTGCAAATTGACTCGCCCGTCGAGAGCGACACGTTACAGCGATAGTGACGGATTAAATTTTTCCTTTCAACTCCCTACACGAGGAGCGTATTTTTTAGTTTTACCGGAGAGACGATTCAGTGAGGAGGCTACTCTTGCGTCAGTAGCGTATCCGCTACTCAGCGCCTGCTCCCTGCTTACACGGAAAGGCCGAAAAGCAAGAGCCGAGTGAAAGCAGAAAGAAGGAGGGAGCTTTCTTCGTGTAGCGTCGACGACCTAATTCGATTAATCTCACGAAATGGCAAACCGAAGTTTCCTGCCTCCCAGCGTAGAGCAACCGGTCCGGAAGACGACTTCCTGTATTATTAACAGTGAGCGAGAAAGTTAAAGGCGATGCAGGTAGAGGGAAAGACAGAAGAGGATCGAGAGAGAGAGAGAGAGAGGGGAAGCGGAGGGATACCAAAGAGTTTCAAATTCCATGGATGCTCGGGTCTGTCCGATTTCATCTGCCAAACTGTGGATCCTCGCCCAAGGATGGTTACTCGGCCGGAACGGGATGACGTTGAAGTTTCGATAATCCCAGCGTTCTGGATGATCGGGACAGCATCCTCGCTTCCTCGCTACTTTACGTTCGACTCGCTTGTCTCTCTGGTCCGTCGCTCACGAAACCCTTTGACCGACTCGGAACACGAGAGAATACGAACGGAGACAATGATGTCGCGTCACTTTCGCTTTTTCGCGAAATCTTACACGCGCCGTCCATAAAGCGGGCGTAGTGTCAGTCGGGAGCCAGCTTGCGTCGCTCTCAATCGTTCCCCGGGGCATTAAGAGGCCGACGCGCGACGGAGCGTTTCACGTCCGACGCACGCGTCTCAGGTTTGTCGTCACGCGCGAAAGGTCATTAAGTGGCGGGACGCATCGTGGGAGAGGTGCGTTTCGGTCTGCAGAAGCAAACCGCAGGAGCTCGCCGACCCTAACACAGCGGTCGGTTCTCGCGTACGTTTGCCGCGAGCTAATGTCAGTGCCATCTGGGACACGTTGACGTCCGGACGCCTCCCGACGTCGAGGCGTCGCGACGCACGATCCGTCCCCACGGATGCGAGCCGAGTGCACCGGCTGCAGCGCACTGCAGGCACGTGAAGCCGCTTTTAATCCGTCCAATTTTACGCTGCCGCACGAGTCACTCACCACTGACGCCCGTCTCGCGGATTCTCCACATTTTATGACTTGCCGCGTGTGCGGCGTATGAAACGTGTCGCCGATATTTCGGCCGATCGGTCGTACTCTATTTAGAACGTAGCAACGACGGAATCTGTACATCTAAATTAAACATCGCCAGTCTCCTTTAACATAGAAGACGCGCAGGATACAGAGAGAGAGAGAGTAAATACGAGAATAGAGACACGAGAATTTCTGAAATAGATCGACTGTACCTCGTTCACCACGCTCTCACCGTTACCGGCTCATCAACTGGCCGGCGTGTGCACGCCCCAACCCCATGTCCGCAGCTGAGCTAGTAAGAAAATTCTGTCACCCTTTTAATTCCGCTCCGAAATCGCCCCGAAGGAGCGAACCGCAAGCGGTGCGCGTATCTTCAGTGGCCGGTGCATATTTCATGGACGTGCCGTGTGTGCGCATAATTTTCGAGGCGCCACCTCCACCTGCCTCTAGCTGCACCGTGCCCCGTCTCTAAGCCTTACTCCTTCCACAAGCCCCCGCAGGCATCCTCTATCCTCCTTCATCTTGTCGCTCTCTTTCGCTCGCTACTTGCACGACGAGCGAAGCGGCGGCGCTGGCGGTGCCTCGCGCTCCGCGAGGGGTTGAGAGTTGATTAATCTCTACAATATTTAAGAAGCGCCGAGGTCGAGCAAAAAGCCTTCCGCCCGGGCTTTACCAGGATAGCTTTCCCCGTATAAATCCCCTTGGCTAATCCCCTGTTTGCATCAGGATCCCTCTCACACCCTTGCACGCCCCTCCGCGAAGCTCACCTTGTACTCTCGCCACATACCTTCTGCCCCCTCCGATCTCAATCCCGGCTTCGTTCTCTGGCAAGCTGCGAGAGACGAGAAACGCACACGGTCGGCAGCCGCGGCAAAACGGGTAATTGCATTACTAATAATGCCGCGGTCGGAGAGGACTTATGTAGTTTATCGCACTTCGTTGCGTTAAACTCGCACGCGCCTCCATCCGTCCGGGGATTACGTTGCCAGCCTGCCTCCTTCCCTACCTCTCTCCGCATTCCCTCCTCCCCCGCCCTCTTCCATTCTCACTGTCGACTCTGCCAGTCTGCCAGCATGCGTACGGAATTTGACGCTCTCTCGATACGCCCGGGGGTGTTAACGAGTCGCGCTTCGGAATTATCGCGTCGAGAGATAGTCCGACGTTTAATGGAAAGCAAACGTTGCCATGTTTTTGCACGTTTTTATGTCCGCGCGCGGAAAACTATATATTTTCAATGGCGCGGCGCGAGAATTTTTTCGCGCCCGCCTCGTCGCACGGCGCGATTGCCGGGTTAATTCGGTTTCCTGCAAAAAGGTGGACCGAGCGCGCGAGCGCGTATCGCGCGAATTAGATTGCGCTGAAAGCGAGTTACGGGGACGCGATGGTGGAAAGGGGACTATTGGAAATATTACGATGTTCGCAGTGTTTCAGTGGGGGAGGAGAGCTTTCGACGTTGTCTCGACGGCGATAGCAGAAGTACATCCTCTTCGCGTTTCACGTGGTCACGAGTGTAAGTGACAATTTGCGTCTCCGACAACGGACGGGTGGATTGCATTACGTGTAGCGTGAGGCGGGAAAGGCTTTATGCAGTTTATCGCGCTTCATTGCGTTATAACACACACGCGTCGCGTCGCGCCCGTTGGGAATTTTACGTGCCTCGTGTGCGATCCGCGTGCCGCGCTGTGCAGCTTAAAGCTCAATGCGCAATGTCAATAACCATATAGACGCGCAAGATATATATATACACACAATCGAAGATATATATCCCTTCCGTACAGCATACGGATTTATCTGAGTTCGGGCGCACTCTTAAAAGCGTACGCAATATTAGCCGAGCCATTCTGCGATCGAGAATCGAGTGCGGTCTTGCAGTTTTACGATTTCCGCATGCCCGTTCAAAGGGATATAAATAAATTTATCCCGGCTTTAAGGTACACAACGTAAATTGCACGTGAACAGCCGTATTATTTTTCTCGATATCGTGTGTGTGTGTGTGTGTGTATGTACGTACGGCAGTAAATAAAATCCCTTTCATTCCACTTCCGATCGTTAAATATCACAAAATGTACATTCAAACAAATTTCACGCACGGTGCAGAGTACCGAATAATAAATTCGGATAGAAAAATGACCCAAATAAGCTGTGTCATGGGTGAGCTTTTTGGCTCAAGCCCGCGATTGTTTTCGGCGACATGCCGCTATGCGGCCTCAAAAATATATTCGGAATTTTTGGTGGACGATAAGCGTCGAACTATCGCCTGCGACATCGACGCAGAGTAACAGAGACGTAGCGAGGCAAGGATGAAGGAGGGGAGAAAAAGTGGAAGGGCGGAAGTGAAGGTTCGACCCTCTTCGAAAATTACTTTCGACCCCGTGCGCACCGACTGCATCGCAAATACGGTCGTTTTCTCTCCACCCGCCGAAAGTGCTTTAAAGTTTCGACTCTCGACGATAAGAGATCGTAAGAGGTCGTAAGAGGAAACTCGCGAAAGGAAATCATTTTGTATGTGCGTTCGCCGTGAACGAAGAATGGCATAAAATAGCGGAATTGATAGGCGGTTTGGTTGGCCGCTGAGAAATATCGCTGACCTTTATCGTGACGGTTGATGCTTATCCCTTGGCCGTCCTCGCGCCTCCACATCAGCTTCGGCGTTGGATAGCCGTCGGCTTTACAGGTGAGAGTGATGTTCTGATGCTCCCGGACTGCAACGGTGCTTTCGGTTGAAAGAGCGTCCAGAATATTCGGCGGTACTGCACAGATGCATAGGAGAGGTCAGAATAAACTCTGCGTATATCTAAATGTCTAGGAAATCGTTTCATGATCACGCGAAGAGGTAGAGAGAGAGAGAGAGAAATTTGTCCTGAATCGATCGTGGTATCGATTATTCGCTTACCAACCACCTGCAGGAATCCGACCTGGCTCATCATCGGCTTCGTATTGACTTGGCACATGTAGTAGCCTCTGTCATCCTGTTGCACGCTGCTGATGTGCAGCAACCACGTCTTTTGATTGTCGTGCGACACCGAGAACCTCGGTATCTTGACGACCACGTGCCTGTGAACGGTGAGCAGCATCTGACGACCGACATGGACCCACGCGATCTGTCGACAGAACGAAACGATCGTGTGAAACGTCCGCGTTATGAGCGTTCTCGCGAAATTTCGCGCTTACCTCCCGCGTTATACGTCTCTCGACACGTACATGTCGAGACTGCCCCGGGGGTCAGGAGTTTAAACGCTAAGCGCCAAGATCGCGCGATCTCGAATCTCGACTCTGGCACTCGGCACATCGTTTGCGCGAGCCGAATTAACGACGCTCAGCGTCCTCCCGGTATCGAGAGCGGGCGATCTTGATATTGCCTTCCGATTTTACGATCCGCCGGCACAGACGGAGGAAGCGGCGAACGAAGGGGCCGGAGCATTCCGTAGCGAGATTTAAAAATTCCTCACGAACGGAGTATTCAAATCCGTCCAGGGCCGCGGCGAGGACGGGCTCGCTGAATTTTACGATCGATCGAGGAGCGTCGGAGACCCTTAAAAACTTCTCCATCTCGTCAATGGGGCGAGAGTCATCGGATGCTCCACAAGTGGCAATGGGAAATGACATCGCGCCGCGGGAGTGGATACGATGGAAAAGTGGAAGACGGGAGGGATAATGGCGGCGCGATGGAAAGAGTCGAGCGTTCCACTTATATCGTCGCGAATAATACCGATAACTTCGTTTCATCCAACAGGTGCTATTTCGACTGATGCAATCGATGCTAGTTATCGAAAAAGTCAAGAATTCCAGTTACCGGACGCCGCTTTTACCTCGTGCTTAACAATAATGCCGTGGAAGCTGTGAAAAGCGATATCGGATTTATTTTTTGCCGTCAAATCGTCTGACAAAAAGCCTCAGAACTTGAGACCGCACGACGACGACGAAGACGAACGGTCGCGCGTATTAGGAATGCAACGAGCCGCCGTTATTACACCGTCATTTTATGCGCCGGCGAACAAACTTGCCCTTAACTAAGCTCATTGCGCGACAAAGCTTATACACTTTGGAGGATTTCTGGGTTAACTCCCCGGTCGCCCCCGTCCCCTTCTGGCCTCTTTCATTTTCTTAGCGGCCCTCGAGGGCGAGAGGGACGGCGCAACGCATAGATATACGAAAGCGCCACTTATTACTCTTTCTTTTTTACGCCCGTCCCTGCCCTTTGGCCTGTGTAGACCGTGGCTCGAGAGGGCCGGGCAGTGGCAACTCGGCGACCCGACTCGGATTATACTAATTCTCTTTCAGCCATTTTACCGCGCTCGCTGCTACCCGCGACTTTGCCGCGCTCGTTCACGGCTCATTCCTCGCGACTTCCTAACTTTTTTCAATATCGCCATTCCTCGCGGCCGCTTATCTTCCACGGCCCGTCCTCGAGTCCGACCCCGTGAAATCTGATTCTTTCCTGATAATTAACGAAACTCGACCGTCCCGTCGATCTCCCGAACTTCCTCGTCTCCCTTCCCGCGATTTACACCCTTTCGGCGCGAAGTCACGTTTCTCCAATTACGTAACAGAGACGTCGGGCAGGTAGGAGGGCAGCGAGAAATTCCACTTTTCCGTCGAAGCGACTCTAATTTCGCCGGGCGGCGAATATCGTGTCAGTCTTTTCTCGGACGCCTCGCACGCCTTCCAGCTGGAACTTTTTCGCGTACCCGCATCGTCATTCCGGCGTCGAGCGCCACTCTGCGCCGTAGACGCTCGAGGAAACGCGAATTTAATAAATCTTTATTCCTCGATAACGTAACGTGGCAACTTCATAACTGAATTACCCGTTCTTTTCCCCTTTCGTACTTCCGGAAGTCTCTTACTCGCGGTACGCTGTTGACTTTGTTGCGAGGGTGGGCGAGCAGACGCTTTTCGTTTTCCGCGTCTTCCACAGTTCCACCGCTCGCGAGTCTTTTCCGCACGTACGTCGCTCGGCTCTTCCAGTTACACTCAGCCCTCCAGCAAACTCTAATTTTTCTACCACGATACGAGGGAGGGCAGGCATCTTCTCCCGGCGAGGCAGTATGTCTTTTAACCTGGAGCACTTGTCTCGTGTTTCGTTGCAGGGGCCCCCATTACAAGGATCCTTGTCTTCCCCGCGAAGCCGCTTACGTCCGACGTTTTATATTTCGTCTTCATCGACTCCGACGGCATGCGGCACAAAGGAGCCACATTCTGTCGGCCTCGTTATTTCGCCCATTTTTTGGTTCGGTTACTTTGCGCTAGACCAAAGGAGCAAGTTCGTGCTGCCTCGTTCGGTTACGTGTGGACGTATACAGGGAGGAAGACCCGCTTTCGCCTATTCAGCTATGCGTCCGTGCGCGTGTACGTGTGTGCACGGCAACGGCTTTTTCTCCCCCGGCAGAGGGCTGTGTATGAGTAAGCAAAAGTTCGCGGCACGGAAATCAGAGTGCACTCTGAGGAACTTCTTTAAACAGTCAGACGCCACTGACGGCTCCCTAACGAAGAGCTAAGAAGATGGATGGTGAAGGGCCCCAAGGTCTTGTCTCGTAACAGGATTTGCTCCTTCTCAAGGATCTCCGAGCTCATCAGGTTCTACTTTAGTTTCCGTCCAGACCGTGCGGAAACGTACGAGGACGCTTGGAAAACAAAGCCGTCTCTTTCCTATCTCCCACTTGCCATTGTCGGTCTTCGTTTCGTCCTCGTCGACCGCTTTCTCTCGCCATCCTCTCCTCGTCCCAGCGTTTTCCGTCCTGCTCGTCGTTTCACTCCTCTCTACGCGTCATTCCTCTTCATCGCGGCGTCTCGTGCAAGAAAAGCAATGATGGCCGAAACTTTCGAGAGGAGCGAGATCATATTATTGCCGGGGAAAAAAGAATTTGCTTCAAACAGTCTCGCGTGCACGCCTTGTCTTCCGATTTCTACAGCGAGCCCATCACGACCCAGCCTCGTGCTTGCGATTTTTCACATCACTTGCGTCTCTCTCTCCGCTGGGAATTTGTCCCCTTCCGTCGAACTGCACGACATATCGTCACGTGTGTGCAGCGTACGTCCGCCTGCGCCGCGCTCTTTCATTCGTCGCAATTTATCATTCTATAATCTATGTAATTTGATGTCGTCGCGTTACGCTGACGGAGGAAAGAATCGTTACATCCGACACTTTCTCACAGTCACGCGCCGTTAATGCTTCTTAACGAAGGGGAAGCTCGCGCTCGCGCACATTGTCATTCATTATCGCGACGCACGAGTACATATTTCCACGGCAAACATGTACAGCGGAGTCTAGGAAAAACCTAACTACGCCAGCACTTTAATAAAAGTCGTTCTTTCGCCGCTCGTCGGTGTAATGTCACATATTGATACAGGAGCTAAAAAGTCAATCGTACATTTCATACACTCCGCTGCGCGTCCTAGATTAGCAAGAACGTACGATTACCGCGGTATACGTGCATGTGTACTCGTGTTACATATTTACGTATAGACGAGTGTCTAGCGCAGGATGGATGACGAGAACCCTAAGAGCCGGGAACTTGCTTGCGTTCCGCAATTTCGGCGCAACAAACTTTCTCAAGACGCAGGCACACACGTGTGTCTGATATGGTCGTATGGGAAAGATGTACTTCGACCGAAAATGAAGGATTAATTGAGTTAAACTGCAGTTTAATCTTGGCACGAGATGGCGCCGTCTCGGGGACTGCGATGTACAGCTGTTTTATAAGTATTGCTTGGGATCTCTGCGAGAAGGCACGTGTTAAAATCATCTCGATTTCAAGTGTGAATGAGTGAGAATAAAGAGGCTACAAAGGTAGGTAACACGATTAGCCTGTCATCTGCGTAAGTGGCGGAATAGATATTGATTGGCACTCTGACAGTTTCACTTCATATCTGTCAAACTGAATATGTAATGTATATCAAGAATAATAAGAGATATTTGACAATGATGTTCAGGGTTCATAATACAGTAGAACAACTCACGTATTATGTTCGAAAAGTAATAGTGTCGTGATACGAATGAGGAACATCCGTCGTCGGCAGTCTGTGTCCATCGTTTCAGACATTTTCCGCACTCGCTCATTCACTTACGCAGACACCTGTCAATTTCAGCTGGTCCGAACCAAAGCTCGCGCAATACTGACGAACTTGACGAAGCAATATGAATCCTAGGACATACCGTGACTAATGATGAAGGACGTGTTATACAAAATTACTAATGTTTCGATTGTTGATCCGCAGTAACATCCCATAAATTTAAACGTACAATATATCAGTCAAACGAATTGGAATACCAACATGATCCCAATCTATCTATCCGTGGATCGGTGCTCACGGTAAAGGATTCGAGGAAAGCTTACGCCTTAAATCAATGCTCAAATCAGCCGTGCAGAGACGTCGCCTAGCAAGATAGCGCGTGATCGTTTCATGGGTTTATTACTGATTACCCGGTGGTACGGCCATGAAACGACCTTATGCTCGAGCGATAAAGCGCAGTGTGTCGTTTCCCGACCCGACAATGGCATGCAGCCGGGCGCATTTGTCGAGCGAGAGCCGGCTGAAACGGTGGAATTGTCGTTCGATAAATTTCCGTTGCCAAGATCGCACGCGCGCTCGCGGACGTTTCGGGCGAACGTTCGCGGCTTCGTGTAAAAATAAATCAGGCATCGTGTACCTGGGCCGCTGGAGTAGCGACTCGTGTTTGACGGCTGAACAGGAATGCGGCCTTAGAAAAAGGGGCGGCGCGCGGGGTTGGGTGCAGCAGGAGTACTACGTCGGGTGGCGTGGCTGCAGTATTATATCGGTCTTAAACGGTCTCAAGGAAAAGCTCCCGGCGGTTGCAGGCTCGATTGAAATCCCTGGCAACGGTTCAAAGCCAGTCTTAACTGGTGCCACGGCGCGCTGCAAACCACCTTTATATCGGGCGCGAAATAGTACTGCGAGGGTTGGGCCCTGCCTATCCCACCACCCTCCCTCCCCCCTCCCCCCTCCACCACCGCTCGCCGAATGATAAATTGCAGCGAGGAGATTTTTAGACATTCTCACGCGAGCGCGGCAATTACTCTCGCGATTTAATTAATTTCGCCGTTCGGATCGGAACCCGGCTACCGTCCTCGATCGCTCGTAAGCGGCGACTCAATCCCTTTAATAACGCCGTTCCTCAATTTCACGCTATTGTTCTGTCCCGCCCACGCTTGCGGCCGAACGAAAGGAAACGGCCGGCCCCGGCTCGTGCGGTCGGCTGTTGCGCATTGAAAAGATACACACGTTTTGTTTTTCGCCGCCTATCTATTGACAGTCCGACGGATGATTCAGTGCAATCTAGATGGGCCGGTTCATCGCTCTCGTCGATCGCTCTTTTGTGCTTAACCCCTCTGCCGAGAGGTGCGATTTCAATTGGGTATTCGCTGCTTTCATTTACCATCCTCTATTCTCGTTCTTCGGCTCGTACCACTTGCGGATATAAAGCTGATAAGAGGATACGTGATAATTAAAATGTTTCCTCGGTGCGTGTGTACACGGTGGACGGTGGGAAATTATATATTGGCTCGGTTTGTCCTTAAAAAATCTGTCCGGTTAGGCAACGCGTTCCGACAAGTGGAAAATTATCCCGCATTAAGCCTTTATTCATTCGTTCATCCGTGCGCGAGCAGGTGTAATAATTTCGACGTCTCCGATGGGGTCTTTTTCGGGCCAGAAGGGAAGCGCGTGGAGCGAGTCGGTGTCTCCTTAGCGAGAATGAACAGTTCCATTTCTCCGGGCAATTACGCTTGATCGGGGCGTCGTTTCGCGAAATCTTAACCGCGACGCCGTTTGCAAGGAGCGCCATTACGGCAAGATGTCGTCCGCTTCAAGTCGCAAGTTTCCATTGCCATTCGTCCGTCCGTGCGTCGGTCATTCCCGATGTCGGCTCAACTTCAAACTTCCGGGCGCCGCGGTGGTCGTCGTGGACCGAGAAATTAACATGAAATATAACGCCGACGTAACCCCAGGCGAGAGTTTCGGGGCGATACAATTTCACGGGATATAATTCACGACGATATTCATCCTTACGAAAAAGACGCATTACGACGTGGACGGAAACCAGCAGGCTGTCTGAGACAATTTGTTATGGGAACGAGTAAAAGCACCTTGCTCTTGCCGACACAGTTTTCTGCTCGCATAAACAACCTAAGAATCGCATAACCAACATTTCAGTTCCATCTCCCACGGTACTAAGGGCAAATATTTTTTATGTCAAAATTGTGCTAATATGGAAATGGTTGGGAACCGTAGGGATGGTTGACCCTTATCCCATTTTCCGAATCACGTGCCCCATTCGTGACCGACCGAACGGAGAAATATTCAATGCGGTCGCTGGCGGGCGTAATGTGGAAGCGCAAGGTGCCTATGTATTGGAAATATACCGGTGCATATTATAGGGTTATATAGGATTCATGTTATTGCAGGTGGGAAGAAAAGGAAAACGTGAGAGGGCGACCGTGAAATAGAAATAGACCAGAGTTAGACAAACAAAGAGAACCGGTCGCGGGAGAGATAGGAAGGCGACAGTGTTGAAAGAGGCGGGTTAGAGGAAGGGTTGGTGCGGTACACCGGTACAATACTGACGGGCATGCCATTTACTGTCGGGGCAACGCTGTCCGTTTTAATCAACTTTACAAAAATATTCCCGCTGCCGCGTTTGCTGGGTGCAGTCATTAGACCGAGCTTGATTTCCCACAAGGTTGGTCCTTCTCGCGCAAGTTTCAGCTGTAATGCTGCCCCCCCCGGCTTCTCTCTCTCTCTCTCTCTCTCTCTCCCACTCTGTCCCTTTCGCCAAAATAATCGCTGACGGCTGACCCGTTTGAGCATTGAACGTCGCTTCCTTCCTCTGGCGGTGTTTTCTATACCCTCCGCGAGTCGTTCAACGAATGAGACGGACAGGAAGTCGTACCGAGCTCGATTCCAATTTGCAACGGCTATTGGAGAGACCGTTTGCTCGGCTAAGACAACCCGGACGAGAGTCAGCGAAATATTCTGCCCGAGTGAGGTTGAAGGCCCTTAAAGACTGGAGGATCTTATAAACCGTAATGCGACTTTATAGAGATTTCATGCCGTGTTTTTAACGATGCGCTACTACGTGAGTGAGCCTAAATCAATTTTCTACATTTTTTCGACTTCCATCAAAGTGAGTAATTGACATTTCAATAATTGCTAAGCCACTAATGTAACGATGACACATTGTAGTAACGTATGTATCAGGCAATATATTACGCGTTTATGAACTTCACGTCGGCTAAACTGTGTAACAGCATGAGCGCCGACTAAAACGGAAGCAGGCTCGAAATTGTCATCCACATCCATCAGCGCGGCAATCAAAATCCGACCGTTCCAAATTTGATTCGGCGCTCAGTCTCGGCAACGGTTGAATCAGTGATGGCTCACCGGGCAACAAAATATTTTATTCAGCCCGATATTATTTTCGCTTGCTTTCCCTTTTAACGTTCCGGCCGGACGTGTTCAATGCTGCAGAGCCAAAGAAGGATTACGTGCGCGATCGATGTTGCAGTGTAACGCCGACCCCAAAATATACAAACTCAAAGAGATCAAAGGACCGAGAGCGCTCGTCGCAAGAGTTTGCAGGTTTGCGTAATTAACAACGTTGGACTAATGCACCGACTCTGTTATCGAACGCTGCACAGCGCCTATCGCATGAAAATTAAATAACGCGCACATTTTTTCACCCAACGACCCATACACTGATCAATAATCGCAACGTCAGCGTCGAGAAGAATTTTCTGGATGAATGGTAAAAGCTTTCGGCAAAAGTCATCGGGCACAGCGGGTGCATGTATATTTATAATAGAAACGTTTCTGCATCGCTTGACGGTGGCAACGTTCGAGGCTGGCAGCCTGAGTCGGAGAGTGACGGTACCAAAAGCGTTGCAAATCGGGAGAACTCTCATCGAGCGGCCACTCGAGGACTTGAAAATTATTTTCACCCTCTTCCGACGACGCCTTTATCCCACCCGCTATGCCACTTGACGCATTCGCGCTAATCGGCTTAGCAAATTAATTATTAAATTCATTCGCTAATTAGGTAATTAACCCAGCGGCGTCAGTCGAAACTTTTAGACCGCCGAAGGACCTGGCACGGAACAGCGGATGTAGACTGACAACTGAATATTCTTCGTGACTCGGGCGACGTCGACATTCTCTCCCGAGGATAAATTTCCCGGCTGCAAACACGTCTTATCGTCGTCAGTCACATCTAGCCTGCCTCGAATGGGGCTGAATAATAAACAGGCGCGAGGATTTCCTGATCTAGTTTCTCGAACAATTAAGCTTATTGTTGGCCTTTCATAACACATTCAATGGTTCATCAAATTGAACGCAACGGTGCTTATTCTTCGAAATGCAGCGCTAAATATATTACAAATCGTGCCGTACGTAACACGATTGTATTCTGACTGTACGTGCGTCAGAGTAATGTAATGCGATTTATCGTGTGTTATGATTGAAAATTCACTACCAAATGCATCCTCGACGTCGTTGCGAGTAATAGAATTTCTGCGTTGCATTTCGAAATTCGCGATGGCATTGTTGTTAATGGTGCCTGTGAGTGACGCGAGCGGCTTCGAATCGAACGAAAGGAGTTGTCAGTGTCGATGGAAGATTCGCCGTGGTTCGCGTGGGATCTCTTTAACTAGAGGTCGGCTTTAATCTTGGTTCGGCACGCATACTGGGTGAACATATTCGTCGTCATTGCGCAGCTCTGGGCCATCGCGTCTCTGTCTCTCATCCGTTCCCCGTACCCTCTCTGACCAAGCGTCTATTTCGAATCGCCTTTAGGCCACGTACTCGTACGTACAATTTCATCTCGCCCAGAAAGGGCAGAATTTCATTGTGATTCCCTTTTGCATCGCGACGGCTTCGTGCCATAATTAAATTCAGGAAAATTGACTAAATCGTACGGTTTCTTTGGGATATTCCGCGACATAGAGAAAGAGCAGAAAGAGAGCAATGAGAGAAAGAGGGGGTGAGTGAAAAGGAGAACGGGGGAGGACGTTAGAGGGTGAGTGAATCAGAGAGAGGGCAAAGTGAGGACTTTGGCACACCGCGGTCGGGATTTTCTGGCGTTTTGATCAAAGAGTACGCCCGACCTACGACCTAGCGCCTCTCTCGGCTCGCGGAACCGACGATTTTGACGAGGCACCCCCGGAGCACTCGGAGAAGTCGTCGTACGTGCTCGGAATCCGAGGGAAAAATAATCGAGCAGAAATTTTCGGTAGACCCGCGATTGTCCCGCGCCACCGTATGACTCGCCTCCGCAGTCCGCTCCACTTGCGCTCCGAAGCTATAGAATGACACGGATAGCGCGCCATCACAGTGCTGCTCCCCGCGTCGAGTAATTACGTCCAGCGATTAGCGGTACGTTCCACTCTCGAAACCTCAAGATTCTCTCCTTCGGAAGAGATAGTTAGAACCGCTGCCAGTTTGGCTTTTCTCAACACGTGCGCACGACCCGCGGGCGATCGCGAATTGTTGCAAAACGATCCACGCCGAATGGCGCCATTTCTGCTTCACCTACAGCGCACTCATTACATTGCCTCGAAATTCTACTATTGTCTCGAGTGAAAATGTGTCGCAGATCTTTTCCATAATCTCGTCGTTTATCTTGATGGGCATGCAGGAAGATTCCGTCGCGTAATGAATCGTTTGATGTATGCAAGAGACTTTGCAAAATATGGAGTCTATAGATTATGCAATCGTTAAGAGATGAACAGTGGCGGATTAAAGGGGACGACCCGTCCCGGGTGCCAAGGTAGCTAAGGGTGTCATAAGAAATATTATTTCGCAAAATCGCATGTAAATGAATTATGCCGCATTTCGATTGATTTTTAATAAAACTTTATTGTTCGCCAAAAAAAAACTGGGGAGGGAGAAAAACTGTCGCATAACATTCCGCCCCGGGTGTTAACCTCTCTTAATCCGCCACTGAGGGGTGAATCTGCTTATCCTTTATACAGCTGCACGACAGTCTCCGCGTTTGTGGCCCGACGTAAAGTAAACCGCTTGACGGCATAGGCGAACGTAATGGCTTGGCGACAGGAAAATAGAGAGTAACGTGCGTCGTCTCCTTTTTCCCGTTTACTCCGGCATCGGCGACGAGAAGGAGTGGAGAGAGAAAAGAGAGTGGGAAGAGAGGGAGAGAGAGAGAGAGAGAGCAAGAAGTGGCACCACGAATCGACGCCTGGATATTGCATCGCGCCATGCGATGCGTTTGGCTGCTTTTCGAGTGGCTGAAAACCTGAAACGACTTTCAGGTCGTCACCGACGCGCTAACCCAAACATGGTTATGGCCTGTTAAAAAGCAACAGCGAACGGCAACGTCGTTGAACGATCGAATTTCCCGCAGTCTTGCGCATCGGAGTTTCTTAAGTAACGCGTGCATTTTCGTACGTACGGAAACGGGGCTAAGATTGTGGTGCAGTTAAAGAATAGTTTGAGGATAGAATAGTTTATTTAACAAATCTCGAGTCATATCGCGAATCGTACTCGCACCCACGTTGTGTGTGCATCGAAGGCGTTGACAAGTTCGTTGACGATGGAAACCGTTTCGCGACGAACTGATACTTCGCGCACAATGTTCCACTCACGTCGACCTCGAGTGGCTGAAAAATCGTGGGTAACGACAGTCCTGCCTCTCTAGACTCGCACACCTACGCTGCGTCTACACGGGAACGTCTTTGCGTCGAAATAATGGGCACGTGGAGCGATTCAATCGTAACACCTCGCGCGTAAAGGCTGTCATAATTATCCGCCGTTCCGTTAATAGTGAGAGTAATTATTCCCCGATGACGACTGGAACGTTTCAAGGCCCATCAAGCAGCGACTCCGTTAGTCCGCCAGTCGCAACGGGTCAGGAAGAAAATGATCTTCGAGATCGCACAGCCCGGTCGAAATTACGTTTCAATCAAACGGACGAATAAAACGGAATGGTGGGAATTAAGAAATATCAAATGGCGCGAAGTGAACCCTACTCCCGTGATTAGACGCAAACCGATCGTCGATTTCGTTGGTAAGCACTTGAACTCGATCGCACGATCGCGAAATGGACACATTACGATTGGCATTATTACCGCGTTCAGCACACCTATGGCTTTCATCTCGGGTTTTATCGTCGGCAAACTTCTGGGCGTTCCTGAGTAATTGACCTGCCCTAACAAGCGCATCCCCGTCGTAAGCTTCGTCCCGAAGATACTTTTACGCCTCGGTGTGTGCATGTTCCGGCATGCATGTACGTGTGAAACGAGTAGACGGCGAGGAAAGTTCTAGTCGTTGATGCGGGTCTCGGGCATTTGATGGCCAGTGGAGCTCAACGCGCGATCTCGCCCGATTATCCCTCCCGGTTTATTAAGGAACCGCGCGCCAGAAAGGAAGCCAACGTACCCGCAGACGCGCAACAGCCGACTAAGCAGTTATGGCGTTTCAGGTTGATCGGCTAAGTGGGACTCGTGGTACGCTGCGAGGAATGCGTTTTTTGCATACCGCGTGGAAAGCGAGTGACTGTGGTTTAGTACAGCGCGCAAACTGAATGGCGTGCTCACGGTGCAGCACAAGCAGGTGCACACTGAACAATCCGAATGCCGACTTAATCAATAATCATTAGGCTAGACGCGAAAACTAGTCGGTTCCCCGAACGTAGGTACTTCCGTACGCTCACCTACTATATAATTGCATACGGACTGTAAGCGGGGCGTTTAGAGTATCAGCGAAAACTCCTATCGCAATACGGTCGAGAATGGCGACCGTAAAAAACAGGGTCACGCGGGTGGCGAGTTCATAACTCTCGATCAACCCCCGCGGATTTCGTCGATTCGACCCTCGCGCTCGTGCTCGCTTCTTTCGCCCCGGCGAGACCGAGCTGTTTCACTCGGAAAACGGCATCGCTCGTTACGGCCACCGATACGTTTGTTCGTGTGTAACGTTGATCGCCTGCAGGCAGCCACCGCCAAACGGCATCCGCCTTCTCTTGGCGGGACAACTGATGCGTTTCCAATACCGGTTGCATAACAGTGGTCCTCGCCGGGCCCAGACGAGATAGCGCGTCGTAGTTCCTCGTATTTAGGAGCGGAGAGCTCCGGGAAAAACCGGAATCTCCTCCCACCCCCCGCGAGGAACGTCTGGAGGATAAGAATAGAAAACGTGTCCGGATAATGTTAGGGACGAGGCGGGGGCGGGGGCGGGGGCGGGGGCGGCGGCGAAAGGGTAATTTATGGTGAACGGGGCGAGCTTTTTGCCGGGCGCGTCTTTGATATCCGTCGACGCAGCCGTCGTTCCGAGTAGAATTCGTGGACGCTCGTACGGTGGAATATGCGGACGATATGTGGGTGTGCTGTCAGCGGCGTCTGATTTAATTACCTTGTAATCCCCAAGGTTTTCAACTACGCAGGGCAGACTAACGTCCCTGCCGAGAGCCACGGTGACGTTCGGTATTGGCTCGGCGAACATCGGCGGCTGTGAGAGCGCTGAAAGCAAACGAAATACAGAGTTTTAATTAGAACGACGCGAATGGAACGATCGCTCTAGATTACTTCTAAAATACTAGGAATATCGCCGGGCTTTTCACCGGCCCGGGAATAGTTCCGGATCTAATATTTGTGGCTCCGGACAAGCATGTTTGCAGAATGCGTCGGCGAAATCGAAAATACTTTTAACGGCGTTCGCCAGCGATCGATCGATCACGCTGATGAAACGACGATAGCCGGCTACTGATCGAATCCTGAGGGACAGAGGAGACTCGGCTGCCGTGATAGTATCGAGTCGTGAATTTTTCATTTTCGAACGGTCAGCCTGTCGCGTCGAATTGCGGTCGGCGATCAGCGGCGGATCGGAGGTAAATTAATGAAAAACTATCATTCGAGCCGTGACAGCTTTCCGGTCGACCGTTCGGCTACACTCTGCGAAGCGAAACCGTGAGTGAAAGGTGACGTCTATATCGTCTGAATGGGCTCGCGTCGCGTTCTAGTCACTTTAGAAAGGAGACTCTGCCGCAGTAGAAGACACGACTAGGATGAGGTGTCGTCATTTTTTATCTTCGAGTGCGGTCGCCACTTGTTTCGGTCTCTTCGTACCTCTTTTCGTTTCGAAAAATATGTTAAGCACGTATCGAATTATGAAACTTTCAAATAAATAATGCGCTTATTACTTCGATGAACACTCGTCGCACATTCCCGCTCCACGGCGGCGCGCGCGCGAATCACAGACGTGTCGGAGATAATATTTAAATGTTGCCGAAACGTGTCGTTTTCGAAATTTAAATAATGCAGTGACGTGTCGCGCGTTACATACCGCAACGTACCGGTGCGCGCATTTGCCTGACAAATGTTGCGTGCCTGTTATTGTTGCCGCAACCGCTTCCTCATTCCTGTTCCCTTCCTCCCTTCATCCCCCTTTTTTTGCATTTTTTTGTTTTTTAATTTAAATATGCGAATGTTGCGCGTCGTCCGCCGATGCGCGGCACGTGATATTGCGTTCGTGCCCCGGCCACTTCCAACTGGTCGTCGGGCGAAAAAAATGCGCGGATGACGCGTAAAAAGTGTAGCACGCTGGTTAAGGGGGCGGGCGGGAGAAAAAATTCGCAATTGCCGAAAGCAGAGCTGTACACGAGCGTGACGTGTCCATTACGGCGAGTTGTGTTTCGAGAAGTGCCGCACTCGGTCCGCATCCGTCGCCGGTACGGAAGAGGATTCCGAGAGGCTGCGACAAGAAGCAGTTCGAATTTCGTAGCTAAATACTCGACGACGGGAAGCCGGGGACAGGATTGACTCCCAAAGAAAGTCTACAGGCAGCGGGGCGTAGCTGAGGTGGGAAATAGGGAGGACGGCTCAAAGGGCTGTCTGTCGAACAACGTTCGAAGCTCTGTCGATGGGTGTGCGTGGAATAATTGCACTCTGATCGGTCTTAAAGGGTTAATGAAAGGGCAATCCTGGCGAAGCAGAAGGCACGGGAGATAGTCGAGTGCTCGCCTTCCCTGACAAGCCGCTATCCGACACTTGCCGTGCGGTGCAGGTGTCAATTTCGTTGTTCTGCTTGCCGCGCGCTTCGATAAAGATGGCAAGGAAATATTCCGGCGAATGTCGCTCCGGGAATATTAGTAGGAGAAATATTTTCGTCGATGGACGGTGGCAATTTCGTCGACGACTCGGATAGTGTTCGCCTAAGGACAACCGGATGGACGGGAGGATTACAGGCTTCCAGGCCGGGGTACGAGATGTTAGCCGAAGCCGGAGAAGAACGGAATGAAGGTAGGGCCCCGTCGTCATCCCGGGGCAATAGCCACTCTTTCGCAGAAAGTTTTCCAAGTGGTGCACTCAAGAGTGAAGCAGGAGGGCAGTTGGCTGATCGTTCAGCCGGAAGGGAGCCGACGTCGATTCCGGTCGAAGACTTTGCGCGAGACCGGAAGTGCGCGGACACACGTGAGTCTCACGTACATACAAAAACGCATGGATCGAAAGTAGCGATGCTCGGAAGTAAGAACCGAGTTCTCGATCCCGCTGATACCGCGATGACCGCCATTGTACTCTAACCCACGCCACTTCCTGCCTCAGCCAGCATACCACTTCGGGGCAGATTCGAAACGTGAATCTGCTTTCCCGCGAACTTCGATCGCTTCCGCCAGCCGCGAACGATAACGTCCTGCGAATATCGCTCGCGCTCATCGCATTTACGTCGAACATAAGAAATCCGTTTGCAAGAGGAGCGCTATCGTGGCCGCGTCGCGGCCGATCCGAAACCGCAAAGGAATCCGGACTAAGATAAGAGACGTCCCACCTTCCGTCGCGCGGAGCCTGCGAAATCGCGCTGTCAGCCGCTTTGGAACGTGATCTGTTCCGAGTAACGAACGAGATAAAACAGCGTATACGATAACAAAACGGCGCGCACCGCGTGCCGGGCGCTCGGCATGACGGCGTGCCACGCCTTTTCCTTTCGCTCGTAACGGATTATGTCTAGACGCGACGCGTATTAGTTTTTCCGAACGGCAAAGAAGAGCGGAGGAAGCTGGTCCCGGAGTCGGGCGTCCTAAGAAAATGTTCGCCGACGAAACTCCGACGTGCCGCGGATTTCTCGCGTATTTTCAGTACGAAATAATACGTCGTAATGGATACAGCAAAGCCGCTTTGGAGCACGGATATGCGCCGGCTGATGTAGAACGTTGCCGGTGTTTCGCGTTCTCGAGAAAACGTGGGTCGGACTATCTTCGTGCCCGCAGAGTTTTCGTTGAGGCAATCGGACCATATAGACGTATGCTCCGGTAAGTGTGTCTAACTGTCAGCGTTCGCGAGGAAGTTCCAATGAAGTCTCGAATTGAAAATATGATTTTACTCACAGATCGAAAAACGGTTTGATCTCTTTCAGAATCCTTGCAGCGTAAAGTCCGTCCGATGAACAGATCAAGGATCAGGAACGTTTCAGATATCACTATGTACTCAAGTCAGAAGGTCTTAAAGCGATCAACAAAACGGTCCCATAATCGTGCAAGAATACGTGGCAGAGAATACGTGGGTCGAGTCGAATATTGAAGGAATATCATTACGGACAAAACGAGAGACTTTTACTCCTTTTACGGGCATATTTATCTGCCCTAAATTCGCACGATAAATCACGACAGCGAATGGGCGTAACTTCGCCTTTTACTCTATTCCGCAGCGTTCCATAAGCAGCAGCCGCAGCCGCAGCCGCAGCCGGCAAGCATCGCTTCCGCGGCGGTTGTAAACGTCGGACTTTACGATTGAATGATACAAGAATCGAACTTATATACCGCTAAGTCGTTCCACTTCCCCCCGGAGAAAAATCTCTTAATCGGGAAGCATCGGTACACTGTATAAATTTCAATCTCTGGAGTGGCTTGTCGATAAAATCTGCTCCTCTCGCGGATAATAAAAGCGACGCTGCGATGAGGTCGTTGTACCGCATGGGTCACGGTCTCGGAAACGTCAGATTTCACCTGCTCGCGGCGCATGCCGCCGTAAAAAAAAAAAACAACTCGACCGCTGACTTCGTCAAATTCGACAATGGATCGTTTGCGGCTTCGTTAAGCGGGGTCCTTTCCGAAACGTCGTAATTCGTACGGTTTGGAAATTGCGCAAATTACATTCGTACGTAATTATTCTTTCGCGCAATTACTGCCGTAAATGGTATTTCGGAGCAATTAACGTTTCATAATTTCGCTTAGGCACGGCTTGCCGCTAAGAGTGTGTTACGCAATTGACAGTGTCGCGTCGCACTCGCTGTGCATTACGGCATACGTTTTTCTAATTAGCCGAAGCCATTGTATTGTTTTAAGGTCAATTGTGATCACGTGCGCGCGATGATAGGCGCACAGAAGAGAACGTTGCATAGCTCGGTATACATGTTCAGCATCGATTTGAACATCTGCCAGCTAACAACAGCGAGTGTTACATGTAGATAAGTAGTAATCGCGATACGGTTTTGTTTCAAATCGAACGGGTACACTAATTATAAGTATGTACATACGCGTGCCTTTATTCGCACTAAAAACACCTCCCGATATCCCTGCAATTATCTACAGTGGAGGTCGATCCACGGATTCGTAGAACAGGTTTTCCCCTTCTCTCGATCGTCGAGAGCGTACTCGCTCGCAATTTTCATTGGCGTCTAGCTCGCTAGTTTCGCTTTCCCGCCACTGCGGCCGTCTTAAAGGTTGGACTCGGTCAGTTAGCGTGTACACGCTCTGTTTAGACAGTCGACTTGCAACTTCGGTGCCAGAGTGAGCTACTTCGCGCCGTATCGTACGTCATTGCGATGACTTCGAGGCTGGTGCGTGCGAGCGCAGATAAACGGACACGCTCGAATGATTTGACAGCCGTGAGTGACGCCACGTCGGTAGACTTAGCCAGTGACTAATTATCATGACGAAACGCCTGCGATGTGTGTCAAGTTCGCGATCCGCCAAAATTCGCAACGTTACGTAAGGCCGATCGTTTTCCGGGCGGTTCGATGCCGCGCTTTCCACTTATCCGCCGCGCCCAACTGTGATAGTCGGCGAGGACAATTGTGCGCGCGATTGTCGGACGTGATTTATGATTCATCGACGCACCATCGAACTTTAAATATGCGCTTTAGGTGTGCACGCGCAGCTAAATGCGGTGACGTTTATCGCGATCGAGAGGCAAAAAGACCGCGGAGCAGGTGGCGACGAAATGATTGACAATAGGAAATTATCGGATTTTCGAGAGTCGGGTGCTAATGTCTATTTTGGCGAGCGTTGAACGGTGACTTTAATTGCTGAGAGCAGCGTGACAGTTGTTAGGCGATGCTATCGAGACTAAGGTGAAATTGATTCTTGCAGTTACTGCGCTCGGTTTCGGTATCATTAAGTTTTCACTGTCGAAAATTGTTCTCAAAATAATTTTCATCGTCTGCCACGAGAGTATGTCTTGTTTAACTGAAATTGGTTATATTTTGTTAAACGAATCGCATGCTGCGTGTTCTTATTAGCGACAATTCGGAGTCAGGTTTCAAAACGTGTCTGTCACTCGAGATTGATTGCTCATTGGCACGGACTCCGCAACATCCAGCGACCCACTCAGTGACCGAGTATCGAATGAGTTTTGTTTCAAATATACAGTACATATACGTGACTCATTAGTCCGACGATGGACTCATCAATGTCCTCTGATTTTCACTTGCATAGCCGTCAAAAAGTCCAGGGTTCGTCAGTCGGACGAAATTCTTTGCTTAGCAGTAATAACTTCCTATCGGTCAAGAGTACGTTATCTTTGGCCATTCTTATCTTTTACCAAATCCAGCAAATAGAGTAAGCTTCGAAGTACATATTCGTGCCTATGGCTCGGAAAAATAATCAAAAGTGACGTACCATTCTACAGATAAGCACTATTAGTCTAAACTTTCGAACTGATTGACGCAGACGCGGAACGAAAGTCGAGCCGTTCGCTCCTAACATTCGTCGTTAATATTAATTCTCCATCATTATGTCGACAACTTCCGTTTACACAGCTGCATCAAGGCTCTTCCGTTTCCAACCTCACTTCGAGGACATTTTTTTCCTGACAACGAGTCCGCTTTCACGCACCACAATTTTGCTCGTTCGCCGTCGTCTGTTATTATTGACTATCGGAATTGTGAGAGGACCGACGATTTAAGCCGGTTGGCCGTAATTGTGCAATTTTCGACAGGACGGTAGTTTGACGGTGTCAGCGTAACAGTCTTACGAAACATATCGAATAATTGGGAATTGTCACGGATTTTAGGAAAATCCCAAAGCGCTTAAGATTGGAACGAGGAACGTTAGCCGGGTCAACAGAAGACCCTCGAGACGTCGACTGTTGATTTAAATTTTAACGGGTCGATGGGTGTGTTCGTCAAATAGTTCCTCAGGTGTGGCCGATAACGCTCGTCCCTGGCAACTTGGGGAAAACGCGAGCTGGCGGGACAATATTGTTCTTTCGCCACTTCGCATCCGGTTATCTTATGCTGTTCCAGTCGATATCTAATCTGCACGGTTCGATGAGTGTGTAACGATACTGTCGGTGATGCAGGTACAGGCCGAACTTTTCTGCCAGATAAAGCGAGAGATAGGAAACAAGTAAGAAGCGCGTGCGATGGCGTCAATCGCTCGTATTTTGTCTCCGGACGTGGTTGAGGAAAGAGGACGATCGTCTGGACGGTCGGTGACACGGAAATACAGGACTGAAAGTGAGAAGACCCGTAGAGTGAGTGCTGCGTGACAGGGGCTCTGTTTACTAGCACAAGTTTTTGCGGGAGAACGTACAAAAGTCGTCGCGATAGATCTGAGTGTAACAGTTGACTTATCGTCTTCGTTCTGTGATAAAAAACTTGGCGCGTTATTGTAACCGAAATTGAGCGTGGACAGTTTCGAAGAACAGTGCGGCAGGAAACAATCGCTGTCGGCGTCGACGTAAGAACAGTGTTCGTCGACTGACGATTTAATAACCACGTTGTTCCTGGAATTTGCGCAATTACTGACGAATCGCCTTCGACATGAAATCATGGATATCAGGGAGGTTCGGCCTGTTCTCTTTGGCGATCATCGTCGTCTGCCTGTACATGATATTCTACTTCGATCTGCGAATCGAATCGATGGCAGTGTTCAGAATGATTATGGTCAGTCAGCCGAATCGAAGCACAAAAACGATTTTGTACTGGACGAAGATGTTCAGCGACGAGAATTTTTACTTTGGTAAAGGTGACATTTTCCGCGAATGTCCGGTGAAGGATTGCTTGGCGACAAGAGACAGATGGTCCTCCGACATCGTCGACTTCGATGCACTTTTATTTCATGGCAACGAGCTCGACGGCAAAGATTTACCGGAGAGAAGAGGCATCGATCAGTGGTACGTTTACGTGAATCTCGAAAGTCCAGCGAATAGGCCGATTGTACATTCGTATCAGGAGGACTATTTCAACGCGACCATGACCTACAGACTGGACAGTGATATCGTATGGCCTTATGGTGTGGTGCGGGACCTGAAAACCGAAAAAATCGTCGCACCGTTCAAGAACACAACGTGGGACGACTTTGAGACAGGTAGGCTGCATTTCTTAAGTCGGAAAACGATAACGAAATGTCCTATCGAGTGACGGCGATATTTTTGTCCGACAGTCGGAAAAATGTTACGTTTCCGGAACGCGTCGATATGTCACATTTTTATAAAGGGAGTCACTGTGATAAGACTGTTCTGCATGAGATACTCGATAAATTGTAGCCGATACCGTTCATTCGTTACAAAACGTAAATTTGATCGTTTCGTGCAACAAAATGAATTCAAACAGCGCACGCAACGATCGTGCACCCGACAGATTGCATCTTCCGGTGCACCGGCCGTGGACTAGCAATAAGTAGTGTACTGTCATTATAATTATAACGGACGCGTTATTTAGAGTGCACCAGAAACACGATACACTCGCGCGGTACACATGTACCTTGAACCTAAATAACAAACTCAACGGAAACAGTGAACTGCACGTTGCTCGCATCCCATTATCCGCAGTATACACGGGTATCGTTACGAACGCAACCGACAAAATTCTTATATCTACAAACAGAGAGAACCCTCAACGAGAACATCACTTTTAGATCGAACTTTGGAAAATGGACTCCAGCATATTATTACAACCTTTATTTATTGAGAAAATCGAATTAATGATTTGTACGGCGTCACATGTATCATAATACCGAACATTATGAAGTGACTGACTAAAAGGTCAAGAGAAAATTTCAATTCCGCGCCACGACACTGAAACACTAGTCGTACGAAAATTCATATCGACGATGAAGTGAAACGTTTTACTTATAAGTCAAACCTCAATAAATCGGTCCCACGCCATCGGCCCGCGCAAACATTTTCAATGAAATTTTCAACCTCCCCTACCAGGTGTACCGGAAGCGGAAAAGGATTCGTCGACGCTAATGAAGATCGTGAAGGGCAAGAGTAAGCCGGTGACCTGGTTCGTGAGCAACTGCCCGGTAGGCAGCAAGAGAATGCAGTACGTGAAGGAGTTGTCGAGGCACATAGGCGTCAACATATACGGAAAGTGCGGCAACCTGGAGAACACCTGTCCGCGAAGCAGGAACTGCTTCCAGGAGGTCGTCGAGCCCAACTACTTTTTTTACCTCTCGTTCGAGAACTCCTTCTGCCAGGATTACGTAACCGAAAAGCTCTACTACCCGCTCAGGTAAGCGGGGGACAATGAGGCCCGCGCGTCATGAAACGGCACAACGGGCGATAAATTGTCATCTGCAGCCTCCCTAGTCTGACTGATTGACGCGACACTCTCGACCGTCTCGCTCGCGTTTTGCGGTCTGAAAGTGACGGACAACGATGCGTTTTAATATATCGTCGGCCCGGGTACGCACGTATGAGGCTGCGAATGACTTGCATCGGGAGCAACGCGTCTCCTCGAACGCAATGTCGAATGAATTTGACGTTACGTAAAGCCAGACGCGGCTCTTTTATATTGGACGCTATTGCGCTGCTCGGTACGTAGAGAATTTGTTCGCCGCGCGTAGTGATGTATTGTGGGTGTACTTTGGATTCAATATCGGGTATAGGATACAAGTGGCTGCCTTGATTTTATTTTAAAAAGAATCGTAGCGATGAGTCTATGAAAAAGTTTCTTTTGTTCTTCTTTATCAGTGTAGGTCGGTAGACCATTAAGTTATTTTTCTAATGAGGCTCTCGTATTGTTCCAGGTACAATGTCGTGCCGGTCGTGTATGGAGGTGCCAACTACAGTATATTCGCACCACCTCATTCTTACGTGAACGCCCTCGACTTTGACAGTCCGAAGGAATTAGCCGCCTATCTAACGAACCTCATGAATAATCCGCGCGAATACGTCAAATATTTTCGGTGGAAAAAAAGGTATTGGGTTGACGTCGGAACGAAGAATACAGTGTGCAAGCTGTGCGAGTTCCTTCATAAGAAGCATCAGCACAAGAGCTACAGTCCACTTTCGGAATGGTATAGCACTGACAAGTGTCCCATTCAGAAGCTATTAGCCAAAGATGAATACGCTACGAGAAAAACGTTGAACCGTTTATGACGTGGTTATGAAGGCTCTACTGTCAGCGTATACTTATTTGTAGTAATTGCATTCCACGGAAGAATGGGGCGTTAGAAAAAAGGATATGTAGTAGAAGAAGTATGAAGAAGAAAAAGATGAGAAATAACTATGAAATATGAGGCTGAACAGTGCAACAAAAGTGTTGATAAGAAATAAGCGGCAAGTTCGCTCTACGGTTAGAGAACCCATAGGAGTATACAGGGTAACAGATTTTGCATAATGTGATTCAGTGTCGATGGCTTCACATACGGTGTTATACATGTACCGTACATAGGTCCCGTTATCTAGCGAGAGCTTAGTTTTTGTTAAAACTTTTATTACCGTGTACCATCAAACGTGAGTACTGATACGACGGAGATTACCACGGCAAACCGATAAATCGTTCCCTTGGGAACGATATCAAACGTAAATAGTTACCTGTAAGAGATGACCAGTTACTTCGGCCAAAGGTGTACATAACGTACATAACGTAATTCAATAGTTTTTTTCTTTACGTTCTTTATTTTCGTACGAAAGAAAACTTGATTTCCAGTAATTCACTGGAATTCACATACATCTTCCATTGCGTCATCTAAAAATGTATGGCGCGCGCAGTTTTACTTGGCAGCTCTTTGAATATACGTCGCTTTAAGCAGTTTCTTTCGAACGCCGTCGTCGAATCTGGACTGAGCATTGCCGAGTTTCATCTGACAGTCGGTGTGTTGGAGACAACGACAGGGTGGTCTAATTAATGCGATAATAGATCCGCAGGGTTCGCTGTCGAGGAATTCGGATCGCGGATTTCTCTTTATCGACTGCAAATGAATAATGGATACCCGGATCGGACGATTTCTGTCTCACTGGTTCTCCGAACGGCACAGACGCATTATGCATTCTTCAAGGTGAACCGCGAGCGTGCGAAACGGTCCGCCAGTGTCGAGCGGCAATGGTGTAATTAAAACTTTTGCTCAATACGAGTCACGACGAACCGGCCAGTTTGCAATGCCTCGGTCTTGTTTCGACGATGTTCCTTTGCATCTTGTTATGGTCGCACTTTGTTACGATCGCGCGAGCGTTGAATGTCAATCAGACCATTCGTTTTTGCGGCACCGAGTGTCTAGCTGTTGTTTTCTAATTTTCTAATAAACCGTTTACGATAATCGGCAAGTGTGTTAATTAATTTTTCGTGACCGTCGACGAAGAGGCGCAAGCGCAAGAGTCGGTCTAAGCTTCGACGCACTTGTGGACTTGGCTATAGTGGGATTGATAAGCGATGCATAATTTTCCGTTATCACTTAGCAAACGAGTCGCTCGAGGACGACAAGAATAATCGTACTTTGCTATCTTATCAACAAACCGAACGGCAGTTTGAAAAAAAAAAGAAAAACAGAAAAGTGCATTCATTCGACCTGAACTTTCGAACCATCTGGATCAGGTTTCACGAGTGTACGGACACTGTTCCGTTAGACATCGTCGCAAGAGTGCATCGAAAATCCCCTAATCCTCATCCGCCACACGATCCCAAAAGTTCTGCCGACCGATCGTCGGCGGGCAAATATTGACGACAAGGGACTATTTACGTTTTGAAGCGGATTCGAAGACTCCGCTCGCACCGTAGGTCCGTACCTCTGCGAAAGCTTTGTACAAAGCGAGACTTCGTTAAAACGCGACCTGACCCTACGAACGATTCTATTAGGCGAACGGGACAATGTCTGCTAATGACAAACACCGCGGGCCATACCTCCGGGTTTATACCCCTATTAACGAAGGAAACTTTGGCCCCTTTGTGCGGCCGCGAGCGCGCTCACGATAAGCAATCGAATCACGATAAACCGGACCCAAGATGTCGACCAAGTTATACCGGATGGATATTACCAATGATAGTTGTCCTAAACTTGGCAAAATCGCGGAAGTACGTACAAGTGCATCGTGGCCCGGGCCAGACTGTTAGGTACTCGGCAGCCGGGCTCGCGTTGTAAAAGTACTTAGGCGCAAGTTCGAGCCTCGTATCCGCCGGCTTGTAACAATTCCGAAGTCCTCGGCAAAGTTCATCGCAAAGTCAATTCAGTCACGGCACTGGCCTAGCTCGTCGAACTTTCTTCCCGCGCTCCGGGCGAAAGAAACTAATCGACAGGTGACGCATTTCGCGACGGCCTCCATTAAGGATCGGCGGCGGTACTTACCGTCGAACGATTACGAGCTCAATCGTAATTGTGCCGTTACCGACTGAACCGTTCTGTAAACAGTCGTTGGCCGCGGGAGGCGGGGAGCGGAACAGCTGGAAACGAAGCTCTGCATTCTCGTAAGGCTTGATTGACATTTTTAGGAATCACCCGACTGAATCGTATTTCGCGGTCGAAACGTTTCATTCTCCGCAAACTCCGGGCAGCGTTATTTGACAATTGGAAACGTATGCCTGTAAACACGGCGGTGGGCAGCGACGATAGCGGTGTGTGTATTCGATACGCGGTATAAACGTCCGTACCGGAAATTACAAACGTGACGTCAATTATCGGGATATAACGCTCGGGCCCGCGTCTGTTGATCAAAGTTGCGAAATGGCATAAACGATGCGCGTGTCATGGCAGAGCACGTTCGTGTGGAAAAAATTGCGCGCAAACAGCGTGGGCACGTATTCATTGCGCGAGAAAATTACGGGAAAGCATGAAATTTCTTCGTACGTCTTTGCCGCCCACAGGCCTTTCTCCCGATCAAACCGCGATCGACGCTAACCGAATCAGTGTCCGTCAATATGAGAAATTTCAAGGGTCGCTCGTTCGACTCGATGATTTTTAAATATTCAGCCGAAAAATTTGGAGGCGGCGTAATCGATGGCTTCCGCCGGACACGTCCATTTATTCGCAGATATATGATCGACCAGCGAGGAGGTAGAGGAGAGGTACGACTGCGCATGCAGTTTATATCCATCAGTAACATCTTCTCTCCCGTCCCGTGCCGTTGCCACTGCCACTTTGCCAGTTTTCCCGACGTCGGCAAAATTTCTTCCACGGACCCTCCAACCAAGACATTCCGCCGGTAAGCAATGCACATGCTGAGCGGAGAGCGACAGAAAGAGAACGAGAAAAATTGGACGCTGCGAAAGTGTATGAAAACACTTACTTTCCTGCCCAAAATCCATGGATTCTCGAATTTTTTTTCATAAAATTCAATTTTCGACGAACAAATGGTAAGCACGTTATTCGAAGCACGTGTACGTGCGTTGTTTGATGGGAGGCCGAGCGAGGGAAGGAAGAACCTATGAATCAAGTTTATCTCCGTCAACTGTGAATATTTTCCTTTCGATATATCGCGACAACGAGGTTTCGTCACGGAGAGCGAGAGCGTAGAGATAGGATCCGCGATGGCTACAGCGAGAGAGAATGTCGGGCCATAAGCAGTAAATACAGGGGTTGAAACTAGAAGAGCAGCGGAGGCTCGAATCGGGCCGGATGGAGATAAAAAGAAATTACTGGCCTCTCAGACGCACTTGGACCCTCCACCGGTACCTGCTGTTCACTCCTCCCACCTCGTCTTCCGTCCACCCCACCCTCCGCCCCGCTCGCGATTTTCATCTCATTCTCTGTCTCGCAATCTTTTCCCCTCACTTTTCCGTGTTTCCTCGTTTCCTATCCGCTCGGCGGAAACTGTTTCTCTCAGCGGTTACCCTTAACTCCTTTACTCCGTCTTCATTCCTTCCTTCTCCACTCTCTGCAAAGCCGTGTTCAAACTATTTCCCAATTCCTCGCCACCCGTAATCTGAATTATATACGTATGCTGCACGGCCATTGCCGCGTACCCGCCAATTCTTTCGAAGCAAGTCCAGCGAAATTCCGGCTTGCAACGATAGAAGATGCTGCCGTTCGCCTTGTTACTATCTCTGCTTCTCAATGCAACGTTTATTCGTATTCAAGGCGCAGGGGTGGGGGCAAATTTAGGTTCTATCAAGCCGCTTCATTCCAGGGTAACACACCGTCAAGTATTCATACGTCTGAACGTCTCGTTCTAAGCGGATGCGTTTACGCGTTTAGCCTGGAATCAGGAAGCTCGTCTCATCCCGGCCGAGGCGCAACACGTCTGCCGTGGGACCGCCATTATTCCGGCTGTCGCGAAAAATGAACACGGCTAATTTATCGCGGCAGTTACGTTTACGGCGGTAATTACGACTGGCGTGGAAAATAAAGGGGGAAGAAAGTAACGAGTGCAGGTACGAAGATAGGCAAGGGCACCGGCCGGTGTGTAGCCGGTGAGTGATATTAAGGCGTAACGGCACGTGGCCACCAGCTTCCGTCGTAATCGTTTGTCGAGGGCCGTTCGATTTTGACCCGATAATTTGAACGATATCGAGTCCTGCCCGCTCGATAAAGCTCAACGATCCGCCCCCTCTGCCAGGACGTGCGACAACCGGAGCATGTCGGAGAGTTGATTTAAATTATGCCACGAGACCGTCCCGCTTGCCGGTATCTCTTGCAATTAATCAAATTATTAAGCCGCGCCGACTGTAACGGAGCCACGGTGTTGTCTCGCAAACATGCGTGCCTGACGATAACGGTATAAATGTATACCATCGACCCTAGCCGCGCTGAACACGTGACTGCGTTCAAATTGTTTTCTCAGAACGCCTGCAATTAATGCCACGATGCTACTTTGCTCAGTATTTATCGTGTCACAGTATCTCGCGCGTGCCCTATTCAAAGTACATACACCTGCGACTTGCGCGCAAGCGCGCACTAACATTTTTCAGTCAACCTCCTTGTTCGGCAGCACGAGAATGAGCGTGGAATACAGCGAAATTGATAGAGCAGAGAGAAAAGTATGCGCGAGTTGCGTACCAGCGCCGACAAAAGAAACGCGAAACAACGTTAAATCGTCCTCTTGCCATTTTTCATATTTAAGTCCCACGCTGCGAGGCGAGCGCGCGCATCATTATTTATAACTCCTCGTGCAGCGATTTGAAACTGCATTCGAGTTGGCGCACCAGAGCACGCTGCCACTCCTCTTCTTCGGTGCGTTTCCAATTTCCTGTACGCGCAGGTGCGCGCCCTCTCAGTTTTTATGCCGATGCGCCGTCCCGACGATCTTTCTCCTCTGCATAATTCCACTTGAAATTGGAAATATCTAAAAAAAAAAAAAAAAAACTGTGGAAGAAAGGAAGACACGGAGGAACGGAGAGGCGACGGAGCGGCATAAAGACCTGGCGGCGGTTGGGACGGAGGGAAGAGCGGCAAAGGGAGAAAGGGTAACTGATGAAAAGAGGCGAAAGAGAGAATATAATCCCCGGGACACGCATTCTCGGCGAGGATGAAGTCAAAGGATACATTAAATTCCGCAACGGGTACTGATACGCTTTCCCGTTCAATAGACGGCGAGTCTCTCGGGCTGCGGAAAATAAATGAATTCCTGTGTACGCTACCGTCGGCAAGTCCACCGTTCGGCGAATGGTGGGAGGGGGAAATTCTATCATAAATCCGGCACGCGATGCAACTCGGAATTTTTCCGCACCCGTCGATCATTGGCCGCCGAAAACGCTACCGCTCTCTTAACAGTCTATACTTTCACGGCGACTTAACGCCTTAACGGCGACAATAGTTCGTCAGCCGCCGATAGGGGGACGAATTTTGCGCGTCGATCGAGCGTTTTCGCGGTGCGAATATTTGGCAGAATTATTGCTCGGAAAGAGTGGATCGATCCCGGCGAACGTCGGCGAATTGGCGCAGCGTATCGGCTAAAGTGTCTCCTATCTGTTGCAGATGCAACTCGCAGGATGCGCACGTCGCTATGGATGCAGACACGTCGAGTCCTCGAGAGCTCCTGGCACTGGCAATTTCACAAGTGCGAGAGAGGATAGGACGCGGAGAGATGCCTCGAACAGCTTACTGCCACTCTACCCTTTCTTCCTTCCTTCGCCGTTATTCCTACTGTTATTCCTTTCCCTCCTCCCGCTTTCCCATCCAGCCCGGCATACATGAAGAATCCCTTACACACTCGACTTCGCGCAATCCTTCTGGCTCGCTTATCGCTGACGTGAATTATTTTCCCGTTCTTTTGCCACTTGTCGGTCGCTTGCCACGTCGCCTCGCCACTGTTTCGCCGCGGTGTATCCAGAAGCTGGTGTTCCCACGTTTGTAATACCACCGGCTCGCTGCTGATGCGTATCGTTCGATTGGTTTGATCAAGCCCGCCACCGCGAGAGGATTCAATGTTAATTCGCGCAGATTGAATGGCCGCCGCTGACATTAAAGCTAGTTCCTGCGAAATTGCGAGGAAAATCAATGGCGACTGATCGGCGGGGCCGCGTTCCAATTTCGTGTCGATGCATTCTTACGGGTGCATGTCCGCCGACCGATGGGTTATTAATAGCGATGCGCCCCAGTGCACTTTAGAGACTGCATCGCAGAAAGGATTACATGTCAGACGGACGGACGGACGTGGTAGCCGTTGACGAAAACGATCGAAGGATGCGCGGTGTCACGATGTCAGGCGTGATTGCACGATTCTTCTCGTCGAAAACAGCTTCCGGAGCAGGCCTGATTAATTGTTCCTGCCGCTCGTCGCGAGTGTGCTCAATAAACATTTCATTACGACACACGGCTACGTTCGACCGGCGGTTCGTTCGTTTGTACATTGCAATACGCGCGCATATCATTATTTGTAATTCTGCGTCCGCATAATTACGAACGGAACATCTAAATGCCGGCCGATGTATTATGTAATCGACAGTGCGTAACTCTCATACCGCGCAGTGTCTAATATGTCGGAGCGAACAACTAAAGATATGACCCGTACGCGTCCTGCCTCTCGACACTTTTTCTACAAATCTAAGTGAGTCGCACGAGCTATGTCGGAAGACGCGCACTCCGTGATTTACCGGCAGTGATCGGGCCACAGATTGCCGCGAGGGAGGGTATAATGGAGGCGGTAAGAAAGCGTTCAAAGAATAACGCGATGGTCCGGCATAAATTTCCGAAGGAGGCGCATACGATATCCAAACGTACCTTCGCTGGTTTATCAGCAATAACTTCGGCTCTTTCATATCTCGCCAATAATTTCTCCTCGAGTGCAAACCTCGAGTCCACCACCGTTCTCCGAGTCTCCTTCTCTCCGTCCTCCTCTGGCCCTCCCTCTATCTTTCGTAAGGATCCTTTGGCCTCCTCCTCCCTCCCACTGCGCCCTGGCGAAGCCGAAGAACCCGGGGAAATTTATCCGACAGATAAAAATGTCTCTTAGAGTTTATATAGGGACCCGGGAAAGATTTCAATAAAACCCTCGATTGTAAAGTACAGATAGAGGAGGCTGTCCGGAAGTTACACGGGTCAGTGAAGCTCAAAGTCGGCCGCGCGCCTCAACCCTTAGCCTATTTCCACCCCCTTCTAACTCGTCTTTGCGCCCATCGCCTGGCGCGACACGCCCCTGTGCAACGTCGCGTTATTGATACGCGTAGTCCTATGCCAAAGGAGGCAAAATCGTCGAGAACGATTTACGTACAGAACAAACTCTTCTGCCTTCGCGGGCGATCTTCTTATTGTTGCTCGAAAGTTTCGTTCTCGAAAGAATTCTTCGTCCTCGATGGACAGGGTAATCGGAAGGAGAATAGGGAAATTGCCTTGCTCGATGCGGTACAGTTGTTTTGAGACGCGATGCACTGCTCTTGGTTACTTTACGTGCAAGGCAAAGTAAACAAATTTTCATCTTCAGTGCTTCACAATTGTGATATTATTGCGTTATTCGTGAGAAGATACTGTGATATTCATACGGTGACATAGTTATTCTCGCAAATTCAATCCTCTGCAAACCGAGTGACTCGTCGCGTCGCCTAGATATCAGCGTCTCGCGTCTTAGTTAACTTTATTGTCGCATTGACCTGTGCGCGTCTTGAAGAACACGGCGGGGCACACTTTTTAGAAGCTTTCTCGAGCAGGGTAGTGAGGCGAGCAACGTAGCACGTGCTCGGCGAACGTTCGAACACATGAGGTATCTACTCCGAAGCCGAATCTTGAATCAGTCTCGTCGCACTATCAATCCTCCGTGCACGCCTGCTTTAAGACCGGCCATAAAGTCTCGATCGAGCGATTTAACCAAGAGCTCAGTTCCTCCTTTCCCACACACCTCTCTCTTTCTCTGTCTCTCTCTCTCTCTCTCTCACTTTTCCCTTCTCCAGGGAACGCAATCGTAGTGCCACGGTTACGTGCGAACGAATGCATTCGGCGATAAAAGTGGAGCGGGGCCGTTTTAAAAAATCCCGCTGGCTAGCGCTGATAAGAATTGAACGACACTGATAAGGACTGAGACGTCGGCGGCTGACTGCTGACACGTCATTGGCCGTCGTCAATCTCATCCAATCTCCATGCGGGCATTCGAATCCTACCTCGTCCTTCGGCTAACATCGCGCGCAATTACCAGTACTTACTTTTACGCGACCGGACGCGACCAAACGCCCGGACGCCCGGACGCCCGGATGCCCGGACGCGGACGGCTGCCTCGCGAATTACGGGAGTGGCGCGAAAATGGCGCGCTCAAGCATTTTTGATGCCAATAAATAGGCAGCCGCGGAATATTTACGCGACAGCGACACCCCTGGAAAAAGAAAGAGGAAAAAAAAACAAAGCAGAAGGGACGTCCCGGAGATGCGGCGAGAGAAAAATCCACGGCAGTCACGAGCGCCGCGGTTACGTTTAGATATGCGCTCGCATGGCACGGACGTTCACGTGAGAGCACGGGCAAACACACGGACTTGCACACCGGCGCGCCGTGTCCGATACATATATCCGCACACTGCGCGGTCGAGCGAGAGGCGGGTAATTAGTCCGGCACGTCCGTACAGTCTCGCGCTGGATTAATTACGCGGACTGCGATGTGTTCGCGTAACGCGTCAACGTGTGCACGTGTACGATGTCTAACACGTAAGTATGCCTGTGTGTTCACATTGGTGCTGGCACGATGGTGTGCCTTGGTCATGTGTGTATGTGTGTTGCTGAGTGGATGGAAGTGGATGTAGGGGAGCGAATTGTACGTATGTTGCAGTGAACCACCGCGGTCTTCGTGTACACGTGACCGCGTAGGGGCTCGCCAGCTCACACAATGTTGTACATGCGTTTTCCTAAGGTGCAGTTTCCGCACGTGGGGTGGCCTGCATGGTCTGCGCGCGCACGCTCGCGCACGCCCTCGTATTGGTGAGCTGGACCAGCACTTTGCGGCACGATTTATAGGGCATTAAACCAACGCGCGACTGAGCAACCGCCTCTTCGGCTACCGCTCGTTCCGGAGTCTTTCGCGTGGGCGTATGTGCGTACACAGCAGGGCTGCCTCTGTGTGGATACGTGTTCGATCGTGTCGGTGGCCGCTCGCAACTGCAGTACGTACGACCACCCCTCCGTGTGCAGACGCCTTCTTTCGAGTAGCCATGCTTCTTCCGGTACGACCACGTTGTCCTTCAATTGATGGAGCATTCCAACCGCCGATCCAGACGGCCGTTTCCGTCATCTCGAAACTTCGAACGAGTGCGGTAATTCGCGGAGTGCGAATTCGGACGGCTTAGATGGTGCTTTGGTGGACGGAGATCGAAATTCCTCCGGCACGGTCGATAAGACTTTCGTTGGCTCGATTTTGATGGCCCGTAGAGAGGCTAATACTTGTCCCATTCGCACGTGTCGCCCGTGCCATTCTTCGATTTGTCCTTCTTATCGCTCGCTCGCAATAATTCTCGTGTGTACCTTCCAAGTACGGCCGCGCTGCATTTTTCCGCCGAATCATTCGAGCAACTCCCGTTCTTATTCATCCGACGATATCTATCGTTCGCATCAGAATATGCGAGGCTCACGTTCCTATTCCGCGATTTCCGCGGTCCTTACAGTCGTTCCGCGATTCTTATCGATTCCCCTCCATCCTCCTGTTGTCGTCGTTCCAGCGGGCCCTTTTGCCATATCAGCCCGTCATTACGATCGCGACGACTGCGCGGGCAGATTAGAATTTTATATATCGAGGATAGGAAATCGATTATTACGAGCGGCGCGCATTTTCACGAGCGCGCCTCGATTGGACACTTTAATACGGAAGCACCGCGAATGAAACTTAAATGAACACTTTTCATCGCTGGGAGCGCGTATTATTCGATTATCGCCCTGGACTACGATCGCACTGTCGCGCGAGGTAAGAGAAAAGCGATGGCTTCGAGTAGTTAGCGGGAAATCAGCTGTTCGCGGGGTCGAATAAAACGAATCGTATATTTTCGATAACTCCGACGGGTCACACTTCGTATGCCACTGCTTCCTCTGTACCGTTCCCCGCCCTCCGTGCCCACCTGCCTCCCAGCTCGCCCACCGAACGACGAGACTATTATACGAGCTGTACCAGCGACACCCTCGATCGGCGCTGCGCAAATGTTAAAAGAAAAACAGCGTGCGCAAATTTTTTTCCCCCTTCCCGCCCGCACCCTGCTCCACCATAACACTCCAGTCGAGCAGTTCGCGTTTTTTCGGGTGAATGATACCGCAATTACGACAGGGTAAACACGCGATAAAACTGTTGGCCGTTCTAGGGGAGGAAAAAGAACGAAAAAAAAAGGGAGCTAATGTTTTATTTTCCACGATAGAGCGCGCGTGCGCGGTCGTATTTGAGCGGCCGCCGCCGCACCGCTCGTTGCGGAGCTTCATCCCGGGATTTCGTGTTTGCACCGAAACCGGTCGTACACCGTGGTTTCGGCCCAAATAGAATTTCAATCTGGGGGGATGTAATCGCTAAAACTTTGGAGATATTCACCCGGCCTGAATTGCATCGATGCGGAGGCTTCATGCAGATTTGAGAACCGTCATTTTTTTTCCCTGCCCACTGCCCGGCTATGCCGTCCGCTTTCTGCCACCACCTGCCCTCTGCCCCAGCGACCCCCAACCCCCTCCCCCTTTCCCCTGCGCCTATGCTAAAATAATCCGCACCTTTGACCATTTCGATCAACGAATTGACTTGCGAAGAGTGCAAATCGCGCTACTTCCCAATCGCGATGCGAAACGGCAGGCAGAGATAATCTGTAAGAGTCGACGAAATAAACTCTGCAGCTGGACGATTGCGTTTGTGTACCTTGAATTGGGTAATACGCTTGAGGATTCATTCCGGACGAAAGTGTTTGTAAAGAAAATGGCGATCGATAAAATGATGCTCCGCAGGAAATCGAAATGGCGGATTGAAATGGTACGGTTTTGAAAAGAGTTTGAGCGTCGACGGAGATGCGACGCGGTTCTCCTCGAAAGCCGTCCCATCGGACTCTTTAACTGGAAACAGATACTTTGTTTCGGCATACGCGACACACGCTAACGAGAATCGACTTTCCTGTCGTTCGAGAGGAGGCCGCGGGCCGTGGAATAACGGGCAATGATGAACTGGCTGGAAAGTATACGCGATTGACGCGACGCCACGTTCACGTCAAGCTTACAGTTTGTCAGGCCGCAGAAATACGGCCCCCGACTCGACGCGTGCAAAGATTTTTCCCATCGTCCCCCTACCCCTCGCTGCTAACAGAGAGGCATAAAAGCAACAAAAATAAAATAGAAGAGTATCCGTGACAATCCAGTTTATTTAGCCAAACGTCGCTCCGCATCGTCTCGACCCACGTTTTCATATGCTACCTATGCTCGTCGAAACTTTACTAGTTGCCGTCGCACGTTTCCGAATCTTCAAGTTGCGCGTACCCGCATAAAGTCCGGTAATACAGAGGCTTCGGAAATGGATAGGTTGCCGAGATCGGTCGCCGCTGGCTGGAATCGATATTTGCCGCGAGAAGGCGTTACCTAATCATGAAATTTATAAGGTAATCGTGAACCGTGAGGGACCGTTGTCGATGCGACTGACGAGAATGCTGCGGACGAAGTTCGGAGGTGTATTCATTTTGCAGGTTGAACGTAAGACAATCCGGAGGCAGCTTGGACAAGCCCGGAATGTGGTGTTCGTGGAAAATGGGCTGAGTAAGAGGATAGGGAGGCCGAGAGAGAGAGAGAGAGAGAGAGAGAGAGATAGAGGGACGAGATAGGAGTTAGACGGACCGTGAGTGTGAGGGGAATGTTTCAGACTCCATTACTTGAATTGGAGTGGGAATACCGGGTGGTCCCTAAACACCCCCTCATATTTCGGACAAACGCCCGCGCCCATCGTCCAACTCCAGCGTCCCTATCTAGCCGTACATAGCCTAGCTGGATGGGAACATCTTTGCCGTCTTATTCGCTCCACTTTCCACTCGCTTCTATCGTCGAGATTGTCCTGCGGAAGCGTCCGTGCGGATTCCATCCCTCGAATCGCGCGGCCGCTCGCGCCACGCATTTGCTCCCGTGATTATTTAAACCGGCCAATCCGGCGCATAACGTGGTAATTGAGACGAAAGTGAAGTTTGTGGCCGATTACGGAATTATGAGAAAGTCGAGAGATGGGTCGGTAATTATTCCACATTCCCGCCATCTGACTCCCTCTCGCGTGATGAATCCCACTGCTGCGGCACCGCTGCACGTCGAAACTTCAGTTAATCCACAGTACGATTCTCTCGCCAGAAAGAGTACCCTTTAACGCGAACGCATCGTTCGCGTGCGTGGCAGCGGAACTTTCGCTGATAAGCATATCGAAAAATTCGGCAACGACGCGCTCTGCCACGGCGAAGAATTTCGAGTCACGCTGTCGTTCGAGTTCGGCTCGTAAAAATATACACTGGCCAACTTCCACCAAACTCATTGAGATCCAGTCCGCGCTTACTGGTTGACGTCTGACGTTACATTGAGAAGCGGTAGAGGAGGAGTTCCGAGGGCAAACAGCGAAGTTACGATGAGACAGACGCCAGGTAGTCAGAGTTTAGTGTAATAGTTTGTACGACAGACTTGGGGCGGGGCAATGTGTACCCTGCGTGCGCTCTATGGCTCTCTCTCTCTCTCTCTCTCTCTCTCGTTCTTCCCAGTTCTAAAGCGAAAATTGACGCGTTTGCGCTGTTTACGGTACGATGCATTCGATATCGCGTGCAGCGGATCATTTTCCGATGCAAACGGACGAGATGAAACGGCGCAGGAGCGAGCGACGAAGTGACTGACAAAGAGCAGAAAGACAGACGATAACAAATATGGTGCATTAATTCCCCTTATGAAGAATCGCTTCCTTTGTGGGCGTGTTTTCGCGATTAGCGGAAGAGACGAAACCAGTGGTAGGTTCAATGTTTTTTTTTTCCCTGACGGAACTTCGTGCACGCGAGGTCGCCTTCGCCTTGGCCGAGCGTGCAGTAATGAAATTAATCGACCGACCGTGTCTATAGCGTCATAATCATTTGTCGCCTACAACGACGGTGTGCAATAATTTCGTCGACGTACCCATTTTCTTCGCGACGCATACGAGTACGAGCAAAGTGAATAATTTCACATCGCCCCTAGAGATTTTATAACACACAGCACTGCATACCGTCGCGGTCATTAGCGTGTTATCCGCAGGATTGGCGCTGGATTTGTTGAAAAAGGAGTTAGAGTTTGATGGGTAGCAGAGATTGATTCTGTCGAAATTTCCAATAGTCCAACTGCACCCTGAATCTGCGCTCCGCCGCACGCCCTGTAATATTTACTTTGCCGGCACGTACGATATCGTAATTACTAATTCAGGCAATATCGCGTTGGTCCCGCGATCGAATAATCCGATCGGCCTGTTATCTCGAAATTGGCATGTACGTCCTGACCGTACGTTCCCGGACCGCTCGTCCCTTTATATCGCGGCGCACTGTGTGTCCTTACGAGGATATTGCGCGAGGTTGTAGCCACGCAAATGAAATGGCGGGCTCGATCACGCTAAAGAAATACACGATCTGCGGTGTATATTTACGCGCGCATACGCGCACAAGTTTACGTACACGTCCGCAACTCGTACGTATTCCCTTCTATATAGACACATACGTATGCAGATAGAGGAATACGGACGAGGCCAGTACCAATTCCTGGATCGCTTCTCTTGCCTCCGGTTTCTCGAATTTAAGGAAGCTATACCGAAACAGACAGAGGGTCGTGGTCCAAGGTGGAGGTGGAGGATGGCAGGAGGGTGCCAGAGGGCTGGAAAGGGACGGATAGGGTAGCCTAACGGGCGAGTAGGGTGTGTGTCCTCCTAGACAGGTATACGTCAATAGGGGAACCATCTGCTACCGATGGAGCCAACGCTGCTGTCTATTCAATGGAATATATGTCCTCCGCCTGTGTACATATACGCATATAGAGCTCCCCCGCACCTATGCGAGCCGGCCTGTATGGGTTCGCACGCACACGAAATTTCCTGGCAGTCTTACAGTATCGTTCTCGCTAACATACGACAGCTGCGTCCAATGGAGACGAATCGGTAGGCTCGACGATATCGCCGTGAAATAAAAAAAAAAGCCCACGCGCCGTCGTCGAAGGAAGAGCCTTCCGTTCGAAGGGATGTCGAAAATTAAAATATCGATTCGCCGCGGAGGGATTCCCTCAGTTTATTACCTTCTTTCCATTTCGATCAATTCGTAGCTGCCTGACCCGATACCGAAGCGTCTCTGTCTCTCATTCTATCTTGTCCAGCAGGTACATTCACGTTTTCTCCCCATTTCATATTGTGCCTTCCTCGAGTTTATCCGCCCCAGTTCCCGTTTACCGGGAAAAGTCATAAAGATAATGGGACCTGTCTCGGTAATTGTTACCGGCGAAAGGAAGTAGCAGCATAAAATCCCCGGCGGTGAATCACAATGTCCGTTATCATAACGTGATTCGCGTAACGATTCCTGTGTATTAGCTTTGCCGGGGCAGCGCGAGTTAAGTCGTCGTGAAAATATATCTCCATCATATTCTTCCGCCGAGTCTCTCGGGGGCAGAACATAAGACGACCCCTCCGCCGTGTAAGCAGAACTGCACGCCAGCCCGTCCGCTAATCACACGAATCTCCCCTCTGTATTCTCCGTTGACAAAGTTCCCCGTTACTTATACCTCGCCCGCGCTCTCTGTTTGTTCCGACAACACGTGAGGCGCATCCTTCGTCGCCCTGCAAACTGTCATAACATCATCATAGCGGGCAGCGCAAATAACACTCGAGAGGCATATAATCAGGGCCGTCCAATTATTTCGTCAAACATCCTCCCGCGCGCGCGGCTTGTGAGAGTCAATCCGCAGGACGCCCATTACGTCTTTCCTCGAAACTTCTCCCTCGGCAAGAGGGTGCGAGAGACCGCGCGAACGATGAAGTTATTTCGTCGATCCCTCGTAAATATGTTGCTCCCACTCGCCGCTTCTACTATACTGACCGTTCTCTCGGCCGCCCCGTACGTCAACAGTATACAGGGTGTTCCGAGAGGAAATACAAATGCTTCGCGGACACGATCCGTTATCGAGGCTGACATTTAGACGGCTGTATCTGGGTGAGCGGTGGAAAAATGGCATGCGTCGATGTGACGTTGTTGTTTTTTGGGCCCGAAATTGATACACTGGCAAAGTGTCCGTGCTTCTTCCGCGAGCACCGTGTATGTGCCGTACGCGCCACGTACGTGTGTGCGGTGTGCGCGTCGTTTCACTTGGCCGGATCGATCCGACCCTCCTATTTTTGCCCTGGATTATCGGACCCCAGCTTACCGATCCTAATTCGTACCTGAAGCAGCTACCAATGGGCACTCGACTCGGAGGAGGAGGAGCAAGTAGTGAGGGGGGCAGAGAAAAGAAGGAAATCGAGAAACAGCGGGATCTTTGCAAAGCGAGAGAGGTCTGCAAGTCCTACCGCAGGTAGATCGTTATCGTCGTCGTGTGCGGGATGGAAATCCGCGCGGCTGATAAGCCGGGTATGAGTTATTCCGGTACGGAATCGAAAGATCGAAGGAGTCGGGTGCATCCGACGATGTCTGCGGCTGATAGTCGCCCAGACTGATTGGTCATCCTGGATAACGTCTTCCGAGGGATTTCGGCGTGTGACCAGATTCGCCATTTCGATTCCAATGACTTCTCGGGATCGAATTTAGCGCCCTCGTACCGACGAAATGGCATATCTTTGCCGCGCCGAACTCACGTTTTCTGACCCATTTATATCCGTTCATTTGGAACTCGTGGCGACAGTCTCGTTTGCAGAATATACCCTCGAGGAATGAATGCTGCACGCGTTCAAACGATGTCTCTCCGATGTTGCGCGACAATTCGTGCAATCGCCTTCAACGAAATTAGTTCGACTGACAGACAAGGCGAAACAGAAGGCTGGGCGGAAAATCGAGTTACGGAACAGGGAGTGTCCCGCGAACTATTACATTGTAATGAAAGAACGAAGACCGCATTTCATCAGGGCTCGCTGATAACGGCCAGAGGACTTCCACCTGAAAAGTGCAATCTCGGAGTAGTGAAAAGATATGATCGCACTGCCATACGTACGCTCCTTCTCTCGTCGATAGAAAAGCAGTCGATAAGCTACGGGCGTGGATAAGATAGGCGCCGTCGTTCGCATTAAATAAAAAAAAAACACGAAGAGAAGAGGGAGGAATCGGCATTTCATTCGGATCCAAGAAATATTAGACCAAGTACTGTCAGTGTGTTTGCATTTGGCTTTACAGGGAACATCGAACCCGGCAAAAACAATGATGAATTGAAGGTTGTGTAAAGATGCCGAACACTGTTTCTCTCCATATAAATTGGGCATCCGGAGAATCGAATGCATACTCAGGCATTACAACGAGATTTTGAGAAATGTAGACGCCCGACAAGTCGCGCGTGTTTGTAGCTGCTGCAAAGAAAGTTTTAATTAACTACCGACGCAAAATCTGTCTCTCCTCGGCTCTTTCGACAACACTGCACTTTCCTTCAGCCAAATCGTCCTACTCGCGCGACACACTCGCGTCGCGAGAGCGTTAAAACTGCCGACGTTGAGCAAATTAACGGAGCGATATCTTACAATGGAAAACAACGTTCGCTGAAACTTCGTGTCATTCGTTTGCGCTCGCAAGGAGGACGTCTCTCTTCCAGATCGAACTTCGGAAAGTGGGCCCCAGCATATTGTTACGTCTTCCTGGCATGTAAGATCTGAAAGACATCCCGTACTTCGATCTCTGCGGTTTTTATTCATTCTACAAGTTTCAATATTCGAAACTTTCCATCCCTTAACAAGTGTGACTTGAATTTGTACTTAAATTTAAGTTTCTAAAGAGAAAAAAACATGGCAAACGAAAGATTTAAAAAGTATTATTTCACTGTAGCCTTTGGCGAAGTTCACGTCGAACTTGACGTTGCAGTCAAATGTGTTATACTCGTCATGGCAGGAATCATGGGGGAGGTCGTCGTCGGGTTAAGGGGAGTGAGAAAACTGGTTCGCAGAAAAGGTGCGGAAAGGGAAGAGGCGGCCTACTTTCAAACAAATTTGATTAAAACTTACTCCCGATTCGCATACATTGGCTTTAATTCTCGGGTGGGTGGAAAAGGTTCGAGGGTCGCAAAACTGGCGGGGGAGAGGGTGGTTGGGCGGAAGGGAGGAAGCGTCGCGGTGAGCGCATTAAATTCGGAATACTCTCATTGTCGTCGTTCTCGAATTCAGCACGTCGACTCTTTGCGCGCCGCATAATGTATATACAGACATACTTTCTTCCTCATACACTATTGCTCATCCTGCAGGGGTCGTCCGAAGAAGTCTCCGCGAGCTGTGCCGCCATGCATACATACATATTGTCTGAACAAAAGTATACGTAGGCAAATGATTAATTTTGGAACTCGAGTGCCTGACTTCTTTCTGCATACGATGCATATTTCCCATGACGTAGATCGAAATTTGCGGCGTTCGTTCTTGACAGGCCATTAGCAAGATGTCGGGTCTTATATTAAGAAAGACGACACGATGTCGACTTCTGAAAAATTCACAAACGATCGCGTTAATAATATTTTTCGTCGGTGTCCAGCAATTGCGTAATAATGGAAATATGCAGTTGACGAACCTTGTGCACTCGTTAGCCCGTCTGAACAACTCGAAATTTTCCGACAACTTCGTCTGGCGCTGCTGTTCCGAATCTCGTTAATTCCCATTCGCGACGTATTTATTAAAAAGTCTGTAGCTGCGCCCGGTGAAGGGTAAAATAAAGTTTTCCATTGGCCACCTGAACGCTCCGATCGGCTCGTTTCCTACCGTCACCGTTATTATCGACGACACCTACGTTTTTTTTATTTTCCTCTCCGCTGCTCATCGATACGCGTCGTCCAATTCGCGTCGATTTGCTACGCGCCAGAATGGCGTCTGTACAAAGTTCGACTATGATTACCTGGGAATTGCCGCCACAGGGCAATTCAGAAAGTGCTTTGCCACTGATTGTCGCGGCGAGAGCGCGATTCGATGCGCAGGAATCCTTTAATCCTACTGTAGGGTAAAAAGGTCTCTATATGGGGGGTTAAGTCGCGTTTACTCGTGTCTATATATTTAAGAATAAATCACTTTAATCAAACGAACACAAACACACAGGAAACACAAAAGATACAATAATCACTGACGAGATAAACTATATAATAACCTATAATAACACGTCGCAGATCTCTTCTCTCACTATTCTTTCGTACTCTATCACTTTCTCTCTCTCGCGCTTTCTTCCCTACTCGCTTTCTTATTCTCTGCCCGCTTTCTCGCGCGTCCTCACCTTATACGAGCGCGCCCTTCCCTCAAGCCATCTTCCCTTTTTCCGCACCCCGCTTCCAGCGTTCTCGACGTGCCGAAACGCGTTGACGATCGGGCGAGCGCGTAACGAGTCGCCACGATGTCTTTTAATGCGCACTTAAAATTTATCATCTCACTCGCACTTTCATACACGCATCATCTCACTCGCACTACTACGCCCAATTCTTTCAGTCGTAAAAATTATTTCACGCCCAAAATAATCGGCCGAATTCGTCGTCAACGGACGAGCTCGAGGGGAAACGTTGATTATACATCCCCCCGTACTTTGGCTTTGAAACACAAACCGACTGCGTGCTCAGTATTTGAGGGAGTAAGGTAAAAGTAACGGAACGAAAAGGGCAAAAGTAATTCGGATGTCGTGGCATTCGAGACACGCGACAGGAGTAATTCCAAACGTAGACAAAAACGAGAAGACCTAGGACGGTGCTCGCGTCGTTCGTTCTGAATGAATCCTCAAACGAGGAGAAGTTCTGTCGTCGTCGTCGTCCGCCTCTCTCTTCTCTTTCTCCTTCTGCCGATGCGACAACGACGACAACGATAAATGGAGTTACTCTGAGACGGCGTAAAGAAAAAGGGGGGCGAGAAAGAACAGCCGGCAAAGAAGGTTTGCGAATGAGCGCGGGAATCCTACCAAAATAGAAATCCTCCGAGGATGGTAAGGTTAAGGTACTTATCGAATTGCGAACGTCAAGATGTCATTTTGCAGTGTAGCAGAGACTTCGGTTCGTCTTACTTTCGCTGTTAGGGGGAAAATTTATTTTTACTCGACTCGTCATCCTGCCGGCTGCTGATTAATTTTCGGTGCAGAACGACTGTAACTACTTGCCGAGATGAAAGAAACGTGTTTGCAGTTTACCGAAGATAGCTATCGTGTAATAGGGAAATGAGACTGGGGGACACTAATCGAAAATGTCTCGCAGCTTTCTACCACGGAGAAAAGATTTTTAACCTGTTCCCTGTTTTCCTCCGTCTCCCTCATTGCTTCCGTATTGTTTTTTGTTCCCCATCGCGTCGACGATTGTGTTTCATCGAGCGAAATAACCAACGGGTAATCCGACATCGCCCGACTTGAAATCCCGTCCTCCGCGTACCAAAAATTATCCTTTATAAGGAGGAAGATCAAGAGGAAGTAAAGTAAGAAGCCGCTCCTGCCTTTCATTCGGCGCCGCAGCAAGGATGGGACTGATACTCCCGTAACATAATTTCCGATCATTGAACATTGATATTTTTCTAACATAAGCCGCTATAAAAAGAACCAGGAAAGCTGTGTCATTCCCAGCTAGAAATCACATCCTGGACCATCGGGTACGAACAGAATACGAGTAATCTGCATAATTATTTCGAATGATAATCGTCGGGCTGTCGGATCCATAATTAAAGATATCGCGATTTCCCGAGAACGAGATGGGTTTAGAGTACGTAGAGGTGAGAACTGTGAGAAGAGAAAGAGTTATCAAAGGGATCCACGAGACCCTTTCCCGAGGGCGTCAAAGGGTTCCAACCCTATCTCGCGCCATTTCTCTCTTACCCCCGGGGAGCGAGGAAGAGCATCCGTGGAGTGTCTCCTGAATTGACCGTCGAAGACGTCGCTTCCCGAAAAGATAATAGCGCGTAATAGGATATTTCAAGTGGCACGACGGTTTCTTTTATCGGGTCGGGCATTTAAATGCAAAGTATTATTCAAATGGCACTCCGTCGTTCGTTCCCAGTCTGTCTTCCTCCGCCTCTTTCTTCCATTCTCTTTCGCCGGTCGTCCTTCCCGAGCGTGCAGCTTCTATCCCTGGTGTCTCTCTCTCCCTCTCTGTCTCTGTCTCTTAGTTCTCCATGGCCGGGGCCGCCCCTGGGACAAGAGGCTTCATTTCCTGATATTCAAATGCGCTCAAACATCATACCCAGCCATCCCGTGCGCCATGGAGGTGCTACGCCGCGGTTTTCGCGTGGATAAGCCGTTGCACCCGCACACACACACACACACACACACTCTGCACCTCGGCGCACTTGCCACTGCAACGTTCGGTTGCACTGCATTCACATCCCTCCTCCAAACGCTCCTTTCTCCCCCCGCACACTCCCCCAATCCCTTTTTCATCTCTCTCTAGTCCACGCTCAGCATCCGCCGAAGCCGAGTCTACTTCGATTCCACTTTGCCCCGTGCCGTCTCTCGCTCCGCTCGACGAATGCAAATGGTCGGCGCGAGGCAACGCTTATGAAATCATAAGGGATGAAGAGGTCCTATCGCAGGCCCTCGTTATGAGCCAACTTTGTCCGTCTCTCGCGCACTCGCGCACTCGCTCTCTACCTCGACGCTGCACTTTTCTTCGTTCTCGCGTTTCGAGAGCCGCCCGCAATAAGGTGGATCGAAGCTCGCGTCGCGAATTCGGCGACGGTAGATCGTGGCGATATTAAAAGCCCGTTGGCAGTGGCCGAGTCCGCTCGCGCTCGTCGTTAATGTCCGTCACGTATCCCTCGACGTCGAGGTTGGTTAATAAACTCGCGTGGGTTATATTGGAGAGCGGGCGGGGCGGCGGGGGTGGCGCGCGCGAGGATTCGCCTACGGTTATGAAAGCATAAAGGACGTCGTGCGCATTTCGGAAGTCCTCGTTACGGAACGAAGGCCCGCACTCCCTTCTCCCGCCCCACCCTCTTCCGACTACCATCCCCCTTTCCACTTTGTCATTTCGTCCGGGCGTCTTTTTTCTTTCTTTCCAATAACGGCGCGCAAGGGGAGCAGTTTCCTTATCTGGCATGCGAGGACGTTCAATATGTGTGGAGTGCAGCCAGTGACTGTCGTCGGGACCTAGAATCTGCGTTTCTTTGAGGCTCTGCCCACCCTCTCTTTCTTACTCCTTTTCCTCGCTGGCAGCACTGGGCGGGGAGCGGGAGAGCGGAGTACGTGAATTAGAGATGATCCGAGACTCGGAGAGAGCAGCAGGGGTGTACCTTGGTATGACTGCCGGTTTCCGGTCTGTCGTGCATGTCGTTGAATCGGGGAAAAGAACGAAAAGGCCTGCGATGGTCCTGGGGACTGCGCAGGAGGAAGAAATAAAGCGAGCTCTCCGAAAGGAGCCGGACGAGGACGGAACGGGACAGGGACGGCAAGGGATACACCCTCGGAGATTCTGGAAAGGGGTCGCCGACAGAAACTAAGACGGAGGAAAGACAGGGCAAGGGAGCTCGGTGTGTACACCCTGGGACGCTGAATGTTGAATGGGAGGGACGACGACAAATTGTAGGTTCGAAGAAGTAAATGGGTAATGTGACGTAAATCACAGTTGGACCCCAATTTGTATGCTTGAATAATAAATATGAGGACGAGAATATTGATCGATCGGCCGAGTGACGATTCTTCGAATCCTTCGTTGCGGGAGATAGGGGCGCGCGATCCGAGGGAAAATAATATTTGCGCGCTTTGAAGGACAAACTCTTTGCGGCGACTCCGTCATATGAAATCGTCAAGATAACTGTACGGTACACAGGCGTAAGGTCAGTACGGGTTTTGAAGCTCATTTAAGCGTTGCAGCACGTTATGCTCTACTTTTCATACAAATGTCGTCCTCGAACACCGGCGAGCGTTGATGAAAAAACCCCTCAGTGCGTTACGGGCGAAAGTTCGTGCACGGGGAAATGGGAGGGAAAAAGTGAAGGGAGAGAGACAGACGCACGATGATGAGGAGAAAAGGGGTAGACGAGGTGGGTACGAAGACCGAGAGACGGAGAGAGAGAGAGAGCTCCCAACGGGTTGACCTTATTAACCCTTTTTAGACGTTTCTTACGGGTTTCGCCGATCGTAACTTTTTTACGTGTGCCAAAGGAAGATTTTCTTTTAGCCCGGCGCGTTCCGTGCCGCTAAAAAGACCGCAAGGAGAAAGGAAAGTTCAAGAGTTCCAGAAGAAGAGAAGCTTGCGGAAGTTGGCGAGCGTCGTAGATAACGAGGATCACCAACCTCGCGCGTCGAATTTTCTGAATAAGTTAGCCGAACGTTATTCCCACTTCGCGCGATCATTCATTCGTCGCGTAAAAATCTGGAGATCGATCGGCCGCGCGTTTGGATTGGGAATTAGCGGTGGCCGCGTCGCGTGTGCGCGTTTCACGAGGTCGTCGTCTTGGGCGAGTCTACTCCCTATGAATATTCGGGTCGAAGGAGGCGGGTGCGTAATATTTTACGACGCGAGGGACAAGTCGCGCGAACTCGGGAGAGGGCGGGTCAAAACTTTTTCCTCGCGGAAGACGTAATTAATAATCCTGAATGCGCGCGTGGGTGACGAGCGCATTACAACGACGGCGTACAATGGTAACACTAGCTATTCTCGGGGCCCTAACGCTCGCTCTAGCAACGTGCAACATAATGGAGGGTTCTCAGGGAACACGGGCAGAGTGTCATCCTATACGTGATGCGGCGGGAGAGTGCGCGTAGCCCGTTGTGCTTTTATCCAAATTGCCGCGACATCGTCGGCCCCGTCTGCTCGCGCGGGCCAAACTCATAATTGCTGACAAACTGCATCGGCGAACGGGTTGATGTCTGACCCGGCACTTTCCACTGGGACAGCCAGAATTCGAATTCGAGAGAGAAGTCCGAGTCGGCCCCGAAGACTGCGCTCAATTTTTGCTGACGCCCGACGTCCGGCTCCTCGCTAATTGTGCCGCTAAGAAATTTAACCCTCGCCCCTGCGAACGTCCAATAAAATCTGTTCGGCTCTCCCGGATAATCCGGATACAATTCGCGCCGCTAACGAGTGCCACATGACTCGCTGCACGAATCGGCAGAAAGCAAAGACGACGGCAATTCGACGGACGGTAATTCGGCGAGAACTTTCAGCGATCGATCCCGATAACAATAGGCGAACGATCTCGTCGGGGAGAGAGTAGACGAGGATGATCTCGTCAGACCTCGAACAAGATTTTCCGTGAACGAGATAACACGACGACGACGACGACGGTGGCGGCGACGGCGGCGGGGCTGGAGGAGAATGAGTTGATGGAGAGGCGGAGGGAAGGCTGAAGGCGGATGAGTCTGTTAGTGATGAAAATAGGAAGGGAGGGGGTGAAAAGTGCAGAGACGGGAGCGTTGGGCTGGGTGAAGAGGGAGAGAAGGGCGAGAAAGGAGGACGCAAAAGTGGCGCGATAAAGAGGCCTGGAAAAAGAACACGTAAGGGAGGATGAGAGAGAGAGAGAGAGAGAGAGAAAAGGAACTGCGGGCGAAAAGAAGAGACGACACGAGAGAGTGAGAAGAATGGGGAAGGGAGTCGGAGCAAGAATAGGTGCCGCTGGCAGAAAGAGCAGAGAAAAGGACGTTGAGGAAGAGGGAACGAGGTGGGCACGTTGAGAGGCGAGAAATAAGTTGAGGGAAGGGGTCAGGGTAGGGGGTGATAAATCGGCGAGTTTTGCGAAAAAAAAGTGAGAACGCGCTTGCTACGTGGTAGGAAACGAGGGTGCGAGAGAAAGGGAGGAGAAAAATAGTCACGGAACAAGAGACGGAGGCAAGAGAGAGAGAGAGAGAGAGAGAGAGAGAGAAGCTCCAGCGGGGCTCGAAGAGATGGTGTTGTTTCGGGATTAAAAAACGGGGGGCCAAGCGGGCAGGCTGCTTAAAAATGCAAATGAAAATAATTTATTCCGCGAGGAAATCTACCTCCAGAGACGGTTTATCTCGCACGCAGTTTCTTCTTCGTCGTCGGCCGACAGTGAACACGCCGGGGACGACCGATCTCGTGAGCGAGTTTCGTTTTGTTCACATCGTACCGACGTACGGTCTACGGCCCAACGTTTTCCATACTTCGTTCCACAGCGCCGCACCGATAAAACGAGACTCGTAATCTGTAATGACTCGTCTACAAACGCAGGCATACAGGAAATAATGGGAAAAGAAAAATGTGTTAAATCAACTTCGCTCGCGCGTTTATTCGCGTCAGACACACAACACTTTGTCGCTCTACGTATTTCATTGATCCTTTCTGGCAGAATTAACCCGTCCGCTGCTGGAGGCGCGACGCGACGAGCGTTTGACCGGCTTTGCTGGCTTAATATACGTGGCGGAAAGGTGAGCGAGGCAAACGAGGTCTTCCTGTCGGGGCTGCCACTTAACGGCTCATCTCAGTCACACTAATTAAGCTTGAATGCCTGAAGATTGGCAGTGGCGCGCTCACCCCCCAACGATGCGGCAGGGGAGATTTAGATATTTGCGAGCCATCGGCCGCGATTAAATTTGGTTCGACGCTCTCGCCCCATCGTACTTCTCATTCCGATATTTCGTCTCCGATTTTCGCACTGCACCGATATTATCGACGTGGGTAGAAACGAAAAGTTGTTTGATCATTTTAGCTTACCGCGCTATTGTTGTTGGAACGAGGTGCAACGTCTGTTAATGGTACACGTTATTCTTCTCACATGTTGCGGACTTACCTGTAACAGAAAAGAAGGTACTTGTCAGAATATATTCGTGAAATTTACCGGATCAATTCGTATCGACGTTTTTGGAAAACACAGAAGCGCTTTAATTGTTCAAAAAACTTGAAGCAGACACATTGTCATGTAGGGCTGCCCTTCTTATCAGAGCCCTCAGAGATCCTCTAAAAATAATCACTACCGCGGCGCGGAATTAATCAGCTTAATTAACGCCCTCGGATGCGGCATAATTTTCGTTCATTAACGAGGTAAACCACGACAGTGATGCGTGCGCGTGTATAGAGAGTACAACGACTGTGTAGGTCGGTCGTCCTGTCCAAGCGTAACTATTGCAGGAAACATGAGACATTTTCGGCCAGCACATTTTTTTCGCCCGGATAAAAAGCGACGACCGTGCATATCTGTTCTTTTTTCGTACGTGTCCTCTCTGATTTCACCGATTCCACCGGCTAACGTTCGTACGAAATGCGAGACTTTGAAAAACAGAAACATGCCCGCTCTCGCTGCTCAGGCGAGGTTATGCGGATTTCGAAAGTGGACGCAGCTTCTCGATTTACCCCGATGTCAAATAAAATAGCTTGTCTACGACTTTACGCGTCGATTGCAAACAGTTGGCACGCGAAAAAAATCATGTATTCTCGGCCGTAAGTAATGCACGATTTTATGCTGTGAAGTGCAGTCGACGATTCTAATGGATTGACACGACGTAATCTGGGTTGTGTGCCGGTAGCGGCGGATAACATAAAAAAATGAACTTCAATGGATTGGACGGGCGCGATCGCAGACGACGTTATAATTAACGTGTACGCCGATGTACCAGAGAGCTAATTATGAACAAATTCGTCCCTTCGCCTTTTTCCATCTGACCTCGGAGACACATTAAAACCGTCGACGGCGGAACAATTGTCTCGTCTGTTGCGATCGAACGATAAAATGTGTGTCAGGCCGCGGACGAGCTGATAAATATAAACTGCGCGACTCGTTTCCTGCTACGCTTCACCTATCGAGCACGTATTTCCAGGAAGATAAGCGAAGCCGGCAGGAAAGCAGAGCTCAAGAACGCGCGAAGGAACGGTTTAAGCTAAGCCATTGAACAGAGCGGACGCTCCTCTATCCGTCGTTTTTCGAAATACAAAGATACGGTGCGGCGCGCAGACGGCCAAAGGAGAGCGAAGAAATTCTCCGACATACAAAGAGGCCAGGAGCGACGTGGGGCTGCGCAGGAAGACAAAGGGCGGATTTCTCAAAGAGTGCTTAAAGCGAGGGACGGGGAACAAACTCTGCACGATCGCGATCTTCCGTGAACATCAAACGTCGCTGAGTATCTTCGATTCTCTCGCAATCCTTGGTTGGAGCGCGTATATTGTTCCCCATAGTCAATTGCAGCCGCCAATGCGTTGGCGATAGGCGCAGGCGCGCGCATACGGGACGGTTTAAGGCGGTGACTGCATGTGAGGGGTAGACGCGTAAAAGAATCTAAGTGAGACAAGGGGATCAGAGAAAAAGAGCTCGCGGATCTGCGAATAAATGGGCATCGCCTCGAATACCGGATGGATAAAGGAGCTCGGGAGAAATCGGCCGAATCGAACGGATGTGCCGTCGTCGTCGTCGTGCGTCGTGCGAAGTGGCGGGGAAGTAGGGAGGAAAGCCGTGCTGGAAGACGTGGGTGCAACGCCCACGAAAGAATAGCGGAATTACGAGATTTAAATATGGCTCTCACGCCGCGGGACGCGGGACGCGGGACTGCTGCGGGTTTTCATCAAGCCCGTCGCTGGGAGCGCGCGCGCGTCTGCGCCTCCCGTGAATCTCAATCTCGTGACTCTTTCTGCTTGTCCATCCAGCGAGCGTAGACGTAAACATGGGGCGCGGAAGAGGCCGGCGGGAAGAAAAGTGACGCGGGAGAACAGTGGAAGTTGGACGGAAGAGAAGAAGGATGGGAAAGAGGTATGACTCGGCGGAGGTGAGAGTGTGGGGCGCGGGCGAGAGTAAAGAGATCGACGCCTCTCCTTCTCCCTTTGTTCGACTCTCCGTCCTTCTTCCACTAGGGAGCTCTCGCCAACTTTCATCCCTCTCGCCCTTCCCCACCCCCATGAGGCGCGCGCGCGCGCTCTCTGGCTTTCGTGAAATTTATACGCAGCCGGAGTAGAAAACCGCTATCTTTTAATTTATGCGCCAGCTCGGGAATTTAATATTCTTGGAGCGTCTGCGACGCGTGCCGGCTACCGGCACGAAAAGCTTTTCTCGCAGTCGAGCGCGTACGAGAAGAAGGTAGGGCGAGATGAGAGGGGGGGAAGACGCGGGCGAAGTACGAGAGCGTAAGGAGGCGAGCGAGAGAAAGGGAGAGTCGGCGAGGAGAAAGAAGAGGAGGAGGAGACGAAGAGAGAGAGAGAGAGAGAGAGAGGGAGAACGAAAGCTCTCGGGGGCCCTTTTTACCGGGCCCCACCCTTTGCATCTCAAGAAGGGTTAACGACACGGACGAGCGACCTCGCGAATTAGGCATGCCAGGACCACGACGCCGTTCCGTCTCCCTTCGTCTTCTTCCTAGCGCTCCCTGCCAGACATTGGAAAGCGCAGAGATCCGAGATTTTTCTCTTCCTCCCGCCTGCACACTGTCCGCGGAGAGAGACAGCAAATTCAGTTTAGCCAATGTGACCGAATGCAGTCGCGCGCGCGCATGTACGTGGGTATATTACATTGAGCAGGGAAATATTTTATTTCAGGATGAAACACGCAGCCCGTCCTGAAGCTTGCGTAGCATCCTTCCGCCGCGGCGTGCGTGAGCGTAAATTTTTTATGAAAAGTGCTTTTCGCTCGCTTCAATTCCACGGGAAAGGGGGACGGCCATCTTGCTGCGGACGTACTTATTTTCTCTTTCTACCGGCGCGTTGCGTACGTTTTCCGGTGGAAAACTTGGGAGTGAAGAGCGAACGTTCGTCTGGTCCGCTTCCCGCGTACTTCGTGAAATACTCATGAACGAACTTAATGAAGTATATTGCTTCGTGACGTGTGGAGCGACGTCGGGCAGTATCCGTTTTTCGCAAGAATTAAATCATGTCGAGTTGGTCAGGTGTGTATGGGCTTCATCCTTCGCCGAGGCAAGGTCGTTCTATTCGCGAAAGGACAGCGGACGAGCGGACGGTAACCGCAGGACGGCAGAGAAGGGGTTGCAGAATAACTTGAAAGTTTTCTTACGTTCGCGGTATATATGTTAATTACGTGTAATTGGTCATTTAACGAGAGCTCCTTACGAGAAAAGGCTTTTACGGCGAAAAGTTTCTTACTCGCGACGCTTTATAGCCTAAGTTTTGCTTGAACGAAAGTAAAGAGAAAGAGAGAGAGAGAGGGAGAGAGAACGAAGTAAGAATGAGGAAGTATAAAAAGGACGCTCGGCAGGAGAAAGCGGAACAGACAACGGTTAGAAGGAGACGGAATGAAGAAACAGATAAAGCACGATTCTCTCCGGCATTGAAGCCGCGAGCGCATCTGCGGCTAATAACCTAATTATTATTTTTGCATCAACGCGCGACTACCGTTCCATAATCGCGTCGGCACTAAGAGAGCACAGTCTAAGAGCCTAAGAGCAGGCTGCAAAGAGGAAGACGCAGAGGTCCCGGCGTCTCAAGACGATTATAACGACGACGTTCGAGTGACGGCGACGCACTAAGTGAAATTATTCCCGAAAGAGGTTAAAACAAGCAGCGGGCTGTACTCATTAAGATCGGTATCCTTTATGACGACGGAAATGAGCTTCCGCCGAAGAATGGCGGCAGGGAGCAGGGAACGGGCGCTGGTGGGGGGGGACGTTCTCTCATTTTTCACCGCGATGTCAGTTACAAGGTTGTTCCAGTCAACGGAACAATTGTCTCTCGTTAAAGCCGCCTCCACTTACTGCCGGCGCGACGCCGAATGAATTTCAAGCTAAACGGATTCTCGTTATCGCGATTCCCTCTCTCTCCCGGTTCGCGGCGAAAGAGGAAAAGTGCGGGGCTTTATGTGACGGGCGCGCCCGCGTTACACCCTGATAGTCGGCCGGGATTACGTCTTTATCGAATCTGTTAACCTTCGATGCATCGCGCTCGTATGCCCGCTGATACGGAAACAATGGGCATTTAGCAACGTACGCGGAATTACCGTCGCATCGAATAAAGTATCGTCCCATCGACGTTCCACGGGGTCCTCGGCAACGATTGCATCGTTCCCAATGAAATACGCTCGTTCGCTTCATCTTCGAAACTCGATTGACATTACTCGCCGTTACCGACCGACGTACTGTTTGCCGATGCTCGACTTAAGAGCACGGCTGAATAATGGCTGGATCGAAAGTCGAATTCTGCGGATAAATGCGAAACGCAAGCGTGTATCTTTCTTTTTCATCGAAGAAAGATGATCCTTCGCCTATGTTTCGCGTTATTGATACAGGGTACGCGATCCTCTGACAGGTCGTCTGACATTAATTCAAGTACCATTCTCGATCACAGACAATGTCGCGCGTGTAACGCGAAGCCGTCGATCGATTCATTAACGATAGCGTAGATGGAAAATATTGATTGGCAAGGACAATAGTAATAACAGCCCGCCCTCGTAAATTCTTCAAACGTCATCCCGGGGAAGATGGAGTCAATTCTCCGAAGGAGGCCTCGCGCATAAACAGCCGCAAGAGGCGGCAGCTGGCTACGATACCTTTCGCAGCTTCCGCCGTAGAAATATTTCCACTTACCGCGAAAGCCTCGTGTCCAGAATATCTATATGCTCGGGAAGCATATATCGCGCGGGCACGGATCCACACACGCACGCTGTACAGAGTGTTCCGAAAGTCGCGAACTACGGGAGCCTGCGTAATCGTATTAGAGTTCGAAACATTTCGTCTACGCTTGACAGTTGCAATTAGCCGGCTCGAAAATTGAAAGCGTTTGACGTGTGTCCGGGGCATTTGACTATTAACGTCTGCGTCGTCGCTCAAGGGGATATTGTAAATTGCCTGAGAATCCTGCGATCCCTGCGCACCCGGTACAGTTGCGGGATAGACATCGAAAAGGAAGCCGTTCCGCGGGAGTATCTCGATCTACGAGCGTAGGGAAGGGCGCGGAGGGTAAGTCGAAGAAGGGGTCTGATCGGTAGGAGCATCACGCTCTAAGCATAACTGACTGACTTCTCGTGCAGCGCCTATTCCGGGACCATCATCCCACATCGTCCGCGCCCAAGAAGGGTCCGGCATTTCTTATCTGTAATTTATACTTTCAATTTACTCTGCCAGCGAGATTCCGGGACGTTCGATCGTCGGAGCGGAGGAGCATGGCGGGGGTGGGTGGACACGACCATAGGGTAAAATAGAGGAATGCTTCCAAAGGTGAAGTCAGAAACGTTTCGTTTCTTTCAGGAAAGTTTGTCGACTTAATGGCCGCTCCCTCGCTCGCCTACCATTTCTCAGTCTCGAGCCTCGAGTGATCGACGTGAGCGCGCGCGCGCGTCAAACGTGAATTCGGCGGAGGGACTGAGCTTGCGAAATTTCGGTCATTACGCGGATCGATGAAGATGTTCGGCCAATCGTCGATTACCAATTTCGCAGCATTCGTCAGGGAAGTGGTCGGAGTGGCAAGGCGAATAATTGCCCTGGCTCGTGAGACGTTGATAGCGTAACTGTCGGTCTATGAAAATTATACGACTCGGCGCCTGATGGAGAGATGGGTGGGAAACATTTTTGACGATAGTAGACTCTACTTAATGGAATATTATAGCAAACGCATCCTCGAAAATCTGGAAGCCGTTCGGATATCGTGATTTTCGTGACGAGGAAAGATTGCAAGTCTGTGCGTCGCTCAATTTGATAAAGTCCCGTGCCTGCTGCGTTCCCTGATCCGCTTCATTGGAATCGACAGCGGATACCGCCTCGAGATACAGAATACTCCCGCGAAAGGGCGAATGAAATATTCAGCGAGTACCATCGGACTCTACGGTGGAAAATTAGATTCCTCCGGACCGGGAAAGATCTCCATTACCGTCCCGTGATCCGGGGTCGAACCTTCAACGAGATCAACCTGCCATCCTCGTTTACGCATTGTCCTCGACCGACCAACTTTTCCTTACGCTCCGCCCGAGACTCGGTGTCAATAACGTGTACACGAGCGGAAAGATTGCCGAAAATGAGATTTTTTTACCATGTTCCGCTCCTTAGATTGAAGTGATCATTTGGAAGATTAATCGCAAGATAACGGAGTCTCTTCATCTCTGTCAAGTGGCGAGGTGAAATATTCGAATGAAGCGCGAGAAGTAGGCACGGCGAAATGTCATTTAAAGGCTATGAGTCGGAGAAACTTTACATATAGTGTGCGGCAAACAAAAAAAATTGCTACCACGTGCCTCCCGCGCATCTGATTATTTTATGACCGCATCCTCTTGCGATTGCGACCAGGCACGTACCCGTTTGAGATCTGCCCTCCGACTTGAGTTCGGCGGTTTTAGCTTACTCTGCCGCGGATCTATACATTTGAGAAGCGAATCGATCCATCGGTGCGGCGAGCAAGAAAATACGAGTGAGAGAGAGAGAGAGAGAGAGAGAGAGGGAGAGTGGGGGAGAAAGAGAAAACGACGTATTCGAAGAGTGGCTACAGCGTGAACTACGACGACGAAGGGCGGCAGAAAATATTGCCCGAGTTTACGGCGGGTATAAGGGCGCATGAATTTATGGCAAGGGTTTCGGCGGCGAGAGAACGAGAGAAGGCGAGAGGGAGCGAGAGGTAGATTGCTTCGGAGAAATGCGAAAAAGAACGGAATTCGTAGCCCACCGGGTACAAACAGCCCGTACTCAGCTGTATGACTTATGACTCGTGGTTTACGATGAACTGTCGGCGTGTTAGACTGATTGTCCAATGTCGTTCGCGGTATGGCGCTGGAAAAATGATCGCTTTCTTCAGCTAAGATGGACTGCGCCAACTGTATCCGTTCAAATAGCATCGACATCTTTATTGAATTGACAAATGTTCATTTCTCCATCGCTCTCCCGGCAAGCGCATTCTGAAACGCGAGAGGGTTCTTATACCCACGTATGACCGTTGGCGCTCCGCAGAGTCAAGTCGTGCAGTTTGAAGCACGCGGTTGCAACGATATTCCGACAACAAGCACGATTTACGCGCAGAAAGCTATTTTTCCCCGACAGCTCGCCTCTGTCTCATTCACCTTTTTTCCACCGGCGCACGCGAACACGTGGTCTCGGACTCAATGAACTGGCTGAAAGTGATTCTGGCCCCGAGACTAGCTGCTCTCGTGGCAGCCAGAGAACGAAGAGAGGAATGAGAGCTGGAGATCAAAGGATCGGTGCGGAAGGGAGACACTCGCCCTCTTCCTCAATGGCTCGCAAATTAATTGGAACCGAAAATGAAGTCTTTGGAGGTGCGCAATAATTGCACGCTTTGATCTGGAAACGCTTCAAACATCGGCCCGTTTCCATTCGACCGGTGCAAGCCGTCAGGATTCGTGCGTTCCTCTGCCGTCATTTTCGCCAATCTCCACACGGGGTGCAACCACGAGCCGTCCGTATGCAGATAAATCATTGTACACGCGTCGGGCAAGCTTTTCCACGAAATATCTACGTTCTAAACGCTTATGCATTCTTGCCCTTCCCCTCAGCTAGTCCGCCACCTTAATCAAGCCGAGCAATTAAATGTCACGCGAAAATCACGTTGCGAATTACGTCCTTTCTTCTCTGTTAGGCTGCTGGGACGTGCCGGAGAAAAAAAGGAGACGAGAGGAGAGGGAGAAAGGTGTTTCCCCGAGTCTCGCGTAATAGTGGGAATTTTTCAGGCTCTATTTTCGTCTGCGCCTATTTCTTCAACGCACGCCCGTACGCGCCGGTCGCGTTTAATTAGCGCGACGAAAAAGTTTAAAGGAAAACGACGGAATGGGTGCGGCCGGCGTAATTATGGGAAGTAACATACTCCGGAGTGTTGTTTCTTGCTTTGGTCTCGACCGAGTGCAGCCGTGGAATTCGATACGTAGCGCGCTATTGTTGTTCGATATTGAGCGTTAAACTTTTCAGGGCGCAGTCGCAAAATCGTTCTTTACGCGATATAACACGTTTCCGTCAACAATAATTGCCTCGCACATGAGGCGGCGTTGCTCTTGTAAAGATCGATTTGTCAAAACTAGAAGCTATCAAATACTCGATATTCAAACGACTGTGGATTTGTTTATAGGGATATCTGGGTGTGTAACGAAAATACGTGTTCGCTGAAATCTTTTTAACTACCCACCTGCGAAAGTTGAACGAAACCGGTCGACCGGAAGCCAAGTTACAGATTGTTTGTCGCATCGCTGCAAAGAGTAGTCATGTACGACGCATAATGCATGTTTGCATATATATTGTTTATTGCTCCGCTATAAACAAACATTGTCATTTACATAGCTGTAAAGCCAGAAGCTTCAGCTTTTGAATGATCTTTGATTCAGCTTTCTACGACCCCCAGAAGCTGAGATATCGCCATTTGAAGCTGACCATGTCATTTTCAGCAAAGATTCGTGCACACTACCATAACACCTCACATGGATATACGGGACTCCAAGCCCACTGACCTACATAAATTCTTGGAATTTTATAACGGCTCCGAGAACTTATGTGGGTCAGTAGTAAATTCCACTACTACAGGTTCCAAGAAGTCACTCCAATGTTTCATTGATGAGCGTCTCCGTCTACAGTCTCTCTTCATAATAGGATAATTTAGAAAAATTCATATCTCGGAAACGAACTGATGTATCAACTTCAAACAAACGGTAAATTAATCGTTATCATTCCTATTATTGTTCACAAAAGGTATCGTTAGTGTGAAATTGTTTAAACAATATGTATTTTATTAGTAAACGAGGGAGATCGTTTTGGGCAAGCAACAGTGAGTGTTATTGGCTTTATGATATGGGTTGCCATTAAAAAGGGTGACACCGCAAATTCATTATGTTATAAAAAAATACTAATAATTAATGCGTGACCTGTGTAAGCGTAAAAATAGGTGTCTCGTTACATGTGTTTGCAAATTTAAATATTGTCGCCTTTTTACTAATCAAAATCGTGTTCACAACTCAACGTAAATGTTATAATTGGCATGTTGGCGTTATAAACAAATGAATAAAAAATGACTTCTGGTGGTCGTATCGAGTTCGGAGAAATTGCATATTGCTGAGCGTCGCGCTGACTACATTGTCGGGTGTTTTATTGTTGCTGTGCAGACTAAACAAATTATTTTTTTATTAATATTGAAAATTCTTGTGATATCAAATATATACAGTTTGTTACCTGTATGAAGTCTGTGGTAACTTCAGCTATATGTGAAAGCATGAATAATTGTTATACCACAATACTATTATGTTATAAATAATTAATACCAAATGACATGACATGGTCGTATCGAGTTCGTACTACTTTCATAGTGTTCCACATGATTCCCATTATATATTGCAGCGTTTTACAACTACCTGATTCTTTAAACAATTTATTGTTAACAATAAGGACTTTTATTATTTATTAACATTATATTCTTTTGCCAATTTGCCGTTTTCTACGAACATATTTGACAGCATAGAGACATTTTCTTTGAAACGATCAACTTCAAAAAAATTGTACAAAAAATATTGAGTAATTAGAAATTCTCACGTAACGCAAATATATGGATTCAGAATATGATCACGTTCGTTCGCTTCTCCTCCAATGACATGTAGCCGGTCTGAAAAAAAATTCGAATTCATCGACGAAATGCGTCTTTGTAGAGTTTTCTCATTTTTATTGCTCATATCCGTCCTCGTTACAGAGCGCCGCGCCGGTCGGTATCAAGTTCCGAAGATTATTTTGGAATATTCTCCACAGCGAACCCCTATCTCGCGAATCTCATTGGACGAAACTCGCACGTACGTTCGCGGCGACCGACCTGCCTCACACACGTTCGCGCAACAGCTACGGCATTCCGTTCCTCCTCGTTTCCCAGACGATATTCCTGTCTCCCCCCTGGCGCCGTGATTAATTTTTCCAACGCTATCTCCGCCCGTAATGATTCCCCCAGTTTTTTGCACATCAACCGCGACACGTCGGTTACCGAAAGGGGAGGACGGAAAAAAATATGGCGTCCGAATCATCCTTTGGCGCGCTCGGTTGCTCTGTTCTCGATCCGACTGAGAACAGACATCCTATTTCGAAGCGGCCAGCGCTGCTCGCAAATTAGAATATTCGAACGTTCCGTGAACAGGTCTTGGGCGCTCTGCTTCATACGGCATGAAGCTAATCGAATGAAGACTCTAACGCCTTTCAATTTGGACAATTCGTCGCCGAGTTCTCAAAGACCTGACGTTTCGGGGCGAACAGACTGCGCTCCCCGTCTTCTAATTTAGTTCATTAGCCCGACTTTCCGCGCTCTCCTTCCGCTGCCAGTCGGCGAGGAAATTTCCAAGAAGGCGCGACTCCGCTCCGATACGTCACACAAAGCGCGCTCTCAGCTTTCACTCGATTTCTATTATCGATTCCGAGGGATCTCCCTGTCTCCGGCTCCCTATTAATTTTCTCCCACGTCTTCATCCATTCCAGCACGCAACCCTCCGACCGTTATCCCCGTCACCCTGATGGCGTCGGGACATCGTCCTCGAGTCGCTGCCGCGGCCCAACCTACCGCCCCAAACTATGCCGAATTTTCGGCGACATATTTTCGTAATTCATCGCCGGCAATTTATGGGGCCCGAGCCCGAGCTACAGCCCGAGAGCCGACGGCAAACGAGAATGGTGGAACGCGAAAGACGTCGTTCTCTCCTTCTCGTCTTTCAAGACTTTGCACGTTAGCTGCTCATTCTTACGCCCCCCTCTTTATCTATATCTTCATTGTCTCTCTCTCTCTCTCTCTCTTTCTCTCCCCCCCTCTGTCTGCTCGTATAAACGAGATACATACGACGCGACTATATCCATCTAATAAACATTATGGAAACTTTGCAGGTATGATGCACGGCCGACGCTAAATTACTTTAATCCGATACAACGGCGAAATATGTACGAGAACGTGTCTACCCTGCCTACGTTACGTGGCCGAATGAAAAACGGATTCTCGTAGGCGCGTGTAAGTGAAGTTGGGGGAAGAAAAGGTTTTCGGTATGACGCAGTGCGATGGGGCTTTTCATCCATTGCCTCTCATACCTCGCGTTGCGTTTTTCAGGGGAACTTGTTTTAATCAACCTCGGAACGGAAACGGGACGCTCCTCGAAGTGAAAGCCCCCTCTATATACATTCCGCACGTCTGCGAAGACGCGGAAAAAGTTATTCCTCGGATCCCTCTCCACTTCGCTCGCAGCTCATTGTTACTTCTCCCGTACTAAACGAGACACGGCGACTATATCCTCCCAACAAACATCGCGGAAACTTCTTGAGATGATACACGGCCACGGTTAAATTACTTTAATCCGATATAGCGAGTGAAGTACGGTGCGGCGGGCGAGCGCCCCGAAAGGAATTTCTGGCGCATGCCAAGACGCGGAAAAAGAAGCTAATGAATCGCGGAACTTCTTCGTTAACCCGTGACTGGAGGTTAATTTAATGGCTCTGCATAGCGGCGAGTCATCCGGTCGATTAAATTAATTTTCCTTGATTTACCGGAATCGGCAGTCGGGACCGTCTTTAGTCACGCGAATTCTGTCCGTCACAGGGACGAAAATAGATAAACGAATATGTAGGCCTTTAGTAGCGAAAGGCCGGAAGTCCAGAAGGCGTTTCGGCGTCCGGCCGCGCTGAGAAATTCTTGCCTCTCTCGCGAGGTTAAACCGCCTCGCTCGGGTGAGTAGTAATCGTCGTTAGGGGTTTACATTTATGCGCCGGCCGTGTTGCCGCTCGGCCGCAGAAATAAATGGCCGACTTCGGGCTTGCCGGCTCCCGTTGCCAGATCTTACGAGGTTTATGCCCTCGGTCGGGATATTTTTCGAGGGTTTAGATGAGATCTAGAGGGCGGTCACGTAGACAGACTTTTCATCCGCCCCCGCACCCACCCACAATTCGGTTGGCCCGTCTTCAGATCTTTCTCTCTCTAAGACATTTTGGAGGGCCATTCGAATTGCTGTCCGACGAAGGGGAAAGAGAAAGACGGAAGCGCGTCGCGAGAGATGCAAGTCGAATGACCGTTGACGACTGAGAGGCGAGTAGGTACTCTTCGTGCAATAAACTCGTTCGCAATTCGATTCTCCTCCGTCTGGCAGGCAAATAAGATATCCGCCTGAATCTCGAGGAGAGCGAGTCGACGACTTCATTCGGCCGAACGGTACACGACAGGTGCGCGGAATATTTGAAGTCGCGCGAACGGGAGCGGCCCGATTGGTAGGCAGAGGGAAAGACGTGCTCGAGAGGGGACGTCGAGGCGAGCTAGACGATAAAATTCTCGCTTCCCACCCTTAAGCAGTCGTCGCCCTAAACAGAGGCCGGATTAAACGACGCGGAGAGGCGAGCGAGAAAGCGAGAAAATATCGGCTCGTCGAATGCCTGGGTATCGGTTTTCCAACTTCGACACTCAATCGCGTAATATTCAATTTCACGCTATCGTCAATCTGCAAGCCGATCGCAGTGTGCCCGATAGTGAACATGATAAATCAATGGCATTAATGTAGAAAACGCGGTGGAGAGATAGGGGAGAGAACAGGATGGCGAGCGAAGGGGTGGCCGGGAAACGTGCCGGCACCAGCGTTTCACTCGGCGTCCTTTGTGAACGCGCTCCAAATTTATGGAGATTCCTCGTTATACGCAAAAATATGATACACGCTCGGAACGAGGCCAAATCTCGACCGGTTTAATCATTTAAAGCGTCGCGCTTGACGGACGACGGCGTTCGCGAGATGATTAAATACAGAGTAAACGATGGAAAGCAGAAACTTATTCTGTCATCGAAGGTCAAAGATCGAGTCGGCAATGGAATCTGGTAGTAAGACACTAAATAGTAAGCGCTGCTTGCGCGCGTACGAAGAAGGAGCGTTGAGATCTGGAACGAGTAACGTTAATACAAGCGGTCGGATAAAACAAGTATTATCCGGACGATGGTATAACCGCGGTATTACGTTGTAACGACGTAATATCCGCCGGTTTAAAACTCTGGCCGCCGGCTCACAAGTGAATTGCGAGCACGCGAGAGTCTCGGCTCGTCCGTCGTGTCCGGTCACTTATCACTCCGGCAGATTTCCACGTTCGAAGAATCGTCCGTATTCTTGCGAATTAAGGTCGCACCATTTTGCTCGGCTCCGAGACGGAAGGAGGGGGGCGTCAATTAAAAGTACGTTTGTTCGCGCCGCAAGGAGCAGGAAGGGGTGGAGGAACGATGGAAAAAGTACGGACGAGGGCGGATGATGAGCGGGGTTAGAATGGAGTGCTCGAACACTTTCCGATTCGTTTCGGAAAAAAGTTCCATTTCCCGTCGGAACACGCGCGTCGGCGTCGGGCCGATGCCAGCCGCCGTTAACAAGACGAGCTCGTTCTGACTGCTGTTTGGGCAGCTGTTCGCTCTAACAATTATCAGAGAGTCACGAGGGGGCGAGGGAAAGGAGGAAGGGCGCAGTATGCACGGCAGAAAAACGGGCAAGTGCAAGAAGCAGGGGTGGAGAAGGAATGACACGATGAAAGCGGAGAGCCAAACTGGATGAGAATGGGAGGAAGCATGGAAGGGTGCGATGCGAAATGAGAGAAAAAGGGAGTGAAATGGGGGGGGGGGGGGGAGAGAGAGAGCCGGATGGAAATCTGAGCCGACCGTTACGTCTATGACGACGACAATAAAACTGGCTCACCCCACCGGCGTTCCTGAATCCTCCCACCCCCTACCCCCTCCCGGAAACGTACCCGGACGAGCGAAGACAAAGGACAAGACACATCGGCGCGACGATATGCGCGAATATCGCGTCGGCAGGAAGCGCTTGCCGAGAACGGCCCCATTTTTTTTGATCCCTTGCGCGCGCGCGCGTAAACGCAGGCCGTAATCAGCGGCCGCCCCCTCGGTGCCGTCTCGCAGCACACCGCCGCTCAGCGCGCCGAGATAAACGTCTTCTGGACGGCCGGCGTCGATGTTCAGGGTGACGACCTCCTGGTTCTCATCCGATGCGGGGTCGGGCCTGGCCGGCGCGGCGTTTCGAATATTGCGTCGTTGGCACGCCCGGCGCAAGATATACTGTCACTTTACCGGAAGGTACGGCTGCTTTTATGGGGGTCTTTTACCGTGGGGGCGGAGGGACGGACCGGGGCGAGTCTGTAATTACGCCCTCGGCCCAGACAGTCGGCACCGATATTCCGTGTAATGAATCGACGATATTGCCGGGCTCGTTCAGCGTCTCGCTATTCCTGCGTTGGCCCGCCGCGATTTATCGGATTCAGTTTCGACCCCGGAATTCTCATTGTCCCGCCGCCGTCGCATCGGCGGATCGTGGCCGTTCGCTAATTTCGAAAGTCGCGCTTTACTGCCCTATTACTTTTTGCGCCTCTTGCTGCCGCTGCTGCTGCTGCTGTTGCTGCTTTATTGAAATCGAGAGAGGCAGCGGCTCAAGAGCTACGATGAAGCTTCTATTGCTACTGGCCCAAAGGGCGGCCATGCCGGGGAAAAGGAGTTTAACGATGCTTTTATCCAATTAGCGGAATATTAAAAATGTTTAGACGCCCATGTAACCGTGGGCGGATTTTATCACAGCGCAGCGCGCGTTTATCGTGATCCAGTGCCGCTCCTCTCCTTCGCGAACGCATCTTGCTATTTTAAATTAAAAAGTCGTGTTTGCGACAGGATAATGAGGCAACCCGGTGGAGGCTGGTACATGAAGCGCGTGTATTAGTATTCGAGCGTAGAACAGGCGGAAGCAGTAATGAGCCTCCGCCTTTCACGAAACACGCACAACAAGCGGCAGAACTGCGGAATCTCCTTCATCAAATACACAAACTTATAAATCACTCGAATCTTAAGTTATTCGCGTAAGAGAAAAAAATAGAGATTAATTTCCCTAGCATCCTTCTTAAAGCGAGGGGAGGAAAAAAGCGAGCGGGTCTAGGAACACAAGGAACTAATTAAACGGATATCCATCGGGGCTCCGCGCTCGCTGCTGGGGAGGAGTTACATCTCGGCCGGGCCAATTTCTCGCGGTATTCTCAGACTGCGGCAGTATTTCTCATCGCAATATCGGACGCACGGACAGGAGAGCAGTCTTATCGCGGCGTACAGGCTGATTTAAAGATTCGCGGAAAGCAGTCACGTACAAGGTACAGGGCGGGCCGGGCGAGGCTGTGGGACGAGAGAGAAAAGGAGGACCGACGGGTTAGCAGAAAGAGGAAGAAGAGAGTGGCTTCGTAAAAACGATTAGCTCATGCCCCAGATAAAATGGTCAGCGAAATGTCGGCGCTTCAGCGTTTCAGCATCGTCGCAGCGAAACTTTTCGTACTGCCTCGTGCAACGGCCGCCGAAATGCGCGCGCCTTCTGTGAATCCGCACGACACGGCAGTCATTCCGCTCTCTGCCGGGGCCGAAACTGTCTCGCGGGGACGCGATATTCGTCCGCAAACAAATTTACACGAGCGCGTCTGCGGGGGAAAAGTGAGATAGGTCGGGAGGCAGGGGCCGGGTGTGGGAGGACGCGGAGAGACTCGTTCGCTGTCTCACGACGTGGAACCACTTGTTATGTGTTCATCCGCGATTCTGGTCCCGGACACGCCCGGATGGTTGCTTACTTATTTCGATGTGCGAGATAGTGGACGCTAGCTTCCGATGTTTAGGAGAACTGAGAAATGATGGTAGTGTTTACGAATGAGATTGGTGAAAGATGCATTCAAGAATTCCTGGTGACTAAATGATTGATATGGGATTTTGAGAGTAGGATCACTATCAGTTGATTCCTGCTTCTCTTAGAGTTTTCCATTTTCGTCTTCTTTATTTTCTAACCGCTCCACTTTCGGCGACGCTCCATTTTCGTCTTTAGCTCGCGCGTCGCTCGCAGGGGGAAAAATTTCAAGACTTTTCTCACGTTTCCAAATCCTTCAGAGAGCGCGCTGCACAAAGTGTAACATCGAGAGTACATCGGGCGAGCTGTCTTCGCCACGAGCATACATATAAGAACTACGGCAGCGCGCTTTTGTACGCCTGTTTTCACTCAATTCGCCTGCCACCTGTATGTCTATCCGCATACACCAGATTACGTTCACGTATATGTTCGTCGACAACTTCCGCGCCAGTCGAAATCGATCCGCGCCACTTTCTGTCACAATTCACGGCAAAACGACATTTATGCATCCGCCTCTGCCTGACGGTGCCACTTTCACAATAGCTCGAGTACTACTGCATTTCATTTCCTAAGCCAAGTCAGCCCATCCCGTGCAAGATCTTTCGTGCGATGATGCGGCAAGGAAGGCTGCCCGCGCGAAAAATGAGAAGGAAGAGCCGAACATCTAATTGCTTCATCTCCGACATTGGCATTGAGTCATAACGCCGACGCCGCAAGCGGACGTTTAAGGGCGCGAGGGTGCTTTTATCGGATCGCACGGGAAGGCGCGCGAGGTAGCTGAATAATCACGAAATCACCTCGGCAGAGTCTTATCCGCGCATCGAATATCCTGGCGAGCACGGGGTCGATATTCACGTGGCCGTCCGGCACAGGCGGTCGCGTCGTGCGTGTCCGGAGAAATTCATCTACCGGCGATGCCCGTTATCCGCGCTTCCATTGTTTTAAGCATCGGGTTTCACAGTGTTATTCACGGTACATAAATCTAGCTCGTATAACACCACGGCCCGCCAACAGCTGAGCGACGTATGGCCCGCGCACCATCGACAGCCTCTTGGCCCTCATCCCTCATCCTTTCATTCTCTCACTCTCTCCATCCCACGCAAGCACCTGCACATACACGCGCTCTGTCTCTCTTTACTACGTGGCCCGCGCTCGCATGTGCGATATTCATCGCGCTCCCTCTCTTCGTCTTTCGCACGGCCAACTAACCCTTGACGTAACGCCAGGACACCGACGGTTAAAACCCTATCTCCTCCTCCGATTCAGGCACGTTAATGCCGTGACAAAACGTAACGGCGCCAAACGAAGTGCTTCCTCACGATCGATGGCCGTTCACGCGTTGACTTTGGAAGACTAATTAAGCCTCCTACCGTGTCAACGCGTTCAACGAGGCTTTACGATACTCGTTAATCGTGCGCTATGAGAACTTAACCATTTGACTGCGAATGTCGTGCATGTACACGTTTCAAAGACGTTTCGATAAAACATCAATTTTTATGTACACACTGAATTATCGGTCCGAGACGAAGTACCAAGTATGCAAACAATATTCAACGTCCAAATGTGTGCGGAACTTTTAGGTAAGTCTAGACAGTTAAGAAGTGATTGACGAGGAATCCTTTATATCTCGAAAAGCTCATATATCGTTCCAGCCAACCACGTCTTCGGAACTCCGCCGACTATTGTCCCGCTGCTAGCAGTCAGGCGGACAGACATTCTCAGGAGGACCGCGGCAACGGTGCAATCATTTCGCGCGTAGACGTAAGTTAAGCGCCGTCTAATCGCCGACAATCATCACGTTCCCCGTTGAGCGGCACTCACGTATCTGCTTGGCCCAGCTTACCCGATATTTCGACGCTCGACGATGTTCTCGAACGTGCGATGCTTGAATCGGCTGCCACGGTAACGATGTTGCCGCGTTTCCGGCGCGAACGAAGCTTTGTTCGCCGTGGCGGAAGCGGATACCGCTCATCAAGGACCATCGGTCCGGCCCACAATGCGCGTTTTTCATTTCAGGGATGTACGTGCGGGACAGAAAGAGAAAGGAAGGAGTTTCGGCTCTAAGCGGCGCGCCGGTAGGCATTCACAGCGATTCCGGTACACCGGTGCGTTTAATGGCGGCAGATCATTTCGCGCCCACCCCTTTTTTCCCCGCCGACAATCTTTGAGAAGCTCCGGACGCGTCGCTGGCGCAATTCTCCGCACTACCTGCCCGTAATCGATCGACGGATGCACCGTCTGACTGCTCCCCGCTGCGAAATTTCGCCGTCCTCGAGAAGGCACGAAGGTTGTTAAAACGCACGAGGAATATAAGGGGCGCGAGTGCGTTCGCTCGTCTGGCCGCGAAGTCGACTCGGTCTGGCGTTAGAGGTAAGGCGAGAGGGGAACTGAGTAGTTTAGCGTACGAATCCGTTAACGATGGTAATTACGATTGCTCGTAAAGGAGAGAGGAAAGAAGCTCGTCGTCAGTGTCCGATCGACCGAGCCGAGTGTCGCAATAGTTGTCGCCGTTCCGCGAGACGTCTCGTATCGACACTTTCCACGCGTATACAAGACATTTCCTCGCGACTCATTCATCCGAAGCAATCCGCATTTTCAATGCGTCGCGACTAGCTGATCGACGTGGCGATATTTGTGCAGACTCGGAACTTTTTCCCCAGCGTCTTTCGCGCTACTCGAGAGGCCTCGGGGCGACGCCTACCGATCCTTCTTTTCGCTTCCACTCGCAAATTCAAGTCGCGAGGTTACGACGGGTTAATAGAAAGCTATAACTCTTCATCCCCCGTAAGTGCGCCGCGCTACTCCACCCCCGAGGCGATGGGTGCTGGCGGTGCGAGGCGCGGATCGGCATTTAAATTTCAATGATAGAGAAGGCAAGTTCGGCCGCGTGCGGGCGGCCGCGTTGCGCGGGAGGCGAAGGACGCGGGCAGGACGGAAATAAGAAGGCAGGCGAAAGTGAAAGGAAATTGAACCGTTTCATCGGGCGTCGGCCGAGTCGAGCGTTAAATTAAGATCGTGAATCACGGGCTCTTATTTCGCTGGCTTAACACTTCGGCGAGCGAGAGCGATCCTCGTAGCTATACGCGGTGTCGCAGAATCGTAGTCGTCGTCGGCGCGGATAAGCTCTGCCGCGGAGAATCCGAAAAGTCTCATCGGGCGTCGAGGTAAAGTGCTCGCTTAAGAGCGTCGCAAACCACCACTCTGCCTCATTAACTTCGCACTGGCGCGGACGAGACCCCCATCAATTCTCGCGCAAATTAACTGCCGGCCACGTGAAGACGGCGTACGTCTGCCGAGGATATAATTAAGGGACGCCGGCGTTGACCGGGCGGACGTGGCTTCTTCCGTACGTCGCGAGTAGCCGTCCAGACATAATAAAAGTCCATTCCGGTCGTGTCGTATAGCCGAGACAGCGGGACCGCAAGGACTCGGCCGAACGCCTTGGGATTCGCCACCCTTAAAACGATTGTCCGTAAACCCCCGGAGGGAAGTCGCCCCGTGGTCGGTTAGATTTAATTAAAATTTAATTCGGGGGTTCCGCTAATCCGCAAATTCTACCCGGTGTGTCTGCCGACTGCGGTCGGCGTCGCGTCTGCCAAGTCGAAGGGGGCCGCAGGGTGGAAAAGAGGATCCAGACAGTATACATCATCGTTCCCATGGAAAATTCACCGTAAGCGCGATGGGACTATTAATAAGTCCGTCGCATTACCATTTCCATATCTAATTCAAACGGACCCATCGGACGGACACTCAGACAATACTCCGGTCCAACATTTTCGGACCTCATGAATACGTTACAGATATTTCAATCGTCAACGCTATCGAACCACGGCAACGCGCAGTCGGACTAACATAAATTCAAAATGCTACCTGTAATCAAGCCAAAATGGTCGGAAGCAGCTCGGACGAGCGAGCGCGCCGCGAGACGAAAAAATGTCGGAGAGTTGGAGTGACGAAGCGATGTAAAACCGGTCACCGTTGGTCCGCAGAGTCGTCGCGCAGGTTGAACAGTGATTCGGGATTGCGAGAGGACTACGGCGAGCAAAGGGAGGGTCGGGATTACCGCTAAAAGCGTACAAATCCTTCCCGGAACGTCGGCGGTGAGACTGCGCTTTCGGGGTCGTGAATGAGGGCGGTGGGGGGTCGAGAAAGGAATAGCTACGGGTGCAGAGAGTCCTGGCGCACGAGAGAGGGTACGTCGGCCACGGCGAATGAGAAGAGGTAGGGGGAGGGTAGAAGGACGAGGTGCAGGAGGGCAGTGTCGGGATGGAATGAAGTTGCTGCGAGTTTAGGCCGTCGTCGCAAGCCGCGGAAACTTTGCAGCGTTCGTTCTCGCGGCTCCCTCGACAGAGACGAAACTCCCGTAGGTTTTGCCCGGGTTTACCTTACACGAAAAGTGAGAGGGCTGCTGGAGATTGCCATGCGTTTCTGCCCGTTTCCGTCGGCGCGGGCTCTCTTGCTCTCTCTCTCTCTCTCTCTCTCTTTCACTCTCTTACTCCATTGCCAGATGCAAATTATCTGTATATATTGTTCAATTCAGCGTGCGCCAAGAGTTTGTCCGGGTAAGATGTCTCGCGTCACGTCTTACGCGGAAGCTTTTAAGAGGCGACAGGTAAATTGAGGGTAAAAAGAAAGGAGCGTGATTTGTCTGGCTTTCGGCTGAGTCACATTCCGCTTTTTCCTATTGCAGCTCTCCTTCTCTAAACTGTGTTTTTTTTTCAAGCAAGACTTCCGGGTAACGTCGAACCCTTTTAGTCGCCTCGCAACGGGGCAGGATAACTTCATATCGAGACAATCATTTCGAGTGTAAGACAGTGGGTACGAGATCGGATTAGTTTGGTCGCTTTCGCGCCCGACGCGCATTAATATTCGTGCCGATAAATACTGTATTACTATGGAAGCGTGGGAAATTTATATATCAATAAACGGCGAACGGTTACGGGAACAGCGCCGGTTCGTATGGTCGATCGTATTTAACATTTGATATATGGCAACGCCGACGCCCGACGGAAATTAATCGATAACAGATTATGGTCGGAGGATCGCGGAAAGGTGCGAGTCGTTATGCGATCGCTCGTGAAATCCTTTCTGTGCGAATAACGCCCACAAAGGACGGCCCGTCGATGGAATTTCACGACCGTGATTTCGACACGACATCCGCGTCACATTCGACGCGCCGTCCGTACTTTACACCTGTGAAAAGGGCTGCGGATTAACACGAAACTGATACAAGGGGCAGAGGGCGATCAGAGTGCGTTGTGAACGCGATGTACCTCTCATTTCTGATTGTAGAAAAAATTGTGAAATATGTTCCTTTTGCCCCGGATCGATACGGTTCTTTTTCGACCCGGCTATCCTATTTTTTTCTCACGCGAAGTGTAACTGTAAGTGTATGACGTTGTGTTCGATGGGGGTCAATCAGAAATATAAGCGTTATCGGGCACAGAGCTGACCGGGAACTGCCGCGAAACGGGATCGAGCCAATAAGATCGCAGCCAATAATAGCGATGTTGGAACGTCATTGGCAAATATCTTGGACACGTGCTCCTATAACGTAGAGTTCTTTCGTTTGTTGCGTCGTTGCATTGGGGACTTCCAATACGTGATTACCAGACGTTGAAGAGCGAAAGAGAAAGAGAGAGAGAACTGTGGACTGTCCCGTTTCCCAGCGGCAGCATCGTTTATTGTTATTGCATCCACGTGGAACAATGGCTATGGATCGGATCGTCAGTTCTTTCAATGCATCACAATACAGTTGACCGCTTTCATACAATGTTAGTTACAGCATGCGTTTGACGACGCACGGTAAATACTTGTTAACATTCACCCACCAGTGCTTAAATGTGCACGCACACACGCATATGCAGCGTAATGCAGTGCAGACAATTTAAAAGCATTCGCGTTCTACAAACAACTGCTCTTATTTGACGCGCTGCACCAAAAAACATTACAGCGCGTCTATTAACTTCTTCAAAAAAATGCCCGAATAATTCATGCCACATAATTGCGCGTCGGCGGCTGACTGCACACTCGGTGTTTCTACCCGGCGCAATTTGCTTCACGGTCACGTGAAATTTTTACTCGTCCCCCCAGACTATTGTTCCTCAGCTACGACCTAAAGGGGCGGGCCGATCAATCAAGGCCGAAGCTTTGAAATAACGGCCGCAGGGCAGAGATCGAGAATTGTGTCAGTCCGGTTGATTTTTCGCGTGCAAGGAGAGAGTTTCGCGGGAACACTATTCGAAAGAGAAAGAAAGAGAGAGTGGTGCCGCGAGAGCTTTTAAATGTAAAACAGGTCGGTGAACGGTGATGCCTAGCCTGCGTTCCAAGAAGTGTCGTAGAGGCGGTCTGGAAGAGAAAGGAGCGCGATGGATGAGAGAACAGACACCGAGGGAAGAACGAGAAAGAGAGGGAGGAATGAGAGTGAGCGAGCTGGTGGCCTGTCTCGCCTTACACATCTTTCCGCGTTCTCCATTTCCCACGACACTCGCATCTCTCTACGGCAGGTCCTCCGAGACGAGAAAATGGAAAATACAGCCGTTGTCTGCCGGGATGCTTTATGAAATTTAATAAATACGAAATGAATCTGCTCCGCCGACGAAAGAAGCGGAACGGCGAAGGAGGGGAAAGAGTAGGAGGCTACACGTGTACCGCCGACTGCCGTCTGTGTGGCAAACACCGAGAAGAACGTGGGGTCGGTGGTACTGAGAGAACCGCACGAGTGGAAGAACGGAGAGGTCGAGAGAAGGCTTGTTGTTCAAATAGGCTCTTGCCCTACTTTTCTGTCGCGAACTATTTTCCCTCCTTTTTCTCTCGCGATCCTGCTGCCGCGGTCCTTGAAGTTATTTAGCATCATCTACTCGTAAACCATGAAAATCCGTTTTCACAAAGCCGCCACCCGGCAAAGAGAGAATGACAGAAAAAGAGAGAGAGAGAGAGAATAAGAGGGGGGGTTCTAAAAAAAGTGAATCATCCGACTATCCTGCTCTCTCTTTTACGTTTCAGCGTCTTTCGAGTAAATATTTAACGAGAAAAAGCTAGACTTCTTCAACGCGCCATTACGCGCACTGCGAAAGTTCCACGAGAAAGTTCGAGCCTGTCCGCGTAAAATAATGTGCGATACGCGGATATAAATAAGAACTTACTTGCGAGGCTCGAGCCCGGGCTCGCAGGTGCTCACGTAAGGCCGCCTCCTCTGCTTGAGGTCTTGCTGAATTTACCGCTCGCGCATGCGAAATTAGTTTAAGCACGATTTCGAGAACGCTCCCCAGCCCCATTGCCAAACGCACCAAATCTTCCGCAGTCTTCCCTCCACCCCTGCTCGACGTGTGAAACTTTATTAGCCAAACAATTCCACCAGGACGAACAAACGCTCGAAGAGAAGAAGAAGGCACGAGTCCTACGAATTATTCATACGTACCGGTACATATGCCGGTGATTATCGCAGCGGTTTAAAATGACACGTCCGCCGAAAAGATACGACGACGAAAGTTTCAAAACTATTTTTAAGCACCTGGAAGTCAATCTAATAAGTATCCTGCCGTCACGTCAGCCAAGAGAAGAAACGGCTTTCGTAGTTGTTAGCCGGGCTGCTAATCCTTGGGCCGAACTCCGGTAACGAGACAGTTGCCCCTTGAACGGAATCTTCTCTTCAGTCCGAAATGCCGCTCGCGACGAAACATTGAGGAAGGTTAGACGGGGACCCTCCGCCTCCGGGCGTATTTCATACGTCAGCCCAGGAATATTTCTCGAGAGACGTATAAGAGGACTAGCGCGTTACCATTAGCAATGAGTGGCGTGAGCTCGAAGCCGGCGCGGCGGGTGGAACCGGAAGTGACGCAGACGAGACTGCACCAATATTAGCATTCGTCTTGATGCCGCGCAGAGAGACGAATCCACTGAAATGCGACTACCGCGAGCTTGGAAATTATCGCAAGAGTTATCCTGCCGTCGCCAGAAACCGAACTATTCTGGACCCGTGACCTCGGCTAGATTTAGTATCCGACAATACCCGATATGTGCCTCTCTTTTTGTGAATATTCATAAGCCTGTGCTAGCGACGTTTAGTTCTCAACGTGTATCTGTCACATCAAAAGCGTTGCAAAGAAATGGAAATACTTGAGCAGTTTAGGGTAGATATTTATCAGGGCAAGATTGAAGAAGATTTTCCTTCAAGGTATGTTCATAAAAATGATTGCCAGAAGAGAGAGAGAGAGAGAGAGAGAGAGAGAGGGAGAGACGGTTGTAAGGGAAACAGGAAACAGACTCGGAGACGTTAACGCTACGTTGACTCCACCCGGTGGGACTTCCTACTTCGCGGTTTACCGCCGATGAACTTAGAATTTCTAATGGACACAAGGACACATCCGCGATGCGACCTGCATTCCGGCCTCTCGTTTCCGCGAGAAGCGTGCGACCTCGTCGAATTTCGTCCGTGTGGAACGATCGCGGGCGTATGTGTCGGATAAATCGTGTGGCGAAAGAGAGGAAGAGCTGAAGTATTTATTGCTGCGGGTGGTTTACGAAAAGGATTTGCGGCGCTGAGCCGCGTAGAGGCGAGGTTGACGTCCGATTCACGCCGCATATCCTTTCTTGTCGTCAAAATAAGTCGGCAACCGGCTCAAAGGCTGGCGCACATAAAAAGCACTTTTGCGGGATTTCACGCTCTACCGTTACGAAGAAAGATAATGTACTCGAGTGCGCGTGTAATGCAGTGCGCCGTCTAAACGTCTAGAATATATAGACCCTCGCGCGAGCGAGGTGCAAAGTCTTGGGGGTCTCAAAGAGGAAAGGTGGGGAGGAAAAAAAAGCCAGAACTTGTAAGACATTGCAGAGCAGTAAACAAGTACGAGCGAGGAGGAATACGAAGAGCGCAGAAAAAGGGGCAGGCGAGTTTTAACAACGGGCCGGTGCAATAAAAGATTTTCGTGCAGCAGCAGTCATTCAATACCGCGAACCGTGCCGGCTCGCGCGGCTGGCACGGCTCCTGCCAAAGGGTCCCCGAGTCCTTTACCGCGAAACCACGTCGTTACCGGCGAAACGCCGGCTGCACCCTCTGCGACGCCGCAGGATACCTCGTTTGCGCAAATAATCGAAAGCCCTTACCTTTCGGCGCACGAAATCGGGCGAGACGTACTCGCAAAAGGCGCACGCCTCGGAGGAAACGCGGCTCGTTCGATCGGCACGAGCCGCGAGACGGGCGGCGTCGAAATTAGAATAAATATCGATGCGTGGCACTTCCGTTAATTCCCGGATTTTTTCCCGTCCGAACGAGGAGGGTCGGATCGGACGGGGAGCTCAATCCGCGCCGCTCGGAGAGGGACACAAACGTTTTGCGACAGCTCGTCCATGGAAAAGCAATCTCTCTCTCATCGCGCGTCTCTTCCTTCTTTCTTTTTCCCATCCCTCCTGTCCCATCCTTTTTCCCCGCTCTGTCTTTCTCGCCCCGTTCCACTCTTCTCTCTCCCGTTCCTTTTTCCGCCCTCTTCGTCGCTCGCTCTCACCCTGCCGCAGCGGAGAGTCTATTACCTTTGCCAAAATGAAAAGTTGAGAACCTTTGACCGTTCAGCCAGTTTATTGCTACACCGGGGGACGACACGGAGCGCCGCCTGGCACAAAACCACTTCGACGGGAAAGAGTTGGGCTTGGCACGACAGCCTCCGCTGCCTTTCCTCTCCTTCGACCTCCTTCTTCCGGTTTATTGCCGGTATACGAAAACTACGAGCGCCGGCGGGCCGTCGTCTACCTTGCCACCTCGACGCCACCCCCTTCATCCCTCCTCCAGTCTTCTTCCTCCAACCCTTCGCATGGCTATGCTCATCCGAGGAGGCTCGCAGTCGCAGAAGCGTTTTACAACTCCATAACTGCTCGATGGATCCCGCTGTCGGTACCGTTCGCTGTTCTCTCATAATGGCTTTACGCGTGCTCACGCGGCCTTCCTCGGAAGAGGTCGCGTGAGACAGACTACTTACGTTCTCCAGACGGTTTTAGTCCGTTAGGAGGAAGACGTAGACGAGAGATTGCTCGTTTTAAATGTAAACGACATTCGCCGATAAGCGAGCCTTTTTTTCGTCGCTCTTGAAAGCAGTGCCGAATGTACCGGCTCATAACCACGAATATGAGATTCGCGTGCTCAATTGTCTCTTTGGACGACAAACGGCTATGCCTTCCGAGTTGCAAGAAGCTTTTTTTTGACATTGTGATTTATTCGATGCAGTACCGCTCCTTCGGCCGGTCGATATTCTGCGCAGAAAGATTGCCGATTCTGCGGGTAAAGGTGAAACCGCTGACCGACGGTCGTTTCTTCCTATTCCGTCAACCCTGCCTTTTAATCCGATTTAAATGCACGCCCGGCGGCAGTCAGGCAACGTGACTTAATTGGAAGCCGGTCATGTCTTTTATTCACCTGGCAGAATGATACAAAACTTAAAGGAATTCATTAAGGCGGTTAAATGAAATTTGCTGCAGTATCTTGCCGGCGCCTTGCAATTAGACACAATGGCCCGTTCTTACGTTAGTTTAATTTCGAGTTATTTACAATCTTACCTCCCCATTTTTCAGACGAAACTACCGAGCGCAGCGTCTGGCCAAGAGTTCGTCCCGGACGAGGCAGAGCAATCGATGGAGAGCCGCTCGACCAGAGGGGATTAAAGTCGAGAAATGAAGAGCGGGAACGAAGAATATACGACTAACGTGTCGTATTGTTAGCTATCCAACGGCCGAGCGTATTGGAACTCGTCTCACAGCTGTGCTTGCCGCGAATGTTTTTCATCGCGCCAATATTAAGGACCGCAGAAGAGAGCTGTATACGGCTGGCCGTTTATCGCCTCATAGACACGACGTGTTGAAATCTTTGAACGAATGACTGTTCATTTATCTGCCTCCGAATTTGATGCTCGCTTGCATCGCCCTACATCTGCGGCCCGGTTCTGAAATGGCACCGCAACATTTACCGTGGCCATTTACACAGCTCCGTTTCTGGGCACAGCGACTTTTAATTGAAACATTATTCAGGAACGAAGGGTCTGTTGGTCCACGTTCGCAAGGACTCGGTTTTCCTCGTAATAATGCACAAAACACGCGCGCGCTGGTTTCGTGCCACCGTTTCAGGTACGAACGGTGTATTTGAAAAGTGTCCCGTTTCTAATTTTCCGCTTGGTTACCCCCACGTTTTATTCTTCAATTTGCGTCACAATTCGCCGGCTCGGATCAACGCACGATATGTCGTCGGTTCGATCGCGCTTATTCAAAAATTCGTCGGTCGACTACGTCGCTCGTTGCGTAAGCATTTGTCCGCGGTAAGTCGTCGAGGGAGCCTTTACAAAGCGCGAACACCCGAGAAATCGAGCGCCGCGTGCAGTAAGAACATTACACGGGAGGAAGAACACGACTAAGTGCAGCGGCCACTTTCGCGGCGTGAGACCGTCAATTACCGGCAGCGCCTTTGTCTGGCGTTGCACATCGGTAATCGTTACGGAGCTCGTGAATTTTCCGCGGGCGGCAGCGGCGCGTACATTAATCCTCCCCGTGCCCTCCGACCGACTGCGCCAGTCTGGGTAAAATCTATTTGTACGACCGTAGACGCGGCATAGATGCGTCCCGGCAGATTACGGCTTTAGGGATTCACGTCTGAATGTCAGTACTTTGGTTATCTGCGCCGGGTATGTCGACGATTTCCAGTCTATGCTGACTCTGTGGCTGCTGCTTTGAGAGATTATACTTCGATGTCTGTGGAGCCGTAGACGTAGATATATTCGCGGTTTACACGCGATAAATATTTATTCCTATTATCCACGTCAATTTTGAATTGGACAGCTGCATTTGAAAAATGTTCATTTTTGGAGAGTCAGGTGCGAGGGGGTTGGGTGCTGGCGGGGAAACGATGAAAGTCCGTGTAGAGCGGAGGCAGTTTCAGAAGCGAGAATTACGGGACCATGGCGCCGATGCATTATGGGCGCAAGCGAAATCGCAATGGCGGAGAGGGCACGGCGCTGCAGCGGCAAGCAACTTAGCCCGGCGAAGATGCGGGAACCGTGCATCCTGCAATTTCTCAAGTACACACTCGTGAACACTTGAGTAATTTAGCGGTACTTTGGCGTGACGCGTTTTCGCTCGGCGGAGCGTATGATCAATCGGCGCAATTGACTGGGTACAAATTGTTGCGCGCACGAGTTTTCACTGTGCCCTCGGATTAATTTACGCGGCCTGCGCGTACGTTGCTCGCTTCCGCTTCTAATTCGCCGCGGTCGTCGCACGGTGATAAAGGACCTCTTAGGACACGATAAGTATTTACGGTCCGCATTTTACGATGACGATCTCTAGAATTTACTCTCACAAAACGTCTGCTCGCTTCGATGAATATGTGAACGCGTATGAAATCCAGGACAAATTGCAATCGTTCGAACAAGTAAACGTTTAGAGAAGCAAGAATGAGAAAAGGCAAAGAACATGCCGAGAGATGACCGTTACACGCGCAATCATCCATGGTATGAGAACGACTGCGTCGTGCGAGAGTGCGCCTACCTGGTCGCTGGCGCATCCTGTAATTTGTCGAATTTTACACGAGGACGCACGTCTCGGCAATCCCGAGAACAAAACAGCGTCATTCCAACGGCGACCGCGATGCGATCTCGCTGTCACGGAAAACGGCGATCGAATATAACAACCTGGCCGGACGAATTAAAATCATCGCCTGAAACGTGTGCCAGCTCCCAGCGGCGAGCAGCGATATTCCACGCGCTCATATGTAATACAAATGAAATTAATATCTCTCCGTCGGGTGGGCGACCGAGTGAGCGGGGCTCGCACTGTACTTCGGGCAACAGTAATTCCCAGCTCCAGCGAAGTTGTCAGACGGCGAACGTGACGTAAATACGTTCGCGTTCTAGCGCCGCCGGTAGACCGGGGGACTTCGTTACTTCTTTCGCGCGCGAGTTTATTTATTAAGGAGACAGACGCTCTCTCTCCTCTATCTCTCTCTTTCTCTCTCTCTCTCTCTCTCTCTCGTGCCAAACCTGCCTCCGGATGTAAGTCGGTAATAATTTTCAGGAAGGATATTAGGTTCGGAGCGTGAGCAAGAGAGCGTCGTGACGACGACTGCCTCAGATCCGGATGTAAGATGTGAGGCGAGGCAGATGGAGAGACAGGCGGATGTCATCCGGCAATTTGTGGAGTTTGCACATTTACGAACGCCCGAGCGATTTGACGGCGTCGCGGACGGAAATCTCGCGACCCGAAACATTCGTATGTGTATAAAGTGCCCCGTGGCGGTGGTACGCAAACACGCTGGGCGGGCGCGCGAGCTCGGGGATAAGACTTCTTCCTTTCCCGACGGCGCGAGTGCGCGCGCGCGCTAATTTTCGACTTTAATGAGATTGAGCGCCAACTTCACGGAATCTCGTTTCGCCGCTCTGGAATTTCGAAATTCGCTACGTAAGTCGTTTGCACGCTTAACAAGCCGCGAGTCGCGGATGCGGAAGAGCGGAGTGTGGACCTTGACTTTCAGCGGCTGTCAGCGTAAATATGGCCGGTAACCGTCGCGTGCGTTCTCTTGCCAAGAAGGGCCAAGCGAGAGTGGCCCATGCCAAGAAAGTTATCTTTCCCCCGCAACAGCGGCTGCAACCGAGGCCGCGCGGAGAACTCCGTAAATTCGAGGCACGGTCGAGCCTCTTTCTACGCTTCCTTAACGCCGACGCTACCTTCGGCGTCGTCACGAAGTGCCGTGCAGATAAGTTTCCTTTCAGTTTTTCCCCCTTCCGCCCGCATCCCCCACGTCGCAACACCGGTTTGTCGTGAAAACATTGAATACGGTTTACAGTCCCCCGGGCGTCGAGTCTCACTTCGTATCTCGAAGGGTTCCCTCTACTTTCTTCTCTTCTTCTTCTTCTTCTTCTGCCCACGCCAGTCCTTGCTTCCTATTACATCCCCCAACCTACCGCCTACCTACGGTGTCTCTCACCCCTTACGGCCCGAAGTTTTAATCAAGTTACACCCCCACGCGCGACAAATGTAGCCGACGTCGGGCGAACGGCTTTAATTCGACGCTCGTAAACTTATATTATACAGGAATTAACTGCGGCGTAAAAAAAGAAAAAATTGTATCCCCAGCATTATTCGCCGCGGTGAAATGATATTTTCTGTTGAACGCGATGCAGAGGAATGTTCGAGGCAAAGTACGTGGAGCAGAATGCTCGAAGAAAGCGATCGTTGGTAACGTGTCGTATGGAGAGGGAAGCTTAATATTTTCGGACTTAATCGAGAGCGCGTAGCTGAGGAAGATATCGGAAAAGAGAACGGCGACGGAGATGTGCGTGGCAGCGAGACACGCGAGAAGAGCGAAGATCACGGTGCGGTGCTGAGGAACAGAGACGGCGGCGGTGGAACGATAAGAGGAGAGTAAAAAGGGAGAAGGAAAGAAGAGTGCGGAGAGAGGAAGGAGAGAAAAGCTGCAGCGTAACGGCGAGACGAAACCATAAAGAATTTACGACGAAGAAACAACGTAGCCCGCTGTATACCGGCACGATCTGCCTCCACCCCCTTCATCCTCCCACCCCCAATCCACCCTCGTGCCCGTCTAACCTCCGTCTTCGTTTACAGGCTACCTGGCCCCGGCTGGTTATTGCGAATCGTGACGTGAAGACATACATAAAGAGGCACACGAACTCACATACACCTTCTGCCCGGATAAACCGCCGTAAAAGCAGCAGGGCTGCTTTACATGTAAAACGACGGCGACGGCGGCGCGGCGCGGCGGCGGCTCGTCATCTATCGAATCCGAGCAACCCTCCGCAACCCTCCGTAGCCCGCCATCTTTCACCTAAAGGAGACGACCGCTTGACTTTCGACGCTTCCACAAAAAAGATTCACTCTCCTTTTCACTCCCCGCTGAAAGAAGGCGGGTATAAAGTTGACAATGTTCGGAAATTGCGTGCGCTTCGGCGGCGGCAGGCCCGATCGCCGATTGATAGTAAAAATCGGGATGATCCGTTTGCTTTAGTATGTTCTAAGAATCCCGTATTTTCGGTGGCTCGGATAACATGGTCTGTTAGATGTTTGGATTCATCGTGACGTCAATGAAGATTTAACAAATTCGCAGTTATATCGCGAGATCCATCCACGCATCCTCGCGAATAGCTTTCTCTGGAGAGAGCGTGGGAGAAAGAGAAATGTGAGAAGAAGGTTGAGAGAGTGTGTGGCTGTGAGAAAAAAGGAGAAAGATACAGATCGGACGAGATGAGAGAGGAGAGGCGGCGGTGCTGTTTGGAAAGACAGAGAAAACCAAACGACAGGGGTTGGATGCTGCCTTTGGTCCGCGCGTATAGTGACGAGGGTGAATTTCAAGTCTCCTCCCGCACCCTTGTTCGAAAAAGCAGACACAAAAGGCTTTGTGCGTGGGCACGGCGTGTCGCTTCGGATCTTCCGAGCCGCGGAGCGCGCAAGTGCGCGCGCGTACTCCGACTCTGCTACATAATATGTTTCCTTACGAAACGTCGGATATCGAGCCGCAAGAGCTGCGCGAAATTACGTCAGCGTAACAGCCGCAAAACCGCGCCTCTTCTGAATGACGCAAGAGCGCTCCATGCTGGCGTGAGACTGGCTTAAGTCGATTAGCCGATCACTTGTGGGGATTAGGGTATATTTAAGACGCAGAGTACTCTCTCTGAGATCGTTCCACGTATTATTCGTTTCGCGCAAATTGATTGTGGGTTTGATCGTCGCCTTGGCAAGTGCCAAGTCTTTAATTTCGATATTCTATGCAATATATGTGTTAAGCATTTTTTCGCAACGCACATAATTCCCGGATGAATGAAAAAGGTGCATATGTGTGGGATCCGTGAATCACTAATTCCGGGAGGTCGGGCGGACGGAGTTCATTAAAATACGCGAAGGAGACGGTGGCAGCAGTGGCGGTGCGCTTTTTCTCAAACAATACCCAGGCTGCGTGCGCGGGGGATCGTAATACATTACACAGAGAGACGGTGTAATAAAGGTAAGCGAGTTTCGGTTCGCCGCGTTCTAGTTCGTTACGCGGGGGTGGATTTTTCGTCTTCCTCCGACTTACGGCGAATCTGCCGGGCTTGTCCAATTGCAAGTATAACGAAGCGAAGAATAACTTCCCGGTGCGCCGCATCGAATTTAATAATTCATCCCGGCCGTTATTTATTTGCTTTGTTCGCCGCATACGTCGTTCGGCGCGCTATGTGTTTTTTTTTCCTTTTTCGTTGCAGCGCAACACCAACGGAGCGGGAATCGTGCGGCGTGACACGCGCGGGGTGTATCGGGACTTTTAAAAATTGAAATGCGTCCGCCGCGATGCGCGCGAATAAAAATTTGCTTTTCGCGATGTCAGTCACCCTCCTTCTCCTCCCCCCACCGGTTGGCGTATTATGCGCGCACTCTCATTTGCAATTCGTGATCGTAAGCGCGGGCGCGCACGCGCTCTCCGTCGTTCACGTCATCGCGTGCAAAAACGATTTCGGGCATTGTTCGGCCGGCGGTTTTACGTACCGAAACATTCGCGTTTTATTCGAGTCGCTTTGCGTGTCGCGTTTTATTGCCCTTTCGCGTACCCGACCCAACCAGGACGTCGTCCTCTCTCTACCCCCCCCCCCCTCTCTCTCTCTGTTTCGCTGGCTCTTTGTTTCCCCAACCCTCTATTTTTTTTTCTCGTCGCCGGTTGAACGACGCCGTCACGCGGCCTCTCACAGTATAAATTCGAAGCACGCGCGGGAAATTTTGAAAAAGCCGAGAAACGAAAGGTACCGTGCGAGCGCTGAAGACGGAAGGAGAGAAACAGAGAGTGACGGCGGAGTAAGAGGAAAAATTCCGACGGCCCGTAAAGTGCGCTAACTCCCATCTCCTGGCATATAGTTATGAACGCGTTGCCAGCGTTTATGTACCTACAAGCGAGCGGAATCCGCGCGAAAGCGTGTACGCGCGCCATGTGCCGGATTTTTCGAATGGCCCGCAGACGAAATACGACGAATAAAGAACGTGCAAACCAGAAGGACAGTTGAATCCTTCGGTCAACGGAATTCCGGATCCATTGAAACCGGCGAACGGCGCCGGGCAAACGAATGTTCCCGACGACTTCAACCGTCGACGTTGCGTGTTGCCGAATAAATTGATAATTCGCCGGCAATCAGAGGGGCGGAACGTTCAATAAACGGTTTCAAACGGAAACGACTGGTGGCGAGCGATTTCATTTTGGGCCGCGCGAGCGGAATTATTTGTCGTCCGATAAATAATGCTCGTTCGATTCATCCTATTTGCCGCCACCGCCCCTCCCGCTGCCGGTTGGACAATTGTAGCACACGTTTTAATCTTCTACCCCTGCGGGTGATTGAACGCTGCGAAAAAGGCGGCCGGGCGGGTTTAACGACCGCGTCGTTTGAAGTTCCCGGACGAATTCGTCCTTTCGGAGAGGTACTTAAACAGCGAGCGCTGGGCTGTAAGGGAGGTAGACGTACACAGAGGAACAAAGGGGGTCGGTGGCGGTGAGGAGAGTAGCAAGGGTGGGAGTATCGAACCCTAAGCCGATCCGAGCTTCGCGGCTGTTTTTTTTTTCACCGTCGGAACGACGGCCGGTGGACGATTTTACTTTTTCCCACGCATCTTCGTGCTAGGTAACGCGCTAATGGACAGAGTTTCTCGATCCTGCGAGTGTCTGCATGTCCTAGCAGAGGAATGGGAAATAAGAGAGAGAGAGAGAGGAAGAGGGCAAAGTCCGGGATCGTCCGTGGAAACGACAGGAAAATCAGGGAGGGAAATGGCAGTGCATTTCATCCTGGTTTAACGCGGACGGGTAGAATTTGACTTTCAACGAGGAAAGGGAGGGGAGTGGTACGTTTGACGTGACGCGTATCGGCCAAACGTTTCAGTACCATAGCAATTGAACCGGCAATCTCTCTCACTCTCTCTCTTGCGGGCGCGCGGAGGGAAACAGTTTCGATGACTTCGGGCAATTGCACTCGATGACACGTTTTTGTTTTCGCGCGTGAATATGATACGTTCAGCCGCGGACAATTTTGACATTTTTCAGGGAACCGCGAGCGTACCAGCGAACCACCGATAATCGCGAAGGATTATTACAAAAGCATATCTTACATGCCGCGCTGGGAAAGTGGCTCGAGGCAAATCTTTGGAAAACTGTTACGCCGAGCGGAACATAATTCCTGAGCGGGTCTCGAGTCTCGACGGCGGAAAGTCTGGCAGGTGAAACAGGCGAGCGGTGGCATATACATCGTCGATCGCGCGTACAGTGCTGGAAGCGCGCTTCCCGTCCGCGGAAAGTACCCATTTCCATGGGACCGGATCCGTCCGTGCATCGTCCTCACGTTCTCCCTATACGATTGCGAGTGTATGCGCCGGAGCGCGCGCGACACATTTCGGAGTCACTTCGAATCGACTCTCTCTCGATTCGACGACGTTGAATTGGAATTACCGCAGATACGGACGGAAGGAAAGGATTGAAAGGACTCCCGGATGGGATTGGGAAGGATACGAATACTCGTCCGGCAATCGCGAAAAACTACTGCGGGACTGTCTACGGATAGCAGGGTCGCATAGAGCGCGAGGTGTACCTCGGGGCATTCGGCTATCCGGCGAGTGGAAAGGTCCGTTCAAAGTTGGGTCGTTCGAGTCAATAGGGAAGCGCTCGATTTTTTCACCTCTCCCACACTGCGACGCGCGCGCCGCGAAAGACTTCGAAGCGGATGTTCGGCAAGCCATCTGTGAATGGAGACTGTGTCGAAGCCGAGTGTGTACTTTTCTTCCGCGGATTGCCAAAGCCTAGTCAGAGTGCCAGTCAAAGTGGTTTGCTGCTTTGAAAGTACTCACGTCACCGGTACGAATCTTAGGCTGTCCGACGGATACAAGTTCAATTGCGGACGTCCGCGTCATTCTTCCGAACGTCAAAGATGTCTTCCCTGGGTTATCCATCTGGCACGTTAGATACGTCGGGAACGTTGCGGCGACGTCGGAGAACAAAGTTTCTGCGAGAAACATGATCAACCGCGTGCAACTACAGAAACTGTAACACCTAATACCGGCGGCTACATCGTCTACAACAGCTGCGCACCGGCCAGCCAACCAACTAACCAACCGACCAAAGGTTGAAAATGTAGACCTAACGCATCGCCCAGGTAACGGGCGGCGATACGCCTTCTACAACGGAGAATAAGCGCTCTCCTCGTAGACGGCACTTTACACGGTGGTCTACTACCACGTCGGCGCCCAGAACTACCTATCCACCCGCGTCTACCCCGCGCACACCGCTCTTCGGCCCCTACAACGAGGTGCATTTTCAATTTATGGGTTGATACTTCGCCAAAATTTATGGTGCACCCATTTTCGAACCGAGATACTTCAGCCTCGCTGAATGCCAGCTCGATACACCCTGCACTACACACCGATCCGCAACACGTTCGAAACAGCTTTGAGAGCACGATAATGTATGTATGTACGCGGAGAGTGTATGGGTGTTGAAGCGGAGGAGGAGACACGCGCGAGAGAGAGAGAGAGAGAGAGAGAGAGGAAGATAAAACGAGAAACAGAAAGAGAGGATGACAGAACGTGGACGGGCGTCCTCGGTGTGTGGGTGGATTGAGAAGCGAGCTACGCGTATGCACGCACACAGCCCGACGAAGTTTCAATTAATTCAGGCCCGCAGTTTCGTTTGTTTACACAACGGCTGTGGCTTTCGCGCCGATGGAAAATAGCCGGCCGATGATCGCATCACGATTCGCCGATTTCCCGTCGCACGATTGCAGAAGTACTCGATCCAGCCTCCTCCACCACCAGCCCCCGGCCCCTCAGTCGCTGTCATTCTCGGTGCGATTTCCGAAGAAACGATTAGCGTGCAAATGCGCCGGCCGTCGTCGAAGGAAAACAACTTGCTCGTCTGGGACAAATATTATCGTAGCCCGGTTCGATTCGATCGCACTTCTCGGCAGGCATGCTCCTGACTCGCAGCGAAGATACACTAAAACGGCGACGATTAGGCTGGCACGGCCGGGAGGAACGATGCTTTTTCGGCGAAACGTAAAAATTGCGTGCTTCGTCACGGCACGACGCTAATGCGCCGTTTATTACGCGAACGTCGGTTCAGTGCCCGCGCGCGCCGTTACAAACGCTTTAATAGCCAGTCGCAGCGTACGAATGGGCTATTTCAATATCAATTTGGCATATCGAAAAGTCGCGACTCGGAATTTTCCGCCGTTCGCTCGCGCTGCCGGGCCAAAATGGCTAAAACGAGAGACGGTGCCTCTTGCCACCAACCAAGCGAACGCTCACGGACGGAGTAATAATTGGGACTATTTGCATTATCGTCATTGCATTATTAACTAGCTCCCTGTGTCGGAGTATACAGGATCATTACTCATCCTCGTGATTTACGCTCACGGCGCGCTGCGTCGTGGGAGCCCCGAGACTTACCCTTAATTATTACAATTACTCGAAACTAATGGCAGACACGGATGTATTATTACGCTTCTCGCCCGTGTATCGCGGTCGACCGGGAAATGACATCGATTCGGGAATTACTTGCGCGCCCGTGCACGACCCCAGTCCCGGATGGAAAATTCATACGTGATCCAGATTAGCAAATTTGTTACAGCGTTCGACGCGGTATTAGACCGCGACAATGTTTAATACGCACACAAGCGGGGTGGGTCGCTTTTTCTTTCCTCTATGTCACGCGTGAGAAATGTTTCCTACGCAGTTGCTTGCAACTTGCCAGCGTATTGCATACTGCGTCGCGTAGCCGATGATACGTCTAGCACATAGTTATGGATTGCTTGAAAGGGCGACTGCGAGCGGCAGGAATGCGGCAAACTGCTTTTTCGAGTGCACTCTCGCTACGACGGTAGATAAGCAATGCGGCAAGGAAAATGGGAGTATTCGAACGTGCCGAGCCGATGGCATAAAATAGTGGATGTATCGCATAAACGAGCAGCGTCGATGTTGCTCGACTCTATCGAGCGGCGCGCTGAAAGACAGTCGGTTCAAGATTTTAATAACGTAATTGAGGTAGTCGAGGAGCGCCGAATAAGATGCAGAAGCTATGTAAATCAAATTTCCCTAATGGACTTATTGATTCGCATTCGACAGCGGTACATTCCTCGCGAAAATACCAGGTTCCGAGTATAACGTTGGACAGACATGGAGTCGTTGTTCTTGCTGGCAATAGACTAAAGAATTGAGTCCGTCGCGCGGGCGTTGAAATTTCGACGATGTACTGACAGACTTCGCAAGCGAATTCGACTGTCGGAGGTATTTCAAAAATGTCGACGCGACTTTATCTTCGCCCATTTTTCGCGACCCTACGTGCGCACACATCGCCGGCAGAAACGACGGAGGGTGAGCTCTGGGGGTAGGATGAAGAGACGAAGGAATGCACGTACCCTCGCCTGGGTGTGTTCTGAGTCGTGAAAGGACGAGGCTCATATCACGCTCCTCGAGTGTTACGCACATCGGTGATATCGCACATTATTAGAATTTAAGCCACGTCACGCGTATCGATATGTTTTTCGGGGGCGGGGTGCGAATGTGAATCTCGTGTAAGCTATGTACATGGCTCAGATTTTACGACGAGGATCCATCTGCCGTGCACAAAAACGCGTTCAACATATACTGCGGCATTACTTTTATAGCCTATATTTTCGAGAGTACCCTATTGCACTACATGCAGGCATTCCGAGTACGGCTGGTATAGCCCATAAATTACACACATTTGTGCCGCTGTTTATCGGTTAATTGTATCGCTCCACCAATTAATTATGTCGCCAGTTTTTGTTACATCGCATGCGCTACAATCCGCATAATGCAGACTGTACACTGATTGCGAGTACACTCTGTAATACCGCAGCCCTGCGATATGGATCCTGCCCCGACTGCGTGAGCATGTGCAAACGTGAACTAACGTCGGATAGTGTAAGTTGGCGGCATGTGTAAGTTGCCAAGGACACGATGTATGTGCGTTTGATCAAATATATGTAGAGCATACAGAGCACGGTATGTCGGGTTCGAGTAGTTCGACGAAGTCTAAGTCCGGTACGTGGGCTAAGATAATGGACGCGTTGTGTGTAGATAGAACCACGGGCTGGTGGGTTAAGTAACGCCATCGATCATAGCTGAGGATTATATTGGGTGGTCCAATGAGCTGGTTTGCTTATTTTTAATGAAAATCAATAACCGTCGCGCTGCGCCGCGGCAGATCACGCGTTCAATCCGTAGGTGGGCTCTGTTTCAATTGTTATTACTCATTCAGGTTGCACAACTCAGCTGGCGTCACATCGTCGCACGGTAAGTGAATTTCAGGGAAGATGATGCATGCTTCGTTCGCATTCCGCGTCTGAACCGTCGGACAAGATACGCGACCTCCTTCGTTTGCCGGGGAAAAAAAAGGTCACGTCACAGGATTGCCCAACAAAATGGTGGCCAATAAGTAAAGTACTCGACAGACTTCGCTTGGGGGAGGCTCGGTCGGGATTGGTACGTATTTTAATCACCAAGGGATCGTTGTGGTGATGTTTCAGCGAACGAGCGCTCATCCACCTTCATTATCGTTGTTTCTGCGAGGCATTTTTAGCATCTGCGAATTATCTCAGTCTCGACGTCTGTCCGCGTCCCCTCCATCTCCATCGTGCCTTCTCTTTGCACGGTTGCCGTGTTCCCGTGTAAATATACGCGCGCATCTCTCTGTCCACATTCGACCCGCGCGGTGTGGCAGTAAATTAAATTATGGGGATTATCAAGTCGGGAGCGAAACGGCTATATATGTCTGGCTACATATAATTGCATATCTACATGCGCATGTTTATAAATGTACCCCCCGTAAGAACAGTTTACATTCGATTCGCTATGAATATACACCACCCCCGTGCCGTGTTTGTATCGTTAACCTCCTTCGGCCAGCGAGGGCAAACGATTCCATAATGGAAAACGGCGGTCTGATATTTCCCGATCTAGTAACGAATCCGTGCCGTGTGTTAACCAACTGCCGCTCGACAAATGCCGTACGCGCCGGCAGCTAATCAACCGTTCGAAAGTTTCATTCCGCCCGAATCCCCGCTTATTCGCCGTTTCATTTCGGATTGCTCGCCAACGAATTTCGACCTGGATCAAACATGTCGTACGGGAAATGAAATAGAAAGAAGGAGCGAAAGAACGGTATTGTCGAATGTACCGCGGCCGGGCAGATGGAACGTGGAGAGCGGAGCTTCGTTCGGATTTTATAGCGGTGGCCTCTCCCTTCAAACAAGAATATTGCTGCAAATATGGACAGTCGGGAATTTGGCGGAAATTCTCCGAGCGCAGCGTACGGTGTAGGAGGACGCACGATTCAATTACTCATGGCCGCGGTCTAAGGAAATCGTCAGACGTATCCCAGTTATCATCGATCGTCGCGACGAGTGGCCGATGCCGGCATGAAAGGACTATCTTATCGGCGCTCAATGACGACGAGGGCAGTTCGGCGGTCGCTATCTGGGCAAAAGTCACCGGCGACGCAAGTAAGCCGGCAAATTCCGGCGTAGGGTCGAGGATCCGAGTACACCTCGCGCCGATGGTATTAAAGTAGCCGAGCGCCATTGAAAGTTTAACGTGCCGTGAGCACGTGAGCCGTCCTTCTTCTTACCTCGGGAGTTGTATCGCGCGCATTCAGCTTTTTCCCCGGGCCCTGGCCAAGATTGTATACCGGAGATATGTGCGGCGATGCCGGTGGTGCGGGTCAGCAATAAATAAGCAGCTCGGGGCTTTGCTCGCAGGGCAGGTCCGAGGGACAGGACGATCGCATCCTGCGCGCAACCGGCTGTCGAATCTCGTCCGTTCGTCTCCGATCGTTAAATTCACGAGACAACGCTGCCGTGTAAGGTGGTTCGCCGGGTCCGCCACGAAAAATCCCGATAAATCTCACGCCCGCAAACGAACTCCGACATTCCATCGTCCTACGGCCCGCGCTTTAATCCATCGGTGAGCGATACCATCTCTGCATGCTTCCGAGGTAGGCTACTTTTAATTCATCGTTTTCCGTAATGAATTCGCGTATTATGCTTGGCGCGGCGCACTGATCGTTAAAGTCGGCCTCGGCATTAAGAAAGCGAGCTCCTGTGCAAGGGATCAAAATTTTGCAATCTTGAAGAAATAAGAAAATGAACAGCGCCGCGATGGAGGCAGGCGTTAAGGAAGGCGCAGTTCGCCGAGTCACGGTAATACGTTATACGACTCGCGATATGGCCATTACTCTTTGAAAGCTGGTACCTCTCCGTTCCCCCCACTCCTACCGTTCGACGTCGACGAACTATTAGAAAGAAGAGCTGCCGCCGTGGCGCTACTTTCGCGATGATAAGTGCCGCAGCAATTAATCGCTCGTTGATGCCAGCACTTACTCACCACGACACTTCGCAATAAGGATACTTACACCCAGGACGACGATCGTCCCGATACATCACTGGCCGAGCAAATCCCGACCTCCCTGCGGCACAATCGGCGGACGGTAGGTCGTTAGGAAGGAACCATCATTTCGATTTTCTCCGGAAACTCGATCGTGCGCCTCTCCCTTTCTGTCTCTCCACTCGCCCCCGTTCCCTTCTTTCCCCACACACACGCGCAGACACACTCAACTGTCCGGCGATCCCGACGGAGTCGTAGAGAGGAAAAGCATTTTTGTGAAAACGAAACAGCGCCGGCTAACCGCACCCGGCGCTCAGAACTCAGTCGCAACGTTTTTAAATCTTCCATCCGACGTATCGCATACTCCGTCCGTTTCGGACTCTTTCGGTTCCGTTAAATCGTGGCTCGCGTGTTTACGTTTTTATGCCTCCCGCCGTATATTTACGGCGGAGTGGTCGGATGATGGGGCGTACGTGGTTCGGTAAAAATTCGACAAAGCGAGGCTGAGTGCCGTGTAACCTTATACACAGGAGACTTTCGTCGATCTCTCGATTTTTATTATCCATACGTAGTCGACCTCGTGGCAGGAATTTACGTTCGATCTGTATTTCGGTTGAGAAAGGCGTGTCTTCTTTGTTCGCCCGACTAGCGAGCACAGAGACGCATCCGAGATTGTTTAGCGGCGAAGCCTTCAGATTAGACCGGATGGAAGGTCGGGCGAAGGTGTTTCCTTCGCATGCGGGGGAGGTAAGGGCGAGGCTATAAGCTTCAGCCTCATCTTCCGGCACCTCGTGGATGGAGAAACGGGAGCTGCCGGCAGCCGATCTCCAATTCCAGTTATTAGGTCCTAAAATCCCTCGCCATAACCGGTCCTCGATCGAAATAGTACCGGTGGGAGACGAGAAGCGAGAGGGAAGAGAGAGGTGGGAGACGGTAGAAGGTGTACGCAAGAGGAATTCGGAGGATAGAGGCGGAATAGAAAGAAAAGAGAGAAGAAGAAGAAGAAGAAGAGGAAGAGGAAGGTGGAGAAAAGCGGAAAAACGGTTCAACATGGCGGCCACCGCCTTTTTCAGTCTCGCCTTACCGTACAGGTAGGCTTCCACGCTGAACTCGAACCACTCCAGTCGGGTATCCAGTTCAATCTGATTTCCCAGAATTGGATACAATGCTCGAGCTCTAGCCTGGACCAGATTCGACCTAAGAGAGGGAGGATATCGACTCGTCCTCTACGTAGCTTTGCATCGTCCTCCGCTCGGCAAACGAACTTTTTGCGTCCACGTTCGGTCCCACCCACCTTCGCCACCCTTTCTGGACCCGGCCCCACCCCCACGTGCGTCGTTCCTTCGGCCCCCGTCGCCGTTCCACGACAACGACGACGCTGATCGCATGCGAATCGCCCGATGGAGAGCGCCCCGTGCAATTTCAAGGGTCGCGACCGGAAGTCCGACCGTCCGATCAGCGTCTCGTTTCTTTTGCGCTCCAGCGAACGCGCCACGCCTAGTCCTCTAACGTTCGCCGTTTGCCTCCGAATTGCCGCCGCCAGGGACGTGAATGCACGAATTTAGAGTAGAATCGGCGCGAGGAAAATACCAATGTAGCGCTGCTGATTCGGTGACAAATCCGAGGGTACTTGAGGCGAATATTATTCGGATAGTTCGAAATAGCGAACGGATGGACCAATAAGGCTGGATAACGAAGAAATTCATTACATTGCGTCAGCTGAGATAGCTTTCCGATCGTTTTCTCGGGTCGATCGGTATCAAGAAGCAGCCGAAACGAAGGCGGAATTAGTGGAACTGCGTCAATCTCGCGCGAATATAGACCGGCGGCATTCAGAATTAATCTACGTCTGCAGCGAGGAGCCGTTATAATTGCTCGGCTAGACAGAAACCAGGCAGGAGGAAGTGTCGCATTTAAGAAAGCTGACAAAGACGGCGGCTGCCGCATTGTCTGCGCTTGTCGGGGTGATAGAGACAAGTCCATTGTCTTGTCGACGGGGTATCTACAATTTCAAAGCTCCCGAACTCGTGAGATCTGCCGTTTTGAGACAAAGTCATTGTGCAGCGGAGGGAGTAATAATTGAATCAGTCGTGAGGAAAATCTCGAAAAGATTAATGGGAAGTGCTGGCTCCCTCCTTCGCGAGGATGCCACCATTCTCCGTCAAGGTCGCACTTCAACAGTGTGCAGAGCGGGGAAACTCGAAATGTCTACTACGCGCCCTTCTCAATCTGTTTGATCGAAACTTTCGACCGTGTGTTCAGCGACAAACGCCAGACGAAGACTTTTCGACCACGACTATTCGCCGCGCTTGTTTGTATCGACATCGACTTTCCTCGCCACTCTCAGCGAATAGGGTAAACATCGTGCCTGATCAAAAGAACCCGCGTGATCCGGACCTTTGTGCAGATCCTGCTTCTCGTATGTTGAGCAACGTCAACAGACAGATGAGATTTTCGCGGGTAATCGAGTTTGGCAAACGGCGAATTAATCTACATTTCCGCCGCAACGATCGTCGACGTCGTTCAACTCCTCACACATTGCTCGGTCGTTTATAACATTCATGCACTTGCCACCTTTGCAGAAAATTCGTCAGTCTCTTACACCGCACTTCTACTAACTAATAGAATAATACATATTCTTGTACAACGACAATGTTAATTCTGATAACAGATTCAGAGACGACGTTGCAAGGTGTCCTGAGACACCTAGTTGGAAAGCCTTCCTCTACAAGGCGCTACGATGCTCGGCTACTCGTTCCTGGCTCATTAAATCAAAAGGACGAATCGCGCAACATCCTTGGCGCGTACCTACTCCGAAACTGCAATACATTAAAGCCTACGTCGGCGTGCATTCTGCATTTGACGCCGGGTGCCGGAGCTTAGGGGTAGACGTATCCTTACGGGAGGAGTACGCCATGCTGGGAGAATAATGTCTCTCGGTGTCGTGGAAGCCTCGAGAGCAAGACTTGGTCGTGCTTAAACTCAGGATGGCCGGGTGGCAAGTTTCGTCGAAAGTTATTGCGATCGCGGCAACAAACTTGCGTCTCATTCTCGCGGCCGGCACTGTGGGTCCAAGGCAAAGGGCGAGGCTTCGACGCGCGTAAAATATGTATTTTCGATGACGCTGCGAAGTCACGGCCGCGTACCCGCTTACTCATGACGGGTCATTTCGGTGTCAAGGTGAAAAGAGGGTCGGCCGGCGTGCGTGCGAGAACGTTCCGGCGGAGGTTGGAAAGTCAACGAGGCGAGATCTTTCGCGTCGGTGTGCAAGAAAAGTGCATTGGGAATTCTGCGCGACACTCTCGCCTTCGTTCTGAGAATCGTGACCCGGGCCGTGACGGGCGTCGTACGAGGACGAGCGCGGATATATTTAGGACGCAGATCGGCCGACAATCTGCGCCATTGCGGTAAGATAGAGCACGCGAAGCGACGGCAGTCGTAGGTCCTAGGTCGGAATGTCTGAATATGTGCATGCACGGTCTCGGGAGAGTGTCGGCCCGTTCCGTGCGCGACGGCCTTTACGACGATAAATTATTGTGCCGGCGAATAATATCTCACGATGATTTCGGCCCGGCAGCTAGACGCACGCGCGTGCGGTCGAGTCGCGTGACGCGCGACGTCAAAGGGACGAGATTACGTGACGACCGACCGACGCGACATGTATTTTCGAGTTAAATGGAGCGTGACGTGGACGCTGCCGGCTGCTGCTCCTTGTCCCACCGACCTCTCCCTTCCGTGCGAGCGTTTTCGAAATGCCGAGTGTATCCGGACGCACCGCATATAACAGTAATATCCCGGCGTAATGGAATGGCCAGCTGGCGAGGGGGTAGGATATCGAGGTACGCTAAATTCCCCTCTACTTTTCGCTTGCACGTTTCGCTCGCGGCACAAGCTACCCACGCATTTTCGGAACGCGGCTCTCGAAATTCTGTCGCTCACTTTAGGCCGTGACGAGGCGAAAAAACGAACGAACGCGCAAGGCCAGATGAGAAGGCTGGCGACGTTTACAGTCTTAAGAGAAAGAACCCTCTCCATCAGCGGTCGGTGGCACATTTTCAATTACTATCCACAGGGCCCAGGCACGACGGCGGCGGCGGCGGCGGCGGCGGCGGCGGCGGGAAAGTTTTTTCGTGTCGCGGGCGTTTGGAGAAAATGCGAGCGCGAAGAAAGGGCAGCGCGGCGGCTGGCGGAGCCGGTGGGATCATTCATCCTGTTAACGGGACGGGACAGCACGCCAATAGCGGGTAAGAAAACGAGCGGAACAGAGAAAAGGCAGTGCGCGATAGAGTGGGGAAGAGTAGAGTCGGGTTTGCTCGCTGAAACAGAGAGTAATAGGAATAAACAGAAAGAGCGTGAGGGGTGGGTCGGCTGGCGCGAAGCAGAGGACAGAAGGAAGAGGAGGGAAAAAGGCAAAAAGGGAGACGCGGGGAAGACAAAGGACACTGCATAATGTAAATGAAACTGCCTCCTCTCTCTCCGTCTCTGTCCGCACTCATCCGTCCGCCCCACTCGCACCTTTCTGCCTACGTCTCTCGCCCTCGTATACCAGCTACACCTGAATATTTTCCATCTGCACCGCGGAATACAGATATTCAAGAGGCATCTGCCTCCTCTCGCCCGCCTTCTCCGGCCGTAAGGTGCCGCTGCTCCTTATAAAACCGAACTTCGACAGTTCCGCTCTTGCCTGCCATTCTCCCTTTTCCCGGTTGCAGACTTCGGGAAAGTGGTACGTGGGCGAAATTTCGACGTGACGGGCATACAGTGTCCTTCGCCACCCACTTCACCCCTTATCCCACTCCCCCTTCGCATCGCCTTCCTTAACCTCACCACTATCCTCCCTCTCTCTCTCCTTCTCTATGTTGCCATTCCATCTTTTTCAAACCTCCGCCGACCTTTGTAGGCTCGCACTCGGGGAGAGAGGGCCTCTCTCCGCGGATATCGCGATATGCAAATGTGAAGAACACATGTGTGCGCTGTACACACACGAACGTGGCGCTCGTACCGAGCTATCGATCAAATATGAGAGCTGGCTGCTCTCTTTCAGGGGCTCGCGAACCGATGCCTCGAAATGCGGCGTAATTTCGTTTGGACTCTCGCTCGCGATCTGGGATCTAGATACTTATAGTTTGCCCCTTGGACGTCTCTCCACGTCCCGATATATCGACATAAACATCGTGTCCCTCTTGCCTACGTCTCGGTTGTTACTGCTGCGCCGAAATGGAGAGACGCGTAGTAATGAGGGTCGTTTTCGAGACGAGGGCAAATATTCTTTCACCTTTTTTTTCCCCTGCGGGTCGCCGAGTCGACGTAATTGTACGTAATTCCTTTCTTCTCTCTAATTCCGTCGAGAAATCGCTTCCCTCTTTTTCCTATCTTGCAATTGTCTTATATACCCTTACGCTCCACCCGCATTGTCCCCTAACATAAATGCATTTCTTCTTGTCCGCTCCCGCGGAAGGGATTTGCATACACGGCGCGTTTTATGCACGCGACACTAAACGTCCCGTAATTAAGAAGGATGGAACGACGCTCGAGCGTATTTAAACTCGCGTTCATTGCCACATGCCGAGAGAGCGGGAGGGCGCGCGTAATGCGCGTGTACATTCGCCACCCATGATGGCTTCCCGGCAGAAAATGCAGCTGCACTCGCACCTCGTCCGCACGCGCATTGACCGTCCTATGCAGTATGCGCCAGTCGACGACGGAAGATTTCTACGGGCCCGCGCGGGTCCACGCGCAAAAACTGTCGACTCAAAATATTCCCGCGTACTTAGCCGCGCGCCGTTTCGAAACGAACGAGAAGCGCAGCGTCCTAACATAATCCCGCTGCAAACATCAGATTTCTCGCAATTTCGTAGCCGGTAAACAAAGGAATTTGCATCTTTAACGGCGGCTGTTTGGAGAAGCGAACGTTTGTCGGGAAGTCAACGAATAAGGTATCGTCCGGGACTAATGAAACTCGTCCCGAGAAACCGCCAGCCGTCGGCGATGATGAACTTTTTTTCCGCCGAAAGTTCGAATTTTCGTTGAAGCCATTTACGTCGGCTGTCCTGCCGCGCGACCTGTATAGGTACGTTTATAGAGGCGCGCGCGCGTATGCAGGTGTAGCCGGGAAACGACGGGTCAGCCAATCTCGCTCGCGCGCGGACCGTAGGAAATTTCCTGCGCTATTTCGCGTTAGGTTATAAAATACTTTCAATTTACTTAACAGCTATTCAGGCCGGCCTCCGGACGGCACCAGACGACCGGGGCAGGGGGGCCAGGGTAAGTAAAAGAGAATTGGAGAAGGCCAGGCGGTAGGGGGCTGAGGCTTACTGTTTTAACTACTTTTACGGCTTCTCGCTAGCCGAGGAGGGAGGCTAAAGGAGAGACCGCCGGCTATACAGCGGGAGAGAGAGTTAATCTACGTCGCGATGTCGCGATAGTTACACTTTTACAGGTGGCAGTAAAAAGTGCTAAAGGAAAGTCCGCGGCGCGCGGCTCATTCTCTCCCGCGGGAATATTCTTATCGACTGCTCGATCCTGTACTCCTCGCGTCGCAGGAAATTTGCCGTATGAGATTTTTCGTGCGGGTTACATTTAATCGATAGAGAGAATGGGGTAGGTGGGGAGAATGGACTTGACGCGAGAATAATAGCCGTCGAAATTTTAGCAGAAATTCCTCTATTTTTTGTTAGTGATTCTTTTGTGATACTTGTCTGGTAGAAATATTGTAGAAGACAGTCGAGACTTTGTACGTCGCGTCGGAGAGGCGCGGAAGCACGCGTTTACTGTAAATATAATGACGTTCTTCGTCTGGGTTTATATTTGAAGAAGGTAAAAGGCGACGCGCGAAGGTGGAAACAGCATCGTACCGACTACGTACCGAAGAAGAAAAAAACGGCAGACGGATCCGCAGGAATTGTAGACATAGCGATGCGAGACCCGCGGACTTTGCAGTCTAATCTCGCGCTCTCTGCTCCAAAGTAACTGCCTGCATTGCCGCAGTTTGGAACAACATCCGAGAGCGCTGTTTGAAACAAGACTCGAAATCCGGAAGACCCCATTGCAACTAATCCAGACATATTTTAAGAGGACCGAGCGAAACGTCGAGCGGAAGAAAGGATGGTCGACGTAGCGTCGCGCGATGCTAATGCGCTAACGCGTCGAAGTAGCTGCGCTGATCAAAATAATCCGACGCGGACGACGCCGCCCGCCTAATCTTTTGCGCTCACACCTCGCACCTGATTAATCCCCTTCCCGGAAGCTGCAAAACGCATAAGCAACAGCGCCGCAATTTATTCGTCTCGAAACGGAGAGCCGGAGCTCTATTGAGACTGATGCGTGAATGGGAGAGAAAACTTTGTTCGGTCAAACAACCATTTTTTCCCTCTCTCTCCCCCCCTTCCCCCTCCTCTGACGAAAGTCCGCGGGGAACAATGCTCGCAATCGGCGCTTACCGGATAAGGGAGGCAGCGTTTAGCGCGCGACATTTGTATTGTGGCGCGACAAAAAATAGCCGGTGAAAAGTCGATGATGCCGCGGAGAGCACTTCGGCGCACAATAATCTCGAAAGGAAAGTTCCGAACGGAAGCGAAGAAAACAACGCGGAGCGAGGCGGCGCGACGGGAGAGCGCGCCGAGCAGCCTCAATGAAATAATAGAAAGTAATCTCTAAATGACTAAACAGCGACCTAGAATGCGACGTGCGACAATGGCGGGTCGGCTGAATGGGTAGTGTTACCGATTCAACCACTTGTATGGATTCGGTTAAGCGGCGCGCGCCGGACGGAAGAGTCGCGAGCGCGCGACGAAGGCGGAAAGTCGAAGTACGAAAGGGAAGCATGGGAAAAGGGGACGATGGAGGAATGTAGAAACGGTCAGAAAGAGTCGGACGTGCGCTCGGCAGTCTGGCCGGCGAGCAATCGACGTCGAGATTTCGCGATGGTCATCGTTTTACCCATCGTTTTACGCTCTCGACTGTTCGAATAGGAGCCGAGATTGGCGAAGTGGCTGACAGACGGGCAGGCCTCTGAATCGAAGATTAATTGCGCGATTCAATCGCTCCGGCAACGACCCAGGATTGCCGGTGGCTTAAGCAGACTCGCTGCGAAATACTTTCGTGGCCCTGCAGAGAGGCCATTCACTAGTGTCCGAAGGTAGTGATGACGATGATAAACAAGGACTGCGAAACGTGGATGCCGTTTTTGAACTCCGTACTCGAGCGCGTGGCTGTTCACGCCTTGAGAGGCATAAGCAGAATGCTTGATTGCCCATTCGCACTCGGCGTCAAACGCTTCTCCATTAGAACGCGGTTTAAATTAACCCTTTCAATTCTGACGGGTTTCATGTATGTATCGGTGGTCAAAGGGTTCCGTGATGTACATAATTGCACCCCTTGTCTGTACGGTATTATATCGAAATTGTAGGTGCAGAGCGGTCATCGTACACGATCAATCACACTCTTTCTCCGATCAGACCGAATGCTGATTACGAAAGTCATGGTCCGAGGGAAGAGAATTTTTGCCGTGTACTATTATTTCGAGTCGGCCCGAATTTCAGCGGGGAAAAACAGGGAACGTGGATAAATGACTAATTTTTGCGCCAACGTGATCCGCGTCCTCGACATCAGTAGGCACTCGGCGCGACGTTCAAACGAAAATTGCTCCTTCACGTTAAAACGTCATCAAAATCGGCCTCTCAAAAACTCTCGACAAAAGCGACGCACTCGAAATTACGCACACCCGCGCGACTACGTACGACGACACGCTTTCCGATTTCCTTGTATTCCGTTTACGTGTTCGCCGGGCTCGTATGGGTTCGAGCTCTTAGTTAAACATTTGCACTGACGATGGATCGTGTGATTACGGGAGAAGCGCTGGACGAAAATATTCTATCGGCATATACGAGCGGCGCATTAATAGCGCAATTAAAAGCGCGCCGACGTCATTATTTCAATTAAATGATACACTAAATGGCGTCAATAATCATCCTTAAACGAGTAATTGTCCCGGCCTGCCGCTTTGTTACTGTGCAACATCTATCAATTCATTGTCGATGCGGAAATTTGTATTTTGCTGCTGCGCCCGTGATTATAACGCGCACCCCCATGTCGGCGCGCCGGTAATATAATTGGTGCGCGCATTAAATTAGCACAATTGATTGATCATCTACGAGGGCCGTCCGACGACCGTTCTCTATCATTAGACGAGCGAAAACTGGCCGACAATTTGCCGGCCGATCGCCGTAGCGGGACGTCGCTTGAGGGATCGCAGCACAAACCAAATTTCGCCGGATTTTCGTGGCGGCTAGATCGAAAGAAGCCAGTGAGGTACCTGGACGAAATCTACAAAGCGGGGCCAATTACGGCGCGGAATATCGAATTACTGCGTGCAGGAACTTCCATGAGGAATGGTAAACCGGCTCTCGTAACAACGCGGCTGACTGAAATGCTAACCCACTGTGCGCTTCCACCTGAAGTGCATTACCTCATTGCATTAAACCATCGTGCATTAAGCTATCGCGAATTATCTGTGCTTTTGTGTACTGTCAATAATCGATGCAAGAGCCATCGAACTGTTATACCTATGTGTCCACGCCCATCGTCCACAAAATGTAAATAAATCGATTGTTAAATTATATTTTTTCACTCCACTCCAGCGGAGTGTTTCTCGGCGCCAAAGGAGTGAATTTCGGCGATGGCGTAGCTGCGAAGTTAAATAGTCGCGGGATCGTCCTCCTTCATCATCGGCCGCAAGCGCCGAGACGTCGCTCGACGATTCATTTTATTCGGTCGTTCGTCGGAGATATACGAGCGCGTCAGGTTTCGGCGGACGCCGACGCCGACGTCGACGCGTTCGGGCGGCCGCGGGGAAGAAGTCGCCGCTGGCTGGTAAGAGACTTTTCGGCGGCCAGGCGGCGGAGGAGACATGAATTATTTCCGTGGCCCGGTCCGTCGCTCGATAAATTTCCACGGTAAGTATCAAACTTCGCCGTTCCCTCTCGGCGCGCGAAAGAAAACGCAACACCTGTTAGCTACGTGCCGCTGCTTATGGCATTAAGAACTTGCTTTAAAATGCTATGCATAGAGAAGCCAATCCGGGGGCACATTTGCAGCACATCTCTTCCCTCCCCTCCCGACTCCTCTTCCCTTTCTTCTGCGCCTTCTTTGCTTCCGTTCAGCTTTCCACCATCGCGCCACCCGAACTCTTTCCGCTTTCCTTCGTTCCCCCGCTCGCTCCTCGCCACCGTATATGTACCTCGTTTTCGTCGACGTATTACGCCGACATTTGCCGGCTCACGTGCGTCGCGGGCCGATATGGCAGCAGCGAGCGTGTTGCCTCGACGAATGGACCTTAAAGGAGAATGCTAACACGCGTCCTTTTTTCCGCTCCACTCATTCTCCCTACACCCTAAGCGAGGTACGTATTCATCGCTCATGTTTGCGGGCGAAGGAATAAGGGCGCCGTCGACTACTCTCTCCTGCCTGCTCTTAAGAGACCGCGATGGGCGAGGGTTGAATGAAGAAGAGACCTTGCTCTCGTGATATCGTGTTCGATCGCGACGGAGAGAAACGGCGCGCCGGCGAATTAGCTTTGTCAATGTCATAGCTTTCTATATTCTTTTTTTCTCGCAAATTAAATCTCGTGAGGGAATTTCATTACAATGTGAATGGGATCGATCGCGACGGCAGAGCCGAAAAATGGTTGAGTGTGCGATTTTGCCGTGGAACGCCGGGAACGATCGAACGATCGAAGCTTAGCGGCGTTACGATAACAACGTTTACATCAATCGCGCGCGGAAACGAAGTGTACTCTTTCGGCGAAACGATTGGGCACTCGCGATTGACACGTTTACAGTTCCGGGGTTACAGGACGGCGTTGGAAATCACGTTGGAAGTAAAGCTAGTTCCAAGACAAATATGACCCCGATCATGATCAGGCGTTTGATCGTGTTCAAAGAGAGTCACTATTTTTCTGGCGACTGAATCTTAACGAGTTAACATGAATTTGTGCTCATTGCTCATAGCGCGCATTAAAAACGAATCAACTGCGTTGAATCGACGCGTAGCTCCAAAATGTTCACGCGTTATTTTTGTAACAAATAACAGTTAAGCGTCGAACACTCTCTCCAATGCGACATTGATTTTCACTGATGTTTTAATTCTATTCAGTATTAAAAACAGAACGGTTCATGACACCGTGTTCACTCGACCGTCGTGCAATATTTTTCACGCGGATTTTCGACGAGTATAATGAACGTATCGGGGCTACTCTTTTTCATTACGAAAATACGCAGCATGCGCAAACATGCAGGAACAATTCCATTTAATCAGAGGCGAATTAATGCTCGTAATACCTGTATTGACTCCGATATGAAATCACAGTTTATTCTATTCGAGACCCTGTCAGATGTATGAATCAATGTTGAAAGTTACCGCGTCAATGTCTGTTAACGACATTTTAATGGCGGCCAGACGCTGACAATATTTATCTATTTACCCGATATCGCTAATTTCCACTCTGCCAACGATTCTCCTTACCGCAATGATTGCCATGTCAGCCACATATGAATTTTTTATGAATGTAAATGTAAAAGCATGGAAAATGACAAACCGCGATCAAGGTATGGTCGAAAAACGATGAAAAATGTTCAAACTGTTGTTTTGCCTCGGAGCTATACCATTTTTTGAAGGAGAAGAAAACTTTTTTTGTCATATTAGTTTAAATCTTGGTCTCACGTGAAACGGCGTCAAAAAATCTTAAAAAATGTCTAATCGAACTTGTAGTCAAGCAGTCATAGTCTGACCCCTCGAAAAAATCGACAATGTCTTGAGGGTTAAGTGTTACCATGAAAAAAATATCAGAAAAAGTACGACGACCAATGTTCAAAAATTATTATTTTTCTGCCATTCATTGCGTTATTCAACGAGAAATTTAATTGACGGGATGTACCGTCAAAATCCATTCGCGTTTATCGATCACCTCCCTTACCTTCGAAAAATGTAACATGGACGTTAATTAAAATAAACGTGAAAAATAAACGCGGATACAGGATAACGAGGGAACAGAGCGCGGGCAAAGACAATAATTAACCGCAAAGGCTGGTTTGTATTTTTCGAACGAAAAATTAGGATACATAGCATTTTCACCAGAATTCCCTGATCATTTTTCTGAAAGCAGCGGCGCTGCAACATTCCTTACCATCATACATACAAGTCTCCCGATTGATCGAGCACATTCAGGCATGACAGAACATTGCACACGCTGCATCGAATACCACGAAATTCATCTTGATTCACATTACAGAATCCTCAATTTATCATCACTTAGACCGTGTCAAACGATCTCGCTGATGAGACGGGGTACAATAATCGCGCGCATGTGTTCTCTCCCACACAAGACATACACTGACGTCGACAATTTAGGGTCAATGTCGTTTATCAACGCGCCGCTAAAGTTTAGTTTTCGCCGTCAGAGCGGTCAATGCTCGAAGCACGTAGGGAACGACGCCGACCAACGTCGTCTACCAGCCACCATCGGCCGGGTGGACGCGGAGGGTTTTGTCGAGGGTCCGAGACCGGCGCAAGACACAGAGGGAAAATCCGCAAGCCGCCTTCGTCTCCGCCTCCGCCTGTAGCGACTGTAAACACCGGGATCAATTTAAACTCAGATCTCTGTAATCAAGGGGGCCGACCCGAGTACTTTGGCGTCGGCGTGAGCGCTCAGAAAGGGAATAGGAAAGTTCCGAACGTACAGGATGTAGGTACACACGACAGGCTGGAGACGAAAGAAAGAACGTACCTTCTCATCGATTGTCCTTAATGTTTAACGTCCGAAAAAGTGGACGAGAGACTTCCGTATCGACGAGTGTCTTGATCGGCGCGCGGCCTCGACGACTCTTCACACCACGTCGACACGAGTGCCTTATCAGCTCGAGTTCAGCGGAAAAGCGGACTTTCCGTTCGAGGATTATCGATCTCTTTTGACGCGAATACTTTCGTCGAAACGAAGATCAGCGTCGCGGTTCGATAATGCTGCGCGTCGTTCCGCGACGAACAAAGGCTGAATTTTTCTACAATATCCGCACGGACTGGCGTGTGTCGATGGTTCCGCGGCGATTCCGTTAGTCGCGTCAATGGCAGAGAAATTAAAAGCGGCGCCAACCGGCACGGGGCATGATTAAACGGAGCTTTGTCTTCGGGGCAGAGTCGAACGATAGGACGGGGATGAATAAAGCGCTATCTGTCTTTTTTATCCTGCCCTCTTCCATCGAACGTTCTCCCTTTTCACGGAATCTAAAGGCGTGTTACTGGGCGTATTATTGTAACCGGCGGATGTGCGGTTGCACGCATCCTCTTTTTGCATCCGCCCGCAAACCAGCGGCAGCTGCAACCCGCGAACGTCAATTCGACGCGCGCGCGCGACCCACCCTTTGTATCGCACGCAGGGGCAAAATAAAAATCAACCTCCGAAAGTCCCGCAAAAAGGGTGCTCGTATACGCTTTGCGCGGTTCAATCGTGGCCGTGTAGTGTGTGCATGAGCTCTACCGCTGCGCGAGGCCGGAAAAGCAAAAATGCAGTGTCAGATGTTACGGACATAGCTGTAACGATATTCAACCGGCTGCTTTGAGCGCGCTGCGCCGCCGCTCTGGCCGAACGCGATTCGAGGAAACCGAATTTTTCATGCCAAACGGACGAGAATTATCATTGCGAGGGCAGATAAATAAATGGATGGAAAGAGGATACTCGGTCTCTGAGGCTGTAAGAGGAGGAACGGAAGAGAGGACGAGAGTGCGTTCGGCGGTTTCGCTGCGCGGCGGGTATTAATTTCTTTCCATTTCCCATTGACGAGCGCAAACCAATTTGAATTTTTCCATGCTCGCTCGCTTCCTCGCACATAGCCGGCTCTCTTCGCTCCGCGTCTCCATCCTATTCATTTTTTGACGCGGCAAACGGAATATCAATGCACTGACACACTTTGAGCGCTACTGCTCGCGAACTTGTAACAAGTACGTAGCCCGCTACTGCTCCTGCGATAGAAGCTCTCACTTTGCATTCTTCCTAACAATCAGCGAAATTCTGCCGGAGTGCATTCCCCGGCGGATCCAGAAGTATCTGGGCTCGTTACGAACTTTCCTCTTCTTTTGTAGCGTGTTTAAAAGAAAAATATCATCGTCAGAGAAAGCGGGAGAGAGAGCCGACCGACGTTCCCGTTCGCTCGTCTCGTGTCGCATTCCCCTTTTATAGACGCCACCGTTCCTCCCCACGCCCGTCGTACGTATCGTCGCGACAACTTAAACGATCAAGAATTTCTCAACTTTCGCGGCACGAAGCATCCCTGGAGCGTCGCATACTTATAACTCGCGTAACGCGGCGCGATGCGAGACGGCAGTTACTCTCGCGACAGGATGAATCGCGACGATAAATATTAACTAAACTCGCCTAAATCGGCGCCGGCAACTTCGTGCGTATTTCGAAAGAAATACGAAAATCGTCTCACGTCGCCGGGCAGTCGTTGCGGAGGGTGTACCGTATCTAACTCTAGGTCGAGCGCAATATGGGCTACAATAAATTCCCTTAATTCCTCGATAGCTCTCGAATATTCGCTACAGGGCTTTCTCTCATTCTCTCCCCATCCGCCCTTTCTTCTCCCCGTCGAGAGAACGAGCGATTCAAGATGTTCCCCGACTGAATTGGAGCCTCGATATAAAGTAAGCGAGCACCGGGGTATCTGGCAGCAGCGACACTTACGGGTCGCGTCGGACCCGCAGCATTATAAATATGTCAACGATAAATCTCGCCATTTGCTGGCCGAGAGGGTGAATCGATATATCGAGGTAACAGCCCCACCCTCCCGCGCCACCTCTTTTCGTGCCCCCCGATGCACGTGCAGGGGCGACGACCGATACTCTTCCACGAGAGCATTCCGCAGGAACATAAATAACTATTATACACACATATTCCGGTTATGTTTCCACACACGTACGCGCATGCCGTCTCTTCCTTCCCGACGGTAAGCCAGGGACATGGAGCGAGATGGGCTGGGAGGACACGGTGGGAGGGACAACGACATTTAGCACGTGGAGGAGAATTTCTCATTTCTCGATTGACGTCGCTGAACGATTTATGCTTTCTGTCGATGGAGGAACTGACCGTTCCAGCACTCGCTGCAACCCCTCTCTCTCTCTCTCTCTCTCTTTCCCTCTTATGCGATAAACGGTGCGGCCGAGATCGATCGTGCCTCGTTGCGAGATCGACCGGTTGATGGACACGACTTTTTCTCTTCCCCGTTCCAACATTATCCCGGGTGCGAATTTATGCGGTTTCATGCGATCGCCGTGCGGCTTACTTCGTCCCGTTCTAATTTCGCGTCGCGCTCTAGCGCTGATTATACGGCTGACTGGTTCGGAAAGTTACACGGAATATAATTCGAAATAAGAGTCTTTCCACGCCCGTGGCCGCGGTCTGCATTACCTTAAAAGCGAGTCTCGCGATTTTATTATATTCTCCGAGTTTTTCTTCCGCCAGTCTTAAGCAGCGAGTAGTTTCGATGGGAAAGCCGCCGGCCGACAGGAAAATGAACTGCCGGTTCAGTTGACAGGAAGTCGCGGACCCGATCGGTGTATAACCTTCTGAATAGATAACAACGGCTGAAGAGGAATAAAGTGGAGTGGGAAGGCGGTAAAGAAGGAGTGAAAAAGAAATACGCGGCGGGCGATAGAGAGAGAGAGAGAGAGAGAGGGGGGGGGGGGGGAGAGAGGGGTGGGTGAAAAAAGGAAGGCAGACGAAGAGAGCAAGAAGTTTGGATAGTAAAACGTACGGGAAAGTTAGTGGGGAAGGTTCGAGCTACACCGCTCTCCCCCCTGCAGCAACCCCTCCTTGCCCAATAGCTCCTTCCGTCTCTTTCCATCCCCTCCCGCAATCGTTAGCGCGCCCCTGATAGTGAAGGAAGAATAAAAGTTGCCTGGAAGTCGGGGAGCGAGGACCGGCTTTTCTATGAGTATCTGGGGGGGTGTATTTTTTACAGTGCTATCTACTGCACTTGCGGGTTGTTTGCGGTGGTGTGGGTACGAGGCGAGAAGGAAGGCTTCTTTCCACCGTCTGCGTCGAGCCTCGTGAATGGGCGGAAAAACCTCCCGAAAGAACGGCCACGAACCGGTGATTAAGTTACCTCACTCGACGCCTGAGAAACCTGTTAGACGTGCCGAGAAACAGGGTATCGGGACTCCTCCGGCCGCCTCTTAGCCAATTCGAAAACGCTCTTGCTCTCGCGCGGAGTGCGAAACAATCGCATCCTCTCAATTCCCGTCGGAGCTCGAATATAAAGAGAGCCGAAATAGATCCGCGACAGCCCAATTGCTGCTGACGGATATACATCACCGTGTATGTGTATGGAATAACGATGAGCAATGAAAAAGCGTGACACGGTACCGGGGGAGCGTGCCAAATAATTCATACATTTACAGCGGCCCTCGCCGGCAGCGAATCAACGATCGGCACGAATAAAACAGTGGCAGCGCCGCTGACACGCTCCGAAGATCACGAAGTCGTCGGGGCGATGATTTTCTACTGCGAGCATCTCTCGGCTCGCAGCAGAAACCAGAAATACTCGGCGACGCTTTCGGTTATCTAGCACCGGGCGATCGCTTAAATCCGCCCGAAAACGACTTGGACAGCGGAAACGCGCGCGGCGCGTCCCGTTTCGTAAATCGGCGCGCAAAGAGAGAAGTCCGACGATCTGTAACCTCGGAATGCCGGTATTGCCGGGGTCGGTGTTAGCCCCCATCGACGATTCCACGTTCGCGTCGCCCGCCTGGTCGATGGAGCCGGCAGCCTGCCTCTCTTTCCCTTCCATTCCCGTCCTCTCTTTCCGTCCTGTGAGATGTGTGTTCGAGGCATGGTCCAGCCGCGACAGAACATTCATTTCCCATGTGAACCATGGCTCACCTGGCGCATTCCCTGCGCCTCTCAATTTAACCTGCGCCGGCGGTGGGTGTCCCAGTCGTGCATACATACACGGATATGCATATCCATAAACGTAGCCGTGTATACGTCTCCTTCGCAGAGCTGCCTTGGCGATAAATCATAACGGGGTCGCCTTCTTGTAAGCCGACCGAACGTGAGCTTTCCGCCGCGTACCAAAAAGCCACGCACTTTTGTTTCGCGCTGAAAATGTACGATTGTCGCGGTACGGCTCGTGGGCTTTTTATTCCACAGACATTTAATTCGTGATAGATTAATAGTTTCTCTCTCGGCCTTTATTCCGCGTAAATAGGACGAGTTCAGCCGGAGTTTACTAACCGTCGAAATTACGGGAAATGAGAGAGTGAGAGAGAGAGAATCGGGCATGTGTAATTCCCGATTTACAATTTGCGCCCGCTTCCCAAGAGGGACGGCGAGGCGTTTTGCAACATATTGGTATAATGACGAACGTGCGAGAGCGCGGCGGCCAGCTATTGTCTCCGTGGACGACATATATCCGTGTATGGCTGTATAATGGCGTACGTACGCCCGGCGCGTGTTCCCGCGCGGGAACCATCCGGTGGGAACTGTCATACGATTCGGGTGCTTATATGTATATATCGATAATTGAATCAAGTACAGCGATGCGTGCCGCACACGCGAAAGAGGCCGCGTCCGCTTGTAACCGGGCGCTCGAAAAGCGGGCACGGGTAATAAATACAGGAAATTCACGATCACTTGATTGAACGAACGATAATTCCGTGGAATGGATAAAGAGAGCTCCAATATGTTTGCCGCTGTCGCAGTCCGGGGGAGTGTTTTATCGAAGACACGTAACATTGCACGGAAGCGTAATCGAATGTTTCTACCGACCCGAAAATAATGTTCCCGTGAAATTGCGACTAGAAGTGCGTGGAAGCGCAATCTCATTTTCAAAATATCGAACGTTTCCTCCTCGAGACATCGATGCGGAGAAAGAGAAAGAGAGAGAGAGAGAGGGAGCGCGCGCGAACTGTAGATTTAAAATGAGTTTCGCTAGCGCAAACCTTTTTTATCTTCATGACGATCGTGGAATCGACGGTGAGGCGCCTTACGTGCGAGCCTGGGAGCGGATCAGAAAAGAGAGCTTCTCGTGGATAGTGAGGACGAGAAAGGGTGGAGGGAGCTTTTCATTCCGCGCTCGTTCGTACTGGCCGTAGGAATCCAATAATTGATCGAGCGGGATATACGCCACGATTTAGCCCCGGGATACACGGCCTGGCATGTATTGGTACGTATACGTGCGTAAATGTGACGTACACAGTGCGCGAGCGTGTATGTACAAAACGGGTTACATAGTGGTGCGGCTTCGCTGCGCCTCGGTTTATATACGTTATGAAACGAAATGTGGATCGGCGAAGTCTTCGCGTCGTTGGACTTTATTTTTAGAGTAACGACGGGCGCGGATTTATGGTACTCCGGCTCTGTCACACGCCTCTCCCGCGCGAGACGTCGAGCCACCTTAAAATTATTCACGTCACCCCTCGCTGCTGATGCAGCTAACCGCGACCGCGACACGCCCCTCTCCTAATAAAACTCCAGATTACGCGTCGAATTTGCTCGTAGCCGCGCGATAACAGTCGCTCACTTATTCTCCCTCGACGCCACCTCCCCTAGTCCGTGGCTGGGAGACACTCGCCGCAGCGGCGGGCAAAATTTAAAGGACGACTCTTCGACCCCGCGCTATTTTTTATCACCTTCCCTATTAGCACGTCAGTCGCGCGAAATTCTCACATATACATACGGTACACGCGGCGCATCGGATAACGCAATAATTCTTTGCGCCAAGAGAGGAGGAAAAGAAGAGAGTTTGCGAAGAGATTTATGACTCGCGATTACTTCCGATTCCTCCTCTTGAATAATCGTCGCGGATGGCCAAGAAGAGGGCGCGCGCGTGAATTGCACGTCCGCGGATTCGGTTTCGCGCGAACGGGCCTAAGTCATGCGTGCAAAAGCCGCCGTAAATCTCGCGTAAAACGGCCGCAGCGGCTTCTAACGAGGAGGCAACACACGCCGAGCACTCGCCGTCTGCCTGCGCAAACCGTCGACGGTGGCTTGGTGGCGTGGCCGTATTATGGTTACGAGGCGCCCTGTAAACGTCAAACGTCGCGGATATAGGGGACTTTGTGCGCCGTTCGCGGCGAGGCCGGTGAATGATGCAGCACGCTCGTTAGACGCATAAAGACTTCGATTCCTGCGGTGAACGTCGACCGACGCGCGGACGGCATGAATTATGGCTGCCCCGAGGAAATTCTCGGACGATAGATATTCTTACGGCGTCAAAAGTCGGCAAACTGATAAACGTGACGCGGGCCACGGGTCACGGGCGAGGGGCTGGAAAGCTTCGATTGGAAATCAAGAGCGAAAGCCGAGCGGAGCCAGAGAAGTATTTTCGGATTGACGTTTTACGAATTCATGAATGTGAGAATTCCGGCGGTGCAAAGTGAGATTAAAAAACGAAAGATGTCTGGCGCGTAATTATCGGTTTCATTATGAACGTCAAAAGCGGAGAGATCTCCTCGACTCCGCTGATAACAGTCTTTTCGCCAAACGGTCGGCCATGAATCCCTCGTAAGTGTGTTGCGCCCTGGTTCCAAGATTAACATTGATTTAAATTACAAATTTAACTACCCCCAAGGCCCCGCGAGTGGCGCACTGGCATCGCACTGAGGCATTCTGGGTCAACTGCCAGGGGTGGTAGGTGAGACGGCTAAAATGGGCGAACTACTTAAAACAGTCCCTCTCTCTTCTTCCACCCGCTGTCTGTCCCGCTTCCTCCGGCTCGCGAGGAGAGTAGTAAGTCCGCGACGGCGAGATTGTTCGGATAACTTCTCGCGGATACGGTGAAACATTAATTCCGATAATGGCATTAGCCGCGTTCCTTGTCGACCCTTCCATGCGATTTTCCTACCCTCCTTACTTTCTTTTTATGCTCTCCAAGATTCCTGCAAAGAGGCACTCCAACTCGTTCCTACAATTTGTCTTAAACGATTTGAGACTCCTCGAGTGAGTCGTGAGAGAGCGGGCGGGAGTTGAAAAGAGATGTAGCGGGAGGGAGGGAGAAGAGGCGATTCGGTGCGAGAAAGATTTTGATCCCGCTCGCGGCTGAAAATTGTTGCGCGCTTCCTTTTCAGCGTCGACTCAAGTTCAGCTTCCTTCGCAGAATCGAGGGATCTTAATGGAAGACCCGTAATTACGACAACGTTACGCCCCATTGCGTTTGATTTTCGTGTTTTCAGTACCACTCGACTTTTGTTTTCTTCGTAATTGAGCTCTCGGCAAGCGTCAAAGGGACCTTCTCACGCCTCGGTAGAGTCGTAGGACGTTGTTAAAAAGCATCCGCAAGCCGCACGGTTTCGTCGCTCGGGAGAGTTGCAAGCCGCACGACGATGACGGCCGAGACAAATTAATTATTGGCGAGTATGGTTTATTTAGTGCCGACAGAGCGAAGTCAGCTGTAACCGTGAGCACGAGACGTGCTTCATCAATTTTTCAATCGCACCGACAAGACGTGAGTGACTTATATGCGGTTGCGTAGAGAAGCACAGGCAAACGGTGAAATTAACGATATTAGTTGCCTCTGCCTCGTACCTTCCTTGCAAAATTCAGATATTTTATTATTTATCGGATAACACCAATATGGGGTAATATTTTTCAACTTGCCATTCTTCGAACGTACATACATTTCCCGTGCGTTTAACTGAGAACGTTCGAGAGAAGCGATGGCGGCATCATTAGAGACGTGCGCGTAATTATATCCTGAAGCACGTAAAGTGACGTCAAATGGCAGACAGCTCGATTCAGTTATTATTGCGAAATTTAGCGGCAGCGTTGCGCAGACGGTGCGGATGCAAATCCACGCGTACTGTCTCCGTTGAATATTTCTACGCCTGCCTGTCGCGCGCCTGACATCGCCGCGAATTGTCGTCGAAACGACCTTATCCTAACTGTCACGCATGATTTGTCGACATCGATTCGCATCGCCTCGTGGTACTCGTCGTACCACCCGCGATCTTAAGCAGACATTTTTTTGTCCTACTGTCTTGGAAGTGCAATAATTACAGACACGGTCAACAAGACGCGCGGCAGCCAACAGATATGCGCTACATGAGCGGAATGACAATGACGGAACGTTGGTGTACAACGCAATTAGCCCGAGCCCGTAAAAACTGGACCGTGACCCGAAGTCGCAAACCGCTGGTTATCCCGACGCGCACATTTTTCCGCACCGAGGAACGATAAAATTAACCGTTCAATCATCATGTCTCTCTCTCTCTCCCTCCCTCTCTACCACAGAATTTAAAAAGCTCATCGATCCAGCGTGCCGTTCCTACCGCGTATTTCTCTCCCTCCGGCTCTCCCCGTCTTCGTTCACTTTTAGACGCGACGCTGCATCGTCCTGATCCCGGCAAACGCGTACTCGCGGCAGTTAATTAAGAAAAAGGGACGCCGACCGCCGACGTCGCGACGGCACCGGGGATTTAATTAAATCAACGCGCGATAAATTCGAAAGACGAATTCTTAGCGGCGACGTAGATATATCCGCTCTCCCGCAACCGTTTCCGTCTGCCTTCCTCCGTCCCCCGTCTCCGTTTCGCTTCGCCGCCAGACGACCATCCCTTTTCCACCAGGAATCTGCCTGGCGAGAGATTAGAAGCGAGATTAGGAAGACCGCGGGGACCGCGCGAGAGCGACGATAAATTTTCCTTTGACCTTATCGAGTCCGCCACCTCCCGACTCACCCTTCGGCCACCCTCCTTCATCTTCCCCCGGCCATTCAGCCGAAGCGGAGAGGGGGCCTCGTGAAAGTGCCGTTAAAAGGCGCAACAATCGCCCGCAGGGCGACTATAGACAGCCACGTAATTACGATCGGGCTATCTCGTGGAAATAATGGTGCATTATGTGGTAAATAGACACCTCGCTCGTGCGGGGGCGGGCAGAGTGATGCGTTACCGGGACGCGCCAAGTGATAATGTCTAAATGTCTGGGACCGTTTGGAGGTCTGCTTGTCCAAATGTCTAAACGTCTAGACGCTAGATGTGCGGATTTCTACGTGCCTCGCAACCGTGTAACTTTGCACGTGTGTACGTTCGTGGATCTGTAAGCGTAGGTTACATGCGGACGAACTTAAACGCTGATCGTTGAAAGCCTTGCCCGCGCATACTTCTCAAATATACTTAATAAGTATCGAATTTACTTGTGGTGGAATTGAACACGCATAAGGAAATCGTACAAATTCTTGAAATTTTGGGGAATGATGTATTCTAATGTAATAAAGGAGAATACGAAATTTCAGATTTCCCTATCACATAGTTTGAGGAAGTCTCTTATGGAGAAATCTGAAGCTCTTTTGTCATCAAATTCATCTCAGCGGTTGTAACTCAGTATAAAAACTTCTGTCCTCTGTTACCGAAAAATGGTAATTTTTACCGTAAACTACATTGTTTTTTCTCGTTCTCAGCATGGGCAGGAATAATGGAATGACGTTCAATGCACACGAGTGCCAGTACTGTTTCGCGTTGTATGACACACGTTGTGTAGAGTGTGGGGTAAAAATAGATTTAAGTAACGCCGAATGTATTACGTTTTTACGTATCGCGTTTGGCGAACGGCACCACGATAAATTGTACTTTTATCGTGCCGGGCCACTCTCGTTCTCTTTCTACTTCAGCAAACCAATCGCGCCGGCATGCTACGTGCTCATAAAAGCGTGCGTGTGTCACCGCGTAATTACGATTTAAGCAATCTCGTGACGAGCGCACCACCGTCGCGATAACTAACAGCGGTGTTTTAGGTCACGGCTCGTAAAAGCTAATAACGACGTGACACGAGTAGAGAGAGTACCTTTGTCGATATATTGTCACTGTCACTGATCGTCGTCGTTATTATCATTGTCGTTGCCACGTTCAGAAATGCTATCCTCCACCATTATCTCGTCCGTCATCAGTCGCAGCCATCAACTTTTGCTCGATTTTAACAATGACTTTCTTTGAGCCACGCACGAAAATGTCGCTAAAAGGCACAGTCCTCCATATCGTCCGATCGATTGACAATTTTGTGTAATTATTACTGGCGACAGTCACGTCACGACAGCGACGCGTATTCGAATTGAGTCAGAACCGTTGTCTAGATGAGAGGCCGAAAATACATAGAGTTCAAGAAAAAGAGGAACGCCGGTCAATAGAAATGAAATGATCTCGATCACGGCAAACTTTGCTCGATCGTACGGGCTCTCTTTTACCACCGACGATACAAGAGAACGCGTTCGAGCGAAAATCAGCACGCGATATTTTCATTCCGCGGACAACGTTCGCCGCGGCTCCCTATTTCTTTTTCATCCCAACCTCGCCCTCCCTCGTGGCACATTATTCGGCCGCGATAACACGCTCGATGGGCCGGTTATAATTGACAAACAATTATTACTGATTACACCCGAATATCTGTTCTCCGGCGCCGTAATTTTCATAAATGACTCCGCGTCACTGCCATGGGGTCGCAGCGCTGGAAATTGTAAACTTGATTTGCATTCGCTAAACTGAACGCGGTGAGATGGCTCGATGAAAAGGGGTCCATGCATCGCGGCCGCGCACGCCGCAATATGTGCACGTGTTCAGACGGAGGACGGCGGGAGGGACAGTGGCGTGCGAAAGCGGACAGCGAAGAGGATGATGGCGAGCGAGAAAACGGGAGAGGAGAAAGGCATAGGCATCGAGCCCACATCTCGTTTTATGGAGAGCGCGTTCGAGCAATATCGAAACTCTCGGTCTGTCGAATCGTTGCGATTTCCCACGAGGTGTAACCGTGGGGCTTCGGGGTGGAGGAGGGGTGGAAAAAAAGGGAGAGAAACAAGGGAAACGCGGCGAGGGCGCGGACGGGCGGCGAAGAGAAAGGAAGGAGATCAATTCGTTCTGCAGATTTAGTGGATCCATCGTCGGGAATATGCAAAGCAGCCCGCGAGATACAGCGCCGACCCTCGTTTCATCGGCCGCCATGCGTCTCTTTCGCTTACACCCCCACGACCGGATGCCACCCTTTTTTCCATCTTTATTCCTTTTTTTTTATATACATAAACCCTGCTTTTCGTCTCTCGCGTCCCGCAGTCCCGCCTATTCGGTACTATGAGTGTACATACTCGTGGCGACGATTTTTGCCGTGAGCAAAGCCATTGCCGAACGTTCGTGCGAGAGTAACGGAGACTGGCTAGGCGGCGGGAAACATATTGCCGGGGCTCAGGACGTTCCCGGGGCAAAATGTACCCGGCGCTGGCCTTGAACCTTTGATCGACGCGGCGCATATGCTAAATGAAAAACTGCCGTTTGACGGATGTCGACGCGCCACGGTATATTGGCAGCGAGAATATGCCAGCCGAGATCGGCAGGTGTGAGCTACGAAAACGTGAGTACGTCGAACGGAACGGGATTTTAATAGGGTTGGTTTGTCGGCAGTAAAGAAAAACTATGCTTCAGCGGGTACTTATGGGTACAGGCCATTGCCCGCCACACGAATAAGATAATTTTCAACATGCCATAACTCGTTAACGACTTTGAAGAAAGCAAAATAATGACTTAAACTCATCCTTATTTCACATAGACTACAACATATTACAGTTGCATAAAAATAGGTTTGGCGTGGAATGATCTGTACCCGGAAATATCCGGTCATGCGGGGCGGCGATCGATGAACCTCGTGATGGAAGACTCGTTTAGTCGGTAATCTTAGATTCGCCGCGAACGGAAAGAGAGATCTCGCATTTCGACGCTCGCAGATTGTAATCTCCAGTTCCTGTAAGATCGTGTCGTTCGCCGGCTCTAATTAAAACAACTTCGTCGGCCCTCGCGTCGGATGCGAAAGTTTTGTGCTCAGCGCGAGGGTTAGAGGGAAAGTTGAACGCTGAAGTGGAACAAACTGATACTACCGCCCGGAGTCTCCGGGCATTCGAATTTGTTTGCAGGAACGGCCATCGCCGGCGCCGGTACGAAAAGATCGAACAAATTCACGGACGACGAGGACGACGACGACGACCGTGGGGCTGGGCCACTCCGGCATACGACGAGGGATATCCATTTCGAGGCGAGGAGTTAGGTGTGCCTGGAATTTTACGATCGAACGACCGTCGAACGATGCTCCTCGCGAGATCGACGCATTAAGAGCCGTGACTGCGAATCCGTTGCACTGGAATCATGGGATTAAGCTGCCGAATAGAGACGTCTCCGATTGACGCGCTTACTTGAGCCAAATTTAAATTCTCGAACATACAGATTCACGCGTGTGTGCAGTTGACGCATGCATGCCGTAGCCTCATGACGTGACAAAAACATTACATTGCATGATACTCTGAGATAAACAAGTATACGCGGCAAGATATCTTCGAAGAATATTCGTTAGCCCGTGGCCAGCTAGTCGCGGTGCAGAAGTAATAATAAGGTCATGGCACGGGGTTATCGTCGTTATTGCGCGGACCCCGGAATCGTGTTGGCGGTCAGAGTGCAGGGATATCGTTATTGCGGTGACACGCGGTAGAGGAAACTGGGTGGAAGGTTTAAACTATGCAACAGCGGAGGGGAGAGAGGAGAGAGAAGAAGATACGGGGAGGAGGGAGAGAAAGAGAGATGGACGCGGGCGAGGGTGGCTGGAAAGCCCAATGGGTAGCGAGACACGAAAAGAAAAAGATAGAACAAAGGTGGCTGGTGGAAATGAGAAAGAGAAGGGGAGGTCGAAAAAGGGGCGAGCGGTCGAGAGATGAGGGCGACGCGGGCGACGGAAAAAGAGAAGGAGGAAATGTTGGAAGGAATGGGAAGATGAGATAGAGAATAGTCGGTTATACGTGACTACGGTGAACTCGCAACGTCTACGGAGGGTCGGTGCACCGCACCTAGGCGCTTCTACTCGGAAAGTACAGTGGCAGTAATGGTCTACTAAATCACATTATATTGTTTCTTGAGGGGAAGGCGTGGGCGTGGCCAGAGGACCGTGGCTGCGGGAGAAGACTCGCTTCTACTGCTTACCGCCACCGTTCTCATGCCGTTCTGCCACTTCCGCAACGGCCTACTACCTGAGGGCAACCCCTTCGTCGCCGCAGACGAGCAGTCGCCGAGATTGCGCAGCGCGCGTATATACTTAAAGTCACAACTTTCATTCGGCCTTTCCCGTAAATCCGCGGCTAGCGGACCAGTTGTCGGTGAATGATCCGTGTCGGTTGTCTTCGGGTTTTAGCGCCGCCCGTTCTCGCTGCTTCGGATCAGATTCACAAATAATTCGCAATCGCGATTGCCATTGCAGCAGTGACGGTGCGGCGAGGTCGCTCGTACGTTCGTTAGCGCTGCATTTCCCCGGACGGCTGTTAGCGTTGATCTCATAAGAGCGAGAGGACAGAGCAAATGCCAGTTTTATTAGCGAGGCTTAAGGGTCGCGCGTTCCCTCTCTACTTCGCGCGGCAACTTTTTCAATGGCCAGATGAAGCTTCCGTTTCTCGCGCACGATGCCGCGCCGAGATTAGCAGAATTGTAACAAAGGGCCTGCAATATGGCTTGGCACGGGAGCGCGATACGCGGCGTTACCTTTGATCGTTTCGTGGTACAACCAGCTCGCCCGGGACCGGATGACGTAATAAGTTCGCGAGGCGTTTAGCGTATCTCTTAAGGCTTCCACGAATCCTCGTCCTCTCCCCGCCGAATCGTCCTCGCCTCAGTCGATGACAATTTTCCGTCCGAGAATTCGAGAAACGGCCAGCTCTGACCGACTTTCCCTTATCTCGCGGTAAAAATGTAAGCCTTCGATATTCACGCCCGCCGCCATTATTGCATGAACGACGTGAGAGCCATTTGAGTTTTTACATCGACAATGAAAGCCCGAACGAATTATACCGGGAGAACTTATTCCGTGAGAACGAATATTCCGCGGAATGTTATCCGAGGACGCGTTCTCAGGGAAAATCACAAAACGTCCTTACAGCCGCCGTCCCTCGTCCTCTGCGTCTCCTTTTCTCGCTCCCGTTCTACCACTCCTCCGTCTCGACTGCTATCACCGGTTCAATGCGAGCGCCGCGGTTGGGCATGAAAGAGGACGATGAGTCCTCCTTCAAGACGTAGCAGGCAACCGTAAACGTTTACCGAGGTGTAGGCGTTCATTGTACACTTCCACTTAAGGAGAAGCGGCTACCCACTTCCCGTTTCTGCGGAGCCAAGAATGGCGAGCAGATTGCAAGGGAAAGGGTGCGACGAGAAAAAGCACGGGGACGAAGACGGAGAAGAGAGAAAATGGAAGTGAGGGAGTGTGGGTGCGGAGAAAGAAGGGAAGTCGAAGGGGGCGAGAAAGATTACGAAGACAAAGCAAAGGTAAGGAACAACGTGCAACGGCGAAATGTTGACGCAAAGGGTAAACGTAAAGACGGGAAGAAAAGGAAAAGGAGATAGTCGGGGAAAAAAGTGACCCGAGGGGATATAGGAGTGGGTAAAATGTCCACTACAGCTGGGAAGAATTATTTTCCCGACTCTACACCAGCCATGCTCCATCGCGCCGTTATTATCACTCGATAACTTAAATGACGCTAACGTGCGATGACAATAAAGTGAACAGATGGGGAATAAAACGACCTAACTTCTGTTCTAGTTACACGCGGCACTGAGGAAGGGTGGACAACGGGATCGAATGAAGGGGGAGAGTTGAATAGTGGAGTGGGGTGTCCCTGGAGAAGGAGTAGAAAGAGTGGAAAAGTGGAAGGCATCGACCTGAGGGAGGCAGCGTCGAGTGAGCAAACGGCTACGGGTAGTTGAAGAGAATTATTTTCCAACTGCGTACGACATCCATACAGGGTCGCGCGATCGTTACAACGTTATACATGAAACGGTGGAGAATTGAATAATAAACGCCCGAGAAGAAACGGCATCGCTTCCATTCGAATGATAATAAGGTTAGATAAAGGATGAGGGCATAAGCAAAAAGGGGTAGAGGAAGAAAAGAAAAAGTATGAATGGTAGAGGCGTCTCCGGGGAAGGAAAACGTGGCTGAAAGCGCCACCGCGAAAGAAGGGGATGCAGTAGTTTTCTTGGAGGCAATCCCTCCGAAAATTGGCGCGACCCCTTAACGGTCCCAGTTTCCCACCCTCCGGTTATCACCTTATTACGTAAGAGGAGTAACGTCTGCCTAGGACGCGTATACGCGCGTACATGCACGTACACGTGTACCAGACGTCGCTGTGTGTCACTTACATGAAAGGGAGGGACCGTAAATGTCTCGTAAGTTCGAAGCCAACTCGTCTCGCTGCAGCCAACCACCGTATGCGGCTTTCTGGGTTCGGTTAGACCCTTAAAGAGACGGCGTTACGCCTCCTTGAGCGAGTCTAAATGCCCTTTGCGCGAAGATTAAGCGAAGTGATTATGGGGAGAGTGCTTTGCCACACGCCCCACGTCGCGCCGAGTGAAAAATTACCGAAAGCTGGCGTAAAGGGGGTGAGTGCTTCCTCACGGCTCGATCGTACTTAATTACCGCCAGCGAGAGAGGCGGGGAACAATCGAAACGACCATGCGTTCGTTCGCCGAATCTGAAATCTTTAAGACGCGCTTTCTGAGTACACATCCGTTAATGACGATTTGTTCATTCCATTTCACCGATGAGCGTACCACCTCGATCGAACGTTACGCATTCGCTCCAAGACTGAGCGTTCGCTGAGACCTGCTTCCTTCCCATCTTTACTAATCGATTAGGAATTTCCACGTTCTGCCTAATAGCACCGCGTAATGGAGATGCACTAGCTATTATCGGCATTCCACGTAATTCCGCATATTTCAAATAATACATATACGTGTACATGGTGCGAGAATGTAACTGCATCGACGATCTCCCGTGTCGCTCCTAACAAATTAAGCAAATACAATGTCAGTGAAACAGCACGAGCGTACCGTGCTAATGGTAAGGCATCGGTTCTACCGGCTACGTGACGTCTTCAAGATAATTCTCCATCGGTCATGTAAGAGTTCACCGTGAAGTTTGAAATGGCGATTGTTGCTGGCGCAGCTATCGCAGTTAGCCGCGATATCTTGAAAGTTACGGGACGACGAGGGTTACACTGCCGAGACCATTCGATCGGCGACTTGCGGACACCGAGAACACTCAAGTAAGTTTGCGACGCGGCCTTAACGAGGCGAGTCGACCGCGGACCGGAAACGACCCCGTCTCGCGCTAAGACGCTCTTTGCGGACGCGATTTCGCATGGTAAGAGCGACCCCGGTGCCGGAAACGAATTCCACTCGTTCGTGAAGTTCGCCAGAGAACTGGCGTCGCATAAACAGGCTTGCCTGAAATCCGTCATCGCGTCGCTGGCGAAACATCTGTCGAGTACCGTCGTGGTGCCGCTTAACGCTCGACACTGGAAACTCGGCGCTCGCTCGGGGATAAAGTTTATTGCTGTCGAAGGAGGACGCAAATAGCGCCGAATTAGAGGGATTGATACGCGGCATTACTTATAGTCCGGGATCTCGATCTGCCATTGTCTGCCGTACAAGTTTGCGGGTAGAACTTGAGTGGCGCGATAATGGAAATGCGTGGTGCGAAGCGCGGCGCGCGTCGCAGAATGATTTCCAATTATGGCTCGATTACACGAGACGTCGCGTCGGGGTTTGTACGAGTGGCGAAGTTGACGAGATGGGACTTTGATGAAGTATAAATTTGTCTATGTACATAAACAGGTTGGCTCGAAATTTGTCGCCGTCTTAAGCTGCGCGAATCGAATATCATAGGGAGCGAAGTTTAAGAAGACTGGGGTAATTAAGGGTATGCTTCGTTAACGAGTGAATCTCGACGGTCTTGCTACGCCGGACGAAGTTTATCGCTCAACAAACGTTACTTGCGTGCGCGTCCGTTGATCGCTCGTCGGGAGTTTAACGAAATTAATACGTCCGCGCGCGATTTACAATTTGCGCTCGAGCCATAGGAGCTGTGATTGTTAATTAAAGGTGATCCACGTCACGAGCAGCGTCGCGGATAACGATACGTTTCACTTGTATCTTCACTGGCCATTTATTTCCGTCCGCTTCCTGCATAGAGTACGAAGCTTATCGTTCATCCATAAAAATCCCGCTCACTGCCACTTTGCGTCCTCTCTATTTACGATCCGCTGTGGATACACTTTGACGCCATATATTCACCCCCCCGCGCGTATGAATTAATCGTCGCCTGCCGGTGCGCAATAACGCTAAAGTTATTATGAGAAATACAGCCGCGAGATACGTCTCTGCGGATGTGGCATTTTAATTAAAACTCCCCGATATCGCGAAACACGACCGATGGCCGAATTTTGCGGCGTATCGAACATTCTAACGCTCCAGGAGAATGTCCCCGTGAAATATTCCTGTTTCATCCGCTGATAGGATTTTCTTTTCTTGATCAAGATATTGCCGACGCGATCGGTGGCCCACTAATACCTTTGCGGCGGGCAAAAATTCTCAATACGCTATTTCATCGTGCGACTAATGACAGCCGATATCTTGACGCGAATACAGACTGCGGTGGCGAAGGGCTAATTGGATTGTTCAATAACAGTCAAACAATCGCGTAAGCGTGCGGATTTGCGTTGAATGCCGAGGGTGGCGGGGAGATGGGGCCACAGGCACGTGATAAAACCGTACGGTCGAATTCGACGCTCCGAATGTTTTATAACACGCGAATCACGGCTTTATGATGCACCGACAAAGCGACCGCGTTCTATTTACCCTCGCCGCAATTGAAGTTCTTCACTCATGGCCGACCTTTTATTACCCGCCCGCGCGTTTCCCATTCCGTCCGTAATTTTGTTGACGCGGCCGATTTGGGCTGCGCCCCAGTAATCGGTGATTGCGCAAAGCCGTTAAGAGGGGATAAATAAAGAATGAGCGCGTCTTCGGTTTTGCTGATGGAAAACTCGGTAATTCTTCGGTGGTCGCCCGGGCGACCGCAGGAGAGTGCTATCGGCAAATAGAAAGAAATATTGCAGCGAGCGCACGCGAACATGACGCACGGTATGCGGCTCGATGCGTAAAACGACCAAATTTGACGTGTGATATATATTAGATATATATCCTACACACGGTTCGTTCTCGCGGCGTCGAGTGGAATGCGGAGATTGAATTTCTATGAGGAGAGCGCGAATCAACAGGAGTTTCAGCGGCTGAGCTCTCGCGCGCAAGTGATTCCATTCTCGGCGTGCCCGGTGGCGAACAAAAAGATGGGTAAAAATTGAAAAAATTCCATAACATCGCCTGATGGTATTTGGCCTGCGACCGCGGCGCCGCTAGCCGATATCCAGTCCCGGCCGTCGATGGTGGGCCGCCAATGAGGAACTTGAAAATTTCTCCCGGCCGCTTCTCTCTGCACGTGAATTGCGCCAGCGTCGAGTGAAGCATTCTCGAAATTCCGGACTGCTTCGCGATCGTTCGACAGGTATTTGATGGGCCGCGTATGTCGAGGCAGCTTAACCGATGCCGAGCGCGATCAGTGAACTGGTCATTGGCCGGACTTCAGACTCGTAATTCGAATCGCGGCGAATTTCAGCGGGCAATGCAAGAAGACTGGGTTATAGCAGCGCGATAAGACGAAATGAGCTTCCGGCACGAGCCGTGCATTCGCATCACTGAGCCCACCGCAATTCGTTAATAGCCAAGACAGGGCAATAAGGCCTCGTGGATGAGCATGCCGCGGGTGGGGTGGAGAAAACGAGATCCGCGGGGTGAACGGTGCCGTAGTTACTCGACACAATTCTCGTCGATTTGCTTTCAGACCCGAAACAATGCGCGCAAGTAGCGCGCCGCTTCGTTTTAAGCGCTCGCCGGTTATTCACGGCATAGAATGGGAAAGAGAGAACGAGGAAGAGGAAGGAGTGGGACGCGAGCGTTGCGGTGAGTTAATGTGCCTGCGCGGCCCAAAATCGAGCTCCCTAATGTGTGGGCAAAAAATTGAAGTTAATTTTCATAGTAGTATTCTTATGCCGATAGATATTCCCTAAATAAACAAGACTCTTGCATTTATCTTCATTTTACGGGCGTGGTAACAATTGACAGAGCACGCTAAACAAGTTTCATTAAAAGGAAAACGTATAGAGTCGCGACAGCAGCGCATCTGTCACGCGTTCAATTTGTCATGTGCCTCGCGATTGTTTGATATTAATTCGATGTACAAACTCGGCACGTCGAATCGTTAATTAATCATCGTTCAGCTGAACGGCTGTAATTACAGACGTGGCCATCGATGTTTTGCGCTGCAAACACATCCGCAAAGATCGTGATAACCCGTCAACCTTTCAATCAACAATTAGCAAATAAACTGCGGATGGGAAATGATGGGCCGTGAAACAATTAAGAATACAACTTCCATTATTTCGTGACATAAGTTATAAACAAGGACACGATTGGCAGGTTTTCGGCTGATCGTAAAATGGACCGGCGCGACGGCTCGTTGATCAAAGGAAGGCAGTGTGATATGCGTCGCGACATGTGGACCACCGCGACATTCCACGCAATCGAGCGAAATCCGTGACGCAAGCCGCGTTCCAGACATTCCCGCGCCTGTTTCACGATCGTTCGGCATGTATTTGATGGACAAGCTCCGGACGTTGGAGTAGCTTAATAGCAATATTGGTCACTGTTAACTGTACAGGCGTAATTAGGGCCGCGGCTATTGGTATTCTGAGGGACACCGGAAGCCGGGGCCTACGATAGCGACGGCACCGGCTTCCACGCGACATAATTTACCGAAATAGCTCGACAACAGTGGTCGGCATACCTTTGATAACGTCATTAAACGTACGCTTCCGCGGCTTCACGAAATTGTTTCGTCCGCCGACCTGGGTCCTCGGAACCAGTCGGCAGACATAACTGTTATGGGACCGAACAATGGACACGCCGGCCACCGGGCGATGTGCACGGCGCTAAGTTTCAATTTCCCAGCTGGAAATGACTGCTTCCGATTCGGCGCTAGCCCGAACTTTCGCCAATTCTGAAAGCTGCAAGATCGTGAATGCCTGACTCGCGACCTTCCGTATCGCGATTCAGTGGTCGTTTCGATGAGACGGGGGCACGGTATGAACGAAACCGATACAAACTTTCCTTCGATCAGCAGGTGTCAGTGTTCGAGAGCCCTGTGTGTCTTTGGACAACAACGATAGCATCGCGCGGACTAAGGGACTGCAACGGCAACGGCGAACCCTCATTGCAGGGGCCTAACAAACGGGGAGTCGTTCAGGCTCGCAGAGAGAACGGATGAGAGAAAGATGACCGTTCGATAAGCGTGATAAGCCGTGGCACGGCTCTCACGAAATTCGGCTCCCGCATATAATTTAACGACTCCCGGCACAAGCCGTTCGGCGTTATCGTCGACGATTTGCAAAGAGTCGTCGGGAGGGAAAACGATGTCGACTACGACTAGGACAACGAGGAGGACTTGCACGTCGTGTGTTGGCGCGACCAGAGCTACAGACGGCGCACAGCTCGATAGCGATTCGGCAAAATGAAACCTTCGCGGGAAATTCACCATTTTCCGTAAAGCGCGCGGAATTTTCTTGTTTCTCTTCCTTCCGTTCCCTTTCTATCTATCCGCAGCTCATTCTGCGTCCGCCATCTCCCGCGGTGACCCCGTTTTCCCGCAGCCGACTCGCCTCGCCTCGCCGGAGAAACGATGTTTCCATATGAGCGTGTAGCGACGGGATTGAGTGAGCACTGGATATCGTTTCAGCTTGTCCACTTAATAGGATTATATCAGGGACACGCAGCACTCCACTTTCATATCCAGCCGCTGCAAACTTTCTCCGCCTATCTCGCGGCCACGTCCGCGGCCGCGGCCGCGGCCGCGGGCAGCCCGATCTCTCGTTACAATTCGGTAGTTTTTGAAATATTCAAAATGAAATTCCGCGCGCATAAAATATTCAAAGCCGACGGACCGGCTGCGCCACGGTTGCGGAGTTCGTTCGTTCGTTGGCCAGCCGGCCGGCAGGGAGGGTGGGCTGGGGCTATCTTAAAAGTCCGAACGCCGGGGCTCCCGCGTTATTAAATGGGCGGACGTTAAGTAGGAAATTGCAATTTTATCCGTGCCTTTAATTTTAAATGTCGGCGGTAGAGCCGCGATTAAACTCGCGCAACCCGTTTGCCCCCTGTGGCGTGCCTCCGCGATAAACGCGATAATCACTTCTTCCGGAGCCAGTACAAAAATTCTCGACGCGTCGTCGAACACTCAGGTGGAGCGGCAAACTTTCGAGCGTTCGAGTATTGAATACGTCGAACGATATCAGCCCGACACGGAGCTCTTATCGACACCGCTATAACAATCTTGAGAATGTCGTTTCACGCGCAACGGATAAGTTAAATGCATTTCGACGACGCCAACGATCGCTGCATCCGCAATGGCGAAAAACTCATAACGAAAAGTATACGGCAACGAGCAACAATGCACGGGAGCTGCATGGATAGAGAGTAAAAATAAAAGTAGCCACTGCCTTGAACCATCGCGGATGAACAGCGAGTGTTTGTACCGGCTGCAGTATGCCGCGCAATAATTTTGTCTCGAAAACAGCGGAACAAGGCGCGGGATGTAAGTCGCTAGCAGGAAAGTTGTTTTGAAACAGAGCTTAATTAAAGCGTGATAGAAAGAGGGAATGAGTTCGGTATGCGGCGCGGCAGGACGAAAAGGGAAGCTTTCCTTCTGGCTCGGCTCACGGAGCACGTAGTGTCGCAGTCAAGGTTGACCTACATATGGGGCTGCACCACTGTCTGATCCCGCGTAGAGCCATACTCCTGCGCCGGCTTAACGCCGACTGCCAGGACTCGTGCACGTAAGCGCGCGCGTTTTCTCTCTTACACACGCACACACATATACACATGCACACGATCTCCACACGCGAGGAAATCCTTTCGGCGAACATCGAGGGATCGAACTAAAGTTCCCTATCTACAGCCCCGAAGGCGCAAACAGTGCCGCCGCTGCAAATCGGCAAAATCTTACAGATGGCCTGAAGTACGTAGTAACGACGCGAGATTTGTCAGAATTTTACGGTGTGGAGAATTTAGCTGCTCGGGGTCGATGTAATTTCGTCGAATTTTATTCATTCACGGATTTCTGCTGATTGCAATCGCTCAGGCGAGAGATAGGTTCATCGAGTAGTTATGATTGGTACGTTAATTAATTACCGTGCAGCGTGCTACGCGGCATGTCTTCAAATCGACAGGGAGACCTTCGCAAAGAAACGCGGTGGATCGTATGAAAGTCTGCCGACACAATAGCAGTGTGCGTTTAATACTCGCGAGAAGTCTATTATCGGGATTATGACGTGGGGGAGTAAAAAGGGACGCACTGACAAATGGACCGCAGACGGGGGCCGTACTTCTCTCGTCCTTGTCATGACGTACGCCCACATGTCTCCGTATCTCTCTGTCCTGCTCTCTCAAGACGCACAGACGATCAGGTGCTCCCCCAAGACGGCCGGCAACGTACGGAGCTCATCTATCAGATGGAGCATGACGTGTATCGTAAAAAGTGATAACGCGGGAAATAAGTGCGGGCAGAAAAACGTCGACATTACGTGACGCCCCGACGTGTCGGAGACCTGTCTCAGTCTCCAAGGACAACGACGCGAATGATTTTGCTGCCTGACGCAGGGTCCAACGCCGTTTGGCCGGTGCGCTACGACGAGAGAGAGAGAGAGTCGATCGATCGATATCTTGTTTTCGCGCCCGCCGTCGTAAATCGACTACGAACTGCTCCCCAGTGGCCAGGTCGATGATCGACAAAGTTTCGCAGATTGTCCTCATGTATTTACCCTCGTTTGTCGCACACTTTTATCGCGCACTATTCCCCTGGAGAGAACCGATGAGCGGCGCTTGTTCGGAAATCGAGGCGTCCGCGGTTACGCGGCCGAAATAGTATAAAGAAACCTTTTCGAGACGTGGCACGTTCCTCGTCCCATTACGAGCACGACCACGTCGCTAATGCGCGCCGAACAGTCATCGATTACACTCCCCGGGCGACTTTCCCTCGGTCCCCGTAATTATGAATAATTTATAAATCAGGAGTAAACATAATCGATGCTTTATCGCGGCGTAATAAAGCGCGCTGCGCCCGGAGTTCCCCGATTGCGTATTTATGCGAGAGCACCCGCCCAAATATATCCCGCCGCCCGCATAGAGATTATCCTCTTACACGCGCCGGGAACGAGCCTGGTGAAACTTTCAAACGTATTAGCGATCCTCGCCCTCTGCTCTCGTCCTATATCGTGAGCGCACGATGCAACGTCGCTTCTGGCCCGCGACAATAAGGTAAATCGGCGAAACTATCGTAATCCCCATATGCGGAAGAACTTCAACAATTATATTTAATATGATCTAGAGTCGAGGGGAAGGAGGAGCCTGAACGTGCGCGTAAACGTGCGAGGGAATAAGAGAGAAGACGGACGGAAGTGGAGATAGAAGGTCGGGCGCGAGAGGGAGAAATAAGAGGTTGATACGTGCAAAGCGAAGGAGAGAGAGAGAGAGAGAGAGAGAGAGAGAGAGAGAGAGAGGTAGTGAGAATGGCGTTGTAAGCTGCAGATACCCGAGGCACCTATACCAGTTCCGAACTCATACCGGCGTGTCTCGAGCGCGACCACCAACCCCAGGTGAAATCTACCCCCTTTCGCAGCCCCATTCCCATTCTCGACCCCTCAGTCCGCTCCAACCCCCGTTTCTGCGCCGCTCTGCGGTGGAGTCTAATCAAATTTAATAACTTTTGCGCTGCCCGCCTTCTTCCCCTTCCCGCGCGCACTCCCACACATCAGATATACATTGTGTCGGTCTCGGTCTTTCTCGCGGCTGAACTTCTTCTCTCGCCAGTCTCCTATTTCTCGCCGTCCCCGTATCTATCCGTCTCCTTCCACCTCCCTCGCTGTCCCACCCACATACGCTCAGCTGAGAGATACGCTCTCTCTCTCTCTCCTATACTCTTGCTACCCCTCGCCCACTTCATCGCTCTTATTCCCTTGTCTCTACATATCTACTTCCTCGCACAGTCTCCGTCACGTTATAAACTTGCGCACCTCGCAGTCGAGTCACTGAGTACCGCAGATTTATGACGGGGACATGCCAGACCTCCTGAAACGGCCCCGATCTGCTCGCGACTCCATTTTGGACGAGTCCGCAAACTCTCTCTCTCTCTCTCTCTTTCTCTCTCAGTCTCTGTCTCTCTCCACCTACCCACGGCAACCTTTTCTCTTTTTGTCCCAGTATTCCCGTAGCCTCGCCGCGCCGAGAGTAGATTCACGAATCTAGTCGGCGAGCAAGATTATGACGGGGATGGAAATTATGCGACACAATAGTGAACGGTACAATGGGGCCTTTGAAAAGAAATGAAATATGTGAACAATTTCAAAATTAAATGAATGCAGTCTCAGTTCTTCGCAGGGCTTTTTCAGGTCGCAGCCAGGTATATTATTTTAAAACGTATAATATCACATTATTAAAGGAAAACACTTTAGTGCTTTTTTATAAGGTATGGCCACTCCAGTCCTCGGATGTAGTCACTATTACCCTTGATGAATACTCTCACGTACACCGGAATACATTTAAGCCGGAAAGAATGGGAGGTTGAATCTACGAATAAAAAATCATCCGATTTGTCCTTTATGCCGTTATATCCGCGTCGCGTCTGGAATCGAAAGGCAGGACGGAGGGTGGCAAACATTAATCCGAAAGCAGAATGGTCGTATCCGGATTTCAAACGCGACCACACGCCTATTTTGCAACAGTTAGAACGGCGGTCAAACCTCTGGCCACCCCTTCCGTCATTCCCATCCCGTTTTCCACCCCCGTACACGGCCTACGCTCACTGATTCTCTCTCTCCCCTACTATGTGCTATTTTCCCCGACCGACGAACCGCCGTCGTACGACTCTATCACGGATTTACCGATAGTGTTGCACAGTATCCGTTCGAACGTACAACGTCCTGTTTCGATGGTGCCGATTCCCGCTGCAAACCATTGTACTCTAATTATTGTGCCGGCCTTCACTGCTAACTGATTCTCGCGGTATAGCCGATATAGCAGGCGGAGCTGCAAATATGAACACTGATATATGGACACTGTAGCGATAACGTTGATGATTTTTTTTTTATATCGACATTAATAATCATTACGCGACGCGAGATGAAATTTAATCAACTGGGAGAGTCATCAGCGGACATATTAAATTGGGATTATATGAGTCTCTGTCCTTTGACAAGTGTCGTCATTGGTATGAAATAACGTGGATACCCTTGACTGCTTAAAATTACAATTTTATTTAAAATCCCACACTGGCGCGTTGCCCGTAGCGCGCAGGCAATATAAATTCTCGCGCGGGCTTATTGGGAAATTCTGATATTTGCCAGCAGCATGAGATAAATTGACAACATTAAGGCGGCGGAAAGGCGAGTTTATGAAAATTCTACTGCGCCTCGGTTCTGACGCTATCCAATCCGGACGTTGTACGCATGTACGTAGAACAAATGCTAGCGCGCGAGTATGTGGGAGGCGTCGGGCGAACACATGTACGCGTCTAATATACGTATACTCTTGCCCACGCGAAACCGCGCACGACCAGGCAGGAAGAGGGGGTGAGGTGTTTGAACCGATCGTTGGACGGGGATATCGACCTACCGGCCAGTAACTACAGATTAGTGTTATCAGGGCGTAACAACGCGAAAGCGTGGTTTACCTTGACACTGGTGAAATGCAAGATCGATGGCGAACGAGGGGAGTTCGTACTCGGAAAATTCACCGATGCGCCCGATGCCTCCAGGCTTAACGGCGCTTCCGGCATTCTCGTCGGATGAAAAAGATTTAGAGCGAGTCCTGCGTTGATCCTCGCCGTTGGAATACGGAATATGGCTTCGTAAATTTTCCCTAAGTGCTCGCAGCAGAGGAGGACACGCTGTTATGCCGGGGTAAAAAAGGAACATATTTTTTATGCCTCTTATCCTCGTTTCGTGCTTGAGATTATTTTCTATCTTTGGTACGGCATGATTTGTTGGGACATGCGATATGTTACTTGTCTCTAGTATTTTTTGTTTTAATCACCGATAAGTATCGTCCATTATTTGAAGCATCGCCACGCTGCCATTAAGGCTTGAAAAGAGCCACTGGAATTTCACGCGCGTACGTTACAAAGCTTTCGTGCTCGACCGCCGTGCCTCATGCCAACGCAGACCTGCTAATTACCGCTCCCGTTCCCACTTATATCCGACGAATGATTCCAGCCATCCGTTATTCCCTTTGGCCTCTCGCGATTAGATTAAGTGGCGACGAGCTCAACAGTGTCGAATAATCTCACCCCTCACGTCGGCCATCAGCGTAAACTTAAATCCACTAATAACGCTAACGACGCTGGTTTTCGTGGGCGCTGTTTGAGCGCAGCCTTATTTTCGCAGATCGCTTAGCGTTTTTCCGGTTTTGTTGTGAGACGCGATTACGGTCGTCGGCGAGCAAACGATCGGCGCGAAGGTACGAAATGACGTCGAGACCGGCATTGTTCTGGCCTCTCTGCAGAGGGAACGCTCTCCGAGACGAAGGGGAGAGAGAGAGAGAGAGAGAGAGAGGAGGGATGAGGGGCCGCGTTAGAATGCAAAACCGCCGGCATGCAAAGAGACCGTTCATTACGAACCAGACACGGGCGCGGACACATTTCGAGGCATAACGAGGAGCAGAACGTGAGAAGGCGGTCTTCCGAGTTATAAACACTTGTTACGTGGGCGGACTAACGAAAGAATATCACCAGGCAGCGAGGCAGCGGCGAGGAGCAAATTCCCACTCGTGGCCTAATTAAAAAAATCGAGACTATCCTGATAAATTCATTAAGATGAAATCGACGGCGCGAAAGTGAATCGTTTCCGGTGAGAATGTGGAAAGTCTCGGGAACAGCCCAGGACGGTGACACGAGGCCATGACAGAATGTCGTTTGTCTTTTACGGCCGCGCCCCTCGCGCAACTCGCCGCGCAAAACGTCAAGCGTTCGCATTTGCGTTTCTCGGCGTCGTCGTTGCATCGGTATTGGACGATGGCACGTTCCGCGCGACCGCACGAGCTTTAGCGAAGCGCGTTATTAGACACGCGCGAGGCTGGAAAATCTATAGTCGTACATTGCACACCGGCAGCGAGCCTTCGGTTACACTCCCCGCCCGGTTCGAACGTTGAACAAGAGGCATCGCGGAAGGAGATTGTACTGGGAGCAATAGCAGGGAGTGTAATTGTATTTCACTTTGATAGTCAGTTACGGTTACGTGATGACGAGTCGGGTGAAAAGGAAAATGCGAGAATGGAAGAGGAGGCGTGTTCGTTTAACTCGCCGACTGTAATAAGTTCCATCGGATCGACCATCCGTTGTAAACGGCGCGCAGACCGCCATTGTATGTAGACTTTCCGACCTTCCGGGCAGACATGGATTGTTGCGGAACACCACCGTTTAATTACTATGTTACGGATAATGGACGAACATTTACCTACACGAGTTACTTTGCTGCCCGATAACGGTCATTACTGCAAATTACGGGCTTAATAGTTTTAAAATATCCCCGCCCCCGCGCGTTCCCCTGTCATCCGACCGCCGCCATCCTCTCTCCGTTCTCTCCGTACCCTCTCGCCACAGCCAGGTGTCACGCGGACACGTAATTGCCACATGACTCTTGCCGGCGGCAATCTGACGAAATGCAAACCAACCAAATAAACACGACGACGAAATCACTGGTACCTTTAACTTCCTGGACGTTCTGGCATTTAGGCTTCTAAAAAAAGAACGCGAACGTTTTCCAATTGTCCTGTTCTTTTTATGATCAGAAATATAGGTAGTAGGAAAAGAAGAGCAGGTGAGAATTATACACTTTTTTGCTATCCGTGCTTGTATGAGCAGGTGTCGCCGATTTTTAAGTTCAATGTATTAAACGCTTTCGTTTGACGCGCCTCGCACACACGAAGTCCATAAACTTTTATGTACGAAACGAAAAAATGTGCGAGGCGCAAAAAACCTATAAAAGCGAGTCGACGATATCGACACCGATGCTACCTGCCGTACACCGAACTTATAGCTCTCTATATCCCGTGGGAACGATGCGCGGATACTTGCTTATTCTAGATTCCACGGTTATAGTCTCTACACTTGCGCGTATTTCTCGTTATTTATTCCATACGGACGTTACTTCCGGTAAAAATCGCACGGTCTTTCATTTTCCTTCGCACTTTTCGTCGAACCTTCTTCTATCCTTAAAAAACAAACACGCCTACTCAAACGTGGCCGTTTTTATTAAACTTTTACTTTAAAGAGAAAAAGGGAAAAGTTATTAGTAGGACAATTGAGTAACCATCTCGTCGGTAGGAACCGAAGGACGATTACTGTGAAAACGTACATTCGAATCGATGTACCTGGTTGCAAGAGAATCAAGTCCATTTCTCGAGAAACTTGAGTTACGCCGGGGAAACTTGGAAGTAATTTGGCTCCTCATTTACGGTAGAGCATTCTTGCATCGTTAGCATTATACACGTAGTTGGGCGCGGACGATCCGATAATTAATTAATTATTCGATGCCGTACAACCGTTCCACCCGTACAATTTGGCCTGGACAGAAACCAGAAACCTCGGGACGTTGGCGTGCCGCCAAATTAGCTTATTAAATTAACACGTTCGCCCGGGACTTGGCAGAGCCTTCTGCGAGAGTTACGCGTGAAAAGAGTGGGGTATCGCGTTGCAACACTGCGTTACACGATGCCGTTTGGATCCGCAATGATTTACATTTCAATCGATGTAATTTACGGAAGCGATATGCGTTCGCGGCAAACACGAACTATACGCGAGCGCACATTCCTATACACGCGTTTGTCGCTGTCACGGTGGCGGGAAGAAGCGAAAGCATCCGTAATCGCTGAGTGGATCATCGAATTCGGTGGAATAGAATCGAGAGATCAAATAAATTGTAATCCAATAACGAGACATTCCTTTTCGCTCGTTGTCGTCCGACCGCAAAGCGGCGAGACAGTTTGGGTTTCGAAATCGGCCCCGATCAATTTAACGACAAATCCGATCTTTCCGCGTCACATTTAACGAGTTATGTACACCGCTTTATACCTCGACTGGATCAGCGAGCGCACCGTAATGACTGGCAGCAACGGGACGCAAAACGTCGGCCTAGTGTTCGGCGGCGGACAAAAACGGGCAGCAGTCGGGTACTCGATATATCAAATAGCTTTTTGATTTCCGCACGATTGCTCGCTACATCCAGATAGAGGTGTTTTGTCCGTTTGTTCTCACTCTGCGCTCCACGCTCCTCTCCCCCCCCCCCCCCCCTTCCATATTCCAGCGCGAAACCGCTACAATAATCCGGAATAAAAGTCGTGGGGGCCGATTTGATTTGGCCAAATACCACATTGGCCGCGAATCATTTTGCACACCCAGCCGCGGAGACAAGCGCGCGCTGTTTGTTCAGTATGCTTTACATGCGAAGGGACAATCGGGGAAATGTGGAACAGCAGGGCGAAGGTTGAAAAAGCGGGACACGATAGTGCATTCCACGGCACAACGGCTGGAAGAAGCGTAATGGGAAATAAGAGGAAACGTAGCCGGAGAATAAACGGACGTGAGCGGTCTGTTTCTCTGTGGGGAGATGGAGGAAGAGAAAAGGATAGCAGTGGCGAAGGGTAGAAGAGTATTTATCTTCAGCGGGTATGGAGCTAAGCTTTGCCTTTCTCTCTCTCTCTTTCCTTTCGTCTCCACCTTCTCCCTCTCTCACACACACCCACACAACCACATACGCCCTGTTTCTCTTGGCGCACAGGAAAACTACAGTAGTAGGTACACCAATTGCAGCGTCGTCTTAATGTTCAGCAAACTGCAGTTAATGACTCGGCCCCGAACGTAAGTTGTAATTGCGTCGCATTGCCGACTGAACGGAGGTGCGAGAGGAGGCGACATGCGCGCGATAAGATAAGTAGGATAATAAGTCGGAGTCGTCGGCGGGTAGGCGGAGAAACGTCGCGTGGGAATGGCTGGTATGAAAGACGAGTGCGCGGATATGCGGCCGCGGGAGAGATGCATCTTAAATGGTGCGTTACGCCGGAGCCTAATGCGATATTATCACTCGAATGAATTGCCAGAATGTCTAGATGAGACTGCTCGAGGTCCATTAAGTACGAAACGTTTCGCAGTGGTCTTTCGTCGTGGCACAAGCGCACGCGCGCACACACACGCCTTCCGTATCGGCGAAAGCTGTACAATCTCCAGACTGCACGCCAGGGAAATATAGCTGCTTAAAGCAGAGCCGGCATATTATCGGCGCCTCTTGATAGCACGACCCCACCCGCGCGAATCTCCACGCCGAACTGTATTCGATTACGCGGCGCGCCGAGCGACGCGGTAAATTTTTAAGAAATCTTGACAGCCGGCAAGATTCTTAAGCGCGGCACCGAAATTCAGCAGGAAACGAATGCGATTTGGCTGAAGTTCGGGATCGTAGTTTTGCGCGAAATCCTGGCTTACGGAGACGGACGATCGCGTTTCTCGGATTGCTTCGCCGGCTTATCAATGCCACTGGAACGCGCCACTCGATGAACGATGATAAACCGCGCGCTATTGTCGCCGGACTCTTTAGCATCGCTTTTGTCGGCCGCGCAAGAATGGAGGGATGAAAATCGAGTAACGAGTATTCCGAATGATACTCGCGGGCGGCAGGGAGGAGGGGAGGACATTGGTGCTTCCGAAGCAACACCTTGGTACATGTCGGTAACGATTAACTGTCCGTGCTCACGATACGAGATAGAGGATAATAGCGTGTCCGGATTCCACTTCAGTTACCGGATGTACAGGCTCAGCGCGAAATGAGATTCCCGCCGTCTCTCAATGCGGCACGATTTGCGAGGTTCTTCGACCCCATCCACCGTGATTCGCTTCAAGTGAGCCATGGCGAGCCCTATTTTTCCGATGAGGCTTACCACGAGGACCCAATTAAGATGAAACAGAGGCTTCCAAAGATACCGTTTTCTAAATATCAAGTTCGTTCGGAATACGAAAAATCCAAATCCCCTATTAGTCGCCTTTCACAACAGTGCAATGGATACTGTGGGCCTGTTCTAACTAACCCGCCACGCACGGGGGAATATCGAGCGGCGATACGTTTGTTTGAAAAGTAACTTCCGCGGCAAATATTAGATCACGCCTTCGCCCAGCGAACGTAACGTTCGCGAAATTTTCCCAACCCGAGGATTATACGCGGCCGCAGCGACCGCAGGATCGCATTATTCAGGCGCACAGCCTGCGATCGTCTACCGCGCCGATCTTAACAATCGCTCATCGTCAGGTTTAATCATCCAAGGGTGCTTGCGCCGCCACGATGTCGTATAAGACGGAAGAACGTGTAAGTACGTGGCGCGGTAGAACGATAACTCTCGCGCACACCGACAGACCTCGAGACCTTTGAAGTGCGGGGCACGACCATAACCGCATAATGCGTTAAGTGGAGCTCGTGCAACTTGCCACTTGCCTGGCTGCTTGAATACCTCGAAAGTTACGTAGTCGGTCGCGCGTGCGCTAATTAGATAGCGAGTTCGTTAAATTTCTTGAACCCGGTCGTTGTCGCCCGTGGGGTGTCTATGAGTAATGCAGCCTCGCAATCGAGATTTCCCACCGGCTCCCGCTTCCCGATTTCGGAACTTGAACGACGAAAACGGTTCTCCTAGACACCTCAGCTTGCTCGTCCGTTTCAGTGGGAGCACTTCTTCCGGCCGAGCAATGCAAATGTTTGAATACCTCGTGCAAATCTCTACACCGGCATATTGACTTTTTCTCGTTTGTTATTCACGTGGAGATCTTTGGGTGGCGGCGGCGGCGGCGGCGGTGGTGGGGGTGGTGGAACGGCGAAACAAGGGTTGCTTTGAAATTACGGTTTTACGCCCTGGAGGGGACAAATCTACGGGGCACTCGTGGTGCGCGGTAACACGACCTCGTCTCTCGCAGTATATACACTCTGTGTCATATGGCTGACCGACCTTTGCTAAACGAGGCAGAATGTTCAAATAAATTCTGCCCGCCGCCGGCCGCAGGAACGTGAGCCGCAGCGGAAGGGGTCGAAGATTACTGTGGGAAAATGTGAATGTACTTTTATGGGTATTTAGGAGACGGGCCACTGTGAATTTCTACGAGGGGGCTAGTCGCGGCGAAAGTTGGTCTTGAGAAAAAGTGCCGAGAAGGTGGATGTTAGGGCAGCGGAGGCCCGGAATGCGAATGCGACGACAAATTTGATTTACGCCGACGACGCGCGAAAGAATCCCGGCGTGATAGAAACAACGCGGCCGCCCATTTACCCATCTTATCCATCGGTAATCTCGCACGTGATCGATCAAACGCTTATCCGGAAGATATTCTATAGAAGTCGCACCCCTGAAAAGGCTGCTTTAAGACGACATTTGAACGCTAATGCGTGACCACTCTTCAAGCCACCCTATGGAATTCGAGGCAGCACGCTGAAGTGTCAAAAGTGGGGTCGGATCCCGATTGAAACGCTGCAGGGACGGATCCGACGTGTGGCTGGCTCTAAGATAAGGCTGAGATAGTGCCAAAACGTGTGTGGTGGGTTGCGGCGGAAACGGGCGAGAAGCGGTGGAAGGAAGACGAGATGCCGAGATTGTTCTATGATAAGACCGAGATGAGCCTTACGTGCGACTGCTGCGTAACCGGGGCGAAGGCTGATAAAGTGGAGCTATGATTGCGCCTAGAACGGTGAGTAAAGTGGTGCCGGAGATGGTGCCAAGCCGAAACTGCGACTCGTACTTTCGCCGACGTGAAAAACATTCTATGTCGTCCAGGCGTCCCACGATCGTTCGCCTAAGCCGGCGCTTCATCCACCAGAGTTTCGTCAAAGTTTAAAGTGCATTACAACGAACGGCGATTTACTGAACGAGCGAAACGCTTCCGGGATAATCGACGCGAAGAAACGTCAAATAAATATGAGACGAGGGTCGATACAGAATTCATCCTGCTCGGGCTGAGAAACGGTGGCGAATTTCGCGCAAAAATTCGATGTCCTTCGCCGTCCATAAATCGCCGCTTCGCCGATGAACTTTCGCCGCGAGCGAGACGAACGACGACGACGACGACGCGCGTGTCTCTCCGGCCGCGCCGAGCGTCGCAAACGAGTCCAACGGTATCTTCGTTACAAGTTGCCTCCTATCCCCCGACGGCGGAGATTCCTGGTTCTTTAATTCGTTTACCAGCCATTAGGAGTAAGAGGAGGCGCAGCCTGAAACTTTTCCATTTCATTACTCCGTCTTCCTTTTTTCCTCGCCTCTCCTCTTACCTCACCCCCCCCCCCCCCCAAACCCTCCACCCCCTGCGGGCCCCGCCTTTTCCCCTGTTGCCATCAGCTTTATTACTTTGTCCTCTTTGGCGTTTTACCCACCTCAAGTCTCCACTCCAATCGGTGGCCGAGACCAGGGAGGGTCGAAGCGGCGAAGAAATGCCGGGTCTGAAATGCCCCTTAACTTCGAACTTAAATCTTCCCCGTGACCAGATCTCCCGCGCTCCCTGACGCGGCCGATTCTTTGTGCACGTAATGCGTACGCGGAAGCACGACTTTCGCTAACACGGCCCCAATTCACTCGTCGAACCAATCGCGAACTGCCTCGCGAGATCGTCGCCGACGGGTTCAACTTCCTCCGGCGATATACGGTTCGCCGTGATTTCAGTAATCCGAGCGTGAACATGCGATCTTCCGTGCGAACACGCCAGATCGGATCGAGCGGGCATGAGTGGGCGGATTAAAAATGTAACGATGCACTCTTTTCGCCGTCGAAACGGCGATCCCGACGAATGCCGCGGTGCATCCGTTGCTGTGTACGGGCAAGGCCGCGAACACCTTCCGCGACAGTGTGGCGGCGGGCGCACGGTTAATCGACCGCACGAGCGCGTTATTTATCTCCGTAAGCTGTGCAACGCTAATGGGATTCGGATTCTCGTATATGGGTCAGGTTGTAAACAAGAAAGAGGTACATTTGGCGCAAGATGAATATCGCGGGCTACGTGGTAGGGTATCAGCGTTCGGCTTCGGGATATCGCGTTTCAAACGTCGATCTAAATGAGGAAGCTGTAGAGCAGAGCGTTGAAATCAGCGAAATATTCCAGCGAGCCTCTGATACCCGTTTGCAGAACTCTTAAACGCTCTCGGCTAAGACAGATCCTCGCAATTCCGGCAAAATTCAGGATTAAAGTTACGGCTATTAGGTAGGCTACGCAAACGCGACTACTTCCATCCGTGTTTATGCATATACAGTACTATATAAAGGGCTGCGCCCGTATATGTGTGTGTGCTGGAGCGCAGTTGTGTGCGCAAACGATGTTCGCTATAAAATATTCAAAGCCTAGCGCGATAATGGCGGTGCGTCCAAGCATATTAAACATTCAGTCACGTACGTGGTCGGCCGTCGAGGCTGTATGGAGCAAGTGGTAATTCAACTCTCCTGGAGCAAAGTTTCGGCTATACCGCGGGCCGGGGTATGCCCCTCTCCCAGCGCCCGGCTTCTGTTAAATTACACTATATCCAAGGTCTGTAATACGTATCTGTAATTTAAGTGCCCACGGAATGATACCGCGGCCAGGGTAAAGACATTATCCTTTTCGAGGCGTGTAATTTTAGCCGCGCCACCTGTATCGTAAACCTCCATCGGGAACGAGGTGGCCCATCCGAGATATCCCGCTGAATAAAGGCAAATTATTTCCTAACGCCGCGCCGGGCTCGTCGCAGACGATTTCGCGTTAGAGGCGAAAAAAGAGGAGGAATTCGGTTTGCCGACGCAGGTAATTTTGCCGCGGAACGGGGCCGGCGCCACTTTAATAACGTAACGAGTAGTGCGCGCCGTACGAGTCTCAACGAAAGGGCTTCTAATAATTCTCCCTTCTCTCTCTCTCGTTCCGCCCGTACGAACTCGCCCCGCGGTAGCGTGCGGGCTTTGGAAAATTAGACGTTATACTCGCTCGGCCGGTTACGCGCGATACATACTTGTAATTTAAGCGACCGCCGCCGTTGATCCGGAAATAAAGAAAATATGAATATCTGCCGGCGGAAGTACCGTGTAAGTGGCGAGGGGCAGTATCCGTAACGAGCTAGATATTCCGAAGTAATTAGACACTGGCCCGCTTCCTCGCTCCTTTCTCTCCGTCCTCTTCACCTCCCATTCTTTCGCACGCGGCCACGGCCTTTTTGACCCGTTTTTTTTTCGCCGCCACCGTGAGCAATAACCATGAGCATAACCATTAGAATCTGTTACATTCAGCGTAGATACCGCTGGCTTTCGGGAGAGAAGCGAGAAGCGCTCGATTTCGACGCAAGTCCAGCCGCCCGTTATAACCCTTGAAAACGTAACCGTGCCTGTTAATTCGAAACGAAACCGTGGTTATTCCACGGACGGGCGTACGTATGGCTATGTGTGTGCGCTTGTGTGTGAGTAGTGCATCGGACGACGACCGGGGTCAATCGTTATCGTTACATCGCGTAACTGCGTATCCGTATTCGTCCCCGATCGCGAGTTACACTGGATGAACTTTTTAACGCCCGCTACGAGCAGTCGTTAATCCATCGGGCGCGTAGATATCGAAGCCCGATACCGGCAACGAAAATTTGCCGCGGTGCAATTTCTGCTCATGTTCGATCTCGACGGAGTCGATGATACGGAGTGAGAGAGAGAGAGAGAGAGAGAGGAAACTTTTTCTCCCGCTGCCAGCGTGGAACGGAATTCGAGGTTTGCGGAGGACGGTTGATTTAGCGTGGAAAAGCTGGAAACGTTGAGACACGGGATTACGATTGAATTCGAGCGCGGCGACTGATTTGCATGATAAAATTTGTTTCCGCGCCGGGTAGATTCAGCGCGGTGATTTTTGATGCTTCAAGAAAGATACGAGGGAGGGAGAGTTAAAAAATATAGATGCAGAGAAGGTTCGGCCTTGATCGCGATCGAGTCGAGCATCGTGGGAAAGGTATGAATATGAAACGTCGACGCTCCCTATTGCAAAGTGAACGGTTTTTAATCAATCAAAATGGGAATTCTGCAAGTGATCTACTCCAATGGAAGCGATTCATCGTGCCACAGGCATCGAAATTTCCAAGCATGACCCCGTCTGTTTGCCACAGTGCATCGTGAACACCGACTGAGGCAGTGGAACCGTTGCTTGTCTTTCGATTACCGCCGACCTTTCCGAGGTCCGGTTTCTATTGACCAGGAGCATACATATCAGGTCATATTCCGTGTCCGTATCCATCGAACCGCGGGTAATATCCATCTCCATACGGTTTATACTTCATAAATATGGAGAAATATTCTGGAAGAGCGTGAGATTTCCTCGCGCGCCCGTTGTCATTTAATATCTTTTTCCGCGGTCGATTGCCAGAAACAAAGTCCTCCTCACAATCGAAAAGTCCGGAATGACGATCGTAAAATATCGCCGTGAAACGCACCGATCGTTCTATCTCTCGTCCGACGCCCATTCATCCCCCGCTGATCCAGCTTCGGCGTCCCATCACTCACAATTAAGTATTCGTTCGGGCACTTTTGCCGCCATAATATCGCCGTGCGAGGGAAACTTTCTCCCAACATTGGCACCCCGCATCTCAGATCGATGAGTCATCCTAGACTGTCTGCCGTTTTCCATCGGTCCCACCCCACCCCCACCCCAAGCTGAAATATTCGCGAAATTTCGCGACGGCCACTCGACGAAATATATTTCGTCCTTTATAACGAGGGAACTCGTTGGGGAATTCGGGATCAGCGGGCGTCGAATAGTACGTCGGAGAATGTCTCGTCCTACGGCCTTCCCGGCCCTATTTTTCAGAATGATTTCACAACGTATTAAACTTGTCGGCAATCGGCAGGAGGGCACTACGGGCGCAATTTGTCGCGTGCTCAGCTGTCGATAATTCCAAAATATATATCCTTGCGAGCGGGCTCCTGGGCCGAATCGACCGCAACGCGATGAAGTAATAAAAAAAAAAAGGGAACGAAGCGAACGCGGAATGACGTCGACCCAAACATATTGTTAGCTACGTTTGTCCTCGGCGTCGGACATATCGTTGTACGTTCACGTTGCGCTCTACCGTCGATTAACTTACCGGCCACAGTCTAGACTAAAGCGGATTAATATTTCATCGCGCAGAACGACGCGTCCTGTGGTTCCGATAGTGGTAACCAATGTCCTTTCAACGAGTCTTATTTTGCGCAGCAGCTTGAGCTTCGATACCTACCACTTTTAACGCGAAAATGCTACGACGGTCGCCGAATGAAAATGAAAGCTTCTCGCGTCGCGACGGCGAAATCAATTGTCAAAGAGCGTGAGCGTATGGAGAGTAGAGAAACTTTGGTCGGTCTAAAGTGAGTGCCGTCCATACTTCGCACCCCGCGCAATTAGTGCCGCGAGCATTTTGCATACAAAGGAAGAACGCCCTATTTATCCCATCCCCGACTTCGAATATTGCCCTGCCGCGCCTGTTGAATAATCCAACGACTTTCGGGAGTGGCGAGTGTGTCAGGACACACGTCGAAACCCCCTGCTACACGTTCTCGTGCTGGTCACCGGCTGAGGCGAGAACGTCATTTATATTCATTTAGTCGGTCCGCCTCGACTGTACTCGTACGGGTATTGGCCAAGTACCCACCCTTCCGTACTCTGCCTCCCACAATCTGTCCGGGCTCGTTTCCCTTCCTTTCCCTCGTCTCTATCGTCTCTTGCCATTGCCGTCCCTCTTCCCAGAGAGAAAATGAGGGGGTGAGAGAGAGAGAGAGAGAGAGAGAGAGAGAGTTCTGCCCGCTGCTCTGCTTTGAGAGGAAAACTTTGTCTTGCAAGCAAGCAGTGGGAGCAACGGCAGCACACCCCCAGATTAATCTAAGACTCTCGCCGCTTCTGCTCTACGGCCGCGTAGCTTCATGCACCACAGAGCTCTCCCCAACCCCGGCTCAGGGTTCAGAATACAACCCCTCGACGTTGTTGCGCCGACATTGCGCAGGCGGCACGAAACGGCGAAGGACAAATTAGTATTTGTTGCACTGTTATTCAAATTAGCGTGCGAGATTTCCGGCCAACCGGCCATCTTCGTCTTACTTACTCCTTTCCCATTCTTTCCTCCCACTTTCGGACTCCCAGGTCTACTTCGCCTCTTCTCTTTTCGCTCTCGGCGCGCGATTATTTTGCTGGGACACCCGCGGAGTCGAGAATCGTAAGCCGGATTTCAACTGGCGAGCCGCATGGCTTAGTTTATTCCGAGAGATTTCTTAATGCGTCGAGTTTGCGCGTAACATTTATGGGCGGCGCGGGACACCGACTTTGTTTAAAGGAGAGTCTCGGGCATGAATATCGACATGACGTCAAAACGTGTCCGTAATTTCCGTTTTAATTCTCATAGACGCGCCTAGTTCTACGCCGGCATAATATACTCATTGTTGAGCGGAAAGATTGATTGTCCTGTATTATTAAACCCGCTCCACGGCCGGCGTGGCCCAATAACTGTCATGCCAGAGTCATCCATTTCGCTCGGCCGTCATCTAGCTTGACAATTTATTAAAGTCACCGATTCCGCCGGTGTGCGCGCACTCTGCATACTCGCCGCTCGTGATTTCGTTTCCGTCGTGCCTACTTCCGTTCGCTCGCATCTCAGAATGAGACGCGCGGAATTCCGCCCTGAAATCCTGACATGGCCATTAGACATTTTTGTCGAGGCAAAAAGTGTCGCGTCTCGTGACGTTGTAATCGGGCGTATGTTCGGTTGCTGGCCGCGCTACAGATTACATGTAAAGGCGCTGGGGCAAGACATCGTGATGCTCTGGTAGCGGGAGGCAAAGTAATAGTCCCTCAGCACTCGACGTTAAGCCAGGTTTAGTGGCGCTGCCACGATACGATGCACTTTTGGCGTTATGCTAACTGACGCTACGCGATGCCACTTTGCATTAATCGTCCGTTGGCACGTTGTGGCGACTGGCGAGTATTAAGCATGGCTTTTCCCCGGCGTACGGGCGCAGGGGAGGACGGGTAAATAGAGTAAGACGGAGTGCAAAGGAGACGAGAGATTGCAGGCGGCGAGCCAATAATTCAAAGGTAAACTCTTCCTTTGCCGGACTGGCAAAAATCAAACGGAATTATTTCGCGCTACGATCGATCGCCGCTTTAATTTATTTAACTCCTCGACAAATAGCTTCCGCGCGGCAAATACGGAAAATCAAGTTTTTCGCTCGCATTGTCAGTGAAGTTATAGTAAGTCCGTGCGCGCACGAGTGTCCCCGTCATACAAGACGTAGAAGTAGAAAACTTTTGACGCTGGTATTTTCTGATGGTAGGTGAAAAATCATTGAATTACAAAAAAAAAAAACCACACAACACGGCAATCTCTCCACTCCCTTGCAGTTGACTCCTGCAAATTAAGTGACCGCGTTCAGATTTAATTTTCACCCAAGCCTCTTGATTTGATTATCGAATTGAACACGCTGTTGGATGAATGATTAATGAATCCGCTCAATCACTTTGTCTAAATTAGTTATAAACACGGCGTGCCTTGTGCGCGCTATCTACGGCCGCTTAATTTAATCAAATCGACTTGTCATACTTCAAGTTTGCTGGGCTAACCCAGCCTACCGGGAACGGGCCAAAATAATCGGACGTGATGAAAGTGACGCCGACGATGTTCAACGACCGCGAATTCCGCAGTGAGTCCGAGAAATATCGCGTTCCGCGGTGAGCGGATACCATAAGGGTAGAATCAATGGAGAAATCTATGGAAATCTCCCTTCTTGGCTCCGATCCACGGGACGTGGAGAAGAACAATGCGCCAGCGTGGAACATCTTTTATACAATTATAGTTTTTGCGCGACGCGATCTGCCCGGAAATATGGATGCGACGGACGAGCCGGAGAGTTGGACCGGGGAGGGTGAGATGAGCGAGAGGGAATGGAATGAGAGGCGGCAGAGGGGTGGGGGAAAGTGGGAAGAGAAAGGAGTGAGTTGGAGAGCGCGAGGAAGAGTGGCCAAAGGAGGTGAGGAAGAAAGGACGGGGAAGATGGTGAGAGAGGGTAGATAATAGCCAGGATAGAATTGTTCCAGGGGCAAAAAACCAATCCATCCCAGAGTGTTATCGGATGGTAGAGACGCTCCTGGAGCAAGTGCCTCGTCGCCCCAACCCCCAGACCCGTCGTCCGCCTCTTTCTTTAAAAATACGTCTTGGAGAGAGAGAGAGAGAGAGAGAGAGAGAGAATCGCTTTATCCGTACGCGCGCGCGGGCGACTTCGGAATACACGCGACACGCCGGACTGTCGTAATTGTACGGGCGTGAAAGCGCTTGCATTTCCTCTCGACACAACTCACTGTCGCCGTCGCCGTCGCCATCGCCGCCCCGTCACTTCCTCAATAATGTCGAATTACGCCCGATAAGTGTGCGTCGTTCTCTCTGATTTTACGTCCCTTTCCGAGCTCTCTCGAGCGGCCAAATCTTTTTGCGCGTCACAAAATTACTACTGTTCGACTGACGTCAGCTCGAACGCATTTCTCTGTGTGTCTGCACACTTCTCCCTCCCTCCCTCCCTCCCTCTCTCTCTCTCTCTCTCTCTCTCTCTCTCTCTCTCTCTCTCTCTCTCTCTCTCTCTCTCTCTCTCTCTCTCTCTCTCTCTGTGTACGTGCATGTGTATATACATTTGAACGGGGAATAAAAGTCTAATGAATCGGACAGAGAATAATTGAGATGTCAAAGTATCGTAAATGCAGAACGGAGAAGAAAAGCGACGGGGATAAAAGGCAATCAGCGATTGGCTGGCATTTTCCGGGATCGCGCGTACCGAATCACTCCATTTGATAAATCGTTTTTCGTTCGCCGACCGAACGGTTGCCACTTGTGATTAGCGAGATTCGCTATTATCGATCGATCGATTCGCGCATCATCAGACACGAGTACGGGCGGTTCAGTAACATGCGAGCCGTGGCTAAATAGGGAAAATAGTCGACGTCGTCGTCGTCGTGGAGAACTCTCGAGACCCCGAACTCGAACGTCGGAGTCGGGCGAAAAATCGTTAACCGAAAGTTCGCGAAATTTCATGCCGAACAGCAGTTACGCCCGGGCGAAATTCTAGCCAATGCTCCGTCGCGCGGCACTAATTTCTCTGGGATAATTGCGAGGACGGGGCCGTTATCCTTTCAACGTCCCACGAACAAACACCATCGTTCTGTCTGACGACTAGTGCCCTTCGCGGACAGAAGCACGATGTGAAGCGTGAATTGGAAGAGGCTGAGCGTGAAGGAGAAAGACGTGAAGAGGAACGTAGAGAGGCGATGGGACGACAGTGACGGAGATGGCACGGAACGAGAGGCCGAGAGAAAATGCATGGTGCGAGGGGAGTCGCAATTAAACATTTCGTTCCTGTTCACCCGGTATAACCGCGGGCACTTGACCCAGATTCGACGTGTAACGGCGTGCACTTTCCCTCTCGGCCCTTTCGCAATTATGCGGCTGCAATTTATCATTGCAAGACGACGACAACGACGACGACGTCAGAAGAACGACTGCGATGAATAATGCCGCCTACTCTTGCCTCATTGAAGACAACCCGTGAAAACTTCAAGTGTCCAACGTTCTTATCGACGTCGTCCCAGCCTGTGAAATATTTCTAGTGTTCATTTTCGACCCCGTTTAATACGTTCGCGCCAGGAATGTTCCCCGCTACGCTGACGAGAGAAGTGTCCCGAATCCGATTTGATTCTCCGTGAAACATATATCTTGTTAAGCGCGCGAAAATCTAAGGGGCTCTTATTATTTCACAAAATTGGCGCACATTAGAACATACGAATCTCTTAGATTTCGGTGCTTAACAATACATTCAAGGAGAAGCAAATCCGATCCCAACACTTCTCTACCTTTCCTCGCGAGTCATTTTAAGGAATTGAATTTATCATGAATCGCTTCCAGGAACGTGATGACATTTTCAATACAATACAAGCAACCAGCGATGTTTCCCGACGCAGTCGAGCTTGTACCAATTTTCAGAGACAGGGAAAATGCTGCACACCTCGAGCAATGCGCGTCAACGGTGGACGTCGAGAGGCGGAGAAAAAAGTTCTCAACTATGTGCCCGGTAAGAAAGTGGAGCGCGACGATTTGCTCACGGATGAACGGGACTGCAGAAACCTCCCTGACGACTTCGATTCTTCTGGAGAATCGAAGGAAGCGGGAGAGCGGTCCGTCGCGAAAATAGTTTAGAAATGTCGGGAATACTTGCTCCCGCGCGAGCAAACCGTCGGTCGTGATATTGCATTTCAGAGAGTGGCCTGAAAAGCCGGAATTAGAGTGCGCCCCGTGCATTAAGCCACCGCCCCTCGCGAGCCTTCTCGTCATCTCGAACATCCGCAATCGGCGATAAGCGTCGTCTCCCCATCCTTCATTCCCTTCTCATTCCTCTGATCCGCCCGCGTTCCCCTGCCCTCCCCCTGCTTACACTTACCCCCATCCGTCGCACTTCGATCGACTCCCTCGCCGATTTCACGACAACCGACGTATCACGCGGAAAACGGTGCCGATTTCGAAAAAATTCAATCGAATTCGTCTCATCGCGGTAACCGCAGCGCGACTTATGTGACATTCAAATTTATGCAAAGTCGCGCAGAAATCTTTCGTCAGCGCATTCTGCCGGGATACATGTCCCACCCTCTATATAACGCGGCGAAATATCGGTAGGAGGCGAGGAAAAGTTCGCTGCCGAGGATCCACGACCTTCATCGAAATTCAAATTACGGCACTAATATTCTTTCCATAGTGCCGCCAGATCATGAGTGCAGCCCGACTGGTCGCCGCGGGCGGTAAAGGAGAGGCACAAAAGTTCTCTCGCGTTATGGCGCCAACTTCTCACGTTCTTAAAAAGAAAAGATGAAAAAGACTCTGAAATTTTTGACGGTATGAAATATCATTAAACTCACGCGCGCTCTCCTGTGCACAATGTTTAATTTTAGGGGTGTGAGCTTTATGTCAAAGGAATATCTTCATTACCCGGCTACAAAGGAATGCCTTCGTGTTCGAACTTGCATCAGCCATGTATGTAAATGTTGCTCAGTTTACAACATACTGTGTAATAAAGTATACAAAAGCTGTATATTACGAGGCCCATAGTTTATGGAGCTCACGTAATACGGCCTGCGCGATACAAAGTTCGCGGATTACAAAGTCTATGTATATTACAGAATACAAATTCGCAATTACAAAGTCCATGTATACATTACAAAACAGAACCCAACATCTATGTTCCATGTCCCCGAGAACAACAAATTTAGACGGTTAGCGCGGTAAGCCGTTTGCTAACGTCGGAAAATAAATGTCCGCCTTCTTTTTTCCGACCCCCGCGTACGTGGCCAAAGCGTACTTCTCTGGGTGACGTATTAGTCACCGTATTATAGTATACCTGTCACGAAACGAGTGGAGGGAAAAATCGGCGCGTGTCTCTGGGAAACGGCGGCACAAAACGTCGAACGATATTTCATACCGGGCCGCCTGTAACTCGATACGCGAAAATCTGTTACGCCACCTGCTGGCGGCAATAAACGGCCCCCGAAGCAGCAGGTAGTCACAATGAGAGAAAGGAAACGTGACACATAATGCGCCCTGCTAATTTCAAATGTGCGTGCCGAAGCGGAGGGTTTCTCGGCGCAGAGGTGAGACCGTAAAAAATGACGAAAATAATCGTCGATCGTTTAGCGTGACAGTTACAAATCGCGAGCAATCCTCCGGGCCGCCGGCCGTGGCTTACTGTAGTCGGGACGGGACGTTAACGACGTTAGCACTCCTTTGTTTCACCGACCGTTGACTGGACTCAGATGCCGGAAGGGCACCTTTTAACGCCTCGCAACGCTGAAACGACGTTTGCGTCCATTGCGTTCTTCGCTCCACAAATACCACTTGCACGACGGAACATGGAGGAGGTGCACGAACGCATATTTACATTTTAATACCGCAGTCTAGCGCTCCACATTATATTTAGCTCAGAAAAATAATGTAACCTTCGCACATAAGCTGGGTATCCATTAACCGTCATGTTCCTACTGCATCCCTTGTAATCGTTCCACCCAGGTGGATTAAATCTCACGCGAAGCTGCATGAAGCTACCTAAAGATCGCGCGCCGGGCGCAGGTTTCCGAATAAGCGCGCAGGCTCGGTACGAATGCTGCGTCTGATGTTATAAAATCGCTAAACAAGGCGAAAGTAACAACGGTAGCGCTGCGAACGAGCGACTTTACGATGCCCTGCTTCGGGGCCCTCGCTCTCCTACGCTGTTGCATAAGGGGACGGACGAGGGACGAGGGACAAGAGACGAGGGCCAAGGGTTGAAGGAGGCGGAATTCGCGCGCGCACAAGTAAGGCAGGGAAGAAAACGACGCGGCAGGAACACGGAGAGGAAGATGAATGGCCGCGTGACGCGCGTGTTACGCGTCTGTAACTTGCAGCGCCGCCGGACGTTTTTACAGCGTTACTCCCATTACGTTGGCTGGCTGCTAGGGTGGGGAGTGGGGAAACCGTAACGCGTAACACGACGAAACTGCAGTATGCAGACTGCAGCGAGGACCGTGTGTGTACGCTTACGCAAGTCGAAGGATATTACACGCATGTCGGCCGGTGTCTCTGTCGTAAAGCGACGGGGATCATTTCCGCGGTGATTCTTTCTTGCGACGCACCGTCAATCGTCCCTGGGCCCGCGCGACCGTCCCTTTTCGAGTAGTAAAAATCGTCCTACTTTATGCGCTACACGCTCTGGATTTAATGCCGCGCGGGGGCCCTTCCATAAAGTCGACGCTGTTAGGCCGTCTTCGGAGTGTCGGCAGTCTTCCGCATTATACACGGACGGAGAGGAACTGGGAAAGACGTTAGGAGAGTCCGCGGGAGATTTTTGTAATTGAATTTAAGCCGCTGCGTCTTGTTCTTGCGATCGGCGAACGCAGCGAGAACGTCGACAGTGGCATACCTGTGCGCACGTACGTATGTATGCGCGATTCGTGGCCCTGGCGAACGACTGCGCGGGCGGAGCAGCCATATATACATACGAATGCCGGGTCTTGAAATTTAATATTTCCCTTTCGGGGAAGCACGGAAATGCCATTAAACGGCCCGCGAGAAGCCATTGCGCCCCGGCACTCGCTACCCCTGTACCCTTTTCCATCCCTTCAGCCTGTCACCCTCTCTCACGCTCGCCCGGCTGTCTGTCTCACTCGGATCGAGTTTGCAAAGGCGCGTCCCGCTCCCGGCCCGCGACATATACACGCGTTCCAAATGCAAGCCAGAAGTTACTCCTCTGCGCGGAGAGGAGGGCACGACGTACAAACACGTATCGTGCATCCATCCGCGTGTATCAGATATCACGCGTGTACCGAGATGGATATGCGCACATATGTGCAAACGTGCACAGATATGCCGGCGATGTACGACGTGGATGTATGTACATACGTCGCTCGGTTGTGTAAGCGCAAGATGCACGGTACGGCGTGTTCCACAACGTTGCTTGAACTTGCACAGCTATGAGGTAATTTCGTTGTATATGAAGAAGTGCTTTATCGTAACGACGTAATCATAAATCTAGCATTTCGATTAGTTTCAGAATCAGGATTTCATTCCGAAGAGCGCGTATCGTCCGGACTATCCATTTGCGTAATGCCTGGCCTGTACCTAGTCGCTATCAGCTGCACACGATGATTGGCACAATTGCCGACGTCAATCAACATCGATAATTCCGCTTAGGAAATAATTTGCCTCATGGCTTTTCGCGTAAAACGGTGAAAGCGATACGCCTGGAATCTCGTTTGTGTATGCATGCACTTACATAAGTGTACCGACCCAACACGTCCCTGAGTGAAGTACCTATATTGCCGCCCGTCGGACTCGGAGTTAACAGGATCACGGATTAAGGGTAATTCTGAGGGACAGGCGTAGCCGTAGCATACCAGGATGAAGGATAATTTCATCGGTCACTTCGATTCGGTTCCCGTTTTTTCCGCGGCAAATCCTTTCAGGACTAGCACGTCTTACTTCCAGATCGAATTTTCGGAAATGGAACCCAGCATTTTCATAAAATCCAGTGTTAAGAAGTGATTGTGATAGAGAGGATAAATGAGACCGACGACACAGAATCTTGGATTCCACTTGCCTCGGGGGTATGACAATGTGCTAGGATCCATTTTCGAAAATTACAGGTTCTTCTCTGGCTACGCGTATCTAAAATAACTGACATATCTATGTATACTCGCGAAGACGTCGAAATTAAACGTTCTCGTAACGTCTCCAGGATTGCAGAACCGTGCGGTTGTAGAATGTTACAACGGCAGAAATACAGATCCACGGGATTGCAGTGACACATATACATTTCAGTCTCGCGATTGTCCGAAAGAGATACGACGTGATTCGCATTCCGCGAGAAGGCAAGGGATAACAGGAGACTAGAAGGTACCGGGAGAAGAAAAAGTCGCCCTTGAGGAAATTGCAGGACGAGGCGAGGCAAGACGTTGGCTAGTAACGACAACGGGTATAGCGTAGTATAGAAGATGGAGGTGGAGAAAAGTCCGGATCGACACTGTGCTCCTTGTCCTGTCTGCAATCCACTCTTGTACATTTACTGAAATGAATTAGGAGCTCGGAGTGCTCGCGTTCGCTACACGTAGGGGAGAGTTTATTTGATGAACATCGTGGATGTTACGGTAAACAAGGTCTGATTGGTTTTAACGATTGCACTTTGTGCGGCACGTGCATGCAACTGAGCGTTCGTAGAGACAACGCACCCTTTTTGATACTCTCTACAAACGGCTGCTTATTACACACGACGAGAGTGTATCGACGTAAAGTTCCCTCTCGCAGAATTTACACTTTCCGCTGGAAATCCATTTGATTATTGCACCGCGCGCCCGATGTTTCATCAACTGGCTAAAATCTGCGTAGTCGCCGGCTGGAGCGCGCGCGTGCTCGTCCGTCTGCACTTCAAATTTTATGATCAATTTGTAAATGGATCGTCGTAAATGTGCCGCGCACAAAATTCCGCGTTCTTGGCCGCGCGCGTACTCGCTGCCGAGTGTATTTCGATCGTAGCGAAGTATCAATCTTCATCCACGATTTTTAGCGTACGAACGAACGCATACGGAACGATCGTCTGTGACTGAAACATGAAAGGGTCGGTCATAGGTCGGTGCAAATGTATGGGCCGCATCGCATCGCATTCATTGATTGAGTTTCAATTTTTCGTTGCAAAGTGATACGCGTGGACACGTACCTTACGCGCTATATCTTTGCTGTCCACCTTTTTCTCTGCTTAATATACAGCACACCTTTCCCGTCCCCTACTCACAGATCCGCCTTCCCTCAATTCGTAACGCTAAAAAGCCGTTCGCTCGTTAACGAACGTAGCAGCGTGCAATTGTCCAAAGAACGGTCGTCGTACGTGTCCAACGTAGAAGAAACTTTAGCTCACCCGCTGTTTCTTCTTTCATCCCCTTTTTTCCTCACCCCCTCTCGACGATCCACGATCTCTCTCTTTCTCTCTCAATCCTCAGCTGTCCCCTTCGCTGCAAGCGAACATACGAGGCGGCACGATTTCCGAGATCACCTCTTCCACATTCCACGTATATCCGGGGCAACAATCATAACTTTCAAATGATTGCGACGAGTCGAAAAATCTCGCGACGTGTGCCGCTATTATTGCCACGATTTTCTCTCGATTCTCCGAGAAGCGTTTCACTTTACTCGAAATTAGAGTAATGACGATGAAAGTCGCAGAAACAACGGACGAATAAATATAAGCGTCTCTCTAAAGCTCGGCGGAAGTTTCGAGATTGTAAGTCTACCAGGGGGAGAAAAAAAAAAGAGAGAAATAATCCTATGCAAAGTACTTGCTACTGAAACGATACGTATATCCACGGATATGCGCGCGCGCTCGCTTCCCTATAGATTTATATTTACAGAAAGAGAGAAAGTGGTGCAATAAGCGGGATATACATAAAGGAGAGGCTCCGGGTATAATGCACGTTTTGTTGGGGAGCAGAGAACAGTCGACACTCGACAGCATTCATCCGCTTTCGCGATTTTCAAAGCGACTTTTCGTCCCGTTTATGCGCCCATCATATTCGCTTCTCCAACGACCCTCCTCCGCACTCTCTCCTCAGGGGGCGAGGAGCGTCCCTCTCTAGGAAATCATTTCGCATTTTCCGCGTCGTTGCATCACCGTGCCCGCGAACGTATATCAAGTACGTGTTATACGGCGGTATCGAATAAGAGCGTATTGGAGCAGGTAGCGATGAAATAAAAGCGCGAGCACTCCGTCGCCGCTTTTATCTGCGCGGACCTTTAGTTTGCGAGCCATTCCCGTTCGAATTTCCCCCGGCGGAAAGAATGGCTCGTCGTAAGAGACACGGCGAGAACGGTCGCCGACGACGGGACTACAACGGCAGAGAGGACAACGGCGCAGCTGGCAAAAATTTATGGAAAATAAATAAACGCCGGAAAGCCAAGGCGGCGTCGAGCGCGTGTTGATTATTCTCAAAGTGAACCAGGAGCGCGTTGCGCTTTGCGAGAACCTCGGGATTGACTAATTAGTTAATTAGACGCGAATAAAAACCGCGGACCGGAGAGGACGAATGGGAGTCGGGCCGAGTTCGACGTCGGTCGTTCCAACGATTGCGTTTCTCGACTTGCGTTCACTGGAAGATCGAGCCGCGACACGTGGCGTTATCAGCGATATGGAGTCCGTGATTCGATCGTGCCCGGCCGCGCTTATCGGCGAGATTTTGCACGCTACTTAGTTAGCCGTTAATCGAGTACCGGGAGTGAATACTAGCCAACGAGCTCGTGGGCCAATTTCGAGAGCGAAACTCCGCAGGACCTTTGACTCGTAATCTCGAATGCATATATCTTTTTCGCGCGAAAACTTTCCCGTTTACTATGAGCTACCGGCGCGCGCTAGATTCGGCGCATCGGTATGTATGTGTACGTAAAGCGGGTGTGCCCGCCCCGGGGGTTAAGTGGTGAGTACGCCCGTGTAACGGCACTAATGTACATTTAATGTCTTAACTTTGAATGCGGCTCGGCTCGCCGTGAGATAACATCTTAAATATGTTTTTGCATTTATGCGGCCGACCGACCTCACTTCGCCGCGACGTCGCGAGGAAAAAACGAGCAAAAAGCGAGCAAACCGGCCCGGAGGAGAAGGAAAAAAGTTTTTAACGTGGCGACCGCTCCCTCGTACCACCCCATACCCTTCTTTTCACCCCTCCGCCTCCTCTCGTTCCTCTCCCCGCACTCGCCGGCTGCCAGCAGCACCTAGTTAGCCGCTCTGGTTTTGTCGAGGGATTTCCACATTTTTTTCATCCTCTTTCTACTTCCCCGCCTTTGGCACAAAAGCTGCGCCAAGAATCCGCATGCCGATCTTGCGGCTACGTGTCACGGCGCAGGATGACTTTGCCAGTTGTCGAGATGATAAATAAACGGAAGAACTGAAATAAGCTCGCCCTAACTCGCGCTGGGAGATAAGCGATTGCGAGACGTGATCGTCTTCGCGGTAGTTTCATTCGCGCCAAGTGTTTCGAGATCAGTTCCTATAAGCCGGCGTTCGATTTCTTCGACGTGAACAACGTCTCAATCGAGTCAAAACGCGCACGGTTTCGCATGCGTTTCGGAGAACGAAGGTTCTGAGGCTCAAACAGGGCAAGCATTGTTCTTTTACGGACCAATTCTATCGTCGGCGATCTCAGGGATGTGGCACGAGTGGGTCGAACGAGAAGGAAAGTCTGCCAGTGAAGCTTGAAAGGGATAGAGAGTGTTCGCGGCGCAAATCTCCTCCCTTCCGGGTTTCGAAACAAGCCTTCTCGACGGTTCATTCAATCGTTTACTCTTCGCGTGAATATTAAAATGCATAAGCACTCCGCATAACGTACACTCTGTATATCGTCCGTTTGATTAAATGTCTCTATTATCGATATCCATATGCATCGTGGGGAACGATTGGAAGTGGAAAATTCGGGGCGAATAAAACGAGTGAAACTAAGAGTCTCGTGCTCCGTGAAATCTGGACGCTCCGAGAGAAAGCGGTGCACGTAAGAAACGTATAAATGATACATTACGGGATCGAGAAAACCGTAGCCAGTTGTGGCGGTGCATTCGGTACGTCGACTCTCCAAGTGGTGCGAAGCCGGTTTTTTCGCAGTATCGTTTTTTACGACGCTTTCCGGGGAATATTTACACGAAACGGATATCGCGAGCAGGGGAAAAGGCGGTGGCACCGAGACTCCGGATCGAACCCGGGTTTATTTCTGAACTCTCATTTCCGATTCAGGACTCAGGAATAGGAGCGCGTAGTTCCCGCGGTTTTATATCCATTTTCGCTGCGGTTTCGAAAACTTTCCCAGCCCGATCGTACCCTCGACGCCGCGTCCACCTCCTGACGCTCCCCGAACGCGCTGACCTTTCCTCTTCGAACTTTCGCCACGGCGACAATGGCTCGCGGCAAATAAATTCCTCCGACTCAATCAATTCCGCGAAAATAAATGATGTACCGCTTCAATCGAGTCCCCGCGGTCAATCTTCTGCCGCGGCAAAGACGCCCGTCTACTACGCGATATCGCATTGAAAAAGTTCGCCGATTAGCAATTCACCATTCCGACCCACTTGCTCTGCCTACTACTTAAGAACGATTAACGCGCAATTACCAGAGATTATGACTGCGGCGACGGCGGTGGTTTGATTCGTATGCAAATGGGGTCGCGAGGGCGGCGTAAAAATTATCCCGTCGCCGGAAGACTGATAGGCAGTTAGCCCGATATCGATCTGGCCGTTGTCTTCTGCCTGTATCTCCGCCGCAGAAAGTTGGCCGGCGAAAAGCTGATCCGCCGAGAATCTTCGGTACGATTTCGTTCGCGATTCTTATATCCAGCTCACGCGAACGAGCCCGGCCTCCTCGTAAATCAGCATCATTGCGTGTCGCGAGTATTTGCCGCGATTTTAATTTGTTCGGCGTGCAAGCCACCGACAAGTTTGTTCGTATGCATAGCGGGTCATGTTGATTGGCTGGCACGCAAAGTCGTGCGCTCTCACAAAGTCTCCCATCTCTCTCCCTGCCTCTCTTTCCGTTTCGCTTCATCTCCGTCTGCCTCGTGTCGCCCAACGCCCGACTCATCTCTGCATATTGCACACGCGTTGTATTAATATGTATTTAAATTAGTGCCTCAAAGCGATCCGAAATTACGCTGCTGCCTACTACCGTAACAGGTATACCTACCGTGCTTTCTGACATCAACCACCTCATAATGCGCGTATGACTGCTAGCGATCCGGCGAACGGAGCGACGAGGACAACAATTTTCCGGCTTCATTTTCTCCGGAATCTTATTACACGGGTCAACCTAACCGGCGTCGGATGGCAAACGTTCGCGTATTGTCCATAAATGAGAATCATCGGTTTACGAGGGCCGTCGCGTACGGCGCGAAAGTAAATTGTAACCGTGATTGTAACTTTAACATATTAGGAATGTTAGCGTGGGACACAGCGATCGCCACATCCCGGTCGGTATAAATTTACAGGTACACCGAAATAATATCTACTACTCAATGTGTAAATCAAGTCATAGTCGCAGTCGGTATGTTGAATAACTCGATATTTTCGCACAGATTCGCCCTAACCGAGTCCAGAATTCGTCACTAACTCTTTCATCATGAATATCGGTTTGGCAAGAGTGAGCCTCAGACGTCACGCCTTTTCGGCGCATCTGTTTTTTAAGAGGCAATAGGAAACCTGACTTAGGGGAAGTTTGTAAGGTAAAGATCAATAATCGGCTATGACTGCGCGACTGCGGGCGCACATTCGTCGCGAGAACAGAAAATCGATTTCAATTCAGGCAGTTTCAATTTTGTTTTCTGTGTCCAACGTGTACGTGGCACCGGGATAGGACACCTTCTGCGAGCGCCGAGAGATACGCTACTCCTCCTTCTCCCTACGACATTCTCACTCTTCCGGTGTTTCCCCAGGCCACGTGCGAGAGCACGACGAAGTATGTGCTCGGACCGGTCCTTTCTCATAACACGGGACATCTTCGATTACGGCGACAGCCGATGCCGGTGCGCAGAAATTGGAAAATGGCTCGGTAAACTCTGAGCGTCGACGGACGCGCGCTGCTCTTGACACGTCGCCGGCCAGAAATGCTTCTCCAAGTTAGATCCCTCGCGAGGGAACTCGCCACGACGCTGTAACGGAAGTTACGAGAGCGTAATGGCGCTTAACCCTTTAGCTTCCGTCGAACGGCTGAGCGATATGTGCTCAAATGAAACACTATCCACGATTAAAGTGGATGAAAGATTAAGTACTCTGGTCGCAAGCGACGAAGTGCGCGGTTATATGAGTTTTCGGTGACAACTGGATTCTACTAACGGGTGGACTACAGTGCGACAAACATCGTTGACAGCGGTGCTGAAATTATCGGAAGCAGGCTTGAAGTATGTATCTACTGAATTATTGAATTTTGTGCGTGCGATCGATCTGCCGGAAAACAATTTGCCGAAAAATTGGAAGGGCGACGATTTACACGATAGGCGATTTTGTTGCTCGGACCTATTACGTGAATCGGGCGTGCCTGGCTTCGCGACGAATCCTAATAAATTTGACGCTCAGGCACGATGAAAGGAGCACCTTTGTAAAGCAGCTTGATCGAGACGGTCTGAAAGTTCTGAGTGCACCTCCGGGGGTGCGAAGGAAAGTTATCGATCCTCCAATTGGTCTCCGCTTCTCGACGATGAAAACCTCCCCCGAGGCTTCCTCCCCCGTCTTCCGTCAAAACCCTCAACCTCTCCTCTTCCCGCGTCCTTCACTTTTTTTTCACAGCCGTCTGTCATAACGTTTCGACACGTCGATCGGCAATTCGTGAAAATACTAAGAAACGTTGACACCGCTCCTTTAGGAATTCAATTTTCCAAAATTTCCTTCCGTCGACGCATGTGTCCGCGCTGCCGTTCAGAGCATCTAAATGTACAACCCACTTCCACGTCGTACAGCGAGACAAACCCATCGATTTACCGAAATGAATATTTAAGGGATATGTTCGAGAGTCAGGTCAAAGGTCATGTAAAAGTCGGTGTTATCTGTTCTCTATTCGCCCGTCCAGCTTTCGTCTCTCGAGGAATATCGAGTAGGACGAGAGGCCTGTCAATGCTAAAATAACTCGAGCTCACCCAGATTTCTCCTCGCCTCAAGGTTGTTCCAGATCGCAATGCGAAATCTGTATTCTAAGTTCACGCGAGCCGTCCGTTCGCGTATCATTAAATGCCGCAACAATGTTGACGCACGTACGCGGCGCCATTGGTAATGCAGGTGAAAAGGTTTATTAAATAAGATCAAGAAGGTGAAATGGATCAAGGCCGGTTGAAAGTCGATATTCGCCTGCGTACCTGCACCGACATTCTCACGCACAATTGCGTGTCGCGTCACATATCTTTACCGGCCGCGACAACACTCGACGACGAACGTAAAACTGCACACCTATTTCCTGTTATAATCCCTCGAAACCGATTTCGTTCTCCCTGAAATACGCTATTATGCAAGAAAATCTCAGCGAACCGTATATTCTCTATTCTACCGACCTATTTTTAAATTTAAGAGTACAGCGTTATTTATTCATTTCCTATTTACGTTTGGCGATATCTCCTGACACATACATATTCGACTTGCTCTATAACCAATATTTATGAACATTCAGAAACAGTGCAACGGCTGCGTAAAAAGTGCAATAGTTTAGATTTAAGAGATATGAATTCAGTCACGATTTCTTCCTTCATCTCAATTTGTCCGAACAACTAGAAATTAGAACAAGTTAATCCGGTGGGGCAGCTGAATGGCAATCCGTAATTGTAGATCGACGCGGAGATCGTAAATAAAAATTCACCGCTTATGTGTGCCAGCGAATTCACGAAGTCTGCAAGCGGTTGCACGCGAGGGCGGCCGTTAAGCTGTCGCAACGAATTGAATTCATGATCCATCCTAACATACGACGCACGAAAGTGTTACGCACGACACGACGATCGGGCGGTCGGTGGCTAACAGGTGAGGCCGGAGCTAGCGAAACACGATTCCCGAGGTCTCGGCGCAAGGAGGTCAGGTAAACGAGGCGACCGAAGTCGTGAGAGTCAGAGGGGCTCGAACGAGGGGTGAGAGACGCTGGATGACGATAATCGAGGAATTCATTACGACGACGTTGGACCTTTAATTGGAATATTACAAAGTTATATCAGCCGACGTAGATTGAATTTAATGCGGGTATTTCGCGCCACCCTCGTAAGGTGTCGGCGACAGAGAGGAAGCGGACAAGGAGGCGGAAATCGACAAGGGTGTCGGGTTGGAAAGAAAGGAAGTAGGACGGAGAGCGGGCTATTTATCCATTCTCATCTTATTCTGTCCCTACCTCGCACACCCACACCGACAGCTTTCTTAGCGTCTCCCTCCTCAACCTCAGTCAGTCAGTGTCCCTGTCTCTTCTCTTCTCACTCTCTTTCCGTTGCTTTTCACCCCCCCCCCCCCCCTCCCCCTTCCCCACTCCCCTCCCACTGTCTTCGGTATAAGGCAGATACTGTTGCTTCAAATCGTTTAAAACTTGGGAAATGGCCACTAAAGCGTACCGAAGTTTACCTCGCGGCTCTTTAATATATCTTGTTAGGAAGGGGCGGAGGCAGTAGGGTGGTGAACGGGCTAGTTTCTTATTTAGCGATAATTACGAGCTTCCAGCGCCCGTTTGAGCCGTCTCCGCGAACGTTCTTAAGCTCCCCTTCATCGGCTTTCCTTCCATTGAACGACCTGCGAACGATAGTTGGCGGAAATGTTCGGGCGAAGATTGATTAACACTATCGGCTCGATCTGAAATACAGCCCCCTGCTGTCGGGCCGTAATTTTTTCCACCTCAGCCGTCCAAACTCCGCGACGTTGAATGGCGAACGGGCCGAAGCCGGCGCAACCGTTCGCAAAATTAACGTCGAACGTCCTCGTGAATTTCGATTAATGACAACCCGTGTGGAAATCTTATGTTGGTGCAAAGTAGGACCTATATAGGATTCCAAGGATAAACGGAGGGACACCTAAGTAGGTAGAATATTCAATGTTGGACGAAAACTGGACAGATTTCCAGGCGGGAATAGCTTTTCCGTGGGCTCGGTTAACCGGGTAATAGCCGAGGTTCAGGGATTAGCAATAATATTTTATAGTGTCCGCCAGGATAATTGCGGCGTTTTCAGGATACCGGGGGGGGGGCCCCGCGCGCTTGCGATAAAGCTCGAGGATAATCGCGAAACGTCTGCCGTTAACGAATTGCGCATGCGCACACACCTCCCGGAATGTACCTTATATATTTTAGTTCGTACGTATATACGAAGCGCGTAAGTCTGCCAACCGGATTTATGACTTATGCAGACGTTTTAAACGCGGCAGAGCCATACGAGTGAGTGATTTCTATCTTAGCAGCCAGCGGGTGCTGCTGGCGCGAAGCGTACGCCGCCGCGCACAGGTGTCTCATTAAACTTGAACGCAATGCGCGCGGAGAGTGGATACACTGGGTGCATTTAATCTTCCGGCGGCGTGTAGTAAGGGCAATAACGCGATGCAAGCCGTTGAAAGTGGCACGCGGCCCGGGAATGTGCGTGCCGATCGAGAAGACGCGAATATCAATTTAGGTGGCAAACACCGTGTTGCGTCGGGCAACAAGAGAACGAAATGACTCGCACGTCTAGTGATTTCAGTTGCCGCCGACGACGAGACACAACTTCGAGAGCCGGCGACAATTTGCAATGCGAATTTCGCAAGTTCCCGCGTCTATCCATCTATCTATCTCTCTATCTAACGCACACGACGCGCGGCTGCTTCTTCCGTATTCCCGCTACAGGCAGACCGATCTGTTAACTCTGGCCGTGTAACTGTTTAACTTCGTCCGTTGTAATTCGCGGATTCGGATGCGCACGCGACACGCGGTGACGTCCCGAATTTGCGTTGCGAACATTACGCACGCGAGTCTATTTGGTGAGGACGGTAGTTGGGTTTGCTGTGATTATCTTGTACCGAACGGTACCTTCGGATTCGTATATATATGTACTTATTCCAGAACAGGCACGTCTGCTGCGAAAGCATACCTAAAATAAGTTCATCGTCTTGGAATGAATTTTACAGAGTCTTTTTCCAAATACAAGTTTCCCACTGCTTTCCGGCCGAGCAGGTAGCCAGCTACCAGCATCCTCCTTCGCAGACTTTGAACAGGTGCCATAGCACTGCGAAACGGCATGGGATCGCTTTCTCACAGGAGAGAACCAGAAGCAGCGGAAAGACGAAATAAAAACCCACCTTGACACATTATCGTGATGATGTGAAGTAAGCTGATGGTCAGGTACCGACTTCTTCTCTGTCTGTCCGCCATTTTCACCGCCAGCACACTGCGCTTTTTATCCGTTGAAGCTCACCTGCAACAACATCAAATTACAGGTATTAATACATTTGTCAGGCAGATTAATTACATGCGCGGAACGTCGTAGAAAGCTACGCGAGAGGCGAAATACGAAATTGAAAAGAACCGATGAGCGAAATGGGGAATTATAATCAGAGACGGTAACTCGTGATTTGGTCTAGGCGTCCGTCACACGGAGTGTGCCTCTTACATCGTTCCTGATTAGAGTCCCGCTACGATGCTCCTTAATAAACAACCCTCCTACGTCATTCAAGGAGCGACATCAATCTTGCATAACGTGTGAATCAATATTCGTGAGTGTGAATGGTAACGTGCGCTGCCGACCCGTCGGAAGTGCACAGACCCGCGAAATCGTTAACGCATGGCTAAATCGATGTAATAGCCTGACGCGTTAATTAGCGCAACGGTAAATATTAGTCAGGTTTATTGGACTGTAATACGAGTGAGCCATCTGACAAGATCGAGGCCTTTTCGGATCGGTGCGAGCCTGCATTCGACATGAGACCATTTTTTTTCTATTCCGTCACAGAGAGACGAATGAGAAGGCTCAAAAGAGTGGATGGCGCTACTATGAAAAGGAAAATTCAACGTATCTTTCGGGGCTCGAAAATTACATTTTCAAAGAGTCCCTTTTGCCGACGTCGACAAAAGATCGCGCCGGCAAAGTAATGCATATTCAAATCACGCGAATTGTCGGTCGGAAACGTTTTTAGTGCTGCTAACTCCATCGCAATCCCTAATCCATGCTCGTTACGCGATTTATATTTATCGAACTAATTACAAATTAAATATTCCCCGCCCCGCCTTTCATTGCGGAACTCCATCGCGGACACAAGATGAAAGGGGGAAAACTCGTTTAAAAGTTTCCGCGAGCCGTACGAATAGTGGCTTTAATTGAGCTTAAAAGAAACTCGAAGGGGGAGCGTTACCCGATTGTAACTGCGACGAAAGTGTATCTTCCGGGGGACATAATCTGAACGGCAGAAAGCCATTCTCGAGTGGGGTGGCATCCTCGTTGAGCGCGAGTGAGCCATGGTATGCGCGATATCATTTTTATGGAGAGCCTCGTCACTCTATAAAGACCGCGTAGATGCCCTCGCTTTTCTATTTACGGTACGCTTTCCGCGCAACAAAATCCTCTTTACAGTTCTTCGTGCTGTTGCCTCTGTAACACAGCTTTCATTCGCCATGCCCGTCGCAAACAAATATACGCATGGACCATGGCCTGCGAACTGATGCCCGTGCGAGAGATGAAAATTCTTCGATTCCTGTTACAAATATCCGTAAAAACTCAGCGCGCATTGTCGCGCCTAATCGTTCTACAGATTTTATAATCAAAGCCGTTGAATGTCCAGCGGGATAACAGAGCAAAATGCGTACATGCCCTTTAACATTAAACTGCGCGTACATCTGACGCACCTATACAGTATTCGAGCTCCGAACCGTCTGCAAGGAAAGGCGTAAAGGAAAATTTTCATTTGACCGACTCGATAAGTGGCGAGCCACGGTCGACGGCTTGTTAATGAAATTTTCGATGGTAAAATTCCCTTTTGAGGCATGATGTCCCCTACCAGCGCCCGTCGCGTGTTGCCCGCTTCCCGTTCAACGTGCAACGCCTTCGAACAATATCACGGCGTGCTAACATAACGTAATTTATGATATTACCCGTAGTTTTACGGGTTAATTAACCGGGATATTTATAGTGGATATCGCTGTGGATACTTCAGCGGAACGCCCCTCGTTATTACAGCGCTGGTTTTACAGGTCCGCCACGGTAGCTGAAATTACGCCGGGACACTGCCTCGCTATCGCGCTCCTCCCATAATTAGTAAACTCGGTTAACACCGCAGCACCCCGTTCGCTGACACCGTCGTCCGAGTTCGTTTCCTTTTTTTGCCGAAACTTCTTCCCGGCTGCGGCGACTCTGACCGCCTAGCGTAGAAAAGCGTCGGCGATACATTTAACCCCGACCCCGCATCGTTTCATCCTCCATCTCCCTTCCCCCGCTCATTTCTGACGCCTGTCCACCCCTTCTCCGTCGGTCCCGACGCCCTTCGTCCGGCGTCGCGCGCCAATTAATAAGCGTCGGTCAACTTTCGAATCGCTCGGCGCAAGTTTAAACGAGCGATAAACTGGCTGCCGCCAAGCGGCCAGGGCAAGCCGGTGGACGTGCCCTCTCGCCCGTTCCCGATAATAATCATTTTATACCGCGAGCGACGAGGGGACGGGACGTGGGGAGAGAGGTCACGCGAAAGAAGGTAATAAATTTGTCGGCGAACCGCCGTCAACGAAGACTCCCCATGCATACGCCAACTCTCCTGCACAGGCATTCGCCTCCAGCCTGAACCGGCAAGAATTTTGTCGAGTGAGAAAACGATCACAGAGCGCGCTTTCGTCATTGAGCGCGACAGACTCTTGGTGTTTCGAGCCGTTAATCAGGGAGAGCGAGGGAAAAAGGAAATAGCATTAATTGAGAGCGGAACTCCATATTATACTCTCGAGTGTCGTTGCCGCGAAAGCGACTCGTTCACTCACGCCGACAATTATTATATCGCTCCTGCGCGTCTGTTTACAGCGCGTACGAACAAGGGCGCGCGTCTCTGTCCGTCGCGTTCCAGCGATCCCTCTCTCCCTCTCTCTCTCGCTCTTTTCGCGGCGCCGATTGTTTAATCCAATTGGACAAATGGCCGCACCGACGCGTTCGGACGCCCGGCGTCGGTCGGCGTCGGTGCGGCGCGCATCTCTGGCCTGCAACGCTCGTCGGCTCGGCGCGTCCAGATTTACGAGGCGATTTACAAATTGGCGGTTATTGTACCCCGCTCGGAAATCAAACTGTCCTGTAAATCAAAACGTCTGCCAGCATTCATTAAACGTCAGGCAAATCCCGGAAATCGGCCACCGCGCCGAACAGTCCAGCCCCCCCCCCCTCCCCCTCTCCAACCCTCTGCACAACAGCTACATGTACTCGTTCACGTCCGATACACGGGTCGATCGGTGTTCGTCTCATTACGTACCACTGTTTTCGTCGTGCACCTAACGACTTTCGTATCGGTGCTTTGATTCGAGTTAGGAGTTATGATGGAATGTCGCGCGACGTCTATAAGTTCGCAGTCCCTAACTTCAACGTTCATGTCCGGTGTGATCGAGGAACTCGACGGTAATCCGTACGAACTTTATATTTAGCCTGTTCTTACTTGGCGAACGGTACTTTGTAATAGTCTTTCCCAACTCGTGACTCGACGCACGCGAGAGGCGTCATTGACCGGAACTCGTGCAAGTTTCGTTTCCGAGCAGAAGACCGTAAAACATTCGAGCAGTCGATTTGTCTGCCACGAACGTCGCGCGACCTGCTAAACAACGGGGGAAAAAGCGCTCGGGGCAGAAGTGCATTTCGTGTAATCGTGACGAGGCGCGCGTGGTCCCTCTGAATGCCTCGAGTGTTTCGAAACGCTCGCCTTTAGGTTTCATGTAATTGGATCGCGGCAATTAGCTAACGTCGCCAAGCCTTCTGTGTGATTTAATTTTAAGAAAATTGCTACTCTCAGCCTTGTGCACCGTAACCCACGTTTGTGCCTCTTATTGCACCAAATTGACACACGTTTTAATTTACAACACGTACATATTAAAAGGGCGTATTCGAAAAATGTTAGGAGCGATTTTTCAAAAAATTACCAACGCAGAATGGCCATTTGACTCATTAATCTACACATGCCGCGAGCATGGTACGTGCGTACAGTAATTTAGGTATAACTGTCAATGAAGCATTTGTAACGAACGCGTGTCAAACGTTATTAAAAGGCTGTCACTCTGATTCATTTATCTCGCTAACTGGGTTGCATGTTGGCCGCCGACTGTATTCATTGACACGTAACCAGAATAAGCTCACAACCGCTCGGAATGACGTTAATTATCATCCGCGAACGACGGATTTTTTCCACCTGCCACTGTACAGTCCGATAATAATATGTCATTGGGACGTGATCAGCTTACTTCGCCAAGTAACGCAATGAGGTTGCCGCATAATCCAGTGGCACTAGGTACAATAAACACCCAGTGTTCTTCGTTTCCTGTCACACTTTGTTTACCGGGTGATCGTTTTTACCAAATGACTGAATTAGGCAAAACGCCAATAGACGTGTTACCTTATGCCCAACACTTTATCACGCGGAAAATCGTCGGAAGGGTGTAACGAAATTTCCATAACGTTCCATTATCCAAATACCTTTCCTCGCGTCGCTCGACACGAAAAACAAAGTTAAAACATTTCGAAAAGATTCGACATCTGACGGCAAGCCTCGAACATGAAAATAACTGGCCTGATGGAGAGAAAAAAAGGAACGATCTCCGTATGACCACGATTAACGTGAAGTCCCGAAATCGTCGTGTATCGCGAATGGGCAAAGTTTCCAGCAGCAGCGAGGCACATTATGCGTCGAGAGTTACCTCCATTATCGCACGACGCTGACGAAGACGCAGGGCGTCGTCGAACGTTCAGGCACATTGTTTGGGGGCCATTTGGTCGGCGACAATCACGGTAACGAGCGCGCGTTATCGCTCGCGGTTATCCGTAAGAGGCGGGCAGAAAGCGCAGTCGTCGTCCAGAATTCGATATATCGTAACGCGCCCCTTCCTTTTTTTGCCCTTTACGAGCGGCGTTACTCTTATCCTGGCCGTCCGTCGCCGTAAAGGCAAGAGCACGAAAAACAGCTGGCAAGAGAATCGTCCCGACTTTGCGCCATATAACGCAGCCCGATCGTTTCTGTCCATCTTCCTCGCGCCCACCGCACACGGGATCGTATTTCTTCGCTTTCGATTCCTCGAGTCTCGAATCCCGAGGCGTCGAGGCCGTCGAGGGTTGCGCCGAGGAAGGACTCCTCGTAACAGCTCCGCGACACTTGCAGCCACCGATTTCCACTGGAACGCGACTACGAATCTTCGCACCTTCTCGTGCATGTAAGCGAAATCGGTATGCAGTCGTGTATGAATCGTACGTCAGACGGGCTCACGGGCGACGCTTTATCGCGCGAAAGGTGATCCGAGCGTAAGAGGTAGGCTTCCCGTGTTTTATGACGGTGCAAAAATTATCGAGGGCCCGGCCCGGCCCGTTCTCAATGGGGCGCTCGCTGATTAATCGTATTTCGGGGAGCAAAAGACCGCCACGTTTCAGGTTTTTGCACGTCCAGGCGCCGCCGTTCACGAGGATGTTTTCTCTCGGGTGAAGGCGATAATCGCGAGAGCGTGCGCGCACCTAGGATCAGCGTCGTGTTATGAATGCTCGGAGAACTTGGCGTATATCAATTGCCCAGAATCTTTGCACTGTCAGATCTTAGGTTTCATGTTTGAATTTCAACCCTCTCCGCACCCACGTTCCTAGTCCTCAAATAGACTTAATGTATACATAGCGACGATGATTACTAACGTGACATTTGGTCGGTTCTCTTTGTACCACCCTGTCCAGTGATTTTCCTATTTGGGTCGGACGGGATGACACGGCTCGTGACCCTACCCTTTCGCCTCTCCGGCATTCGGGTACGGTCGTCAGGGTGGAGGAAGAGCAAAGAGAGTGATATTGACTCGATTCAAAGTTCCCGACGCGAGAAAAGTCCGACTCGTTTGCCGAACGTCCATCGGCGGGCGGAACGATCGAACGGAAATGGGTGGAAGGCACAACAGAGAATAAATCTGTCGGCAGAATTGAAGCACCCGACAACCCTGATAGCCGTCAAGGAGTTTCGGATAATTGTCGTGTCGACTTTTTACTAGCGAACTCGAACTTTCTTCCACCGATCCACGGCGCGCAGCCGATACGGGGCAGCCACAATTTGGTAGGCGTGGGCGACACGCCGGATAAGAATGTCTGTTCGCGAATTCTCGCAATAAAAGACGTCACGTTAGAATACCTACTTTAGGCGGCGCGGCGGCGTGAGAGCGGAAAATGCTAAAGTGCCCGCCGCCAAGCAAGTGGGTCGAGATCGGAAATAGACTCATTGGGAAAAAATGCATAAATTTTGCGCGTCCGCTTTGATTTTATATTAAGCTCGCGGCCAGCCAGTTTGAGGTGCACAATTTTAACTGTTTTTCATCGCCCAATGCAACGCGTACAATCGGAATTTTTCATTAACTCGATTCCGTTCCGAATTAATGTCAGATAAATTCGTCGCCATCGGCTGTTTATATGAATCTCATTAAATACCGTATTCCCGTCGCGCTCGTTTCGATCGAGACAGCAAAACCGTCGCGTAGTTCTGCCGGCTAGACGGTGTCAGTTACGGCTGTCACATTTGTCGTCAGAGGAAAAATCCTGTCACGCACAGGATCTACCGTGCGGCACACCCTTCCCGACGTGTCGCGGTGTAAAATGGGGCGAGGCGGGGGGAACAAAAAAAAAGAAGTGTCAGCGCCGCTCTAAAAACCTAATTGCTCGAAAAACACTATTTCCCGCAATATAACAAAACTCTCGCGACTCTTTCCCGTGCGCCGTGCCGAACGCAACAATGCGCGGTTCGCGTAAATAGAGCCTGACAAACGGGAGCATGCAGCGGGCGCAATGCATTTCGTTCGGCCGCCAGTGCATTTGCTCGAATTTTAATCAAGATTAATTAAATCGCAGCACTGATGGAACGAGCGAGCGGCGGCGTTATAGACGATACAGAGGTGGATAACGGAAAAAGCGTTACAATTAAAAGTGCTTGGCTTGATGGTAAGGCGAAAATAAAGCCGCACGCATCGTGGCCTGGGTCTCCCATGGCGAATGCGAATACCGGCGCAAATTCGTCGGCTGAAGCACAACTCGACAACGAATCGTAGCGCAAATACGCGCGCGGCGAGACGCGGCGATCGCGACAAAACGCCCGTAATTACATTCCGGAAGTGAGCGGGCCGAAAAGCATCGTGGCGTGCGTCCACCGATATCGTTTTGTGTCTCGAATAATTGCGGACACGCGATCCCGGAACGTACACGCGTCTTCGGCATTAACACGGACGCTGGCTCGTTCGTTTCTGCATGCACTGACCGCCTCGACAGACCTCGAACTCTATACACGTCCGACTACACTGACATTCGAGGTACTTGCGTCGCCGTTGAGACGCTTTTTGTCTAAGAGAAAAGACGAGGGGGGTGGGGCTTTCAGTCAAAGTTTGCCAGTAGTTATTGCAATGTTCATGTAGACAATCACGGCCGAGCTCGTTTACTTAATATTAAAAGTTTTTAAATACCGGCGTCGTAGTCGCGGCGGACGACGATGGACTAGCTGGGAAAAGATACCGAAAAAACGACGAAGAGAAGGACGAGGGTCGGGGAAAAATGAAGGAGATACGAGGGTCTCTCCACCTTTCTGTTCTTCCTTAGAAGTCTCGCTACCGAAGAAAGGACTCATTCAGATCAACGTTTCTTAACGAGGAAAGTTGTGCTTTACCAGCGCCGCATTGTGTACATTCGAGCAAATCGGCGGGAAGAATCGACGAAACGTGGGCACCCCGGCGAAATTCTCCTCGCCAGCCTCCGCGGAGAGCCCCAAGGCGGCTTTCTTTATTTCCTTCGAAAATGCGCCCTAACTTTTCCATTCGATCGCGCGATCATTAATAAACTTCCCCGCGGTAAGCGTACGCTGAGCATTGCGTTCGCAGACGCTGTCGATTGTACGGAATGTCTTTGTACTTGGAAATATCGAACTCTTCCTCGCCGACAGCAGTCGCGCTCGTCGCACGCATCTGGCCAATCGACGAGAATTGAGAAGAATTTACGAGAATCACCCCTTTCAAGCATTGCGCGAGTATAAACTACTTTGGACGTCATCCTATCATTAAGCGCGAACACTGTGAAAGGATTGAGTAGTATATGTAGGCATACTTTTCGATCGTCAATGTCAATGTACGTACATGTTCGTACTGTAAGTGCACTCCGGCTCAAGCACACTTGAGGGACCGTTTGAAGTCATCGGGGAAAGAGAAGAGAAAGAGAGAGAGAGAGAGAGAGAGAGAGAGAGAGAGAGACGGAAAGTAAGAGAGGATGACAGGAGTTGCTGATGTTTGTACCGAACAGACTCAAAGGAACGGCATAAACAGACTTTCGTATTCAATGAAGGACAAGAAAGACCGCCGAGCCTATTAGGAACCTTATTAAAACGTTAAAAGGCAATATGTCAGTGGGAAGAAAAGGTACGTGATATTAAAAACAAAAGCGCTGACGTGAACCTCGGTAAAAAACATGATTCCAACTCAACGTTGGTCCTCGATCCAAGATCAAATACGTGATTGTAACGAACGATCAACTGAACGCACAGTAGGCATTACTTGTCTCACAAATTGAATCTTCTCAAATCCTGAATTATAAAAGGCGTGATATATTTCGGGATATTTCTCCGGTATGATTGCGTGTTTAAATTGTTCGCTGTCCGCTCCCCCCCTTTCTATCGCAATTGTCGATCGTACCGTAGTTCGGTGAAGCTCGAAATCCCCGATACATTAACCTCGTCTAGCCAGATAGTAGAGGGGCGAGCAGATAATACGTACTTTTTCACGACAATCCGTGGATATCCGGGGACATATCGTCGAGGATCCTCGAGCCACCTTCGATACCCTGGCAAGCTTGGACGTTTCGCCTATTATCTGCACAACCACCGACGACGTCCATGGAACATTTATTTGCACTGCACTCCCAACCCCCCTTTCAAGATCCCACGCAGCGGTTCCTCGAGTTTCACTCTCGCGTCCTAAGAAACAACCAGAACCTGTCGTTTCCACTCTCTGCGGGAGGGACAGTCCCTAGCCTCGTCTCTCTTCCTCCCCATTCACAATCGATTGAAATCTGACGAGAGCGATTTGTACGATGAACGATTATTAGCCGCTAGCCTCCATCGCGATAATCCGCCACGTTATTTATTCGTTATACGATGTGTGCTCGCGTATAAGTTACGGTGCACTCGGTCACGTACACGGGCGACATGGAAAATCGAGAGGAAGGGAACGGGGGAGAGAGAAAGAGACGAGCGATCATTCGGTCTCTGATCGCCGATGATCCCGATCGATTCGCCGACAATGCACTTCCGTCTCGGATGCGAACGAATGAGCCGCAAGATCGACGATCGTCATAAATCTCGCCGACGACTCGCCGTTCGCGTCGAACACCGCGCTCAGTCGACGATGGACTTTCGGTTTCTTGCCGGCGATAAACAGGGAGAACGTCAAAGCACGCGCCACTCGCGCGGAAACGTTTCTTTCGCCATTTTCACACCATTCCCCGACGGCGAAAAGCGTGGGAAAGTTCGCGGCCGTGTGATATGTTTTAGATTACGGGGGACTCGAGCAGCGGCGGCCTTTTGTCAGGCAAATTCGGTGAAACGCGAGGCAATTTCGGAGTGACAGGCGAAGCGCCGACAAAGACGGAACGTAAATTGGCCGCAACGACGACCCCCCTCGATGATGCACTCGGAAATCGTGCCTACCGGCACGTCGCGGCGCTACCAGTCGAATCGTAAAATAGACGTCGACGCATAGCCGCGGGCAAAGTTCGCGCCTCCTGAAATTACAGTGCAAGCAAGCGTTTCTCTTTCAGCGTGGCACTTTGGCACGTTCACGCTATCCTCGAACACGATCGAAGACCGTCGTACAAACCCTCGGCGACGACGAGAGAAAAACGGCGAAACTGACTTTGTCTCCGTTAGATAATCGCATTATTCAGCGAAAGTAATACCGGCTGCCGGATCGGGCGGGCGGAAAAAAGCACGACGAAAAAGCGGGACCGATCGTCAGTCTGGCTGCGCGCTACGCGGACGACACAGGGAGGAAATTAAAAATTCCGCGACATCGGAGTCGCGTGACAAATTGACAGTGATCGGCAGGGCGATCGGGGCCGCACACAGTGTGAATTGACGAGAGGTTCTGGTTATCCTGTTTGCCGATCGAGATCCGATCGGCGATATTCCCGCGACCAACCCGCAAAAACTCACGAAGGTTCGTACAGCCTGAAAGATCCCACGAAATCGGTATATTTCGCTGTCGGCGACGAAGAAGTCACGGAGCGGCTCGAAGCGATCACCTTCGGGGGAGAAAAACTTTCGGCCCGAAGACTGTCAGGTTAGCGCGCACCACGCGATACTCGGCGACGCTGACACACGATGTGTGCGGATGAACGACGAGCGGTGGTTAACACGACGACACGCCGCGGCAGACTAGACCGTAATACGACATCCCGAAGCCCCTTCAGCCACGACGAGGCTACTGCTGCTGAATGCTGTCTGGTGCTGATGGTGGTGCCGGTGCTACTGCTTCTCTACCCGCGTATATACTATACGGGAACACGGACACGCGCGCCTCAGCCCTGCGCGAGCGCAATGCCGCGACGGATACGGGCAGGAGGGGTTGTTTTATGCCTGCCTCCTTCGAAAATGCTCCTCTGTATCTACCTTTCCGCGTACGCTTTTTCGTCTATCCCACCCCTAACCCCCTCCCGTCTATCCTTTCTTTCGTTACTTGTTTCATATTTCGAAATGCGGGTTAATTTTGCCACCACAAATAAGGATAACTTTAAACCTGTTTATTCGGTGCGCCCGCTTGAGTCTGTTTTCAAAGGTTGTATAAGAAGGAAAAAGCATTGGTCTTCTTTGACTTCTGGATATGAAGGTAACCGCGGAAGAGGTTTCCGGTTGGATAGTCGAAGGGAAAATGTACAGGTGTGAGAAAGTGGATGAAACGAACGTTTAGTTGACTCCTTTTCTATTAGCATGTAAATTGTGCAATGTCGCAGGCACACAGCGTTCTGTACGACTGCAATATCAGCGACGGGCGCCGGTGGGTGGTTTATTTTGTGCTTCGCTCTTCTGAAAATGCTCCTTCGGAGCCCGCTATCTTTCTCTGTACTTTTTGGCCATTCGATCGCGTCGACTCTCCATTACGTTCGGTTCTATTTTTCGGAACGGCGGAACAGATGTGCCGGGAGCATTTCTGAATTTCGATGCACTGACGGCGGAATCGGGATTTCGAACGAAGATGAAAAACCCATCAGCCAAAATGATGAAGTGGATCCAATTAACGTTCCCTCTTCCACGTTGTAACGTTTAACCTTACAAAGTGAGATAGATGCACGTGCTGCATTACTTCTGCAATACCGCAACGAACGCAAGAAAATACTATTTTATGCCTGTCACTTTCGAAAAAGCCGCGCGCGTTTCTACATTTTACTTGTCCGGGCCGGTGCACGTACAGTCCCTCAGCGTCTACGCTTTGATATTTATCTAACCACGTAGAATGTCAGTGTGCTTATACATACAGCTAGTCTGCTTCATTTATCTGCCTGCACCGTTGTATGTTTATCGTTGCTCGGTAAAAAGAAGCGAGTGTGGCGACCATTTATGTCGTCTCAAATATTGACACGGGCACGCTCTCACAACAATGCTCAATCGCAGACTTTGCAGATCCCTAAAATAACCTGTTGTAAATGCATTTATACGAGCGACAATGCAACACAGTTCTGACGACGGCGAAGAAACTGAAAGGAATTCGGGGCTTCTGTGTCGCATCATCGATCCGCAACGATTCGAAATGTTATACGAACCATCTCAACGGTGCCACGAAAATGTTTCGTCAGGATTTCAATTAAAAGTAGTGCCCGCGTTACAGGAACGGCGTACAGAGAACATGCTGCAATGCGCCCGCGCAGCGTAAGGCGAGCAGCAAGAATATCGAAGCAACGCTTCTTCTTCCGCGCGCGTATTTCGTCGTAATTGAAGAGACGCGAGAGTGTTCACGATTATCGAGAAACGAGGATCGGCGAGGAATAGGGTTCTACCCGCATCTTGAGGCAAGAGATATGGTCACGCGGTAATTGAAATTAACGGCCCCAACTCCCGATCCCCGAAGTGACCCGAGAATATATGAACTCAAGATCAGTCGGAAGGAGCGTCAGAGTTCTCGCAGAAGATGAAAGCGTCGAGAAAATGCTGCGGCAAGCTGGTCGGGGCTAGAAACGCGCGAAAGGCAAACGAGCGCAGAATTTAAGGGCCGAAGCAGGAATGAAGAGGAACGAGGGTCCAACGAACCATCGATGCGGAACGAAAAAAAAAACGATAAATAATAATAATGCCACGGACAACAAGGCAAAAGTCGCCTTTCGATTTGGAACTACAAATAGAAGGCACAAAGAACGAACGAATCCAGCCGGCAAAGGGTCGTTTGACGTCCAACCTCTGGAAAACGCTTTGCCAGCGGCCACCACGAGAATCCACGCTGGAGATCACGGCGTCTTCGTCTTCGTTCGTTCGTAAGTGCAATATCTTCCAGCGTAACTCTAAGATGGTAGTAGCATAACATCGTCGGACACATGCTCGCCCAGTTTGCTATCCCGCATCGCCGATATGCTCTTGCGCCGATCGAGCGCAACCCAGTCGTAAGGGATTCTTTGATACCTACCTACTTCTCAAGGAATTGCTTCGCCAGCAACCGGCCCCTCCTCGCGCAGTAAGACCCACCAAACTCCACGCTGTATATGCGCACGGCGGATACATATACAACTCCCGGCTCTCGGGGTAAACATACGTTCCCCGCTTATCCGCGCGAATCAAGCTCTCGGTTCACGTGAAATCGCGTGGACATCCAGGCTAATTGCGCCGTCAGTGAAAATTCGCTTCTTCGATCCTCTTTGTGGCATTGGGAGCGAGCCTTGGATCGCGGGCGCGGGCTCTAGCAACGGCCCCGGGGAACATTTTCGAAAAATGCCGGCTTCCTGCTCGACGTTGAAACTTTCTGCGTCCGAAAAATGTTCTATTTGCAAAGCCCTACTACTCTGTGGCTCCGCGGCGTGACGCGCAGGTCTTTCATGGAGGGTCAGTGGCACTCTATTTACCCAGGATTCCCTCGGCAATATATACTGTACGAGTTCACGAGGAAAGGAATTTCTGTCGTGCCCACAGGATGACTCGACACGTAGCGCCCGTTTCGTATACGTTGGCGGATTTATTCGCCGTGGAAAAATCCCCTCGTCGTAAGTTCAACCGACCTCGAATTGCAGTAATTCAGATCCGGGAGCGGGGGAGTCATGTGTGCGCGCACTCGGAAGAATCCCAAACAAATTCGTCCGCTCAAGCGACTCGTGATTGATTCGAATAAACGCGCGCCTACCCCCTTTACGTATCCCACCAGGGATCTTTATCTTGAGTACGGTGCATCCAAGGGTGATCCATTGCCACCGATATCTCATATCCCGAAATTCGACGAGGACGCAACGATCATCGAAGCCGCGCGCAGTAGGGTCTGAGGGCACGTGAGAAATATACGCTGTGCACGAAAAATCCATCTTATTAAAGACAGGAATATCGGGCGGTGTCGTTACGTGTTCGCGCTTTTATCCGGCGTGAGATAAATCTCGGCCACATGACAGGTTTCTTAAAATAAATTCAATATCGGCGACGAAGCAAGTTGCCACCCTTAAGACGAGCTGCCAGCGCGCCTCCGCGCGTCGTGAAATCCTCGTCCGCGTCGATGCCTGCAATCGAGCTCCTTGCACCTCCGCGGATATCCGAGAAGCTTCCTTAGAGTGCACGTTCCACGTGAGATGGATCCCGAAAGTAAGTGCATCCGTCGACGGCTAGGCGCAAGTTGGAGAATTTTTCGCGGCAAAAAAAAACTACGAAACTAGCTCGCGCTTAACAAGGATCCACCCTCCCCTCCCCCCTCCCTCTCTTCTACGGAAAACCCCTCACGTCACTACCCCGTCGACTGGGCGCCGTGGGAAAACTTGGGACGGAGAAATTCGAGAGAATTCCTAACTTTAATTGGAAGAAGAGGATCTAACTTGTTCCGAGTGTGCGCGAAAATGTATTACATCCTTTTAACTAGCGTTATAACTACTTAAACGAGTATTAACTATTCATCCGGACTAACGTCGCTTCGTTCTTCTCGCGACTGAGCATGCCTGGCTGATCGAGTGGGTCAGACACTTCTAGAGAGCTGCCGACGTGTTCCTCCTCGCGCTACAACAAATTATCCCCTGCGGTAGGAGGCCTCCGTCCGTTCCTTTCCTAGGTCCAGACTTGACCGTAAGTATCCTTACCGCTCCAATCTAATCATTATTGCAACGCACGCTGTAAAATAACGTGTGTAACATTTGGCAAACGTAATCGGACGGACAGAATAGACGTTATGATACACGCGCTTCGGGTTTTCAAAACTCGCATACCATTTATATTCGAAGAGCGCGACTACATACGCCGTACACGATGTTTAACAAAAATCCGACGAACGCTTTGTTCCCTCGCCGGGCGTCGCTTAATTACTGGCGTTTTATACCGGTGAACAACAAAGTTCGGGTTTTACCGCAAACGCGGTAGCGTTTTGTTGGAATAATATTTATTTTCCTTCACTTCCACGCGGACATCCGTTTCGGTCAGCACGCGCACGCGTCCTGTCCTCGCGTCAGTAGCGTCAAATGTGTGTGCGCGGGGATCGGGTATTACGACTAATACGCCAGCGATTTGCGTATAACGAAGCACCGATGCAGGACGAGAGTGCGTGCGCGCAGTCTTACGCACGCTATAACGGACCGTAATCATTCCCTTTACGAAGCAAATTGCCTGTCGCGGAACCGCGTTACAACCTACCCCACGACGAATCGCATCAGGTATGCTGGAAGCACTTCGAGACAGTTCCCCTCGAAATGTCGGGTGCACACCTGTCTCTATGTCTACGCTCGCAGTGGTACGTAATACCAATTTGTGACACGTAATCCTTGCTCCTGTGCGTAAGCACATACGACCGGGCCGGAGACATAGAAAAGCGTATTTCTCTGTGTATAAAGGCCTGCATGAGCGTGTGTACAGGCTGATTCAGTGATGGGATTCGTGACATGTGGAACACATTCACCATACTTGTTGCGATTCAAGATATAACCTGAGTATGTACAAACAAAATCAACTTGTTAAATATATCCTAAAGAAACGCATTTTTGTCGGTACTTTTAGTAAAAGGCATAGGCTAAAACTAAGAAACTTAAAATTGTTTTTCTATCCGCACCTATACCACGCCGCAGAGAATACTTTGAGTCGGCAAGACACAGTAAAAATCTCCGATCTTCCGCCGTTTTCGAGGAAATCACTGTGTACACCACCACTGAATCATCCTGTACATGGGTCCACGCGACCGTCGCACGAAAACCTACGTGTACGTGTATTTAGGTGAGGCTCGAACTCCGTGTACATGTATGATCGTGTTGTACGTGTGCCTTCCGTTGTGTCTATGTGCGTGCCAGCATGGTTATAGACGTAGGTGGGTGAGACGGAGCTTTCAATTCCAACCAGCAGAGCACACAGAGGCTGGTAACGAACGTCTAGGGGGCTTCGTCACGGGATTGCAATTAAATCCCGAAAGTGCACCCTGTTCTAGGATGCATGTGCGCGTCTACGCGAATCGAGGAGACGATCGAGAGGAGAGGATGAAGCAACGGGGAAGCCAGAAACAGGATGACGAAAAGAATCGGATTAAAAGCAGGAAGAACTCAGCTGTAACGGATACGTGCGCCTCCGAGCCAGTCTGATCAAACGGAGGTTAATCCACTGCGTCGGAATAACGTGACGCACGCTGGAAATCCATGGAAAATGATTCACCGAGTGCCCTTGCCATGGGAAAGACTTTACACCGTTCAACCACTTCGAACCAGTTTACAGCGTTCTGTTGTCAGTAGAGAGCTGTTGTATTATTAACAGATTAGATTCATTAAATGTTAACGCGACACGGAACGAGTTTGCTCTTAGCTGGCAATTGCATGTTCAGAAATAAATTAAGTTTCTATGATAAGTCTCTGTCTGAGATAGTCGTGGTATCAGTCATACGTAGCTGACATGGCAATCGACGTGTTGAACGGGCAGTCGTAAAGGGTAGACCCAATATCCGCACGGACAGGTGAATCAAGATTGTACGATCTCCAAGCTGAGAGAAGATTAGCAGAGGACAAGAAGCGCGTATCCCTGCGGGCATCCAAATACGAGCCGTCTCTTAATCTGTATTCGAGTAAATAATGGCGAACGGGTTGGACAACACCCGAAATCCGGACAGTCAAAGTCCGCGTTTGAGTGGTCCACCGTGTGTCGTGTATAATTCCGAGCGAAGGGCAAGAAACGTGTTTTGAACGCGGAATTGCACGAATAGCGAGGCATTCATCCGTCCTCCACTTCAGCCTCGTAATGAATCTGGTACTTATGCGCATAATTATACAAGCACGTCGGGAGGATTTATGAATCGAGGTACGTGAGTGCGTTGTTTCATTGTCGAATCCATTTGTTCTTACCCGGGGGTCATTGTTTCTGCATGCCAACCGCGGAATCCTCCGCTGCCGGACGTCTAGCTGTTTCGGGCCATAGCGATAATAGCCTTCATATGCGAGGGAAATTACATCGATCGGCTTCCATCGGCGGCGGAAATATTTATCTCGACGGCCAGTCGGTATCGTGTGACCTGTAACGAAGCTCGGGCGGGCTTCGATCGTTGCTTCGCTCGCACTAAGTTTCGCGATTTAATTTAATTTGACGTTTTGAATGGACGTGAATTCAGGCATTATGAGCCGTTACCATCCTCCGTTGATGCCCGCGGCTCTGTGCGAACACGGTCGCCGCCCTCTCGGGAGAGGGCTCGCGATTAAAAGTCCGGCGAGCAGAATGGATCTTCATCGCGTTGCGGAAACGATGCCGCGGCTTCTTCACTCGTTCTCATTATTTCGTGCGTCGCGCGAGTGCGCGAGCATCGCCAGCTTTCCCGGCCCCAATCTCCATCCTATTTCCGACAATTCTAGCGACCACCGACCAGCCGCGAGCGAAAGGATCTTAGGACGACTTAGCCCCGACTTCGACCGGCGAGATAGCACGAGTGAAATGGGCGACAGAGCGTTAGAGGATGGCGGTGAAAGAGAGACCTACCCATTTGTGTACATCCATCTTTAAGTTGGCAAACGCAACTCGAGATGCCGATGTATACGACGCGACTGTGCAATTGCTGTCGCATTGGGACTAATACCTGATGATGAGGTCGTACCGTCGATTATAATCGTATTGTACTTATCAACGTGCACGATGTATTCGCGTTAGGCGAGCAATAGGCGCCAATATATTAGGCACCGTAAATGGGTGGAATTTAATGAAGCATGCCAATGGTCCGCACGCTCGCGCAGTTTCGAGTCGTGCAAATACAATCTTTGACCAGAAAAGGCTGTTATAATCACTCTCGATGCGTGTCGCGGCATTGGAGAACGGAATTCGAGCTAGCGACGGTGCCGGTCGTTAATATCCAACGAACATGGCATCAAGTTAACGCGCCGAAGAAATAGAACTTTGTCTGGCTTCGCAACGCAGAGCTTCCACGCCGACTTATCTCCTCCCTTCCTCGCTTACTGCCCCCTTCCCCTTCGCGGATTAACTGTTTCGTACGTCTAATACTGGAAGGGGAGGGTGGGAGGATGGGGCGGATTTAAGGGGCTGACAATATAAAATGTGGTAAGCTGCGAGAACCGGAAGCTGAAGGGAAATATAAATGGCGAATGAAGCTTGGGTTTCAGTGTTGTTTCGTGCAGAGTTCAGGCAGCGGGCAAATTATTCGATCTATGTGTCGTCAGGTTAAGTCGGTCTAGCTTATGAAAGACAGATCGCCGCGGAAATCTCGTCAATGTTGAGAAACGATTTCACAACCTGTTCGCACTGCATCCAGCGGAAGGCGTGAGTCTGAGAGATTTTGACCGACCTCGGGACATCGAGTACACGAGACACAGAGTGCGCGGGAGGACAATAGTTCTGCGGCGAAATAATTAGCTGATATGATCTAAGAGAGATAGGTCGTCCGGCCGAGACAAAAGAATGTTAAGCGCTCTATTATACGTTCGCCCCTCCATTTAAGCTATTATTTTTTATACCGCCCTGTAAATCGCTCCCTGATTGTTCAGAGTTTTATAGAAAATATATCTCGTTGGCCCGAACGGTTTCAATAACAGGGGAAGTGAACATGGGAAGAGGCAGAAAGGTTTGCATTTAATTATACTTGTGTTCGAACTTTATCTCATCATACTTTCCATTCTCTATCATTATACGTAGAAGAAGTTGTAAGAGCAAGGTACGTTATGAAACGAGAATTAAACAATGCCAATTTCCACAGAACACTTGAAGACGAAACAGGTCAACGTTCATTATTATAGATAATTGTCGGACGGTTGAAATTTCAACGAGCATGCTGCCGTCTTCTTCAGCTAAACAATACTACAAAAGAGCGGCAGGCAAATTACGTGAGCCGGCAATACCGGTGTCGACGGGTGCACAGTGCACACACGTGCCCGAAACTGAGACCAATTTTTCCTATTTACAGAAGCAGTTTGTCACACGGCGGTCGCGAGAACTCAATATAGCCAGTTAAAGTTAAAGCTAATAACGTGAATTAGGATTCAAAGTGCATGCCACGGGAGTTAAAGCGCGACCATGTACTCTGGTTTCCGCATATAACACGAGCCAACGCCGTTCCACGATGAAACCTGACGCCCCTACTAAAATCCGAGGCTAATTTGAGACGATCCCTTGTCAGCGTCTACGTTAGTGCTGAGGCAACCTAAAATTTCGAAAGTGGCGACCTGCGACGGTGAGACGAGTTAAGGCGCACCATCTTCTACACGTTCTTCTGGCCGAATTTAATGATCGACAGAAGAGGAGTTGACGCTATTTAAGAGACGATCGATTTGCATCGGCTGTCGTTAAATCCTTCGGACGCGGCCGTGTCATCCGCGCTCTCGCCGAGTGCAACATCATTTTCAGAAGCATTGACATTTCCGTTGATTAAAAGATACGCGAGGAAACTTCTTTTTTTACAGTCACGCCCACCGACTGCGCATAAAATACTGGAGCACGGACGTTTTAGAAAAAAGAAAGCTTGATAAGCCGTGCGCGTCAATATTGATGACGCTTACACTCTGACGCATAACGAGTTTTGCAATGCTACCTGACGGGACGAGCCAATAACGGGCGCGATGTTAACGATGGCGTACCAGCGACGTTCGTTAATTATTTACAAGTTTATCGATGCATCGCATGCAACGCTGCGTAAAGTAAAATTGACACGAGTCACGGGCATGAAATTAGCGAACGACATCCATGGTGGTGCGAGGGCAATTTCTTCGTTCCGCGTCGACGATTTACCGACTCGTAAAAAGAGGCTTAAATAAATGAAAAATCGTAGCCTATCGGAGAAGGACGGAAAAAATATATCTGTCCGAATGGACTCTCCTCCAGCGATCGACCGTGAGGTCCCAACAAAAAACACCTCAGCTTCGAGAGGATTATTATTTTACAAACGAATCCCCAGGCAACGTCCATCCGTCGTCGGAAAAAGAGTATATTGTTCAAATTCTCCCCTCCCTTTCTTCACCCGTCGGAGCTCGTAATGTATTCAGCAGATTTTTTGTTGCCGCCTGAGTTGCTGGGCGCAACGAAAATAAGAAATGATGTTCGTCCGTCATTAAGAGGTCGTGAGTTCTCTCGGCTATCCGTCGTCACGTAGATCGTAAGAAAGTGAAATTAACGTGACTCTGACGTGACGCAGCTGGCAGATGAGCGTGCGAAAATGAGATAGCGCTATTGAGACAAGAAAAGGTGAAAAATAATGAAAAAGAGATACAGAGAGGGGGGGGGGGGGGTTTAGTAGGCGCGAGAGAGAATGACAGAGGGGAGAAAAGAAGGGTAGAAAAATGCACACCTCTGCAGGTTGTGACGCGGGGCTGAGACAATCTTCAAAACTAAAAGGCTGCGGTGGCTGCTGACGATGTTGTAAGTAATAGATAGGTCTCGGTAATTGCTTCACTTAACGAGAAACACGTTCCTGCCCCGCCGCCCGGCTACAATCCAATATTAACCGTCGTGCTGTTTGGTATAGTTCGGTATATTCGTAGCTCCATGCATTTTGCAAGCTTCTGCCGTGCGATGCTCGTTTGCCTGGCGGCACACCCTTCGAGGACGTTCAAGGGCTCCGCATAACGATTTTTCAAGAAAACCGTCCGACGAGGAGAACGTGCGCTTCCCCCGCATCCAAATTTCACGTTTCGCACGCTGACAGTTTCCATCCGGCGAGCACGCCCCGCCGACAAGTTAATTTTACAGACGGCCACGCCGACATCCGCGTTGTCTTATTGCGTGCGACGAAATGCCCTGCAACTCTTAGAAAATCACAATTGACATCATTGTCATCGCTTGCGCATCATAACTCTGACGGACATGGCCGACAGCCATTCCCCTCTAACGGTACAATTGCGAAATGCCGATAGAAGGAAGAGGAAGGGATGGACGAGCGATACCGAAGGCAAAGAAGCGGCGGGAAGAATTATCGGAGAAATTCACGTCGCTCGGGAAATACTCACGGATCTAATTCAAGTCGCCCTCAATGGCCGCTCGGTTTGAGGGTGTAATTAAGTCTCGAACGCCGGGAGAAGTCTGGACGGCGGCGTGTACAGTTTCGAAGTTGCCCCGAAGAAGTTGGGAGTGGAGAGCCCCCGTAAACATATGTCTCTCATGGGGTATTTAATTCAAGGCCCAGGACACGCGGTGAATTGCCGAGCTGGCCCCGAAAGCGAAGGGGGTGTGTAAGAAAGAGGAGCCGAAAGAGATGGGGACGGAGGAGGAGGGGGGTGTAAGGGAAAACGAGGCAAGGCCACCACCTTCCGAAGCAGCGGCCACGACCCTCGAAAGTACCGGAGCGCGCGCTTTTTCTCTCGGACGTAGTAAATACTGAAAGAAAGGAGGCTACCTCAGGGACTTTGCCCGGTACTCCAGCGAGTTTACAGACCCATCCACCTACCACTCCGTGTGCTTTTTTCCCACTTCTCCGGGTCCGATAAGGAGTCAAGAAAAGATTTTACACTCGGAAGGCGGAGGGGCTGGCGGTTGGTTGGCGCGAGTGGGTGCGGTGCGCGCTTGTTGAACCAACGGAATCCTTTTGTTAGCACGAATTCCGTCCGCTTCCGTTACGTGTTAAAACCCAGGGAAACCTCCGCGCGGCCGTTCGAGCTTCGAGCGCGCACGACCTATCGGAATGTTATTATCGCACTTAAGGGAACGAGCCACCCCCACTCCTTCGACAGACCGTCCCCAATCACTGAACTTATGATTTTTATACCAGCCGCGCGACGTTGTGTTTAACTTTTGCCCACCCCACTTGCAGTCTTCTCGATACTTGGCGCAAAGTGTAAGTTCACGTGCGCGGTGGAGAGGACGGGAAAAGATTAACAGAGTGGACCCGGATTGGTCTCGTTCGCTCGGCGCCAAATGATGCGTGCCGAGATCGCTGCGAGTGACTCCGATTAAGGTCGCTATTAAAAAGCAGACGAAATTGTTTAACGACGTAGTAACTTCAATTTAGCAATGGCAATCGTTTTCCGCACCGTGCCCCGCGCGTGTGTATAACTGCGTTATTACCGGGCGTATGTATTTTTCGATTAAATATAAAAATCAGTGAGACGAGTAAAACGAGGGAACAAAAAACATTGGCGATCAAACTCATATTACCGCTGCTCTCCCTATCTCTCGTCCGTCGGCTGACTCGCCATTCACAATGATATCTCGGCGTATTAGCCTGTCGTTTTCAACTGTCACGGAGGAACAACCTCATTCACTCGCAAACACGGTAACTCGCAAATGCCTCGTTTACACACTGCCGGACGCAACAGTGCCGCAAGGTGGACTAACGCTGGTGGAAGAGAGACGACGGAGAATTTGGCCGCGGCAGAGTATCGTGCGCGTTCATTAAAATTCCAGGAGCGCCGGATCCGCGGCGCGTCAGATCGCCGCAAGATCGAAATTTGTGTATCCCTGCGTGTCTTTGCCGCACGATCGGGTACGTGGACGTGCGTACGCTTACTTCGCGTGTAGTGCGACGTACGTATGTACGTGCGCGTGGGTGTAGGTACTGGGCAGAATTTCGGCGAACGTCGGTGTGCGTGCGAATGTATCCTGATGTTCTCTCTCTCTCTCTCTCTCTCTCGTTCGCAGCATCCTCTCTCCTTCACTCATGTCCCTCTCGACACTCCCATCAACGTGAACGAACGTGGGCGTGTGCATAGCTGTATATGGATGCGAGATGGGCGGGTGGAAAACAGGAACATTGCCCTTAATACGAAGCAGGAGTTCAAAGGTGGGCCTGCAACAACGCATCTAATTACTTGCTTCCTCTCCCTTGGTCCGAGGCGCGGCGAATTTACATCTTGTTTGTTCAAGCACCTGTAGCAGGGCTACACCACCACCCATCCACCTTCTCACGCTCTCCCTCAACCGATACCCTTCCGTCACACGCCCATACCATACCGACATCCACCCCCACCATACCCCCCCTCACGATGTAGATTGGATACTGCCTATAAACAAGCAATTGCCTTTGACTCTCTGAATACCGTGTGGCGGGCGTAAAGTCTGTCGGTGCCGTGCGCCAATAACTTCCACAGGGCCGTGTCGAGGCGTGCCACATTCTCCACCCACACCTCTGACCTATCCCCACACTCCGAGCACCGCGCCACAACCAGCGAGTCTTTTGCGTTCGTCAAAATACCTGTGCCATCCTCTCACCGATCAACAGAGAAATTGCTTCGGCGTTAATACCGCATTGGGGACCATTCCACCTGGTCGCCGTCGTCGGTTTCACGGTCCAGCGGCAGACTTTATGCACTGCCTAACGGGGTGAATTTGGAAATTGGACGATCGAACGTGTTCACCGTCCCGCCAAGGATCTGGGAAGATTTCGTCAGTATTATTCCCACAGCACCTCAATGCATTTCCATAATTTTCCGTTGATACCACGCGCCTCATTTTGCATACGCGCTCAATACTACCGCTACCCTCCTCTCGTGAACCCCTTCATTAATCGGAAATGGACAAAAAAAAGCTAACGTCGGGGAGGCGCTTGCGCTGAGAGAGGAAATATTCGTTGGCTCGAAAGAGCTGGCTGTAGTTCGGCCGATAGAAGCGTTCGCCGGCGAGTGGATGCAGGGCTGCGGTCGCGATCAAACAGAAGCGAGCCACATCCATCTTGGTTTTGGCGGTACTCCGTGGCAGGGGCTGGGCGAATGTCTTCCGACATGTCGAACGTAAACGGTACGGAGAGTTTCTTCTCGCTTAGACGAGAGCAGAGCACACCCTTCCATTCCCCCTTCACCCGGCCGCGCGGCCGCTCTTCAGTTTGGCCCTTTCCGCCTCGAGAACATCGGTTACTCTTAACGGATGCAACGTCAGTAGGATTGCGCGCTCGAGCGCGCCGCGGGGTGCCCGCGCAAATCCCCCATTTTTGCCTCTTTTTACCCTTTGACGATGCGAGGCACGTCCAAAGAAATCCTCCCTGGGTTGCATCGATGCAGTACACGCGTTCTCATCCTCGTCATCCTCGTCGTCGTCGCCGTTTTCCCCGTCTTTGTGGTCGTCGCCCGACAGCATATTACGCCCGCATGTACCATATGTCTCCATATACTTATATGTGCACATATAGATAATATACGCGCGCGTAATTTCTCTCGCAACCGCGTTAACGCCGTTCCCCCGCCTTAATATGAAGAGTCTGAGCTTCATACGGGGACTTTAATATGGAGTCACCCCGTACGTCGCTCGTGGAAAAGGATGAAAAGTCCACATATAAAATACGCGCCCGCCCGCGCTTCTTATATTAATGTTGCGATATTTCCATGCTACTTATTGTCGCGTCATTTTCGAAATTGAAAGCCCCGCGCGACGGCAATTTGTCGCGCTGGAATTTTGGCCCCCGACGCCACGCCGATTTCCAAGCACGAATGTGACTGCGCGAGCCGCCGAGAGCGTCCCTTATTTATTCTATTGCGAATGTCATTTCCTGTTTACGGCACTCACGGATTAGCAGTGAGCTCACACGCGGACGTGCTGCGGATTATAGGAAGTAATGTCGTTGAAAACATATACGCGAGAAAGATGTCTCCTATCTCCTCTTTTTAACCCTCGCCAATGCGGGGCACGTCCTAAGAAATCCTCGTTGCATCGGGTAACGCGCCCGCGCCCACAGACCCACCGTCGACACACGACGTATCACGCGTCGTTCGCGAGTAATGTCTGGAAGATGCGGAAACCAGGTGCGGCGTGTTCCGTTGCGGACGTAAACCAAGGTGTCCCGCTGTTTTAATACGCGCGCTCTTTTGACAGCCGAAACTTTCCGTGCGACGCCATTTCATAGTTGAACTTCCCAGTTCGCGTCAGTCAAGTTGCGATGCGAATGTAGAGATCGAGAAAAAATATTAGTTTCCGATCAGCAGTGAATATTAAAAAAAGAACATGTCGAATGGATAACCTCCTCATTTTTGGAAGTCGATTAAAAATTTGGTCGCTGCTGTAAGCGAAATTAATTCTTTCGGCAGCGAGCCCCCGACACGCTTCAAGACAGTGTTCGGTCGATAGGGGAGACACGCTCCGCGGGATCATATTCGTGAAGGACGACTCTTACAAGATCAGAAGGGCGGAGTACGGCAAGTGAGATGCTTGAAGGCAGAGTGTAATCAGTGTGAAATGTTTCTTTCACGGCGTTCCTCCCTGCGCATTTGATGTAGTCCGTGCACTTTTGTCTGCTGCCGTTGCAACGGCGTAGAAGAGACGACTATGTATTTTACAGTACGTGAAAATGATATTGCAGGCTCTCTCGCTCGGCGTATTCAATGAGAAAAAATTCAATCTTACGAAATTATTACTTTGAAGATTGGAGTGCTGTAATTGCGCCGACGCGAACCCCGCGAACGCAGTGTGAGCATAAACAAGAAGTCTTGGAAAAAGGTCTGCGAACGGTCACATCAACTATTTAACAAGCCGATCAGAAAGTCCAATATCGAGAAATTAGCATGGAATTCTGTCTACGGTTTGGGAATCTTGCGCTCAACATTCCATTGCTATCACCGCTAGCATTGGCAAAACACGACGAAAGCATTTAACACGCGTCACAGAAAAGTTTAGAGTAGACACTCGTTCTCGGCCGATAAAAAAACAAGCACTTTAATAATTCTGACATAATCCGCTCGACGCATTATCACTCCGGTTGTCGTCCAATTTCGAATCCTTTCGGTATAACACTTCGTCATATATAGGAGAACGAATTCATGAAATAGTATCGTGTTGCCGAGTCCTCTAACGATGTCGATCGATACGAGAGTGTGAAAGGGCGGCGGGAAGAGAGAGATAGACGGAATGAGAGGGAAAGAGTTAGCAAGCGGGAGAGAGGTCATATGCGATTTATGGCGAGCACGCCGAATCGGAACGTACGCAGTACCGCTCCAATAATGTTATGAACGTTTATCGACACTGCGACAGTGCGCGCGAGTTCAGCAAGGACCAGTTTAACGCTGGCAGTTCCGATTTTTCCGACCGACGCCGACGTGCGAGTCGAGCACAGCGATCGATCCGCTTTAGCGTCGTACATTCGCAAACAGACTCTATTCTACACATCCCCCGAACCAGTGAGTCCTCTTTAAATCGCCGCTCCTCGATTTGCCTCATTTCCACGGAATTTCTCTATCGCGCATTACGCGTGCTACGTAAACGGCAACGATGCCACGATTATATCACTCGCGAAAATGCAACTGGGTGCATATATCATGTTACCGAAACTAAGGCAAGAGATTGCCGCGGTCGGACCACAGGCGCTTGAACGCTGGACGCTTTTCAGCCATGATTATTTGCATATATCATGGAAGCGCCACTGGAATTACAGATAATGCGAGGCTCTGAAGCAATGTAGGTGAGGCAAAGTCGTGTAATGAGAGCAAAGGTAGACATGACCTGTTTACTACCTTCAATCTCTTCGTGATACGAGGAACTCTTTGGATCAATTTACCCACGCCAATGCTCAGGGTACCAGTGAGTCGAGTGGTGCATGTGAAAATGTAAATACGCGTGCACTGTGTCACATATGCATATCAGGGAGCAAGGCGTGGCGTTGTAGTTAAATCATTGGCGTACTCAAGCCACTGGCGATTTTATGTATTCCAGCTGTTATAGTCATGATTCTTAATTGCAACTAATGCACAGGTGGCTATTTACCCGTCAAATTAACGTAATGAATTTTACGCATCATCTTGCGGATATGCGAAATTTGTAACGAATTTTATTATGTGATTCACATTTCCGTCGAGCAACTTTTGCTCAAGTGCACTTCGATCACTCACACACAGTCATACTTTGTACTGTCCACGGAGCACTTGTTGTTGGTCCTTCCACCTTCGATAAATTTGTACCAGATAGCATCGACAGGCATAATTACACGTTCAACTGGCAGTATTCGTATCAGCAGGCCATAATTTGCTCACTTTAGTGAGCAGCACAGTGTTTAATTTCCAGTCGTTAATGCGACGCGAGCGTCGTATATCGGCAAAAGAGAAAATAAACGCGGACGCGATACTAAATACGCACCCGGCGCCAATGGGAGTTATGCAATATACATTACCTAAAATGTCCCGTGGGAGTCGCGATGCGCACACAAACGAAATGTGCCACGTCGTACCGCGTAATGGTTTAGTCTATAATGGCGCTAAAAGGGTGCCGCGAAAGTAAATAAAGCACTGCTATCCACCTGTTAAATATCCTTACCCGCTTTATCCATGACTAATTAAAAAATTAATTTCATTACCATCATCGCGCGACCGCGAGCGCATCACAATTTAAACGCATGCGAATTATGCGGTCAACAACGAGGGGACTGTACCGAAAATGTCAAAGGCAACAGGATAATTTAACCGCATAATCCCGGCATAGATCGCCCGAATCCCTTTGAACTACTTCCGAGAATCAGCAAGGAGAATAACTGATCTCAGACACGATCGACTAACGGCATTAACCGTGAGATGCAAAGTGCGTTGTATCGGCCAGGTGAACCATGTCGCCTAAAATGACGTCGACGTTACGAGCATGGCTGACCCTTCAATTCGGCCTTCAGTTCTACTTACGATACGCGATATCTATATTGGCCCGCGATATAACGTAATAGTCGGATAACGTGTATCCTTGAACGGCACGTTCGACGGCGACAGATCGATCATAAAGAAAGCGAGTTTGGCGGAATCTGGTTGCGCTCCGCAAACGAGCGCACGTGATTTTCGTGCCCTCGCCGCTGTGGATGGATTTTAACGCAGCGGCGGAGAACGACAGCGCGTTCCCGAACTTCCCCTCGCCAGCGAACTCACTGAATTTCGTTGGGAGACGGAATTAAAGCGTTATAGAAATGGATTAAGGAGTTTAATTAAGTTGATTCAACGTTCGCGCCACGAAATTTCGCGTCTCGCTCCGTACAAGTTGAACTCCGGCAGCCCGTCTCAAGCCTTCTGTCCCCTCTTTCTAACCGATTCGCGGATTGGTTCTTATCGCCGATCCGCCGCGTAATCGCACGGACCTAATTTAACAGTTCGCTTCGTAAGGATTTCATGGTGTTAATGACCTCCATGATTACGAGGTGAAAATTGCGGGGCCGGTCCGAGTCCCGAGTGAATTTCGTAATTTTCGCTCCCGCCGAGCGGAACTTAAAATTTGCATCCACCCTCAATAGCCGTTTGTCAGAAAATGTTGTATTACGCCGACTCTCTGCCGATGACATTTCCGCCGGCTACGAAGCGGCGAGCGTTCGAGAGAGAGTTGCGAACGAAATCTGCCACTCGCTCGGACCTAATCTAAAAACGATGGGTGGCACTCGATGTAACGTTCACGGATTTTCTTCGGTTTTCCTCTTTTACGATCCGCCATTATCCTCGCCTCTCTCACGCTCTCTCTTCCTCGTTCCCTATCTCCCAATACGCCAGATCCCTCTCTCGCGCTTCTCCTGAACGGTTTCATCTTATATCCGGCAGGATTAGAGAACCTCTGTCCGTGACCGTTTCATTACTCATCCTACACTCGCGCTGAAACTATGTGTACGTTTTCTCTATTTGTCTCTCTTTTTCTCTTTCTTTCGCGCCCACCCTCTTTTCATACACCCTACTCACCCTTTATTCCTCTTCCTCTCCTTTCTTCTCTCTGTCTCCCCGTCCGCCTGCCCTTGTCGCCCGTTCACGGACACTCGTGCATATAGAAGACCGGCGCACAGTTTTTCCTCTCCACGACGACTTTGCAATATTGTAATGTGAGGCACAATGCGTTGTTCCCGAAGAGGCGCGTTGCGATAAAGAGGAGAACTCGCAGAGCATGGGGAAAGATTAAAAAAAAAAAGGAGAGTAATATGTCTTGCGGGATATTTCGCGAGTAACGAGAGCAGAGTAAAATGGTTCAGTGTGTGTACGTGTGTGGGGTTATGTGCAGATGTGTTAGCGTGCTTGCTTTTGCGGTGCAACGTAAGTGATATTAATCGATCGATGCATCAGGGCGGTAGGTGTTTGATTGCTAACGTCGGACGCAATCACAATACAACGTGCAAGATACTAACCGTGGGGGTCGAGTTAGGTGTAATGAAGGTGGTATAATAAATGCACACTAATTGTCGCTCATTTGTGTCAAATTTCGTAAGAGAAGCGAGAAATATTGTGCGTGCATTCAAATTTCGACGCTCAAGGAAAGAAACTTGCTACTTCCCCGGCTATCACATTTCGCAGGGACGAATAATCGAAGGCGCAAATTTATTTTAAACATTTATCCTCCCTTATTGGCGCCGCGCAAAGTAGCTCACCTGGAAATGAGAAACTTTCAAAAACAGGGAGGCGGGGAGACGGACGAACTTGCGAATAATAGGAAACAGAAAAATCCACTAAACTTATTTTAATAAGCTCCTGCCGTGGCGGGGAGAAGACGAAAGACGGGAGGGAGAAAAAAAGTGAGGATGGACGTTCGAGTGGAGGGACCAGCACACTGTCGGACAGACGAGGAATGGACTGACGGAATAATGCCGCGCTTTTCCAATACTTTGCCAAGACCGCCTATATAAGAGTGTGCCAGCAATAATAATATTATACCGACTGCAGCGACGACAATAACGATTCGGTGGATGAAGCGCGAGGCAACATCCTCCGAGGGCGCTTTTACGTGGAAGCAGCAGTTATCGTCTGCTTCGAGAGTCTTATTTCCGTGACGCAAAATCGTTTTGCCAATGTTTGCCATGACCGTGCACGTATCTGTGTCAACACCCGCACAACCACTTCTATACGTGCACGAGGCAACAACTTACACGCGACAGGCTCCCACCAAAGCGTTTCATCGATTTCTTATTTTTACCTGCACCAAAGGCTCATACCATAAATGGATCAAGTCCGCGAAATGTTTCCTGGATACAGACGCCCGATACAGCGATCTACGAACGACATTTCCGAATGCGAACAGCACGTATTGCGACAGATTTGTTTCGCCTTCTGATAACGAAGGCCCGCGTTACTGAAGTCCGAGACCGCGCGTTGATTTTTCGGCGGAACTGAAATGAATCGAGAGACAACAAACGTCGAACGCATCTGCGCTTTGCGGTTCCGCCGCGACGTGCTCCGTCATGTTCCGTTCGAGCCACCCTTTACATGATGTATTAACGGTTAATAACATTTACCGAGCTCTCTTCCCAACCGAGTAAACTGAATTATTTGACCCGCTAGCATCGGTTTGCTTGATCACGCATGAGAAAGCCGACAGACGAGATTTGATGTTTATTGCGGCGTGTGCTTGAAAGAAAGTCGGAGGTCGGAGGGAAAGGGACACCTTATGATCCTCCCTTGTGACGGTAAAGCCTCATCTGCCGAACGGGCCGCACGCCAGCGAGTTCCTTACGAGCGGCTGCACGAAATTAATCGCGCGCCAACTGGATTACGACGATTATACGGCTGGAGCCCGCGCGATGAATTCCATAAAGCGTAATGGAGGGCTTGCAAATATTTATCTTTTGGTCCGTAGGAACCGCAGGACGGAATGGGCGAGACGGGGGAGAGCGGACGACAGAGGGGTGGAAAGAGTGGGAAGAGGAAGCGATAACGAGAGACTAGGGGAGCGAGACGAGGGGGTAAGAAGAGCCCGCGGATGGCGGGAAACAGGGCTGACGAAATGCCTCAGCCACTAAACGTGGCCCTCAGCGTGGCACAGAAACGCGGTAAGCTCTCGCGACACGATTATGACGTTCGGTGACCAGAAGTAATTTCATTAGCCCGCGCCCGTAAACTCATCCGGCAGCTGGTTAAGAATCCTTACGCGCGAAGTGCACGTTCGCACAGGTAATCGCGGAGGTTTGAGCGGCGCACGTTGGGTACCTACAGCGTGCGGCACAGACCTGAGGAGCTCTAATCACGATATTTAAGCTGCCGTACGGGCATGCGAAGTGTTCCGGACACCGGTGCGAAATAGTGTTCGTGCGAGCATTCTCCGTACGCTTCTGAACGCGTGTGGACGGGCCAGTGGGTGTATGTACGAACGCGCGCGCACTTGTGTCCGCGTGCGCATCCACGAATGCGTGCATATGCTCGCGTACGTGAGAGCACAATGATTCGCGTCAACGAACACGCTCGTTGACGGGAGAAACGTCGGTTTACACGGATCCGACGAGGCTTTCACGGCGAAGTTAATGGACGTATATCGATGAGAGCACCGTCGGCGGTGGCATCGAGGATCGGCAGCCTGAATCCTTGTTACGTATGTATAACTAATGGCGGTACAAGGAGTACCTTAGGAAACCGCGAGTGCAGCGTGAGAGTTTACGCTCAGGCTCCTACATTTGTCTGGTGGGATCAATTTCCGAGAGTTTCGACGAACAGCTACGTTAAGCCCCTGACACTTTTTTCCGTCCGCCATCGAATTAATGCCTGACGAGAATCGATTGCATTTTTTCGCTGAATACGGTATCGTGTAAACTGCATTCAATATTCACACGAGACGCCGATGAGACAGCGCTTTTAATCGGCGCAATAACCGCTTCTTGCGATTACTAATTTTGCGTAGTGCACGTATCGGGGCAAAAAAATGGAAGAGAAAAACCAGGAAAAGTGATCTGTAATCACCAGCGATACACGCCAGTAACGACACCAAAAAAATCACACGAAGATAGGTAATCAAATTTTCTTCTTTCTCGAAGCGTGCCGCTCGCTAACGAGCCAATACCGCGCGTATGAAAGTGGAAACAAGAACGTGAGCAAGAAGCCCGGAAAATCCGGCCACTAAACACGGGGTATCCCGTTTCTTCAATAACCCCGAAACTCGCGATCGTTCGCGAAATTAGCCGCAGATCTCTGGCCGGGTTCCGCTTACACAGGCGCCGTCGCAAAAACTCAAAGCCGCTCAGAGGGGCGGAAGACGGTCGAGAGGAGAGGGAAAAGGGTGAGGTTCGCAAGTGGCTCGTGTACAACCGGATCCCAGGAACGGTGGAGGAGACGGAAGGTCGCGGAGGCGGGGGGGATTATGAAAGAGAGAAAGAGACGAAGGGATAGGCGAGAGGGCGAGCGAAATACGGAGAAACAGGCGCGGAGGGTGAACGAAAAGAGAAGGAGAGCGAACGAAGAGAGGTCTCGCAAAACACACGCGGCTGAACCTGACACATCCTCTGGCAGTTTGCTGGATTTTCCAGAAGAGGGAGAAGGGCGAGCAAATCTAGACGCTTACTTAGTGACACACACAGCATTTTGCTGTCGCACCGAACATTCTCCCTCACTCCGACGGACGCTCTCCCGCGCCTGTCCTCTTTCTCGCCCACCCACCCCCACTCGCCCCCATCCACCTCTCCGCGCCCTTCATTCTCCTCTCTACGCCCTCGACAGGGTATTGTATTAAAGCCGCGCGGCTTCTGTTGCGGCTTGACAAAAGCAGACACACGACCTCCTCTGGCATTCTGTCTCTCACGCTCTTCGCTCCCTCTCCGTCCCACCGACTTCTGTCGCGTTCCGCTTCTTTCACCGGAATCGTCGGCTGTACTTAGCGGAAATATATAAAGCACGAGCCACCGATGGATCCGCGATGTGTTCTGATCTCGTAAAGCGCCCCTATCGCGAATTCTGTTTGACGAAAATATGATGGAGAAAAAAGTGACAGGGTAACGTGGGCGAAAGAATAATTACGGGATTTTTCGAAATGTCGATCTCGACGCGGCAATACATCTTCCCGTTCGGCAGCTTACTATAACTGAGCACCGCAATAGCGACAAAACGGTATTCTGCTTCGTCGATGCGTGCTGTGCGGTCATGGAGCACGCGGGAGCACACGGCCGAGGAACGTTTGATTTGTGGATAACTATGTTTCATCATTTTCGTCTCGCAAATCGGCCGCGACAGGACAAGTGTACCGCAAACACAGTTACGCGAGTAATTGAACCGTACGGCGGTGTGGTTTGGTCGTCAAAATTGGATGAGCCGGGAGAAGGGACTGAAAAAACGTTAAAATCCGAGGAATTATTACGATAGGGACGCGAACCGAGCAGCGGCTAAAAGATTCCGAAGCTGTTGGGTCAAAACCCACGATAAATCCCCCTACTCCGTAGTACACGTGCCGGTTCTTACGGTCACGGGAAATTTCATCACGAAAATAGACTAGTCGGAAAGGACATGTGCTCTCCGTGCCCGGCAAATTCCGCTCGGATCAGGCCAATTTAATTTGGATGAAACTCGTGTGTTTATTTTAATAACCGTTTCGCAACGCAGATATCGCCGTTCTGGTTGCCGAGAATCGATTTCTACGGGCGGACACACCGAATAATACCATAACGTGTATTCGAAGTGGATGGCGAATGAGGTGAGTCGAAGGGGCATAGAACGTGCATACGCGGAGGTTGAAGGCAAAAGTAGATGATGTTTTTACGCTGTGAGCGTTTCCATCCGAAAAGAGCGAACGACGGATTCGCGGAAATACGCAGCCGCGATCTCGCACGGTTAAATTTTCACAAAACAGTGGGCCCGCGTGCGCTCGCGAGAAGGATTACGACGGCGATAGACGAGCCGGTATTAGCATGGTCGATAATGCGTATTGCGTGACCGCGGAACGCACAGAGGCATATCTGACAATGACGTTCGGGTAACCGTGTTTCACAGTATTCGTCTCATAAATCGTCCGACGCGGGAGCGAGTGTACAACGGGCACGGTTATAACGGCGGGCAATCGAAGTGCACGGGCTCCGTGTCTGGAGTTAGATTAAGCGACATTCTCCGACGGTCGGAGGGCAATAAGGTGATAAGGAGATGGATTCGATGAAATTCAAGCTCGGCCACCTTAAATGCTGTCTTTGTCTCGCCTCTACCCTCTTCGCCTCTCCACGTCTCTCGCCCGCTCTTATCGTAACCCGAGTGAGACGAGCCACGCGTAAATGTGAGATCATGAATTATTTCTCCCGTAAGCGGAATAAGAAGCAACCGACCCAATGGACACTGACCATTCACTTATTTACCGCGGCCCCAAGCAAACTGATCGCAGCGTGCGCGACCTGCATCTTTCATCGCAAACCGTCTTCCCACTGTTCTCTCGCCGCTCGAGACCTCTTTACAAATTCTCGCCGCGGTTCACAGCAGCGCTCGCCTACAACCCTTCTGCTTAAAAGTTAACCGGCCGTCTTGCGTTCCGCGGGTCGTATCGAATAACGTGTTTTTTGCAAGATGTGGTTTCAGTCCCTCGTGCTGTTCGCGATTCTCTTCTGCCGTATTACCCTGTTACACGTGGCCGACGGATACAGCATACTAGGAATTTGTCCTAGCACAAGTTACAGTCATCAACAACCCTTTCAAGCGCTAATGAAGGCTTTGGCAGCGCGAGGACACAGTGTCACTGTCGTGTCGACGATTCCTTTGAAGGTAAGCAAATTCCATTTTAACACAGATACTCGTGCATGCCTCCTCCCAGTGTTACATCTTTATAAGTGTAATCAAACCTTTACCGCGCCCAATGAACATGCCACAATTTGAAGATGTAACGTCCAACGACCGAGCGACCTAGAAGAAAGTTTTGTTCACGATCGATTTTGCACTCTAGAAAATAGCCGTCACTTTAAGTTTCCCGGCACGGTATATTCAGAGTACGATGGTGTGGGTCTTTTGAGAAAATTGTAATCGCTCGCGAGTCTCATAGAATTTCCCTTCCCACTTCTCGTGCAACTTAATAAATACACCTGCACGCCGCTTCTCTTCAGCAGGATGATTCATCGAAAATTTTTGATATTACCGGCCCGTTCTCTTATCAGGAGCGCTGATGGTCATGAATACAGCGCGATTGCATTAAAGCGACCTTTGCCATTTTTCACGATTCAAAAGGAGTTAAAAAAAAGGCACGCGAGTGCTTCCAACCAGTTCATAACGCCATTTTAATAATTCAATAATATTCTAGATGTCGGAAGAAAGTTCGGAAGATATTTCAAATAGACGTTTGACTTCGTTTTACCTCGCCTACGCGTCCCTTCCTTCTCTAGCCACCTCGTTTTCTCTCATTCCACTTTCTCCGGTACTCCATTTCTACCATCCCCTGCTCTTTGCTGTCTTTCTCCGTTCTTAGTTTGCCCGTCTCTTCCTGAATCCTAGCGCCAACTCTCTCGCGGCTCTCTATCTCTTTCTCTCTCTAAACTCGAGTTCAAAGTTGCGCAAACTTCGTTCAGCTTCAATTTACTCCTACTAACATTTCTCTTTGCTAAATGTGTCTTCTCGTGGCCTGATGGTCCTCTTTCTTTGGCGAGGAAAAAGAAAGACAGAGACAGAGAAAGAAGAGAGAGAGAGAGAGAGAGAGCCGGGGATAAATTGTACGCATAAACGAAGAAAAAAACTCGAGGGGGCCAAAAGAATTCTCAAGTTATCACACTCGCCGGCATTACGCAATTTCTCGATGTACGTCGGTGTAACCGAGTATACCGCAAACCTCGTTTGAAATTCATCTAAAGTTGCGGATTTGCGGCAAATCCGCGGTGCATTGTCCTCGCTCTTAACGTTCCAGAGTCCCGTGAAGAATTACGAGGATGTCGATCTATCCTTCACGTACCGCAAAAAAGATTGTACAGGGTTAAGGTAAAGCTCGCCGCCTATTGTGACTGGCATTTTTTGTCTCCGTCGCCGGATGAAGAATACAACAATAAGGCTGAATTATTACTGCGTTGCAGGCACTTGGACGCATACACGCTGCTGCGGAAAAACATGAAGGAGGCCAACGAGCTCTGCGAGGAGCAGCTTTTCAGCCCCGCCATCGATACTTTGATCGCGTAATACCACCCTCAATAGTTAGCATGCCATATTTCCGCAAACTTCATTTCGTCGGTGCATTAATAAAGCCCGAACTTTCTCGATACGTTGTCGGGGCCGCGAAACAGTGAATCGAAACTAATGGCGAACGACTCGCCACTGTTTACTCATTGCAGGAAGAACAGGACCTTCGACGCGGTCGTTATAGAGCAATTATGGTATCAGTGCTATTACGCCCTCGTAAAGCATTACAATTTTCCGACACTGATAGGATTCTTGAGCGTTGGAAACCTGCCGTACGCGATGGATTCCGTGGGTAAGTCTGAGCGAGTCTTCGTGCCGAAAGTCGCGCGATTCTATCGTCGGAAGGCGTTGTTTGCGAAAGGCCACGCGTACGAACAACCGCGGTAACTGCTGCCACTATACTGCACGCCCGCTCTACCAGCGCGTTCTGCCGTGAGACACCCGCTCCTTCGTTCAACCCTTCGCGATCCTGCCTTCTCCTCCCTCACCGAACGTCGTTACCGGGGGCGGAAATTGACGTAAATTGTCGGTAAAGTAGAAAGTGCGAGCAATCGGAGACCGGCGGGCCTTCGCGGAAAAGGATAGATTACTCGGTAGTGCTTTAACTTGTACCTGGCCTGACACGAAGAACTGCGCGGGAAGGAGCGAGGCATCGAGCCGACGTCTTCGTGCCGCGAAGATAGCGATACCTTTCAGAGCCGTGCTCTTTAAGCTCTCTTGCCGGTCTCCGGTTAATTAGTTCCAATGAAAACACCGAATGACGGAAACTCGTCGCAAGTTCGACCGCAGACGTGCGAGGATTTGTCTTGGGATTTGGAAATTATCGGGGGCTAAAGTGGTGCGTCGCGATCGCGCGGAACTCGGGTGACTTTGAAACGGATGATCCGACGGAGGAGAGAATGGAGGCTCGACGCGCCGGGTTATTCAACGCCTACACTTCGATTCGACCAACGATATCCGATGGTACGTTCCTAAGCCTTTGAAATTAGAGTGCGTCGCGGCTTAGATGGAACGATGCATGTTCGGACTGAGGATGCTTGATTGTCGCTTTTAATGCGGCACGTTTAACGGCGACATTCGTGAACAATAGCGCGACTGTGCGAAGACGCGTGGACGTTGAATGAGAATTTGCACTCGTCGACGTACCTGTTAACCGTGTCCAGTGCGTCCAGGATATAATCTGACCTAAAGGCGTGGTATACGCTTTGTTCCTTTCTGGAATAAGAATATGGTAGAAAAAAGTCTATTTGCTATTACCCTAACTCTCTCGAGAAGGTTGTCAGATACCTCGCAACACATCCTTCCCAGTATGTACATTTACCCTGTTAATGATACTTCGTCGATATTTCTTATTAAGCAATATCACTTCGATGTCTATCGATCCAACGTGATTTCGCAGGAAATCCAGATGACGCTATTTTCAATCCCGACATGGCGTATCCGTTCACAAATAAACTAACGATGCACGAGCGTATCTGGAACATTCTATATACGACGTCGACGAGGCTTTACTACAGATACTGGCACCTGCCAGAGGCACAACGAATCGCGGACAAATGGGCACCAGGCAGTTCTGTATACGACATCGACAGAAACTTCAGCCTAGTGATTCTCGGCAATAATCACGTCTTTGGATACCCGAAACCACTGTTGCCGAATGTCATCGAAGTTCACAGTCTACAAATCACAGGGGAGTTTCCACCTTTGCCTGAGGTATTCTGGCTTTTGCCAAGGCCTGCACCTATATATACGTCAACCCTTGAAATAACGGCGCAGACTACTAACGAGTCCGTTTCGCTTACGTGGCCTAAGAGAGAAATAGTTCGTCTCGATAAACCTTTCAACCGTAAAATGTCCAACTTGAGTAACGCCGACCTCGCTACGTAATTATCTTCGTGAGGCACCAACACATATACATACAAGTATACATAGCAGAATGGAGTGGTACTTTTCAACAGTTACACCTCCAGCGCAAACAATTTTTTAACCCATTGACTGCCACGTAAACTTCGATGTGAACACCACCAGAGGCTACAGTAAAATAATATTTTTTGTTGCGTTGGTTTGTTGGGTACAGAATGATCTGTATTAAAAATAGATCGCTCTTCGCCCTCCAAAAAAAAAAAAAACAGTTGCGTTTGGCATGTGTAGCCTACGCGGAAATCAATCCGTTAATAGCCAAGTAATCAAGCAGTACAAACTTTAAAAAAACATCGCTCTCGGATAAATTTTTCTCCCCCTAACCGATTGCAGTTCGCCATTCGTGGATGTCGACCGAAGACGAACATTTCTGTACAGTTGTGCGTCAACACAGAGTGGCAAAATTGCACGCCGTACGGGTATGATTTCTCTCGGGGCAAATACACACCGCTCCCGCAGGTGTCTGCTGTTTCAGAAAGTTTACCTACGGCATTGCGACGCGAATGTAAAGGTCATTGCTATTTGCCGCCGCTCATTCTAGCTTTCCCCATCGCCGCCGAGGCGAAGGAAAATATTTCCCGACATACGACACTCTATCGTGCGTCGAGACCGATTGAACGCCATCGAGGAAGAAAAATCTCTAAATCTCAATCTACGCGTTTTCGCGCAGGCAATTAATAGAATGCCGTTATTTGTTATGGCCGCTACTACAGCTGTGAAAAATAATTGCCCGAACGATCAACGTCCCGCGATTTCTCCATAAATGTCAGCGTCCCAAAACGTGATCGCGAGCGCGTGCGGCGCAATTTTTATGAATAATGCACGTGAGCGCTCGCGGGCGGCGCATAACGTTCCAATTAATAGAACAATAGGTTCGGTTCCAGATGACGCGTATATACACGCCGGCGCACCGTTGCTCTACACGTAAATGCATGTGCAGGCTCCGCAATTAACAAAGCAATCTACCGTGGTGCGGGACATTAATAACATCGTCAGCACGTCCCACTTACGTTCTCTCTCTCCCCCAGTTAGCTATGCAAATCTTCCCAGTTCGAAGGAAACATCGAGACCACTTGCATAACTTGCGGAATAGGTCTAATTTTAAGTTTCAACCCCAGACAGACGTGATAAAAACGTGCCACAATAAGTGAAAATGGAAACTATAGTATCCTTGTGACAGCGGGTCCGCGGCTGACAGCGTACCTTGAGCATTGAAATGGATTACGAATCTAATGATTTCTTTCCTTCTTAATGACAAGACACTTATTCTTTCCCATTCTGCAGGAAATTCGCGATTTCCTCGACGGCGCCGTGGACGGTGCCATTTACTTCTCTCTCGGCTCGAACCTGCAAACTCACCAGCTACCCGCCGGGCCTTTGGCCGCATTGTGCAATGCGCTGAGCTCGCTCAAGCAAAGAGTTCTATGGAAACATGGCGGGGACATGGCCATTCATCCGGCCAACATCAAATTTGTGAAGTGGGCACCCCAGCAAGCGGTCCTAGGTAAGGCTGCCAAAGGCTAAACTGACCCCTCTCTCACTTGCGGCTCCTTTCGGCGCTTGTATCGACCGCCTCGGGATACACATTTGAAGCGTCGGCTTCGAGAGAATGCGCATTATGTGAGAGATTCTTTGTGCCCTCTTATAGAGGGCCTTCAAGATTGACGGGAGGAAACGCGGGACCGAGCATAGATCGCAAATCGACCTTTTGATGAGACTGACTTAGTCAAACATCTCTATCAATACGGTTTCTAACTCTGCATAAGCCAAAACTGCATTGGGGTTCACTGTACATTGACCACATATTCCGTATAACGTATCGATTAAGATCGTTGAATTGAATACATTGAAAAAGCCTAAGAGTGTTAGTTCAAAAACTGCGAAACAATTAATAGACTATCGCTGAATCTCGAGTGTCAGTCACTGAGCTAAGCGGTGCGCGCGGAAAATTCACTTGGTACTAGAGTTTGCTCGCGACACGAGTTTTCTCGCCGCTCGTTAATCTTTAATCTCACGGGATAGACGCGATAACAAAGTGTTGCGAGATAAAGATAACAAGATTCAAACTGCCTTTTAACGACCCCCTTCAAACGATGCGCCGAGCGAGGTACCCGTTTCCTGCTGCAATTGTGGATTGAGAACGCCCGCGGGTTGTGCCTCCAGGCAGCACGAGTGGAAAAGAACGAAAACTGATCTGAAGATACGTTACGGACCGCGAGACAACGAGCTAAGAGCAGAAAGCCGTTCCCTGATTGCAACACGATCGCGGTTTGTATTAACACCCGTCACTCTCACTTCGCGCTTCCCTCAGACAGCACTCGTTTTATTGAACTATTTAACGAAGTTTTATCTAGCTTGTCCGGTCCTCTCATTTGGCGGAAACGTTAACAAGCCTTTCTCGGTTCTGCTCCGAAAGATCCGCGCGTAATTACATAGCGCAGCTAGACCCCGAGACTCCCTTTCATCAGACAATGTACGTTTGACGTCGTAAGCACCTGATGTAACTTTATACCCCACAAAGGACGACGTAAGCCGACGCACGAAATGATCATCGAAGTGGCGATGATATCGGGGCAACGTCGTCCAGCGCTGGTAATCCAATTCGAGAACGTTCACTCTCCTTCCTTCCCTCTCTCCCTCTTTCTCTGTGACTCCATTTCTCCCTCCATCCCTACCTTGGCATCAAAGGAAAGCGCCGATCGCGAGATGTAAGAGAAACCGATACACACACGTCAATAGCACGTTTTCACCCCCTCGAGGCGGCAAAGCGAGCGTTGTTTTCCAGCCAGTCGCTTAAGGGTAGGCACGATACGATAGAGGCGAGCAACTGAGAGAATGGGGAGCGCTGTGAAAGAGAAAAGAAAAAGTGAAGCTAGAGGAGGGAAGAGAACGGAAAAGAACAAACGATCGAGCGAGTTCAGAGCATCGACTAAGGAAAAACTGGCGCGGGTGAAAGCCGACGGGTTTCAGGGAACCATACGATGGCTCGTGACGCGGCCGCGGCGCACGAAATTCTCGCGGGAAATCCTGACAACTCCGCTCCGCGGCTTTCGCAGTAACCCGGCCGAGTCGATGCAAATGCAAGCGCGACTGCGAGTAAGGCTCAAAGTTTCGTGTGTCGGTTGAGTGACAGCCGCCGGTCGCCTACATGGAAAATGTATTAAGGAAGGCTGTACGCGAGGCATAACGAAAATAATACGAACGACGCGCTCTATATGCCAGTAGCTTGTTCGACCGGGTCGATTGACGCCGGCGACACCGATGCACTTTTTTCCCTGTCTTTTATCCGGCACACATAGTATGCCGGCAGAATGTTCGCGGAAATTCGACCGCGGAGGGATCAATTGGGAGCTTATCGTTTCGTAACGTCGGAGATGGAAGTAGGTTTACCTGCGGCGTAATCGCTAACCAAAGTTATTAAATCTCGTCAATTGAAAATAAAGTACATCGATAGTCGCCGTCGACGACGTTGACAAGAGAAGTTCCACTTTGCAAATGTATAACCCTCGGGCCACCGGTCAGAACATGATGCGGAGATAGTCACGAATACACAGAGTTTAAAATTTCATACTGTCGCGTTCCGCTATCGATCTAATCCAATCGTAAATTCGTTACTAACCTTTCCCTCGTGATTCCGTCGAATTTGTCAGCACGCCCGACTCTCGCGTGTACACGAAGGATGGCGGAGAAAGCTCGCGAGAAAGGGTTGGGACGTGGCCGAGATTAAAAATGAATACACGACTCTGTCGTACATTGTCGTTCGATCGGCAAACGACTCTCTTCACTCCGCGATGGGGCGTTAGAAAAGAATCCCTCTCTTACCTTTCTTCCCCCATTCACTCTCCTCCCCTTCTTCCGCACACAATGTGCCATGCGCGCACCTGACTACCCGCTTTAACCCTCTCATAATGCCCGAAGCAAATGATCGGCAAAGGTCAAAGCGTTACTTTTATATGCAGCACATCCGAGGATGATGGCCTACGTGATGCAGGGAGGATTGCAGTCGTTGCAGGAGGCGGTCTACCACTCTGTCCCGATAGTCGCCATTCCCTTTTTCGGGGATCAACTTTTCAACGCACGTAAAATTCTCGACGCCGGTATAGGGCTAACGTTGAAATTCGACGATATCACCGAGGAATCTATCGTGCGAACGATCACCGAGGTCATTGAGAACAGAACGTGAGTGAATCTCTATTTCTACGACGTCTGGCTGCGCTACAATTCTCAAATTACACCCCACACGCCATTTTTCTTATGCGTTTCTCTAGGTATCATGATAACATAAAAGTGATATCTGACATTGCGAAGGATGACATCCTGAAGCCATTAGAAAGAGCTGTTTGGCATGTGGAGCATGTAATGAAGTTTCCTAATGCGAGACACTTACGTTATCACGGGAGGGATATGTCCTGGTTTGATTACTATTCGACTTACGTAGTCCTATGTATATACCTGATATGTGCTGTATGCATGCCCCATGCAATTTACCTTAGTCTAAGGAGGATCCTAAAGGGAAACACAATTTCTTCTTTTAAAAATGTTATAGTTAATGAAATAAGATATAAGTTTGAATAATACTAGGGGCGCGTGGATTTCGTTGATAAGGTAATAAATTAAGTGTGACGAATACTTTCACATTAATGGTATTGACACTGAACTGAACTTACTCCATTTACCTTTCCCATATCTACAGGTGCAATCGTCATGAATCATTCTGTGTTCATTAACATGTACGCGAACGATACACAAATATCCACAACGGAAACAAGATGTGAACGCGACAAAATTCGGTATGCATCGCGCAAAGTGCTTCGCGCGGCTTTTTGATTTATTCAGCAGCGAAATTGGCAGTCGCCGAAATAGGATTAGTTAAGTAAAATTTGTAACTATGCTCAGCGACCGCGATCCATCCGTCGTGCACCTGGGCACGCGGATAGTTTTGTATATCAAAAATCTCAAAATGCGATTGCCATAAATTCGCGCTTACTCTTTGCAGATATCTACAAATTCAAGAAAAACTCGATACGCCTTTACAGCTAAATATTGTTCAAAACATTATACACACTTACAAAATCATTAACAATGTTCACGATTCTGTACACTGCGATTAGATGCTTTAACGTGCACAAAATCTATAATGATAAGTACACAAAAACAAATCTGCTTATTTACGTATACAATTAACCCCAAAGCTGAAGTATCCTTAAAGGCACTTCAAAGCTGTATCGTCAATCAGTTCTCTTCAATTACAAAAACCGGACACGGACCACGTCACAAGACGCGATCCAAAAAGTTGTTAAAAATCAAAGAAAAGCAGATCGTAGTAAAAAAGTCACGTAATGCGAGTTGAGACCATTTATCTACCATGTTTCATGAAGGGGAAGGAATCAAAAGTCAAACCTACCTCTTCGCGTGCATCCCTTCGTCAAGACGATGGCAGCCACCGCGAAAGTCCCCGTTTCCCTTCTGCCAGAGATCCATCCAATTAAGGAGACCGTCGTCCATCGACGTCGTTCGCCGCATACTGAACGCCTTGATGTAACTCCAACGCTAATACACCGCTCAAAGCGGGGAAGGAAGGCTTTTCACCTGCAATATACTTCACTTAACTATATTGAATTCAATAAAAAAAAAGGTAGGAACAGGTTAAACAATCAAATACACCATTTCAAAACGAACAAGAAAGAATAAGTACAGGTAAACGAAGATAAATTAATCGACGTCAAAGTCAGGTACAAGCAGCTTGATGCTGAACACAACTCGTACACGTACACGTGAACGACGCAATGTAAAGTCTGTGAACAGAAAACATAAGTTCTAATGAGTTCAGTGTCCCCGACCGTTAACCTTTCACGACTGTTGTTCCTTAATCCCACGACGTCCTGCAGCCTGCAGGAAACGTTGAGCGAGACGGGCGACGCTTATGTAAACTTCGATCTTCTTCGATGTCGTTGTCATACTATTGTTGATGACAATGTAAGGTTAACGTCAAAGAATAGTTTGAAAAGATACGACACAAAAATGATGGCAATAGAACACAATATCGTTCGAAAATTCGAACAAATATGCAAATATTTCCATGCAAACAGACAAATTACACAATATAGATTGAGGTGCACACACATAATTTGCAAGGAAAATAAAAAGAAACATTCTTCAAATCGGTGCCCATTGCGTTGGCAATAGTCAATGGTCAATTATAACAATGAGTTATACCTGCTTTAACGACCTGTCTGGCGACGTGCAGCAATAAATACATATCTAATAATGCGTAATAGCCGGTGCATTATTGGAATTAATGTTCTGGAGCAATTACGAATATTCGCCGAATAAGTGGGGCAAAACAGGTTATATGGGTAATACACTTACAATATTCCATGCACGTGTAACCAGTAATTCAAACAATTAGACAGTATATTCATAAATGCATCACTAAATTAGAGCATCATAAAGTACATTCAACAACAAACAAGAAATGAAAGAAGCCGCTTCGATTGAGCACACGGCACAAACAACCAAATATTTCGACTTACGCTGCCGCAACAAATTCATAACCTAGCAAAAATATAATCAGGTATTGAAACATAACCATAAGCCATTACCATTCGTTACCTCTCCTTATCGAACAGCAAATGCAGGAACACGTTGATAGCCGTAGAAACTTCCCGGGCACACGACGACAGCACCGATGTATCATGGATAATCCCGCAAAAATCAAACAACGAACAATGTTTCTTACCCATTCTCCGTAAAGGTCGGTTACCAATCGCCCATAACACGCGGCCATTGTCGGCGTTGCTGTACCTTGTCGATGTCGGCGTCCCTTTTCAACATTCGATAACACTCACCCACATCTGCTAATTCGTCGCCAATTTCATCGCCCTCCCATAGTTCCGATAGTCCAGCACACGCTGTTGAAGTCAAACGCAACATTAGAAACGATTATTTCGCACAGAATTGTAAAAATGATATGTATCATAACACGAAAGGTACTCACCATGCGTTTCTCGTAACGTCCCCAGGCGTCTCTGGTAATGGCTGCGTGAACTCGTCTGAACCTGTCGGCCGTCTACCAAGTGAGTCAAGTTGGCGCTGTATTACATTTCCTAACTCCTTCAAAATAATTGATTGACACAGTGAAAAAATCATCGCGTATTCGTAAAGATATAGAATGTTTCTATTGCGTCGCTCAAATGCATGCCGGATTTGTTTTAAGATTTTTTTTAACACAATGCTTAATGGTAATTTACGCTATTAGAATGCCCACTTTACCAGCGTTGTTCCTGTACTCGGTAATGTTCCGTACATGGCGGCAGGTGGCGCTCTGTTCTTGCTGACGTCAGATAGTCGGTAAATCTTCCCGTAATAATTCATTATTCAGGTTTTCGTGCTTTGGAACTATTTACCAGTTTACAGTATATGTGTAACCTCGAAGAAAGTGTGTTAGATGACAGGAGGCGATCTATAATAGAAGTAGTATAATTGACAACGAGACAAATACGGTAGGTAATTTTTTTCTATTACCATTGGTGGCAAATTGTCCTCAATTATTCACTCGCTCGGAAAAATATATTGAACATGCCTTTGACCCTCTTTAACCCATGATGCATAGTGCTCCTACGAATCAGACTCGTTTATAGCACTGCAAACGAGAGAATAGTGGAATTTGAACCGATCAGGAACATAAATAAAGAACATATACCGAACCATGACCCAACCTCCCACTACTCGTAATTGCAGAGAATGTGTGAATAATTATCGTATAACGTGTGAATGCGATTGCACAATGAATATAACTTGTACGAGTATGTGATGTATGCTAATTTACAATCAATAGAAATTATTAGTATAGATCGTAAAATCACAAACAAAGTATAGAATCAGTGGCGTAAATAGGAGACGCATGAGCCTGCAATACATGATCAAGGTCTTGAGCTCTGTTTTCATAACTAGCATGAGAAGAAGAGAGCGTAAGTAATTCGATCATATCTCCATCCTAAGTGTGTCATTTTCCACGGCAACATTATGTAGCGTACCACATGAAGTTAGCTGCGATGAATGAGTTATTTGCTTGACTTATTTTGAAAGTCACGTGACATCAGCTAACCTATCAGGTTAGTCAGGTAGAACGTCATGCTAATAGCGCGGAAATCGCAGGTTCAAGTTTTTCACAGTCAACATTTTTTGGTTATATGAAAAGTTATATTATTATTAACACATTTTACGTTTCTTCATAGAATTCTTTATTAATATTTGTCCACTACGTGTCACGTTCCATTTAATTTATTCAATGCATGTTACTTTTTTACGCTATCGAGCAAATGAGGACTACACGCTGGCCAGCCAAAAAATGTCCATCATTCAGTCGGTGTATCTTACAGCTCAGAGTTGATATTTCAAACTTTGACGTCGTAAATGACTCGCAGCGACAAGCACGATCTTTGGACATTGGATTTCGCGTCCCGCCTCAATGGCTTTGATCAATTCGACCAATGCGCGTTAATCGATCGGTGCGTACGCGTGGTCACGATCAAATTACATATATTGTTATATCATCGTCCGAATGATAAATTTTTAATGTTTCGAGGCCATCAGTCGAGACTCGAGAGTACTCTTTAGAAGTGCGGTTGATATACATTCTTGTATTTATAGACTATCTTTATCAGACCAGAAAGGCGGACGTAGCATCGAATTTTCATTACTGACAAGTGCCCTATCCGTTATTATCCTTGCAAACTTTAATTGCATCTCGCATCAATCGACCAATATAATAGTTTCAAATCAATGTAAAACTTGTTGTTTGGCTTATTGATAAGTTAAAGTTGCGTCCGTCGCTCAAGTATTTTTCCCGTCGCAAACTTTCTCCGGGAGACACAATGTGGAAACACTTTTCCGCAGCGGATGGAAAATAGGTGACGCAGCGACGGCAGTGGCAACTTATTCCACGAATTTCAACTCTGTTCGCAATAGTGTGTGCGAGAAACCAATGCAGAAGTTGCTGTGAATTATCGATTAGCGACGTAGAAATGTAATATGCAACGCCGACGCAAATTCCGCCCACGTTAGATGAAATGGGATCTTCGATTACAGGCCGAAAGACTAAGGCGCCTGCAGCCAGAAACGTTAATCGTATCGATTCTGCCGATACGATTCGTCCTCACCCAATTTCCCTGACCTACCATTGCGTCAGTCACTCCAATAACACGTTTAACGAAATGCCTCGACTCTTTTGTCCGAGATAATTCTAGATGCATTGTATGCAGTTTCATAGCATGACTCTAGCACTGCAGATACAGCATAAAGGTAGGGACACACTATTGTCACGTCACGTCACGTCACGATATTTCACGCCCGTTTTTACGTGAAATTAAAGTAGTGTGAGTTGAAAAAAGTTGACAAAAGCCGCTCACACTTCATTAATTTCACGTAAATTCGGGCGTGATGTCACGTGACCTGACATGACGTGACAATAGTGTGTCCCTGCCTTAAGTGACCGGACGCTTTTTTAAGCCCCCACCCCCTTATTCCGCGTACTACGACCCTATCCCCGATAGCGAACATGACAGCCAATGCAGAAGTCGCGAGGAGTGATCGATCCGGTTAACATAATCGCAGTCCATCAGGAACACATGGTCCTTGCACAACGTTCGTATATTCGTCGCCGATGGACGATCGGCGATTGTTAATCGTGGATTAGACGAAAAGTGATATAAACGCTTGACCGGCTGAATATCTTTAGTATCGACTCAACAAGTACGGTCGGAACAAGGGAATCACCGTGACGAGTGCCGGTAGAATTTGCCGAACTCAGGGCCGTGTATTGCGCCATGCCAACCCCTCGTTGCGCGTAGGGGTTGCGAAGCTTTATGCGCCTGCCTGTATGCAACCACTCACGGACATGCAGTCACAGGCACGCTAAACCACCACGTTCCTGGAAGCTATCGATCGACTTGAAAGCTGAGCTTTCCTTGGTCGTGGGTGACGTCAGTCAAGCAATCCGATTGGCGGATTCTGAATGTGGACTTTCCCTATTGGGCGACGAGCCGGTATAAGCGGTGCTTTCAGTCTAACCTGTTTCAGTTGTGTTGTTACCCACTCACTGTACACTTGGTAAGTACGTCCGCAATCAAATTCGCGTCTAGTCTTCTGCGCGTATCACTCATTTTTGTGTAAAAAATCATCTGTTTCTCTCGCTGTTTTTGGGTGAGACAGTTATCTTTCTTGTCTTTGTTGTTGCATAGTGGGTGGAAGTTTTTTCAAAGAAATTCGTTCATCGGTCAGCATTCCGCTGGTCCTGACAATGAGACAATCTAGCTTTGTTGTCAGATCGTTGAAAATCGACATTCCAGTGAACATACTCATTTCTCTTGTCCATTACACAGTGGAATTCTTACAGTGACTTTTCCGTTCCGCGTCGCGGTGCCGGTTCGATTCGTAAACGGGTTTCACCTTTCGTCATTTCTGAATAATAGATGCGTTAAAGGGGATCGATGACAGGCGACATTTGTACCGTAAAATTACTCGAAGACGGCATTTACCATAGATATGTTATACATTTACACATATAGAGACATGTACGATTGTACCGGGCATTGCAGTGTTATACATCTTTTAAGCAACTCATCGCGCAGACGGTTCTTGCGATTCTGACTACGCTGTAACTCACCCTGCAACAAAGATATTTTTGTACCATTCCCGTCCAACTTCTGTCACAAGATACTTGCCCGACAACTCTCTCGTTGATTGATGAACTAAGAAATTAACGGATGATAATTTTGTAACGTCCCGCCACAACGCTTTGAACGGAAATATTTTTTTACACTCGACACCCGAGATTCGATGTCAAGGGCTCCTTGTTTTCTCAACGCACACCTGCAATCCCACTGCTGCAGTGCATATGCGCGAATAGTCTAAACGGTTACATCGATTCTTCAATCTTTAGTCGCCTATACATGTCGACCGCGTTTGATTACGTGTCAAGATATACGATAATTCGTAGACCAAACACCCATCGGGCTTTTTCCCTCGGACGTATACATGAAACAGCATCCATTAAAAATTGCGATTTCCCCTTCTGTGCACATTGAACTTGGGACTTTTTGACCTGAATCATCCCTTTCTCGTCATTCTGTATGCCTGATAATTTTTCGTTGTCAACGTTTCCGTCAGCGATAATCGATATGTCCGCACCTTTCCTGCGGCCTTATCTTTGTGCGCAAGGATACGCAGTAGGAGCGAACTCCGCCTACCCAAGGCTTCGCGTTCATCTATTAGAAAGTAAACTGACGATGCGCGACACGTTCTTACGACGTTTTTTCAACGTTATTCTAACTGTTCGTATTCCAAAGCTGTCGGATTTAGTATGCTCTAGTTAGTCGCACGTGATAACTGATGGCGAAGAATTTCATTCGAACGTTACGATGTCAGCTGATATAATTAATTGAGACAAATGAACGTGACCGGGCATACCTATGCTGCCCGTGGGACCAGAAATTTCGAAGGTGCAGATTTGTAGATTATAGGACATGCGATATTTGTGTGTACATACAAACGTGCGCACAGGTGACAGCTGTGCGCGTTTAGTCGTCTATTCACATACGTACGTAAAGTACGGCGCAGCGCATGGTAGCTGGGCTGCAATCGATTTCATTGTTTTCGCACGAGTGCCATAGACTTTGGTATATACCACATGCGCCTATACATTACGCACAGCCGACAGAAGTTATCGGTCTATACGGAAGTGGAACTTTGGAATAGGGATCGGCGTGAAGGTCAGCGCGCGAGAGACGGTTCTCAATAAAATGCCAATTTGAAAGGCAAACCGACGGTGAAAAATATCAGGAATTCACCTGTGCCACCCGCATGCGAATATACTTTTCTATTTATATACGCGAAGGCTACTTAGTATTGCATATTGACGTCTGTTACGCCATTCAAAATATAAACATCGGAAGTGTTTCCGGCGGTAAAGAGTCTCGACACGAGGTTTTCTCGGCAAAGGGTGAGAACCACAATCGCGTGTACGGTTTATTATTAATCGATGCCCTCTAATGGTCGAGACTGTCGAAAGTCACCGTTTCTGAATCGGCAACCGTCGCGTACCATTCGAACAATTGAGCTTGTCTCGCGAGTCACTCCGTTAGCGCAGTCGAAATTCATTATGGCCGCGAGCAAATGGGAAGTGAGACAGACTGGCGGTCGATATGAAGTGAACTCTTTCCAGTGGACTTTGTTCGCCGTCCGATTCGCTCGTCTCTTTCTCTTTTTCACCGTAAATCTTAACCATAGGAAACTCGAGCACCGATCAATGAGAAACGAACATACGTTTCTGTCTTCCTGTTTTTTTTTCGCGCTGTTACGTCCGTGTGACGGCAAAGGCGCTGTAAAAAAAAATACATTATTGGCAGCGTGCTAAAAATATGAGGCTCAAAGTCCATTGGAATATTTAACAAACGCGTTATCGTTTGAGGCACGTCATTGTTTTGTAACGACCAAAATTAGTATGTTGTTCCGTAAACATATCCAATTACAGAGAGACTGAGAAAGAACGTTCTCTCTGCTTGTCGTACGTTAGCACTTATATGAGACTCGTACATTACAGTTGATGACTCTGAAGTGGTTATGATTGTCGTTTCAATTAAACGGTCAATGACATTCTCCGAGAAATTAACTACTCTCAGAACCGTTTTAGAGAAACAGTAAAAATGAAACGAGCTGCGGTCTAATGAAATTTTTTACACGCTCGCTTTGTGGTATTATGGTAATAAGAAGTGACACCACGACTACCGTAATTTTACATCTAACTGTATTCTCGATCGGGACTTTATTCACTGACCTCATGCGCGCTCCATTAATTCAATCGCGCCGATTAATCTAACGAGTCAATCGATGCCCCGCTGTAAACACTTTCCGAAGTAACACTTAACGTTGGCTGCTGTCCAATATTTTTCGAGAGCTCTATTTTCGTGTGGGCAGGCGTGCTTAGTCCACGAAAAAGCTACGGCGCGTGAAACAGTCTCTAGATTTCGTTACACAGTCTCTACTGATTAATCGATCGTGGGAACCTTTGTCATTATCGGCGCGATCATCTTAGGTGTGCAACGATAAATCCGGGCAGACTATGGCACCAGATGAAACAGACATGACGAATCGCGAGTTACGATCTCCGCAAGACTCGAGATAATGTCTCAATGAGTGGCCCCGCGACAGCAACACGTTTCCGGCATAAAGTAACCCGTCCGCAACATGAGTGATCAATTTTCGGCCGTCCTCTTCGATAACGATCGGTCAACGACCTTTGTCGCTTAACAGTAATTATGACGCTTCGGGCATGGACAGTATGTAGCCTCGCGATTAAACATTTTTTTCGCTTAGTCAAACTCCCAAGGCTACGGCAGTTTGATTATAAGGCGCATTGAGTGAAGTACTCGCTGCTTTACCGCCCGATCCGTTGGTATCCACGTTTGATAATGCTTCTTCACGGGAGAAGAACGACTAAACCGTATTTCATCAGTGAAGTGGTCGTTCATAGTGATTTTCCGAAATATGACTACGCATCGATGGTGTTGCAAGAGTTGCAACATGTACATTACGATAAGCGAGTAAATAAAAACTTCTCCGTACACCCTCGACTGGTTACGTTATCTACGCTCGATAACGCGAGGCTCGCGCCGGCGCGAGAACCGCACGCCGTTTAATTGCACCGCAGAAACTAACAGTATGCGATGCATATTTCTTTTGCAGAAGAATAGTATGTATAAAGAACTTCGCAACAAGGAAATCAAACACGAGTGCTCGCGGTCGGGGGGACTGCACGCTTATCCTGATCACTTCAGGGAACCTGAAAAGGCGTACCATTAAGTCCAACAGCAGATTCATGAACATCTGAAGACCCATTGTCCTCTGGCAGGACTTTGTATATAGTGTACATACCGCTTGTCTAATAAAAGACCTGGCTCTCTCAGACGAGTCGAACAAGCTCGAAGGATCGGAACAGTCACGCGGGAAAGAAGCAGTCTGGGATTCAAGAAGTCGCACTATCTCTTTCATATCCGACGCACGCGATAATCCTCCATCAAGCACCCACCAGCAATAATAGACGAAGAAACACGGTAGCAAATACAAGCAATCATGAAGCAAACGGCGTCCGAAGATCTGCCTCTCGGGGTGAAGTTACTCACGGCAGGTACTGCTGCCTGCATCGCCGATTTAGCGACGTTCCCGCTGGACACGGCCAAAGTTAGAATGCAGGTAAGACGTGTGTTCCGCACGGTAAGTTCTTAACGTGCCTGTCGATCACTATCCGCTTCTACTTCGAGCGACTAATTGAAGAAAAAGATTTCGATTTCAGCGGAAAATCACGCGTTTCCGATGTTTTCGTACACACATATGCCCAGTTGCGAGTATTGATTCGCCGGATTTTTCTACAGATTGCTGGAGAAGGCCAGGCAGTGCTGGTAGCATCGGCAGAAGGCTCGATGCTTGCAATGAGACCGAGCCAGCCGGGATTGCTGCAGACGATGGGCAACATCGTCAGATGCGAAGGAGCAAGGTACGTTATTCACGCACCTTTCTATAATTTAAGCCAACCATCAAGGGGTAGGTAAAGAATAATTTTCCTAATATCAAACCTATAAATCATTATGTATGACTGATCGTACCTCAGACTGCGGGCTTTACATTCTCTTGCCCGAATTCGATTGCTTCAGTTCTTTGTGAGAATAATAATCGCGCGTTGACGCTCGCTGACTGCATGTAGGGCCGCTTTTGCGAGCCAGTGTCGTTAACTGTTTCACACACATGTATACGTATACAAGATACATAATCTCTCTCTCTTTGAAAAGTGGCTTTTTCCGCGATTTCTCGACACGCGGCTTTGCTTTTCCTTTTCTCGAATTTGTTCGCACGTTTCGTTTCCACGCTCATTCGACGAAGTGACGATTCGATCGATCTCTTCGTTCTCGCTGCCGTTTCTGCGAAGTCTAATTATAAATAGCACGTGTCTTCCTGAAAGTGTGACGCGTGGTACTATTATATTCAAGAGACATTATGAACCGCGCGCGATCGACGTTCGAACGAGAGGGCAGCAAGGAAGCTCAGGTCAGGATCGTTAGACAAAGTTTCAAACGTGAGATTGGCAAGTAGCCTGAGACGCGCTCACGTGTGAAGAATGTGATTAGGCCACTTCAGACCTCTGCGATGCGGCAACGGCAGCTAAGAAATCGATCAGATCGTATGGAAACGATATCGCGTTGTCAAACGCGCACTGTATAAATTCCGAACGCTCCGCCGCGGTTTTTCGCCGTCACCGGTAGTTCACCGAGGGCTTCCAGTTTTTCTTACTTCTTTACATTTTTCTTCTTACCCATACAAATGATTTCGATCGACTCCTTTTTACGACCGAGCGCCATCGACGACCACCGAGGTGATCGGTTGCCGCTTTGCATAGATACGATCGTGCCTTGCTCCGTTGCCGGGAAACTGCGATCTTTCATTCTTCAAGGTTCAGCGCCTGCCTAGAAGGCCCCGTAAACGTGGCGCGATACATATTAACGGGCGTCGTCCATGGCACTCCCGCTAATCTTTTCTTTTTTTATAATTTAATTTCTCTCTCTTGTGCGCGAGCTGCCTTTCCAGGGTATTCTATTTTCATGCGAAGTTACACATCCAGTTAACGTCGTTCTCAAATCAATAATATAATTATGCCGTGCACGAAAGTGTCAACGAAATAAGTTCCTATTGAATACTTTAATGGAATGGCATCTCGGGCATCCTAACCGATTGTCTCCCCGTCCGTAATACGATTTTCTTTATTAGTTCTCTCTACACCCCTCTGGTCGTTTTTTATTTCTTTTGCCTTGCCCAGCAGCAGCTTACTTTAGCTATTACCGGCCCGGGTCTCTTTCTCTCTTCCTTGGTTGAGCTTCCACCGCTGTAAACCGATGCATAGATGTACACATGCATAAAGAAAAAAATAGCGCCCAAGCTCTTGGCGCAAGCTCTCTCTCTCTCGGTTCACTGGTCGGCCACTGTCGTGCCGTTCCCTTTTCTCTCGCGCGCCTCCACTTAACATAATAAAAATTGATTTTATTTTAACTGCGACATCGGCTTCGCCGTACACGCATTTCGATGCATCCGATCTGCATAATTAAATAAACAGAGCAGCCGATGTCTAACCGGACCGCTTGGTGTCCGCTTCAATCACGACTTAAAGCAGAGGCTAACCGCTAAATACGTGTGTAAAAGAAAGTGCAAATAAAAATGGAGGCAGGAGGGAGAGAGAAAAGTTAAAGTAAACGAAGGGGAGCAAAATTAGAGAGAGAAATGAATACGAGATTAGTGAACAAAAATAAACAATAAGAAAAATATGCAGAAAACTTGACATACATATATATTACCCTGGGGAGCGTTATGAGGGTATCTTGTGAGGGCGGTGAGCTTGAGCGAGGGTGGTTACAGGAGCCTGTACGGAGGTCTGTCCGCGGGACTCCAGAGACAGATGTGTTTCGCCAGCGTACGGTTGGGCCTCTACGACAGCGTGAAGTCACTCTACGCTGGAATCATCGACGGTACATCCAACAAACTCCTAACTTTTGATATATAACTCTCTTACGAAACGCACACGCGTTCGACCGCTACATATACGTGTATACGTTTGGACGCGTATACGCGGCTATGGACGCGATGAAAGGCGACCAGGTTGCACGAAAAGGTAAAGACGCGCTACTTCCGGTTCTCGTCGTCGTCGTCGTCGTCCTCGTCGTCGTCATCTTGAATCGTCGTCGCACATCCTCCTCGTTTGTCCTCCGAGAATTGATTGGAAAAGTGAGATGTTGTGATGATTGAGAGAACGAGAGAAATGTGAGAGAGGGAGGGAGGGAGAATTCGAATATTGCGAGAAAAAGGATAAACGCCGAGGACTCGAGCGCCCTTTGTACCGCCCCCCTTACTTGCCGTCATTGGAATAATACCGTGAGACTGTACTGTATTTTTACGTACCTGTCGGCGGCACGGCGTTCGATCCCCGGCGCAGAGCATTGCAATTTCTCCTTTTCTCACGTGACGCTTTCGGCGGGAAGAAATCCTCCCTTGCGATATGCAATCTTTGAACGATAATGGCTTTCCTTCACTTATTTTACGCCGAACTCGGCCTTCCGTCACGCGCGCCGCGGGGCAACGCCGCGCTACCGGTGCTTACATTTAAATACACAATTCGCATTTTATCGTATCGACGAGCGATTTGTCGGAACAAGATTCACGTTTCACTAGATGCGTCACATTCACCGACGAGAAAATTCTTTCATCGAACTTGCATTCGCGTCGTCAGATCGTTGTCACATGTCGGAAGCGCGGTTGTAGTTGAAAACGTAGACACAACTTGACACGCGACTTTCACGCGCGATAGACACAATTCTGGCTTGAACGGCACCCCGCCTTTGATAGAAAGTATTGATGGTAGACGGAATTACGTTCCATCGAGAATGATCTTTTCCACAGTCTTCTTCCTCGAGCATGCCTTACATTACATTAGAATGTCGTCTTAAGTACAAAGTCTATAGTCTACAAAGTCTCTATAATATGTAGACTACGATTTACGGACTTCTGCAATTTATAGACTCTCGAGCGTACATACGGCTCGTGGAACGCAGGCTTTGTACTCGGAGCGTATGTGCATGCCGTAGGGCGAGTTCGGTGAAGAAGGTCGTGGAAAAGAAATATGGGCACCATTCAAGCCGGAGACTGTACCGCAGCTCTTGCATCGCGACTTTGTAACTCTCTCCGTATTCGCAAGTAAATTCCACGACGTACTCTCGTACGCTCACGTTCGTACGTATTACACGCATTTCACCGGCGCGTAGCTACCTCGTAGCTTCTGAAATCGCTGAGCCCCTCGGAGTACTAATTATCGACGGATCGCGCACCTCCATTTTTTCATTTTTCTGACAACGCAACGGCTCGAGGCGATCGACGCATCGTTTGCCGCCTAACTAAGCGTCCCATTGACGAGTTCATCGTAACTCCCGTAGAGCGAGTTTAAAGAAGTGAGACACGATTAACAATAAAAACGTAATTAACGCGCAATGCGTGGACTTTATCCTGCCACCCCGCATATGTCCTGTGCTATCAGTTTAACTTCAATCGACCCACAGCCCCGTCGAGCGACAGTCGGCCGGTCCTCATCGTGCGATTTTTGTCCCGACAGGTAATAATAGGAGCGGCTCGATGAACATCGGCGTGCGAGTAGCCGCTGGTATCACGACTGGCGCCTTGGCCGTGCTCTTCGCTCAGCCGACCGACGTCGTCAAGGTCCGCCTGCAAGCTGGAAGTAATGGACGATCATCGGTGAGATACAGCTCGACCCTGCAGGCGTACAAGAACATCGCCACCGTTGAGGGAGCACGCGGTCTCTGGAAAGGTACGCCGTCTGATCCTAATGACTCCTCTCTCTTCGGTCTCTTCTGTACGCGAGACGATACTTCGTGGTGGGTCTCGTTGAACCGCCGCTTAAGGGTTCCCCTCTTTCGTGAAGGATTTATTCAGCTATTCCCCTGGCAATGCTGCAGCTTCGTGCAAGACATGAAAATCCTATGTCCTCATTTGTCGTGACGATTGATACAGTAATTCCTTCGTATTATAATCGATGCGTCCGCAATTCCTTTCGCGCGTTGACGACAATACAGTGCGATAGGGGGAGAATTTCGGCGAGAGTTAGCAGTCTGACGTAACCTTCTCCTCAGGAACCATGCCAAACATCTCGAGAAACGCAATCGTCAACGTAGCGGAGATCGTCTGCTATGATATCATCAAAGAAGTAATCGTGACATCGGGCTACCTCAAAGATGGCATCCCTTGCCATCTGACAGCGGCAACCGCCGCCGGATTGTGCACGACGTTGATGGCCAGCCCAGTCGACGTGGTTAAGACTCGCTACATGAACAGCGCTCCTGGCGAATACAAGGGCGCATTGGAATGCACCATCAGGATGTTCGTCCAGGAAGGGCCGTCGGCGTTTTACAAGGGCTTCGTGCCCAGTTTCACTCGTCTCGTGTCATGGAACATCGTGCTCTGGGTGACGTACGAGCAGATCAAGATCCGCATGAAGAAGTTTCACGCCGAGAAGTGAACGCTTCTGGCGACACGAGGATGAATCCTTCTCGGAGGATCATCGCGAATCGTCGATCCGCACACGTGTTAATCAACCGCAGCTTCGCAAATCATCCGTGATTTTTTCCCAGTTAGATGTATGATAGACGGCGGGCGGATGCTGTTATCGGTCAGAGAGGAGGCTCAGTGGCAAATGTTCGCCTTTCGTTGAATTTCGTCAGTTTGCAATGTTCGATACTTAATGACTGGATTCCGATCCTACCGTTGCGTCAATTTATCGAAGGGCGCCTCGTGATATTCTCGGTTGCCACGGAAGTATTTTCCATTATTCATATCGCGAGATGGCAAACGTCATCCGATTCTTCATTCGGAAGAGCGCGCATTGATGAAACAGCAACATTCCGCTGGATATTTCGGAAGAATAATATCGATGTGAGAATAGATGCTGTAGATCTTATAGATGTAGGTGTTTCTTTCGCTATCAAAATTTGTCCGCCCGTCTGATATTGTAGTTTTGTCCTTTCGTTGTTTGTCGATTTTTTGTAGGATGCGAGCGTACGTACGATCTAGAGTAAGAGGAGTTGTTATCGGTACGTGGAATTTTTGAAACATCTGCCGAATTTAAGGAATTCACTTTTACTGGATTTCCAGCTAATCATGGTCTAACTTTCCAATCTCATTCGTTGTAAGGACAAAATTTACAATTGTGTTCTCGAGTCAGAGAGTACGTACGATCGTTGGAGCCAAAGATTATCATAGAAATATCTCGTTAAGCTCATACGCGTTTTGGTAAAGTCGGCTTTAGAATTTCATAGGAGAATAGTGATAATTCGCGAAACATAGCTGATAATACTGCGCATTGTTAACACGCCGTACAGACAATAACGTTAAAGCTTTATTTCACTGTGTCCCTTGCTAAATTTTTCTATCGATTTCGACTGCAAACACACTTTCTTTCTCGAGACACCGAATGTTCTCCTTCGACGTGCTTTGAACATGAGCTGAAACATCTTTGTCGAACTTGTTCCCGTTATTTTACTCGATTCGTAGGTTTTACACAAACATAAGAATAATTCACTGTCTCGTTTTGGTCAATTACTACTGTACAGGGCACAATTTTTAAGGATTTACCGATCGAAATACTATTGTCGATTTGTAGTCGTGTTTTCAAATTAAATTATAGTCACACGTATGTATATTTGACATTAAAGGGTATATCGTTACCTAATTCTCGCAATCCTGTCACATTTATTTAAGCTGGGCAGTATAATCAGTATTTCTGTTGACCATTCCTATTACGTATATATTCGAAATAAAATGTGCTCGAGTCTATCCAATTAAGTTAGAAAGAACACAACAAACGCACTACGAAGAAAGCAGTTTTCGACGATGGTTCAGTACACGTCGATGTCATTATTATCGTTAGTTTATCATTCTTCGTTAAACTGCACTTTTACCCGCCAAGTCTCGCTATCAAGCGAAAATCGAAGTCTGATATTGTCTAAAGTAGTTTAGAATTATGTAGGGAAACGAATTGCCCGCGTGCAAAATCGTTAATTCTTAACAAACGAATGGTTGAGGCGATTAGTAATCAACGTTTACAAAGTGCTAGTTCGACGATCGAATTTTTCAGGGTGCCTACCTCCCGATTATTTCCCCAACGATCGACTGAATATTTGTATCGTGCACTCGTTGCACATTTCTGCGGTGGAGAAAGCAATGAAATATTACTCAATTAATGCGTTTTTCTACAGCTCGTTAAGGTCTTACGTTATCCACTCGAATTATCTACTTCTTGTTTGAACGCAAAGCGCGCCGACCTATCGATAAAAGTCTACGTTAGATTAATCTATCTTTTACGCGCACATTATCATACGAACATCCGTTTTGTCCATCGAGCTTGCTCATGCGCCACCCAGAATATCGTTGCTGAACAGGTCACACTGCTTTTAATGGATATCCTCCGCTTTCAGATTAATCTTATGGCTCGATGTGTATTAGTTTAGCACTCGTTACTCTGTGTACCGCTTGTAATTTCTGCTTGTATTAAAACCGAGTGACGTAATGACCCCCAATTTTTACCAAGCTTCGAATACGAATACGATATTGGTAGGCCGAGCTTAGATTCTAGTTGGGCATAACGAAACATGTTAAAGTCAATTTTCACAGGTAATACGTCTTAGCGGTAATCTTTATTTTCTATAATAATATATTCGTGTATCACATGTATATTTATATACACAGAAAGCGAGGTATGGCGAAACGAAATGACTCATTTTGCAATCTGCTTACGCGTAAAAATCAAGAAAGGAACGATAAACGGGACACGCTTACAGTCTAGAACAATTTACAATTACATTCCCAGTCTTAAATTGTCGATAATTACGCGTTGGCCAAGAAGAATAAGGGGCAGGAACGAAGATTTGTATCACGATGTTTATCTTGAACGTATTTTGCATAGTACATCGGCATGATTATCAGATTCTGGCTCTATCGTCTGGGAACAAGATTTAACGAGATTTTCAAAGGAGAAATCGTAGGAGAGTCGTCGTGAATTTTGAAGTAATGATAAGGTTAAAGCAATGGACAACCAGAATCTGTGAGGTGGGATAAGAATGCCGACAGTGTCCGGAACGGATATCATTATCTCGGGTGTGTTAATTTTGATCGAGAAAAGGGGAGCCTTCCTTAGAGGTCGAAATCGGACTCGTCGGAATCGCAGCTGGAGGACAATTCGTCTTCCATGCATCCTGATTCCTCGGGAATGCCTTCTCCCATAGGAATCCTGGAAAACAGACGGTTTGCTGTTAGCGATGGAAAGCGCAATGTTCAGAACAACAACAGACAATACAACGTTTTACTTAGTGAATTAGATGAGAATTTTGTGAGTAAAAGTACACGGTCCTGCTCACTATTAGCACAAAACATATTAACAGGTTTCTAATAGGATGGTTACAATTTCACTAGAGGCATACATTTTTAATTAGCTTAGTAATTTTCTCAGAGTTAGTTTCGAATTAGTGGTATTACGACGACAATGTGCAATCACAGAAACCAAAGAGACAAGGCACAAATTGATCACACGACATTCTTGCCTTCGTACGCGATTCGGTATTTCTCATAAATTCAATTTACGATAGCCCAGCGATATGATGAATCGCGAGTTTGTCCTGAATACATTTCGGAGGCTTCTTGGCTTTCCTCAGAACACACTTTCGCGGACAACAGGATTTCTCCAAAGACCTATCCAGCGTACATAGAATATCACCAATAAATGTGAGAATACGAGCTCCGTTTAGAGGACTCTCCGAGTCTCCAGTGACAACCCTTGAACATATACGTACTTGTCAACGCTCCAGTCCTCGCCACCGTCCTTCATCATGGATAGAGCTTGGCAAAAATCTTGACCAATGGCCTTTAGATGCTTAGTGTCGAGATGCAGTCCGGCCAGAGTTCCTTGATCGCAACCACAAAAGCTGCTCTCCATCGTGTAGCTTCTATGAGAACGTGAAATCATAATTACGAACACGGCCAATTCTTAAAGCACCTAACAGGGTTGTTAATCCCGTCGAACGATTAATGTATCCCATTCTTCAACGAGTTGTTCTTAAACACTCGATCGTTCGTTCGACTAAGAAGGCTGAACGTGAACCTGACCTTGGACGACCCCGTACGAGTGGAGCTCATTGTGAGTCAGATCGCACGTCTGAATGTGATCGGCACTTACCTCGAAACGCCCAACTGCCGCCATATGGCGACCCTTGCCGTGGACTCCTTGTTCCTCTCGACCTTGAATGAGCACAGCGGCAGAGCGAAGGCCGGTGATATCCTCTGCATGAGATGAGGCAGCATCTGCAACCGAGGCTCGCTCTGGTATTACCAGAATTCAAGTGCGGGACAGATAAAGTCGCGACTTCATTAGCGTCCATTCAGATGAGTCTAGGAATCCACGATGCAATAGCTCACCATTTGTTATCGGATCAACAATGAAAGGAAACTGTGAAGAGTGTGCGGAACGCGGAGACTGCAGTTTAACGTTTGCTGCGTACACTGACCGCATATGTAACAACGCCGAGGCGGCCTGAAAATACCACTTAGTCGTTCCCCTTTTGTCCCTTACCAAATACTGCACCGGCTGGTCCGGTTTCGCCCTGTCCGCGGCGCTCCAGGAACCCGACCTTGAGCAACCGAAGAGAAAAACGTTCTTCCTCCGCGAGTGGCCGTGATAGTCAACGAATACGTGGGGAGGCCTCTGCAGCACCCTCGTGCAATACTCCATCAGACCCTTCGTGTGGTATATCACAGGGTGAAGCACCTGATTCGGATTGCTCCATCGTCTGTTCAGGTCCTCATTGGTCAGTCCGTACCGATTACTGTGTGCAATGAAAGTAAGAGTAGAGTCAGTAGGAACGAATTGTGTAGATTCCGTTTCGTTAGCATTTCATTCCCACAATCGGTTGCACGCTCGTGTATGTACGTTGGGGCATTGTTTCCGCGCCGATCGCTTGCAATCTGCACCGCTGATAGAGGGAGAGTGGGAAAGGCAGAGCGAGAGATCGTTGTCATTTAAGGATTCAGCCGCGGTTGGAAGGACGTTTCCGGCGGCCGGAAGCCGAGCCGAAGGAAGTGACGCCTCCGCGTCGCGCATAGCTAATGGTGGGGTACAGCTGAGACAGCCGCCGATGGCGAGTTCCGTCACTTCGATTATACCTGTCGTCTTGACATCGTTTCGGGATGTACACCTTGTCCCGCGTTGATATCCGGGCGCGCTCGGAATACTAAGCGCGCGTCTCGTTCGTTTTTGCCGATGTCTCAACGGTTATGCAAGGAACAATTATTTTTAACCTCCTCCGGTAGTAGAGGCGGCGCGGCGCGACGCTGTTTATACGACAGAACGCACCGAGTATCTCGCGGCAGAGACGTCGAACACTTTCCTTCGTCTCGGACGTACTCTCTCTGCCCAATGTCTAATTCGGTCCCGTGCCGTGACGCGGTGTAACAGTTGCACGTGTTCGATCAGCCACTGGCCGCGAATCGATGGAGACAGTGACATTGGCCGTCAGTTTGATGCCCCGGTAATCGCTTCCGGTCTTGAACAGTCCGGACGCGTTCCAATCGTAATCGGAAGTCGGTGAGGTAATGATCGATTTCGCGGTCGGCATATGGCCGAGGGGCAAGCGTAATCCTCGCGCGACGCCTGCATCCGCGAACGACAGAAAACGACGAGGAGTCGCGGAGTACGTTCAACCGATTTCTGCGAACCGGCCATGAAGAAGAGTCATCGGAGATAATAGATTTCATCCCGTGGCAGTCGTGTAAGAAGCGGGGAGAAAGGAAAAGAAGCGGCCGGCATGATGCTTTGCCGGACACGGAGATATTAAAATGAAATCATCATGGGTACATGGACGGTGTATACGACGCCGCTCGGTTCCGTCGTTACAGGCACGCCGTTTCGCCAAGTAACGCCATTAAGAGCGCGCACCGGCCGAGTGTGAGCATTACGAAGTAAAACCGTGGGATTGCGCGCGATTTGCGGTCGTTTACAGTTCATCGTCAACGGCGCCTGTTTCGCTTCAATAAACCTCACGACTTTACGTCGATCAGACGTAAAATTATCGTCTCATTTTCGAACGCGCCTACGTCGCTTACGTAATTCCTTGACTGCGGCCCGGCGACGCGCGCGATATTCATAGGACAACAGCTCTGGAACAGAATATGGCGCGTGCACGCTGATGGGACGTACGGAGAGACGGTTCGCATAATTCTTGTGGCTCATAATTCTAAGCGCCAGTCAACGATGAATCAGACGGCTTTGTTTATTAGCCACCCGGTGTAATGGGCAGCATCAGTCTCTCTTCGTGCCGACCAGAGAGAGCCGATGTCAATGACTTGAACAGAGGAGCCTTGACCGCGAACTTCTCTCACCTCTTGAGAGTTCCTGTACAAATTACACCTAACCAAACGCTCGTCTCGAACTTGCTCCGCAAGATTTTCAAAGGCACCGCCGTCGACGCCGACGCGTTGTTGGGACGTACGTGCGAAGAAGGCGAAAAGAAATAGCGAGAATGCGGAATGGGACGAGTCGAAAATGTCATCTGCGACCATCCACGGGAGTGAATGAAGATCGTGTCAAGAGTGCTACATTGTGGCTGTCGGTGGATGGCGTAACAGACTCCGCTGAGAAAGATTCTGGACGTGAGAAGAGGAGTGAGGATCTTATCTGGATGACGCGACGTGAGCCGTATTACAGAGACGCGTCAGAGATGCAACCGCGCGTATATGTGTTACGTCGAAAGTGGATCTGCATGCTTTCCCGGTTTCACTCTCAATCACGGTTCATTGCTTCGGCTCGCACGCCGCAGGAAGGAGGCAGAGCCAATATCCATTGGAATAAATCTTCGGCGAATTGCCGCTGGAATCGAGCGTTACTGCGCTTGAAATACTTCACTCGTGAAAGGATATTTCGAGACGTCGCGGCGGGGCTGGATAACGCCGCGTCATCTATTCTAATATCACGGCTCAATATTTGTCGGAAACGAACGGGCCACTCGCGAACTTGATCCTTGACCCGCAAAACGTCGGGTATCGAGAATAAAAAAGATTCGCCGATGGGGCGTTAACCCCCGGCGAGAGTTATTTTACCCGTTCCGTTTTATGTACCCGTCGTGCGGACGTCTATAAAGAAAGAAGCGCGTACGTACGTGCGCTACCCGAGGCTGCACGACTCGTTTGAAAGAGCGAGAATCCCGATAATTGCAAGCGTTACCGCGGGCTCGCGAATGATAAAATGAAAATTCACGCAGTCGACTATCCAATCGACCGAAACGTTCGACGGAGTTTCGGGAATCTCCGGCAATCTTCAATTAGCCATGAATCACGATCGTTCCCTTCGGGAATTATCCGGCGGCGAACGCAATCACAGCGCGATTACTCGGGGGGGCCAGGAGGAAAAATCGAAAGCGAAAATCAGCGGATGGCGGCTGAAAAATGCCGCCAAGCGTTTCTTGCAATCATAAAGCGAAATTCTTGGGCACCGCGAGAGCCCGCATAGGCCTCTTCTTCTACGTATCACACGTCTCTTCCATGAACTTTACTGCCGGACCCGTCCGCTCGTATTTATCTTCGTTTCATCGCTGCCACTCTCTCCATTTCCACCGGTGTCCGAGCTTTCATGTCCTGCGGACGGTCCGCAGGACTCGTCAGCAGTTTCCGAGGGATCTTTAGGTGCCGCGTTGTGCGAGTTGAACGTCACCCCTCGAGCGCGTGGGAAGTTCACTTATTAATCGCTACTCAATCGCATACTAAATTCTCCACCGCTCGCATACTAAATTCTTGCCCGAACAATGCTGGTGGGTGAAAGGTGCGCTCCGGCCTGGTGAGAAAATCGAAGCCCGTCCGGAGATCTAATCTAGGTTTATCGCGAAAAAGTCGGCCGCAGAAAGGCATTGACAGATACACGTACGTCCGGTCCGCGATAGATCGAGTTGGCACGTAGGGATTCAGCTGCACGTAGCGTCGTGGTGTACCGATAGGAAGAACCAAATGACGTCCGGCACGATCGTGCACCGGCTGTGGCACGGTCGGACAAGGGCTAACTGCACATTAGAATATTCGTGACCGGTCCGGATTTGCATTCCTCCTCCAATCCAAGGTCCCTCCCCGGCCCTTTTTTTACGACCGGCCAGAGAGAGCGACGAGAAAAGGGTGAGAGAGAATCCATTCTCCGCTCCTTCTGGGGGCCGTTTCTTCGAAGATCGCGAGCCGATTGTGAGAGTATTAGAAAAGTCGCCCTCACGAGCCGACAGCTTCGGCAGTTTTCATGACGGACAATTGAGCTCCGGAATTTCTATTCGATTCAAACGAGCGATACCGTACGAAACGATCTGCATACCGCCAAATCATTGTGCCCGAAGAGTCACGAGGACCGCGACGATGATGAGTATCGAATTCCGTGAAGCGAGGCGAGCGCGAAATCGATCGAGCAATTGGAGAAGTGGTCGGAATAACAAGCGAATCGCAGCGTCATCCAACACTGGCCGATCTTCCGCCTTCGAGTGAGTACGCATTTTCGACTGTCGCACTTCTTCTAACGCTTACGGCTCTTCCTGAACATTCCTGGCGTCTCTCTCGCAGGCCCGCTCACGCGAAAATGAGCGGAAGGACATCGCGCGATTTCGTTCGAGATGCCGAACCGTGGCGAATGTCGCCGGGAATAGATTTCGCGCCAATCCGAGTTGGAGATTTCATTTGAGGACCCACGCCCGCTACCTTCCTTCTCGGTAATGCGTCACGATACCGGGAACCTATAATCTAACGAGCGCGAGGGAGGACGACGAAAAAGAAACTGGGTCTTCGAAAAAAATAACGCAGAGCCCGGTGGGCCTGTTAACGAAGCGAGTGTTTAGAACGGTATTCCTCAGATGGCTCTTAGCCGATAGCCTTCGGGATACGCCGAGCGCCCGCCCGTTCGTCCACACAAATTTATGGCCACGCGGGCATTAAATCGCTGTTAACAATTTGAACGGCTGTCAATCAGCCGCGGTCGCAATTAAAATCGCTCCCCCCCCCGGACGGAGGGCTTTACGGGTCTCGGATCGGCACCGGCGAAATAGCCGTTCTCATTAGCGCGTAATTTCAATAATCATCGGGATCGTCATTTACGAGCCTCGTGTAATCTCCAGTGCTTTAGTACAGATATTAACCTCCGCCCCATTCCTCGTCTCATGAGCAGTATTACCGAGGGCCCTGTCGTCCAAGGAATGTTACGTTTAACTATACTAAAGCGCCGACCTCTTTTACGTCGACCCTGTAACCGCACGTAAGTTCACGGTTTCAGGTTCTAGGTCATCCTCTTAAACCCGAGGCACGTAACAGCGGGCAACAACAGGGGCGCGAGTAAAGCGGTGGGCAGCCAGGAGGTGCATTTAATGATCCACGGTGGGCACGTCTGTTATTATCATCCATTTCTGCATTCTATCGGCGATTATGCATCGCGCGCCGTTCGTTCTCTTCGTTCGTTCGCTCTTTCCTACTTTCGTCTCGACTGGAAAGGGAAGAGAGCGACGAGAGAAAGAGAGAGAGAGGAAAGGCGAGCTCGAGGTGAGAAGAAGAGCCGGGCGGAGATGAAGAAAGAGAAGATGCGCGCAGGCCGTTGCCGATGTGACGATGATTTACCGAACGATGCAGGATTACGTCTCTCCCTTTTTATTACGTTTGTCCTTGCCTCCATCCCGTGGTATCCATGATGCCGTATAATCGCATTAAATCCCGCGGGAAACGAACTGTCTAAATATATGTCCGCGAGACAGCGTGTACATAACAAGGCGTGGGTACGTAATCGATGAGCCGTGCTCCAGAGAGACCGTCGGTAGTGCGGTGTTCTCAACTTTCCCTCATCCCGGGCCCGACACTTTTAATTAATTCTGCCGTGACGAAGCTCGATCGACGTCTGCTTTTAACACATTCAACGCCGCGTCGTGTGTATATTGCTTCTTCGCGGTGGAGAACGGCACGATTTATTCTCCGTGCGTTGAAGAACAAGGATAACGCATTTTAATATATTTTTATCCCAATGTACACCGACTGCGTGACGGTTACTAGAAGACATTCAATGACGAGAATGATGAGTACGGTCGACGCGTATCGAAGCGAGGTTGTCCAAATTGCAGTGAACAAGGCCGCAGAAGATTTTGGTGAGAGTCACTGTTCTAGGAGTATCGAAAAGGAACAGCAGGCCGATAGACTATGCCGGTACTAACTGAATTATGACCACTAAAGGCGAATCAGAAAAAAGTGTGCAAGGTCGTTCAGCCCTTTTCTACTCCGAGGTCCAGGCGCACGGCCACTCCAGCGGCCGGCTAACAATTCCCGGTGTATAATTGGCCCCTCTAGGAAAAGAACGGCATTCTTTGTCCTCTAAAAATAGGCAGCTATTCTGCGGATATTGATTCTTTCGACATACATACATACATACGCATCGGCGCGTGACGTGCAAACGATAAGAGGCAAAGATATTATTAAGGAAGAAAAGGTGCTCGCACGGCAAGAAGAAACACCGCCCCTTCGACTCGTTGACGGCCGCAAGAAACTTTCCATCGGCCAAAACGACAATCGCGACACTCTCGAAAAACATGGCGCAAAAAGCATTCAGCGGACTGTCCATCGGCGAGGCAACGATTCTGAGGAACTCGTCGGACGATCCTTGAGAATCGTCTGTTACTTGCTTTATGTCGCAAAACCACTGTTTGCACTTCGGGAAAGAGTAAAACGCAACGGAATCTCCGGGCTATTTGAGAGGATCGCGTTCTCGCTCAAGTCTCTCTCTCTCTCTCTCTCGTGGAAGAAAAGCGAAGGGAACATTGCGATGGGCCCGGCGTGCGAAATGATGCAAGGATGATGAGGACCACTGTCCTAGAAGTATCAAAATGGAAGAGTCGACGTCGTCGAAGCCCCCGGGGCCCTATGGCCCCTCGATCGTCTCAGTCCGAGGCTGCTCGCGGACTAAAACCAAGACCATGCGCCGTATGTGAGAATGAGAGGAACTGGAAGAAAGGGCAACGTAAGGAAAGAAGACGGAGTTGGCTCGCCCGTCGAACGGAGAAGGAGAAGCGAAGGAGAGAAAGAGGGGCGAAGAACAGGGCCTTACATAGCGATTGCTGGCAGGGCCTGAAATAGACCTCGACGAGAATCCCCTGTAGCATCTCCTTCTCGTCGTCCTCCTCCTTCTCCTCTGTCTTTTCTCCTTCTCCTCTCTTCTTCTTGGTTGAGCAGTCGCCGCCGCCGCCGCCGCCGCCGCCTCGGCTGCCTGCTTCGAACCCCCTTCTTTGCTTTTATTTTGGCAAAAAAAAGACAAAGCCCCTCTGGCTTGCTGCGAGAAGTTGTTCCTAGCATCTCCTTAGTGCCATGGACAGCAAGGGTGAGGAAGAAAGAGAAAGAGAGAGATAAAAAGGGATGTGAAGAAAGAGAAGAGAGTCGACGAAGAAGGAGAAGAAGCCGCGGAGGTGGTGGTGGTGGTGGTGGCGCTGGTGGTGGTGGAGGATCGCTTGTTTATCCAGGATCCAGCTTCTGCTTTCGTCTCACCCACCGCGATACGGCCACGGAAAGAACCCCGTAGGCTAACACCGGACCTCTCTAAGTGCGCTCAAGCGCACTCGACTGCATTCCCACGGGAATACGGCGCTGGGAACTCGACCTGCTAAACTGACCTGCGCCAACATACCGGCCAAGGCTTGACCCGCGCCCAGGGGTCGCCAGTACCATTTTCTTGCCCGCGTCGCCGCAAACGTTGAATTTATCTCGATGCGATCGGCTGCGTGTACCGAACGTATCGAGAAACGTCGACTCTGCCGATTGGCAGGCGAATCTTCGAACATGCCGCCTGAACTCTTCGCAGAAGCGAACCGAAGACATGCGTGAAGTAAAATCGTATGTGGACCCGATACTAATCGTCTACCTGTAACGCGGCCTCTGACTGGAGGCCGGGGTAACGAAGAGCAACATCCTTGGAAACGACTTTTGCTCCATTAACTCGGTAACCCGACGCCGTCGACGTTAAGGGTCACTGTTTGCCATCGCGATCACTCGGAACCGGAATTTATGCGATCGTCTGTGCAGTAGATGGAATAAGAGAAGATGCCACGGTAGATACGCCGGAGATCTCACTGACCAGAGCTAGAAACGATCGTGTTAACGCGTCTACAGTTGATCCAGCGATATCAAGTATGCCAGGGCGCCGGAGACAAAAAGGAGATGCAATCCTCGAAAAACTTGGCCAGAATTCCGGAATGAAGTAAGCGTCAAATACATCTCGCACGACTCACCAACCGCACCGTCAAATTCGAAACAGTTGAGCGCATGTGTACGAAAACGTGAGTAGTGAACTCGTTCGAGAACACGAGCTCCGATCTTAAGTTGGCCGACGTATTTATATGCGCTTCCTTGGAACACGACATACTAATGAATTCCGTTTATCAATCGCGCCACTGGGCAGCGGCATGTCTCATTATCAGCGGCCCATGTCGCAACACGTTCGAGCTTCGACGGAACAAGCGGCGCTCTCCAAACACGGATCCTTCATTTTCATAGTGCTTCGCTTCTTTCGACCCTTTCGATCATTCGTTCGCGGATCGAATAACTCATCTACGCATCGCGACGCGGAGGAAACGCGGCACAGCGTACCCTCTCATTAAGATCACCGGCATCCTTTCGTGCGCAAGGATACGAGAGAACGAGAAGAGAAAGAGGCAAGGAGGCAGGGAGGCGATATGCCGGGGCGAGAGTTTCCTTGGTGCGGTAGGTCTCGGATGTCACGCGAGCATTTCTTTTTGCAGCCCGACTGCCCGCACGGCTCGTAACAGAAATACCACATCGCGCTCATGATCATTGATCCACGATGCGATGCTGCAGGCCTCGGAGTCGGGCCAGCGATGTCGCCGCAGATCGAGATACCGCGGAAAATTATCTCGGTGACGACGGTAATTGAATGTCCCTCCGGTGTGCAGAATTTGTACCGGGTGAAATTTGCGGAACTACTCGGCCGACGATGAGATTTGTCGCGCGAATTAGCCTCGTATGACGGCGAGTCGTGCGTCAAGGGGCGAAATTTCGCCGGACGGTTGGCAGCGGGAGTCACACGTTCACCAAAAATATGTCTCGACTCTCGACGTCGGGCAAAAGAATTCTAGATTCCACGTAGATCCTAGTGCGTGATAACGAGGGTTGCCTAATTATGTAAGCTGCTTATCTCCGTCTAAATTATCGGGGCAATGCTTGGCGTCTGCGTACGTGTTCTCGGCGAAGAAGGGGCAGAAGAAGAAGAAGATGATGTCGAGAAACGAGAGAAGAGCAAGAAGATAGTGTGTCGCTTTTCTGGGGTACACATCCTCCGGTACCGGTTCCATATCGTAACCGAAGTAACCCGGGACGGTCATTCTAGCTTCGCGAAGAGAGAGAAACGCCGACCGCGGGGTATATTCCAGGAGCAGGTGATCCCGAGTGAGAATACGCGGCCAGAAATGAAGCCTACCTTGAGACGTAGACCTTTTTGCACTGTCCAGCATCGATACTGTCCCGTGTCGACCCACAGCGAAGACTCTCAAATAGAATTCCACAGGAAGATCAACGTGGCTTAAGTGCCGTAAAAAGTCCGCGTCGATATTGAACGGCGATCAGAAAAATGCCGGAGTCGCTAAGGTCAAATGCATTCGAGCGACCGCATGAAATTCCCACTTGGCACACTTGCCATTGGAATATTCTCAAGTAATGGCATAACAAGGAGATTCGGATTCCAAGGGACTTTTGTTGTAAGCCTTCCCTTATCTTGTCTCGCCGAGCTGTTCAGTGGTTAATTCCCCGATAATGTACAATGTTCCACATAATCTGGGAGGAAATCATCAATGGAACTTCGTTGGCATGAAGCGAAATTCCATTGGTTGTGGGAGGATACCTCGCGCACATTAAAAAAGGATACTCCGAAGCGAAAGCGTATGAGAATCGACGGTGCCAAAGGCTTAACAAGGGAACCGGTTCAAACACACAGTGTACCAGAATAGCACTTTTCGCCGATCTTCTGCGATCTCTTCCAGCGCAATAAAGCGTATTGAATGTACATTCACCTTCCAAGCAAGCCTTTTCTTCAGCGTCATTAAGTTCTTTATTACATGCACAATTACCGCGGGGCCTTGATCATCAGCTGTTCGTAGGCCGATCTACGATACCTCGATATAGAAATAGGCGGAATTGTAAGGAGAGAAACGAAATTGCGCGCGATAAGCGGCACCGAAGTCCAATTCCATAAGACGACTGTCGAACTGTCGAACCATCGATCGGCGCGATTTATTCCTGTGGGTCAGCGGCAGGAATGCAATTCTTCATCGAAGATGCATTTTTTCGGTGGCAGGAAAAACATGACGGGCCTTAAAATATTTTTCAAAACGGCACCGCCGCCGCCGCCGCCGCTGCAGAGGGATTCAGAAATGAAGCCTGCCTTGAGGCACGAGCCTTTTTGCGATCGACCGTGAAGACTGTGAAGGGTCCGCGCCGAAGTTAAACTCCCTTCGCCGCGAAGTAAACGGCGGAGAGCGCGGCTCGAGCAAGAAGAGGAGCCAACGGACAGCTGGAAATAAGTTAAACAACATGGGGTACCGGTGCCGTCGAGAAGAAACGCGTTATTAATAACGCGAACTTCGACGTCAAATTCGCGCCGCACTTCTCGAAAACGCGAGAACCATGCATCGCCGATTAGCAGGCTCCTGCGGCTTGCCTCGTCCTCCGGCATACTAAATCCCCGGACTTTTTGCCACTTCCCCGGTAACGAGCGAATCGACGGCAAAAAAATGTCTTCAACGCTGGAAATTCGCCGGTTCCCGGCTGCTTCTGTCTCTCTCCCCTCTCTCCAGCGTCTACCCATGTCAACGAACGACGCTCCCATCTTAGGAACGAGCGAACCTGCCCGACGAATGGACGTCCATCACGGTGAGCCTTTTTTTCGGCCGCGCTCGCCGGTACTCGCTCGCGGCTTTTTTGCGGGTCAGACCGATTTCATTTCGGAGCAGTCGACCGTCTTCATCGTCATCGTCATTCCGTCGTCATCGTGCCCCTCCTCCCTCTTTCTCTGTCTGTCTTTCTCTCTCTCTCTCTCTCTCTCTCTCTCTCTCTCTCTCTCTCTCTCTCTCTCTCTCTCTCTCTCTGTTTCTGCCTTTTTCTCACTCCATCACTCTCGAGCTTCTCTCCCTCTTTCTCACTCGTCCCTTCGTCGTACTCGCGTCCTGCTCTAGGTTAGCCTGTGAATCATCTTCAACGACCCCCTCCTCTGGGATCCGGGCAGAAGACTCTTAAGGGGGCCCCCGGCGCAGCGCGAGGCCAGTCCGAGAACGCGACCCTAACACTAACATCCGGTGTAGTCCGAGAGTCGGAAACGGAAACGGCTGTTTGATCGTACGATTAGTCGACGCACCGCCAACATGAAGATCGCTCTGCTTCTGCTTGTCGTCGCGGCCTTTGCCTCAGGTGAGTACCGAGCTCTCGCATTGCTTCGTTGGCCGATTCGAAAATTCGCTCGAGAACTGACGGAGCGACAGGTGACTTAGTCGTGGCTCCCGCATTCTTATGCCCCTCTGTCAAGTGCAGTCAAAAAGCGATTGAAATACGTGTGCCATTTTGTCGAACATTCTCATTTTAAGCTAGTAGTCGCGGTCGGCGATTTTAGTCGATGTAACTCCCCGCGCTCCTCGCGTACTGTCAGCAAAACTTACCACACTCCGGCGGCGGCGCATCTTCTGAGAGGGACCCCTCGCTCGCGCGGGCATAATTATACAGTGAAGTCAGGTAATGACGAAGTCGCCTAACGACCTCTTCGTAAAGTCAAGTCCTCCGAAGGTCCCCCTTTGCTCGGCCATTCTTGCCGTTATTATTCCTGCTCGGTTCACTTTGCCGGTCAGCCGTCTTTGTACGCTGTTGTTGCCGCTTCTGTTTTCCTCGAACCCACCCCGGCAGCGACATCCGGCGCATTTAGAGACCGAAACGGAAACGACCGTTCGTCGATCGCGCACGCGATGCCGCCGTAATTTATTCCTACTTCGTATATCCTTTCCCTCTGACATAATTTTTCTCGCTGAAAACAAGTTGCCAGTGTCGGGATAGTATGTGCGGTGTTGTTGGCAAAGTGTCAAATATGCCGTTCGAAGAATGTAGGCGACGTCTATCTGTCGTTATTCGTCTTCTTAAAAATAGGGAAAAGTTGTTCCCCGAGCGACGAGTCAATCTCTTTGCTTCTCTGCGAGCCCTTAGACTCTCAGCGACGGCACAAATAACCATGATTAACCCGCGAAAATATAATTCGCGCGAAATCGTATACGGGACGATCGGTTTAATGTCCCTGCCATTAAGATCCGCCGCTCCTTAATTCTTATTCATTAAAGGCCCTCTCCCGCGATCGGCGCGACGCATTACGTGAATGAAGCTGTAGTTAGGAAGGCTAGTTGCGTCTCCTTTTTTTTTCTTCCTTCCCCTGGCATCGTGGCGGCCGACGTCTCAAGGCCTTCAGGTCGTTTACCACCACCTGCACCAGCAGCTTCGCGATCCGTAACATTTTTACGTGGGGATGCGCACACCCTACGGCGAGCCCCCAACCTGATTTTATTTGCCGATATGTGCCATTCTAAAAATATACCGTTTCGATTAGCATACGCTTAGCGTCACCTTCGACACACCTGCTACGTAACGTTTTTTTTCGCCAACCAAACGACTATCGTGCAACGTGACTTTTCTCACGATCGCCTCTGTTCGTAATTTCTTTTCTCGAAGACATTGTTTCGCAAGCAATATCAAAATTTTAAGACGTCAGTTTCGGCGCAGTAGCAATTACGCGGTCTCAAGGTGCCAGTTACCGCACTAATTGTCACCTAGAAACCATTTGGTGATATGCCGGTCGTAATCCATATGTACAGTTAACCAAATAGCCGTCAAAGTTCAATGAACTCGCGCGGGTACATCGTGTGAACACCGCTCGTCTCACAAAGGCTTTCGTCACTGCGGAGCCAGCTGAAACGAGAGGCGTCGCGATGGACAGCACGCATTCCGGAGAGAAATAAAAATTGTTACAAAACGATTTCCAACAGCGCGATAGCGTGAGACGCACGATTCCTCGACACCCATTCAACCAGCGTAATTCCCGTCGAAGGTATTGGGTTGAACCACGAACCTTCGTAAAAAAGTAAAGCCACGTTCACCACGAATGGCTGTACTAAAGCGTCGACTCCATAAATCGTCCCTGAAATTTATATTACCGTTCAATTCCCTTGATCGCCGTCGGAAAAACGTTCTCATGAAATTGTAATTTAGACCGGCTGTAAGAATAGACGCGGCAGACGGCGAAACAGACGATGCAAATGAAATTGATGTCTCCGTGCCGTTTCAAGAATGGCAGAGGACACGTCAGACGACATATAATAGCATATCGATTATCCATATATCATCGATCGCGATCCACGCGGTGCATAAGGAACGACGTTCCTTCCTAGACTTAACGGTTCGCGCCGCTTACGCTCGCGTGACCATTCTAAAATGGAACACCGGGTAGATTAGAATTCACGCGACGATTTTGCCGCGTCTGGCGGCTGCCATTTGTGGCCCGGTCGGAAGTCAATGGCAGAGACGTGCCTCGATGAGATAATACGAGAGCGTGAAAGGAGGCTCTCCTCTATACATCTATCAGTGGTACAACACGATCATTACGACACCGAAGAAGGATTCTTAATATTCAACTTTTTCTCATTTCAAGTTCAAGGCGTTCCGAGTCATTGATCTTAAGAATTAAATGTACCGAACTTGCAATGGCATAATAATACATGCGATCTGTCCCATTGATCGGTTTATCTAATACAGGGTCGCATACACTTACGACCGCATAATAAATTGCTCGTGCGCCTCGCGAAATTTGTCACGTCTTTGATTTCGAGCCCGGCTCTCGTCTATTACGAGCGAGGCACAGCTCCAGTCTGCTCGCTTTTACGAGCGATCAGAGCCTTCGAGAATGACTTGCGCTTTCCTTTGCAGGAGAGGCAAGACTTCTCCCCGGCGAGTGAGACGCTTGGTGTGCGTGAGCGCGTTAATGCGTGACGGCGCGGCCATTCAAATTTCGCCTGAATACGACCGGCATATATTAAGAATGATAGTCTGCCACGCTGAAAATATCCTCTCTCGCCCGCTCACGCGCCGACGACCGCGTCGAAAACGTGCCCGCGAGATGAGAGATAGGCACGTTGCACGCGTTCTAATTCCGCAATTACCGGCGCTTCGGCCCCACTTCCCCTTCGACATGCCTGTAATTACAAGTCCGCGCGGGGCGGGTCGACTTGGAGTGACAAAACAACGATGACACTTTGCAATTCTCACGGCGTTTAACGAATCGCATTGCACCGAATTTTCTGCGTGCGCGAGAGTGCGAACTTTTTCGTCTTCAAAATTTCGCACGGGCCGTGCTCACCGGGCAAAATAGACGCGTGCCAAACCGTCTGTTAGCCATAATTCATATTTCGTGTTATTTTGCCTGATCGCGTTATGAATACTTCTCAAACATATTTGCAGCACAAAGGATCACGACGATTCAACTGGACGGTGTGCAGTACTTCGTTTCGCGAATGAACCCCTACAGTCCCGAGCTGAATTATTTCCTGGCCTATCAGTACTGCCGTTCGCTAGGCCTGCAGCTAGCGTCCTTCGAAACGAAGGAGAAGGCCGACACGATGACCCAGTACCTGAAGAACGCCGGTTACACGAAGTACGACTTCTGGACGTCGGGCAACAAGCTTGGAACGGATATGTTCCTCTGGATGAGCACCGGTCTACCCTTCAACGCCACTTTCGATTACATGCTCAAGCGGCCTGGTAATAGACCCGTCGATGTGCCGCCCGGCACAGAGCCCCAGAGAGTGGCGCGCGAAAGGTACGTTCGGCAACGTGCGCCGTTGCAAAATTACGCCGGCAGTCGATGCACGACAGTTAACGGAATCCGTAACCTCACTCGCGCACACCCTGTAATGCGTATGCAATTTCAATCACCCTGCTATCCTAGACAAGCTCCTACGCAACACTTCAATATAGCGGGCAATGAACTATCTCTCGACTCCTTCCGCAGGAAACACGTGCACGGCATCGCGAGCGAGTTGACGCGATCGAGGGGAGCTATCAGTTAGATTCGAAAACGGAACGGCCTTTTTTTCTCGTTTCAGCGGCGACAGCGGCAGCGCCGACGGATGCGTCGCGATGATGGCGCCAACGTTGCATTGGGAGGCCCAGGACTGCACCCTCGTAAAAGACTTTATCTGCGAGCAAACAAGATGCTACTACTACAACTACGGCAGCATTCCAGTCTCCGCGACTCAGGGGTAAGAGGTGAGATAATACTTGTCACAAAAATACACGAAACTGCCGAGAGGAAGAGAGAGTGGAGGGGAATGATGAGAAAACCAGAGGGTTCGAGAGAACGTGCATCAAGGTGAACGTCGTTTCCACGGCACCGGGGAAGGAGGAGAAAAATGGTGAAGAGCGCGATAAGATATGCAAACGAAACGCACTAATTGTCGATCGACTGTGTCGACGTGAGTCGCTGATAGTTTCGGAAAATTAAAACTCTTAGAAGGGGTTGCAAATAATGAGAGATGTTTGTCTGGTAGGGATATTATAACTCGACAAAGATCGCGGCCGTCATTATCCGTTATGTACGAATACGATAATGACGTACTTGTGATCTTAATCAATTTCGGAATCGCGCACCTCCACGCACAGTCCGTACGTTCCTGAATACTCGCTTTACATTTTCCGATACAAAAATCTCGTAATTGATATGTTCGACGATGCGCATACTACAATATCGGCACAATGTCTGCGTACAACATGAAATGAGGCAGGTGAAAAACATTACCCCGAGGAGAACAAGTCGAATGGATGAAGGGGAGACGGTCGGCCTCAGTAAGACTTGCATCGTCGATGCCGGACATTGTACGCTCCATTGATCATTTAGTAATTACGAATAATTGATGGCGAAGCAGTACAAGTCGCCGCGGTGTTTTCTCGATCGTGCGCGAGATCCTTTATTTTCCCTTTCGGAGGATAACGAGTGCGAGGCAACACCCATAATGCCTCGTGCTCGGTATTTTGCGGTGGATGTTGGATGGCTGATAATCGGATAAAGATGGTCGAATTACTCTGTGTGCCGGTGCACCGGTACGGATGATCCATCATTCGGAGTTGTCCCGCAGAGAAACCGGTTTGCGGGACGTGTATTGATCGGGCAGAACATCGTATTCGTACAATTGATCGAGGGTAATAAATACACGAAGCGAACAAAGGTATACCGGGAACTTTTGTTCCAGTCATAAACGACCCTTGGTTGGTCTCCAATTTTACTCGCAGAAGATGAAATTGCATCTAAACGGAAGATTCCTTCGTTGAACCGGCGTTGGACGTTTGCGCGTCGTACGATGCAAATTGTCGGATTAACGCTGAACATTTGCCGAGGTTCGTCCGAATCGAAATGGCGCACCCGTTTGCCTCGACAACCTGTTTTTCTCAACGCACTGGGCTCGTAACTCTAAGTGACTCCTTGCGGGATTTTAACTTTAACGCCCGAGCTTCACGTAATAGCGCAATTTGTATTGCGCCGTACGCGTAGAGTAGAGTAACATAAGGAATCTAGAATCCCAAATAAATGCCTCTGCCGCTTGTAGTAACGCAATGATTCTCTCGCTTCTCGCTGCAAAAGAAATAAGCACACCACTACTCACGTAGCACTTACACACATATCACATGCCTCATGAATCCTTGAATTCATCGATGTGAGGGCTAGAGTGGGCGCTCTTGCGATCTCGTTGATGAAATCGAGTAGGTGGAAGACTATGCAACAGTTAGTGGACACTACATTAAGACGCATTAATAAGACTAATTAGCTCACAACTGTATCGATGCAAAACCATCGATATTAGTACACACACACGCACACAGCATTCTAATACTTTCCGCACCAAAACCTACGCTATTCGTTAATCATCTTAGAAAGATAAGCGGCCAAAAGTGTTATATGCCGGATCACTGCAAAATTGTCAAATCCATTGAGAACACGCTTCTATCCACCCGACGAAATGATAATATCATAATCGTTTAACCGGTAAGTTAACAAATGGGATGTACAGAAGCATATTTTAATGCTATTCTACAATTCCACTATGGTCTCACGGCACACACAACACTTTCAGCCGGCCTCCTTTATATACGTAGAACTTTTGTCAGTCAAGCCGAGTATTCATCTGAACCCAAAGAATAGTGAATAACGAATAACGAGGGTAGCCCACCGCTTTCCTGTTTACCCTCCTGCCTTCGAACGACCCTCCATACAAGAATACACGGACGATTTCAGGAACCGCAGGCCCTACATAACGACCACCACGGCGCCAGCTAGCGACGACCAGGTCGACGACCACGCGACCCACTACGACAACATCGACGACACCGAGGACAAGAGTACGGGCAGCCTCGATGCGGAGTCGACATCATCGGTGGGAGCGAGCACATCAGGTGGCGAAAAACTACCCGAAGACCCGGTCGTCAGCAGGCTCATGACCACGGCCGTTCCCGCGGCTGGCAATCGACATGCCGAAGAAGAGCAGCAGCCGTCTTCAACACAGTCCTCCATCATCGACGAGATGCTTCGCCAACATCCGGCGGAGGCCGAACTAGAGAACACCAGACCTGATCACATTCCCGACATAACGAGTCTCTTCACCGACAATCCCGCGTCCCACGCGAGGAAGGACAGTGTCTTCGACGGCCTGGAGACTCACGAAATTGTTCGCCCGGCAACTCGCTCCACCTCGTCGCAGATGAAAGTCGAGCATCGCGAGTCGTCCGATTATGCCGACGTCGTGGCCGAAACCGAGTTGCCGAATAACGGGTTGGGGGAGGCGCACACGATTGGCCCGTACGACAGCGATCAGGATTACGTGAACGATCAGGAAATGGCGGACTCGCCGGTGATGATGAAGGACCAGGACGACGACAGCAGCACGATTTTGCCAGAGGCGGAACCGGCCTACAGGTACAACATCAAAGTGCGCACCAACGGCAAAGTATTAGACCCTCCGTCCAAGTAACGCGTTCTACAAATCATTTCGTTCGACTATCGTAGGCGTCGCGTTATCTCGTTCGTAAGCGTATAAAGGATAACAGTGCGGGAGAATCACGAGATCCATTTGAGGAACTAGTTATTATTATTAATATTATTTTTATTGATAGTATGTATGTACGTACGTAATGTGTATATCGCGGACCACGGTCACCGTTCTCCCGAGGGACAATCTCTTTAGTCAGCGCGATCTGCCGCCCGACAATCGATTTCTTAAGACTCGAACTCGTGGAATCGAACTCGCGGACACGTGCCGTGGTTCATCGTCGCATCGGTCGTTCGTTTACGCCACTTCGATCGCGGCGACGTCGTGTCGATAATTCAACGACGAGGGGAGTCGCGACAAATTTCGTACTGATCCCGACAAATTTGAGCAGAGACTAAGATCTCACTTATGTAAAAATAGGAAATGTATAAATTGGCTCTTGAAATTGGGTTCGGTAAAGCGCGCTTCCGGCAGAAAAGGTGAGGAAGCGAAACAAATTGGTTGTGACGTCGCGGTTCTTCTCCTTGTACTGAAAAATCGACAGCGAGGCCTTGCGCTCAGAAAATGGAGTCACGGCATTTCGCAACGATCGATGAATCCGACCTTCAATCGTATTCGCGGTGGCGCCGGCGGACATTACAATTTCATGTTGTAAACAATCACTCGCTCGACTCTCATGTTAGTTCTCTCTCTCTCTCTCTCTCTCTCTCTCTCTCTCTCTCTCTCTCTCTCTCACATACACACACTCTCTTTTCTTTCCTTCCGTTTCGATTTTTTTACTTGCGCTTTTTTGTGCCGGAGTACACATCTCAGTAGCTGTGTCTCCCTCTCTGTCTCTCTCAATGTGTCTCATTAGTTCATCATGAGAATTCATCAATGTGGGATCTCAGGCATTAGCGATCGAATCTGTGGCAGACCGAGCGTATTTGAAAAGGATTAAAACGGTCGCACGATATTCGTGGGGGGGGGGGGGGGGGGGGGGGTGAAAATGGGTTGTATAGTTGGTTATGGGACTGGGAAATTCCGCTGGCGCCGCGTCAATCGTCACAACGAGAACGTCGTTTTAATTGACCTGAGCGTACGTTCGCAAGATGAGACATTCGACGGAAATTCGGGACATGGGAGAACGTACGTGTCTGAAGCGTTTCGTTCGAAACAGCAGAGATACTTCGATGAATTCGAAAGGAATGTCTTCGTCATCCGAATGTACGACGATCGGCAAAGCACGCAGTTCGATATCACGGAATGGTTCTCTAGCTACTACTCGGTTAAGTCACACTCACTCTCACACATTAGCGTTTAAGTAAAATACCGCGTACAACGGCCAGAATGTGCAACTTGTGTAATTGAGCATTAATAAAGGTACGAATACATTTTTACGGCGACCTTATCCTCGCGATTCGATGCGGCCGGTGCTCGTTTTTAATACCGCGACAAAGTCGATGTCTCGTGACGCCGCTGTTTGCCGACTCCTCGGAGTGATTATTGCAAGTCAATATTGAATCGAATCTGTTATTCGAGACGCAAGGTAAGTGCGGCTAAAAAGAATAATGAAGACTCACCACCCGTTGACCACTCCCTCGATATTCAGCATCGGCACAATTTTGAACACATAATCGTCACGTAAGCTGGCGGCGTACGTGGTATTGCTGAGAAGAATCTCCAGTGTACCGTGCATTACCCAGGAAGCGTTGCTCTCGCCCGGATGCACCCTCGACGTCAGAAAAATTACCTTCCGATTCTGAAAAAGCAAGAAGGCCGACGTAATTCCTACCGACCGAGGCCAGGCTGAGCTGTCTTCCACGAAGGCGACGAGGGAGAGAAAATTATGAGCCGCGCACTGTCTACGCATTCCACGCAAATTGTACCTAAAATAGTTGCAACTGCCGGCCGCGGAATGCGACTGCACGAAGATACAGGTTCAGTGCGCATAAAAAGCGCATTTATTTATAGACGCAGACATAGCTCGCAGGTATAAAACAAAGTACCTAGGCGTCTTAAAAGACGAGCGAAGACGGATAGACGCAACGTTGCCGATCGAAAATAGTCTCGTCGAACAAAGGATCGGCCTCGTGACTCGAGCGAGATCGTTCCTAGATCGTTGATCCCGCCAGAAGGGCTGAGGAAATGGGCGCAAACTCACCTGTACGGGATTATTCTTAGAGTCGGGTGAGGTGATCGTCAACAAGGGATTCTCGTTGGCATTCAAGGTCTCGCAAAGAGACTCGGCGCGAAAATAAACGCTCGCTGGCGACACCCTCTTCGACCACTTCCAGATATATGTCATCATCTGGCTATAGGTGTACGGAAAGTGATAGGCGAGATAGCAGACGTCGTAGGCGTGCGGAAAGGTAACCGTAAACGATGTCGTTAGGTAATTCTTGCCCTTCGTCGGTCGCTGATAACAGTTACGATAGTAGCAGATATCGACTCCTGTTCTCACCCAGCCAGGACGACCGAGTTGCGCCTCCTGAACACTGAATAAAATCGGTTTCATGCCAAAGTTGAACTGCGAATTGGCTTTCTCGCAGTTCACGATGTTGAAGGTGTACGGCACGCCGGCTTCCATGTTGGAGATTTCGAAATAGAACCACTGGTGTCTCGATCCGCTGTTCACGTCCGGAGTTAGGATGAGGTCGTATTCTCTCGAGCCTATCTGCAAGCAGGGACGATCGATAGAGGAACGATCAAGAAACCGGCTGCGATTGCGTTCACAAGTCGTTGATGAGAGAACATCGAGAATGACACCGCAGTTTCGTCCACGATTTATCTATACCTGAATCGCCTTCCTTAGGTTTCCACTCTCGAACCGTGACTCAAACTGCAGCTGCTTAGTGACGACGCTCTTGTTGCCAAGTCTCTTCTCATCCCAGTTGCAGAGCATTTTATCAGTCGAAATTAGGCTGTCAATCGAGTTCGCCACGGTATCCAGATCATACGCAACTTCGTGCAAAAGATTCCCCGCGTGAAGTCCTCGCTCCACACAGGTCAGAAGCTTCGACCGACATACTTTCCTGTCCTTGTTGTTCAACGGCTCGGCTTTCCCTAATCCATCGCCGCCTACCAAGTCCGGATAAGCCACTTTGACGAATTTGATCACGCTCGTCGCTTTACTGGCAACGATGCAATAGGCATGATGGTCCGTTATATTAGACATCATGTCGTCAAACATTTTCAAGTTGCCTCCACCACTCGGCAATTGATTCTTTGTCGTGGGATCCGAACGTGACGAGTCTCTTACGCCGCTTTTCGCTTTCGTCGTCTTCAATGATCGCGAGCTCCATCTGTCGCCGTCGAGGATGTCAATTGTTTCCGGTGATCTGTCAGGTGATGATCTTGCCAGATTAAGTTGAGTCTGCAGAGTTCCGAGTTCTCTATAGAAAATGTTGTATCTAAAATAAACGAAAGAAGTAGTTTAACGAAGGCATAAGGTTACGCTGCCGTACGAGCATCCTGTACTTGCCAGGAAGCGAGGTCTTAACGTATTTTATGATACTATACCCCATTAGATCCTCCTCGCTTCGCTGTGACGTGAAGACACCTGCGAAAAATTTGCTCTCATCTATCTCATCACCTGCATGGATGCTCTTGTCAGTAGACTTCCTTGAGTTCTGACTATCTTCTTCATCCCCGGAATCCAGATCGCTATACAATCTTCCTAACGACGCTACGCTGTTTGCCTATACGTACGTAATTACATCAGATGAAACATCGAATTCTAATATATGAAATGGTCATCTTACCTGACTATCGATGTCGCTTCCACTTTCAGCGCTGTTCGTTCTGACGTTTGGTTCTGGCAGCGTGAATCTGTATGCACAAAGATCGGATTTTCGTCGTTATACCTCTCCATCGACGTCACATAATGATTCGTGCACTTTTCTGATGTTCCGCATCGTCACTTTAAAAAGCCTTGAAAGTTTCATTCACCTTGCGGGCGACATTTCGGGCACGGGCAATTCCCTCTTCTCGAGACACTGATTGATTATCCCGCATATGCGTGACAGTAGACAGTCATAGGCCTTGTCCTCCGGGCAGTTGGTGCAGAACCGGTACAGTAGCGGTAGACCATTGTTCGCCTTGATAGCTTTCCTTCCCGCTTCTAAAGCAGGATTAAAAAAGCGGACAATAAAGGACCGCACGTAAGACTCGCAAGGAGCAAGAAAGTTAAGTGTATGCCGGCTGGGAGACGGGATAAATATTATTCGAACATTCTTCAAATACACGGCGGCCGCCGTCGATCACAATGGAAAAATTGACGGGACGTTTATGGCGTTCGTGCCTTGAATGCATTCGGGACTGACTCACTTATGGCGCATATGTGTTGTAAAGTGTTGAGTGCGTAGTTGCAGATCCGCAGTCTGACCTGACCGTCGAACCTTTCCCACCTCTCGAATATTCGCATCAGCAGATGCACTATGCCCACTTTCACGATTTTGGCGCAGCAGAGCCCTGGTGACACCGAGACAATTTTTAGACTTGGTCCCGCGACGATGGACAATGTTACGACAAATGCTTCCAAGCAATTTTATCTTGTGCGTGGTTCACTACTCACTGCTTGTGGTGAAGTATTTCAAGCATTCCAGCAGTGTCCTCAGTTTCAGGTGTGGAGAGTAACCGATGGACACGAACGTCTTTTCCAAGGTATTGGCGATGCCATCTTTCACCAACACCTGCAGTGAAAAAGCTGACCGGCGGGGGTGTGAATTTGATTAACCGTTAATTCGGTATTGACTTTCATTCATAAAAACGTTTGACCAGCTCACAGTTTTTTGCGATATTCTTGATAATCAGCAGGAGTGGCAGCAATGTTTTACTGTTGTTGTAATGCTGCTTCAGAAGGTTGTGGAACACTTTGACGGAATTGAGCATTTTTATCTTTGACACAAACTTCTGGTCCCTCTGAGCTACCTGCGAAAATTGAACGACGGTGCATGTTCTACCTGAATCAATACGTTCTACGGGAGTGTCAGAGAAGTTCGAAGGTGAGTTATTACCTGACCTAAAATCCATAATATCTCTTGCATTAGCGCCTCGGTTGTAATACTGTCCATGTGCTGGAGATTGATTAGAAGTTTAACTAGAACTTGCGTGATCCCTAAGTTGACTAGTTGAATGACCGCTATTCGATTGCTGGTTCCTAAGCACATGAGGAAAGAAATATGACGTTCATACGTCAGCGTTTATTCTTTGACAGCGGTGGCGGATAAGTCTGCTATTACTTGTGGCACTTTTGCTTTTGCTCCCCTTCGACTTCCCTTTGGCCACGCGGGGTGATATGCACTCGTGCAGTATGCCGGCGATACTGCAGCTGGCCACGTAGTCCTTGCAGTTCTGAAAGTGAACGACAACGGTAAATGAGACACGCGACATGTCGAGTCCGAAACTCAACGAAACAAAAGGTGCCGTTCAGTCGGGTAAAACGAGCGAGTTTTACGGCCTTCGTACCCGAGGCATCGATTTTATCTCGGGCTCGAAAGACCTACTTAAACAACGTTCGCGGCCAGAGCAATTATTCTGGTTTTCGTGCGTGCCACGCCTGCGTATCGGAATTGGAGCGAGCGGATTTCTAGTTTTGCAAGCGTCGCGGCGGCATAGTTCGAGCGAGACAGACAATCGGTGACCACGTGTTGATACCGCCCCTAATCACGCCATTCCGTGAGTAACAATAATTGCCCGCGATTATCTAAACACTTAATTGCCGACCGCGGTACGTGACGATTTACGGCGACATTAACGACTTCGGGAACTTTACAGGCGATGCCTGCAACGCGTCGCAATTAGCCCCAACGCGGCTAGTCCAAAGCTTGCAATTCTCTCTTAATTGAACCAAAAAATAAATCAACAAAATAATTAAGAAAGCTTTTACTCACCTCGAGCGCCGTAATGAAGACTTCCATCGCGCCTGAATTTTTGCGCCATAGCTTTTCAAGCGTACGCTCGCGTACCCTCCGATCTGTCGAGCAGAGAACGAAGACACGTTCTGTTATGGCATACGTGAAACAGGCCGTAACTGTAATTCTGTTCTAATGCTACGGAATATAACTGCGGTCCGCGATCGTGTTAAAAAATATTAGCGACAGTTATGCGGCACTTACACAAACAACGATTACAGTTTATACCATTAGGAGCTTAACTACCTGACAACCGATTTATCTGCGGAAGTGCTCTGCGAAGAAGTTCTCTAGACGCCTCAAATTCCTCGCGCCGTTAAAGACACACTCCGAGCGCATTACTTTTACCACCCGCCGCGAGAGAACGACCCGGCAGGACTTTATCATTCTCAACGAAAATCCCCTCACGCGTCGCACGTGACACGCGTGCCAATGATTTAGCATCCCTCGCTTCCGACTTTCCAACACACGACCTGGCAAACCGGCCTCAACCCCTATATCCTTCCCTCCGTGCACCTGACAGATCGTCGTTGTCCGACACGGCGTAACTGCAGGCAAGACAGGTGCTAGTAACAATGCATTACGTTTCGCAAAATACCAGACATTCTGTGCATTGGCATACCCCCTCGGCTCCTATTTCAGACTTGACACGCGGCCAATCGGTACCAATGCCATGAACGCCATCCACGAAAAAGTAGATAGCATTCCCCCTCGCTCCCGCGATATTATCATTGTCCACGATTCTTGCCAACTCAATGGCCGGCACAAAACTATCGCCGCACTTGCGAAAGATTCTCTCGGCTTGCGCGCCAGTAACAACATCGCGGAACGCGACAATAAACGCACCGGTAATCGGTTACGACACGCGTCGTTTTCATGCATAAGACACTTATTTCCCAACTAGCCGGTGCTTGCGTGTATCTCGTAACCCAGTTTATGTGGACATGGATCAGGAGTCAGTGATCTCGCGGTAGTTACGACGATTTGAGAACAAGGTATCAGATCCACTTTTTCTTTTGTTAGTCCGATAAGGTGTAACGAACGCGTAACTGAATGTATGGTACTGAACAACTAGTCGGACGAAGAATGATTTATACAATTTCGTCAATAAATTAGGCGCACGGTACCGAATGTCTTTCCGGATCCATTTTCCAAAGTTCGATCTGGAATGGAGGCGTTCTCCTCGCGAGTCACACCGAATAGTCCATCTCTCGATTGATTCTCAATTCGGGTCGTTAAGGTTTCAGGCACGAGTCGGCGCCGTAAATTCATTGCAGTGTCATGAGAATAGGGCAAGAGACGAAGTTACGGCATAACAGAAATATCTGCCAATGGAGCTGGAGGTTCTTATCAAGTTGGCGCGATTTCAATGCTCGCGGAGCGCGACACGATCGTGTATTGTTCGAATTCATAGCAGGCTGGACATAGGCCAACGAATCTGTCAGCGTTACCGAAAGTACTTACGTAATATGAGCGAGTCGGCGGTCCGACTTTTCGAAAATAACGAGTGACGCCGGACCGGCACCACAGTTCGCACACCTGTTTGTCGGGTCGCCCAAAAAATTGGAGTAAAAATCGCCTCGTGCAGCGACTGTTCGCGGTGCCAAGAAGAACGAGAAAGAACCGTGCCGCCACGCGATGACTGCAAGGAGCGAACGTGAATTTCGGTTGGACGTCTAATTCCTGCAGGGAACGATTTCAATCGGGCGAAACGTCGCGATTATCTCATTGGCCGAGGAAGCTCGTGAGTCGTCCGAGATCGTAATTAATTCCTGACAGTCTGTTCTTCGGAACAATGAATAGGATGAATGGACGTCAACAAACGCATAAAAATTCCGTCGCAACCGATGGCACGCGTTTTCTCTCTCTCTCTCTCGAGAGAGAGAGAGCGAATAATTTATGGACCATTAAGCTGACAATGCGAAATACCTTAAAATGATGGATCTGCGACAGAGTACTTTGTCTAACAGTCTAGTCACGGGGATGAGTTGAAACGCGCTAATGCTAGGTATATTCGAAAGTGACCTGGATCCGAGTTTCACAATTTTGTGACTTGTACTCGAGTTAGCGCAGTGACGTGTACGGCTATTAGCGTGCTCGATCTTCTTCGCGGGTTACACACGGTGTACCTCGAATATGCTCCCGTGTCGAAACATTGACGGGAACCTGACGCGTGCGTGCAGCCGAGAAATTAGACCGCTTAGCTAAACGCGCTGCTAAATAGACGGGAAATGAAGTATAGCAGCTCCCGCACGTGTAAATAAGAGCTCTGCGTTCCAACTAAAAAAGAAAACCTTCATAGAATCATAATTATTCGCTGCCACTCGGTTTCCCGTCAATGAACATGTAAATCGCAACCCGTTCAACGTACGTAAATGTGGTCCCGCGCGGCGATATCTGCAATATATTGCACGAGTTTCACTGTGATTACCACTCCCCTTCTTCACCGCCCCCAATAGGGTGGCTCACGTGTCCGTTTAAAATAGTCGGGCGAACGGTACGAGTTTCCACCCTCCACGAAAGTGTCCAATCCGTTTCGACTCGTTTAAAACTTTATTGCCGCATTCGCTATTAGCGCTTAGTGCTGCGCTTATCGTCCTGCCGCGAACGTAGAACGGAACGTGCAGTCCGGACAGATGAATTGCGAAGGATCACGAGGAAAAATATGCCGCTGACCCAGTCGACGAATCAATATTGCGCGGGAGGGACACAGACGATGCACGACATCGAATTCTCTTTATGAGTATGTGACGTGTTAAGGAAAATTAGTTTACCTGTCGATGTGACACGGGCGTGAATCTTTGCGGCAATGGCACGAAACGCGTCTCCGCCCTCCTGTGGTTTCGGTGCATAAATTCGGAGCTTCTCCAGCAGTGCTTCGTTTATCGCCTCGTCCGCATTTTTATTGCTCGGCGACATCGCACTAAACCGCAAACGAAAAGAATTGAGATCTCTCAATTATACGCCATCGCGACATAAGCGAGGGTTGCAGCTATGGCGAACGCAATTTTATCCTCGGGCAAAAAGCGCACACTCGTCAAGGACTACGTCTACGTTGGGCAAAAAAATGTATAAGTATTTTAATACCGTGCAGCATTTTAATATCAAGCGAATTTCAGCGTGGAAAAGGTACGTGTCCTTTGGGATCGTCATGTCTCGCGAGATCTCGCAGAAATTGTGTTGTTTGAACGACAATACGAGGGAGTCTGTTCCCGTGATACACTACAAAATTACTTTCAATGAACAGTAACGTACAGTCGGAGGAAATACCGGTGAAAAAAATATTGGATGTCTACAGAGTACCTTCCCGTTGGATATTAGCAGCGTCGAGTGCAAATAAAATAAAGCGTACAGAAGACGAGTCGTTTTTTCAATCAAACAACGGCAGGATAAAGTAAATTCTTTATCTCGCTGCAAGTGCCTGACAGAATGAACGTCGATGTCCTGGCCGTCGTTCGTGCCGTCGGCGCGAATCATATTCCAAATGACTGGAACAACAATGCTGTTCAATAGGAAGAAAACGTAGTTGCGGGAAGCATCATTCAGGGCATCAATGGGTCTCCATTGGCTCTCGGCCAATACGGACGAGAAGACGCATTAATCAGACTTTACGATCAGCTGGTCACAGTTAGTCAACGTCGCAGAAATTAAAATTGACCGCGGTTGGAAACCACGGCGCGTCTCTGCTCAAGGTTAATTAATGCACAGGCGGATAACAAGCGATGCTCCGAAATAACTGAGCGCATCATTGAGAATGCATCGGGCGTCGGTGATTGCCTGCTTATTGCGATGGACGATTAAACCTAGCGCGATCTTCTGCCGCCCGACGCTCGAGTGGTTGCGCTATCTTTTGAGAATTCATCTTTCGAGAGCGTCAAAAAGGTCGTCGAACCGTCCAAACCAATTTACATCTTAACCGTGTTTACGGTTTATCCACGGCGCATCGGCGAGATACGTCGACGTGTGCAAAATTTTTTAACGTCGTTTTTGCACTCGCTTCGTGAAGGCCCTGTTAAAAATAACCGTTAAGAATGACGTGTGACGGGCATTTATGCCTAAATTATCATGCTGACAATCAAAGCTGCGACGTAAAGGTGAGCAGAATATGGGTGGCGACTATTCAACGAATGTTGGTTCCGATAATAGAACATTTCTTTGTCGTCACCCTGATTCAATCAATGCAACTAACTACCAGGTCGAGCGATCTCGTTCGAGAGCATCATCGAACGTGTAATGACAAGCTATCACGCGTGTTCGTCCCATAACTACCACACACACACACGACCCTGTAATTACAGTAATTATTATCGGCATAGTAAAAAATATTGTACCAATCATCCAAGCATCATAGATTCAATAAAACAACAAGTTTCAAGAGGGCGTACTTTGCGATCAAGTGAAAATACTTGGAACGGATGAGAGTTGTCTAAATACCAAGAAGCAGGGGATCCTGGCAATGAACGAGTATCGAATTCATATTGTTAAGGCGTGGAGGGCAGGGTGGGGGGATGAAACGAAGTGGCTTACTGACAACATTCGGCGCGCCCTCGAACGCGATCGCATCTGCAAGGAAACAGGGAGCAGCGGCAGCGAGCTGACACAAAACGACGAGCACACGCACGAAACACGAGGACGACTCTTTCGCTTTTTATTGTGACGATTTTTACTCTTCGTCCTGGACATCTTCGGCATTATCGTCGCTCGGCAAGAACTGCGCGGTCCCCGTCGGCCGCTGGTTCTCCTTGTCAAACTTCTCCGACGCACTTTTCATTTCCCCCGCGCCCGACACACTCGCCTCCTGGTTCTCCTCCACTGGAAATGAAGCGTGCAAGGCGATCTTCCTCACCGCGTACCGAAAGTTCGTTGATCGATATCGTACGCGAACCGCAGGAACGAAGGATTCCTCGCGTCGACGGCCACGGAAATGTCAAAGAACGTTCGCGCGAATGGTCTGGCGTAAAACGAGGATATCGGGTGCCGGGGTGGGCTCTCTCTGTGATGACAACGAGTGGGTGTGATGGGAACGAACGAAATCGCAGAAGCGCGCGATTGTACTGGCCTTTCGCGAAGTTTGCGGCACCCGCGATACACGCGTCTCGCCACTCCGAGGCGCTTTGACGTTTCCCGCTGCCAAAACTATGTTTAAAAGCATAGCACGCACGCACGAGGCGCCTCTATTTATAGTGACGGCCGCTTTCCGAAAACCGTGCCCCTTTTATTCGCGCCTTCCCCCGACGGCGGACCCTCGATAAATCCTTAAACAAGCACGACCCTTGACAATCGATTCCGGGCGTTTCGAACGAATCGACACCGGGCCCTCCTCTCTCCGAAGGACACACTCCTCTGGCCGGCCGCATCTCCTACGACACGTATATCGTGGCCCCATTGTGACGCCTCGGCTTGAGAAGTTCCGCGTCGGGGAATTTTTTTTATCGACGTACTGAAACTGACGCAAGGCCTTTCTAACACAGGCAGTCTCCTAAGCAACAAAGATCTGCGGAGGGAATATTGAACGCTGCGAAGGCTTCGCGAAATGTGAGCGGTGCGATTAGGAAGGACTGTAGCTTGTTAGCCTCGATTACGATTGTTGTGTCATTCAATCAGATATGATTGCCGTGCATTCACGTCATACGTCCTGATGTATATCGGAGCATTACCGTTCTTTGCAAAGCCGTAAACCCGAGCTCGTCCCTACGGCAGTCGCTCGCCGCGGACTGGTTTCTGGCGAAGGAAAGTCGCAGAGGGTATCGAGCAGCCCTGCCACGCGTTCTCTAATCTGATCATTTGCGCTTAATCCGTCCTGACGCAAACGTACAGCCCGATATTATAATCCGTCGGACTCGTGCTTGACGAGCTCATCAGCGTGCAGTCAACGCTGTCAGGATTTACATCGTTCGCGCGCGATTAAGGCGTCAGCAGAGTTTAATAATGTTGCACGTATGTTCTGTCGCGATGCACTTTGAAATATGAGAATGCCGCGATGGACGTCAACATTCGCCCGGATTGTTGACAGTATGTCAGGGCGTGCGCGGATGACGGAACGCCGCGAAATCGGGCTTGCCAAAAAGCGGAGACTCTTCCGCGACGTTCCATCATGCGATTACTTCCAAAGAATCATTAGTTTCGCCAAAATTCGGGACGGTAACATATGGCGGGCAGGTGAGCGTTGTTGCAAAATGCCGTCGGGGCGCGGATGAATTATTTATGGCAAAATGAGCGGCGCAGAATTCGTCGCGAGAGTCATCCGTCAAGCGACGACGCCCGATACGCGAATGTCCGAAAATTCATCCCGACGATTTATGCCACTCCAGCTTACTGATCGACTCGATAGTCACTAATATGTGCGATATTTGAGCACGGGTTGACAACTCGTTAATCAGGAAGATAAATAATGCACTGTCACGAGACTGGTTCACCGCTCGGAAGAGGGGGATTTTATGAATCAGCACGTTTGAAATTTGCTTGCCTGGAAAGGGTTAACCACGCCATCGATCAGCTGACTCAACCGTCAATTCTCTCCCTCTCTCTCTCTCTCGTTCTCGCGCTCTCACTCTCTCTCTCTCTCTCTCTCTCTCTCTCTCTCTCGCGCGCGCGCTCTTCTTCTTCGATTTCATTCGAATCATCACGAAAATACTTCAGGGAAACTCTCGTTTACGCTCGTACGCGAATTGACACACGCTATCGAACACTCACAACCGAACAGATGAATTGCAAATAAAGACGGTGGCCAGTCGAAATTCGATGTTCGAAAGCAAACAGGAAGGTGCAAATTTTGTTCTCACTGAATCGTGGGGAGCACAGCGGAGTCTACCGAGAAAGAGTGCATCACCCTCCGTCACGGCGTATCCTTGCACGAACACGCGTACTTACTCGCAAAAACAACACCACCACCGCCGTCTGGTCGCAAGACTCTTCCTCTCCCAATCGTTGTCTCTCTCTCTCTCTTTCTCTCTCTCTCTCTCTTTCTCTCTTCCTTCTCATTCACTCTCACTCGTCCAACGACATCTCGCGCGTTATTAATAGAGACCGACCGAGGGCGGCTTTAATAAATTTGCACGTGAAAGGAGTTGAAACGAATGAAAAAAGAAGGTGATAAGAGGAAAGCCTGAGGCCTAAAAGACCAACCTTCGAGAGGAATATCATGAGTGCGCAGAACAGAGCAAGAGAGAGAAAGAGAGAGAGTGACAGAGAGAGACAGAGAGAGAGAGGGGGGGGGGAGGGACGTAAAGAAGGTGAACGGATGAAGGAAAGAACGGAGGTGGAGGCGGTGAAGACAAGAGGAGAAATACAGAGAGAGAGAGAGAGAGAGAGAGAGAGAGAGAGAGAGAGAAAGAAAGATGACACTGGCAGCGGCTGGAAAAGCAGATTTGATTTATCGCCCCTCTTTTACCTAGAGGGTAAGTTATCCAAGGACAGGGGAGGCACCGATTATTGTCCGCGGCGTTGTTGGTCGACGACCACGTTCGAACGAGTGGACGCAGGGGCGAACGTCGCGAAACGGAGGAAGCACTCCTTCGCAGAGCCCGCGAGCGGACGAGTAGAGCACAAGCAGTGGCACGCGCACGAAACCGAGTAACGTGACGTGACGACGCCGCGCGAGGGTGACGCCAATCAGGTGTATGCGGCACTTGTTGATAAACACGAAAGCTCGCCGGAGAGCCAGATTGATTAGTGGCCGCGCGAACCTCCACGAGCGGAGTCGACGTCTCACGAGCCTCGCTATCGATTACCGAAAGGGCGCTCCTGTTCAAACTGGTCCACGCGCACCTCTCCGACGATTGCGCGGCTTCCCGGCGTCGGGACCGACCAATGCGGACCTACCGATTTCGCCAAACTACCATTTTTTTTTTGTCAGCCCACTCATCATTCACCATGTTTCAGATCGAGTGATTCTATCGCAAGATACTACACGTACTTACTTTCTACGCGTTACGCTTGCTGGAAAAACGTATTTGTAGTTTGAGAAATGTTGCGCTGTCAGTTACCTTGACGCATTCGAGACGGAAACATTGTCAACGCTCTTTTCTGTTATCGTCGATGCCGTTTGTGAGATGTCAAGATCCGTCAGCAATGATGTTGAAGTATTAGGGTCGTCGATGTTGCTGCTTGACCACGAAACAAGACACGCTTTCTCGTCATATTTAATCTCGTCAGTTTGTAATATATGCTCGGCCGCATGCGGGATACTAATTTCGAAGCGCAGTTCAATGAAATTCAAGGAATAACGTGATTCGCATCGTGACACATATTACAATAAACACCTTGCAATGACCGTAACTCCGGAATCATTGACAGCTGGAAGAATTTCGTCGATATCGGTCCTCGACTCGCTGGGCTGAATTTCATTGTGTTCGTTCATGACGCGGACGCGAACGAGGCGAGTCTTAAACACCGACGATAGGCTTTACCGACACCTTTTCCGACAAACCCCTGTCCCGGACAATTCATCCTACACGCTCTCACATAACCGTTTCACCACTCAACGTAAATTAACAAAGACAGCCTGAAGTTAGCAGTGCCGGAAGTTACGACTTTCTTGACAGAGAACCGGCGCCGGATCGAACGACAGTTGCAAAAAAAAACAGACCAGAGCAGGAAGCGAAAATGACGAGGGGACAAGATGACACAACGAGTCGATATCGCCGGACATCGATGGACATTTAAATTCCGCCGCGTATTGGCTTTACCGTACGACGTCCTTCGTGCGCTTGATATTCTACATTCGCCATCCCTGCAACGGAGTATTTTCCGCGATGTGAGCACACTGACAACGTACCCGGACATGCAACCGTGACATCTCGCGATGCTGATGACTCTCCTGCGATTCGCGGCACGGATTCTCATCTCCTCGTGTTGCGCCTTCTTCAGCGTGCGCCTTCCACCCTTCAGTTTAACACCCCCGGAGAAGAATTTACGGAAATAGGGGATTGATAATGGGCATGACTCGGGTGCCATTGATGACGGTGGCTCTTCGAACGTACAATAAACGGGCACCCCTTCTTCTACTGGGTCATTGTTCTACACTCAAGAGCCGAAATCGTTTAACCTCATCTTTAACATCGACGAATTGAGACCGCGCCTCGCCACTCATGATTTTCACGCAAAATTTCTACGTCCTTCCGCCAACTTCAAGAGTACGCTTTACGGCAGACTTCGTTGTTACCGGACGGTACCGCGAACACGGAGCTTGAAAAAAAAAGTAAAGGAGCGTATATGTATACACGCACGACACGCATTCAACTGAAGTTCCGCCGATCGCGTCCTATCGAGGGAAAACAACAAAAGTACGCGGCCCGTAATTTCTCCGCGTCCCAGTGCTTTTCGAATCAGCCTGTTCGTTCGCTGGAAACGAAATGCACTTACACAAAGGCCGCGATGTACGGAAAGCCGATATCCGTGCTCAGTGTAAATACACACGCGCTGCTTGAAGGAAAATAAAAAGCGGCGGGAGATAAACGAGCGATCGATCGAGTCGCAATGCTCTTCCTCGAAATTTGCCCCGAAATTAGCCGTTTTTTTCTCTCTCTCTTTCTCTCTCTCTAGCCGGCCAATCTCTCCGGGCTGCGAAAAATGCGGCACGGGGTGGCACCGAATTTAGAAAGCGCGCATCTTCGCCGTCCTCGGCTGCGCTTCTCCACGAACGCCCACGCCAGATGGAAATCGGCGATCCCTGGAAGAGCGGCCAATAATCCTCCAATTCCGAAGGACCGCGCCGTGACAACGAAGGGACGGGACGCGGTGCCGCGAGATATTAGAAATGCAAATTAGGATGTCAAAGATACGAAGGCTCGCCACGCCCTTTATTCATGATCGGGACTCCAATATCCGTCCACATTAACCGGTTCGTTCGTGTGCCCTGTCCCGTGCCGTCGAATACCTGTTCTTCCTGGACCTCTTCTCCCCCGCACCGCGCGCGCGCGCCGACTATCGTCGAGTGGCGAGCACTCTTAATGCGCCCGATAAATTGCGCCCGCGTTACAAATGGAATTATAACGATTTCGGATATCGGCGCCGGATAAAACGCTCCTCGAGCCTACCTACCGGCTATCAGTGCCTCGCTCAAAGGAGCCACGCTGCGGGTAATAAATTTTGATGCACGCGACGCGCACCCGATTACTGCGAATCGTTTAATACCCGCGACACATAGTTACCGCCGACGCGGTGGGAAAAAAGTTGCGCACGTCAGAAGGCCCCTGGGTCGTACCTTGTCTCTTGCTGGCTGCTACTGCTGGCCGTCTCCTCGCCATCGACGCGACGACGACGACCACGAACACCGCGCGTAGGAGTAACGAAGAGGACGCAAGAGAGCGAAGAGGAGAAAAAAAAAGTGGCAGAATCGCGGATGATATTCCCTCAACCGGGGTGGGGATCTGCTCTACAGGAGGAATATATAAATCGCGGGTAGGGCTGAAATTCAGGTTAGTACATAGATAGTTTCCGTCCCGACGTTCGACATTCGACATCGCCGCGACAATGCAGGTGAGTCCCACTACGTCAGAGGGATAATTCGAATCCGGCGACGAGGTTAAAGAATAATTGAGTTTTTTCGTTCGACCGTTTCGTAAAGCTCTTTCGCAGTTTTGCTCTCTGCGGGGGTGCAAGGGGAAGCTTAGCCGGTTGAGCCGTTCGACAAATATTTCGCAGAAAAGTGGACGGAATCGCGACACGTTTCATACGTCATCGTAACTCTACATCTGCCGGTTCTTTTCGACAAAGTCTATTGCGCGGTTGTTTGCCAGTTCAACTGTAATTGAAATTCGCAGCACGGCCTAGCATTGCGCATCGAGCCAAACAACGTGATTTTCAAAAACGTTTGCGTCATTCTTGTTGACTTCACGTTCACCCGGCGAACGTGCGTTGTTTCCCGCGATATCGCTACATATTCATTAACGTCTTTAGCGGGTTTTCTGCAAAAGCGCTTATCGAACGTAAGAAAAGATCCCGGCCGCAGGACGTACTCCGCTCACCATCGTTACGGCCAAGCCGCGTCAAATAAAATGTGCTTATTCAAATGTACCTAATTAACAAGTCGCTCCGTTCGCTTCTTAAAGTTCCTGACCTTGTTCCTGGCTTTCGCCGCCACGACAGTTCTGGCCGCGCCCCTCCAATCGGCAAGTTGGTCGAACTTGTTTGCCAGTAATTATCAATACCCGGCAGAAATGAACTCGCATCCTCACTACGTTCAGCTCGCCTCATATCAGGATGCTCACTCGCCGTACTGGGTGTACAATCTAATACGGGTAATTATCCGCCACTTCCATTCCCAGCATGATCAATTCGCATGACACTTCCAAACGCAAGCTAACGTGTCATTTTACAACGTCTAGGTCGACGGAAATCCAACCGCCTCTGCGGTCCTGGCCAATGGGAAGCCGAGCATAGCTTACGTTCCGAATTATAATTACTATTACGGGACGCCGATTTACAATTATGGATATCCATTGAATCCGGTAACTTCAAATCGACGTCTGTCGAAATGGGACGGTTTTATTGATGGGAACGAAATTTGCTCCAGGTGTATCCTGTACTTAGACCACTGCATCCAGGCCTGATTCCAAGCCCGGCAGTCCCACCAACCACCACCACCCGTCCAATCGACGACGACGATGGAATTGAAAAGCTCGATATGCAGGTCGATCCAGATGCGGAAATGAAAAAACCCACCGGCAGTGGAACGAGCTACGATGATGACACCATAACCGTCGACGCGCTATGATAGACCCGGTCTATAGCGAACAATCTATATTTATACTGTACCGAATGACGAAGCGATTAAACGCCTATAACGACGTGCAGCGAGTAAAGTTTTCCCTCTCCCAGCATCGACGCCACGTAACACCGCCGCGGAATACATTCGAGCTGATAACGCGTCGCGCGTAATTAACTTTCGATATCCTGCGAATGTATTCGCAATCCCACGCCGGGCAATATTCCGAGCGCGACGCCGTTTTATCGTCGTTCTACGGGGGCTATTTTTACTACGCTGCCCTCCTCGATTATTTCTATGAGAGACTTTGAGCTGGCGCACGACGGAATAATGCTCTTTTTAATGGCAGCGAGTCGTTTTGCATTGTAAAAGTGGCATTGGACGATAATAGTCACTGAAAGTTCTCCCGGCGTAAACGTCGAGGTCTCTCACCCCTTGAGTCGAAGATAGAGCGAGGTCAGAGACGCTGGCTTTCTCCCCTTGTCCACTCGTCCGCCGATTTTCACGGAAAGCACGACGCGCGCTTTACTTCAAGCATGATCTCGAACGTGGAGAAGTCGCGCAGAGTTCGCATAGCCGTCGCGTTCATTTTATTCGTCTTGGCGGAAGCGTCCTCGTTCCCGCGCGACGAGAATGATCAAAGATTCGGTGTTGAGCGCGACGTACCAGCGTCGGAAGCCGGAGGCATCGACGGCGATCGTTACTCCTTTCGTGCGCCGAGGAATAATGCTGTCGATACAAAGTGGAGAAAGGTGGACAAGTTTCGCGATCATGATCGGGAAGATCCAGCGGAAGCACGAACCGGCGATAAATTGAACAGATTAAGAAGAGAGACGATTTCTTCCGCCGATAAGCTCGAAGCTCGAACCTCAAAGAGCAAGACGGACAAGAAGTACTTCATCGCTATTGGGTCGGAGAAGAAGGGTCGGAACAAGATGAAGATGGCACAAGAATACGGTGAGCCTGACGTGAAGAGGGAGTCGTTATCGAGAAGGGCGCGAAGACAAACGCAGAAATCGGAGAAAGTGGATAAGTACGTGAGGGAGATGGGCTTCTACATGCCAAAGGCAAAAACCGATTGCGGATCGCGCGGCGATAAGCGGGATTGTGAGGTGAAGAGAGTACAAAGGGACGCCGTATTAACAAAGGGCGCGAATTCGAGCGCGCCCGACTATTACGCTCAGAGAAAGAAAGTCATGGAGCGATATTACGCGCGTCAACGAGAAATTGCCGAGAAGTACAAGCAAGTCAGCTCGACACCGGCTAGCGTCGCGATCAGAAATCAAGCTGAGCTCGATCGTGAGACGAGGAAACCGGCGAGCAGGACACCCAGTCCGAATGTCGTTGAAGCGACAACGAGCCAGGCGACGATTTCTTCAAGACCAACCTCGAGAATTGCCTTCGGCGATGACGTGAGGTTCAATTTACTGACGGGAAACGCAACGTCCACGAGGAGGAAGCACGAGCAACGATTTTGGAATCAATCTTCGTCCACGGAGAGATATCCGTTTAACGTCGACGTTAAGATAAATCCGGTATTTTCGACTTTGCCGTCGAACGAGAATATGCAGAGAGAATTCTATTACAATTCGGGTCAGAAAAATTGCACGCTCTACGGTAGTTTTGAGCAAAAGACCAGGAGAAAGAAATATGAGGCTTGCGCTGATGGCGAAAGAAGAGGGGACATGGATGATCCTCGGGATGACTTTGCAACCGTGAGTTTATTGTCATATGTCTTATCGTGCTTTACGAACGAACTCTAATAGGGCGCACTAGAATAATATGTATCGTTTCAAATATTATATACCCGATGATTCGACTCTGATATCGAGGCGTCATTGACTCTTGGCCCAAGTGCGACAAATAAGCTTATCCCTAGTGGAAGCGTCACGCCGACTAATTATCTTTAACGTATAGTCTGTCCAAACTATAATATGGACGTCTACTGCCAATAAACGCATCATACTAAAGCTTATAACTTTCTCCAGGGCAATGACGGTCATACTTGGGGAAGTTGTTCGGGTCGACTGGTCTACCAACACAATTTACTTCTGGGTCTCAGAGGAACGTCAAAGCTCAACGCAATGTTCGAAGTAATAATAGAAGGACCAGTTTGCATTACCTGCATCACTGCCCAACGATTCAACGACACAAGGGCAGACGTCACTCTGGAATCCGGCGGACGTGGACACAATTTCGCCAAATTAAAGCTCATAGGATTCGAGAATGAGGGCTTTTCGTATATACTTAAAATCTTCGGTGTCCCGAAAGTGGGCAACAGTTGCAGCCATATTTGATAACGTTACCTCACGAAGTCGACGATGTTACGTGATTCAATATCAATTTAATAAGAAATTACAGTAAGTTGTCGCCTAAGTCTACGCTATTTATGAACAAGTAAACGAGTTAAGACGCAGAAAGATTATGAACGCTGCTCTTAGAGGAGCATGTAAAGTCTTTACTAATGAACATTTAATCCCACAGTGAATCGTCGCATAACTCAGTGATTTTCGAAGTATCTTAAATCGTCATACAATCTCACATATACCTCAGTCGCGTTCTTCACTACTTTGGAAACAACGGATTCGACAGTCTCTATCTCTCCTTTCTCTTATTCTTGCTGCGTCGCGCCGATCGATTTGTACAATTTTCGATGACTCGTCTAGCGAGAGTTTGACGACTCGAAAGACTCACGATTCATCGACGATTGACAACCCATTACACGACTATCGAAACTACGGAGCTGAGAGAAATTTTGTCAAAAAAAAAAAAAAGCAAATCTGTCCCAGCGCGGTGTTCCATTCATTTGCGGGTTCAGGAAGTTTTCACCATGGCAGTGGGCAATGGCGGCGGTGGTACGTCCGGTACCTTCTCCTTTTCATTGACCTTCGCCCGCTGCTTCTTCTCCTCGTGATACGCCGGCAAAAGTTGCTCCGTCGGTCCGTTCGTGGGCGCGGCTGGCGGAAGTGGCGCGAGAGGCCCATAAGGTTGATAATCGATGTAATAAGTTCCGGGCACGAGATGGGGGTTGAACGTATTATAAGCGTAGAAATATGGATCGTAGTAGAGCGATTGATAATTCGGATAGAAGCTGAGCGGCACCTGCTCGTCCTTCTTCTTACCGCCGTTCCCATCTTTCCCGCTTTCATTAGCATTTTCTTCGCCCGCCGCTTCCTGCTTCGCGCGCGGACCTTCCTCTAATCTGGTAGCTTGAGCCTCCGCTTCTGCCGAAGCCGCGCCCGAAGAAGTCTGAACTTCCAACTGTTCGGAGGCAGCGGGTTTACCGGCTCCGTGCGGCAAGTGGATCACTTCCGGCCCGGCAAAGTGCGGCGCTACCTGCGTGTAGTACAACGGCGGAACGTAGCCGATCGCGGTTCGATGGATGACGGGCTGAATCACAGGGAACGCTCTGGATGGCGAGAGATTTTGGTTGCTGGTAATGACGGCATTGTAGACCTTCGGAACTCTCAAAAGGCCGGGGCGAGCAGCCACAAAGGCTATCAGCAGTGGCAAGATCAGCAATTTCATCTGAAAGAATACGCATGCTCAATTAATTCGAATTCCTCGGTAATGAAGCAAGGGTGGCGTGCACATAAAATAAATTTGTAGAAATTTTGCACATTATCGAACTGCAGAAAAAAGGATTCGCAGGTTGAGCGATGAAGCATCGGTAGCTGTTAACTATATATATCGTCCGAGCACCATACATATCTTTACGACTTAACCATAATTATCCGCCGGTGAGTTTTAAGTACGCCGAAGATTGATTGACGCAGAAATTGTCACGTAACTGACGGTATTCTGGCGCTACGTTAAACAAGCAAGCTGTCAGGATAATTGCGATAATCGGCGAGCCCCGATGCAAGTACATTGCGCGCAAATCCAGGACACGCGTTTGTCGAAGCGTGCGTGCGTGTGCACGCGTGCCCGCAGCTGACCCTAAACTGACGTACGTAGAACGACGGCCATAATCACCTGTGTCCAATGCACCGGCCACGGTATGCAGCTATAGGACGGAACGCGTTGCAACACTTGCCGCGATTTATATCCGAGATGGATAAATGCCCTCCTGCTTGTTGCACCCTGTGTTGCAAGCGACTGTAGTTACATTTTTCGATCTGTTACTACCTCCATTTCTTAGAGCTACCCGACTGGTCTGATAGTTACCAAAAAATGTGCGAGTGAAAACGTTGCATACTTTCAAAACTGCAAGGTGATAGTCTGCGAAGTTCGACTTTTTTCCCTGATAATCTAATCGGATCGCGATAATTCGCTGTTTATGACTTAAAACGTGCCATTGTATAAATCACGCGCTTATCGCAAAGTCAAATCTCGACCGACCTAGCTTGGACACGTGTGTAACGTAAATCGTGTCCCTGGACCACCGATCGCGCGCCACATTCTCAAACTGAAGGCGAACCACGGCAGCGAGTTCCTGTTTGTGACTGAATCACGGATGATCGTGGGCGGCAATGAAAACTAATGCCGGGGCCATAGTGGTGTTCGCGAGCACCTCGCCAGCTGTTTAATGAATTATAATTATCGCGATAATGTTACTTGTGAAAAAATTATGTTTCACACATAATAACTTCTGTTAGTATGACCATTTTTTTGGTTGGCACTTTTCTCGTAAGAATATCTGTTTTTTTTTTTTATATGCTTTACTTTCTTTCATTGTATTCTTAACCGTATCGCTTCGTCGACCGATTTCTGCAATTGTTTGTGTTCCGTTCGCCAGCTGTTCGCGAGATCTAGTGTGGTCGCAAAGCTGCTTATGTTTTTGCGAACAGCACGCGACTCGTTCTGGCCAGTGTGGACCTGACATTAGATGATTAGAATCCCACACGTCTGTGGCCCGAGCGAACCCAGATTAAACCGAATGCGCGTGTCTGCCACGCGGCAACGTGACCGACTGCATCATTGTTTCTGTAAAAATAACAGCCACCAAATGATAAGGATCTCGCGTGCCCCGGTAGTGCATATAAACGAGCGGGGAGCACGCGTGCATTGAATATTTCTGCGACTTTGTGCGTGGGCGTGCGCGATAGATCGCGTTATTGCGAAAAAGCGGAATTCAGAATGGAATCTGAAGTTCAAGCTACTCGGTCGACTATGTTGTGCATCGCTGAAAGGAATGCGAGACTCGTTGGTGTCTCGCTGCGACCTATGATTACATTCGAAAAGCGTCGAAGGCATAATCTTTATTACGAGACATAAATTTCGATAACTCGTAAAATCGGAAAGAGCTAAACTCACGAGACGCAAGTGAATTTCTGTTAAGTGGAGTGGTGGCCGTAGCGACGTGAGAAATGATGCCTCTTACCTGCCTCATACTTAATTGGATCGGTGCTCATTAATATTCTGAGTCTGATTCGGTGGCCGCGTCGAGAAATTTTTAATGAAGAGCCCGAAGACTGACGAAGTCGGATCACGTGCGACGTGACGATGAACCTTCTTCGTCGTTTCGAAACAACCGCAGATATTGAAGAGTGCGAAGTGAAATTTATCGATCGAACGTTATTATATCCTCCGATACTGAAAGCTCGGAGCGTCGCGTATCCGCTGATCGTGCGACAAACGAGAGACCGAAAGGTCAGACGCAACGGGACAAATAAAGGCGCCTCTCACATCGGTCGCGCCGAGGATGCGCTGCGAGATGCACTGGCGCATTACGCCAATGAATCACAGCTCCTTACCATGCACGGCGTCTGGCCCTGATTTACATGCTTCACTTCCTCTCTCCCTCCGTCTCTTTCCGCATCTTTCACTCCCCCACAAACGTTGCCCCGCAGTGATGGACGTACGCGCGCTTATGTCCCTCCGAACACTTCGAGCCTCCTGCTTACCTAGGTCTCTAGCGAAGAATTTGTCGAGAGACAATGCCGTACTCACCTTTGTCTTCCGCAGCCTCGCGCTTTTGTTCACTTTTTCCGTCCGTCTGTTTGCCCGTCGCTCATTCACATACACACGCGTGCACGTGGAACTTCTTCTGTCACTCTTTCGCGGTACCTTTTCCTTACAGCAGGGATCGCCGAGAAGCTGACACCAAGTAGCAAGAGAGCTGCATGGGCCCGTAGTATATATGGCCCATGGGGTCCCAGGGTTCAAGTCCCTCCCCCACTACGAACACCACTCTCGGCGAAAGTACTCTCTGATCGGTACTATAATGTCCAACTTCAGACCCGCCTATATCACTGGCAAAGTGTAGAAGGACAGGCACTTACCATACGTAGGTCTCGGCTCGTCGGTGCACCCGGTGCAACAACGGCCAACAATGCTTTTGTTGAAGATGTTGCCGTGACAATTGCTACTGCGAGCAAATTTTGGGAACAATCAGGCGCTCGCTGTGTATACTCCTATCATGGTACGTCTGTTTAAGTAACGTATACCATGAACATGCAACGGTAGATTTTTATTAAAATCTTATGATTACCCCGGTGACGTAAGTCGTGTTGCAGGAGTAAGAGTAAAATAAGAATGAAAAGTAATCTAGTTCGTGGGCACAGCAGAACCAGTTTTTTTTTCTCTAATGAGCGTACAAGGAGCGCGCGCGGAATTCTTGCAATTAATATAATGCCACGGTACGTCCGGTTATGCATGAGCATTTGGAGTAGGCGTTACGTATCCCGGGTATGACGTCGGTCGTGTCGAATATATATATATTTTTTTTCCCCCCACCAAACACGTCTAACGGCGTAAAACGAGCATTCGGTGACAGTCGTCAGATTTTTTCACCGGCCATCCGGGCTGATCTTTAACGCGTACACTTTTTGCTCCGCTCTACGTTCGATCGGAGTTTTTTGCGCGACACGACACGACCTCGATATGTCACCGGTTTCTTATCAGATAAAGCCGGCACGCGTAAATCGACGTACTAATACGTCGACGTCTATCACTCCTGATATGTACATTTGTCAGTGCCAATGGGCATTCAATTAACGGGAGGCGCTAATTCGCACGACGTCCGTTCGACGTGCGTTTCGATGCACGTGCTCGTCCCTTGCCCATGTGTGCAAATATTTCAGTAATGACCCATTCGGCTTCCATTCTCCACCGACACTCGACTCGTTTCGCCACTCGCGGTCCATATGCCGCGGTTTTGCCGTCCATGCCCGTCTTCTTCTCCGCGCGTTGCTACTGTCTAAAGCCTGATATTAATAAATTCCACGTCCTTGGTGAACGAGTTTTCGTAAGAGGCTGCCGTGTCGCACGTTTGATACTCGACGCGATTGTTTGCGCGCGAACTTCGATTCGCGGAAAGAATTCTTCGCGCGAATTCTTGCTCTTTTGCGCAACCACGATGACAATGATGGCGAACTGGGTGAAAGAATTTACGAACATACGTATGTGCGGAATATGCGGACGCGGCACGTAGATCAATAACGTGCGTATTTTATTCAAACGCGAGGCAAGCCGTGGAATGGCTGAGGGTATGAAAAATTCATTTTAACGTCCTCCGTCGGTAAAAGTGTAATTTTGTCTTTTTTCGATTGAGCTCACGAGAGAATGCAATTCCGTTCGGTCCGCGCATACGGTGGAACGCGCGATCATCCTGAAATGATGGAAGATAGCCTTTTCATCGCGCGTCCCGTTATATACCCTGGCCCAGTGTTACCGTTGCATCGGGTCAAATGTTACGGTTAGCATGCGCTAACGTAACAGTACTCGCGAGAGAGGAGCGGCTAAATCTTGGCAGCAGTTGCGAAAGAATTTTATGGAATTTGCGTAATCCATACGAGGTTCTGCGCACGTACGAAATTATTCGTTCGCATAGACTGGCTTAGAGAGTCGGCACACTTGACGGAAATCGCTTTAGCCGATCGGCGGGGCTACGGAATCCCAATTGAGCGGCATTTCTTAAAATTAGGTACCCTGGGTAAGCATTAAATGCGTGCACTTCGATACATAATAATATTTACTGGTTCACATTTCTCAGCTGTACAAAAACGAAGTCTCCGCGTTTACACCGCGTCAAACTCGCACGCAAAGCTTAGAATTAGACGCACGCCCGATATTTCCACCGTAAGCGTTTTCCTTGCCAGATCAAACATGCATCGATACGATCCGCCTGCACCTCGTGCCCGGCGAGCAACTAATGATTACAGAAGAAAAGAATATCCTTTGCACGATAATTTTACGGGGCAGACATCTAGAACGGCGCGTTATGCATTGAGTAACATGTTACGTGGTTTGGCTAGGCGAATTACGGTCTCGATTACGCATTACTCCCAATCCTGTACTCTCTGCTTAGTTTGCTGCACGTCATACAACGTTACACATAATGTTCCGCAAACATCTTATAGTACGTTAAATATTACAATACAGCTAAGGATTTACACGTTCATTATGGCTTCGGCGCCTTACAGCAAGCCTGCATCTTTTACATCAATATCACACATCGATGACCTCTTCACGTACGACATACGTGAGATGTACATTGTCACGTATCCTAACACATGCCAATCGCAGATCGGCCCAACGATCGTCCTCGCGATTGGCGAACACTTTAACAAGCATTGTCGTTACAAGTTCGCTGTTTCACGTCATATGGATTCGATCGGAATGTAGCACATTCGCCGTAGCACGAGTATCGGAAAGTTTGGCAGGAAGACGACCATCAGCAGCACTAGAGGCGAGAGGAAGAGAAGCAGACTGGCGTAAATGACCAGCCACCAGATGGGCAGCACGCTCAGTATCGGCTCCAACATCTTTGTGACCCTTCGTCGATGGGACGGCGTATAACGATATATCACGATCTATCCAGGTCGTTTCCAGAACCGAAGGATTCTCAGAGCGCATAGTCGATTCCTTTAGCGAGCCACTCTGTATACCTTGCTGAAAACAATATTACTCATTACGTGAACTATGTAGAAAGCAAAAATGGTGAATTCGCAATTGCCCCTGCAAAATGGCGTATCAAAGAAGATAAAAAAAAATGGTGGGCGGGTACCAAGTACACAGTGCGTCAGTTTGTACGCCGTCAGGATGGAACAACACATTCAATAACGTAATCGCGATAACGATCTGTGCAACGTTTTCCAGCGAACGATTGGACATAAGAGAACCCCGTTCTGAGACCCTTTAATTTATCGAGAAAAACGAATCCGAATAGTGTATGCAGACTGATTACAGTCCAGGTACGAATTGCGGCTTCGATGTGTTGCCAACGATGTGGCGGACTAAATTACATTGAGGCACGCTGAACGGATGAATGTACGCACTTCCGTGCGAGGCTACCATTATTGTAATTTCCTCGCGACAAAAGCGAAAACGCCGGGATTGATCGTGCCACAGGTTGACACGCGAGCGAGTTTATCCGTCTGGCGATTAATTATGCAACAAAGTTTGCCGGAAAATTGTCACGAACTACGTAAGTTCTACTATTGGGCCGCGTAACTCACGGAACCGGGCTGAAAGAATAAAGTGTATGCGACATAGTCTCAGAGGTAAGCGCGATGCTTCGGAAACTTTTGCGTACGACAAACGGATTTATTTAGCCCACACGCGGTGTATCGTAGGGGAGCTAGCATATTCCTAGGCAAACCAAGATAAATAATTTTGCCCGTTCGGCTAACCGCATTATCATGCAGTTCGGTAGAACGGATCGTCCTTGTACGAATATAGTCGGTCCGCGATAGACCGGTCGAGCAGGCTGGCGAGGCAATGTGTGCCGGGAGTAAAGGACAGAAAAGACGCCATAGGCCATATACAGGATTCATGTAGGAAAGAACAGTCGTCGCCACGTTAATGGGAAACTTATATGAACGGGCGCGAGTAAACGTATACGCGCCAGTCTAATAATCCTCCACTGAAATTTGTTCCCCCCCTCAGCCCACCCTCCTTAATCGCGCTCCGACTTAGCGCAACATAATACGCGGTTGCATCGCGGAAAGTGAAATTTTCGCAATTGCATAAGCGTGGTTAAATGGTATTATTCAACGCGATGGACGCTTTGCTCACGAACGACATCGGCAAATCGTGACCATTAGTGCAAGCGAACCGATCTATCGGCAACTGGGTGAGAATGGACACGCTTGTTGCCGCAAGAAAGGCGCGGTAATGGCCGACAATATGTTTTATTTACGGTGCCGACTCTTAACCGTCGTGCCCACACAACGCTCTCGCCCTGCAAAACGGACGGTAAACCGGTTGCACGGACGAAAAAATTAGCACCGAATTACGGCGAAGGACACCCAGATTTTCGTCCCACTCGCGAGATCGATCGTTCGATCGGCATGCTACGGTGACATCGATGTAGCCCGATTCTGAGTGGACTTTAGGTCTTGAAAAGCCGCGAGCCACTTCGACATGCTACAGTGCGTGCCCGACTGAAACGGCACGGCTGTACATATATGCGTCGTTTCCCTGCGCCGAAAGAAGACAGGTGTACCGAAGAAATGAAAAGTGATTCGTCGCCGATCCTCCAGGAATCCGCATCTGCCGAAAGGTCAGCCGATGACGTCCGAAAATAAAGGCGACGAAGAAAATTCACTTTCACTTGTGAGCGAATTTCGCACGTGAGATCCACATTCCCGGCAAAGGTCGATTAAAATTCGTATCGAGTATCCACTTCGAGCCTCGAGCGTCGCACATCGTTTTACCTCCCTGGATCGCGTTTAGTCTCACGTCACACTCGCGAGTAGAAGCATGCAGCACCGAGGGGCTAGGGGGAGACGGCGGCGGCGGGAAATGGAAATAGCCTCGTAGGTTTGATCGGGTGGTCCAGAAAAATGCAAACCGGAGAAGTCACTGGCACCGTCGGGATTTTCGAGTAGCACGGCTCAACTCGCAATTGCTACGCCGAGTACAATCTCGCACAGACTTTTTCCAGCACTCCCTTACCTCTCGCTCGCCTCTCTCGTTTCTCAGTCTCACGTCACATTTACTAAACGCAGCCAATCCTCCTGGGAGGATGCTGCCTCGTGGAAGAGAAGATACCGGAACGAGACGGTGCCTGTCGCGCGTCTTACGAAAAGCATGCAAAGCTGCCGAGACGAGCGTAAAATAAGTTGATTGAAAGAAAAGACGACGGATAAACGAACGAGCGAACGAACGAACGGCCCTGTCACGCGTGCAAGCGCACGCTCGCTTTCCGCGGACTGAGCCCGAACTTCGTTGGCCGGTCTCTCTCAGGGACTTTCCCTTTCTTTCGGCTCTTTAGCCTGCGCCGTGTGTAAGACCAGGACGACTGTTAAGTCACCCGGTTACGAGAGGTGTACGCGCGTATTACTGCGCGATCGGGACGCGAACGACAGGAGCGCCCGAAACGCGCTGTCTCACATCTGCGGACTCCGATCGGCAGCTGATCGTGAGTTACGTTTATGAGCGAGAGATTGCACCGAGGCAGAGTCCGTCTGTCAATGGACGGCTTCCACGACATTGACGTACGACGTCGACGTACGTTCGGCCGTGGAAACGTACGGGCGCGTGTCTATTGAAATTTCGACGCAGCCTGTGCAGCGTTTGATTTATGAAACTCGCAGGAGCCCGGCTTTCAATGTATGGAAGCTTTACAGCCGCCTCGGCGCTCCGCCGTATTGAAACTTTGACGTCGCTCCGATCTCGATATTTATTGAAATCTAAGGAGTCGGCCGCGATTCCGTGTTTATCGGAAGTCTCGGGTTAAAACGGACGAAATCGGCATTGCTGCCCCCGCACTGACACGTGGACGTACATCGAGGCAGGAAAAATTGTGTAGCGTCACGAAAAATTCCGCGATCCGTGAAATTCGATACGCCCGCGAAATTCGCGATACTCGTTCTTTGTTCGCTGCCATCCGTATTATCGCGGATTTGTCCCGTTGCCGTTCGGTTGCCGGTGCATTGACGGTGCGTCCCGTGAGAACAAAGAGCCGCGTACGTCGCTCGACAGAGGCGTGGAGTCGGAAAATTCGATGCATTCACGTTATATGCACCATCCGTTGAGCGCGCGCTGCGATATCTATTCGCGACTTTTTGCCGCGAACCACATTATCACGTGCACCGAGTAAATATGGCGCGGCAATAGGGGCTTAAATCCGCCGACGATGTTCGTGCAGCGCGGCCGAGACGCTTTCAGCCGCGATATTAGCGTCTAGACGCTTGCGAGTGCATTGGCTCGAACGTGAAGACTGCCATTATCGCGCTATAAGTCACGTTTTGCATCGCTAAAAGGCATCGCGCGCTACGATTACATTAAAAACAGGCCGGATCGGCAAGGATCACGATGTCATCTTCACTCAACGAGCCCAACCAAAGTCTCTCCGTTTCTTTGGCCTTAAAGGAGCCACTTGAAAAAGATAATTTAGGTTTTTGCGGAGCTGCCTTTCAAACCACTACGCAACGGCGGACCTTACGAAATGTTCTATGTCTCACGGTAATACGTGTTTTAGAAGCAAACCGTCTCTGTGACGTGTATTTCCGTGCTATTACGTTCGCGCGTATTTCGTGCACGGAGCACGGATGAAAGGATCGCGTAACATCTGGAAAGCCCGCGACTGGCCGGAACGTAATTGAACGCGGTCAAGGAGCGAGACAGAGAGAAAATGTGAGCGAGACGAGGAGAATTAATCGAACGAGGACCGGTGTGAAATACGGAAAGAGCGAAAGTGACGGCGAGTGCGATGCGCCAAAATGCTCCAAACCGCGGATTTTAGATTACTCGCTGCATCATCTCACTTCGTACTTGCACGAATCCTCGGAGCTGGCAACTGCGCGCGCGCGTGTTGACGCTACTTTTACGCGGAGCCGGTATGTATCGTTCAAAGTTCAACGCTCTCGAGACAAAGATGACCTTCGGCCGGGAGGAGATCGTCAGCGGGCACTGTTTTTTTTTTATAATCGATTCACAGACTCGTCCCCGCGATCCTACTCATCTGCTTCGTTCCCTCTCGAAACGAGGATTTTCACCGACCACCTAAAAGGTGTAAGCACATAAAGTATGAGACGCAAAATATATGTATGTATGTACTACAGAATTTAGATTTCGAGAAAGGTCTTATATATCGTAAAATTGATGCAACACACGATACATGATTCAAAGTATCGCAATCTTATTGCTTTGAAAATACCTCAATTATATTGGCCATATAAATTTATTTACGAAGACTATCTGTAGCAGTGTTGACACCATCGAAACTGAACATTGTACAGGCGATTTCGTAATATCTGCCGGCTGCTGCTCTGACGAAAATCGTCGACAGTAAAAGTGTGCTGGCCTTGCCTTGACCCACTCAGGGAACATTCGCCGTGGGCCAATCGACTCACCTGGAGTTACGTGCACGACGTAATACGTTGTATATTAATCGGGTATTAATCAACCGTATATTATTCATGCGTCTCATCGTCTCACGGAATTACTTTCGTTACATTGATACGCATTAAAGCTTGATCATCCGATAAATTCGGTTCAGACTGTTTCGCGGATTCTGAAATAAATGATTATATTTACAATAATATGGTTAACCTTCCCCCTTCATCCTCCAGAAGCTAGTGAATTATTTCCTTACAATCCAAAACTTCCACAGGTGGCACAAATATAATGTAATTTCTATTGTTTCCAGACATAATCGAAATTCCGTTTTTACGGAAACTCAAAGCAGCTTGTCGGGAAAGTCAGTTCACTCACGTGTCGTTAGATGTCGCCAGAGCGTCCTGACACAACAGGGTAGGACTTTGAAAGGAAGGTTGTACGCTCTTTTTTTAACAAATTTGTAGATTTCTGAATAACATTTAGCCACGAAGGTGTTCGTAATCCTTCGCGCATTTAGTGATGTGCGTGCGGAGCAATAAAGTTGCGTTGAAACTGGCCAGACGGACTAGTAGCGTTGTTATTTATTTTCCTAACCTCATCGCATAACCTCCCGTGCTGACGGTAAAAGACGTTTTCACTACGTAGGCTAGGGTAACCAATTGGAGTGACAGAATGGCAGACGTGCGTGACATTCTGGACATTGAAGTACCATCGACGACTGAATTAACGAAAGAGTCGATAATCGGCGGCGACAAGAAGAATCGCAAGAAGTATGAGTACAAAGTGCCAAAACGTCCGGAGGGTATGCACCGAGAGGTGTTCGCCCTCCTATGCAAGGACAATAACGACGTACCCCCGATATTTCCCACTGATACCGCAAAAGGATACAAACAAGTTAGGGCTAAGCTAGGAATGAAAAAAGTCAGACCTTGGAAATGGACTCCGTTCACTAACCCAGCCCGTACTGATGGGGCTGTTTTCCATCATTGGAGGCGCGTGGCTGACGCAGGAAAAGAGTATCCCTTTGCTAAGTTTAACAAGAAAGTTCCTATTCCTACATATACCAATGCTGAGTATGTACAGCACTTGGTTACGAACGGATGGACAAGAGCAGAGACAGATCACTTGTTCGATCTGTGCAGGAGGTTCGATCTTAGATTTATCATTATCAAGGACAGATGGGACAGAGCGAAATTCACAGCTAGATCAGTGGAAGATTTGAAGGAAAGGCAAGTGTTGCTTCTTATCACTTAATATATTGTAAGTCATTTGTTATTTTGCTGACTAACAACTGTTTTTCGTATAGGTACTATCAGGTGTGTGCTGCTCTGACAAAGGCAAAGTCGCATACGGACAAAGTGTACATCTTTGATGCTGAGCATGAGAAGAGAAGGAAAGAACAATTGAAGAAGCTATTTGAGCGTACACCTGAGCAAGTTGAGGAGGAGCAGACCCTGTTGGCGGAACTTAGAAAGATAGAACAGAGGAAGAAGGAGAGAGATAGGAAAACTCAGGATCTGCAGAAATTAATAACAGCTGCAGATCATCAGGCTGATCCCAGGAAGAGTGAGAGGAAACAGTCTAAAAAGAGTAGTACCTCATCTAGGAATAGACCGAACAAGACTGATACATCCTACGTACGTATGAGAACTAAGCATTGTTCGTAAATTCTCTGAAAACATTGACGAAAAATTATCGTTTTTCCGAAACGGTACTGCAGGCTGTTGAATCGGCCGGTATCAAATTTCCGGATTTCAAGAATAGCGGAGTGTCGCTCCGTTCCCAAAGAATCAAATTGCCTAGTAGTCTCGGACAAAAGAAGATGAAAGGCATTGAGCAGATGCTTAACGAATTACGCTTAGGTAAGTACATCGTTTGCATTCTCGTTCAGTTCAAGATCAGTCCTGGTAAGTGTCGGAGGACTAAACATTCGTTCGTGTCACAGAATTAAATCCGCCGCCGACAGAGCAAATCTGTCAGCAATTTAACGAATTAAGAAGCGACATTGTATTGCACTACGAGCTCCGAAGTGCATTATCTACCTGTGATTACGAGTTGCAATCATTGAGACATCAGTACGAGGCGTTAGCCCCGGGAAAGGTGAATTTGAGTTTGATAATCGTACTACGATGAATGATAATTACAGGAGGATTTTGAAAATGTGAAAATTCTTTCCAGACTTTGACAATACCTCCGGCGCTCTTACCAAAATCCGAGCCGGAAGTAAAAGCCGATATTATCGATGTCGTGGGATCTCCCAGCATGCCAAGTATTACTCATTAATTTATATATATACAACTTAAAACAATAGGAAACCAATGAAATGCGGACACTGTAAATACCATTTCTTTCATGAATTGTCTTGTCAATGATTTTTCGCTGCTCATATCCCAATGCTCCCAGCGGTATATCTGCAAATATATCAGTTACGTACTGTACTGTCTTCGTTTTGTATTAGGTAAGGAAATAAAAATCAAATGGTAATTGAAACTGGAGACCATATAATTACTTATATATCTGTGTATTTTATATTGTCGACAAAAAGTAACAATGTACGGTCAAACCGTATAATTTATCTACAACAATCTACAATAGATTACAATATGTTGTCTTGTTGAGGATCTTGGGGGACAGGAGGAATAGAAGAAGGGGATATCGGAGGGTGTTTGGTTAAGAGGGTTTTCTATCTCGGCGGGAGCGGCGGGACTTAGGGTCACAGGGGGGTAAGGGTCTCGTAGGGGTAAAGGATGGCGGGCAAGGAAGTGTGAGGGAGATGGTCGATGCAGGCCTTTCTTCGTTCGTGCTCCGTTATTCGCAATACAGTTGATTTTAATTCTATAATAAATTACTCGATAGCTCTAGCCGTACTTGGTACGGAATAATGCATATATTTCTGGTAATGATCGATAACCCACCGCCCGACTTTTCCATCCGCGCGGCGCGCCACTGAGGACTTTCTCTCTCACTCTCTCACTCTCTCATTCTCTCTTCTTTCTCTCTCTCCCTTTCTCCCTCTCTCTTCCTCTCTCGGTCAAAGTTAAGTGTAAGGAAAGCGGTACAACGGCGGCGAACATCGTTGACCTGCATGCGATGCATTGTTCGCAGATCGTGCACCCTCTCGTCTCTATGCACGTGCTGACGCTTCATGACCGCTCTCGTCCCCGGCAAACACGATTCTCTCTCCTATCTTTCTCGCGCGGGTCTCCCACACGCGCGACGCGCACTCTACACCCCCTCATCCTCGATATCGGCGCCCACCCTCCCACGTTCGACATCGTTTATTTTTGTCAGGGGCGCGAACTAAACGTGGCCTAACGTCATTCATCAAAACATCCAGCAAATTCGAAACTAATTCGCACGACAAATCCGGGAGTGTGATTTTATCGCTTCAACACCGAAAGAACTCTCGACGACTACGAACGCGTTGAAGGTAACTATCGACTGAAACGAATAAAAATTGATCCGAGCATTGTGGGTTGAAGGTTTTCTTTCCCACCGAAACACATGATGACATTCGGCAACTACCACCCTAGCGATCTTAGACGTACGCGGACGTGCAAATTCGCTATAGGAAAGAACACGACGCAGCATTACGAAACAAAGATCCCGCCCGCAGCGTAGCAACTTAACGGAATCGTCGATGTAAGCGGGTGCAGTCCGCAAGTGGGTCGACCCTTCTACCGCAACGATACCAATTTCCCCGAAAGATCCTTTTCACACGATCACGCACGTCCGTGGTACGTTTCGCTCACACTCAACGCGGACCGTAGACGCGGCGACGCAAAATTCTCCTGCAGTGCGCGCGGAAAAGGAGCAGCATATCGGTCGGGTCTGAATCTCTCCTCGTACCAAGAGACGAGAGATGAATAAAGTAGATTTTGTTCGTGCGCGGATAAGGCGGTGCGGCATTATACACGAGCATTGTACGTCGCGCGCGGTTACGAAGAGGAGACAGCCCGTTCCAGCGGGAACTCGGGCGCGTGGAATTTCCCACGGAAATTCTCGCCCGTCTTCCTCGGCCGTCCCGAGGATCGTAAAGATCTCGATACGGAAGATCGTCGAAGTTCGAGTCGTCGAACAATGTCGGCGAGCCGAGCAATTTGTCGAAGACGCGACACTGGGCGGCGGTAACGGATGTAGGTCTTTGCCGTGGGACTCCTTAGTCGTGAAGCTTGCAATTGGGAGCACTCGCTCGATCGTCTCGCTGGACCGCGGCCCTTCCAGCTGGTCGAATTTCGGCAGCGAATGAATTCGACGAGCCTCTTCGAAGACGCGCGATTTGCCCGACGTTCCTCGCACACACTCACACTCACACATACACACTACACGCCAGCTCGGTACACTGACGTCAGATCCTGTCCCGCAGGCTATTCGATTGCAATGCGACACCGCCGTCGTTCTTACGATTATAATCTACCACTTGTTCGACACGCGTCGCGTATAACAATTAAATAATGTTCGTCGTTCGCTGTATGCGCTGTGTTACGGGTGGCCCTATGACAATATATTATATTTATTGTATGTATGTACAATGCGATGGGCTCCGTCTTCGTAATCTCGTCTTTACCTCTTTCTTCTCGTTTACGTCGATCGGTAATTAGTTTAGTACGGTTATAGTACGGGCGAGAGAGATGGCCGGTAGACAAGCGCGCAAAATGTCTTGGAGGCTCGATAACAGAAATGTGGCCAGAAGACACTCTTTCTCCTTCCTCTTCTTGCACTCTTTTCTTCCTGTTTTCTCATTCTTCCCCTCTCTCTCTCTCTCTCTCTCTCCTTCGTTCTCTCTTGCCTGCTAATTCTCTAATTTTAATAACCCTTCGAGCACCATCGAGATGAACGAACGAGAACGCGGGGTGAGGAGACTCTCGGCTATAAAAGTCGCCCTCCTATCGGGGCCTCTTTTAACCAGTGCGATTAAATTCATCTTGTACGGTATATAACGGCCACAATAATAACGTTAGTAATTTGCAACAATAAGGTAACAATCATAATGGTAATCATTGATAATAACGATATCGTAACGACGGTAATAATATGATAAATGGCACTCATATAAGTCATTTAATGATAGGAGAGGCGCATCGTTTGCGCATCGCATACGCATTCGGTTACTGAAATGCATACGCGCGTTCGGTTGACAGGACACAGAGCGCGCGCGATGTTAATCGATTGGTAACTAATGGGGGCGAGAATAAGTGTGGAAAGCAGCGGTAGACGTAGAGGGGGCCCTGCCACGAAACGGTAAGGAGGTCGTCAATAAGACTCTTCAGAATAGTTTCGAGTAAATCTCTAGCTCTGCGATTGCACTTTAATGTAAACTGGTTAAACTCTTTGTATAGATCGGAGAAAACTGGTACGGCTGCAGCCCTAAAACGCCTCCCCTCGGGTACGGTTAAATGCAAGTGCGAGATAATTCGAAAGTGGTAAGTATTATAGCTCAAACTAGAGTAGAGATCGCGAGAATAGGAATGGCGCTGATTAGAGTATTCCATTGTTAATATATTACCTTTTTTCCCACTTGAAGTATCTTCTTGTCGATTAAACGTTATGCGTATATAATATTGTATCGTATATTAGTCGGGTTTCAATGAAAATTTACTGTGAATTTTTTTTGTCTGCCTGCTTCTTGCTCGATTATTGTCGACGATATTGACGAGTGTTGTTCAACGATTAGAAAAATCATATGATCGAGAGTCATAGGTCGCGTGTTTCCTTTGGCTTGCGCGAGATCGACCGTAAAAAGTCAAGGCGGCTGAAGAAACTTTCGAGGGTTGCATTGCGACGAGAATAACATCTCTTCATCTCCCCTTCGCGATAGCATCGAATCGCCCCACTGCATAGTTCTCTCTCTCTCTCTTTCTCTCTCGTTCTCTCTCTCTCTCTCTCTCTCTCTCTTCTCTCTCTGTCTCATCTATACGGTACGATACAATAAATGTGTATAATGTAAGTAGACGCGAATTAGCGCGTAGCAGAAGAGTAGGACAAACAGGGCTTGTTAGATAAACCGAGTTTTTCGTCCGTTAAACGATGGATAAGTCGCGTAAAAGCGGATCCGCTGAATTAGAATGCCTTTAGGATAGATTTCAGTAATAAATTTATTACGATTAAGGCTCGCTGTAAGAGCGAGTTCGTGCGATTACGAGAAGGTTAGTTCATCCGAGCTCGAGGATCGGGCAACGATAAGAAGGGACAGTATGCGGATCAAGCCCAAGATGCGTCTCTTTCCACGCTCTCGCGTATATGCTAACGACAGTCCGTCGAAATTCCAATTCAATACCCGCGCGAAACGTATGCATCTCGATAGAGAGCCTTTTTTTGAATGACGTCAGAAACGGAGGACACACAGGCTTGAAATGGGCAGTGTTTCTCGAACGAAACTCCCCTTCTACCCCTTCGTGCGATCATTCATTACCGACCGCCATTTTCATCCTCCCTGTTGCGTCTGAAATCCGAGTGCGAAGAAACGCGCCTCTTGTCCGCAGCATTCTTCTCAGCATCTTCCCCGTTCGCCGCACGACTCGCGTCAGAGAAATTTCTCGCGACGAGAGCAACTCCGTTGCCACTGCCACACGCAACGTCGTTGGATCGAGAAATCAGTCGGAGCGCTGATTCGTGGAACGATCTCGCGAGCGCGATCGACAAACCTACGCGCACGTAAAATACCGTAGCTCGATACTGAAACGTAACGATGCCTAAGTCTGTTCCGATTTCCTTTCCCTCATAACCCGTGAGTATCTTTAACACGGCCCTCAAACAATCCTGCAACTGACCAAAAGTATTTTTAATCTCGATTAAAGTTTTCCTTTTTTTGGTTTTCTTTCGTATATAACATGTAACATGAGAAATCGTGCTTATTTCGTAAAGACAATCCCTACACAACACGGCTACGGTAATGCGATATGAATATGTGCGCAAGTGCGTGTGTGAAAGTAATGCGGGGGTGGGTGCCAATTCGGAGTTGAGGGGCTGTGGGAGGGTGGACGGGGGGAGACGACGTGTGTTTTCGCGCGCACGCGTACGTACGCACGTGCGCACATAGGCACACGATAAATTATGTGTTATAGATTTCTGTATATAATGTCAATCATTGATTTTTTTTCTTTGCTTTGCTGAAGTAACTAGATTTCCTCGAATATGTATATATATACACATAGCTATATGTACAGAACATATATATGTGAATATATATATTTGCAAGTAGATAATAATACGTTCGCACAACTCATTCGCACTCGCGCTCTCTTTCGTTCTTCCTCTCAAACGCATTCTTACATATACCCCCTTTCTCACATTCTCTCGCTCCCGTTCACGCGCTCGCTCGCATTCTGGAACTGTCTATATTAAATATTCTACCTATGCTACGACGCTATGGTAGACAACAACAAGTAAATTTATCCTAAATCCTTGTCTCTACATCGTATCCGTATATGCCGTAAAAATGTTGTATATAATGATATTAATATTGTTATATTTTTTGTTTTATTGCACGCGGTTATCGTTCTCGCTTGGGCCAGGGTAGTAAATTAACGCGATGCAGTTTCATGTTATTTTCGAAGAGATAGCCGAGCATCGGGCGCATCAAGTGTCCGTCGTTTCTTTGACAGCCCCTGAAATCGTTATGAATGAAAGTAACGCTGTGCAAAGAGCTATCCGTAAGAAATGCACGTTAAAGGTGTCACCGTAGAGTAATCGCTATCGCGCATACATCATTCTCGCTGATTTACTACTGGGCCGAGCGCGACATATAATTTTTTTCATTAATATCAGGCGTGTTGTATCTGTGTATCTGTGTAGAACGTGTCACTTTTGTTCCGGATATTATCCCCTTATCAGTTTACTGTTTTTTTTTTCTTTTTTGTATTAATCCCGTATTACGTTTTTCCTTGTACGCGATTAGCTATTTCTCCTAGGTTTGTTCGTTTAAGCCCAAATCATTCCGGTGGGTCCGAAACGTGGTCGTTTGGTGCAACTCTCTCACCTCGGCTCATATCTACTTTTTGTTAATTTGCTTGTTCGTCTGTTATGTCGTCCGCCGTTCGGTATGTGCTGGCCGGATAAATGCGTGAAACAAACGTGGATGTATATGGAAACGTAAAAAGGGTGGTCCATCGAGAGGGGTCGGTCGCCATTAACAGGGCGCAGCGGCACGTTTGTGTGTTCGTGAAATGGAACGCGCGCTTATCGGAAACGTTTGTCCCTGAATCATATTGCAACGTGCCAGTTCTACTAACGAACGTCGTCAAATTATTTGTGAGCGATAACACAAAGTCTCTATACAATTACGTACGTAGGCATGCCTCGCGTGTGAACGTATGTGATGGGAGGCTCAAAGAACTTTAACGAAATCTTTGTGATCGTCAAAACCGCGAACGTATACAACGGTAGAACCTTTACATATTTATATAGGTATCTGTGTGTGCTTCTCTGTCTCTCTCTCTCTCTCTCTCTCTCTCTCTCTCTCTCTCTCTCTCTCTATACATATACATAGATATCTCTGTCTCTCCCTTTGCCTCTCTCTCTCTTCTCGCTCTTTGGCTTTATCATGTTGCGTGTGTATATATCTAACATTTATTGTTCGTATCTCCCCCTTTCTTTCTGTTTCTAAAATCCTGCAGTAGTCTAAATTATTATCGTGAAAACTGGTTCTCACTACGAAGTATTCCCAGTTTTGTCTACTGCTGCGATGGACGGGGATGTAACCCTATAATATGCAACGATTTAACTGTAATGATAGAATACAAAAACTTAAAGATGAGATCGTCCCGGAAATGATAACGTGTAACACTTGCATATATGCTGAAAGATCGAAAAGTACAACTCTCTCTCTCTCAATTTTCATATCTCATTCTCTTCACACTTTAATCGTAACGTGATTTTATCCTCATTCAATTGTTCGCCGCGTGAGTGTGTATGTGTCGTGTCTGTGACCATTTGTTTTACGTGCTCTCATGGCTGTGTACTCGACAGTCCTGATTACAACTCGAACAATATATATTTTATGAATGCATATAATTGTCGTATATTTATAATCTGTCATAGTCATTATAGAAACCCTTTAACGCTGCATGTGTGCGTGTGTGTGTGTGTGTGGATGTTATGTTTTCTTTTTATATACTTTTCACCTAAATATCTTAAAATGTACGTCTCTAATTAATACGACTAATTTAATCAATTATTAAATATCATCAACGTCTCTCCCACTTTGATATGTGCGTTCACGCCTTGTCATTGTCAAGTGAAGTTTTTATATAAGCAATTCACAGGTTCATCTCTTCGTACATTGTTCACCTTTTCGAAGACAAAAATCGTAATAACAACAACGAGATAATGATTTACAAAAAAATAATCGGTCTCAGGATTGCACATCCTTTGGTATTTCGCGAATCGATTGGCGCAGAGGACGATTTCACCCGAGCGATCTAGCCGTCGTTCGAGAGCATTAACCGAGGAAATTAAAGAAGGGTGAGACCTACCCTTTGCACGCACCACCACCTGTCCGTTATTATCCCCCAGGGCTTTCGTGCGCCGAAACTTCGCCGCACGGATCGCCAGCGACAGCCTGAAAGTCTCGTTTTCGTTTCGACTCGTGCTCGCGTTCTCCGCGCACTGCTCTCAGCGACCCGAACAAAAGAGAAGCCTCGCCAGTTAGCCTGGATAATGCGTTCGATTTATAGTTTATTACTCTCGGTACGTATCGCCTGACTCGTGTGTGTCCGTGTAGAAAGTGTCGGTGTCGTTTGCGCATCGTTATTCCCCATGACCAGCACTACGTTCTCCATACTCGGACTCATTCGGACACGTCGCAATAGGTCGCGTATATAAAAATGCTTCTCGAGCCACTAATATTGAACGTCCCGATAACGTGCCATCGGTGTGTCGGGTGTCCGTGAACAGATGTATGTGTGTACGAGTGTTCTCGTGTGCCTTCGACTCGCTTCGAGAAGAAAAAGGGCCTCGACGATCGGTGGACCGGCTCGACGTCCTCTTTCGACCCTCAACGATGTTTACGCTGTATATATATATATATATATGTATATGTATATTATAAAGTACAAATTACGAGCGCGATAGCAGCACCCCCCGCGCCACTTCGAACGCCCGCTCGCCGGCGCTCCCGACCTTCGACTTATCACGCGACTTTACGACTATCCGATTTCGTCATTTCGCATTGATCGCTATCGTCCTCGGCCACGTCACGATCCCTCGGCCGCCCCCGAATTTACGGAAATCCGCCGCCGCCAGACGTTCTCTTGACATTAACGGGTTCCGATTGGCCGATAAGAAGCCCTACCCCGTCACGTGATTCGAGAAATCGCAACGAAACTGCGCCCCAGCTAATGATCGCGACTTTCCATGTTCATCCCCGACGTAGACCCTATCGCGGCGCACTCTCGGATATTCCGTGCAAATTCAAATGATTTACGGTATCGAAGGCGATCGCACGCGACGGACGCTCGAAAACGGGAGAAGGACTCGCTGTCCTTAAACCGGGGTCCCTTAAAGGCTCGCCTGTGCCCGATCTAGGCCATGGACGTGTTCAGAGACCGCCTCGAGAGAAGGAACGAAGAAAACAAAAAACAACAACAAAAAATCCGCTAGACTCTGCTCGAAGTATGGGGGGGCGACGCCGTGGAATATATTTCTTCTTCTGTTTTTTTTTTTGTTCCTTTCTTATCTTTGCTTGTTAATTAGTGATCGATACTTCGGGAAGATCGTATTGTGCATCTTTCACTACTTGTTCTCGTATTTCTCGGTTTTTGGTTTCATTACGTACTATGATAATCCTACGAAATCTAGACTATCTACGTCTTTTGGAAATTTCTTTACATCTACGCTCTGTCACTCGCTCGCTCGCGCGCTCCCTTTCAGGCACATTCGCACTCAGCTGTCTCTCACTCTCATTCTCTCCCTCTCACGCTCTCATGCTCGCGCTCACACTCTCTCCCTCCCACGCACGCGCTTTTATTTTACTGTGTCGTTACGTAGTATATGTATATCAAATCGTCGCGTAAGAAGCCACTGGTTTTTCTCCTCCACTTTTGTTCCTCGTCCCCCCTTCGTATCGTATTGCATGGCATACCGAGTACGCGTTGCCTTGCTGGGTGCGATGCTTTTTTTTCTCACTTTTATCATCGTCCCTCTTCCCCTGCTGATCTCTCCTTCCTTGAACGTTTCAATCTCAGCCACTCGACAAGCAAGGCCGGACAGTGAAATCGTAATTATTGAAGCGTAATTCGTCGGTTTAGGTCTGACGATGTCTTTTCCTTCGAAAGCTCCTGCGAAAGAGTTCCGCATCACTTTAGCCTCACCTGTTCGTCGTGTGAGAGGGATTTTTCTCGATTCGTCGACGTAACGAGACTCCCATTGCCTAACGCGATCGTCGATTTTCTTTGCGAAGCCTCGAAAATGCCAAGGCTTAATCCGGATTGCTGTTTAAGTAGTATAGGTAGGCGATAAGGCTGACGGCTGGCGTTAGAGGGCACGATCATTATGCTTCGTCATATGTGTGTTTGTCAAATTGAACGATTGAAGTAAGTATGTCGTGATGAACAGGGTTTGTTAATGGACATCGGGCGAAATTTGTTCGTAGAAACGAGATTGTTCGGAACTGCCAGCCGGTCGCGACGAAAATACGAAACAGAGGAGAGCAAAAATAAGAAGCTTACCAATCGGACGATTTTCCGCTCCCTCTTCACCGTTCTTCTCGTTTTACCTTTATCATTTCCCTTCTTCTCACTCTGTCTCTCCCTTTCTGACCGTACGCGCTCGATCTGATCGCGCGACGTGCTTTCGGATCAGAATATAGTCTGCGTTAGAGCACCGGTACACTACTGGAACATCAGACGAGTTCGAACTTTTAGGATCACGATGGGTTGTCTCCGTGACCTGAGTAGCGTGAGTACAGATGACTGACTGACTGACTGACTGACTGACTGACTGACTGAACTGACTGACTAACTAACTGACTGGTGGATGCAGCGCCGAAAGGGTAAATACAGTAGCCGTTACATAAAACTTGCCGTGAGACTGATGACGTCGAATTCGAGCGTAAAAGCTGCAAAGACCGTAAACTACTTTCTTATCACGATATCATCCAGGAGTATACAAAAATGCGACAAATACGCGCTAATATGTATATATGTATGTATATATATATGCACATATACACGCGCGCATACGTATATGCATACGATATAATCCTTTATGTTATTATAGATATCGTCGTGTAATTTTCGCCGCCGAATTCAGCTACTTACGAATTCCTCTGATAACGCTAAGTCTCAAAGTCTAGACGATTATGTTGATATTAAATTTCTTTATATTTATGGTCTTTCCCCGTATTATGCAGGTTGATTCCTTTGCGTCTGCTGTGTATGTTTGTTTTCTTGTGTCTTTCGATAAAAAGCTAGGCCGCTTTTAGGCGCTCTGACTACCGAATACATATTTCCTCATTTTGTTTGAACCGTAATGTATATATAATAACATTCTGTTCACTTTTATACCTTTTTTTAATATCGTCGATATCACGTTATAACTATTACCCTCTACGCTCTTAGAACATATCTTTTAAACATTTTATACAATACGGATCTGGTAACTTGAATTAAAAATCTCTCACCCTCTTGCTCTACATATACACATATATATATATCTATATATATATGGATCTCTCTCACCCTCTCTCTCACACTTTCTCTGACTCTCTCTCTCTCTCTCTTTCTCTCTCTCTCTCTCTCTCTCTCTCTGTGTACATATAACAACGATAATAATAATTTAACATTCTCTAACAGTATCGTAATAGCGTGTCATAGCGTGACATCGAAATATCGAGAGAATTTAGCGAAAAAATAGCTGCTTAGTGAAAGTAGCGGATTTGGCGAAGATCACGGACAACGATTCAATTCTTTATTTATTCGTAATTTTTATATCCCATATACTTTGCTACGATTATGTACCTTTTCAATATGTCTTCGTTTCAATAATTTTACGTCCCTTAACTTCAATCTTACCTCACGTATAGCTTCGCCTGACTCTCCCTTAATTATGCCACTCGGCAATTTTGGTTAATTTTCTAATTTTCCTCAACTCCTCTCTCTCTCTCTCCCTCCCTCTCTCCCTCCCCTCCATTCCACTACGTCTTTTATATGTTCACGCACTCCGTACCTCCAAGCGGAAGCACTCGCCGGCAGTCAAAATCCCGATATGCGACGTTCGACAATTAGTCCTGTTCCGTGATCTCACGAATCCGAGCATGACTATACAGTTTTCTCTACACAGGTGGGACCGTCGTCCGAGAACACGATCGTACACGTTAAGTATCCATCAAGTGTGCACGGCAAAGCGGCGCGAGTGCTCTTTTTAAAAGATCGACCGACGATCCTCGCACGACGTGTCATGTCCCGAGCATGCGACGGTTACAGTTTCTTCTATGCCGATAAGTAAGAGATTCTCGCTTATAGATATAACGTACTAAACGGTATCATTTTCGAGCTTAAAACGTACGCACTATCGACCAGCGGATCGCGCATGTTGGGGTTGTCGGCAGGAGAGTGAACGTGAAAATTCGCCTCAACTCCGCATTCGACAGATGCGGCACGCTGTTTCGAAGACGCACGAGCCGTCCGGTACAAAATTACATCGTAGAAAAACGCTTTCTTGTAAAAAATTACCGAATACACCGTCCTACTACGCTTAGCGATTATTACATCGTGTGGAAATCTCGTCGATTCGGAGCGAGAGAGCATGTCTGACGATCAAAGAGCGCGACGCTTGACAATTGGACGAGAATTCGTGACTGCTCGTCGTTCTGGTCGCTGAACGATTGATCTAGCTAAAAATCCGGACGAAAAGGAACGACGGGAAACAAGGAGCTGGCCTACGTACTAACATTCGGGAGAGAAGTGGGTCCGCTAAAATTAATCGGCTACATATCTCGATGAACACACTTCGTTTGATTTTGCTCGAGAGCCGCGTGCCGAAATATCGTATGATGATCAATAAGAGAATGGTTAAACCGACGGATCGATATCGAGGAGGCTCGTTCGATCGTCGAACAGCGTGCCGGGAGCGTGTTGGCTTTCGTAATGACGATCCTCTATGAACTGCGCGTTCCCTGCTCTCTTTGCTTCAATCGTGTTAATTAAATTAAGCGGATCCGATCGCCGATCGTGCGTTTCTCTATCTCGACTCCGACAATCGAACGCCCCGTATTTACGTCATAATAATATCTCTTTCGAATTTCGCCGAACAGGGCGGTCTAAACGACTCAGATTCAGAGACGGTTCGCGTTATCGTGTGCACTACTTTTCGTTTTCGTAATCACCGAACGATATGTCACTTAATCACATTCGTAGCAAGCCACATACTCGATACATCGACTTCAAATTAACATTTGCGCACTGCTGCGCGTGCGGCGCGCATACAAGTTGCACAACCTCCGAGGAAGCGAAATGATCGTTATTTGATATTTCCTACACGTTCGCTCGAAATGTCTCCGGCCATTCCGCGGATGCGGCAACTTTCTCGTCGTTTTTGTCGCCCATCGTTCTGTCATTTTTCCCCCCGCCCTTTCGGTCTCCTGCTCGTTCAATGTGTTCTTTAATCGCATTTGCCGCAGACACGCTGACGCATAGCTGGAAATTAATTTGAGATCCGTCGTTCGTCACGCGCACGCACGCGTTCACTTCAGATTCGTCAATCTGCCAGTCGGGCCCCGTTCTTTCTTGTCTGCGCCATTTTTTACCTGAACGTTGCCCGGAGCGAATAAGTCAGCACGGCGAACACGTTATCTTTGACTGAGCCAAACGATTTTTTAGTCGACAGTGCTGTAAGTGACGACGCCTGTTCTGTGCGCCATATTTTTCGCGAGGTTCACGCAGCGATTTGTAGATTAACTACTTATTCCGTTTCTTTTGTTTCATTTCGAGCGAATTTGATGCAACGCGATACGAATACCCCGAGCCCTCTTTCCTTATCGCGGCTCGAGTTGGATAATCGCTCAGAGTTTGACCGAATAGAAATTGTACCTGGCTATTAGGAAAGTTTCGTGAAATTTTGTGTGCCGATTTTTGTAGGGAAACGCACAGAACACAGAAGCACGTGGGACTAATTTGAAACGATGTATAACATTTAAGACAGCTTACCATCTGACACTACATCAGCCCTCTCAGGCAGACGTCTGCGCACACGGATACCTGATTTGCCGGACTCTCGATAAGCAGGCGTGAAGAATTAGCGATTGTATTTACGTAAAACGGGGTGTTCGGTGAACGGAACCAGTCGGAGAATTATTCGTGAGAGCGACGGAGTAAATCGCTACTCTACTGCTAAAGACAAAAAGAGTTTGTTCGTTAGAGAGAAATCGGCGAAACGGTCAGGCCGCGCGACACTAGTCACCCTAAATGATAATAATCGTAACTCGATCGTATCGTGCCAAGGCGTCGGGAAGGAATGGAGTCCTCGACGATCGTCGGACGCGAGGCATCGCGGTCAACGGGAATATTTTGTACAACAGCGGATAAGAATACCTAGAGCCCCGGTGCTCCGTTCGCGATTGTCCGATCGATTAACCAGGAACCGTTCTCGGGAGCCGATCCGCGAACTGACGCGCGGATACTCGCGGAATTGGCCGAGGTAGCTTTAATCTTTCACTGGCCAATTTTCTCGAGTGGACGACGCGGCGCACGTCGAGAAAGTTTGGCCCGGCACTTTGAAATATTCAAACGGCCGCAGCCTGTCGCGAGACGGGCAACGGCAACGGTCGCGAAGAGAGCCTGAAAACTGGCCGCGAGTATTTCGAAGGTCCCACCGCTGCCGTCGCTTTGTCGAGCGAGTGGGCGGACGCTGGAGACGGATAGGGAGAACGGCGCCGATAATCAGTCTGACCCGGAACGGCGAGCGGCGACAAGAAGAATAAAGGGCAACGAGAGCGAGAAAAAGTAGAACGGGAAGATGACGAATAGAGGAAAAAGAAGGAGCCGGCGTGAGCGAAGACGACGCGCGTCGTTTGCCCGTGCCAAAGGGCCAGATAAATCGCGTGCGAGATCGCCAAGGGGGCGTCGAATTCTTCCGCGGCCGACTTTCGATCCCTGGCACAATCGACCCCTAGATGCAGAGCACGCGGCTCGCCTAAACTTCACTAAACGAAACTCGCGCGACGAGTGTGGCTGCCATCGCGGGCTAATCCTTAACGAGACGAGTATTTCGTTTCAGGTATTTCAAGGTTTATACAATATTTACATATCTCGAACTAGAACAAACGACTTCATCTCTGCGTGGGTGTATATTCATAACGTTACTGTATAATGGCTTCTCGCTGGTGGAGGTGGCGATGGTGGTGGCGGTGGTGAATGGTGATGCGGTGGTGGCGTTTTCGATGACGGTGGCTGGTGCTCAGTGATGATCTTTGTTCAGATTCTGGAAGGCTGGCTTTCCTCGGTTCTCCTTCCTAGTCGACGCACGGAGCCCGATGCTAGTTCGAGGAAAAGAGAGATCAGGCTGCTGCTGTTAACGCTGCTGCTTGTGACTCGCCGGAAAACGATGACGATGGCAATCGATGACGAGTCCGTCTCTTGATCCTCCCGCTTCAACGTTCTACCCGTTCTCGCGCGCTTCCCTCTCAAAATCCTCAAAACTCTCCCCGTGAGGCACTGTCCACCCGTATGCGTCCATTCTCGACCCTAGACCGGGCAGACCAGGATCTCGTACTCGAACATCAGCGAGACGGCAACGAAGACGAAGTAGAGGAGGAACATCGTGAAGCCCAGGCCCCTGTTCATGCGCCACTTGAAGCAGGCGATGCTGATGATGACGAACAGGAGCATGCAGAAGAGGATGGCTATGCTGCACACCATACCCACCGAGTTCACCTCGACCGGCTTCCCGTAGATCAAGCCGTAGAGGAGCCACGGTACCGGAAGCCTGCGGACAGAGATCCAAAAAGGCAAAGTCGCGAGCAAGTTCGCAGGGTCAGCGCCTGCCGCCCCTTCCGCCCCTGCCGGGCTGCCCCGCCATCTAATTCGTCTTATTTCCTCCCGACTCCGTCTCGACATTAATTGCCGGCGAGCAAAATTCACCAGTTACGACGCGATACAATTCCGCTCGTCATCCGATCGCAGATCCTCCAATTTCACTGCGCAACTCGTTTCATTTCTGTTCAGCGTCGTTACGCCAGGACGTTCTGTTACGTACGCATGGGTAGTATGCGCGCGCGCGGATTAATGCCGCTGTCAGATAACACGCGCGTAAATTCCGTATTCATATCTAATAGGTAAATGAATTGCGAGCTAAATTGGCTAGAAAAAGAACACGTGGAGGAAGGTAATTAAGCGCGAGCGCTGAAAACGTTCCACGTTTTTCATGGACACTTTCCCGCCAGCGCCAGGCAGTCTGGAGCGCGTTTCGCGGGGCACTGCGGCGTCTGCAGAAATCCGTTATAGCCGATAACGTTATAACGATAATTACGGCGCACCCGGCGCAATAACGCTCCGTCTTAATCAGCGCGCTCTTTCTACCCTCCTCCCCGTGTAATCTCTGTAATTGCGAAAGTAATGGCGATAAAGAGCGAACGACTGTTCGGCGCATTAGCGCGCCGGCGGAAAAACAATGCCGTCCGACGCAATTAGGATGGCTCCCGGCGCGAGTTTAACGGCATTTCAATTATCGTTCTCATATAGCTCGTCGTAACAATATCTCCGGAAGTCTCAATTGTCTTGACAATATTCTCCGGAACGAACGGCGGCAACGGACCATTCTCGCGCAAACACAAACGTATCTGCCTGTGTGTGTCCGCCCCGCACACCGCCTTCTTTTCGGCATTCTGCCAGTTGGCATTGGCGCAGGCCGAGGCGCGCGATCGAACCTAGATCGGGAGGCGATCGGCGTACTGGGGCGAGGAAAAGGCCCGGCAGGAAATCGTGTGCTACTGATCGTTCGGGAATCGATTCCGCTCAACCTCGCGGGGCTCCAACGTTTCGCCGCGGCAAACGTATTGTCGCGATTCCAGGACCGCCGGACGTGCTGATACGAAATTGACAGCTCGATGCTCCGCCTCGCCTTCCCTCCCGCTGGACGGGGCCGAGAAAGCGAATGCACCCCTTAACCCTTTGTTGCTTGCTCGATCTGCCAACGGGCCATTGTGTTTTTATGCCCCGACGTCCGTCTATCGACTCGGTTTCGTCATGAATAGATCATGCGGAAAGCGGGCCGTTGTTTAGGTATCGTGTCCCGTTTCGATCCCGACAGTCGCGGTACGAATTTGACGACTCCGCGATTTTACTTATCGCGCGGCCAACGCGGATGAAAATCTAAGCTTTCGCCCGACGCAGCTGGGCTCGAGCAAATCGATGGCAATCGTTCGCAATATCGGTCCACCGCGTCTGCTCGGTCGCGGAGCGCAAGCTCACCTCGCGTTCCAATCGCCGCGGAAACAATCAGTTTGACCAGAAAATAAACGGACGCGCTGCAAATTAAGTTCCCTTTATCAAGATATTAATTACCGCGCGACCGTCAGTCGTTTATAAGCGCGCTGCGGTAATTCCCTGTAATTATTAGAATTCGGACGATCGATAGCCGCGTCGAGGTTGCTCTTAATCTACAAGCGTCGCGAAGAAGTATTCGAGCGATTAAAGGATTGGCAACAATTTCGTATCAACGGCAGCTGATCAAAATTCTTTGGCCCGCGGTATCTTCACTCTCTCGTGTATGCATTCGGAAGGGAAAATGAACGATGTCTGGCACAGTATTTGCGGCATTCCGCGGGTCAAAGATATAATAATACGAGGAATGAACAGCGAATGCGATTACTGTGAAATAGCAAGAATACCTCGATGGGTCGGCACCGCTACCAATAGCCGCAAACTCAGTCTCCACCATCTTCGTCTCACCGCGAGACGAAATTCCTACTCGTGCATCCCGATGCATATGCCTGCGTGACAACGTGGGTTTGAACGCGAGCGAACTCAGTAAACGCATATGTGCGTTGAGTGTTCACGTATGAGTGCGTTATGCGTTTGAATGCTGAGTAACTGTCGTCTTTACTGTCGTTCTCTATGCGTCTACCGTACCGATTTTCTAATTTATCAACAAAGTGAATGTATTAATGCGGATTTTTAATTATTCTCATTATATACGGACTATGAAGATAATCTCAACAGCTCCAATTCACTTAGTGTCGTTAGAGAGATATCTGCTTGCTGGCGTGCCCGGAGAAAATCGATTCTAACTGTGCATTTCGACAGTCGTCTTCTTCGTCGTTTGGCCAACCATCGATTACGCGACGGGTGGTATAATCATTCCCACGAATGCATGTTTTAGGATAAGCTAAATACTGTGCCATTCACCGGAACATTCATACCGACAGCGCCAGCCATTCCCAGTGCACACACTCTCGTGTGCACAGTATGAATAACAATGGAGTCCTTCCTTGCACCAGTAATGCACACGAAGTACCGCGATAAGCACTTCTCGTTTCGAGGAAAGAGACGTCGAGGCAAGATGCCGAGGGGTGATGGCGCATTTAGCCAAGGACGGATGCAGCATCGAGGCAACCAATTCATAAAGACGTCGACTGCACAATATCTTTATTCCTGCCAGCCTCTGATTTAGCACATAAATTTGCTCATGATCGAAAAATCGAAAATGACCGACAAAACGACCGCTTTCTCGCTGACGCGGACGTGCAGCGAGAGACGGCGTGAAATTTGATTAGACGGGTATCAACGTCTTTTCGCGACATGCCTTATTCAGCGCGTTTCCAGTGTCTGGCTCTTCCCCCAACGTCGGAAATACCGGCGCAACTTAGAGAGGCGGCTTAAATGCTCGGCAAACGGTCGCACGCTGGCCGGGCAGCGTTAATTCCACAAATTCATTACGGCGACTCGGCAGACAATGGGACCGGCGCAAAATTGCGGCATCTTCTGACGACTGTCCCTGTGGCGAATCCTCTCTCTCTCTCTCTTTGCGCACCGTCGCTCGCGTCTGCATCGCGTCGAAACACTCCGCCCACACCCTCGATCTTTTTCTCGACAAAGTTTCTTGATTCCGAAGTGTCGCGGGTCCGGGAGGGACGCGAGACGTCGGAGAGGGTTCTTAAGAGAGCGGAGAAACGGGATCGGACACGTAACGAAGTTTCTGATTTCGCGGAAATAATTGCCGGCCCGTACGTACCGGCCGACGGAAATCACTCGAGTATTCTGCCCCGAGATAACGGGGGGCCGGGGCTAATGAGAGATCCCGCCAACTCAAAGTGACGTAATCTCATTATACCCGCCTTAACCGCCTTCAGAAGAATATCATTCCGCTTCGAAAGCGATCTTCCGCGCCGCGGAGGACGCAAGCGCGCATCAGAATTTACGTAATCGCAGGCCCGGTAATGAAGTCAGGGGATGTTGTTAACTTCCTTTTGAGTGGACTTCCCGCCGCGACGGCTACGGGAAAAATGAGGGTGGACGTCGGCGTCGCCCTCGCACTTCGCCGGCCGACGCGTCTCGTCCGCAATCTCTCAACCTTATTTTTCCGGCCCAACGACGCGACCCTTGCGCTCGCGCGTCGCGCGGCTGTCGAAAAAGATAAAACGTTGAATTTCGAGCGGCGCTCATCCGCACGGCAGGATTCGTCAATGTCGTTCTCTTCCCGACGCTCGGAGAAGGGCCAGGATGTGCGCGTAGCGCCAACTTCCGCCTCGAAACGTTTGCCTTTCGCGCTTATCAAGCTTTTTTCTCCCTCAAAAAGTCAAACGAAAGTCTCGCGCTAAGTCCCGCTCCTGCCATCTTCCTCGTTCCAGCACTCGACGCTCTATCTCTTTATCGCGCCGCGGAAATTCAAGCCAAACAGCGAAACGAGCGTCTTACTCACGCCTCGTCCGCCTTACCTTTGGCCGCGGCTCGCGACTTTATCCGTCGACCTGCCGAAAACTCTCTACGCGGTATGAACCGTAAACGAGGAAACAATCAAGTAACTCCACTTCCAGTCACGTTCCCCAATGAAACTGGAACGTGACAGAAAGCCGGCGCACCGTTCCCGTCGTTGTCACGGCATTGGCTTGTTTATTGGGGCAAGTCAGAGTTCTAGCGCGGCAGTGCTTTGAAGTGTCGACGTTCGCTTCTTTCGAAAAATCGTCTGCCCTCCCGCCTCCCTCGATACTTTGAAAAAGTGACGGAAGAACGGACGCGTCGGTGGTTCGAGGAACGGGGGACCCTTTGAAAGTTCAGAGAATCGATGCTTTGACGGTTGAACGAATCGACCCGACCGTTTGACGCCCCGAAGAATCGATACTTTGGCGTTCTGGGAATTGAATAGGTCGATGCTGCGGAGCATCGATCCCGGCAAAAAACACTTCGTCCCCGAAAGCCACGATCGCAACGTGTACATCCGAAAGCGTCGGTTTAAAGAAGAAAGAACCGTCTCGTCGGCGATATACGACGTGATAAAATGATGGCACGAAAGAATCGGCCGGGCCGCGTCGAACGCTGGAATGGCTGCAGTTCTCACCCAACGGTCACGTCGAAGATGTTGCTGCCGACGGAGCTCGACACTGCCATGTCGCCGAAGCCTTTTCGCGCGACGATGACGCTGGTGATGAGATCGGGTATGCTGGTACCGGCGGCGAGGAAGGTCAGTCCCATCACTTCCGGCGGAATGCGGACCGTGTCACCAGCAACGTTCGCCCACCAGACCATCAGATACGAGTACGCAGCGATCCAGAAGATGGACCCGATGAACGTCACCGCGAAGAATTTCTTCCCTGGAGTCAGAGAAATGACACGTTACACGTGGCCAATAACACGCTCGCATCGGCATCGTGCGGGGGATAGTTTTACGGGGTTAACGGGAGGTTCGCGTGTAGCGCGAGCTTCGAGTCAGGAAGTTTCCCCGCCGTGTGTTCCCTATTTCAATTTTTACTGTCGACGAACGTGCCACCGAGTCACGGGCCGATTTTACTGCTCGGTGCTTCGGATCGGGCTTGAATTTGCGTTTGACGCTCCGGGGGAAACGGTCGCGGGGCGTGGTTATATTATAACTCGCGAGTTTCGAAGTTTACGACGGCTCTTGGTAGATCGCCAGATAGACTTCGTGCCCGGAATCACTTTTTCGCGGCCGGAGAACGTCGTGGGCCCCCGTAGAAGTCGAAGTCGAAGAGGCGGCCGATGTTCGACGAGGGGTAAGTGGTTAAGGATAGGTTTAAATCGGAATTTAAATTTCATCCAGCGTGGCGAGTGATTCGGGTAAACCCGTACTTAGGTTAAAGCGCCACGGACGTAAAGTAGATCGATGGGTGGCAAGAAAAATGAAGTTTTTATTAACGACGAGGACGACGACAACGACGATGCCCGCAAAACAAAACAAACATAAATGGCATTACTGTACCAAGTATGGCGCGCTACGCGCCGTGATGCTCTAGTTCGGAGACTAGTTACAGATTTATGTACGCTGCGAGTTCGCGCTGCTCACGAGCAGAACGTTGCTTGCGAAATTGCGACTCTGTCTGTCCCACTGACGTCAAGTGCGTGCAACGAAAAGTTCATCTCCGAAGATTGTCAAAACGCAAGGAATTCACTGCCACGTGTCGCTGACTTACGGTCAATGAGTCAAGGCTCGCGACTTTGCAACTGACTTTGGCACCGATTTCCTCAAGAACCCTTCCTTTCTTCCACGTTCTTGAATCCTTAGATGCGAACTTATCGATTTCCTTGAAAAAATGCACTTTAGAAATTTCGCATAGCTGTCAAATGACTCATCTTTCTTAATGGCCCGGATTCCGACATCACATGTTACACGAACGAATGTGGAAAAATCCAAAAAATTCCACTTGACGCGCGCCCGTTTTATAATTCATCTCCAACCTATAATTACACTGTCAAGATTTTCGACTACGGTAGCGATTGTCTCGAGTCGTACCCTTCGAATGGAAAGAAGTAAGTAAACTGGAGTCAGGGACACACGGCTGCGGTTAGAACAAAGATCCGTGGTTTTTGCGAGCAAGCACCGAGCAAACGTTATGCGGTGCACTCGCGAGAGTCTTGCTTTGTTTCGGCCAACCGCAAGCTCCATCCTGTTACATCTGCATTCATTTTTCCCCAGTTTTCCATGGAGATCCGGCGATTAGCGAGTAGACGGAATGAAATCGTATTGCGTATGTGTCTAATAAAGGCGGGGCTTACATAATGAGGACGATTTATAGTACATATACATACGCTGATGACGACAAGCCTAAAAAGAAAGAAAACCAACAACGAAGAATCGTTCCACCTGCAATGCACGTCGCCGACAGCAACTGCCGATCCTACAGATATAATGCGGGAACAATTAAACACATCTCATAAACGCGTATCGTCGACAATGCGAGCCGAAACAATGCAATTCGTGCATCGATACGATCGGCACCGGACGTTCGCCGTTGCCGATCTTACGCCGTGACAATCGCAACTCGTCGATTCGAAATTAGCGCGTCAATATCACCTTTTGCAGTGGAGGGGGGTGCGCATTGTGTCGCGTGAAATACCGACTGTGTAATAGGCCGAAGATAATAACGCGGGCAGCGAGCAACAGTGATTGATGACGGGCTTCCCGTGGAAAATGCCTTCGCAACAACGGACGCACGTGCCGTCTATCGGCCGACCCTTTAAGGGCCTCGTTTAGCTGTTCTCATTATGGAATGACACGGTTGGAAGTGGGAGGAGGATAGGATAGGAGGATAGATGCCCCGGCTTTAACGACTTTCTAAATCGCGGCCCCCTGTTTTATGCGCTTCCACCCTCCACACCTCTCTCCTCCTCTCCGCCACTTTTTTCCCTTGCTCCCGGAGAGATGTTTCACGAGCTTTTAACGCCTCTTAAATTGCGCGAACGCTTTCTTCGAATTCTTATCGCGACTTCCGTGGATTCGCGCTCAAATCGATACGCTCGCCTACCGTGCTTGGCGTGCGGGCAAAAAGTGAGCTGCAGAAAGCGGAGGAGGCGCGATGGCGACGATGGTCTTACATTTTCAGATGCGAACCAACGTGCAAAAAGCAGCAAAAAACGTACGAGTTATAACGCGCGATATATCAGACGACGAAACTGTCCGGAGAGTCGCGTTACAGAATTAAATTAGCCGTCCCATCGATTCGCCGACGCTCGAGCATGTCGTTTGCCGGAGGTCCGTCGCGTTTTAACGATAAATCAAACACGCCGAAATTGCGACGATCGCCGACGCCTGTCGCCCACTGCATTATGCGAAGAGGCAAAACGTTCCGAGTTCTGAGTGCCGATTAAACGGCCAGAGAGTCCATTTGACACGATAATTGCATTAGGTCACCGGATTTTTATGTCCGCCTATGTGAGCACGCATTTGCCAGCTAACATAGGGGGCGACGTGAGAAAATAAAAGATTCGAGCGCGATTCATTGACCCCTCGACGGTGGATGGCGTCGCTGCGAGTGCCATGGAGATATTTTAACGAAATTCAGCCGACGTTCCGATGCTTCGATGGATGCTCGCTGAATATTCCCTGGATTTCCGGAGTCGCCGGAACTGCGATATTCGTGCCGATCAAGCGACATCGAGTAAAGATGGCGTGGGAGGAGAAAGGGAAGCAGCGAGAGCGCGCCTGACCGGAGGATGAAGAAGAGGCTCGTCGCACGGTATCATTAGTATAATTTGATACGCGCCTCAATCGGTTAAAGAATCTTTTAAAAGATTAGACTCACGGCTTTGTACGGATTTAAGTGCTGCGTCGTCTCGCGAGTAGGGCTAATTACCTTTGCGCGCCGATAGAAGCGCGTGAGTGTGAGTCGCAAAATATCGCGACGATAAACAAGCGGCGCCAAACAATGTCATGTAACAATCGCGGGGTGTCGTGAGCCGAGATAGGGTTTCGTGAGAATAAAAAAAAAAACAACGGTCTAGTTAAAACGAGAAATGTTTCTGCTTTGATTAATTACCTCTGGGTGTTCGTGTGTCTGGTAGCGTTAACCAAAGAGGGAAGAGAATCGGCGCCACCAGGATGTATGTTAACCTTTTCCTGGGGGTATTGGGCCAGGCCATGTCCAAGGCTTCCGGAGGCTCATCCTCCTCACCCTGAAACAGACAGAAATGGTCCTATTGAAACATCTGTTCTCCTCGATGGGAATTCCAGAATTCGACCGAAAGCGTGTACTATGATCGCATTAGGCGTCAAACAAGTTTCTTCGTCCAGAAAAGGCGGCATTGTGGAAGATACAATAAACTCGCGGGAGGGTATGTTCACTCCTAAAAAGCGCGATTTGCGGGCAATGGCGTAAAGCCAGGCAACGTTCATCCCTGGCTAACCGCCGCGCCGGTACAATGCCTCCGCATCCGTTTAGACGCCCACAACTCGCCGACGTCCTTGTTTTCGCCCCCAACAAAAGCAACCTGCGATACAACGAAACACCTCCTATATAATGCACCCTAATTCCTGATTACGTGCGGATGAGCCCTTTCTAAATATGCCCGCGAATACTTTGGGTTAGCTGTAAGTGGATTAGCGGCACGTTCTCTGCTCTTAACTCCTGAGGAAGAGGTGCGAAGATGGGATGGGAACATGTTGTGTGTAAGGAAAAGTGAGTCGCGTTTTCTGACAGGTTTTCATAAACGTGGCCTTGATCCTGACCAAGGTGCTTAAAAAGGTGCTGCTGACCTTTTGGGCTGACAATCTATTCTAGTGATAAATCGTGCTTCTGACGTACGTCGAAACCAAAGCATCTATTTCTGTCGAGATGAACGGTGTACGATGTTGAGAGAGCATAGAAAATACAAATACATCCGGGGGAAACGTTAACAAAGTATGAAATATGAATGAAGCACGTCTTTTACACTGTGCCTTTGTTTTCATTCATGCCATCGTGGGTACGAACTGATCGAACTTGTCCGGGACGTCAGGCCGACGTCGCCGCGGCGCAAAATTCGGGAAAGTTGCCGGGAAAATCCGACGACAGGCGGTTACTTTGCTTCGATTATCCGAGGGCGAGCTGGCAGCCGTGGCTCGTCGTAGCCAGCATTGACCCAGATTCCGCGGCGTATCCAAAATGAAAAGGCCTTCTCGCTCATTTAGGACAAAGCGGTCTGAGGATCCAGCGCGCTGGAAGCGGCAGCTAATATTGCCGAAAAGCTCGGACCGCTAGTTCGGAACTGTGAAAACCGATCCACGCGCCTCCGACTTTAATTCGACCCCATTTCCTTACGTCTCATCCTTACTCTCTGTCGTCGCTTGACGCGCGTCACCGATCCCAGATTCGAACAAGCCGGGCACGACATATTCGTCGGAAAGAACGAAGCTTTCGCGTCTCTTCGGGATGTGCATCCAAGCAGAGAGCTTTTGCACACTCGACGACGACGACGGCATGTATATTCAGTGGCCGTCGTTACTGCGAGATAACAATGCGAGCGGTAAGTACATTAGATGTACAGCAAGCCGGCGAATGCATAGATCATTAACTACGGCAGCAATATTATCGGGCAAAACGAGCACTTACTTCGCGCCGACGCGGAATAAACGCGCATTGTCCTCGGCAAAGACAAGAGGATCGTAAATAATTTCGGAGCGCCGGGAAATGAAGAGGCATACGCCGGCGTCCGCCCCCGTTCCTAAACTCGTTCGCGTAACAGCGTTAAAGTCCTCCTAGCTCCTCGTCAGCATAATTTCCCGGCCGTCCTTTTTCACCGAAAGCGGCGGGACGGAAAAGAAAAAAAGGGGGAGGGGGGGGGGGGAGAGGGGCATGATGAAGCAGTCTGTCAGATTGGCGGAGGTCAGCGCGGCGGAAAATAAGGAGTCTCCGCGGTTGCTCGCATCGCATCGCATCATCGCTATTGCTGTCCCTCGCGTCGGCCAGGAATTATTGAATATCTATCTCTGTCCGCTGGCTGGGCGGACGGAATTGCCGGCGATAGCATCGGTCGGCAGCCCGATGAGCAACGGGCGGCGCACAAACGAGCGATATCGCTCGTTACGTTTTTACAGCGCGCCCCGACTCTCTGTCATTCGCCCTATCGCCTAGGAAAGCGGAGGAAGAAAATTTGCAGCGAGAGCGAGATGTACGCGAGTCCGGGGGACTAGAAGGAGACGGGAAGGTGGAAATAAAACGGGTAGGAGCCGCCAAGGGTGGAAGAGAAGGGACCGTCCATCGTGGCATAGATAAAAATGTATCGATCGTGGCCTCCTTTTTCCCGCGCTCGCGACAATCGTGCATACGCCTACGAGCACCGCGGGTGCCTGAAACTCAATTGAATTTTTCTCGCCGCGCCGCGCCAATCTGCTTCATGAATCTTGCTCTCCATATCGGCCTTCTTCTTCCGCCTCCTCTTGGCCACGAGTCTAGGTCGGGGCAGGGAACAAAGGCGCGAGCGTGCCGTTAACTCGTGCTGCTCGAACGAATATCGAATCTGCGCGCCGGACTGCCGCGATATCGAGACTTCCGACGGCGCGCGAGCGCGATCGCAAGTTCTTACAAATTTGCACCGACGCGTCCGCGGGGAGTGCCGCTCCCCCGTGACTTCGGCAATTTCGATAAAATGCCTCGAGACTCATTACCACTGGCGGCATCAGACTCGTTCGATAATTCGAAAACTCGGAAATCAGCCGGAAATGATCCCTTGCGTGCCGCAGCATTTAATTGCGCTCTTCAAAAGGAATGCGATATCGCGCTTGGAATATCGAAAGCAACGTATCCCCGAACATCGCAGAGAAGACGAGGTTCGCATGACGCCATACTTGAGAAGAGAAGGTACGGTGAGAATTACCGATTCGAGGCCGGCGTCAAGACCGGCGGCAATGCCGCCGTTCGGAAGTTCTTGGATGCCGGCAGTGGTGCCGGCAGTGGTCGTGGTGGTGGTAGTGGTCGTCGTGCCCTGGGAGCCCTGCTGCAGCTGGAGGGTCGTCTCCTTGGAGGGCGCGCCGGAATAATGGGCGGCGGTCGACGTCGCGGCGCCGTTGTGCGGCCTGGTCGCGTCCAACAGAACCTTCAAAGACGCTATCGCGTGCAGCTGCGTCGCCTTTTCGTCCACTTTGCCTGAACAGTGACACAGATTGCGGGTTAATGACTGAAGGATAAGTAGAGCGTCGATATCTAAACGTGCAATTACCCCGTAGTCTAGTTCGAAATATCATTTTCCATGCATGCCCGATTTTCGTTCGTACGATCTTCAGCTAGATGCATGCGCGTGTGTACGAGCGCGGATGTATAAACGTGTCGGTGCTGGTTGCCAGTAGATTGGCAGACGTTCGGGATACCGGGGATATGTCGCCGAGAGAACTGGGGTGAGTCATTGAATAATCGCGGAGAGCGTGGGCGTTTTGTCACAGAGCTTCTGCGCGCGTGGTTGTTGTTCGTTGAAGATGACGCAACGATTTACGCTTCCATGGACGCATCCCTGGGAATAAAGCTGTCGGGTTAATCAGAGATTCCCGTAAATCAGAAATCAATGGAAATTCCATTTTCGCCATTTTACATTATGAACGTATTCGTGGGTAAACAATGTAAATCACGGCGAATGCCAAAATTGCGTTATGGTGAGGACGCGTGGATGAAATTGGCTGAAGTCGAGAAATGTCTGAATTTCGAAAAATGCCTGGTATCCGGTTCAAACTACGGTATGCTACTACGTTGTTTACTTGGCAATCGTGAAAATTATAAAACGATTTCTACGAAATAATTGCAGGCAAACCTTCTATCTCTATCTCCAACTTTACTGCTTCTACATTAACGCGATTGCCATGGACAACTTTTTTATACAATATACGTTACTGGATAAAACGATAGCATATTACATCGGTTCTAATTTCCGCTATTTAACTACTGTTACAGACGATCTTCAGCAAACTATTACGTGTATGACCGACTAAATTACTTTCGTCGCTACTTGTGCACTACACGCGATCTACCTCTGTAAACCGTATCGTGGCTGTAACTTACATCGTCCCACGGTTCTGTAAGTACCGCGAACTCTCGGCGGACGAAAATCGCGCGATACGCGAGAGACCGAGACTGCTAACGAACCAGCCGCGCATCCGTACGCTCGTTTAAACTGTCACAATCCGGGAGCAATTGGATTATCACAATCGAATGGCCTCACGCGCGAACGAAGCAACTGGGTAAATCCTGTTTAGGAAAATTACGCGGAGCAGCGATCAGCAACACGGAGCAGCGACAATCCTCTTAGTCAAAGTCTAGAAAATCTTGCGTCGACGTTAGCCAATAGACCGTTCGTTAAAGCTGGACAAGTCGCTTTGCCGTGCTTAGGCTCATGAATCATCGCAATCTCAAGCGTTCCACCAGTTCCCATGGAATACGCGTGACGCAGAAAGCAGAACACGCTTCTTCTGTACGAGCAAATCGATTTCCGATTCATCGGCGTCATTTAGAATTAACTATTATTAATAATCACGCGACCGTAGGCGAGAAATCGTAAAGATCCGTTCGTTTAGCCGCAGAAACTTGAGGTAGCCATTCGATAAACACTCCCACACCCACGTTGGAAGCACAAGTATGCAATCGCGTGCGGATTGATGTGGACGTCTCGTGTATGTGCTCGTACACGTACACACTTGCGATATCTACGATATGTCATGCTCACAGATGCGGGTCATGCATAAACCAGCGTGTGTATGAGTATTATATATATATGCACACACGTATACGTATACACGCATCCACAAAGAGAGAAGTAGAAAAAGAGAAAGGGAAGCCGCGAGCACTGCGGTCTTCCATTAAAAGGAAACCGTCACTGCCCCAATAAATAGTCAATCAATCGACGTTGCCCCGCTTCTTTCACCGGACATCGCGTTTTTCCCGCTGCGTTACGATTGCGCGTTCAGACAGCCCGTCGTTTCACGAACTCCATTAGCGACCGAAAAGGAACGTTTCTTTTATTCGCAGAGACTTGCTTAATCAAGGTAACCGCACTGTCTTCGAAAACCGACAGGCTGATACCACTGAAAATTGATATAAACTTTCCTATCTTGTTTTCCGTCATATTGCGAAGAAGAAGAAGAAGTAATCTTGCTCCTTTTTTCTCGGACGAAACACGTTGGAGTTTGACGGGCGACGATTGATAAAACATATGTTCCAACCCGATGTGTTTCGTTAAAAGTTTCGAGTGTAAGGCCTGGTAACGAGTTTCCGGCGGCACTTGCGGCATATGTGGCGGAACACCGGAAAGGGCTCTTCCTTCGTTTCTTTGGGAGGAGAGGCAACCGTAAGGGGCTTTAAATTTGTCGGCCATCGCGGCCCGTTTCAACTTCGACCAATCGACGAGCACGGCGCGCATCCGGACGATAGTAGGTCAGGGGAGGAAAGTCAGCGGAGCGAAAGAGCGAGGCAATGGACAGAAGAGAACTCTGGATGTCGGTATAATGCTCGACTACTACTACTCGTCGCTTTACGACTTTTCATCTGCTTACTTCGCCCGTACGTAAGTAGCCGAGTTTTTCAGCTCTTCCTTAACGCATTGATCGCCACGCGAATTTAGCCGACGGTTCACCGTTCAATATAACGAAACAACATTTTGTACGGAGAAGGAAAAAAGACCAACCGCAGGAATATTTCACGATTTTTCGGTCAAAAAAAATTCTACGCGACGCTTGAGGCTTGCGTTATTTAAGGGGCGTAATATTACGATCCTGTTGAAGGTGCGACGTACGTGCAAGCGGAAGCCACTTGTCACGCATTTAATCAATTATACCACGTCAATGTTTTACGATGTAACGTTGTTGCGCGTCGACAAATATCAACGACTGTGCGACACGCCACAAAGCTATTCTCAGGTGACGAAGATACAGCTCGGCCATTAATAATGTATCAGAACAGCTCCATAACCAAGCTCAATTATGCGAAATCCGAAAGCGAGCGACGACGGTGACGTTTTTAAGCGACGGCCGTCCTTCTCGTCCGCTCGATCGCTTCTGCCCATCGACATCGCGATCACGTCATTAGATCTCGATCGCAGGAAAATGCGGTCGAAGTTAACGGCGAAGTGTGATAAGTTCCGGCGAGTGACTTAAGTCCTGCACCGTGTCCGGAGTGCCGAACAACTTCCGTCCCGGCCTTCCTCTCCGGTAAGATCGAAAGAAGCACCTAATTCACCGGTTACCGCGGTCCGTGCCAACTTCGACCAATCACGAGATACGCCGAAGGTGCTGCTGACGGTGGTGGAGGTGATAGTAGTACTAGTAGTAGTAGTAGTAGGTCAAAGAGAAAAAGCCGACGTGAGTGGCCTTCATCCCCGAAGGTAGAAACGAGGCGAGAAAAGAAAAGGCGGAGAGCCTACGGCGGGAAGGCTGAGTGCGATGAAAGTATCGACCCCTAAGCTGGTCACAGCCAGACGGAGGCCGTGCAGGACAGACACAAAGAACGAGAGAGGGAATCGGAGGTGGGCACGGGAAAGATGCGGACCGATTGAGACGGGGTGAGCGACGGCGAGGAGAGATATAGGCCGCGAAGACAAACGTAAAACTAAGGAAAATGGAGTACGAACGGAGATAGAGGGGCAAGTATGAAAAGAGCTGGCTGAAAAGAGAGCGAGATAAGAGGCGCGCGCGGCGGGACAGGGATTGGAGACAATGGGAAAGGGCAGGCGGGAGGAAAGGCTAGCGTGTCTAGTGATGTTAAACTTACAGTTGGTTCACTTGCGCTGGCTGGGAGAGTTTCAGGGAAGAGAGCGGAGAGCGCTCGCTGGCAAAGTGAATGATGGAGAGGGTGAGAGGTGGCGGGCGAGGTTCGTGGGTCAGCAGGGTGAACGGAAGAGGGGCATCGCCTATTAACCCACAAAACTCAATCAACCCACCCCTTCCGTCTACCCCCACCCATTGCCGCCCCCGCGCCTACTCCGCAAATGATGCTGCTGCTGCTGCTGCTGCTGCTGCTTTGCAAACAATTATAAGGTCGAGCCTTCGAGGAATCGGCATAGGAAACGGTTTATAAAATGACGGGCTGTCAAAGAGCGACCGGGAAGGAGAGGCCTTCGGCCGGTTCCGTCGTTACCTGTTACACATGGGCAACGTGCAATTAGAGCCCCGTTTGCGGTCAATCGCGGAATATAACGAGGATAAATATGTCCCCTCGGTGACGCGCTCAATGTGCTTCGACACGGATAAATATTTTCGAACCCGTCGCATTCGCCTGGGTCAAGCGCAAGGTTTCTCCATCGGGACGACCTCGATGAGGGAAGATATTTTCGATCCGACAAAAGACGCACGAGATATTATTTTAGGGCGATTGACGCGAAAAATGCTCGTACATTTAGCAGCAAGCGTTCTGCGGTTCGTGGAAAGAAATTACGTCGGCGGCGCGTTATGGGACTTATCTATTTTATGCCACACGTGTATTCACGGCGGGATCCTTAAAGGAAGGAGGAACGCGAAGATAGTTTCGGTCGTTTGTCATGTTACCAACACGCGCGAAGATGGACATTACAGAGGACTGTGCGCGAGGTCTTCCCTCTGTCGATGAATCGCTCGCACACCATTTCGCAGCGAAATTCCGCGAGGGTGGGAAGCACGCCGGGCGGAAATGATTGACGACGCGAAGGCGATCGCGGAGTGTGCACAAGCAGCGCGCGCCGGCCCGTAAACGCGATCTCGTTAACTCGAAAGTTTTCGCGGTCCGCGAACGGGAATATGGTAAAGCGGTCGGTGAACAGAAATGCGGAAGAGCTGCAATTTCGAAATTGCATTTGCCACCACCCCCCCACCCCCCACCCCCACCCCCCCTTACCCAGCCACAAAAAAAAAGAGAAGAATGAAACTTTTGTCGAGAGTCACTGTGAATCAAGAGCCATTAGGTACGCTGGTGCAAAAGCGCCCGAAGGGAAAGGAGGACGATCTGACCCGACGACGTCATACTCCACGGTCAGAGGGTTTCAATATCTCGTCTCCCGGCGTAATCTCTCTTTAAATTCAAAATGGCCACGGGGGGCAGATGGTGGATGAGGGAGGGGCGCGAGCGCGAGTAACGAGCTTCGCTGTCTTCCAGCGCCGTTTAGCGAATTATCCAGAAAATTGAACCCGACTTGAAGTGTCGCGACGAGGCCCCGCTCCCTCAATCTCCTCTCTGTCCCGGCGCTCTTCGTTCGCCCTCTCATCTCGCGGCGAATCTCGTTTTTAAGCCGATTAGCCGCGCGTTCGAATTTCATCGGGTGGGATTAGCAGTTTTCTCTCGCGCTCGCCTCTTTCGTCGCGTCACGCGTCAGTCATTTTTACGGGGCGAGTCCGCGACCCGCGAGACGATCGATCCCTCCCGGGGTATCGAATTCCGCGAGGGCCTCGCGTGTAAGTGATTAGACGCGGGTGCCAGGTAATTGTAATGCAAAAGCCGGCCGTGATTGATTACTCGCACTCGACCCCCGCGGGGGGGTCTATCATGGAACTGCGCACCTCCTTCCTAACTTTTGACCCCAAGCCACCGGCCGAGCGGCAGGCCGGGACCAAGATGCGGTCGGCTCAAGGATTTAACTCCCGCGCCCATGTTTGCTCACTCCGCTCCCGCCGCACTCGCTTCTGGCACTGCCATTTGTCTTTTTCCACCGACGTCTCTCTATCTGCGCTCGCATCGCCAGCGAGCCGTATACTCTTTATTCACAGTTCAAGGATTCGACGCCGACGTTGCGATCGGCCAGAAGGGCCGTTATCTGATGAGCGTGCTCGGTAAGGTGTCCGGGTGAAAGGGGGGACTCATTGATTCAAATGACCCGTCCTATGATCAGCGACAGGGCGAGGTTATCCGGCGACGTTATCGCGACTTTCTACATTTCCGTTTCTCACCGGCCGTCGTCATAAAAGTTCAAGCGAATCGGCACACACCGCCGACGGCGGCGGCAGCTTAGCAGCCGCGGTAATGAACGTGCACAATGACATGTAATAATTTGATAAATCGATTGCGGCTTCTTCGTAATGGGAAGTACCGTGTAGGAGACGTTTCGAAGTTTTGCACGAGCGAGCGCTGCAAGGAAATTTCGCCGGAACGGGTCCCGTCTCAAAGGCTTTGCGCCTCTCTCGTCTCGCGCATTGAGAGTAAATTATACACAAATTAGAAAATAGCGTGGCCAAATTTGATAATATTACTTGCGGCAGCGATACGACGTCGGTCCACTGACAAAGATGAACGGCACGCCTCGGTAAAGTGACGGACGTCTTCGACGACGTATTTTTATCTGCGCGATAAAAAGCAGCCACTTAAGGGAGGAAAAAAGCGTTCGTTTCGTCGACAGGAACAATAAAAATCTGTCTGACACGTTATCCGGCGCCGTTTGAAAAAAGGGCTGCACCGGGGAGCCCGAAATAAGAGTAAAATGACCGCTTAATTATCAATAACGCCCTCAACCGAGTGGCTAAGCTATTCAACGTGGAACGACCCATTTACGTCCCATTAAATTCGTCTTTGATAAAAAAAAACGAAAAGGGGGAAAAAAGGGAATACAGGCACAGAGATCCAACGGACAGTCGAGCGGTACTATCCATTGAGACCGATTCTCTTAGCCGGGACAGCCTGACGGCAAGGACAACGGCAATTTTTTTTTTACGGCCAGCCACCACACGCCGTACGTTTAAGTATTAACGGGCGCACAATAATGACGGTAATTAGGAAACACGAGTTCGCTCGCAGCGAAGTTTTTCCGTAGGCGAACGGCGGGGCGCAGTGGGCGCTTTTTGCTGCTCGATATTTGGCGAGCGCGCGAGATGTCGGGAGCGAAACAGTGCGACTACTAAATTATCAACGACGCTTTCAGCCGCGCCGTGTTAAATTCCGCGATAGCGAGGCCGGCCGAATTCCGTACCATTAACTATCGCCGAATCCGTGCTCCCATCCGCATTTGATAGAAATCCTTTTCACCTCCTGACCCAATAGCCCGGTTCTTCGTCGACGGGACGAATCTGTTTGTTCATTGTTCTTGCCAATTTTCGGTGCAAGCCTTCGCCGTGGCACGTCGATTGCCGATATGTTAAAGAAAAACACGTCGGCGAGTTGGATGAGAACGGGGGGGGGGCAGGAACAAAAGAAATGGAGCAGATGGAGAAAAGAAGAAGAGCGGGGGGGTGTGGCTGGAAGATGTCGGAGGTGGGTGAAAAATCGGGGATACCAATTAGTGGCCTACCAACACCAACTCGCCGCCGAGCCGCCCGCCGCTGCCGGAAGAAAATTGCAGAGCCGCGGTGTCGTGGATGCGCGACGTTCAATTCTTTCGCATTAATTCCTAGCTGGTAATGTGCCAAATTTTAAGAACATCCGACCGAAGGACTTCGGGCTTCGGGGCGTAAAACAACGATTCCGGGGGAACGGTTTGCTGCGAATTTTTTATCACCCGAGAAACTGGAGCAGCCATGGCATTCCGTTTCTGTACTAAGTTGTTCGGTCGGTTTGGTTGAATAGCGCCGAGGAGCAAACATTTGCGTGAATTATTTACCGCCAACTCGTCTACTTCGACCAGTGTAAGAAAGAGGATTTTGAGAAAGCGCGTGCGATACGGGAACTTATTCCGTTCCGTATTCATTTTTTCGTTTACGCGCAGCCTGCTAAATCATCGTGGAAGCAATAAACAAGAAATGAGGTGAATTAGGCAATGCGCGGCGAAAGAAAATTGTTTGTGCTGAATTTCTTTGCACTAGTTCGCCCGGTAATTTGCCAATAGTTCTACATCGCGCACACCGTTACCCGATTCAGCCGTGTAGCTCTTAACTCGCGACAGGGCTCGTAATTTCCAACGGAAGCTACTTAAGCCCCCAGATTAATTTCACGCTAATTGAAGCCCACGAATGGGTACTGGGAGTAAAAAGAAGCGCACGGGGGGTTAACAAATCCGCCGTACACGCCGTACGTTCTTCTTTCGGCCCACGTTTACGATCCTAAATCCCAGCCCCGCAAACTCTCCCTTAAGATCACTGATTCGCTCTTAGGAACCATTTCATAGCGGCGGATTCAATTTTAAGATTCCATGCCAACAACCGACGTAGCATATGAGAAGTCATTTTCAGAAAACATCGCATACTGTCTTCTCTTCTGACGTGCGGACCGCAGATACCTAATGATTCGTCTTCTTCATCTTGTTATGCGTTTTCTTCAAATATTATTAGTGGTCGAAATGGAGGCAATCTTTAATCCCAAAAGCGCCAGGCGCGTATCTGTATAACGCGTTTACACTATCGTATTGACGATGCACTTGATGGGGCGTAAAAAATAATGAAGCCCTAAAAACGCGCAATAAAAAAGGTGAGAGCCATCTTCAGCGGGGCGATGGAGAGTTGCCTCTCGCGTGACGACATATTTACGACTTACAAGGAGAACGTCTCACTTCTAGATCGAACGTTAGGAAATGGATTCCAGCATATTGTTACATGAAAGACATTTCACAGCGTGAGCCTTTTATTTATTCAGAAAATTGGATAATCATTTTTCGTATAGATTTTTCGCCTCTGAAAAATCGTGATATCTCCGAAGCTATCGAAAAAGTTCAGTGTGCAGCCAGTATTCTATTTCCAGCGCAAATTACCCTGTATCGAAAGGCACAGGTCCGGAAAGAAAAGTCTCGAACTTTTTCACAATTTTTTGACCAACCCTGTACTTTGCCACGGTCACTCTATCATTTGACTGAAAGACTAGTCGGACAAAAGAACTGAATTATGCAATTTTCTCAATAAATAAGACCCGCGGTATGGAATACTTTTGGAACTTTCCACGCCTGGGGGGCGTAGCGGTATACTAGGATCCAATTCCCAAAGTTCGATCTGGAAGTGACATGTTCTTCTGGTCGACCAACGATATAGGCACGACACGTAGAGGAAAGTGTCCTACCGCAAGGATAACCGCAAAGCAGGATCCTTCGCACGCCTTGCGAGCATTATCTCGCGTTCCATCTCATTCTCTGTCTCTTTTTCGATGACGTTAAAGGCACGAAGTTAAAGGAAGGGAAAAGGAAGGCTCGCCCCAAGTGTGGATTCGCTAGTTACGATCGATACACGAGCGTTTCTAGGTCAGGGTCCCGATACACGCTCGCCACTCACCACTACTCAGGATATACTCAAAACGCCTCCCGCAAATTCATTTGATGCCGAACCACCGCCAACCCCCGACCCAGCCCGTCATCTCCTTCTCCGCACCCGCCGGCTCCCACGTCACCCTTTCGTTCCCTTGTCGTTTTCACAAGTGTCCCGCTTTTCTCTGTAGTTTCTTTTTCCGCCTCACCGACTCACATGGAGAGAGAGAGAGAGAGAATACTCGCTAGAGGGGCGAGCGCGATCTACATCGCTGCACGTACGTGCGCGCACGTGTCGGTGCATGTAAGACAGCGAGCCCGGAAAACGAGGCGAAGAGGGTGAATAGGTCGGTCGTTCTGTCGCAAGAGAAACGGAGACGAATAGACAGCACCGAGGAAAGCACGGCGCGGATTGTGCCGCGGGGCACCGGGGGAAGGAAAATATCGATGTACGAACATAGCTTTGAGTCGCGTATTGAACACACTCGCCACGCAATCGAGATTAATGACGTGCTTCCGCGTGGAGGTCCGCGACAGAGGGAGAGGGGAAACGAGGCAGAAGCGACGACACGTAGTAGTGGTAGAAGAGCATTAAAAAAAAAAGAGAAAGATGCTGAACGCGCGGGATGAATGAGCAGGAATAGGGGAGAGGCTTGACAGAGACGGGAGGGACGGGAGAGGGGCGAGCACGCTACGTTACTTCCGCATGGTCTCCCTTCCTCAGCCTCGGATACGGAATATGGATCCGCAGGACTTCGCATGAAAGGGTTCTCTAATTGATGGCCGCCCTTTTCTTTCCGTCCGCGCGTGACCTGACCCATTTATATAACCGTCCATGCACCCGCTCGCGACACCCCTGTCCCGGATACCAACCCCCCTCTCGCCAGCCCTCTTTCTCTCCCTTACTTCTCCACCGTGCCCACATAACCCCGGGGGGTACGGCTTGTACACGTACACAGTCCTGCAAAATCAATTCCGCGCCCGAGATTACTGGGTTACTCGGGGATCAAGATTTCTATCGGGCCGCGAGCTTTTCGTACTTAATTTTCAGTTAACGAACTGGCCCCGGCTCCACCCGCTTGGCCAATACGGATTCGAATAGAAGCCGAGGACAGCGGACGAGAGCAGAGAGAGGGAGAGAGAGAACGGGCAAGATTATTCCTCTCAGTGGAATAATCGGCGGCGGAAATATTCGTTGGCCTTCTGCATTCCGCGGTGGGTTGGAGACTATCCGAGCGAAAAACATCCCGCTATCATTCAACCATTCTTCGGCTATTTTGTATTTTGTTACTCGCGACACGTGTAGTAGGAGGAGCTTTTAAACAGTCGACAGGGGCATATCGACGTAGCACGCGACCTATTCAGCCGCCTTGGTAATACTACACCCTTCGCTCACCCCTTCTCCAGTCCCCTTTTACTCTTACCTGCGTTCGCTCGTTTTTTTCTTTCCGTCAAAAGACTCGAAAGACTAGCCGACGGGTGATATTTTCCCTGAATGAAACACGTACTCCTCGTAAATTCCGGACGAGCCTTCCAGTCTCAATCGAGCGGTCAGGGCGTTTCATTCGCTCGCTGCCGTGTTCGTGGGTATTTCCAGGGTGGAGGAGGGGGAGGAGGAGGGGTGAGAAGAAGAGACCTATTCATCGGGATGACCACGAGCACGTCACGCGTGCGCACATACCCACGTACGTGCGAGTATGTAAGAGGAAGAGCTGGGGATGAAGAGAAAGAGGGAGAAATTGTCCCAGGAAGATGTCAGCATCGACGAAGTAAGGAATTCAACGTTAGAGGAAAATGTGTAAGGGTAAGTGTATGCCAGTGTACAAAGAGTAAGACTTAGGACAAAATGGAAAGAGCGAGAAAAAACAGGCGCATGCATGCATTCGCACTCAGATAAAGCTTCGCTGCTCACGCAAAATGGTGGCTCGCGAAAAGCCGGCTGCTCATCGTTTGAACCTTTGAGTAATCAGCGACGTGTGGCGTTTCTTAAATTGCGAAATAAATTCAAGAAGCTCTGGAGAATTTTCTGCATCTGTCTCGCGTTATCGAGGGGTCGACCGACATCTTTCATAAGCCGCAATCCGTTAGGCAGAGACTCGGCAGTATACGTTTGAGCCACTCGCTACGTACGCTCTCTTCGTCTGCCATATCGCGGCCACTTTTCCGTTTGAAATTCCGCGGGCGTAGCGTCCCTTAAACGAACCTCGTCAACGTTCATTCCCTTTAATGCCTTTCGCCGAAGCAGCGTACCGAGAAATATCCGTACACCGGTTCCGGCTCGTGCCCCGGTGCAACCTTTTAACTAAACGAGAAAGCCCCGCTACTCTTTACTCCACGCGGTCCACGCATTCGCTTGACAAACACACCGGCTCGCGAGAGACGACGTTACTTATGGTACGAGCGTGTCCCGCGTACTCTCGACGGCGCACGGTTGCGAGTTAATTTTCTCCATCGATCCCGCCGGAGGTCCTGAGTGCGCCACTCGAAGACGACGTGAGAGCTCGAACGTTTACCCTAGTCGCCGACACGGGTACTCCTGAAGACGGACGAACGTCTTACGGAGCTTTAAAGCTCGTCGGAAGGACAAGGATTATCGACGCCGTGACTCGCCGTAGTGGATATCGTTCCCCACGCTGAGAGACACGCCCCCGATTCGCCCTCTCGACTTCGCTGCCCGTTATCCACCCACTCGCCGCCCCTTTTCCATCCCCGACGAAAAACAAGCGGACGATCGAGCGACACGGTTCGCCCGACGTTTGAAGAATGTCACCGATTATCCGCGCGGATCGTGCCAATTGTCCAAGGAATTTGCGAGTTTATCGAGACGCGTTTAAACAGGGCTTGTCTTCTGTGAATATCACCTCACGATTGATTGATCGTATTGAGAAAAAAGCAGCGTCCAAGCGTCGAAAAGATGCGTTTTAGAGCTCTTCCTACGACTCGATGCACCCGCGCGCTGCGCTTCGATCCGTGAACGAGAAAAGGGAGCCAGAGAGCGGAGAGCTGAGGAGAATCGACGGAGTTTCAAGGGCGAGTCCTTCGCCAGTATTAATATAATCTACGAAGTACGTTTGGACAATACGCCTGCTCGTTGTACCGATTCGATTTGACGACTTCGGGATGCAGGTGCGGGAGCGACGCTTATGGGACACTATGGCCATCATATTCGCAGGACGTAAACACGTATTGGTGATAGGAAACACGTGACACTGGATCGTGTTAACCCGTTACCCATCGCAGAGTGGTTGGAATTGACGCCCGAGTACTTGAACCACTTAATTCATCCCGTCCTATGTACTCGAAATCTACTCGATTACCGGAGACCTCTAGGTGTCACATGTGTTCTGCTATTCCGCCGAATATTACAGTTTTATTGCGAAAATTTTATCGCCTATAAAATCGTAGACGTGTATGCACAGATTTCCCGAGAGTGCTCTTCGCTCCCGAAACGCTGAACACGAAGGCGCCTGTCAATGGAACGTGACAGTTTTTCACGCTCAGCGTGGAAATTTGGCGATGACATATAATTCCTGTCCTCTCGTCCAGCTCCCACATTCAATTAATACCCTTATTCGCGGAACAAGTCGGGCGAGCAATATCTAAGTACAGGAATCGGTCGAGCGCCATTTACATTGCCATGCGATTCCGTCCAGATTTCAAGTTTTGCCAGCGGCCGCGCACTCTGCAGTTCCGCATCTCGTGGCGCGCTGGTAATGGGGTCCGAGGAACGACGGGGTCCGGTGAACGGTAAAGAAAGTGCCCAATTCAATTCCAGTGCCGGCGTAAACGCGCGCACCGATCACGCGCGGCATCAAATATACACCGCGATACTGTAAAAGGTTACGGCCCCGTGCATAACTCACGTTTAACGATCCCGGGAGCCCAGGTGCAAGGACGAAACTTGCCCAACGTGCTCCGTCGTTCATTGCCGGAAAGTGCGCGCCGCCGCGCCACGCCGGTAGCCGGGAATACGCGCGCGGACGTCACGGGCCGACTCGAAATTAGCATGTTTAAAAGTGACGCGAAAGTTGAATAAATCAAAATGAGCGAAGGTGTATGAGCTCGGAAAGTTGTATATACCGCCAACGTCATTCTTACTCTCGAGTCAATCCTTACTCTTTGCAAACTACCCACGCTCGGGAATAATTTATCAGTCGGCTTCTATAACTCGACTCCCGAGCACGGTCGCTATTACGCTCGTCGTCGATAACTATTTTCGGGTACAGTCACCCGCGCGCGGCGCAACTTTAAATGGCACGCGATTCGCACCTGTTCAGCGCGAATCCACCCTATAGACGTGTGTGATGCGTAAACGCGACGCCGGCGTCGACTTTGTTCGAGGTGTCCGACGAACGTTGACCTGCATTTGTCGCGAATACGAACGCGGACGCGAATTCCACGCGACACCGCTCGATGGCCGCGTATGCCAAATGTTGCGGATGACATGTTTCATTAAGATTTCATGTTCGCCTTCGCGATCGATGAACATATATTACGTTCCAGCGAACACGTTCGGCATGCCTGTACAACGAGCATGACGATCGCTGGCTGAAGACTAGGGATGAGACCAAGGTCTCGGCAAATTGTCCCGGAATTTCGGACGATCGTGTCGATGTCGTAGGCTTCGTGCATGGTAATGCATGAAATGAAACCGTGTGAAAGTGGCGCAATAAGAATGGCAATTGTACATTCAAATGTGTCGTTCGAATCTCGCGTTTTAAATAATTGATTACGCCGCGATTCGTATGGATCGGTGTGCATTAATTTGCGTGTTTAGTATGCATCAACCCGATCCCATCCTTATTCAAGCCAGGCGCCGCTCGATCATCCCATCGAACCATCAAGAGTTTAACATCGTCGTTCGTGCGGAGCAACAAGCGCAAGGCAGCGAAAGAAAAATCATGAACAATCCTCGCAGCGAGCCGAGCGACCGAACGAGCGAACGAGCCACGGCCGCGCAATTAGCGCGAAATCGATCGGCTTGCGGACGAGAACCTGCGTGTGCACCGTGTCTATTTCACACAGGATTTCAGTATCGACCCGCGTCAAGGTCCAATCGATACTCTCGAAAGTGCGATCCGTCCGGTTGCCTTTGTACAAGGGAGAACAAGCAAGAACAGAGAGCGAACCCTACTTCTCCCACGAGTTCAACTTCGACGCGCCCAGCGTTTTCCCAAACGAGCGAGAGACCCTAGGGGTGTTCGTTACAAACTAACGAAGCTCAATATTTAAAAGCACTCGATCGCAGAGCGTCGGAGTCTTCGAAAATTCCGCGACTGCTACCCTCGCGGCTCGAAAGCTTTCGTAAATACCTCAAAACGCGCGCGCGTGGCGAACATATGGAAACACAAAATTTCGCACGTCATATCGTGGCCATATTGCCTGCCGAAAGTAACGCGCCTACCAACTTAACGTACATGCACCGCCGTCCGTAAAACCGTGCACATGCAGCGACGCGCGTATGGCGCACGATATAACGGCAATTAAATACGCGACACATATCGCTGATTACCTTTTTCCGCCGTGCCGAAACGAAAATGACCGATAATTACGTAGGTACGCCGCGGCTGTGGGCGGTGAAACTGATACCGGCAAAAACTCGGCGTGCATTTAACTCACCATTCGCCAACTCCTCGCGCGTCCGTGTGTACGCTGTACGTCGATTCGCTCGTGCCCAATTTCACGCTTCCGATACTCTTTCCGCATACACTTTATATACACCATCCGCAAACGCGTGACAAGAACAATAAAAATGCACGACGAACGACGAAATTGAGCGTACAGGTACACACGGGGAGCACCGGTCCTCGCTCGCACGAGGACAACGCAGCCAAAGAGCGTGCCATAAAGCTAGCTAAGCAGCAAGCGAAAGTGATAGAGTGTGGAGTTGGTATACCGGCGCGGGACTGACCGTCGTGGAGCGGATCGATCGTGTGGATCATTAGCTGGAGCAGGCCGTGCCTGAACTTGGCGTGGCTCTCCCTGGCTGGGTGTGATGATTGGCCCCCGCGAGGGCCCTGATCGCAGCTCTGGCCGCTCCCTGCGCCCGCCGGGGCCCCAGCTCCGCTGCTACTTCCTCCCCTGCTGCTGCTGCATCCTGCCTCCCCCGCCGTCGGAATGCCGCTGCTTCCGCACGCACCCGACACGCCGCCCACGCTCGTCTCGCTACTGTTCGTCGCGTTCGGATGCTGCTGGAACATATCATTGGCTTCTCTTAATTCAACGTTGCCTCCAGAAGCTCCGTTTCTTCGGAGCTACGGGCCAAGACAAGTGGTCAAAATACATGTGCAATCGTATCGAACACCCGCAGGTGTATGCGACTGTTACTAATTTATAAGTGGAGGATCTAATAGAACGTTTGTACTTTTTCGTTTCTAACTACGGAACCAGATGTATGGGATACGTATTTAGGCATCAATCGAATTTTGTGGGAGATGGTTACACTGGCTACAAGCTACGCAAAAGAGTTGTTAAAGTAGGTGGGATTACAGTGGTATTCAAGCAGAGGATTGTAGTTGATATATTATTGTTTGATGTTGAGGTGATGCGAGGAGGAGGGAGGAGGCGGTGTAAATTCAGGAGTTTCGCGCGATGTTAATGTTAGAGTAAAGCTGGCCGTATTTTTGGAGAACAAAGCTTTAGCGTACGAAAGTTGTTAGCGCCGGAAACGCGAGAACACGCTCGTGTTCGGCACACTATGGGCCGTGATGGTGCTTTCGTCAAACCGACGCGATTTCAAACTTTTGTCGAAGGACCCACGAGTTGAATATTATCAACTGTCGGCGAAATTTTCGTATAAACTGTTCGCGACAGTTATTTAACAGTCACTTAACGAGCTCCGCGCAAATGGAAGTTCTGCCCCGGTGCACCAGGCCGACATACATGGAAAAGCAGTCTGTTATTTAGCCTCCATAACGGAGATGGGACTCCCGATATGGATGAACCGGAGTTGAGATGGAATTAAGATGGAGTCTATGTCGAACTTGTGCTAAGGAAAAGCCGAGATGGAGTTCGAAGCTGTGACCACGATAAGACTAAAATGGACGACGTCCCCGGACTGAGATTGCACAGAAATTGTGTTTTGACGATGTTCAGATATCACTGAAGCTGGCGGTCAGATGAAGGGAATGAGGTTGAAACTGCACCGCGGTTAAGATACAATTATAATTGAAATGTGACCGAAATTTAAATGAAACAGTAAATCGAGAGTATGTCATATTATTTATCAGTTGGCCGAGATACATGCAATTATCGCGGCGTAATATGGAGTGAGCTGATCTGTTCTTTCAAAAAATTTGCCGCGACGCGCGACCTGATTAGTACCGTCCGAAATTGGACGGGCGGTTATGAGTAATCATGAATGTAAATGACAAAGTGGTCATTCGAAATGCCATCCACCCCCGAGCGTCCGTTTCAGAGACGTCATGAGAGCGACAATGACGAATGAAAAGAACTTAGCACGAGACTGCGAGAGTGTCGTCAGCCGCAATGTCGTCCGCTAAATTTACCCGTTAAATATTGAAGCTTCCTCGTCAATCCTGTTGGAAAAAGATTGAACTCGGATGCGTCGGCTTTTCAAAGAACCCCGCTTTTCATCCGCGCGCCAGCCAATAACGTCTTTGATCTAAAATTCATTGATTCTTGAAAGTCCGCGTTGGATATCTTCGACGTCCCGGTATCAATTTCGTCGATGATCAAGGAACCAGTCGAATTCAAATCTCAATCCGCCGAGAATTGTTAAGAATGTGCTAATCTGGCTCAAGTACAAATTGCCAAGAACGTTCGTCATTAGAAGTTTTTCCAGAACTTCCATCATTAAAACCATTGTAGACACTGGGAATGTGTTTCATCGTTATCCGGAGTAATGAATTGTCGCTATAACAAATTTTCTTTAAAACACACCTAACTACCTATAGTTTGAAGCGCCAGCGCTATACGAGCTAACACGATGTAGGTGAAAGGACCTGTCCTAAGTAGGAAACTCTCGACTTACAACTTCCCGATCAAGCGTCTTAGCATCTAGGTCTCCAAACTTCGAATATCCAGCGCTAATAGGCTTACAATAACGTAATTTTTGCATCCATCTCCATCGCGCTACTTCGAGGAACGTGTTACCGTCGATCCGTCACGAGCAAGAATGTTCACGAGAATTTATCCGTTAAATAGGGTCTTTCGGTTCGACCTCGCCGAGGAAATAAATTGTTCCATCTAAAAAATGCACGAATCGTGAGGCGTGGAAGCATGATACCGCGCCCATCCGTCAAATGCTTTTTCATTCGTTCCTTCCACCCCCGTTCCGGTCGGAGATCGCGACTCGTTCGTGTCTTCTTCCGATGTACTCTCGAGGCATTTTCGAGTTTTTGTTCATTTAAATGCAGATGAAGCGCGGCTGAGCTCTCTCAGACGGCGAAAGTTCGCGCGAGCGAGAGGTTAATGAGCCGAGACCGCGGGAAATTAAAAGTACCCGGCTGTGTCTGCATTCACTCGCTGCCGGTCGTGCAAGGGATATTTTCTTCTTGTACGAGGGAAAAATGTTGCGCGCATGTAACTTCTATACGTTGTCGTTACGTTGGGGTACTTAAGCTTTTTCCAGCGTGCGATTTTGAAAACTCTTCGTAATGACCCATGTGCGTACGTATTGAAACCGTCATGAATATGTTTATTCAAGTGGCACGATTCTTTAAAATCATTTTATTAAGAAACAAATTAAAATATAAGACGAGACCGTCTGTCCATTTGGGAAGTATGAGGAGATCCAAACAAAATGAGAAAAAAACGTAAAATACACTGCAAAATTCGCAGCAATTTTGGAGGTAGACCCAAGAACAGATGACAGTTCTCAATTAGCGATTTTACTGCATACAGTGTGTGAAGCACGTCCGTCGGAAATATTCATGCAACGCTCACTAAAGGCTTGAAGTCAGACAATAAGTTACTTATTCACACGAAAATAATAATTTTAGTGAAGGAAGGCCAGGCCAGCGCTCGGTGGTCGGTGTACGCTGGTCAGCATACGTTTACACGCAAATAAGGTCGGCCATAAACCCACTGGGCAGCCAGCAGTGATGGTGTGCGTTAAAGGACAAAGCTCTGCTTACGATACGAGGCAGGGCGCAAAGCGTACGAAGCATGGACCATCGTGGTTTAGCGCGATATCAAAGTAACAACGCTGCGTGTCGCGTCGTTTGCAAAGGACATACACTGCCCGAGAAAGACGCAAAATTTCAGAACCACCCCGTCGCTGAATTGCGCGCCGTGTTATCGCGATCGAAAGGGAAGATTGCCATCTCGGCCACTGGGGTGCAATTTAACGATCCCGGAATAACGCGGAGTCCTCTGGTAATGGCGGATGACATATCGATTGTTTCCCGTCTTTCGCCGGAAAAAATTCAAACGCGAGAGAGGTACGCGCGTCAAAAGAGAACATGCGTCCCAATTCATTCGCCGGTTGCGGAGCTTTCGTGTCCTTTGTGGGAAACGAGCGCGGAGAGAGAATCAATTTTTGCATAATTTAAATGTCCGCTCGACGACGGATCGGCAATTTTTCAATCGCGGTTTCCATCAGTCGGCGAGCGTCGAAGCTTATTTGAATCATTGCGTCTCGCCGCGTATGATTTGGCTGAATTTGTTTCGACGGAGAGAATAGACGGCAGAGAGAGAGAGAGGATTGGCGATTTTTTAATTACGCTCCGACAATCGGACAATACTGAAGGGGCCCCTTATCTAAATCCACTTAACGGCGACGCGCTACGCCAACCGATATCCGAACTTTCGAACATGCACATGCGCCATACGCTCGAGCGATAGTCCGCTCAACGATAAACGAGTCGAGTGGTATCCGACGCAAATGCCGCGAAATTGTCGCACTCTGCCGGCGACGATTAAAGGATGCGCAAGATCGGCCGATGAAACGCATCGCAACGGACGGCCAATGCAAAATTGATAGCAGGTGACGGCCGACTGATAGGCGGATAGGCACTAGTCCGAAAACGATCCAAATCCTCCGGATACGGATCGTTTTCGCTTTCCCCGGCCTTATAGCTCGCAGATACGCGTACCCTCCGTCGACACCCCGCCCGGGTAATGAACTTTCTAATTAGCGGCGAGCCCCGACGACTACTCGGCTCCCGTTCGAGTTCCCAGCCAATTCCCAAGGCCCGTGAGGAAAGAATTACGGAGAATTCTGTCGCTAAGTCGGCGAGTGCGCTTAAAGCGTCTCTCCTCGTCGCCGGGGACGGAAGTAGACGGAAGCATTGCAATTTTATTGTCTTGCCATATACTTTTTATTGAAAAAGTTTGGCCGCGAGTTCGCCGAGCTCCGTGACTCGAGAGGCGAGCGTCTCTGTTGACCGCGAGGATAAATAAATTCGGCACAGACGTGCCCGGCCGCGATATGAAAATGTGACTTCCCGGCCGCGTAATAACGTCGGGCGTCGGTCGTGATTCCCACGATAACGTTCTCTATCTCCGCGAGAGCGAAGGATGGCGATCGGCCGATGGCGAGAAGTCGTTCGCCGCGATTTATCGTCGCCGCAGTGCGTCGCGCTGTAAACGTCCGCGTCAGTCGCAGGACACGCGCGCGGAAAAGCGGCCGTGTGGCTGGAGAAGGAAACGTGTCCGGGCGAAAATTGACCGTTCCGTCGCGCGTTTAGCCGACAGTGGACAATAACGACGCGTTTTATTCGACCGGCCACGACGACGATTCGTTGACACCTTTATTGCGCTCATTATACGACGCGGTCGTATATTCATCCCGCTCTCGCATATTATCGTTGGCGCGAGTCGTTGCTGTCCGCTCGCGGTCGACGGTACTCCCGCGAGACCGCTCACTTTTTTGCGGTCGCCAAACATTAAACAACGCAGCAGCCCGGCGTACGCAGGAAATTTGACGGCTGATCCAGTTGAAAAAATAACCCGTCCAGGCATGTCGAAAGTTCTATCGCGCCAGCCACGCGAAATACCGCACGGTCGCTAATTAGTTATATCCTGCGCACGTATATTTTTCGTCTACCGTTCGACGAGCGTCGAATTTTCGTTTCGCAACTGAAGCAACTGCCGTTCTACGGTTAATTCCTCCGAACAAAGTTTCGACGTCTCCGGCAGCAGTGTGAGATAGGCGAGGCCGTATGATTTTGCAGAATCGAGATATCGCACGTCAAACGGATGATCGCGGGCGAGAAAAAGTGCTCCCGTGGAAAGTTCCGTTCGGCAGTCTGAAATATCCGCGGCCACTTCGCCACTCGTTTCCAGCGACGGACGTTAACTCGTGGCATTAGGAGTTCGATTTCTCTTCGCGTTCGGGATAAAATTATTCAAAGCAGAAACGACCGCCTAACGTGGAGCATCGCTCTCGCGGGAAAGGCGTTAATAAGTAAAAAGGGCAGGAGCCGCACCACCTGCAGGCTTCTCGCCCGTCGAATTATTTAACACTCTCACGAGACGGAGCACGCAAACTTTTCGCTCATCCGCGGTTGCTAACTGTAATTTTTTCAACGACCAAAACAGCCACGGTCGTCGCGAGAAAGAAACAGAAGCGACGAGATTGGCAAGCGGAATGATGTCGGCAATCATACATGAGCCACTAGAAGCGAAGCATGAAAATCTCGTTTGCCCCTCGTCACGATTTCATGACGTCTCAACGTTAGAGACCAAGTACAAGAGCACCGGCGTCGAATCGAAGTCGCAAATGAAAAGAATCGTCTCGAATCCGTTTCATCCACGAATCACGAAGTCCGGAAAGCACGCGAGCGAGTGAACGAAAACTTACGCGCGAGACACACTCTCCGGAACGGGAGTAAAATTGCGGCGGAACAAATACGAGGCAAAACATCTTGCCGTGTGTCGTTCGATCTATCGACGGATATCCCAGTCGAAGCCCCGCTCCTCAACGAGATCCGCTCGTGCAAGATTGTCGTTACGATTTTATGATATTCCGGCGATTATCCTCGAGAACAGGATTTACCGTGGAATCGAAATCATAAATGATACGAATCATTGCGAGCGTCGCGACTCGATGCCAGCGCACGGATGGAACGTTGAGTTTACAATACGAGAGTTCATCCCCGATTAGCGAGGATTCCGGTTCCGACTAATAAACCTGAAATACGTTTAACGGAGTCTTGCTTTGAATGAAGTCGCGAACGAGTAAGGGAGCGAAGAGGGCCACTTGGACATATCTGAATGCGCCCGGCGGATATTTGAGAACGAAGCTCCACTCGAACGGGGACTCAACGAGCACTCGACAGGCGCAAGATAATCGCGCGAACGAGCCGATGCAGAGCGAACGACGATTCCGTCCTTCGAATCTTGCTGACTACTCCTCCGGCGGCGGTGTCTGCTCTCGTTCCTGCAAAATTTTATACCGACCGGGTGGGAGGGGGGTGTACAGCCTCGAAGAAGAGTTCGAATGGCGAATACTAGGTCGAGTATCAGGAGTGCAGACGTGGCCTCAACCACGAACCGCGAAACTCGAGCCTTCGGGGATCGTCGCCAAAAACTGGCAAAAGTCCTACGTTCGCTGTAATGCACTGGGCACTCGCGCGGATACATGGCCGACGCGACTCTACGCGCGTATATATAGACAGGTGTCGATATATGCCTGCATACGTGATCCTATGTGCTCGCGCATCTGCATACGAAAAGCCTTTTTCCATTTCCCGAACGCTCGCCAATTCATCCGCGGGATTCGCACCGGTGACTCCGGCGTCGCGGAAATTATTCGACCGGCGAAATTTAAATATCGGCCGCCGCCGACTCGAAACTGCGGAACTAAGCGCGGGGGCCGCGGCCGCGGCCGAGGCGACGGATCAGAGAATCGAGGTCCCAGTAGCTACGGACATGCTCAGCCCGGGGCTCGAAAAAGTTTTTCTTCCTTCGCTGCACAGTTCCGCAGGCACCGACCGTTTCCACTTCGCATTAACTTCCGCGGCCGCATCAGAGTTTACCGCTCGGCCTTCGAAGATCGGTTGGCCGTCTTCCTTCCTGATCGAGGATCCGCGTCGACTAAATTGATGGTTATGGCTTAGGCGCGGATAACGACGCTCGATTAATCGAGCGGGAAAAGAGAGGGCGTTAAGCGGAATGGACAAATCTCGGCGAGTGGAAAATTGCCGCGGACGGGCGTCAGAAGAAGGAGAGCTCGGGCCGTTTTCGCGCACAAAAGACCATCCGGGTCGGGGATCATTCCCTCGAACGGGAACTGACGTCGATCGATCCCGTCGCATTATCCCCGAACCCGAACTCGAACGATTCGATCGAAAGACGCGCAGCGAATCTCGCCGCGCCTCCGCGAGGACTCTCTCCCTCTGCCGGAGTCCTTTCGTGCACGGAATATTGACTGGTGAAAATGCGCGCACGGCAAGATTGGGGTAAGGCTCGCCAGTAAACGTAAGAGCGGAGAAATAAGTCGGCCTGCCTCGAATGTGCCTCTGTCACGAAACGTTGACATGAAAAGTAATGACCGGTTTCGGCATAAGTTTCAGACTCGGCGTATAACCGGGGCTAATGATTGTGATACGGGCATTAATGGGACGAACGATTAAATTCTCGCCAAATGGACAGCCGATGGTTGGTGCTTTACGAGCGTGTTCGACAGTGCTCTCACTTTCATGAGTAAATGAAAAAGTTCTGCCCGTCAAACTGCACAGGCAATAACTTGCGATTCGCAGTAAGTAGACAATTCTTTGTCACAAGCCACTGAACGATTTTATTCATTCGACGTGCAGAAAGTATCGGTTTTAAAACCAGTATCGTGCTATTCCCCAATGTGTTCGTACCGTCCGTAGAAGAATAAAGTTTTTACTGGTCTGAAGGTAAAGTATGCAAAGGATTAATTGAGAACACGATCACCGCTGGTGAGTTGAAATCGTTACGTCAGACTGCATCGCGCTTAGAACGCTTGCGTGTCAATGTGAGTGAACGCGAGAGGTAAGCTGCTTAGTTGAACTTCTGACAAATTTATACGAGTTGGCTTAACTGTTGCACCTACGTGTTTTACCGTGACGTAATTTTCCGGATCGTACGTGGCCGCGATCGATATTCCATCAACACTTTAGCATCGGACGCGCTCGGCACGATCGTCAATTTCACATGGGAACAATCGGCAAACAATCCGGCTTGCCGGGAAAACCGAGTGAAAACGTGACGTCTAAATTTATCGCGGTCTTAATTTAAACGGCGATACCGGCAGTCGCGCGGATGAATCTTTAATGCACGGTCACGTTACGCGAAACATGTTACAACGTCCGGCAGGCACGAAACATCGTTCAAATAAAAGCGTTCGAAAGCACGGAACGAGGGACGCGAAATTTGGCCAATTTTTGTAACCTGTCACTGAAGGCTCGCATCGAACAAAGTTCCGTTCTTCGATTATACGTGCTATGTGACAAATTCATTGAACGTACGACATCCAATGATACGTATTAGTCGAAATTCAGAGCCCTAATTGATTGGGACGCATACAGCATTCTGGGTGAAGGCTACGTGTTGGCAGCAGAAACTCTCACGTCTTCCGACATCGACAATGGCTCGTTCAACGGTCGGTTCGACATATCGGCCGCAGTAGGACACGTTTCTCGAAGCGCGCGATAAATTCATTCGATGCCGCTTCGAGTGGAACGTCGAAATTCTATCCCTAATTGTGCGAGGCGTATATCATTTCGGGGCAAAGTGTGCTCCGCGCGTCTATTGACGGAAATCCTCGCCTCTCTCGACACTGGCAACAGATCGCCCGATTCGATCCGCTTTTTTCGTACGCCGAGCGCGTGTTGCGAAACGCTTCTGCGTTTTTATTCGCACACACCCGGCCGGAAATATTTCACCCCTGCTGTGCGGCACAAAAATGCTCTTACACGGTTTCCCAGCATTGATCGTGACTAACGCCCGTACGTATCTCCCGAACACTCTCGAGCGCCACTCCATTTCACGACCTGCGCTCGGCACACGCCGCGCACGGTAAACATTTCAAAAAGTTGCAAAGCCATAGAAACAATAACGGCCGTCACAAGAGACGGCCTCTCTTTCTCTCTCTCTCTCTCTCTCTCTCCTTCTCTATAAGTTACGTCGCTCAGGTCTCGCGGTATTTTCTCGCTTTACAATGTACATGCACACTATAAATACACTCTGTCTATATATATTGCCGAGTGTATAAACGGTAGGATGTAGGTACGTATCGTAGACACTCGACGCAGCAAAGTCCACATATCGCGGTGCTGGCACACTACAGACTTTCCACGTTGCACGTTATGCGCTCATGTAAATAGTTCGTTTGGCGCGAACTCAACATCCCCGGGCTTCAGCCCAGGCGAATGAAAGTACGATTTTGAGCGTCATTAGTAGGCGACGTCGAATCTATAACAGAAATGTGCCATTATGCAAGCTGGTACAAGCCCTCCACGCGCGCACGTGACGGATCTAACGTCATTGGAACTTGGCCATTGTACGAGCCCAGTTTCTGCCGCCAAACGCATGGGCGGCCACGCCTAATGCGAGTTAAGAGCCATCGGAGAAATTGAACGTCGAACTTTCATTCGACGCCCTCGCTGCTCACCGTTTCCGCCCACCCCCGATCGTCGCAGCAACCCCATCGAACTTTATCGACTGACATTCGATCTGGGGGGGGTTAACGGTGTAACTTAAAAATTACAGACGATCACTCGCCACTCACCCTCCTCTACAGTTGCCGACGTTACATGACGATAAACTGAGCGAGGGCGCTTTACGACTTTTCCCCGGCCGTTCTCGTGCCCGCGACACACATCCGCCCCCTCACGTGTCCTGCAAACGTCACGAAGCTAAAGCTAAGCCCTGACCTTACCCCAGATTCGCGAAAAAAGTCGAAGGTACGAAGCTCGTATTTGATGAAAAAAGAAAAGAGGAGCGTGGGATAAAAGAGGCCGTTAGTGGGTGAAGGGGTGGGAGTGTCGGGGGTGAGAAGCGCGGACGCGGATCCTGCGGCGAGAAAAAACGAAATCCCGACTCGGCTGTTTGCGAGCGACAGACGACGGAGAAAGAGAGAAGGGAAAAAGAGTCGTCGCGAGGTGAGGCCGGCTAAGGAGCAAGAGAGACGGACGAATGCAAAGGTATGAAAGGGAAGATGCGGATTAATACCGAACGAGAAGCGAGCGGGACGGAAGCGACGTGTAACGGGAGCGGAACGGAAAGAAAGCCAGACAGCGGGAAGATGGTAGGTGCCGACTGCCGACTGCCGACTGCCGACTGCCGACCGAAACCTCAGAGAGCTATTCGTCTAATTAGAAAATGACGGAAGAGCGATTTGCGTCGCGTTATGACAAAGAGGCGTGACGCTTTTGTGAAGTCGAAAGTGTCGCCCTTTTGTCGCTGGCCTTCGCGGGCTAATGTAATCGAAAAGAACGCCGAAGGGGTGGGAATTACGACGGCGACGACGACTTTCTCGCCGGCCGGCTCTCCGCTTCCCGTGCGCTTAATTAATAGTCTGTTATCGGCGAAGGCATTACTGTTAATTATACGTCCGATCGGCGGCTCATTAGCGTCCAGAAACGGCGAGGCAAGAGGGACGAAGGATGGAGGGCGGAGGGGGAGAAACAGGCTCCGAGAGTGGACACAAGGAAGACTGGCAGGTAGGGCGGGAGATCGACGGATCAAGCGCGCGTATTGTGTTGCAGGCTATAGCCAGAATCCCTGTATTAGATCAAAATTAGGGTTATCAGCGCTGAACGGGCTCGGAGTACACGTCTTCGCTGGCGAGTAACGTGTTAATTCGTCATCCTGCAGCCGGTTAGTCGTGACACCGTTCAACGGAATTTGTGGCAAGTGCTGCGAAACACATTTTCCTTCACGTGTCTACTGGAGACGATGGAAGTGACCTTATTGTAGGTGAAAAATCTAATAAAATTGGAGTTTTTACTTCAACTACTTTCATAATTACCTGCACATTCGTACATTCGCGAGCGGCTCATTAGAAGTTGACAATTAATTTCACTCGATACCTTTCGATTCCTACACATCCCCCGAATTTCCAAAAGAACGGACTAACAGAGCGAAGACCACGATACACAGCGGCCAAGTGTTTTTCATCCTTACGAGTGCACTTTCGAGCGTATCACGAGTTTTTCATTTCCCCTACGCTGATCCGCTGCTGCGGGGAACTTCCTTTCATATAAAATGGATTACATCCCTCGAGGTTGAGGTTTTCACGTCAAAATTTAATCGCTACCGCGAATCGTGCGGCGGGAAAGGTCGGCGCACGTAAGAGGAAAAATACGCCACGAAAAACGAGCCGCGAAGAGCGTTCTTTGGTGCGAAATTAATTCAACGTGCGGGAGAGCGAACCCTACGTGGCGCACCTGCTCCGAACTCCTCCTTCCTCAATCCCATTTATTTTTTTAACTGCAATGACCATTTTCTTTCCATTTATCTTTCCCTCTCACTCTCCCTCGCCCTCTCGCAGTCCTATTCTAAACAGCGTTCCATTGAGCGGCGGTGTAGGCATTTATCGTTGCTGGCAATATTTCAAGACTGCACCGTTAGGCAAATGTAGCGGGAACGAAGCGCGAGCGAAGCGCGAAACTCCAAGTGAGATTCATCTGGGCGACTCTTCTTCGTCACATTCGAACAATGGTCGAGCCTCCGGTACTCGATAGTCAGTGACATCTTTTGCACTAGGTTACCGTACCAAGGCCGCTGTCCAAAGGTCACCAGAAGCGTGCATCTCTATCTCTGTGTGCATTTACAGACCACCGCGTTCGCGGAACTCCGCATCCTCAGATCATTGCATTCGTATACGAATTTCTAAAGTCCGATATGCTCGTCGATCAAAATCGTGCGCTGGTGTGTGCGGATGGATGAGTGTCTGTACACTTTTAGATCTATAACACTATTTTTCGAAGAATTGTTATTTTTTTTTTCCAACGAACCGGTGCGGAAAAGCAATTTTCTTCTGTGCAGGAAAGTTTTGTACGAGCACGCTTCAAATTTCCGAATCCCTTCCACTCTGCTCTTATTTCTCGCATCGGCACCGTCGCAAAAGTATCAGTGGGACGTCAGCAGTCTCATCAAATGCGTCGCGCATGAATCGTGTGGGGCTTTAAATTCTCGAAGTCGTTGGAAAATAAATCGAGGCTTTATGCGATCTGATGACGGACGTCAACGTGACATATTATGCGTGGGTACGTGTACGCGTTTCTCACCCTAGTTTCTTTGTTCGCAAAGGGTGAATTTCCTTTGCGCGAACCGCGCGCCGCGAGCGCTCGATAACTTCGGCGATTTTTAAATTCAAGGAAGTCTCGCGGCCTCCTCCACAGCGATGAAAATGCAGCATGACGATTCGCGTGCTAGGATAAAGCGCTCGGTCTCCCCCGGGCAAGAAAACGTTCGTCCGAAACAATTATAATCCCTGTTAACGAGCATCTCGGTGTAATGGAAAATGTGTCTTTTATCAGGTTGATATGAAGGAAGGCGAAGCGCGGCCAAGAAAGATCGCGATAGAGGATCGTTGACTAATATCAAAGTGTCGGGCGCAGAAGACATAAATAGAGAGCGCGGGGAAGTAATTACATAAAAGCTGTTATCGGAACAATCGGTGCCAATAGCGAGACGCAGTCCATTTAATACACGTCGTGTATTCTGGGGAAAGAACGTTTACGGCGACTGAGATGACTGAAAGGGAAGTCGAGAGAGATAGAATAAACAACTTTTTGGCGAGGTCGTTATACTAACGGACGAAGCTTTGATGGTGCACGGAATATAGAGAGTACTTCGGAAAGGGGTCACCAAATTCGCCGATGCATTCCACAACTTAAAACAACATCCGTGCACCGATGTTCGATCAAAATGCTGAGCGCTGAACGAAATGCTCGTAAATAAATAATCAACCGGCTCGCAGCTCTCTACGAACAGGTGGGCCAGTTTTACGGCTATTTATACGTCGAAACCTGTGTGCGAGTCTTAACATTTGCATACGTGTCAGTGCATCGTGCACACGCTCAGGGAACGGTATAATTAAAGGAGCTCGGTCTCACATACCGGGACAACTACCTGACGACCATCGAATTTAATATCAGCGTTAATGAGCGGTTATTTATGACCGCCCTCGCCATACGCCGCACAATTTTCACGAAGCGGCGAATGTTTCTGTCGAAGCACGGTGTCGGGCCAATCTCGAAAATTAAAGTTGTAGAGAATGCTGGTGACCTTCGCGACGACTTGAGAAGTCGACTGAACAGAGCATTTTCACTTTTCGGTATCACTATCGTTATACACACGCGCGCGCTCTAACGCGATCACAAAGCAGAGTATTATTAACTGGAACGAGTTCATACCACTTTGGCCATCTGAAAATTCTTGCTCGCACACGAACGAATTACCGGCGAACTTTTTTCATTTTATCTTTTTTACGCAGCCGAAAACAATTTAGCCTGCACGATAAAAGGCCGAGTTATTGATAGTATCGATGAACCGAAAAACTTTCAACTCCGCATTACAGATTGGTAATAACATTTTTAAGCATCGCAGTCGGCGCATAGCGACCTAGCGGACGAATATCGGAGTGTCCGTGTCAGCAAGTTAAAAACGGTAGAATTCTCTCGTGACAAAGGTCACGACCATTGGAATCTACGTTGCAGCTCAATCGGTGCCAGAGGGTCGTCGCATTCCTCTGCCCGTTGGACTCGACGTCGCTTAACAAACCCGACACGTACGTGCATAGATAGGCGAGAGCGCATTTATGCGCGTATTGTCGCTACGGGTGTGCAAGAAAATCGCGGTTTTACTTCGAAAGGCCGTCTAATTAAATGGATTGACCGACTGCTTGAATTCGACATATCGAGTGTGCCCGTTCCATTGTGTCGCTGTCACGGCATTGTCTTCGGGCACCGTCAATTGTCCTCCGAATTCTGACGCGCCTGCTCCTCGTCGCATTTGTACGGATGAGGCTACTTGGCGAAAGCACGCCATGACGTCATCGGGGCGGGGGGGAGGAGGCTAACACTTCGATGAGACGTTGTATCCGCGCACCGGGCATGCATAATGGACGATGGGACCTCGATTACTCGAACAACGCTTGTCCTGACGTTCGATTGTCCGGGCGATATATTTCGTTGTCACCCCCTACCGACCCTCCAGCAATTAACGTTCCGCGATATCGGTCGCGAATCGATGAAACTGCGTCGGGCAATTTTTCCTTCTCGTCGAACGCTCGCGAATTTTTTCATCGCACGGCACCAGGTGGAGTCACGTATTTTCATCGACGAGCGAAGACTGCGCTATGCGGTAAATATTGAACGAACGTGTAGACTTGGAGTTTTCTTTGACAGATGGCAAAAGGAGTTACAGATTAGTCGTTATCTTCGCGAAAGTATTTAAGTGAAATTCGTGTGTCGCGATGTATATCCATAATAACTCGGCCGATTGGCGGAAACGTTATTTAGATTCGAGCAAGCCACTCCGGAGTCGAGTAACTTTCCGCCAACTGCGACTACTCTCCCGCCCCGTCTCGGCGAGAAGTCTCACTTCGAATCGGTTATCGGGGGCCGATAGGGACGCAATTAGAGAACTTTTACTTCCACGACCCAGTTTCGCTGTCGAAAATCATTTCGCGAAACTTTTGTCGCGCTGCCGCGTGCGACGAGAATACAACCGAGATGATAGGGAGAAATAAATTCACGCACATGTATCGTGTCGCGCCTGTGACAGTATCTATATCTATAATAAATAAGCACTCGCTGATCAACGTATCCGTGAATCTTTTGATCCAGCAATCTATGAATTCAAAGTGATCGTATTAATAGATTTCTACATTACGGACACGCATATCACGAAACCATCTCATAACATTGACCTAAATACATCCATATATTTATAAATCCAGACGTAGAAAATTCTACAAGTTCATGACTTCGAAGACGAGTTTGAACGTTACGCGAGTAAAAGCTAATTAGGGTCTATTTTTCGTCGACGGCTCATCGAGGGTGACTCTTGTTCCCTTTAACGAACGTCTGGCTTTAATCCACGACCGCCGCCGCTGCCGCCGCTGCTGCCGCCGGCGACGACGACGACGACGGGGACGGCGATGATGTGCATATGTTGCGAGCGCGGGCAGAAAAAAAAAACAGACTAGGGAGGAAAAAAGATCGATCCCGCGAAAGGTCGTAGGAGATTTCCTCCGATCCATCGACCCGACAATTCGATTATCCGAGCGATTGGCTTTTCCGCGCCGTCCATCAGGAGTAAATTATTTCGTACTACGGGGAGCGAGAGCATAGCTGCACCTGACACAGAGGTAATTCGGCCTTCCTCCCTACCCCACCGCGCTCGTTTCCTCCCTCAAGCTCTCTTTTTTCCACCCCTCCGCGCCTGTCGTCTCTATCGAAGAATACGCGCATCCTGTATCTCCCGCCTAATGTATCTTTCATGAACGACGCATGAACGACGGCGAATAGCATTATTCCCGTATCGCGCGTGGGAAGTCTGGCGAGTGCAGGCGAAACTTTCGGGCAATCGGTACGCGAAAAATCCGGCGGCGCAAAGTTCGGCTGTGCAGCGGGCGAAACTTGGAATGGCGAAATTTGACGGGCAAAAAGTCTGCCCGCTACGTTCCCCGTACGTTTCGCCAAATCCATCCACGGAATCCTCGCGTTATATGCGTGGGCAAACGGCGGACGGCGAACGATTTTAGTCCCGTTCCCTTCGCGTTTCGCGCTCTCTGTTTTTCGCTCGCCACCGACTTAAGGGTGAGCGCCGAAAGGTCACGCTTAACGTGGCGGCTGCAGTGCGCGTCGGAATGGGTATAAATTATAATTACGCGAGACGACGGTGGGAGGTTATTTACGTTCTTACGCGGCGACATTTACTCTCGGCCGTTTCTGCATTAACCGCGCCGTCGCGACGACGGAACTCTCGCAATTACGCTCGCCGACGAGAATTCGTTTGGCAAATTCGGTGCCTCGATTAAGGGATTCTTGGGGGCGAGAAAAAAGGTGACGCGTCGCGGGTAATGTTTGGGTGTATTCGAAGGTATTTTCGGATGACGCTGGCTGATATCACGCGGCTGAGTCATGATCGCGAAACAGCAGCGTTGGCTTATTGTCAGTCGCCGTGCGAAGGGGGAGCGATCGATGGGATGGAAAGGGAATCGTAAAGACGTCGCAACGGAACGCGGGTGCTACTCGTGCAGGCTCGGTGGGAGACCGTTCGTACTTACCGGATATCGTTATCGATGCGAGGCGTGCACGTACTACGTCCGGCTTGCATGGTGTCAGGCCCCACTACATTCGTAGTGGTCTCCTTTTATGCGGCCTTCTTCTCCGAACTCGCCTTACAATACGTATGAATATTGTAAATATTGAGGCTAGATAATGTATAGTCCGTATAATGGAAAGTCTGTGCAATATCGCGTTGTCCAGAAACGGTCAAATTTCAACGGTTTTTAATCTATCCAGTTTCGGAGGTCGAATTCGGGACGCCGTCGTGCCGTCGAAGATTCTAACGGTATTGCGAACTGCAGAAATTTTGCATTATACGGACAACACACTTCAACGTCGAAAGATTCTACACATCGTAGAGCTTATATGTAGAATATAGAGTCTAGATGATGTAGAGTTTAAGTATCATAGAGCGGAGTGAGGATAGTTGACCGTAAAGAGACTGACACCATCCAAGCCGAACATAGTACACGTCGGAAAACCATAGAATTGTCTCTCGTAGTTCGACTTTCTACGTATCTCCGTCGACGTGCACCCGCGTGGAAATGAAGTTTGATCGTGTTTGCGTGTTTTCACTACCATCTTCGCTCGCCACGTGCAACATGCAGCATGCAACTCGGCCAAGATGCGTTCTCTAGGTAGCGCACGATACATAAAGCGTTTCAGGAGTGAAGCGGCCTAGATACGAGAATTATGAGTTATGAGTAGGAGTCGAAAGCGCAACGGTAGGAAGAAGGAATTATGAAAAACAGAGAAAGAAAGAGAGAGAGAGAGAGAGAGAGAGAGAGAGAGAGAGAGAAAGAAAAAGAGACAGAGAGACATGCGACTCACCAATGCCTGGGCGGCGCTCTGGTGCTGCAAGCAAGAAACACCCAGTTACAATCACAATAGAGACAATTAATCTTTTGGTTTCTCATAGGCACGCGCTCACACTGTGTGACAGTTAACATAGTAACACGATAAGGCGGTGCTCGCGGGAAAGCAGTCAAAACATCCATCTCGTACATAGACTCGTGTTCGATCGTGTACCGTGTAAACGGTTCGCCAAGCTTGCGGAGAGAAGCATAATTGTATCGAATGGCAAAGAGGGCAGCGATTGATTCGATAGAAACGATTAGCGATGATCCGTCCGAGAAAAATGGACGGAACGCTTACCCATGTCAACGTCCAACGGCACTTGTCGCATTGTCAGCGTCCATTTTTCTCGGCATTTCCTGCAAGCGTCGGATGCTCGAGAGGGCGTTCGAATGCTGTGAACGAAAAATGTACTCGTCAAGCTCGGCGAGCTTGACACGTGGCGCAGGCAGCATTCGAGTGAGGCTTCATCCGCTACGAATGTGGCTTATTAATAATCTATCAGGGGTGCTCGCAAAACGTGTTCGTCAAAATGCCATAGCCAGCGCGTGTTACATAAAAAATGTTGTTCCACGCAATGCGCGCATCTATTGAATCGCTGTCAGTGTCAGACGAGCGCGATTGACTTTGACGTGGAGTTCGTGGCGAAGGCGCAAAAAAAAAAAAAACAACCAAAACAAGTGAATGAAAGAGGAAGAAGCATTCTCGCCGTCCTTACACGCGGACTCTCGACTCTCGCTTCCTCGATGACACAGATTGCTCCGTGTGAACGTTAATGGCGTGAGTGCGCTCCGCACTGGAGGTGAGGTGGACCGCTTTAGAAATTGAATTTTAAACGAACGCACTGATAGGATGAGTCCCGAAGGAGACTTTGCAAGGCACCACGGTTCCGGCACGTCTTCCGACTCCCGACTCCCAACTACCGAGCCGGCAGACAATCCGAGCCGGGGGCGAGCGCGCGCGACGAAAAAGAAGAAAATCCGTGGCCCGATGCCGCCTATCGATTGGTGAACGTTAATGGCGTAAGAGCGGGGCTAGGTCGAGCAGGCCTGTACCTCGCGGAGATTCAATTTTGAATAGACGCCCGGATAAGTTTCTAAGCAGCAGACTTCAACGGCGTGCCTCCCCCGGGGGCGGAAGAATAACGAAGCACGTCGCGCCGCTGATTTCGTGCGGCAACGCCGCAAGTTTTCACGCTATCTCGCGGGCTTCTCGCTGATGAGGCCCGAGCACGCCTTAATTGCACGTTTCCTTGGCAATGAGGAAAACCAATAAGGCGCCACTTCCATCTCAAACAATTCATCCGTCCCGCAGAGAATAGATGGGATGAAGTGCGAAGAGTGGAGAGGAGGCAACGGGAGAAGGACATGAACGAGGAAAGTGGGAATTGAGAGGAGTAGCGGCACTCAGAAAAGTCTCGCATCCTTCTTGCTGTCGGAGCGGCCGCTGTTGTGGGCAGACTTAAAAACTCCGCAACTAAGTCCGGCTCTAATGAATAAGCAGCGTTTCATCGAGAATTCCGGGTTTATCGAGTTGTCGCGAGCGCGACAAACATCTCGGAGGCGCCGTTGGAAGAACGTGATGACGAGAAAGTGAGGGAGGGGGGAAGGAAAAATTTGCCACGTTCGGAGTGTCGATCGAAGGGGAAGTTCAACGCGCGGCCAGCGGCGAAATGTGACCAAGTTTGTGGCGAGTGAGTTCCTTTGAGCGTAATCAGGCGTAATCGAGTTCGAGCGGGTAAAAGCCCGTGTCCGCTCGATCGTGGTCGTCGGCGGCTCTAATGATCATAATGTCAGGGACTATTTAGGGAAATTGCGTGGCTAACGATGAACGCGGCGCGCGCGCGGTATCGCGAGAAAGTATTCCTGGCGAGACGGCGGCGGTGGCGGATCCATCGATCGACGACGACGGAAATCGAATCATCGATGACCGGAGCACCGGAAAGATTTCGCGTAATGAAGAGGGCGGCGCAAAATTAGCCCGTCGGGATAATAAGCGCGCTCGCAGCGAGCGGACGAAGTGATTAGAGCGTGGCATCACGGCGAGTCGGGGCGGGGCGAGTGTGGCATGAACGAAACGATAACTCTCTGACCCATTAATTAACGGCGCCCCCCACCCATTGGGTGTCGCATCCTCCGCGATCGTCGCAAAAAATTCTCACGGGCTACGGGTTTCACCTTTAAAGCCTCTCGCGCTCGCGGACACGCAACCGATTCGCGGTAAACTCCAGGGGGCAGAAAAATATTGATAGAACGATCAGCGTCGAGCTACCAATTAATGCCAAGCGCTCGCTGCCACCCCTCCCGTAGGCTGCATCCAATTAGAAGGTGATATTTCGATCATTACAGTTATCCTCCCGTCGACGTATTGACGCTGTGCAATCTTCACTTTATCGCAAGACATCCACTTTACGCCGCAGGGCAATACGAAGGATCGTATGAACACTAATTTAGGGACAACGAAAAATGTTAAGAGAGGCAAATGAATGTCGGGATGAGGTAAACAATTTAACAGCGAGCGCACATATGCAACTGTTATGCTCGCCGCATAACGCACTGTGCGCGATATTAATCATCGTATGCCGGTGTTTCCTGCATCAAACGCCAAACAGCGAAAGTCTGTTATCGCGACTACCGTGATACAACCACGATCCTTGATGAAATTACATTAATCCGAAATAACGTAGCTTGCGCTCTGCATACGAACACAACTGCACTGCGCGGCATTAAAACACTGCGTCACGGAGGGACAGCGGGTACGTGCGAGACCGCACCAGCTTATTAAACGTAACATTCGTAAGTGATGCACATTAAAATTAGCGCGCCATCTTGGTACGCGTTTAAGGGCGGCCGACTAGTAAATTTTATGAGCTTAATATCGCGGCAATGAACATTTCGCTGGCACGGCTGTGAAAAAAAACAGAACGGCGGAGTGTAATTTGGGAAAAAGGACGGAGGAACGTGGGAGTGCGGTGAGCGAGAGAGAAGAAGGGGAAACGGCAACTAAAATCGGTTAAGCCTCCTTCTTTCCGAGACGAAATAGTGACGGACTTGGTTCGCGAAGTGTTCGCGTCGTAAAACGCAGCACACGTAGATGATAGCCCGCGACGACCGTCATCAGGGACTGGCCATTATACCCGACGACCACGCCGACCCGAACTTGCCTGCAATAAATACATAGCCGATCCCGGCACGTCAGTATGGCCGCGGGGATTATTGTCGAGTTTAATTTACGCCGCTTTACCGCGCCAGAAAGTGTCCCTCGCAATTTCCACTTCCAACGGCGGCCATTATCTTTTCGCGAAAATTTGCGGAGGTCGCGAACCAGTCCCGCGCGTACGTACGTCTTTATCGTTCCCTGCAGCCATCCTTCTTTCCTGAGTGCCGCATGAATATTTTCCGTCTTTTCCCCGTTCGACTGTGCACTTCACCCCGCTCCGAAGAAGGAGAAGCTGGATTATGGGAGGAGCGATTCGAAGCAGTCGCGATCGAACGTCGATTGTCAAGATATCAAACAGCGGAAATTGTATCTCTATAAAAGGGACACGATCAAGAGAGAGAGAGAGAGAGAGAGACTCGTCGTCTGACATTGCAGGAATATCGACCGCGCTAATGGAATGGACGATGATCGAGGATGACAAACGTGTCGCATTGCGCATCCGAGGAAAATGGCCGAATTATCCGAATTACATCAATTACTACGGATGACTTGAAATTCACGACGGGGGGCGAAACGATTTAGCGAAGCTCGAGATACGCGAGGCGCGTAGCGTAAAGAAAATACTGCTGAAATGTGTCTTCCAGGGAAGACCGTTTGAAATGACGTTTCGTCACAATCTCACTCTGACCCACGCGAGGCCCGAGGCGTCGCCGTCGAAGAGCAAACGAAGACCTAATTTTCCCACGAAAGCCGTACGCGCAGAGAAACGCGTAGGCACGGAAGTCCGTGCACCATCGACGGCTCTACCGGAGAAAGGAAATCGAACGGTTGCGGCTGATCTCAGAAAGAGCAATTCGCGGCTAGCCAGCCTCTAATGCCTCTGAACGCGAATCATTAGTCCGTACTATGAGCACGTACCACTTAAGAAGCGAGCGGGAACTACAGCGCTCCGACACGATTACAGCTGACCCAGAGAGAACGACAGCGAAAGAGTCGGCGAGGGCGGAGGGTGAGCGTCTGCGGATTATTGTTCAATTTACTCGGCGCCATCTCGCGACGGGGCCGCGCCCTCGATTTCCATATTTCCGTCGTCATCGAGCCCTCAACGTCCCTTTTCGGCCTCCGCGAGCAAAGTCAAGGGAGGGAGAGAGAGGGAGAGACGCAATGAACATTCCGCGAACGTTTGCCTCGAATGTGTTCATCCTTCGGCGCTCCTCGCCAGATACATGAGACATGAGCACGTCCCGACGCAAATGTACACGTCTTAAAATCCTTTCTAACGCGCGCGCTCTTTACCGCGCGGCATAGATTGTGACTAATAATAGAGTTACCGCGGGGAGTTTGCTTTCTAAATTATTCAGCCCTCCGTTACTCCCCGGTACTGCAAACTCAGCAGCGAGCGCGCTGGCTGCAGAAATGAGACGCGTAGAATTGCAAGCGCAGTGGCGTCCTTAAAAAAATAAAAATAGTCCACCCTTGCCGGCGGTAATTTGCAGCTAACGTGTGCGCAGCACGACCGGTTTGTATACAATGGGGCCGTGGAAGTTTAGAACGGCGCGGGCGCGGGCGCGGGGCGGCCCACAGGAGAACGATCCATAAAAGTTGATGGAGACGATCGTTCTTGGAGAGAGCGACAGCGTTGAGGCCGACGCTGGACGTTGTGCGTTGTGCCGCGACGTTGATGTCGCGCGGAGAGATAGTGGCTACGGAGAAGGAAGTGTTTTGAGGCGAGTGTGGGAGCAGAGGGAAGTGGGGAAGAGGGTGGAGAGGGAAAGGGCAAGGAGAGCGTGCACGAGACTCGCTCTCGTGGCTGGCTTGTATATCGTGGTCGTGGCGAGGTTAAGCGCGGAAGGGCCTCTCCTCTCTGTCGAATCGATTCGACGATGGGTGGAGGGTTCTCCTCTCTGCACACTGCAATGCCGTAACTTCTGAGAGCGAAATTTCACGAGGACAGAAGTGGCGCGAGCTTCAAGTCGCAGGAGAACGGGAAGACAGGAGGTCGGCGGGTTGGGGGAGGAAAGAATCACGGAAGGAAGCGGCGGATGGGGCCGAGGCGCACGTACCCTTTTACGACGTTATCGGATTTCGTGTCCCCATAAATTCTTCATGAGAATCGGGCGGACAATCAAAATTCGCCGGCGAAGCTGCCCGAACGGCAATTAAACTTTCAACATATCAATTTATACGCGAGCCGTTTATACATCGGCCGCACGCGGCAAACTCGCGAGCCCGCTCTCTAAGAGGTGCGGTGGAAAATAGATCGGTGTCGGAAGTGTCCTTCGCTGAGAGCTCCTGAGAGGAATCCTCATTCCAGGAGGATGCTAATATAATCCCCGCGGATAATAATATCCGAGTGGATGCGCGAAGGGTATGACGCGGACGTCACTAAACGCGCCGAGTGCGAGGAGCGAAATTCAGCGTCGCGTCGGATGAACGCTGCCAGACTGATACGTGGTAATGGCCGACGATTCGGAGACGCGAAATAGAGGAGAGCTCTGCGACCGAACGATCGGGTAAGTGGGGTGGACGAAAAAGTCGAGTGTCCCTCGTAAATTTCGCGGAGGCCTGCACTTCCGGCGCTATATCGCGCGCATAAAACTCCAATGCACCCCTGTCGTATTTCCCTTTGCCGAGGCGTGGCCGATTTCTTCGCGAATAAACGGCTCTCTCCTTTCGGTGGCAACTAGGCGAGCTGCGATGGCATCCCGACGGAAAACCTGACACTACGCTCGACCCAACTTTGATATCCGATATTAAGGACCACCCCTTCGCTCACTCGCGTTGTGTTGTTTTTTTTTTGCCCGCCAGAAAAGCAATCCAATCGGTACGCGTCCAATCTTCGATTTCCTTGTTACTCCGCCTGTGTCAAAGCGACGGACGAGAGAAAAACCGAGGCATTGTGTTCGCGTCGGACCCGATGCACTGGATCGGGGACAAAAATCAGGTTGCAAATGGTGAAAAAACGTACAAGCCGCTCGTTAGGCCGGAACGTGCTCAGCGCCATTAACGAGATATAAATACGGGGTCATTGAGTTTTAAACTACCGTGAAAAAAAAAGCGACGATGTAAACGAGGGACTGAGATAGTGACACTTTGCACGCGATGTGTAATCGCCGTATTAACACTAATATGCATAAAGAAAGTGAAACGGCGATTAAACGGTCGATTTAATCGTACATCTCTGATGTATACGCAATAATAATTGGGCCAGTAGAGTCAAGGGCGTAATTGTGCTTGTCATGTATCATCCTCTGCGGATAAAATGCAGCTTGCACAATCGCGTATGTGTGTCTTGATGAAGAGACCTGATCGGACGTCTGTAGCTTCCCGGTTATATACAACAGCGTTGAAACATCGATCCTTAATGATGCGTAATTACGCCGCGTATTTTTTCCTGGCTTGTCTCTCTAAACGATTATTAGCGGATTGCATAGTTATTAGCGATCGCATAGTTATTAGTGATCACTGATCAGTATCAATGAGAGTCTCTACATTTCGATGTATGTTGGACAGGAGTGCTTTAGCATTTTGCAATATTAACGGCCTAGGAATCCGCACGGTGATCCAGGAGAACGCACGAGATTAATGTCATTCGTCCGACGCGACAGAACGATGTGTCGCGATATATATTTTTCCGTCCCATCAATTTTCACCGGTAATCCCGTCGTCGGCGTCGGCGTCGGTGGTGGCGCACAGTCCCTTCGCTCGTCGAAGTTCGCTTAACGATAGACAGTTGCGAGGGGAAAAAAAAAAATCAAAGACCAGTTAAGAGAGCGGGGCCACGTACGAAATTAAGGAATAATCGGTGCGACGAATAAATTATAGCCGATCTCATCTCTCAAGGTAAAAGGGACAACGAGAGTTATCCACCCGCGAGGTCCCGTTACGTGAAGGACGTTTTTTTCTGATCAAACGCAATCAAGATATGAGGCATAATTATCGTCGCGACCACAGTCACGCCACCGCCCGCGCTTCGATAACGTAAAATGGTTTTTCGGCAAAAAGTCGTCTTCCTCGAAATGCCGTCCCGCGAAGTCCAATGAGAAAATAACAGGGATTGCGTTGGGGCACGCAGTAATAAAGGAATGAGCGTACGATCGTATTTTACATGCACGCGCGCGTGTGGGTCTATGTGTGTGTATGTGTGTGTGTTAACCGATGCCTTTGCATGCCATAATGGATTTGGAATAATAATGGGCAGATTTGAAGGCGATATATATATATATCGATCTCACACGATCGCACTCGAATTTCCTAATTGGACCGTCTTCTTCAATAGGACCGTCATAATGTTCCCCCAATCAGGGATTTCACCTGATCATTGCCCGTTTTCTCTCATTCCGGATGTTTTCACGGTGAAATATAATGAGGCGAAACGATTTCTCAAAATTTCATCCGAGATAATTAGTGAACGTCGAGTATTCAGTGCATTGTGCTTGAAACATTCGAATTTATTCTGAGAAGACATATACACTCAGCCAATTCTTCCGGCGCATTCCGCGGAAAACATAGAGTTGCAGCGAGGTAAAGAATTTCCCGATTTTCCTCCGACGCGATGTGCTTAACGAGCAGTGAAGGAGCTCACAGGACATGTCACGAGGCTCACTTTTATGTACCGCCAGAAGACACAGGTCGCGTAATACGCTCGGCTCCTCGTCGAGTTTTCGGCGTTGCGCGAACGTCGTCGCGCTGGAAAGTTGTAGCGCGATGAAGAAAGCTCTTAAATTCGTTCCAGTACAATTAACGAACATTAAGGTCCCTACACGTTTTCCACGACTCGCCCCGTGCGCCTTTAAAAGATACGACCTGCGCGTAGACTTTTTCGTAATTACAGTCCAGTCGCCCTGCCGTTGGTCGTACGTTCCATCGTCAGCGCGAAAATCAGAAAGTTCTCCACGTCTTCGATGCCCGATACATCTTTCATCCCGTGCCATGTCGCGCCCCACGGCATTCTTCCTCCCGCCTTTATTTCTCTCTCGACTGACCTCTCCTCCGGGATTGTGATTACGCCGAAGTGTGTGTTCTCGATAACCAATTCCTTCCCATTCCCCGCCGTTCCCTATTACTCCATATCTTTCGTACGGCGACGGATTCAAAATCGATTGACTCGAAAACACGACCTGCCTGCCGAACACGCACTCCAACCCAGTTCTCAATCACCCCGATGGCTTCCGAGGACAAAATGGGTTGACGAAACTTTGTTCCGGGCGAAGAAAAGCTGCATCTCCTTGATGGCGGGCGGAGAAAGTCGAATTAAAGTTGAAAATCTCTGAGACTACGAACACCTTACTCTCGAAAATGACTAAAGGAATGCTCGCGGAAGAATTCACCGTTTACACACGATTCGGGGAACCTTGCTGATTGATTTTGGACGCAGGCTAACCATTCGGAAGGCCGCTCTCGTAAATTCCGTCGTATCGCTGAAATATGTATACGGCGAAGCTATTATAATATCAAGTGGCCAATGTATAGGCGACGTGAGAACTTTTATACGTCGGCGTGGAATCGACGAACGGAATATATAAGGCATCGTGGTTACACCGTCGTTCGATAACTTTATACTAATGAGGCGCCGCGTCGGAGTCGGTAGTTCGATTGGACGTGAAAGTTTGCACGCATGAATCAAGAGTAGGATGACGATCATTACGTTATCCGCGGGACGTAGAGACGACGACGTCACGATCCTGCTTTGCCACGCGGGTCAAAGAAACTCCGAAGGCACGGAGAGAGGGAGAGAGAACTTCGCTGACGTCGCTAATGACCTTGGATCGAAAAGCCTTGTACTATCGAAGAGGGAATCGTATTGCAGCGCACGCGAGAGATATCGTGGCCGTCGAGTAGACGAGACACTTTCGACAGGGATCGACGTCGATCCGTGAACGACACTGAACGACATCGTAGTTCGATGCACGATAATGCACTGTCACCAAGCCTAAAATCCCCCACGAAAAATCCTCATCGTATCGACGCGTGCTCTGCCAGACGATATTTCTCATTTAAACGGAACGTGTCCGTTGAATTTGATTAATTATGAACATCCCGGAATTAATTAGCGCACCATTGGCACCGCCATGCGTAATTGGACCGTTTTCTCGCTCGCACTGAAATTTTCCGATAAAATTAATTCATCAGAGTGAAACGTGTTTGCTGCGGCGGTGAAGATACCATCTCCTTCCGACACTCTTCATTTTTCGTTTGAACTTCCCCTTTACGAAAATCTCGCGTGGCAGCGAGCGCTGAAGGGAGGAGGAATTGAAAGATACGAATAGTTTGAAAGGGCGGAGGGTGTAAAAAACTGAGACGGAAGGAGGAAAAGAAGGAAGGAAGGAAGGAAAGTGAAGGTGGCAATGTCCGTGAACGAGACAAAACACCGCCCACGGGCAGGCTGCTGGTAGGTAAAGTCACGCGACGCTACGCTCCTCCGTGAAATATAAAGACTGTATAGAGGGGTAACGCGATGGCGTGGAAACGAGACAGACAGATCGATCGAAGTGTAAACGGAAAGAAAGAGAGGAAGGGCAAGATGGGTCGCGTCCGTATTTCCGTATTAGTCGTATCATCTCCTGCCTGCTCGAAGGCCCTTTAGACGGGGTCGACGGGGGTGAGGCCACCCCCGTAAGCAGGCGGCAGGTGACAGGCGGCAGGCGGCAGGCGGCAGGCAGCAGGCAATAGGCAGAGGAAGCAGGCCACAAACACCCACCGCCGCCCCGAATGAGCCCCTCACTCATCCCTCACTCACTCCCATTACGCTTATAGCACGTACATACCGAGGGCATCAGCTGATCGGTAGACCTCACCCGGGTCACCTTGTTCCTGTAAAGTATCCTCTTGACGAGCTTCTCCATCGGTTGGTTCCACTTCATAAAGCTCACGTACGCCAAGTAGAATCCGAAGAGCACGAGGGCCTCATACCAGTATATGTAATTGTCGCGGAAAAAGTAGATCAGGGTGAGTAGACTGGCGCTGTAGAAGGTACAGTCGCGGAAGAGCGGCCACCACGTGAGTGACAGCACGGTACGCGAGAATATCGCACACATCCCGATCACGAAGAGGATGTTGAATACGGCCGAGCCGACGATGGTGCCGATACCAACGTCGTCGAACGACACGAAAACGCCTATTATCGATGTGAAGAGCTCCGGAGCCGAACCACCGGCGGCCATGAACGTCGCGCCGGCCACGTCGTCGGCGATCTCGAACTTCTCGATGATCACGTCGAGCGATGGTACGAAGAACTCGTCGCAGACGATTGCGAGCGCGACGAACATGTACACGACTCCCAGTATGTGGAGTATCACGGCACCGCGTCGTCGCTGATGGATCGTGAAGAGGTCGCTTGGGAAGAGAGGCGCCTTCTCCTCAGACATGTTGCCGCCGACCTTTTTGTGGTGATGATGATGAAGGGTGCTATTGTAGCCCTCCTCCGGGTCCTCATCGAAGCCCAGCATGCCCGTCAGATTGCCGTTAATGTAGATGGGCGTTGGTGTGCTACTCGTGCCCGCTGTGCCCTGCAGGATGATCGGATTGTTCGGGGATGGCCTGTGACCCATCGACGAGTCGGGCCCCATCGTGAGTGTGAGAAGGGCCGACGCTACTACCACGAGGACGTATCGGCACCTTCTCCGCCTCCAGCACGTACGCCGTTCACCGCCCGCGGTCACGACCATCGTCGACCTCGGCGTCCCCGTCGTCGGCGCAGCTGATGCTGCTGTCGATCTCGATCTCGATCTCGATATCGCGCACGCTCCTCGAGGACGTTCGCCACCACCCTCCGCCGCCGCCGCCGCCGCCGCCGTCGTCGTCGTTAGCGAGGCCTCCTCCGTCCACCACCACCTTCTCCTCCACCTTCTTCGTCTTCTTCTTCTCCGTCCTCTCCGTCCTCCGCCCCCTCCCTCGCCCTCGGCCTCGCCGCCTCCGCCAGCACCACCTCCTTCTTCTGCGTGTCGTATCGTGCCGCGGCGCCGAGGGTATATGCCAGGAGAGGTGCCGTACTAAGGCTGGGTCATGTTGGAACGCCAAGGAGGTGCTCTCGCATGCTCTTCCACCTTCGATGGCTCCCTCCGGGTGGACCTACCTTCAGTCTCTCCCTCTCCCTCTCTTTCTCTCTTACACACACACACACATACACACACACACACACACACACACACACGATTTCTCTCCCTCTTCCTCCGTTCACCGCCTCCTCTCGCTCTTCCACAACTCGCGCTGCGAGTATCCTCTCGTCTTCTCTACTCTCGTCGTACTGCTAGTACGCCAGGCTGCCAGGCAGCCAGCTAGCCAGCCAGCCAGTTAGCTTCTCTTTTCGTCCACTTCTATGGATGACGCTATTCTTTTCCTCCGTTCCCTCCCGACCCCTTGCTCCGTATCTCCGAGCACCTTCACTGGCCGTCGTCGAGCGGCTGGACGAGGGAATGAGAGACAACGTTCGCGGCACGAATTAACACCTTACTCGTTACGCAGATACCGCGAAGTAGCGTGTCGCCTCTTCGGGGCGGCCCAAAATCCTCGGATATCTTCTTCCGGTTTCTCCTGCTTCCCGGCGGCGTCGTCGTCGTCGTCGTTCTCGTGCTCCTAACAGCTCCCTTTCTTGTCCGCGTCTTTATCCTCGTCCTTGTCCTTGTCGATATACAGGAGCAGCAGAACGGCGCCCCCGCCGCGATGCCCGCCCGCTGCACACTGGAACAACCCTGTTCCGTTCCGTTCCTTTCTCCCTGTCCCTCGCCTGCTCGCTCCCTCTGTCTCTATCTCTATCTTGCACTATAGCCTCCCTTCCATAACGTGCCAGCCGCTTTCTCACTCTCCTCGTCCGCTACAGTCCTCTCTCTTCAGCGCCTCGTTCGTACTTCTCGATCCTTCACCATCCCTGTGACACCACCACATCGCCCCACCATTTTTGTCTCTCTCTCTCTCTCTCTCTCTCTCTCTCTCTCTCTCTCTCTCTCTCTCCTCTTCAGCGAAGGCACCCTCTGCGCTCACCTTTCTCACTTCCATGACACCCTCTGTTCAGCGCTCCTCTCTCTCTCCCCCTTATACTCCTTCCTCCTCCCACTCGCTTGCACGCGTACTCTCATTGTCTCTCTCGTCTTTTCTCTTCCCGTCCCTCCTTCGGCGCTCTGGAGGTGGTAGGTCGTAGAGAAGGAAGCCTGCGCACGTGTGCGCCCCTGGCACGTACATGTGGGTCGCTTGTCAGACTGTGTGTGGGTGCGTGCGCGCGCGCAACCCCTCGCCGGGCCTCCCGCTCGATATTGGAGAGTCGACTCTACAACTCCACGCTACGAATGCACGTATACCGGGTGTCACACCGATATTCGCCGCGGATCCCACGAGCGACGTTCTTTGCGCGCCGCCACTCCGGATGGCTGGAGTCTTCGTGTCGAAGTCGGAGAGGGTTGGCAGGCATTCGCTATCCGCTCTTCGTGCCGAGACCTCGAGGTCTCCCGCGATCGAACGGGATCATTTGCCTTGGCTCGAGGATACCGCTTCCGTGTGACCCATGCCAGCAGGCCGTTTTCACGGGCACGTTTCAGATCGCACTCTCTATCAAGCACGGCCCACGAGAGCGGTGCTGAACAGCGCGGAAGAATCCATCGAATTGTCTGCGTCGGACGCGTCAGCAGGCTCGTGAAAATTTATTTCGGGACGAGTTTATTTTCGAAGCAACGAAAGAGTAGAAGCGGCACATCGGACACATCTGGCGGACGAGAAATAAGTTCGCTAGCGGAGCGGAATGATGCGATGGGAGAAGTAGGATCCAGAAGTGGTAGCTGGGGAATTATCGCACCCGAAGACTCCGGCCGGGGGGACTATCGCAAATCGAACTTGCGACGGCTCGGCACGATTGAAATCTATCAAATCTGCCGACGAACCGACGCAGTTCAGAAACTCGTCCGGCAAATACCAATTCCGACTGACAATCTAGAATTTCGAAATGCACCGTCTTCGGGACGAAATGAAAAATTGACGGAATAAAGGAGGAGCGACTGGAAGATTGTGGAACTAACAACTTCAAACGTGTAATCACTTTCTAGGTCACCTGGCGAAATTTCGTTCTGTACCCGTTTAATATGAATGTACTCGAGGGGGCACCTCTCGTTACTTTCTCCCTCTCTGCGAAACTCGTTAGGTTATTAAAAATCAAAGATACTAATGCGTTTTTCATCTCGTGCGCAATGCTATTGGAATCATATCATTTTCGCATTTTCTGCCTCGGGCATAGAGGTACGGGTCATATTCGATCGGGCGTAAGTTCCGTTAGAGTACCACGCTTTCCAGAAACGCTGGTACTTACATTCAAGGTTAATACTCAGCTAGCTGTACGGTCTATATACAAAAAGGTCGCGCCTATATCTCGCGTTTCGCTTAAATTCGCGAGAGAGAGAGAGAGATAGAGAGAGAATCGAACAGCGGCACGCTTTAATAACGACGCGAGGGCCGAATTTCGCGTATTTCGAGCAGCAGTCGATTACAAGTTCGCGCATCGGCGCATTTCGGCCCAACAAGCGAGGCCAATTAATTTTGTTGAGGGATTAGTTCCCCGACCGCGGGCACAAAATTCTCGCGTAACGTACGTCGTTTTTCCTCGTCCCCCTCCCCCTCTCCAAGTTCGGGGCAAAACGACACCGAATAAGAGCCGCATGCATTAGGAAGCGTCTCGCACTCCTGATTAGAGTGACCCGAATATAGAGCGCCACGGTAATATCGTCTCAGTATGCATGGACTTTCCGCTTGACAATTATTTCCCCAGCGCCGCGACGCCCGAATTACGGGATTTTCCGTGACGCGCTATTTTCAATTAGAGGCCGCGGCTACGGTGGGCGCGTGTAAATGAGTAGATCTGTGTCGCTACTTACAGTGGTGGCGGACGATCATGCACAGCCATTTTCCGCGCTCCTGCGGACGACGGTAAGACACGTGAGGCTGCAAACAGAAACGGAATTTTGTTAGCTTCCATCGCGCGGAATGAGCGTCTCCGACTGTCGTCGCTCAAAACCAAGGTACGACGAGAAATGAAATAAGAAAGTATGCTGCGACAGCGCAATCTTAAGCGTAAAAACAGAGGCAACCTTCTCGCTCGATATCTGTTACCGGTGACGCATAGCGTAACGTGCAGTTCCACCGTATATACGGAAAACGTTATGACGTGACGGAAGATGCTGAAAGCTGTGGGATGAGAGAAATAAAGAGGCCTTTCGCATAACGCGAAATGAAAGAAACCAAACAAATAGATCGGTTCCGCGTAGAACGACTGTTGCAACGTTGTACCGTACTCTCCAGTACAGGGATACTCGTACGTACCAAGTCGCGCCTCAGAAAATCTTCCTCTTCCCTCAATTGATATACGCAATAAGATCATATAACACGAAGCAATGGACACACACGTCGTCGGCACTGTGTCACTGAAAGGGTTGCGACAAAAGAAAGGGAAGCGAGAAAGAATGTTGGATTTGCAGAAGACTCTAGGCCTCTGGGCTCTCAATGGATGCAAGGGCAAGGCGGACGAAAACTGATGCTACGCCTGAGCCTGAATTTTTCCATTCACTCCGCGCTCCTTAGGACCGCTTCGTTATGCCCCAGGGATCGTTACAGTTATTAGCGAGGTACGAGCTGTGCAGGCTGGCCTCGTACGCCTCGGTCCCGGTCCGTTTCACCTTTCCACGGCTTCCGTTTCCTCCCTTCGACCTCCGACCGCGGCAGAGGCGAAAACGCGTCCCTCGCGCTGCCGGAAAATCTCGCGAAAGAAACTACGACTCGCCGAGGCAGTTTCAAACGAGACACGCCGCCGTCTTTCCACCTGGCTTAGTGGCCGACGCGCGGCGAATTTCGCTCCTACCGGCTTCGCTACTTCAACGGACGTTGATAGACCCGTGGCCGTTATTGGCTTTGAGAAAAATTAGATGAACGGTATTTTCGTGCAGCGCGATAACGAGCGAGCGCGAAACGGGCATCGCTTACTTTTCATCCTTCGCGATACGCGCGGACTACGTGCAAACGATTTACGGTAGTCGTAAACGGGGATGGGTCGTGTCCGATTCTTCTCGGTCGTCGTAATTACCGGCAGATTGCTGCGGTGCCCTGTACAAGATTGATTTTACACAGAGACCGACCTAATGGAGCAATTTACATTTTACAAACTGTCCCCTAATCGACGATTGTTCTCGGCAATTAAATTGAGGAAATTCGATAATAGAACCGATGACCTACTTCCCGCTTTCGCCGTTTTATGATCGTTGATCATCACGCCCGCGCGCGCGTCCCGACGAAACGCAAACGCGGAACGAGCGACCGTAATAAACAGTCGAGGCGTACGAGGGAGAATGATTACTTTTATTCGCCGATACTTTCGATAGGCACTACGAGCTGCATCGCGCTGCCTGTCTTCGCGGTATCGGCTATTTTTCTCAAGCTCCGCGAACTTCCCGGTTTATCACTCGCGCATGTGCCCCTGGGAATAAAAATAAAGTGCACGAGGTTATTCGTTTCGACCGACGTCGGTGAGGCTGCGAGCTACGTACTAGTCGGAGACCTGTAAATCTCGAAAAGCACGCATGTCATCCGGTCATTTCAGTGAACCTTAGAAAATATACATCATGCAACGCCAGATAGATAACATTCAACGTGCGCAACATCGCATCCTTAAACACCGTCACATCCGTTCCGGTAGATCCAATTTGTCGGCACTTGACAAACTGGTCATTGATAAGTTGGAAGTTCAAATCACATTTTCTATTTCTCTTCGCATAGATCACGAATGTTGGGAAGTTAGACGTGGACACTTTTTTTTTTCTTCGGGATACATGTAAATCGTGTCACACTGTAGTATTCGTGCACGACAGCCTCGTGACGTATGATGTATCGCGTAGCTTGTATGTACAGTGAGTACACGTTGCAAATATGATTTACAACTCGACGATCCAATGTACAGATAATTTTATATACGAAGCGCGTGCGCTCACATTATTGTGAAAATCATAGTCCGATGTATTTTATAATTAACCCCTCTAACAATAGTTCGTGCGTTGTAATAACGCCTCAAAATATACTACAATTTGCTTGCGCTATCCCTAGCGACTGTTTCAATACGCGATAGTAGTAGTCATTCACTCTACGTCACGACATCCGTATTTGCAGGGGATATATCACCGGGACAAGACATAACGGGAATAAAGATAAAATTCTAATGCCTTCCCTGGCACATGACATACCGCCACGTTGGTGTAATGCACGGATCCTCATTATGCATTCTAGGAGCAGTCATATTTGAAATGACTTTATCACCGCTACTTCGCACGCCACTGGTGGGTGATTTCTTTCGACTCTGCGTCACGTCAGCTGGCGAACGGTAGCGCAAATTAACGAGCTGATAATACAACACCCGGTAAAAGAACCACGAGGCCACAAGTGCGGACTCCTATCGATTTTGACAGCTATGACACGGCGCATCGATGGCCTCGTTAAAGCGTAATTAAAGAAATCGCAAAAATTATTCGCACAACCGCGTCGGCCGGTCAAACTTATTTCAATCGGGTACTTATTGTGTCGTGCGGGTAGAATATCAAATGGTCGGGCGATGTCAAGGCGGGATTTCAATTGATAATGACGGCAATGATTTCGAGTGTCTCCTCCTGCGTCACACTGCCGCGGACGCGGCAGAAAATCAAATAACAACACAAACGAGCGTCTACGTCCCTCATATAATTTTATATAGAGACAGCGCGGCAATGCCAATTTCCAATTCACTATCCCGTCCCGATGCATTATGCGCCCGCAAACATTGACGCGTGATCATGACGCGTGAAGAATAGCACTAAAGCCTCGCCACTCAGCCGACGTATTGGCGCATTAACTCGTCCCGTGAAGGATAACCGGAGAATTTTATCGTGTGCCAGTGAAAACGAAGGGAATGACGGTGAATCAGTAACACGTGAGTTCGCCCCGTAAGTATTACAATTCCGCAGGCGGAGCCGCTCATAAATTCAAGACCGTTTAATCTACGTTCTACCGCGAGCGCAATCCTTTACGACGACGACGACGACGGCGGCGACGCTACATTTTTCTAATATTGAGTCTCGCCTCCGCGCCTCCTTATCCGAGGAGTAGGAGTCGCGTCTGGGAATCCGAGATGACGGCAATGAAGCCGGCCGTCCAATTTGTCTCGTTAATCCACTCGCACATTTGCGGCGCCTTATCGGACGGCTAACAATTGAGGCGGCGATTTATCGGGACGGAACAAGACGAAGGACTCGTCGGCCGAAGGAATACGGGATAGAAAGGTGTGCGTGCCCACGCTTCCTCGGCACAGGACGAATTCTCTCTAAACGGTAAATTCAAATCTCGGCCATGGGCTAGTTAACTTTAGCATTTCGCCGACCAACGCTCTCTATCTTTATCTCCCCCGATATTTCTCGCTCGCTCTCCGTCAGGAGTCCGGCGAGTATCGACCACGAAAGAAATGGTCACGCGGTTTAAAGTTCCGTAAAAGCCCCTGGGCGAGCCTACCGCCTGGCCGTCCGAGGAATCCTGTCACGAAATTCATTTCGACGCGATACGGAAAAGTTAAGCGCCGCACGCTCCCACTGATGTACGAGCCAGCTGACCCCGGATATTCTCGATCAGCGCTCGCGGAGAAGCATACCCCGACCACGCGATTCGCAATCTTTCATATTCGCTGTCTCCATCCTATCATAAATCGCGAGAACACGATTATCAAGAATGCGTTGACGAAAATAAGCGCGCACAGTTTTCGAAATTCCTTGGCCGTCGGGTTTCCTGCGCCTGACATATTTCGGCCCGATATTATCGAGCGCGGAGTAAGCGGAATCTATACCGCGTCGGGGGTGTCCTCTGTCGAAGAGAAAAAAAACACACTGCAGCGATCGCGTATCCTGAGATGATAAACAGGTAAGTCGATTTCCTGAAATTTTCCAATTGACATGCGTCGTCCGTGTGCCGTTTCTAGATGCGCAGTCGAACGTGTGCACAATAAATCGTGGTATCCAGAGATTAGATATAGGCACGCGCAACACACCACCCTCCGAAGTTTCGACGTCTCTCCAGTCGAAAGGTGGAACCACCCCCATTATCGAACGTCCTGCTACCAGAGCACCACCGCCGCCACCACCACCACCAGCCATCCAGCCATCCAGCCAGCACCCCTCGCCCACCCCCATCGAAGCCCCGCTTAAAGCCCGATCCTCGCGTCATCCCCTCTACGTCTCTACGTGGGCCGCCCTCAAAAAGAGTTTCGAAAACCTCTCGGGGCGACAAATCCTGGAGGAGCGCACAGCCGAGTTCGACGGGCTCTAACGTGCGACGTCCTGCTCCAGGACAACCGACGCAACCGAGTCGCGGAGGCTACTTTCGATGGCCGACGAGAGGACGATCGGGCGTCTTTGATTACGTAACGCAGCCCGCCCTGGAAAAGCCAGGAGACCCTCTCGTGCGGCCGATAACAAACGCTGACCCAAATACGTTCCCGCCAAACCATCGTAAATCGTGGCGCGCCACGACGTGAGGTCCCTCTACTTCGTTCCACCCCCGCATCCCTCGCGGCTTTTATTTCCCGACGCTCCGCCTATTATTTTTTCCTCCCTCACCCGACATCGTCGTTTTTCGCGCCGCGGGCCACCGCTTCGTCTCTCTCTCTCTCTCTCTGACTCGCGAGTATCTACCGTCCCGTCAGTCTCGCATCCCTCGCGAGATCTTGGTCCTTTCTCTCTCTCTTTTTATGCCGGCTATTCGAAGGATACGGCGCAGAATGAGGATTTTCCCCGTAGGGACCGCTACTCCCCACGAACGCAGCCGCCCACACATTCTCCTCTTTACGTCGCTCGCACGGATGGGCCCGATTAGCTGAATCTTCCAGTTCCCACAACACAAACGCTGTTCCAGGCACGGCATTGGCACCCGCCGCCGCGAACTTTCGCCTGGCGAGAGTATGCATGCGCTACCCTCACGCACGTGCACGTGCACGCGCACACGTGTGCGCTCATGTTTGAGTTGCAGAGGATCGTTTGTGTTTCGAAGCCATGACGCGGGCGCAGCAAGTTGGACGATGATGGCGCACGCGCCTCTTAATCTGTCGCCGAAATTTCTTTATTCCTAGTCGACGTCGTGCTGCGATACATCATTCGCACTGGCCGTCAGTGGTGAAGCCCGTATCTGTCCAGACCAAAATTCGAGCCCGCGCGTTACGCAGCGAACACGCTTCGTTTACAGTGACTTTCATTAGACCGCATCATGATTCCTTACTTTAGAGCCCGACATGCGTGTGCGCGGTTGATAAGGATCTGCAAACGCAAACAATCGTTTCCAAGGTCTACACATTTCTTAATTACTGTAATTTCTTTGCTTTGAAGCGGAAAACTGGTGCGACAGGATATGCAGAAAATTGTTACACTTCTAATGTCACATTTACCACCGGGATTCTGGTATGGTGTGCATCTATCGGTGCGAGGAGAATCGCGAGGATGGTGGCACGTGGTTGAGAAGGTTTCCAATATATCTTTCCGGTTATAATAATATATGGGTTATTTATGACGAAGTTGAGATATGTGATTTATGATGATTATTTATGACAATTGAGTTGGCCTTTTGAAAAATGATAAGAGATGCGATGGGAGTGTACAAAATCACAACCACGTCAAGAAATTCGTAATATTTGAGAAGATATGGACGAAAAATGTCAAAATGTCAAACATATTGAAAGATATATACTTCCGGAAACCTTTAATTTTGTACCACTTGGCCGGGCAATGTTTGCAAGAATCGTGCGACCAGACAATCTGCTGTCCTTCAGAAAGTTAGACGTAAATTATTTTGCGACAGGCACTTATTAAAAAAGCATCTGTTTTAACCGGCAGCAGCACTCACTGCATAATGCGCCGGCTTGCTATGCAGTAGATAACTACTGCAATTAGGGCGCTTCTTACATCCGGACCGTTCCCACCCATACGAAAATATTTTACTATTGGTAATACAAGCCAACACGGCGTAACACCGTGCTAAATCAGGAATGCTATCTTCCCTTGTGCAGTTGCATCTCATTACAAGAAACTGTCAATAATCATTATATTCGATACTGGAACATATGACATTAGCATTGCGTAGCTACATGAAACCGAGCCATGTGCAGTGACGGAAAAACCTTTGAGTCCCGACATATCGATAACTATTTTTCTATGAACATACACCGCCAACTCTATTATCAGTAACGATATCGAGCTCATTACTCGACACCGCATGTATTTACGTGATTAAAAGCAGCGGTCCACGCCAAACGAAATTTCGGCTTAAACCAATTGACGTCCCCATTCGCGCTTCCCACTTTCACGCATACGAAAATCCATCCGCGGCGCGATTGCAAGAGCAAATATCCGCAAAAGTGAAAAACTCAATCGGGCCCGATACTTTGACGTGTATCTCGCGCGAATACACGCGATTAGCCGAATTTTCCAGCAACAGTAACCGAGGCGAATGCCGTTGCAGACGTAATACCCGATCCTCACGAACTTTTGGCGAACGTCCTGGGAGTCGTGGCGTGTGTCGGTGTGCGACGTGTACACGCGCTCCGTATACGTGTATGCGTTATAAGCCCCTTGCACACGCCCGTTCCCGCTCACGCGTGCACGTGCACGTGCACGCGGGGCAACAAATCGGGGTCGTGTGTGCGATTCGGCGGAGAGGAGAATCGTTCGTGTTCCTCGCGACGACGGCGCGTTCGGTTCCTCCGGGGCGGCGCATGCGTCAGGGAAACTTCTCTGTCCCGAGTCCCGAGTCCCGAGTCTGATGCGACGCACACGCTCGCCGACTCCATTGTCTGCGCTCCGCGGTTTGCTGCTGACCACGAGGCCACCCCTCCTACAAAGGCCACCCAAAACCAAAACCTGGCTTCGCCGAAATCGTTAAATCCGCCGGAGACCGCGGGAAGGAAACTGGGTTGTCGCTCAAGAAGTGCCCGATGGAAAGTGGCTGATTTCGGAATTAGACTGTGATCCACATCCGGGCATATACGTACGTGTTTACACGTATGGCTATGCGATAGCTTGAATGCGTCCATTAACAGGCACTCGCGCGTATCCAGCGCACGGCAGTGGGGACGTGTACATTGTCTATCACGTCTATACACGTAGCCGAACATGCATGTGCGCACTTACGTACGGTTCGCTTCATTACGGGAGACGGGCGCATTGAAAACGGCCACGATAATGGGCAATCGCTTTAAGGCGTCTCTCCAATTTCGCGGCATTAAAGGAGAAAGCTGGTCCGCGACGGACGATTGGCTGGGTCCGCGGATGCAGCGAATATCGTGCACACGATGCGCCGGAGATCGGCTTAGGGCTTTCAATTCCAGATAAAGTACGAAAATTTCACGGGCGGGGTTTTGGCAGGCGGAAAAACAATTGGCGAGGTCTCTGGGCACGACAGTAGTTGTGCACCGGTTACGTCCGTGCCTGAAGAGTCTAGAGATGTGTAAGTGACGTGCGCGCGCGAGCGATCTCACGATCGTCCGTGTATACGGATGTGTTTGAGAAAGTTGGATGAGAGACGCGCGTGCGCCCACGTTGCAATCTCTCTGCACACCTCTCGCGTAACGTAGTGTCCGCACGACACTGAAAGGGCCACGAGGGTGCAAAACGGGCGACTATAAGTGGCGAATCATTAACCCTACTACCGGTCACCGGAGAAACGATTCACGGAGGGAGACGTCGTCGTTCCCTGAGAACATCCTCAAGTCACTCGAGAGTGCCAAGACGAAGGAGAGATTTTCGCGAAAATCTGCGTGAGACAATAGAATTAATGGGGTGCAAATTTCAACGACGCATGTCCATGGACTCTTCTGGTTAAGCAACGCTTCGCGACAGCGCGTTCCCTCGGACGACGAAACCACGCTCTTTTTCGCCTCTTTTTCGCCCTCTCCGATGAAAAACTTCTATACACTCGCGCGCACATCGGCCCGCTCACCCCTCGAGATCGAGCCCGCTGCGTAGTAAGGTGGCGTGTAGTTCGCGATGACCTACTATTCCTGTCGCAAAGAAAGGGAGTCGCACTCGTTAAGATAGATCTTTCGGCGTCTCGTCGCACCCTGCTCGCTATAATCCGGCCCGCGTAATTCGCCCAGGATGTATATATTCATGAGCCGTCGCACGGCTACGTTTTAAACACAGTTTAGTTATGATCTCATTTAAATTTTAATCCCGCATTATCGTGCGATTATTAAATCATCGACCAACAGCGAACGCGTCATATCTTGCTGTCCAGTATGCGCCCGCAACAAAATATCCGTACGGCACGCTACCACACACACACACACACACACACTCCGAAAAGGCACCAGCGGAATGTAACGTGGAACAACAAGAAAAGTTATAAAATCTGCAAATCGACGTGATTAAATTTTGTCAAGGACCAACGTCAACATCCAGCATATTCGCCCATCTTTTGCAAGCCTCATTCGAACCCTGCGGGCGCGAAGTACGAGTTATGAATTACAGCGCGATCCCGAAGACGTTTGCGGTAAGAACGTACGCCCGCATAATTTACGCCCGGCAAGCCGCGGTTATAACCCGTGCTCGATAGGCTCGTCATTATCCGCGCATCGTTATCGTTTCCTAATAGAGTTCTATTTGCGGGTAAGGACATTATCGATCACACCCTCGCACGTAGGTCTCCCTAATGCACCGATAACATTTGACGTCGCGTCAGCGACCAAAGTGCGGGGCCAAGGAAATAACGCGCATCGAAACTTTATTAGTAAGTGATCAGCGCGGAAACGGATCTCGCCGGGATAATTGTCGACTTTATCTACTGACGTGGCTGCGACAGGCACTGCAGCGCGACTAAAGCGCACGCGGGATCTTCTCGACCTACGACCGATACTGTCGGTAAAGTCGGTACCGGAGCGGACGAGCTTTAAAGCTTCATTCCATTGGTAAGCTTGACTGACTCTAATTTCCACTGTCGGAGTCTGCGGGAAATTATTGAGAATGATTATCATCGGCTGAGAATATACCCGTATACCCGTACTATCGTCATCTAAAGAATTTCCTACGAATATCTTCATGATCAAGCTAAACTAGAACGAAAGACTTTGCAAGGCGTCGCCTTGTTCACTGTAAAAGCAATTACCTCGTCCGTTTCCGTTGCATAATTCTAATTTAACCGACGCGGTCGCTGAAAAAATGACGTTTAATCAAGCGAGCGCGATAACGAATAGACGCATCAATTACTGTCCTTCTGCCTGTATAGTGTTCAGTTATAGTTCACGTCGCAGTCAGTGGTGCCACCTGCGTGGGCGGGGAGGGGAGAGTATTCCTTCAAGATTAAGCGCTTTCGTTAAAGGTGTAATTAGGTTACGACCTGTTAATAGTTCACCCTTTGCAGTCACTAAAGAGTTCAGCCGCTGTAAGTCGAAAGTCTATTATGGCGGGTCAGACCAGAGAGGGATCTCGTGCGAACCGCTCGACTAGTGGCAGTCATAATCCCGGCGGGCGGTAGATTTGTTTATATAATGCGAGAAAACACACAGAAGCGAGTAAATGAACGGTGACTCCCCGTTGGAGCAGTCTTTTGGTGGACTCAGCAGAGTGCATCCAATACGTCCGCCGACTTCTGCGAATACCGTGGACAGAAAAAGTTCGGAGCCCTGACGAAACTTTGCACTATTTTTAATTCGCTGAACTTCGCCGCTGAAAAGAAGAGACGCGACCGTCTTCGCGGCGGGAATTGAAACGCGATTTAATCTTAGAACGCAACGTACACGAACCGAACGAAAGACAGTCGGCCGAGAGATCGTTCTCCTCGCATCTCCGAAATTCGTTTTCCGATACCAACGATTACGCGGCTCGTAGCGAAGAAAATGATCGGCCGCGCATGATGATTAAAAACGACAAAACCGGCCCCCGGACAAAACAGAATATCGCGGAGACCGCGGGAACAGGTCGCAGCGTGCAAAATTAATTGGGTTTCCCTCGCAGGCGGGAGTCAAAATTGCGCGCGGGGCTGATTAAAAATTCGCCGTGTAAATTAAAGCGCGCAGCGGCAGGCGACGCGCTCTCCACGGGATGCGACTCCCCGGTTATCCAAACACGTTTAATGGCCCCCGAAGCTTCAAGCCCGACTATACAATGAGGGCAATGAGGAAGGAACGATGCTACTCCCTGTCTGTGATAAAAAAGAAAAAAAGGCGACACCGAAATAAAACGGTGGCGTCTGATGAGCGCGTGAAGTGAGTCTCGCGCGAGCCCGGAAAAAAATGAGCAGGGAGAGAGGAGAAAGAGAGCGGGAATTATGTATATTCTCGGAATGATTCATAAATAGTTTATTTTCGTAGTCGGGGTGCCGGGCACTCCGATCGCTCGCCGCCGGCTAAAGTTGCCGCATGAAAGTCGGAGGCGCCGTGGCCGCCGTGCGTTTCGTGCGCACGCCTGCGCGCGAATGAGGGGAGCGGAGATGAAAGTGATGACAAAAAAAAGGGACAAGACGGATAGCGCGACAAAAAACTGCTCGTCTCGAAGGACAGACAGAAATTCCGGATCATCCTTCCGAACCGCTCAGACGGTCTGGTGGTCGTCGAAAGTTAGGCAAACATATGAGTTCCGAAGAGTGGTTTCATGTAGAGGCACGAGCGCCTGTGACTAGGCGAAGGGAGCCGAGCGATGGGGAAAGAATTCGAACAAGCAACAATATGGCATTCGCGATTATCAGTGGCTTCATTCCGGTCACAGCGAAATTCGAAACTTTCGAAAAGCACGTAGGGTCAGCGATGCGCGATACTTGATTTTCCGTAATTATTTGCCGCATTAATAAAACCTGCTCGTAATTAAAACACGCGACGCATCAACGAAATGCACGGAATTATGAATTAAGGACGGCAAACAAATATAATCGCGTGCAATGCCCGGCGGACAGTGAAGGGTAATGAAAGCGGAGAGCAAAAAAAAAAGGAAAGAAGAAGTGTTATCTCAATCGAGGGCCCAGCGACACGCACGCCTCGTTACGCGAGAATGGCGGAAAACAAGGACGGGAGAAAGTTACATTTGTACGGCATGTGAGAGGGTACGAGGAAAGAGTCGGTTGAGCGTGTTATTCACATGGAGTTGTCGGGGTAGAGAGAAAGCGATGCTCTTGACTGCGGCTCGCTGTCTTTGATGTCGCCGTCGAATCAATGAACAGCTGGAAAATGCGACGTGTGCCGGGGATTCGATTAGACGGCGCGATCGACGTTACCCTTTGAACAAGTCCGTCCGTTGTCACGCGGGTACGTACCCGACCGCGCGCGGTCCCTGGCATTTATAATATCGACTTCCAGTCAGCGATCTTGAAAATATTTGTTCGACGCAAATTATCGACTTTCCCCCGAGTCGCGACTCGACGCTTGTTCGACGGCGCCCGCGAATAGATAAATTCCGTCAGCGTACGCCTATCCGGCCGAGAATTAATTTGGCCACTTTGCCATCTGCCTCGTGGCGACCGAAAGTTTAACTGCGCGCAGATTGGCAATCCTTCGCTCCGCAATTACGCGTGTTTCCAGGAGAACGGGCGAACAAAGGGAGCCTAATGATTTCCTGCGTCGGCCTTCGCCATCGCGACGCAACTCGTCGCACGACGGATGCGACGCTTTTTCGTTTTCCACCCCTTCCCAGCGTGGAACGAACGATAAACCCCATGTTCCGTGCCGCTCCCCCGGTATCAGTCGAATCGACAATGCCGCGCGGCGTACGGGGTGCTCTTCTATTTTAAGGGTCATAGTTTACGGACCGGCGCGCAACCAGAGAAACTAGAGCGATTTTAATTTGCATATTTTCCAAATGCACAAACAACTCGGTCAGCCGGCGCGTAAAGGAATTTTATATTCGCGAGAGCCGCGATAAGGCCGAGGGCCGGCAAGGCAAAATGGACGGTGACTCGCCGGCAAAAAACGCCTCCGCTCCGTCCGTCGCAGTTTTCAGCCTCGTCAAGATTCCCTGACGCCGAGACATTAAAGGTAATGTAAGTTTCCTAATTATACTTAAAGGAGAGTTGCGCTCGCTGGCCGCGCTCGCAACGTCGATCTCCTCGGGGTTCAAACTTTTCCCCTTCGACTTTTTTAATACTCGGACGCCGTCGCTCGCGATGCCTTTCAGTTGGCGATTACGTACAATCCTTTCCGCGATAATGGAGTTAAGAAAGGGATTAGCCCCGCGAACGCGAGATTTGTGGCAGCGAGATCAAGGGGGATCTGGGGTGGACGTAATTTCCGTTACCGTTGCCTCTGATATCGGCCGAACGGCACTCCCGACAGATTGCCTCAAACTTGGATTCTTTAAACGTCGATCTGTCTTTCGTTATGAAGCGAGCGGATGTCGTAGCTTGAGCCGACGTTACGATGTTTTTCGCTTTTTTACGCGTACGTCTGCTAATATATCGGCAGTGTTTACCGTGCGCCGGCAGAGATAGTTGTTTGTAGTGTATGATTGCTCTCGCGCAATCGCTAAAGTATTCCGTCAGATAAATTCGTGGGAAACGTTTCAGTTGCGGCAGCGGCAGCGGCGGCTTAACGCATCCATTCCTAATATCTGACTCCCGGCATTGCCGTTGAACCGGCGAAATTACCCGAACGAGGAAACGACGTCCCAAAGGCTTAAGCGATATTCATACGTTTTGCTACATTGCCCCGGCCGTACGTGGGTCGCATATGAAGCGCGTCTTAAATCGTGTGTCGCCGAGGATGCAACAGCTGTTCCTATTATCACGACGCATGTACACTTAGCTCATACCCCATTGGCCAAATACGGAGAGACGAGAATTTGATTATGTATCCAGTACTCGTACCGCACACCGCACAGTACACTCTCCGCCCCCGAAATCGACCATACACTCCGCCGGCACGGAACACACGGCTATCGAACGTGAGCATCGCTGCTAATAACCCGACCCCTCTCAGAGACCTCAACCATTTTGAGCGACGAACAAAATATGTACGCTTCCCTGACGCTCTCCCCGGATGCAATTATTGAAAACGCAGCCGTTCGCTACGTTCCCAAATACGTATAGATCAACAGAGCACCGCACATCGATAACACGTACAAACGAGCTCGAGCAAGCGGAAGAGACGCGGACGTATTGTTTTAACAAATAGCTCCTGTTACGACGAGCGAAGCGTCTTGTTTGAACTCGCCTGTTGTGTGTGCTTGGCTACTTTGGCGAATGCCGGAAATAATTTCCGACAAATGACGTGAACGAATCGCGCGGATGGATATGACTCTCCGCGCACGAAATAATATTCCGATTACGGATGGCACCGAAAGGCGCGCTGGAGAACGGAAAGAGGTATTTAGCGAACTAGCGGAATCGATATCGCCGCTAAACGGCAGGCCCACGTCTCGTTTGGAGCAGTTAAATTTAATTGGCGCAGTCACCGTTCAAGAAAGTCTCGCGGGAGTGGAGCGGGGAAAAAGTGCGGCTTCTGAATTCCGACTGTTTAAACGCGGCACACGTGAGTCGTCGAGAGTTAGTCGTTACGACACACAGAGCAGAGTGTACAGAGAAGGAGAGCGGGCGGAAAACAGAGGCAGAAAAAGAGAGAGTTACGAACGGTACGGAGAGAAGTAACAATCGTACGCTACATTTTGTCGAGCAATTTACGTTCAGTTCCGCGGGCGAGGGAAAAAACTACGGAGCGCCGTTCGGAATTCCGAACTTTCGAAAATATTAATTAGTCAACTTTGCGGCGCGTGCCGCGGAATAGATTGCGCGGCGATCCGCGCGCCATTTCCTTCTCGCTCGAAGTGCACTGACAAATATCGACGCCCCTTTTCCCAGTCCGACGAACATTCGACGTATCGAGCGACGCACGACGTACCTCCTTGAAAATATAATTCAGTCATGCGAAACCCCGTACGAACGGGCGACCCTTGTCTCGATACGATCTTCAACAATCAGTCGCTGTTTCTATACTTTTCCTGCAGACAGTCGGCGTGTAAGTACACACGCATGCCCGCCTTTTGTGACGGATATTGGAACGTGTATCGGCGATCGATACGACGTTGATCCGCCGTCGAAAACGGCAGTTGTTCGACGTATCGTACCGTTACATCGGCCCGACGAGTCACGTAATACTGCAATCGCACGTGTACACGTTACTCCGTCGCGCTTCCGCATGCGGTTACGAGTGTTCAAAACTAACCTTCGGATTCATATGCGGCCGGTAACAGTTCGCAAATGCGGCCCGGCCGCTGGCCAACGTTGCTCGCCGGTCGTCTGGCCACTCGACTTCCGTTCTCATTTTCTCACGTCGTACGGCAGCATCGGATAAATTAGCTGCCGCATCGCCATAAATTGCGGGGGCATCGTCGAACGTTAACGGCAGGTAATCTAATTTTGATTAATACCGCGCGCAACACCTCTCCTGCCGCGACGTACAAATGGCGGAATTACGTTGACAGGCCTTCGAACGGTCGTCGGCAGGCTGCGGGTATCGGGCATTAATCGTGAATCGATGCCCGGTCCGACAAGACGTAGGTGCATCGAGAGCGAATTTCATCACGTAATGGAGATGTCGGTAAAAAATTGACCCCGAAGATTGCGAACGAACGTTTTCCGGGGTGGGGGGAGAAAAACGGAGGAGAGCCGGAGATTATCGACCTTCACGCGAGATTCACGGAAATCGACTTCTCGCCGGGACCGCGAGCGTGCGCTTACGTCCCTTGTCGAGTGCCTGTAATTGCGGCCGCTCTCTAAATCAACCTCCTGAATCGCGAGATTACCCGGGCCGAATTTCCGCATTATATAAATAGAAAATAATTAGCCGGCCGATCTCAATTACCCCCGCATCTTCTACTCTCGAAATCCGCAACGATCGGCGTATGCCGTGGACGAAGGGGACAAATAATTTGGAGGATTCTCGGTCGGCGAAAGACACGGAGTCGAAATTTCCACCGACCTTTTGCCCTCCGCACAGGACGTCTTAACGTATTCAAGGAGAGAAACCTTGCCCGGGTTGAGCTCTTCAGACGGCACGTTCTGGCGCGTACGAGGGAGGCGTACACGCCGAAACCGCGAAATATTTATAAACTCCACCTTTCTTCTGGCGAGAGGGGAGAGAAACGGAGAGGGAGAATGAAAGGTCGACGTACACCGTCTAAATTTGATGGTGCGCTCCCCACTACCACAGCGCGTCTTTACGTGTCAATGGTTCTCTCCCCTCAACTTCTTCTGCCACATACGGACTGTGAAATATAGACTCTCCCTTTCACCGCTTACAGATGTAGGAGTTACACTCCGAAGATTAAAGACAGGCGCAGTTCTATTTTTTCTGCTGTACGATTATGAATAACGTGCGGATCGCGTGTTATGGTAGAGAAGAAACGAGGGCGAAAGAGTAGGAAGAAAAGGCGATGATACAGAAAGAATCCTGCGAATGGCACGTCGTCGACGTACGCGTCTCGGATGAAAATGTTTACGAGGACGATGAGATCCGAGAAGTACGTTTTCGACAAAACGGCGACGCTCCTGGAAGAGGAAGAAGAAGAAGAAGCCTCGGAATCGCGTCCTTGCACCCGCGTCAGGATGTTACTTATCTCACTGCAGTGTCGTCCCTGGGGGGAGTAAATTTTGAAAGAAAAAGGACGAGAGCGCTGTCGGTACGTTCGGCGTTCACGATCTGGCGAAGGAGCGAAAACTCGTGGAACGGCGAAGGGCTGACAAAAGTAGAGAGTCACGTACTTCCGAAGACCAGTTAAATCAGAAACGTGTGTCGCCCCGTGACATTCTGATTTCCGTGAACGTTTCGTCCCGTCAACCGTCTTTCCGATGCGGCCCGCCGCTCGATCGAACGATATCGAGATAATGCAGTGATTTCAGTGGTATGATCCGATTCCGCGAATAAATGCGTGCTAGCGAGTAGAAGCGGCGAAGGTACTTTGCGCCGAGCAAACAGAAACGAAAGCTTTTAACGTGGATATCTTTGAGACACGTCAGTTTCGCGCTACAATAGCGCGCCGACTTGTGAAACTCGCGTTAGAAGACCTCTGGCATACTGTTGCACTCTTACGTAAAGTGCAATCTTCCTTTGGCGTTGTATAAAGGAGATTGTGGTTCGCGTCGACCTGGTAGGTAAATCAGAATGGCGTTATAACAGTGTCTCAACCAACTTCCCGGGCGTTTTGACGCGGCGATTAAGTCGGCGCATTGTCATTGTGCCAGTCTAATGGATCGAATTAACGTAGAACGTTGTAACGCGTCTTTGACGTGACACTTCGTACCGGATTCCGTTCAATCTCAGACTTATCCGTGGGACATTGTCGGTTCCTTTGAGAATCCGTCTGACGTCGTATACCCTAGCCAGCGTCAGGCCGAACAACCTATAACCCAATTTCGGCACGAGAACCCCAGAGCCTAGCAAATATTTACGAATAATTGCGTACCGTGAATGAGGTTGATTGGGCTCCACGACAAGTACCGCCGCGGCCGCCAGGTAATAGAGCTCATTATCTCGCCGAACACGCTCTAATTTGATCGGGATTAACGAGCAGAGCACGTATCGATCTCCAACTTATTTTGACGATCCACCGGAATGTTTCGACAGATTTTTCCGAAAAACAATTTTGTATCTGTGCCCCGCCGTCGCCTTGACTGCGTCTCTCTGGAAATCTGGATAGCCGATCTCTTTCACCTTTGTGAGAGATCGCGTAATCGACCAAAGTAACCATCTTCCACACACTAATGGGCTCGTTTCACTTCGCGGCAGAGCTCCGCTACAAACAATTTGCCTGAGATTGCGCTACGTGCGCGATTCACGGAGATAACCACTCGGGAGAACGGAAATGGCCCTCTTGAGAATGCGGGTAAGCGTCATCCACGCGGGGGCGCACGTCTTGCAAAAATTCCTCCGTATTACTTTCCACGCTCCTTCACCCCTCTCTCACTCTCTTTCTCGTGAGATCGCGAGATGCACCCGGTACATCTTTACACTCCCGTCTTCCCCTCCCCCCCCCCCTCTCTCTCTCTCTCTCTCTCTCCCAAATTCTTCTCCCTCGGCTCTCTTTCCGCTCTCTCGCTCGCCAAATCGCTGAATTATCGCCCCTCGTTAACCTTAAACGCCGATATTCGAGTCGTTGTTCGCGAAAAGTCCGTCCGCGTCAATTCGAAATTCTTTATCGAGCGGAAAAGAAAAGCGGAGCCGGGGGGTGTCTTCTAACAAGAACGTTTTTGCACCGCCACCCTCCCCCCCCCCCCCCTCCACACTTTCCACCTACTCTGTTCTTGACTTGCCATTCTAATCGCACACCCCAACTTCGGCAGAAAAAAGTATGTGCGACCGTCGAGTCGGTTGAACCGTCATGTTGATGTAAAAGCGATTGACAGTATTTTTGGGAGAAAACGTAGGCTGACGAACTCATGAAAGGATTCTCGTAAGACACTCGATCAGCAGTACTTGCCCCCGATATATCATTCTTGCGTCTACCGAAGACGGACATAAAACCGTAACACGGCCCGCGGTATTGCGCGATATTAAAACACGTTGAACCATTTCGACATGCCTCATGAAACAAAAAGATTCATCGCTCTTCTCATAACTGCTCCGTATAAAGTTTCGCATCAGCAAGAAGAAATCCTGGATATTCCCTGCGACGTTCAACTATTCGAAACAAGCAAACAAACCTGCAACTTCAAGGGATCTAAACGTTCAATATTAGCCTATGAGCAACGTCGGCGACAGCTCTGCATCATATAAGCGTCTCGAGCGACATTACCCGAATAACGTGAGCCGTTGTTCTTTTTTTTAGCCGCGAAAAATCGGATTGCGACCTCATTCAAATTTCTCTTTCAAAGCAGATTTGAGCGGAGAGAAAAAATCGAAAGCGTGGATCGTCGTCGGTCGCCCACACGTAGTTCGCCCCGCCACCACTGGCCGGCTCAACGAACGAAAAGCGAACGAACGAACGAACGAACGAGCGGAGAAGAGAAGAGAACGAACGAACGAACGAGCGGACGGTTACGGGGGCGCCGGAGCGCGCGGGGCCGGCCCTGCGCGCAGCCTCCCCAGTTCTCCCCAGTCCTCCCCAGTCCTCCCCAGTCCACCCCGAAGATTCAGTCGTCGTGCGGCAGAGGAGGACCGAGGAGCGCCCGGTCGAACGCCGTGCTCCTCTCTCCGTCTTTCTCTCGTTCCTCTTCTCGTGTCTTCACTCTCTCCGTTTCGCGTCGAATCTCGCACACCCTCCGTCGAGTGCGCGCATACACGCACGCACGGTTTCCAACCCCTCGGTCGCGTGTGCTCGAGTGCGTTTGCCGAAGGTTCAGTGAAAACGGTTCTCCTGGGTTAACCTGCACCATCTTGGCGTGAGAAGCAGACCACGTAGTACGTAATTTACTGCCGGCTTCGCGGCGAATACCGCCTCGCTGCGGGTCCGCGGAATAATTTCCTATCCAGCGCAGTGGCGATCTGACAGGGTGCTTTGGCTTCCGACGGTTGATAGGGTGAGGGATGCTTGTGATCGTCGGCTAGACGAGAACAGTGTGTCCGTCGTCGCTACGGACAATAGCTGCGTGGATTTTGTGACGGAACAACGGCGACGCCGGTCTGGGGTTGCCAGCCTCCCTCCTCTCTGTCTTCTCTGGCTCTATTTCGCGGCCCCACTCGCACAGCCCGCCCTCTCGCGCTACACTCTTTCCCTCTCGCGATCTCTCGCGTTCGCTCGCGTTTCCTCCTGCTTGCATAGAGATACAGAGACAGAGAGAGATAGAGAGGGTTGGGTGGTAGTGCCGGTGGCCGTGGCGGTGGCAACGGTGGCGGCGGCGGCGGTGGTAGTGGTAGTGGCGACGGTGGCAGTGGTGGTGGTTTAAATTTCAGCCGCGTGCACGGGTTCACCTACGTGAGGCATTACACGGGTCCTCGGCTTTCTCGCCAACTGGGGAGGGTTATACGAGCGGTCACGGTCCACGGATGCAAATTTCGACCCTCCTGACCACGTACTCTCCACTCGCTGTGCAGACAGAAAGGGGAGCAGCCCGGTCTTCTTTCATGCGAATCCGCGTGCGCGGACGTATGTGTCTCCGTACGCTTCTGTGTACGTGTCCTTTGTAAGCCCCGCGAGTTCGTCTCTCTTTCTCTCTTTCTTTATCTGACACTCGATGCCTCGTTCTCCACGTCCCACAGTGTGTGGGTGAATTGGCGATCCGTACAACGCCTTTGAGAGCGTGTCATATTCGTGTATAGTTCTATCATGCGAGTTGTACCGTCGTGCGAGGGCTCGAGACGATACATACATACGTACAAGCATAGAGGAAGAGCACGTCGAGAGAACGCGGCTACAAGGAGCCTGACATGAATCTCTATGTAGGCAGCCGGGTGCAGACGGTAAAAACGTTGTCAATTTGACGATATAAGAAAGTACTTGTATCAAGTGTTCGTCAACTTGTCGGCGGCGGGGAAATAGAGCTAAGAATATTTCGCTGGCGTCTTAACTGCAGTATGTATACCGGTCGTGACATTCGCGCTTCAAAGTGCTGCTGCCTGCATCCGCGTATTTCTGATAGCAGGAAACGAGATAGGAAGAGAGTGAAAGGAGCTTTCGTCGACGGTAGGAAGCTTCTCAGCGATAGCTATAAGTCTCGTCGGATCCGATCCGATGGAATAAAAACTTTTGCTAGTCCCGCCGGCGCACTTAATTCTACTCTGTGTTCAACGATCCCGGAGTATAAAAGGACCCAATCTACGCTGAATGGATTTTCCATTTTTCGCTCTGCAACGGGACGATCCGTCGAATCGCGTGTAGGATACCGAGTAACCTGTCCATTCCGCGCCGGTATGGTTCGAACTCAAATAGCACACAAGGTCTAGCTTTCTCTCTCTCTCTCTCTCTCTCTCTCCCGCGAACACGATGTTATATTCGAAGTCTCGTTCAGTAACGACAGCGATCGCGGGGGTGGGTTTGTTTAGCACTCGACTCGTCCACTGAATAGGAATACAGCCTCGTGTTTTTTTTTTCTGTCGAGGTGTTGTGTCGGGATGAACGAGCATAGGAGACGAGAACGTGCTGAGCGGATGGCGGACAGCAAGAGAAAAAGAGATAGGCAGGCTCGGTACGGACAGAAAAAAAATGAGAGGGCAAAAAAGCATGACTTTTGTATACATTGGGCAGAGTTCTACTGTTCCTATTTTTCCCCTTGTTGTCCAGTGGCAAAGGATCATCGTCGTGCGCGGTGTCGAATGTCGGTCACTACAAATGAGATTCGTTGAGACGCAGAGGCGGAGAGTGTGAGAAAGGTGGTCGCCGTGGTCGAGTAGAAGTCCGCGGGCCGAGAACTTTTCGCTTCTATTTCTCGCGAGAAACTCTCCAGCTTAAGAATAAACTCGGCGAGAGGAAGGAAGGAGAAAGTCAGACATGGAAAAGGAATAGAGGGAGGAGAGAGACAGTCTATGGACAATCGAAATCGTTGAAATTTTTAAGCCTGCCGCCGGAAAGCCTGCTCCGTCGAAGACTCAGCGAGAGATTCGCCGAAAGCGTACCGCGAGACCGTGCACTTCCTGTCGCGCTCGAAAATCTCATATTTCGTCGAATCTCACATATCTCTCCTCTCTTTTTCGTCTGCCATCGCCGTACGTCGGATAGGATATTCAGAAACGATCCACGCTGTACACGTGCTCCTCGCTCCTTTACAGGATCGACCGGGTTTAAGGGGTGCCGGAAGCGGAAGGGGCCAAGAAACGAGTACGTGCAACGATGCATACGGCATCCATCACTGAGAAGGACACGGCACTGGTCCTCCGAGAGGGTAATACGGCGAAAGCACAATACGTGCGCGAGCACCATCCGCTTTTACACTTTTATACGAGCCCGGCGACGAGAAGGAAAGCGGTGAGGGGCACATTTTGATCGCGATTTACGAGCGTCCCGATCTGCCCGACCTGCCCGACCTGCCCGACGTTTAATTCCGCCGGCGAAGCGAGAAGACACCGGCGCGAACTGCATCGACGAGGACGACGAGGTCGACGTAGTGCCTGACGGAAGGTGGAAGGACGAGAGTCCCGCGACGTACGAGGCTGAAATGGATGAGAAAAGTACGTTCGAATCTTAGGCCGTTACCGTTGCCGCTGCTGCCACTGCCGACGCCACCGACATTCCGCCGACATCCGCCGACATCTGCACCTCCCTCGCCCCCACATCCCATCGGCCAACCCTCCTGTAAATAGCGTTTTGTAACCCCCGTCACGTGAAATCGATATCCCTTAAGAGCCGGTCCGTGAGGTCGTTCGTCAGAAAAGAAAGTTCCTCTCTGTTTCTCACTCTCGCGGGAAAGGAGGAGTGCGAAGGACGAAGGCGCGCAGAAGAGGCGATCGTCGGGCGGGCGAAGAGAGAAGAACTACCCGAAGGGAGGCGGATAAAGGAAGACGCACAAAAGAGCCTAATGTTTCTCAACGACATGGGACTGCTAATGTTCTTAGCAGTAACGGCTTCCCTCTTGGGTTACTGCCAAACGGATGAAAAAGGTAATGCATAAACATTCCCCTTTTCCTTCGCTGCTTTCCCTTGAACTTTATACTTCTCTTCCCTCCGTCCGTTCTCCCGATACCCTTCCTTTTTTACCCTGCCGCGCGCCGTTCGTTATCGTCCCTCTTTCTCCGGTTCGCCCGCGAACGAACGTTGACGAAAGAAATACGAGTTTTGCTTTCCGCGTCGCCGCTCGCCCGAGCGTAAGAAAAGAGAAAGATTGCGCGACGATCCAGAAGGGGGGTAGGCTGGGGGCGGAGAAGGGGTGAAATAGAGAGAATGGAACGAAGATTCAATTTTATGCTTCGACGGCAGCCGAATTTACTTATGGCCGTGTGACGCGTTACAGTCGTCGTGCGTGTATTGACGCAGTCGTAAATCGGCGTGTTCGGTCATTTCTCGAAATAGAATTATTGCCGGTTTACCGATGTATCGCTTGTACGGAGGAGGGTCGCATGCGCATTTCGGCGCATCGTCGCACGTTTCCACGGAAGCTTCTGAGAGACGGAATAACGAAATGCGACGGGAGAAACTGTCGCGGCACCAAGAGGAAGTGTCTATGCGAAAGGAAATGAATCTAGTAAATCCGCCGATAATGTCAGTACCGACAGAACGGAATCTCGCGGGAATGGCGTGAGTGCGTTTCAATTGGAGTAATACTATGGCAATGTCCACTCCGCTAACTGACAGTATTTTCCTGATCATTAAAGTGAACCGATGCCGAATGACGGAGCGCGATTTCGGCATTTTGTCCTGCCACCCACACCCACCATCGTCTGTCGGCATGAAAACATACTGTCTCGCGAGATCAGTCCGGCAAACCCACTATTGACAATTGTCGGGCACGTTTAATAATAGCCGTTCATTTATTCATGCATGCCTGATGCTCCATATTTGTCGCTGCTTCGTCGACATTTGTGCACTGTCGATCGTCGCGCAAATAATGATCTGGGGAAACGTCGTGAAATCGGGCTTCGCGATATACGCGCTTGCCCTGTCGCCGAGAACAGGAGAGGAAGAAGACAGGGCCGCGTATAAGACAAACGGCAACTCTATTCGCGGTGAACGTTGCGCAACTTCGAATGTCCCAACGATTCTAGCGCGGCGGTGGATGTCGAGCTGCGAGAGCGAAACCCAGCACATATTGATATCAATTTGCGACGTGTAATTATCAGTAACGCGGGAATGATAATTTGATAGTATTAATTACAAGCATATTCATTGCGCCACTGTATAAATTCAATCAACAATGAACCACATTGCCGATCCGACGCGGGCTACCGGGCACCAGACGGAATTGAATAGGACCAGCGTATATTACGTACACGCGCGGACGTGTACAAAATGCGAGTTTGAACGGTCCGCGTAATAATCACGATAAACGTATATAATCCAGCGTTGGATCGTGCCATTTATTCTTCACGATGTCGCATCTTTTGTGCCCGACGCTGACTGCGCGTCGGTGCAATTTGAAATTTGACAATCAATTAGCCGAAAACAACGGGAGCGTGGCGTGGGGCAAGCCGGGGCCGCGGCCGGCTTCAAAGTTGTTCCCGTCCGAACGGGGTAATTTGAAAAAAAGCTCTCGCGCGATTGTACATCGGATAGAACACGGATAATCGAGATAGTATACACGCGGTACACCGTGTCGCGTATTTCCGTTTGAAATAAAATTCGAACGCTCGATGGACAGATTGGCGCTAATGCACATTGCAGGTACCCCTTTGCACGCTTCTGTCGTTGTATACGCGCGCTCCGTCGATCCCGCACCTATTCCCCTTTCAGCCTCTAATCATAGTCCCTCCTCAAAGCACGGTGCTCCGATTCGTGCGATTGATTATGTCCGATGCATCTCCGATCACGATAATCAACGATATAGAGCAGCCGCAATTCCGGCTGAAATTTCAGCCACGCGCGCTCACCTCCGCGTCAGAGAGCGTCCGGTTGCCGGGGGCTCTAATTGTCGCTACCAATAAATGTATTACCCGGTATCAGTTTTACATTATCCCGGATGATCAACCGCTTTATAATCCCCGTTCGTTGCCCCGCTTTCGTCGCCGGCGTCCGCTTTCTGTCGCGGTGGCATCGAAATTTGTCGAGGGCAAAAATGAAGCCACGGTGCCGGGAGTAGGGCAGCGGTGGGGAGGGGGAGGGGCGCAGAACATTTCCCCGTAATCAGTTTTCCATTTATCCGGCTAATCTGTCACTTATGTGTACGCGGACCGGCGAAATTGAGTCGCGGCCAGAAATATACCGTGCTCGGCCGTGTGTCGATGCACTCGCGCACACTCTCCCGCTGACACGCACGTACGCGCGCGTGCATATTTACCCGGGTACGTCAATACGTGCGTATTTTAAATAAATACTCGCACTCCGAAACGCACACCTGCTGGCCGGCCGGATATAGGCGAATAATGAACTGCAAGTAGAAAGACATAAAATCCACATTTGCAGGCTACCTGTAACAGTAATGGAATCATCGAGTGTCAACTCGCCGCCCCGCTCCGGTTTCGCATGTGCATGTGTGCCACGCGAGACACACGTTCGGCCGAACGATTGAGCACGCGCCCGCACGTGGCTAGCGGTGGACGGTAGAGGATGGCCCCGGTTATACGCTCGCAAATATTATGATTCGGCGATAATGCGAATCGAGTAAACCGAGCGGTGCAATGAACTGCAAAACACGAATAGCGACACTCGGATCGATTCTCCAATTCGACATTAATGTTTCTATGCAGGCGTCCGCGGGAGCAAGAAAAATGTGGGACGTCGCGACGGGACGAGAAGAGAGAGAGGAAGGTGGAAAATGAGGGAAAGGGAGAGGAGAGATTCTTCGAAGTTAATGGCCCGTGCGGTTATTCCACGTACTTGAACGCGTTCCTTAGATCATTTACAGGGGTGGAAAATAAACCCTTTACAGCTTTCTCGGCGGAGTGGCGTGTGCGTGCGGTGTGCGGCGCGCGGACGGTGGGCGGGGGTGTTAGAAATACCGCGCACGTCGCGCCGCGATAGAAGATCTCTTTTAACGGTCGTTTGCCAGACTTCAATTCGTCCATTCATGAACGAAGCGCGAACTCGCGTTTCGATGGAACCGGCTTTTTATACGTCACTCGTCGTCGTTATTATTTCTGCAAACGAGCCACACAACTCGCACGACCGCCCGACTTCCTGCCCGCTTCCGCGAATATTTTATCTGTAATTGCGAGGCGCGCTGGGAATATCGAGAACGGGCGTTGCCTGTAATGGAACTACGGCATTTTACAGCGTCTAGTTTCGGCGCGCAATGTCAAGTGCTTTAATGAATGCGAGAAGCGGCTCGGGGCTGCAGGCGGAATAAAAAATGTTCCTGCCGCGAAAATACACGACTTCGCTTCGACGTCGGGGTGGCAGGCGGCGGGCGCAACGTCGACTGCCGGCGGTGGCGAGGGTGGTCTCTTGTTTTTGATCGTATCTCGGCAAACGAACTGTGCCAACATCTAGACGTAAATTATTCCCACTGCGTGTATTTCCAGGGCGCGCGCGTTCTATCGTCCCTCACCCTCAGCTTCTCTTCAAGCTACTCTCTCTCCCTCTCTCTCTCTCTGAATCTTTCTCTTTCTATGCCTCTCACGAGAATCGCAAATAATATGAAAATCCACGGGCGCTCGGAGCTAGTGCGAGCGAGGCGAAAGCTTAAGCGTTCCTTGCGAATAAATAAGGTGGCCGGCTTGAAAACTTTATAAGATTCGTGGAATCGCTTCTCGTTCCGTATACGTCTTCCACCCGCGACTCATTTATCGGGTCTCCTTTACTCTGCTCCGCATTCGCGATACCTCCAAGTTTCCACATTCCATGAACGACGCCACGCTCCGGTATATAAGATTGTCGAAAAATGCGCCAATCGGATGAGCGAAGCGACAGATGTATAAATTACACGGGAGTGATCCTGTCAAATGAATTTAAATGCGCGTCCGGATGGGAAGAAAGGGACGAAAAAGGTTGGGTGAATTCGTGTCGATTCTGCGTCACCAGTGCGAAATTCTGATAACGAACGGGTAATAATCGCCGAGCAAAAAGAGCCACGAGGCCGGCTTGGAAATTCATTTCCGTCAGTTTTGCCAGCCGGACGGGCGAGAGAGCGTCGAATTAAAAAAGAATCAAAAGGGCAACAGCGACGGCAAACTTTTAGACTTCCAATCGTTACCGACGCAAATATCCCTCGGTCGAAAGCGACCATCAAATGCCAAATTGACCTGATATCGAGTAGAACTTAGACCGAAGTTCTTGACCCCAGGCATCTTGCAACAGATTTTCTCGACGAAACGCTAGTCTATCATTAACTTCCAACGTCCGTTCAATAATGAAGAAGCATTGAATCAACGACAAAATAAGAATGAAACGCTCATAACAAGCATGTCCTCCCATGTACCGCGAGCAACGTACAAAAAAAGAAACCTTACGTAACAATTCATTTGAACTGCATCCAAGCCAAAATTCTGGTACGGGGGGTGAAAAAAAAAATGTTAACGTATTCTATTTTTAAAATTGCAGTGTCGTTTTACGGAGCCAGCTACATCCATCTTCCGGTGCAGGAGGCCAAGGGTGCGACTGACATCAGCTTCCGGTTTCGAACTCATCTCTCGGACGCGATGCTGCTGCTGGCCGCGGGCAAGACGGATTACTGTCTGATCAAACTGGAAGCCGGCAGATTGAAGGTTCGTTTGCCCACAGCGCTTACGTCTATTAATAGCGTCTCTGTTTGGTGTGTGTCCCGGTCGTTTCATAGTTAAACCGAGCGCACGTGTTGCCTATTGCTACCGTCGGTTTACCGCCCTACACGGCCTGTCACTTCTCTTTTCCCTGTCGCCCGTGGCAGGAGGAATTAGACGCGGCTTTGACACGAGGCGAGTCGAGGGGAAAAAAAAAGAGGAGCGGGAGGGAGGCGCCGCTGGAAAAATATCCCGCGATCGCGGCGCCCCGGGAATCCGGCGCGTGCTGGCAAAAAAATCGGGGTCCGACTGGAAAAAGAGGAACTCCGGGGTGAGAAACGAGATTTCGTGTCGCACGTGCGACGAACGGTTTCACCGAGCGCCCGAGCGGTTCTTATCTCGTTCCGCTGAAAAGGTCCAACCCGGCCGGGCTTCGTTTTTCCATCCCTCTTGTCTTCCCTGTTTCTTCGCCCCTCTCTCCTTCACATTTGCCCGCAGTTCCTCTTCCATCCCACTCGTGCTCTGCCTCTCTTTTTATTAATTATCCGCGAATCCCGCGACATGGGAAATATTCCGACCTCTTGCGGACGGCCGTCCACGTCATCCGTGTAATTCCGTCCTTCTGACGTACGCTCGGTGACACATCTTTGGCCGGATTTTTCCGTCTGCTGGGCCGGCCGACTGATACGTCGTCGTCGCTCCGTCTGTCCGTCCGCAGCCATTCTGCGCGTGACGAGAATTTTTCACGATAGCTCCCGCACAATTAGAATCGCCGGGCAACGTCAAACGCGAGCCGCACTCCGTTCCTCGCGTCCAGCAACGTTTACCTGCTCGTAATTACCGACGTTAATGAACCGCGCGCATTTCAAGCCCGAACGACAAGCTGATGTATTCCATCAGCGTGGCGGGGCTCAAATTCGATGGCCCGGCGGGACGATTTTTCATGGAGTGAACGATTGATTTAACACCGGATTTCCGTCTATGCCGCTTTGCCAATACGCACCGGCCATATGATATTTTAAGCTATTTTAAGCTACCGTCATACGTTCCGCTAATTCGTATTCACCTATTTATTTATTTCTGCGATTTTTTCCGATACTACGTGAGTTAATGTATTGTACATATTACTGATCGCGTTAATGAACCGAGGACTCTCGCTTTCGGCAAACAAAGCTCAGCTTCCTGCCGTTTCTTTTAAGCTGTACCGTCTTGTAAGCCGACGATACAATATGCGACGATGTACGCGACAAACTAACCGCGCATCGGCAATTCCGTGGAGAAATAATTAATTTGTCGGGGTCGCACGTTCCTGGCGCGATATTTCACAGGAGATCAAAGTTGTCAGTGAAGTCGTTCATAATGACCGTGCTATTAACGGGCGCTGTATTAAATAGCGACGACATTAAGTAAGCGCCCGCCGCTGCACGAAAATTCAATTCCACCGAATCGACGTCTCGGGACGATAAATAAAGTGCGAGCCTTGATTTATACCGTGGCTCGATCTAACGGGGTTAGCGTAAATGTCGTAATATTGTAATAAACTGCTGTGTCCTACAAGCTGAAGACTAAACGATAGCTCCCGGGAACGATGCGGTCTTCGTGTAGTTTCTTTTCGATCGAGTCAGTTTCGTTGAAGAACCATATTATGACGTAATCGAAACGTTTTCAACGCCAGCTAACAGTCGAAATAAAGCAATTTCCCGTTACTTATCGACTCTGGAAATTCTATTATACATATACCGTGACCACCGCGTTTCGCTCACAGTAATTTATTATTTCCGATCCTGCTTTGACCGTGCGCGCCCGCTGAACTCTTTTTTCGCGACATCGATACCGTAATCGAGTTGTGTAAAGTGCTCCGCATTTGGAATCGCATTTTTTTAAGCACCGACTTGCTTCGACACGGCTCAAATCGCCCATTTTATTTATTGCCCCTCCACGTCATCGAAGCGCGTGTCTTTTTAATTGCCCGCTCGGCCCGATAAATAAAATATTACAGGCTGAAAGCTGCGGGATTATCCGGCTGGCGGAGCAACTTTTTCGCAACGTCAATGCCGTAATTGAATTTAAAAGAGTGCTCAGAAATTGGTTACCGTAATTTCAAACTACTTCCCCGCGAGTCGCGGATCCCGCCCTCGATATTAACGCACCGCATGCATGTACTCGACATGGCCGGCAAAAATGTCATATTTCGCCCCACCGCCCGTTTTTTTTTAATCACGAACTCTGCCGCGCAAATGAAATATTACGAGTGCCTCCCCTGCCATGGGCGAACTAAAACAGGCAAACGACCGAGTCGTTACACGCCAATTAAATACTCCTCGCGCGACCGGACGGGACGGGAAAAAGGAAGCTACCGCTCGAAATTTTGTGAAGCAAGCGAAAAGTTCGGCGCGAGACAATTTGTGAATGACAGGCAACATTCGTGGTCAGCCCCGATACTCGGTAGGATCGTTCGAAAAGAGTGGGGATCTGTGCGACGACGCCGTGAGAACGCGCGCACGCTCACGCTCGGCGATTTCTCGTCGTTGCGAACGGTAGGTACATACGTACATTGTCGGCAAACTCGTACATAACGATTGCGATATTAACGTACGTCGTTGGTAGCTGCGTGTGAAATGAGCACTCGTTACGCGAAAATTAAGTGCTTCTGTCGAGTGCCTCACTACGGAACGGCGATAGACAACGATGCACCAGGGACGCTCGCGAGTACGGCGTAGCCCAGAAGGAGCACTTTATCCGAAGATAATAATCGTAGATTAAAGAGAGAGAGGAGGGAGGGAGCGTGCGTCCAAATTGGAATCTCGCACGAAAGAATTTCATTTCGTACCTATCGGCGTCCGAGTAGGCAAAGCGCCTGACATACGAACCTTATTATGTTCGCATAAAATGAAGTGCGCTCCACCGTTACACATCGCTGTGCGCACGTCAAACGCTTCCTAATCAAAATTAGACTGGATCACGAGTATAAGGTGCGCGCGGGCCTGCCCGTTCCGCGATTCATATAAAAGGTTCGAGCCGCGCTCGTTGTTGCCGCTGCGAATTGCTCGCTAATGGACGCTTTGTGCCGGACGTCGACGCAGGGCGGATTATTTTTTTATGCCAAGCGTAATTTCGAAATGCCGACTACACAGAGGCGATGGCGCGGGCAATAGTTTTTCAATGCAATCCACCGGCGGCCATTAACGCGGGGCACGACAATCAGCCAATAAATCTGCTAGCCCCAATCGTGAGCTCTAAGTTAGAGTGTACACCAACTCGGTCGAATGTTCTTGCGGCGGCATGTGCAAGAAGCGAAGAAAAAGGGAAGACGCGAGGACGAGCAACAATCTCCGTCGTCGGCGCGTCGGGTTGATTTTAGCGCCTTAATTGATTCGCTTCCCCCTTAATCGCGATACCAAGAAGAGTCGGGCGCCGTCCCAACGCAGTATCAAAATATCCGCGCCGCCACTTTAACGCCACGAAGACGGCTAATGCCTCCTCGCGCCGGGCGAAACCGGCGTGAAAACCGCGCGAATCTAATTTCGCAAAGGGTTAAGTCCGCGACCGGAGAGAGGTCTCTGTGCGGGAACGGGCGAGTCGGTGTCTGAGCTTAATTAAATTTGTTAAGAAGATCGTTAAGACAGATGAAGGCAGGATTAACGGGCGAACAAAAACTGAAGCGATCGTTCGCGTCTCGTGTGGCTTTCGCGAGCGAAGACGGAGGACGGACAGAAGGACAGAGGACAGACTCAATTGGGACGGAGAAACGAAGTTAAAGGAGTCCGGAGGGCGGCGGCGAATTTCCGCTGTGAACGTGAACGCGTTACTAGCTTGAAAGGCCCTCGTCTACCTCCCGAACGTTACTTCTCTTTCTGTTCCTTATCCCGGTTTACCGATAATCCCACGATTCAGAACTTAATTGCCAGCGATACGTCGCGGTATCGCTCACTTTCCAGTCAGCGAGCTGCCGCCATCTCAACCCCCCCTTGTTTCGCGGCCGCCTTCTCGTCCGCCATTGTACCGGCTTGCTCCAACATTCTTCGCGTCGCCCTCTCTTTCTCCCTCTCTTGCCGCCTTATACATATTAATAGGTGTTGCATAGTCATTCGGTATCGTGCCACTACCGGGAGAAACTGTACCGGCCAAAATTGTACTCCCGCCATTGGTATTGCGTTCCGACGCTCGATAAAGGCCGATTTGTGCCAAACGGCCGACAAAGCGCAGAGATCGAGTCAATATGAGAGTCGCGGACAAAGTGTTTTTTTTTTTTCGCGGTGCTCCAAACGCCCCAACCGGTGCCATTCGCGATAACGACATTTCAGTCAAATCACCTAAAATGTCACTGCAAAAAAATTGTTGGAGCGCGAAAATAGACGGGGCCACAGAAAATTTCGCGCCGTCGACGTTCTGCCACTGACGCCGCGGAGATGCGCTCCCGATAATGTGGGCTCAGTGGTGGCTTTGAAAAATTCACTGACCGCATTCTAAATTAATTGCGGTTTGCTTTCTACGTTTACCGCGACACACATGACGGTGCCCGACCGAACCATTTACGCAATACGTTTTTGTGCGAGAGAGAAAGTGTAGCGCGAGGGAACCGATATTCGTGAAATATTATTTTGCGTCGATTTATCATATCGTTCGCGTCGCTGCGTAACCCATACGAGGGAAAAAGGTTAAATGAAAATGATGACAATGGCTGAAACCCAAATTCTCCACTGTGTAAGGCCGAACCGGGCTGGACCGTTTTAGCGAGCACTTAAAAATTCATCGGATCCTGGAGAAAATTGCAGCCTTGTCGAGAACGCGTAGGGCTCTTTTAAATGAAAGCACCTTCGTCAAGGGAGTAGCGTAACCTCAGCAATGATTCGCCGCACGGTCACCGTAACTTTCGTGCCTCGGGCGATCGACTTTTCATTAAGAGCGAACCACAGGCGAGGTTCGATCGTCCATACGGGATCAGCGTGGATCATTTCAGGACGACGACGGTAGGAAGGAAGCCGCGCCGGAACACCGTAAGTCTCGGCCGCTCGATTTAGGTCGCGATTAAAGACTCTTTATCAGAGCTCCGCCACTTTGTCCTATCCTCCTACCCCAACCTCCACCAGCGTCTCCTACTTTCCTCCTCGCCATTCTGTCTAAAGCACATCGTCGTGTAGTAGTGTCTGGTAACTCGATAATGCATCGCATACAGCTGGCTTATGAAGCGCGTTTAAGATAATATGTTGGAAGACGAAGAAAATGTGTTCCGCGACGGTTTATGTGGTTTTACAGATTTTACACGCTCCCGTGGACGGGAACGGGTAAAATCGTCGAACGAAAGACATATAGAGCGGAGAGTTCGTCTTAAAAGTCGTGGACGGGTCGACGTTTAATTAGCGACTAACAAAGATACAAGCGTCGATTAATTCCGCTCATCTGACTGCTGCGTTCACGGGCATATTTCGAATCTCGGTTCATTTTTACGTCCAGCGTGGGCGCCATGCGTTACGCGCGCAAATTTTCGTGATTGCCGCTCCGGACTTTATCGTTTATTTGTATAATCGTATGAAACGCTCGCGTAGATTCGCACTCGCAACGGCTGCGTATTTATTAATTGCGTTAGAACGCGCATACACGGCCGGGCATGTTAATACGGTAATTAAAATAAATCGTGGAAAAATAGTTCGCACGCCGCGTATACCAGTATGCAGAGCAAGAGTTTCGGTCTCGCGAACAAGGTGGATTAGAAGTTCCCGTGATTAACGCAAATTTCCCTATTCGCGCCTGTTTCATGGAGTGAAAACGGCGTCTTTGAACCGGAATACGCCTCCAATGCGCTCTCCGCGAAAATAATTGCGTATATTAAACGCATACAATGATACGGTTTCTGTACGTGACAAGAATATTCTAGTACAAACCATTCGTTAACGCATGACGTAGATGGCGAGGTCTTTAAATTTGACGCCTCAACGCCCAAAGCGCGTAAAGTCGAAAAATCGTGCTAATACGGTAGAAACAACCAGAAATGATTTAATTATACGACTGTGCCACTTTGTAATTGCGCTTTTCCGCGACTCGCACTCATTCCCTTTAACTGCTCGATGACTGCCTCCGAACATACGAAGTCAGACAGCTCCCGCAGGAGAAGAGTAAAAAATGCAATACTATGTAGGATCGCTGTCAGTGCGCGCCGTCACCGTGTTTGATAAAGCGTGAATGGTATCGAGGAGACCCGTTACAGTGAGGCCTGTTATTCATGCAAAAAAGTTTTGCCGTTTCATACAGATTACTAGATGCACGGGCTCTCACGGTCTGCCGCACAGAACGCATCGTTACGCGATTTGAAAAGTTTACCGCCACGCGATGACCTTTCCCTCCGTAGCTACCAAATCTTCCATCGAAAAGGTAACTCGCGACTTTCTCCAGACGACGAAGTTTCCTGCGGGAGACACATGCCGCCTCTCCAAAACTACGAACGACACTCTACATATTTGACGAGCAGATACCAGAGATTCCACTCCTCCCGACATATCGCCGAGCCCCTCCGTACACCTTTTTCCTGTCAATCAGATCCGCTCGAGCGACACGCGCAAAAACGATCACAGCTCTTCCCGTCCGAATAAAACATCTCGCTCCGTGAAATGTTAAAAAGCGATATCTCCAGCTTACATCCCGAAGCGCGCTACTATTAATAACTCTCGCCCCTATTATTCGTCTCCAGCGTCCGATTCCGTCGGACGCAAAATATCGTCGGGAGGTCGGCTGCGTCAAAGAAAAGCCGCGCACGGAGTCCCGACCCGAGACTCCTCTCCAAAACGAGAACGAACCCGGAAACGGCACGATATTAATACGAGCGCACTTCGTCGTCCTAATTCCGGGGCGAGAGCGATGACGAATGCCCCGGCGCCAACGAGGAAAATCGGGCAAACGCTCACGGGATCCGGCTTTTTCGCACCTTCTCCGCAGGTCCACATAAATCTCGGCGCCGGCGAGAGCGAGATGGCCAGCGCTCGCGGATTAACGCTCAACGACCTCAGCTGGCACGAGGTGAACCTGACGAGGCGCGAGGCCAACATCACCCTGCAGATCGACGTCATCCATACGACGAGGTCACTGCTGCCGGGTCGTTTCTTCGAGCTCAACATACACTACGGCGTCTTCATCGGCGGACAGGGCGACTTCAACGAGCTATTTCTAGGTAAGGCTCTGTCTCTCTCGTTCTCGACCCTCTCTCTTTCTCTCTTTCTCTCTTTCTCTCTCTATCTATCTTGTCGGCCGCCCGACTCGTCCGGATGAATTGTCGCGCCACGTGACGGCACTTCAACTTCGATCGAGTTTCCTTGCCCGCACAACGAACGGGGACGAGCACGTGCGCCAGTCTCCGCCTCGTTCTACCCGTGATATACTGCCGGCGCTGTTCTTTAGCCCTTAACGGGCCAACTTCGAGCATCACTCGAGACACGAGATTCGTGCATTTTCTTCACCCGCCGAGCACCTCGTTCGCGCTGTTTATTGCCATACATTATCGACTGCCAAACGACTACTTTCCAGGGAAGCGAGGTACCAAGGTACAATGAAGTGCCCTTGCTCCGTGTTGATCGTACGAAGTAGGAGATTTCAGGTGAAAATTCGCCCCGGCAAAATATTTGCCGGAATTTTCGAGAGCGCTAAGTACGTGCTCGACGTTAATTACAGAAGATCGTATTCTTTCTTCGGAACCGAGCGGGAAATTTAGTATGGAATTTTCGGCGAGAGTCGAGGTGACTGAAGTTGACGTATGGATTTTCAGTTTAACCGCGTCGTCGGATTATCCGGGTTAATATTGACTGAAGCCCGTCGTGGAAGACGTTACCTAAACATCATACAATTAGTGTCATCCGTCGCGCCTTGGGTTAATTGAGTTGTGGTTATGTCGCGCTGTACACCATCGCTGCTTTCTGAAATATGTACGTTCCGAGCTGGTATCCAATCGGCGGTTGCAGTGGCGGAGAGCTAATTTAAATGGCCTTTCCCGGCCCACAACGGCGGACAATTGAAATATACGGGCAAGAAAGCGGAAAACATTGTATGCGGCAAACGATGTAAACAGTAATTAGCCATAAATGCCACGTAACGACAAAATATGATGAAAATATGTACTGGAGTGTAATGAGGTCGGTAAACGTTGAACACTTCATTTCGAAATTAATGGAAAGGACCCGTTATTACAACTGGCCGCGATTCATGAGCGAAATGTTATTTTGAACGCAATACGGTACATTCTGCGTGTTAAAAAATCGCCGATCACTGCCCGAACAAATTAATACCCGTTACTTTATGCGATTTCCTATGGGCAACATCGCCGATAACGGTCAACAAATGCCAGAATTTCAATTTTGCCTTACAATGCGAACGGACAACGTGAAAGGATGAATGTCTCTAATGCTGCATTATAAACTGCCGCGATTGGCTGGATAACGGGTTGAAAATCAGATTTTATGGATGAAACGTAAACTATTAGACGTTTATAATGCATTGGACAATTGGCATAGAGCGCAGATAATGTCCCGGCAATTGAAGAGCGAAACGGTGCGATACGGAAAACGCAGCGCGTCGGCAGACACATACTTCGCCAACGAGCGTACGTCCCGTAATTTCGATATTAGCCCCATTTCCTCTGTCGCCCCTGTCATGTGTTTTGTTCGGCCAGAGGTCAGTCGTACTGTCGCGTGACATGGGAAGGGATTAAATAACGAGTAGTCGGTGACAGTGGTTTACAGTACGTGATACCAACGCGAAAGCAGTTCAAACGTTTACCTTAGTTTTCCTCGCGATGTGCCCTGAAGTGCATCGCACAAATTTTCACCTCCTACCATATTGCAAGTGCAGGCACCTTTTACAGTTCGCGATACTCGCGGAAGCGTGCTCCGAACCAATCAAGTTAGACTCTACGTTATTGGCTAAATTTGATTTCCAACGCGAAGAACGCATACTCAAACTCGAACTATCTGCAGTTACATTTTTATATCGCGGCAGCACTCGCCGAATATATACAGGGAATATATTCGAATTCATCACGTTTTGATGGAATTTTTCAGAAATTGGCGGCGCAAGATTGCGATACGACTTTGGCAGTAATCCAACCGTTCGTTAACCGTCCATTAATTTTCTCAAAGTTTGTCGGGGGAATTCGCTTAGCTCGACGGATTATCGAACGTTTGCGCAAGACGGCTGTCTATCTTCAACGAAGACGGAATATTGACTCGAACGGTCAGAAAATTGCATAGAAGCCGGCGTAACGGCGTTACGGCTCCGCGCTCCCATGGAGGCAAAAGTGTACTCGCGAATGAACAACACACGTCCATTGAAAAAAGCCCAGTGTGCACCGATATCAGTGACCGGCAATCATTGTTTCGTATCATCGAACATTCGCGGAGTTCCCGGATTAATCTGTTCGTCGTTGCCCAGTGAAACGGAAACTTTATATACGGTTTGATTCGGTCGAAATACTCAAAACGCTAAATCCCGAACAATTCGGAACAATTGCGCGACGCCGACGAGGCAGAGATAAAAACTACACCTAAAAATTCGCTAGTACCCTTCACAAAATTGTTTCGAAGCTTGACACACTAAACTCCGATCCCGTTAGTCCCGTACAAGTATCTTTCTCGGGTACGCGTTGCAAGGTAACATTTTTTTTTTTTTTTTGGCAAGTTTTATAATGTTGAAATAGTACGCGAAGATACTTCGATGAAAATTCCCGACTGACAGATTAAAGTTTCAACGGCCGTCACGTACGTCCCCAGGTCCCGCGGAAATTCTACTTAGTCGAAGTATCGATGCCGGTCTAATTGTCCTAAGTACTGAATATATAGAGTGAAATGGAACCGTCAGAGTTGAAATTTCGACTCGATTCCAATTAGACCATACTCGGCCACGGTATTGGATCCGGGTCGAGATTCGGCAGCGCACATATTGCCTCGTACCTGGCGCCTGCTCCGCGCCGGCACTATTTCTTGACGTACTACTCGACAAGTCCCTGCAAAAGCACGACGACGCTCTTTGTTCGTGACATTCTTGCAAGATGCCGTGGCGGGACGCGTCGTTCATTTGTAATGGAACATTCGCCGTGCCTCTCGTCGTGCGCGCTTCCCATAAAAAATGAAGCTTGGCAAGCACGATAACAGAGCGGGCTGTTTTATGCATGCACCGAGCGAACGCCGGCCTCGACGGGCTGATAATCATTTTTATAAGACGAGGTCGTCGACGAAAAGGCCAAGCGCAGGCGACACGAAAAACAAAATTCATCCAGCCGTTATATTCGAGACGACGCCGACCAAATTGAATACTATCAACGCAAACAGTGTACCCTCCCCCCCCCCCTCCCCCTCCCCCTTTGTGCACCGCAACCCCTTATCAGGACCTCACTCTCTTTCGCTCTTCGCAATTCAAGTCGCCCTCGCCAGCTCACTCTTTCTATCCACCGTATCCAACGTGGCACAATACTCGGCGGCCAGCTCGAAATCCAATTTACATATTCATGACAATTCATTTGTACCTCCACAGAACACAGCCTTACCTTCGAGGTCTTATTAATTCCCAGAGTGGGCCTTGCTAAATTCCTGGTGCAAGGCAGTTGGGAATAAAGAAGAAAGCACCCCCTACGCACCGTTGCGAATTTCATTTTCGATACTAAAGCCTCTGCCTCTGTCTTATGTCAGTGTATGTAGGTAACGCGTGTATGTGCTTGTGTGGGCGACCTCCGCACAAAGACGGTCTGTGAAAATGTCTGGCCTGCGAGGACCTCGTGGCATATATTTCGCTTATCGAGCCGAGTTTTTCTCGGCTACGAAGGCATATAAAGAATATTCTAGGTCTACGATGTACAGCTGATATCCCGCGAAATCAATAAAAGTCTATACGTTCCCAGTGTGACTGTCGATCTCGTATAGCTGATTTGACACTCTTTGGTTCTGTCGATCGTTTATACTTCCCCAAGGATGGAATACCTAATGATCAACTTCAACTCCCACGAAAACGTCAACGACCGACTTTCCGCCATCGAATGTGACTCATCATATATTCGCGTCCAAAGGATACATTCTATTACCATACATAACTGCTTGATGAATGTGAAATCTCTCGCATATATCTCATTAACATATAAATAAAAATTGCATATATAGAGTATGTAGATGCGACATTACGTTCCCGTAACATTATACAAACTCCACGACACGTCGGTCTTGTATAGAATCTATATAACCTAAACTCTAAGACATATAGACTTTACATTATACCCAGACCATATTTACGATGTGTAAATGTATGGACGGAATGCTCGAGGGCTGGTAATTTCACGATGTTAGTACCTGATGATTAATTTGCGTGAGAATGCGGTGCGGCTAAAATTTCGCATAAATATTAATGTGGCATCTAATCGCAGCCCGGTTGATTTTCCGCATCGGCGCGATTATCAGCCGCTCAGCCATTATTATACCGCAGGAAGGACAAATATTTTGGGGCCGGAGAGGATCGAGAGGGCGCAGCATCGCAAAGCGTACGCGAATAATGTTTTCTATTCTGTGTCGGTTTATGTGCACCATGTCAGCAGGTTGTTCGACGCTCGTGTGTGCGTATTCCGGTACAATGTCGTCTTACATTCATCGACACGAAGCAGCTCGAGGGGGTAATCCACTACCGTCGCGAGATATGCCCTCGTCATAGAGAGACAATCAACTCCGGCATGTCGCGATGTGTATGCGCTCACTGGGAACGCTGCGTGGTAGAAAATGCAAAGTGTCGTATCCCGCGGAAAAGCGTGGAACCGCTGTTTTCACCACGCGCTCGGCGCTCGATAGCTTTAAGCCAAGTTCGCTTACGTATTCTTCCGCGGTCTCGTTCCTATTTTGCGCCCTAGGTCAGATATTTCAGCCGCGATTCTGATTAGATGCAAACTCGGAACAGTGGCCGAGTAAACGCAGATGCAAATGTGCCCCCGGCGGAATGTATTGTTTAGATAAACTAGCCCCCAATCCGCCGACCCGAGTAATTATCGAAACAGCCAGCGGTTGACATTCGTAATTTATACGCTGGCCGTGATTTACGCAGCACGTTATTATCGATTATTATATTTCGAGTAAGTGTCCGTTTCTCGGCGCGCACCGCGGGCTAATCTAGTGCGATCGCATCGTTCGCTTGTCACGGCCACGATCAAGCGACAATCGAGCCGTTTCGGAGGCGCATGTACGATCGCTGGAAGTACGGCCACAGACGTAAAATGGAATGTCGTAACCACTGGAACCGTCGTTTGCATCGGCCGAGCGAATAACTTCGAGGAAGTCGTTTGAACCGGTAACCTGTCACGGAACTCCGGATTTAAACTTCTAGTTACAGTTTCCAGTCCGACTGACTTTTACCGCGACCGTCTGACGTCTATCAATCTGTCGAATCACGTTCTAATCAAAGGACCGTCGCCGATAATTGCGTCAAAGTGAATCGTACAAGAGACACGAGGATTTTTCAGGCCGGAGAATGATTTAACTAACATCGCCTTGTAACACAATAGGAGGAATAGAGGTGAAAAATGTTGAAATCTTTGTTTTCCCTGGATCCCCTTAGGAACAATTTAAGGAAGCTAAATTATTAAACATTTATCACTCTTTCGGCTATCTTGCTAATGAGTAGGATTCAGGTGAAATATTCAATGATTAACCGTTTTAACAGTTAACTAGCACCCGACGTTGAATAATTGATATTACCCAGACGAGCTAACGCTCCATTTCAAGCGTGGCGCCGTAGAAGCTAACGTCAAAGACATAAAGTTGAGAAGTATCATCTTAGTCCGTTCGTTGCCGGTGAAAAGGGAAAGAGAGAGAACGAACAAAGTATAAATATCCGAAGTTAAGACATGAAACTATCCACTTTAATTTCTTTAACTACACCTTACCCCCGCCCTCTCTCCCGTTCAGCAAGAGCATCAACTATGAAAGAGAATACAAGACGACGGTATCTAATGCGTGGATTTAAGGTAACACGCATTACCACTGTAACGAACAAAAATTTAAGCGAGGGAGAAGAGAGGGATCCTCCTAAAAATCCTGCCGACTTCCCATTTTATATTCCGCTAATGAGGAGCACGCAGTGAAACATATTCGGACAGCTCATAAGTTACGAAAGCCTGCGTTGCAAGTTCCATCCTACACGTTGCGGTGGAATACGTGCATTACGAGCAACCTTCGTGCCGTAACGCGATGTAAAAGCGTGCTCGCACCGAAACCTTTATCGACGTATTTCACAATACTTTACGTAAACTAAGGTTAATGTTACGAGCGGAAAAAATCGAACGCGCCACACCTCCGGACCAGAAATTCGCATTAATCCCAGAACATCACTCTTGTTTCATCCCGCAGGGCACACTGACTATCTTCGAGGATGCATGGCCGACATAATCTACAACGGTGCGAGGGTGATAGAGTACGCGAGGTCGAGAAAGGGCCAGTCAGAGGCTACGGCTGTAACGTGGGGCTGCTCGCCGGAATTCGACGCCATCAGAAGTACGGAATTCAGCTTCGTCGAAGACGGTGCCTTCACGGCAATTCCACGACCCATTCCGCGCTCCGGATCAAGGTACGAGGCAAAAATCACTGCATTACGCCTTAGTAACGTCCACCCCGACCAATTCCCTACCCTCGTTTCTCCCTTTTCCCAGTTCCACGGCTCAGAGGAAACTTTCGCTGAAACAGCAACCCCGCAGCGCAGTTACAAGTTAAAGACGCGGCAAATCTGATCCATCTCGCCGAGCGACGATGAAAAATAATATACGGCCAGCCGCGATCAGACTTCGCGGCGATTAACGGCACTTTTACGAAAATTGTGTCAAGCGGCCACCGTTTTATTCGAAGGCGAATAAATCGTGGCCGTTCTGGATATTAAGGATCTTCGCGCAATAACGAACTTTCGTCACGATTCCCTTCCGAAAACCGCAGTACGTCGTGTACTGTATGGTGCGCACTACGCGGAGGCGAGGAAGTTTCATTGAACGGCTATCTTTTACTGCCAACTAATCTTAACCGCCCAGCACCTTATAACGGCGATTCTCTTTAACGACGTTCGAGATTACTTCGCGAATCGAACGTTGTCCCAGTTGCCTCGTCATCGGAAATTCTCCACGCCATAACCGTGCGCATATTAACGTGCGGCGCACTTCGCAAGTGTTGGTCAGGCAAACCGCGTAACAGCACGGCGGCAAACGCCAATCCTCCCACGCTTGTCTTCATTTAACGACGCCCAGTCGGACAAAAGTTGCTACGGTCGTTTCGAAAAATTCGGAACCATCGTGCGATCATGTTACGACCCTATTCCCGTGACAGACAGCCGCAACTACGAGAAGAGCAAGGGAGGGGAGTAAACATTTGTCTGGACCCACTTCTGAACGTGTTAAAGACTTTCAATACGCGAGTTCATGACGATCGAACTACTCTGCCACTAAAGAGAGTAGCGTCGTTTGCGGAATTAATGCCTTTCGAGGCACACTCGCCAAATCGATTGTCGAATGAACACCGAAGAATGAACGCTCGTTTCCTATCCTTTTGCACTGTCTCTGTCTCTCTGTCCCTCTCTTGTCGAACTGTTGCGTTTTAAGAAACGACAATTTCCGATTCGAGCGGAGCGTTTCGACTTGAGGACGTCGGGAAAGAAGACATCCTAACGATGTCAGGACTCAGGATAGGGGTTGGCAAAGACGACGTCGTTTGCGTTACGACGCGACGAAGATATGGATTCCCTAACTACGGGACAAGAGAAAACAAGGGAAACTCTGGACGGCCGATTCAAAGAGCTCGCGCGCTGCGGCGTACCGTGCGCTTAAACTTTATCAAAATAAAGTAGAAACTCGCTGCGGTCTGCGTACTTGCATAGACAGAGAGAGAGAGAGAGGGGAAAAGATTGAAACGAAGAAGGTAGAGAGCGAAATGGGAACGGGACGAGATCGGAATATTCGTTGACTGTGTCTGGAAAAAAAAAGCGATTGTCTCTCGCGTTTAAAATAAATGTTGAGCGCGACGTATCGGGACGGATGTAACTACTCTTTTGCGGACAGGACGGCAAGAATGGACTGTCATCTCTGTCGACCACCTCAGTCACTCTCCATACATCCCTAACCACCCCCGGCAACCAGCGCGGTCCTTTGTTTCTCGAAATTAAAAGTGCACCAGTTCCGGGGATTCTTAATTCAGTGCTTACCTCAGGAAATAAATGTAGGTACCTGTTGCGTGTTCCGGACCAGAAGACAGTGAGTCCCGTTCTTCCTTTATTCTCATCCCTTTCAACAGAGCGTGCAACCCTCTCGTCCTTTCCAGTCTCCCGTCCCGCCGGCATCCTTTTCCGCGCCCTTCGCAACAAACCGTCACGTTCGATGAGCGGCCACATTGGCGAGTCGACAATTCAAAGCCTACGTGCCCGGCTTCAAACGAAGCCGTCATTGTTCGACGGCTGAAGCGTTTCTTCGTTCATTTGCGCGTGACTGAGAACTTTGATGCCGCTTTAGTCGCGATCGCGTGCGCGCGACAGCCATGTTAATCCTGATAGAAGTTCGACGAACGGCTCGAACACTCTTACCCCACCAGACGTACGTGTAGACGTATCGATGCCGGCCATACAACCTGAAACTCGTCTATTCGCGTTTGCGTAAAACTGATCGATCCTATCGCGCACTCGTATAGTTTTACGTGAGATACTCAATTTCAGTATTACCATACACCGAACCCCATTTTCTGATCGGATAAGGATAATGGGACTGTTACCCGTACTTTGGACGAACATTGGGAACGCGTTCGTTGAGACGTCGACGACAGCCAGACGATGGTCCATACGAAATTGAGTACTCAGAATTGGCAGTGTCTAGCAGGCAGAGATCGTTGAACTCGGCCGACGATCGCCAAGTCATTGGCATATATGCTCTGTCATGTGTCGAATATGTCGCGTTTGAGTGAGACTGGACAGAAATGGCCAGCTCACTCGACGCAAACAGCAGTTATAAATACTCGAAAAAACTTCAAACGACCACCAGACAATGTCTGTATTTTTCCGATGTTTTTGACTTCTGTAATTGTCCAACCGTGCCATTTAGACAGGATATTATTTCGATGGTACGACGGGCGAGAGTAGTAACAGTTGTCATTAATGTGGAAAATATCGAAACGAATTGCTCAATTGATTGAAAATACTGAACGTACCGCCAGTTCCCTCCATTATCGAGTCATTCGGACAATGTAATGTCACTCCTGTTTCGCGGCCATTTAGATGAACATTGTTCGCATTGTTTTCGCGTTCGCCGCAAATTGCGGAATCGTTTTGCGCGTCACGGCGATTAATAACGACGTAAATCTCGCTCGCCGAAAATCGAACGGGAGCATTCAGAATGTTGTGAAATGCCGGTTCAAAGCTACAGCCCCATTCTTTTACACTTGTTCACTGCCATGTAGGCTTGTACATGGCTGACACTATTATTTCGACGGTGCAGAAAACCATCTCTTACCAGCAGAAATTCTCTGTCCTCCGGCAACAATGCCCGACAACACACGAGACTATAACAAGCACAATGTCTTACTTCCAGGTAGAACATTGGGAAATGAACCCCAGCATATTGTCAGGTCCCACAAGCGGAAGATCTAACTTAGTCTGGAGGTGCTGTTTTTAACCCCTTATCAAGCGTTACTTCAAAACGTACTTGCATTTAACCTTCCAAAGAAATTAAGTAGAAAGTCAATAAAAAGTATCCATTCACCGCAGCCTCCGGCGAAGTTCATGTCGAACTTCTCGGGGCATTCAATGTGTTAATCTATCTTACGAAACATTTCGCGCTCGCGAGCTTCTGTTTGTTTAAGCGCACCGAATGCGCTTGGTCATACAAAAATGACAGGAATAATCTTACGCGACGTTATTACTCGTTTGTCAAGATTAGTCGAGCCAATTTTCATGGTGACGGATAAACGTTTTGCCTAGCTTTAGGGCGTTTAGGGGCCGGGAGCGATGTGTGCAGAAGCGCCAACCGATAGGTAGAGGGTCTTCTGTAACGTGGGCAACGTTTGAACACCTCAGGCTTTCGTATGTATCGGTACACCGTGACAGAGGTCTATTTGCGATCATTGGACACTAGGCGGAGTCCTAGACTTCGACTGTACTCGCCGTGCAAACCCGATATCTGGATCCGCATTCGCGTTGTTAAGCTTAAATAGAAAGTAAAACGAGCCACACCCGGGCCATCGGACAATTTCAATATTAACGCCGAACACGAACGACCGAAAGCGCGAGGGCGACTCGCCAACAACGGTAATAAGCGAAGTTTTATCCGGAAAACGATCACGCCGACGATCACGATTGCCGCAACGACTACGAGCGTTCGCCGCACTCGCACTTACTTTTAGCCCCGCGTCAAGACCCTTTACCGAAGCGCGAACGTCGCGCGAGGCGTTATTTACCAAACTCGAACTCCCGTTCCGACGTCCATAACGCGTTAGTGGCCCTTACGCGGACTTTCGTTCGCCGAAGAAGTCAATGCGCGGCCTTCTAATTCGATCGTCACGTGGGGGCCTTCACGTACTTCCTCACTCGTCCCTCTCGCATTCTGCCGTCGCCGTTACGGAGTTTTACGTTATCACCCCTTTCCTTCCGCTTCACGACCCCACGCTATCCACCCCCCCGTAGCGCGGCGTGGCCGTAAATTTTGACGGGATTGTCCGACATTCGTGAGACGTAGTCACGCTTCCTCGCCTCAGGGAGATAATTAAAGAAGATCGTCAGCGCTTTTCATTCCGCTCGCTCCTGAACGATCGTCCGCGATAATTACGGACTAGTCAACCTCAACCCCCGTTTTGACGTCCATTAGGGGCCGTTGCACTTTCGTCAAACTGAAATCGATCGTCAACACGCTCGCGTGAAGGAAGCCGTGCTCTCTCGATGCTTCCGTCCAATCGATCCCGATATCGTGCGGCTGTTTCCGCGGACACGTGTAAGCGATGTCGCGAGACGCGCGCCACTGTAATTACGGAAAATCATAAGTCGACACCGGTCTAACGTCTAACCTCGAAACGATCGACCGCCGCTATTACGAACCTCCTACTTCCATCCCGTCCGCCTATAACTCGGAGGCCGGCATTAGTCTCTCCTACGCGGGGCTTTTGACGCTTCCAAGGAGTCAATCGCGCGTCTCTAATTCCATCGCCTGCAAGATCGCCCCGCTCGCATTGGCGTCATCGTTATCGATCGCATACGAATCGCAGTCGCTCTTTCGAGACCCAATTTCGCAAGAGACAGCCGAACGACTGATACAATGGAAACTATTGCGGTGATTGCAGAACGCGAACTTCTGCTGCATTCACGACCCCGACTCTCCCTGCACATAGATCATCTTCTTTTTTTCCGATCGCCGCATTTCCGTCAATTCCGTTTTCGTAAAGTTTACGTCGTAGTTTGGTACGCGAGAATACTAGTTTCTGGGAAAATAGGAAAAGTTAAGGTCAGGTCGACGATGGCGGTCGTTCGCCGGCGAATAGCAAGGAACGGAACAATCGACCGTGGTAATTACAAAACTCCAACATCCATATTGGCATCCATAATACGTTAGGTAGCTACAATGCAGCCTTTGATACACCGCAGAAGTCAACAGCCCGTCTCTAATTTGATCGCGAGAGCACGAGGAGCCTAGTGCTCTCGCGGCCGTTATCGAGTTTTACGTTATCGCGCCTTTTCTTCTTCTCTCTTTTACGGGAGAGTACGGTATCGTTTCCAATACAGACAATTTTGCGGGAAATTGTTCGGGCACCAAAGGCGCCTCTGACGATCGTCAAACGACTGAAAGTCGAAGTCCTCGAGAGTTGCCTGGAAGCGAAATCGCGCCCGTAGACGACTAAACGAAAGCGCGGCTGGAAAATGACAAGCGCCAAGAATATTCTGACTTCGATGTCGTCGCTCCACGGCACTGCTTTCGGATCGATTTTTTTCGAACGACGCTCATTTCCAGCGATTGTCCGATCAAAGACTGGGCACGGAATGCAAACGAGCGAGAGTCAATAAATGTTTAAACGGACGAGAAGGCGGATTGGGGTGGACCGGAATAGTAACCCCGAATTCTAACACACGCTTAGAAAGACGCCTCCGTCGCGAAAGCTGAGCCACGCAAAAGCGAAAAATCCTAGTTCCATGACCCATTCAATAGAGGCCTTTAAATTTGCCGATTCACCGTCTTCCAGGTGGGAGTTTGACCTGAAGACGGGCGCGGAGAGTGGTCTATTGCTGTACAACACCGGTCAATCCTCTTACGCGGACTATCTCGGAATCGAGCTGTTCGAGGGCAAGATCCGTCTGCTGATGAACAAGGGCAACGGTCCCACGGAGCTGATCCACGGCAACGTAGTCTCGGACGGCAAATGGCATCGGGTCGTAATCGACTTCAGTCCGAGCGGAATCGGGATAGCGATCGATCGTCAAGAAAAGACCATGGCCCTCCCGTCGGGAGGAAATCGTTATCTCGACCTGGCCGACACGATCTACATCGGCGGGACCGAATTAAACAAGCGCGCCAGGGCTTTGGGAAAGGGGCTGAAGTCGGGCGACATCAGTTACAAGGGATGCGTGCGAAATATGATACTGGACAGCAAGGAGCTGGGACTGCCAGACGTGAAGGTCAGTCAGGGAATAGTCGTCGGATGTGTCTGGGACTTTCCCTGCGTCGAGTCCGATCCCTGCATCCACGGAGCATCGTGCTCCCAATTGGGCGTCAGCTCGTTCAAGTGCACCTGCGACCAGCCGCTCTGCATCAAGTCGAGTTACGCCGAGGATTACAAGGTCGGTTCTGCTGTTTTGTTTAATTCATGAGCGCAACGCCAACTTCCTCGCGCGGCCTGCAACGTCGTTCCGGCGCTCTCGCGAGATTATACTCGTTTCGAGATTATGATGATACATCGGCGGCGCGGTTTTAATTTAACGTCGCGGCGGCTCCCTCGGATAAATAGCGGCAAGTACTCAGTTTTCCGCTGCGCGCTACGCACTAACCGAGTTAAGGCTAACTACGCTGGCGAACCGGCTGGCAATTCGATTAGGCCGAAAAATATTACGCCACGCAAACTAGCTTCGCGCCTGACGTATAATGATTGTTGCGACGATAGGGAGAAACGTTTAGCGGGTGGGACATTCCGTCGACGCGCTGCCGCAGATACAGCGATGGGCATCAGCAACGATAGGTCATGCTGTTCACAGGTTTACTCAAATGCAAACTTACCGGTGAATCTGGAGATCCTGTCGCTAAGTCCGCTGTCAGTTTCCGAGGGCGAACACGTGCTGGTGACGAGCGATAATATCGCAATGGTGCTGGACATCGCTAAATACGGCGTAGAGGAGACTGGCGTTGTCTTTACCCTGGTGACACCTCCCACTTACGGAACATTGGCTCTGGATCTTTTGACGTCGCGGACCGACCACTCGTTCACTCTGCAAGACGTCAATCAAGACAAGGTATTGACTATCGACGGTATCAAGGAACGTCTTTGATTAAACCGACTTTTGACCCGAACTGTTAAAAATAGTTGAAGCCCTGGGCTTATAGGAGAGGGGCGAATGGCCACTATAATGGTTAGTATAGCAGCCTCGCTGTAACAGCTACGAATATCACAATCCTACTTGGGCTATTGCGCCGGGAACGGCCCGAGTTTACTGTTACGTTCATCTGATTAGTTTATCTACCCCGACCGAAATTAATTGGCACTACGCCTGCATCCCTGTGTCCAACCCTCATTGCACGCGCGGTATCTGGTGTCCGGTAAGCCAAAGAAGGAGCGGCGAAACGTGGAAAGTCATGTGTTCTTCCAGTTCGTCATAGGACCGGTGCGCTATACATAGTATCCGCCATAAGGACTAACTTTAGAACCGTGGGGGGGCCGACGTACGGTCGTCCGACTTGTCAGGGTGCACCGCGCGCTCTGCCTCTCTCTCTCTCTCTCTCTCTCTCTCTCTCTCTCTCTCCTTCACGACACACGAGTACACTCAATTTATCCAACGACAGTGCAGCACTATTTATAAACACGAAGCGCCGCGCATTAACGGTTTTTCGTCGAGGATTACATCGGCCAAGGAGTTGTTTACTGTCGCGAAATGCTAACTCTCCCCCTCGCGCATCGCATTTTTCCCTTTACCGCGCCCCGTTACCGCCGAATTCACTTTACTGCGTCTCACCTTGTTTTATTAGCCATCGCGCCGCGTTAATCCCGGCAAATGAATAGCGCGATTCGACACTCTGGCAGGGCTAGCCCGCTGCACCGCTTTCCTCCCGTAAAGTAAAGAACGCGCACCATTCCGCGGGTCTCGCTTAATGGAAGTCACACTTTCGGCTTCCTCTCTATTAATATTATGCAAACATTATGAAAAATGCCGCGCACGATGTATCGCGGAATCGTGAGCGATGTTTTCTTCCACGAGGAATTAATTCATTCTGCGAAAGGGATAACCACTGTTGGCTCATCTACTTTGTACGCCGTCCTTAACGAGCTCCTAATCGGTTTTATTTCGTACCGCCTTGTTTTCACTTAGTAGAGAGATCGATTTGCCCCGTCAGAAGCGTCACTCGCTCAGTATGCTAATCGTGGCCTTCGAACTTAACGCGGCCGGATTTAATTAATCTCGCTCGTAGCCGAGCGAGCCGTCAGATCTGACGCCGTAAAGAAAACACTCGGCCCTCGATGCAGTTTGCCTCTCGATACACGCCCAAGGCGAGCGGCGAGCGAGAATTTGCCGAAGTTTCCTACGAAGACAATTCTCTCGGTTTCGAACTTTAAGCCATGGATTCTGCTAAAATCAACAAAAGGATCGGCGAGAGAGAACCTATTCCACCTATTAAAAGCGTATGCCATTTTATACACACAGCCGCGCGCTGATCTCACGGCTAACATACTATCCCCGGGGCCCGAGATAAGAAGGCTGTTGTTGCGGAGGAAGCCAGCCTATCGATTTTTCCCTCTTTCAGAGATGCCAGTGCGGAAATTGACGACGGCTCGCGGCTAACAAATAGATTTCACGTTGCGTAGAAATTTCGAGTGCGCCCGCGTGAGCGGATATGGAAAATAAATCAGTCACACGTCGCAAACGTCTCGCATAATTGCGCCCGTCAACCGTAGCAATTACATGTATGGTCAACGGCAATGCCAATCGTATGTCGAACTCACGCCGCAGATACAATACATGCACGACGGGAGCGAGACCACGGAGGACAGCATGATCTTGGAGCTAACGTTAGTGGCAGGAGCTGGATACACGCTACCAGGATACCTCCAAGGCCGACTGAGGTTTCCTCTTCACGTTAATGTTACTCCTGTCAATGACCCGCCCCTCCTCGAGATACCGACGGCAAAAGTGCTGCGCCTCGCTCAAGTAAGATACAAAAATAAACGGTGCGCCTTCTTTTTTTAACCGCAGCTTCACTCCACTGCTCTCCCTTCATGTTCGCTCGCAATTAGGGAGCTTTTCCAGAAAAAGCCTCCTTTATCTTTGCTCCTCCTCCTCCTCCTCCTCCTCCTCCTCCTCCTCTCGCCGTCGTCGCCGCAACTGCTCCTTGACAATGAAGTAACTCGAGGCGCATTACCCTCTGCCCATGGAAGGGGTCCTCACAAAACCGGAGTAAATCAATTAATTGAGACTTAACGAACGATCGCCCATTCACAGCCCTCAGTATCCGTCGCGGCACGTGGCAATTAAGACGGAACGAAATTGATTTCGCTTCCCTTCCACGCTCAGCGGGCTCCTTAATTAGACGCTTATTTGTATTCTGACTCTGCGTTTCGCAAGGGCAGACGCTTATTTGCATTCAGCTGCGAACTTGGACATTATTGATCTGTCGCGGTCAATTTTCGAGTCCCCCACTCGTCGCGGCTGTGAATACTGGCTCGAATCTTTGCATAATTTAGAGAAGCGCGCAGTGATTTCTTTCGAGTTGTTTCGCTGGCGCAGAACAAACGTTAGCCAAGGATTATCTAGCCGCGCTCGTGCGGACAGGTGAGAATTAGATGTGCTGATTTCCGCAGGGTACGAGAAAAATATTGACCAAAGAGCTAATTTGGGCCATCGACGCGGATACTCCGTCGGAAACGTTGGTCTACACGATTCTGCGAGCCGATACGGACGCTGGTCATATCGAGAGGCTGACCTACCCGTCTCGACCTATCGACACGTTTACACAGGCCGAATTAATGCAGGGTTTGATCGCCTACGTCCATCGAGGAAACGGTAATTCTCTTTACCTGCCTCCCCACCGGAAACGATGAAACTTTCCTCTAATCACCCGAACTTGCTGACGCACGCTTTTTTTCATCCATTAGCAAAACCGAACGCGATGCTGGGACTACAAGTGAGCGACGGGATCGAAAGTAGTCAACCGGCTTATCTGCGAGTGTCCGCCTATCCGCTGCAAATTAAACTGATGCACAACACCGGATTAGTTGTCGTACATCGTTCATTCTCCTATCTGACGCCTGCCAATCTGTCCTTCGCCACTAACTCCGACGACAGCACTATCGACATTCGTTACGACATCGTTTCGCCGGCCCAGTACGGTGCTGTGCAGAAATTAAAGGACGTCTCGAGCACCTGGATGAACGTCGACCATTTCACAAGCAGAGACGTCGAGCTTCACATGGTCCGCTACCTTCATAACGTCGGAAGTCCGAATCAGGACGAGTTCAAGTTTCAAGCGAGCGTGCGAGAAGTGAAGACGCAGCAGACGTTCGACTTCCGCGTCACGTTCATAGATCTTGAACTGAAAGAGGCGAGGAGGATAGCCGTTAATTTTACCGGCAATGCCGAGGTGCATGTGAGCGGCGACCATCTGAGGTTTCAAACGAACCCGTTGGAAACGTCTCTGACAAAGATTTTGTACACGCTAACTTCGTATCCTAAGTACGGCAACGTGTATCTGTCGGGTCGAAGATTGAAGACTGGCGACACATTTACGCAGGAAGACATCGATTCCGGTAGACTAAGGTATAGGCTTTTCAAAAAAGCTTATTCGCACGTGTTGGACGAGTTGTCCTTTAAAGTAAGCGCACCGCAATGCATCGACATACCGTCTGGCCTTCAGATCAGACATGTTCTTGGCAAGAACAGCAAATCGTTAGAGAGTACGGAAGTGCTGCGAGTGGAAGAAGGATCACGAGTGGTTCTGAGGATAGCACGAACACATTTGAAGGACTACGGAGTGTCTTCGGCCATGTATAATTTGACGACAGGCCCTCGTCACGGCTGGATCTCGATAGTGAACAACTCGAGATTCAGTGCTCGAAACAACACTAACTACTTCTCGTCCGCGGAACTTTATTCGCAGGCCGTTTACTACTTCCATGACGATTCCGAGACGAGGGAGGACACGTTCCAATTTGTCACTGTATCGTTGGATTCCGTCGACTTCATGTACGTTGGTCAATTTCGAGTCGAAGTCTCGATGAAGAACGACAATCCGCCTGAGAGGGTAGTTAACAGGCCTTTCCACGTTGTTTCGAGAGGCGAACGATTGATAACGAATAAAGATTTAGCTTTTGCCGACAAGGATATTGATACAAAGCCTGCCAACCTAGTTTTCACGAGAAGAGATAGTCAAAGCAGTGGAATTTATAGAATTTCGAGTCCATCGATCCCGATACACGAGTTTACGCAAAAAGATATCGACGATGAGCAGATTCTGTTTCGACATCATGGAGAGGATCATGGTAAAATCGAATTTGGTGTGACCGATGGTCATTTTTATACAACCGGGATCCTCGACGTTCAAGCTAGTCCTCCGTACGTCAGATTAAGAGAAAATAATGGATCGGTGGTGCAGTTTAATAGATCGGTTCTTATAAGATCCAATGATTTGGACATAGAGACGAACGTTTATATCAACGAAAAAGATATTAAGTACACGATCCTGGAAAAACCTAAGCATGGGGTTCTATTGAAACACGGTAGAGAATCTGTCATTTTTAATGAGGAAGATTTAATCCACGGAGTTGTGGCTTATCGACATCTCGGCGGATCGTTGGCAAAGGACGATTTCAAATTCAAGGTGTCGATAAAAGGTGCTGAAACAGAAGGAATGTACATTATTAAAGTCTATCCGGTAAGCTATTGGGAGCCCCTAGTGGTTTTAAATAACAAAACCGTCTTTGTCGAAGAAGCTACCAGTGTCTTACTGAGCAGAAAGAGCATTGAAATAATGCATCCGAAGATTCGACCGTCTGAGATCCTTTACGTGATTCAAGAATGGCCGCAGAACGGATACTTAGAGTTGCAAAGTCACGATGAGCATCTGGACGACGTGAGAGAAGATTACACTGGCAATATAGTGAAACAGTTCGAGCAGACCCACTTAAACGAGGGTCGAGTTTTCTACGTACAATCTGTGATGAACCAGACCCACGATAGGTTCGTGGTTGACGTAACAAATGGAATTACATCCCTGCGCGGCCTTAGTATAAACTTCGTAATCGTGCCGGAGAAACTTTACGTGGAGGCAAAGAATCTTCTTGTGATCGAAGGGAAGGGAATAGTGCTGGAGGAGAATTATTTTTCCGTAATAACCTCGTATTATGCCGGCAAAGTGACAGATTACAGAATCATAGAAAAGCCTAAGCACGGCACGATACTCGACTCGACGAAAAATGCACAAGTGAAGAAGTTCTCTCAAAAGCATCTAACTGCCGGGGTAATTTTGTACAAACATAACGGGGACGAGAATTCCAAGGATTCCTTTAAGGTGGTCGTTACCGCCGGCGACAAGACGAGCGAACCTTTCGAAGTTTGGGTCACAGTACAGCCTGTAAACGACGAAATGCCTATCCTGGTAAATCGAACGAAGTTGAACGTTTGGCAAGGCGGTTCCGTTGTTGTGACGTCAAGCATCCTGGCCGCAGTGGACAATGACACCGCTCCTCGAGACATAATATTCAATGTGACTGCAGTCAGAAACGGTTTCATATCGTTAAAAGGTTCATCGGAACCGGACGTTTATAATTTTACACAGCAACAGGTGGATGAGTTGCAAGTCATTTTTACACACACTAGTGAGTAAAAACCTGTTCATTCACGGAGACATTAAAATTGCGATCTATACACTCCGTTTCTTTTTCAGATGGTTCTGACGCGGAATTCACCTTTGCCTTGTACGACGGTGTACATGCGAGTGATCCGCATACAATTAGCATAACGGCGAAGCCAGTTCGTTTGATCATTCAGCAGAACTCTCCTTTGAACGTCTTTCCCCTTACAAGAAAGGTCATCAACGATAAACTGTTGCTAACGAAGTGTGCGGATGAGGCGAGAGAAATAAAGTATACCGTCAGAAACGGTCCACATCTCGGGAAAATTATCATGGAGACTAGCGAAGGCGTTTGGCTGGAAGTGGACAGATTTACTCAGAGGGATATTAATAACAGTAAAGTATTTTACGAGCACACTAAGCAGTTTATGGACTTGTCGGCCAACGATTCCTTCACATTCGACGTCGAAGCACATTTTACAGGATCATTAACGAACCAGGTACATACGCTATCTGTAATTCATGCATTCTTATCTCTGCAGCCGTTGTACGGACTGCTAATCTACGTATTATTAGAAACCACTGATGTATATCACATGTTTTCCCCCCACGTCAGGTCTTTCAAGTGGACATCTCCGTCTCAAGTGGCGGTTTAGATAGATACATAACAGCAAAGAACGTGAGAGTGGAAGAAGGCGGTTCTGCTCAAGTGGTCATGAACATCAGCGGAATTGTATCGTTTCTTCAAACGATCGCCGGAATAGACAATCCGGCCGTGCTATCCAGATTAGTGAATCAACCCAGTCACGGCCACGTCATGCTACTGCCTGACTTGAACGTAACAACGTTTACACAGCCTCAAATAGAGGGAGGAAAAATCGCTTACTACCACGATCATTCCGACACTCTGGAGGATCGAATCCATTTCTCACTTTACTTAACTCCCGGCCATATTTTACTGTGCAACACCAGCGTGGGCGTTACCGTTGAACCCGTTAACGACGAGCCATTTAAGTTAGTCACTAACGCGCCTTACATCACCGTCGTTCAGAACCAAAACCAAACAATCACAAGGGAGAATCTGTTGACCACCGATCCTGACACGCCACCGGAGGAAATTATGTACGACGTGATATCGGGACCAACTTATGGGAGACTGTTGCTTCTGCCCTTCGACCAAAATTCGTCGGAAGTGCGACAAGTGAACAAATTCTCCCAGTACGACGTCGATTCTAATCGTCTTGTCTACGAGCACAATGGGCCGCTGCAAGCTGCTTCGTTCTACTTCCGTGTTTGGGACGGTCGTTTTAATCCAACGTACACCGTGTTCAATGTACATGTTTTGCCGATACGTTTAAACGTCACCGTGCCAGGCCCCGTAAACCTGCAGCAAGGTTCAAACGTTGCGCTTATTTCTGAAGAAAATGTCAAGCTCGACACGAACGCTCGTCAGGATTTAGTTACGTACGAAGTAACCAATAATCCGAAGCACGGGGTGCTTTATGTGAGGGATGCCGCTGCGGCTAATTTTAAGCAGACCGATTTGTTATCTAAGAGCGTTATGTTCATGCAGACGGACATGACTGTGTCCAATGACAGTCTTGAACTAGCGGCACGTTTAAGTGGATTCGAACAGAGGCACATACATATTAATATCAAAGTTGTGCCATTAATGATCACGAGTCCAATGATCGCTTTGGCCGGAGAAAAGAACAGAATCACGCTTCAGCATTTGGACGCCACGCCTCTGGCAAAGTTAACCAGCAGCAATCCGACGTATACCATTACCAGGAAACCGAAGTTCAGCAAGATTAAGCGAATCATCAGAAGTTCATCGTCATCTGGAGAGAAAAGGGGCACTCGAGAGAAGGAAGTAATAAGGTTCTCCCATCAGGAAATCTTATCGGGAGTGATCTACGTAGTATGTCGTAAAATTCCTACTATGGAGTACGAAGGCGTGGCGGACGGTTTTACGTTCATCTTAGCGGCCTCAATTTTCCAGCCGGCAATGGGTGAATTCAATTTTCGCGTAAAGCTAGACATCGACGACTACAATATCACTCTCGGCGGTCCCATGGATCCAGTTGGTCATGAGGGTGAAATGGCAATTGCCCCTAATATGAGCAATGACTACCTCCTCATACTGGGCATGCTCCTTGGAGTTTTCCTGTTGGGCGTAGTAGTGATAATCACAATCAGGTGCAGACACAACAGGTACAAGCATGCGGAAGAAGACAAACCGGAAACGACCCCTGCCGTCGGCGTGATGCCCTTGCCACGGCCACCGGATCATCTGATGCCAACGACCCCGAATTTCAAGCGATTTGCCAATGATCACAACAGTGTCACGGCCAGCACTCCGTTACCCGTTCTATCCACGATGACGTCGACGCTACCGCAGTGCAAAGTCATACCCCTCAGTCCTCAGGAGAGCATCACTGGGTCGGACGTAGAGGTTTCAGCGAGGTATCCTTACGGGGTGGCCGACGGCGATGAATGGAGCAGTTTTGATACCTCGGATCTACCCTGCCAATCAGCAACGACACAGAGGACCAATAACCCCCTTTTGAGGAGGAATCAGTACTGGGTCTAGCAGAAGGAGAACGTTTCGCGACCGAAGCGAAACAAACCGTAGCATCAGCCGAAGGTGCGCGCATAAAAAGACTGTGTTTGTTACTCAAAAGTCGAGACTAGACTCCAATTTTGTGGACTCAATGTGCCTAAAGAAAGTTGATCCTAAGACGGCACGGCGGCGTCGATATTTCTGATCGAACGTGTCGTGAGACAGGTACGACGCACGAGGCGGGTAAAGACGAATCTTTACCGGTTTATACAAAAATGTAATGCGAATTTAATGCCGGGTACGAAATTGTGCCAAGCCACTATGCTGGGCCAGCGCGTTGTCTCGGTACGCCGAATTAGGGAATTTAGTCAATTCTCCGGTTGCGCAAGCAGGTTGAGAGGAAATGTACTTACCGATTGCGGTGGGAACGGGCGATCGATGATATTGAGCTGGTGAAAGAGAAGGAACAAGCCGTACTCGTGGGACATCGGTCGGACATCACGTCGGTCGCCACTTAACGCAGACCCCATGTGCCTAACACAGAAAGAAATTGACTTTTATTAGCTAAGACGCTCGCCATGCGACCCAATGAAAACGGCGGTTCCAATTAACCGTACTGACCTCTTGGCGCGCCATGAAACTCGACGAACGAACTCGAACGCGCTCATCTACCTCGGCTCTGCCCGTCGAAGGATTGTTATCCTCCTCCTCGTGCCGATTGTACCTCATGATCCCCGAAAAAAGGACCATAGACACTCATCAAATGTTTACTTGGTGCTCGTTCAGTGAACTCCTGTAAAAGACAAGAGAACAATTGAAATGTAATGTCAGAATGATGTACGTAAACGCGGTCATATTATCAGCGGCGCGTAAATAGACGTGACGACCTCGACGTCAAGAGACTGCGAGATAGAGACAAGAGAGCGAGAGAGAGAGAGAGAGAGAGATACAGGGACACGTAAGCGATATTTGTGCGAGCGCGATAACGTACGTGCACTTGCGTGGCAGTACAACCCGGGATGCCCAGAGTTTCGCACATATCTTTTTACTCCGTGGCCCGACTCCACTATTTTCTAATTCCCGACGATTTTAATTACTTTCGACACGGTCTCCACGCCCTAAGACCCGAGGTTTTTTACATACGTTTCGCGTGGCCTATATCATTGGTCGATGAGAGATTGTAATACAGAGTCTCCATTGTAATATGAACGCACAAGTTCGAGACGGTCTCCTTCCTTGCCTCTCGCATAACCGTACCTGTAGCATTTTTACGATTTGACGAAGCTGAATTGTCGCGCGGAAGGGAGCGCAATGACTGTTCTTTTTGCACGCGAGCAAGAACGAAAATGATGCCGTGCGAATTTATTGCCCACCCGTATCCCACTGTCTGACCCTTAGACACTACGAATTATACGCGCGTCAGCGAGAGTTTGATCTCATGGTTATTAGCGATATTATTACGCGTTGTTTGTACGTTGTACATTCGTTCGACGGTTATTGGTTTCTCACAGAGACGATTAACCTGCTTTGTTTCGTATGCGTCCACGAATCGAACGAGGGTTCTTCAAAGATTCTTCGAATGCCACGCGCGAATAACCTATACATATGTCGATGGAACATCGTTCGTGGTTTCAGTATTACAGATTGTCACGAATTTAATAAACGTTGATTGTATCAGACATATTGTCGTGCTCGTTGATTTTTATGAGAAATTTAACGTTACGTTTTCATGCAGCCGCGCAAGCTTACGGTGACCTTAATTGACGACGATTTTCTTAAGCTATAGGATTGTATAAAGTAACGAAACACTCTAATGTGGATGTTGATATAGCGATAATTACACATATACGTACGTATAACCCTATCGTAGAAGACACTGTTTTATCGATTTATAGCATATGCATTAATAGATTCCGATTAAGAGAGATGTATTATTCAGATGCGTTCGTTGATTAATGAATATGCTAGAAACGAACAGTTAGGCTTTTTTACATCCACCGAGAGAGAACCGATCCGAGTGCCAAACTTCTATAATATATAGGTATGATAGCGACGTATTTTCCCTGCCGACTGAATGCATAACTCTTATAATTCTAATAAACTGAATGTGCGATGTTAAATGCTTACCAAGCTTCGACACTCCTCCCGATTTCCCGCTTACAAACAATTTCCAGCCGCTCTTGCGAAAGCACGTCGTTGCACGTTGCACAACTACAAGCGTTAGAAATATTCCGTTAATCGCAATTTGAAATATTTTAGAAAACTATCGATAGTATGTCTCATCGATAGTGCCTATCGAAGGAGGCTCGTAACTCCACCTATAAAATCGATTCTCGCGCTGCCTCTCAGCGGCTTAGCGCAGATAGTCGCGTAGCAGTTAGGTAGTTTTCAACATGGCTTCGTACGTGCGGTGAGTTGATGATTTTCTCATTTTTAACCTTCAAAGATCTCTGATTGCGCAAACACGGAAAACGTACTTCGTCCAAAATTCGCGAATTCTTTAATGAAGGGCTGCGATTGCGGCTCCCGATGAATCAGATTCTTCTTAGAACGAGCATAATTTTTCACCGCAATCGGCACACCGCTTCGATCTTCACGCTGACGTGTCAGCGGTAGGATTATTTACGATATAACTGTTTTTTTCCGATAATACGTTCCATGATTGATAGCTAAGCCGATCTGATTCCGTAACAAAGAACCGCGGTGTCCTCTGCATCGTTTAAGAACCAGCATTTATATTCGACTGTACGGATCTCTTTTTGCTAAACTTCCGTCGATTATTGCGATTGCGTTTCCAAATACTCCCAAAATTTCGCCGAACTGTTTCGTGCCAACGATGTGTCGAATGTAAGACACGCGTTGCGTTTTTAATGCGATTATGTGATATATTGTTAAACCCTTATCGAATATTTGCAGGTTGGGTGTGCTGCTACTGGTGGTAGCATGTTTCTCATTCATGGTTAATGCGGTTGTAAGAGATAACTTCAAAATATGTGAACAAAGCAGCTTTTGTCGGTAAATACATGTCATTGTTCTATCAGTCTCTACATTCCTCATGTAAAAACAATTCCCAAATGCATATTAATGAGACTTTATCGAATGTTACAGACGTTGCAGAAAAATTGAGCCGGGCAAAACTCCATATCAACTTTTGCCTAACACATTTATACACAATGAGTCCACAGTTACTATAGAATTGTTCAATAAGGACACGGGTGTCCCCTATTTGGTCAAAGTAACTGCATTGAGGGACAATACCTTCAGACTTCATGTCAATGAGAAAAATCCACTGCATCCAAGATATGAAGTGGAGTATGCTCTTCAAGACCAACCGCAGATCTCAAAGTTGCAACTTGTAGAGCAAACTTCTGAACAAATAACTCTGGAGAATGAAGGGAACAAAATTGTTCTGCATCTCAATCCATTCAGAGTAGATTTGTATTCACAAGATGTACTGGTCATATCAGCCAATGCTCGTGGGTTAATGAGATTTGAGCATTTGAGAACGAAGCCAGAAAGGTAGGTCATGGTAGCTGGCACTCAAGATCATGCTCTTACGAATTGAAGTAAAACACAAGTTTTGATTGTTTGATAGAAAACCAGAGGAAGAGGGAGAAGCTAAGAATGTTGAGACAAATGAAACTCAGTACCCTGGTGATGGAGCAGATGATGATCCTGGTGCATGGGAGGAAAACTTCAAGACCCATCATGATTCAAAGCCTTTTGGACCTGAGGCAGTTGCAATGGACTTCAGTTTTCCAGGAGCTGAACATGCCTATGGTATTCCACAACATGCTGATTCGTTTGCCTTAAAATCCACAAAACAGTCTGACCCATACAGATTGTACAACCTGGATGTGTTTGAATATGAAGTTAATGAAAGGATGTCACTGTATGGAGCAGTCCCTGTTCTCTATGCACATGGGTAAGCTCTCCTATTTATAATATAGTTATCAATGTTTATCAAGGTAACTAACCCTGTTTTTGCTTCGACTCGCAGCAAAGACAGAACATCAGGGGTATTCTGGCACAATGCAGCTGAAACATGGATAGACATATTATCGAGTGCCGACAACAACGTTGTCGAGAGTCTTGTTAACTTTGTTTCCCGTTCCACCAAAAAATCACAGGTGGATGCACACTTTATGTCCGAGTCTGGAATTATCGACGTCTTCTTCATGCTGGGCCCCAAACCGATGGATGTATTCAAGCAGTATACTGTCCTCACAGGCACGGCGAATTTGCCACAGGTACCTGCAACAAACCAATCCGGTTGACGTTAGTCGATCACTATATATATGAACAATGTTTCAAACATTGAATTGTGCACACAGATGTTCGCCCTTGGGTACCATCAGTGTCGGTGGAACTACAACGACCAAGAAGATGTTGCACAAATTGCCGACAATTTCGATACTCACGACTTGCCAATGGATGTAATGTGGCTGGACATTGAATACACCGATAACAAGAAATATTTCACTTGGGATTCCCGAAAGTTCCCGAATCCGCTTGAAATGATTCACAATTTGACGGATAAAGGTCGAAAATTGGTGGTCATTATTGATCCACATATCAAACGCGATGCCAACTACTTCCTACACAATGACGCAACCAGTATGGGCTATTATATCAAGAACAAAGATGGAAAAGATTATGAAGGCTGGTGTTGGCCTGGTGCATCATCTTACCTAGATTTCTTTGACCCCAAAGTCAGAGAGTATTACATTGGTCAATACACCTTGGATAAATTCCATGGCACAACCAATGATGTATATATTTGGAACGACATGAACGAACCAAGTGTATTTAACGGTCCTGAAGTCACCTTACCGAAAGATGTAATACATCACGCAGGCTGGGAGCATAGGGATGTTCACAATGTCAATGGCATGGTTTACACTATCGCTACGTACGAAGCTCTGTTCAGAAGATCCGGTGGTTCCCTCAGACCATTTGTCTTGACTAGATCATTCTTCGCTGGATCACAACGTTATGCAGCAGTGTGGACCGGTGACAACACTGCGGAGTGGGAACATCTTCGCATCAGTTATCCGATGTGCTTGTCCATGGCCGTTGCCGGAATTTCCTTCTGTGGGGCTGATGTCGCTGGTTTTTTCAAAAATCCAGATTCAGAATTATTCGTCAGATGGAATCAGGCTGGTGCTTGGCTTCCTTTCTTCCGTCAACATTCTCACATCGAAACCAAACGACGAGAGCCATGGACCTTTAACGATGAGACAACGACCATCGTCAGAGAGGCCTTCAGACTCCGATATTCGTATTTGCCACTCTGGTACACATTGTTCAGAGAGCACGAAGTAAACGGATCTCCAGTGATCCGACCTCTGGTGGCACATTATCCATCTGAGACGCAAACGTTCACTATCGATGATCAACTTCTCGTTGGCGAAAACATTCTTGTTCGCCCAGTTTTCCAACCTTCCGCCACAGATGTCGACGTTTATTTCCCAGGCGAGGGCCAAGTTGTTTGGTACGACATCGATACTCTGCAACCGTATCAGAAACCTGGCTACGTTAAAGTACCTGTCACTCTTCACAAGATTCCCGTTTTTCAACGAAGCGGCTCCATTGTTCCGCGTAAAATGAGAATACGACGAAGCACTGTGCCTATGAAGAATGATCCATACACCTTGATAGTTATCGCCGACAGTAACAACCATGCTACTGGCACTCTGTACATCGACGACGAAGTCAGCTTTGAGTATCGTCACGGAAAGTACTTGTACTTGAGGCTGAACTTTGACGGTGTCAAGCTAACATCGAAGCTAATAGATAAATTAGCATCTTATGAGACGAGCAGCTGGTTGGAAAGAGTAGACATAGCAAATCCTCCGCAGGGAATTAAGTCTGCGCTTCTAGTTTCACGCAGTAAGTGACTGTACATTTACCTAGGATCAATATCATTGGGCGTCATATAAATGTATGTTTTCATTTGTGTTACAGATCTGGGTAATGTAACCTTGGAGGCTAAATACAATCCAAATAATAACGTACTGACTGTACGCAAACCTGGTGTAAATATGGGAGAAGAATGGACTATCGAGCTAACGCGTTAGGATTATGGTTTTACTCATAATCAGCTCAGTACATACAGTAAAGCCAATTTTTCATGATTCACGTAATTTTTTCAGCTATCTGTGATCCAGTGAATACTGTACACTAGAACAAATATAAGTGCAACTTAGTTATTATAAAAGGAATGCATTTGTTACTTGAAAAAGTTTCAGAATAAACTTCTTTTCGAATAATCGGATATCACAATTTAGGATGTGCTTGTCAAACATACTGTCCTCTGTAATTTATATTTTTAATTCAATAACGCTCTCTCGAACGGTATTGCATATCGTGGTAAAAAAGAACAAAATTCTTTCATTTATTCATAAGTTTATCATATGCACCAGTTTTTTACGATAGTACCAAAACTATCTGTAACAATAAATATGTATGCATTTATTTTTAAATGTTAGTAATAAAATTTTATCGATTTATTTACAAAGATTCTGTTCTGGGACTTCATATCCTCCTGTAAAGTTAGAAAATAGAATTTACACGATTAAGTTAAAAAATTCTTTTATTAATCATGTTCGTTCCATAGGCGCTTGTTTATGTGCTAAGTATAGAAAAACAATTGACGATAATGCAGATACCAAGAAAATAACATCAAACCATCTATGGTAAAAATTGAATTGAAGTTCCCCTAACACTTGAGTTATAATAATGCGATATTCCGCAGGCATGTTCATGCGCATTAAGAGTACAGAGGACACAAAGTACATTCCCTGAAAATACACAACAAATACAATCAATTTCATCCTAGTTCGGTCATTCCGCATCATAATAAGCAATGTTAACGTAAGAGTCAGATATTTCTCACCATTATTTGCGCTAGTATCAACACAATAATGTTCGAAGACTTGCTGCTTGATATTGCGTAGAAAAACTAAAATGTAAACGTTCTTAATAAATTTCTATAAATGCCAGAACCAAAGGCGTTTTTTTTCCTTAACACACCTTCGTCAGAGTCAACAATAATCCCCTGATCGATGTTACCACAATGCAACCGACGAGGTAAAACGAAATGTGTTGCGACCAAAATGTAACATCGATATTAAATCCAATCCAATGAACAGCAATTTCAATACCTCTCGTTACAGGGTCTTTCTTACCCACGCGATCAAAGACTATGTTAATCGTTGACTGTAAAGCAAACATGGAACATTGATACTCCATCCGTGTAAAAGAAAACATAACAGATACTTACAATAAATATTTTCCACATGCAATAAATGGAAAAAAAATAACCGAGAAAATTGAAATATTTTCCTTGCCACGTGGCAGCCCATTCTAGTCTTTCTCTCGCGTTTTGAATGTCATGTGCTTCCAAAAATAATTGCCTTGAGAATTCTTCGGATGCCATCACTTCTACTTGCAACTGTTTTATGGCTAAGAATCAGCAAGTTATCAAGGTCATCTAATAACGTTATCAGGATACAATGACAATAGCAACAATACCCACTTTCTTGATTTCCCTTTGTACCACCCAATGGACCTAACATGCCCCAAAGCCGAGATCGTGCTTCTGTTTGTCCAACAACTTCACCCTTCTTAGCAAGCGCTATCCTCTTTTTCTTTGCAACAATCATATCCATTGATTGTAACAATCGTCTCTCAATCAATTGAACGTCAGCATAAGAGACGGGCCTCATAAAATATGCCATTGAAGAGTATGGATAATTAACAGCACCAAAGCCAGATAACAGTGCCATAACAGTTACTCCAATCACTCCGATCCGACTGACACCCTGTTCTATGGATAATAGGCCCTTTTTTGGACTTAGTATTGGAAAAGGATCACCCACTTTCCAGAACAAATAGAGGTAGAATAGATAGACCATAACAGTCAATGGCCTTATTAAATTCAGTCTTACTGCAAACAGAATTTGCAAAGACAATGTGGATATCAAAATAATGATACCAATACTGTCTACAAGGAAATGTATATAAAAATTACATACCAAACCTAATATTACTGATAATAAAATACGCTATATAAAATGGTATCAGAACGATTACCATAAATAGAAGCATATAAAGTCCAACATTCCAATGAAAGTATCTAGAACTACATTAAAAAAAAGAGACATCATTGATTTGCCACTTCAAGAAACATAGTCTGCAATATCTTACCTAGAATCCAGAACACCAACAATTTCAAATATAATCAGTTCAAACATAGTGCATGACAACGAAAAAGTTGTGGAGAAAATTAGCTGCACTAATCTGTGATGGACCTCATAGTCCCTAAATAATTTCTTCACAAAAAATACCCATCCACCAAGGAAGAAAATCACCTGAAATATGGAGGACAAATAAATTAATACACATCATTTTTATCGGACTGTATGAATGATAAAAATAATGTTCATTGACACAAAATATAAACTACGTCCATTTCAGATAATGCTTTTATTGTATCCACCATTATTGTATTACAATAATTATTATGAGGGTACTTCAATGCATGATCACAAAAGCATCTGAATAATAAAATACCATGCAATAGTGCAATCTTAGTGAAAGGTCAGAGAGTAGTTTCACTGTTTTTCTGACAACATATGTCCCTTGTAATGTTTTCAAAATTCGTATCACGATATCAATGCGAAAAATTATAAAGTGTGTTTCGCATCAAACAACAGCCAACAGACAGTATAAACTCTAAACGATGCATTAAATGTAGCCATTCCTTTTGCATAACCTAGTTTCGATTATTCGTTAAGTAACTTATACGAGTTTGTACAGCGAATAATCAGTTTCCACCTGCGTGATAAGGATCACGAATGTATCCTCCAAAAAACCCATGTCTTGTCAGTGTTTCTTTCACTTCGCATTGCGAAGTATCGGCTCCGTGTTTTAAAATTTGACAGGACGCAAACAGCAGGTACTGGGCCCATGCATGCAACGTCGGCAACCAGCGGGCGACCGTCAAAACAGCGAATAGAAACCGCAATCGATATATCGACTATGTCCGGTGCCGCGATAAATTTTAACGATTCGTACCACAGTTGCATACGTATGAACTATGAACACATTGCGAAATGTCGATTAGTCTCACGTTAAAAATTTATTTAATTACAGTGAACTTTAACGTTCCGATATTATGTTTGCACTTACGACAAAACTGGGAGTACTTGAAAGGAAATTTTTCATCGGATAGGAAACCGCGAATCAATACCGTACAAATCCTCATGCAAATTTATTGGTATACCTAAAACATGTATCAAACTCATCTCATATTATGCAAGTAAATATGCAAAATTACAGCATTTATATGTACATCCTTCAGACATATAACAGTCTTCATAACTGTATTGTTGGTATTAAATCAGTACCTTTAGGGACTGCAATGTTAAGCAAATTTATGTGTTTTGTTCCTGACATGACTGTAGGTTCTGAAGGTTTATCTGTAACGTTCTTTTCCTTGTCTGTCCCAATTTCCTTGTGAGACACATTATTCCAAAAACTTTCAACAATATTTTTCACAATGCCTAAAACACGTTCGGGGGTCAATGAGGAAGCAATATATTTTCAAATAGGTTTTTGCTTTTGTAGAATATACATACCGCTTGTAACAAATATGCCTCCAACTGTAGCACACAATTTCACTAAAAATTGAGAAATTGTGTCACGTTGCTGAGTGACTTTTATTTTAAGAGCACTCATATCATATTGAAAGATAATCCCAGGTATACCGTGTGAACCCTTGCGGTGATCAATGGGTCTCTGGTAATCTTTCACACTGTACTGATATGTTTTAGAAGTACTCAACAGTGTTCTTATGTCAGTTGGGACGACTTCAATAAAATACTGATACAAGATCATATCTGGACAATTTCAACATTAACAATCAAATGCATTACCATTACAGTAATATACATTACCACATTATCTATGTAACCTAACTAATTCTAACTTACTTTGGTCAGCAACCTTTTCATCACCCTCAAGAGGGTGTACAATACCAGGGCTAGGTTCGCCAAAAGAAAACCTATTAATTCTATGGGTAAAATTGTAGTCACGCTCAGTCATAAATGCAGGAATGTGTATGTGATCTATTGGAAGTGACAAAGACTTTCCAGCAGTTATATGAAAGTTCCCTGCTACTTTGTTTACATTCAGGCTTCCATGCACACGGCACGCATTAGGTGGGTAATCAGGCTCATAAGATCTAAAATAATAGTATATATGAATAAACTTGGGAACCCTTCAAGAGCCTGCATTCTAATTACCTCTTAGGCATTTCACTACGTAAGGTAACTTGGTTGGATTTCCATAGTAGCTCATGTATTGCATGATATTCTTCCCTCAAATACGAGTTCATATGCTTCAAGGCCTCAAAGTGCGATCTCTGGTCTCTGGTGAGTTCCCACCAAGTATCCTCAGACTCCAGAGAATCGTATCCAACTGAATCAAGATTCGTGGAATCTAGAATATCTGCGCCAATGCGACCGCACGGCATTGCCACTGTTATATCAATGTTTATTTTCAATTTTGACTCAATATCTGTATCTGGTTCAAACTTGAACTGCAATCTGCTGTCCAGAAAGTAGTTGGTCTCGGCAATGATTAAGTATACAATAATGAGGATGGTAAAGATTGAAACTGGAAAAGAAATGGCACATATTATACGATCAGTGTCATTGCCTGGTTCATGTAAATTACAACTTACATGTACCGCCAACTGTTGTTTTTTCAATATAAGGGTCAGGGACCTTTGGAAAAGCATCTAATTCTTTAACAGTTCTAATATTTACTTTTCTTCGTCTTAACATTTTGAATAGTGGTGAAATTGGTACTCTTAACAATACATTAATAATAATTTAGAAATGTCCACGAGTTGACAATAAATCTGTGAAATAAAAATCCAAAGACTTATGTGTTTATGCATTACAATGCTGCATACAACAAATAAAAAATACAACATTTTTACCTAAATCTAACATCTAATAATATATTCTACTAGTCAGCATCGATACTTTAGAACAATAAATTAAATGAACCGCATAAATAACCTTTTGCATCTCGACGTTTATGAAACCGTAATTATTCGACGTGTCACTTTTGAACAATGGAAAGGTAGAACTTTACACATGAATTTGAACGACGTTCGAAAACAAGGTTTTCTCAGAGGTTGGTTCTTACGATAATCGGAGGCGCCACTGTACGAAGAAACATGAATGATAACTGATACTCACTCATGTCAGTCGAATGTTGAATTACCGTTTCGACTGTACTGTATATGTATACGTAATTACATGTCCGATGCTCTAAATTTTATCACCTCGGCGAGTTGGGCAAAACTCCCGTTGTCGGCTATATTCTTCCAACATTAAAATGTTACCCACGTCGAGCCACACATGATGTCCCTTCCCCAAATTTATTACTCATTCCATTCACGTTCCTCTTTTTGTTAAAAACCGCTAGTTTATAGTTTATGGAGAGATTTCTCGTGCATGTGTATTTGTTGCATCAGTATTATGTCCATGTGGTTGTACATGTTATCATGAAATGATTTAACGCACCTACTCCTTATCTTATTAGATTTTTACATATTCATACCAGAAACTTATTTAGTGGGCCTGTGTCTGTGGAGAGCCAAGTCAAGTGCTTACTCTGATTCTACTATAAGCTGAAATAATTGTGCAACTATAAGTGTTTTAACATTAGTGTACTGTGAATAAATACACGTATATTTTATCTGAAATGATACTTCTGGTGCAACCATACGGACATAACTTGTAACACTGTCCAAATTTCATTCTTGTCAACATAAAATTTCTATCATAGCTTTGTTGAATACACGCTTTAAACACAGTGTTCTAAATCTCTGAGTACCTGTACTTATATAAATCAGTATCAATTTCCACAGATAACCTGAAACCCTATAGGTAACTTTCTAAACAATATTTTCAAAAAAGACTGGTTGATGTATAAATACATATTATATCCATAGTTTTCTCAATAATTCACAGACTTTTATAATATAGAATACATTACGTATATTTCCACATAGAGACATTGATATTGCTCAAGTGTAAGAGACAGATAAAACTTGTAATGTGTAAACTGAATGCTTTCAAAGTCAGTGCATTAGAGAAGGTTCAAAGACTAAGATCGCAAAATGCCAGGCACATTGACATACCAGATTTGTGCTGGTGCTGAACCATCACTTCCAAGGAGACGTGCTCATACTTGGAATACTCAACATCGCTCTGCATCTCGTGTGGCACAAGTCAATGTTAGGCCCGGCCGACAGTCTTTAACAAATCCTCCGGTAAGAGACTGAAACGTACCTGGAATGCATATAGCATTGTTGTCAATGTCCTTGCATCAAAAATACAGTGCAACAAACATTCAGATAATCAAAGCAAGGCAGTATTGTACAAATATGAAATTTGTTGCAACAACTTCTGCAATAGGCATTCCATATTTCCCTATATTATTATTGTCATGATAGAATAACATTGAGTTACTGTACTTTCGTAATATCATTAATTACACAGACATGTCTTGAAGTTGACATTGTTCGTGACGGATATATTTCAAAACCTTGTAATCCGTAATAAACTTTAAACGAACGTTGAAGAAGTTTAATGTAGCCGTTGGCGTTCGACCGGATTCACATAGAATACGAAATGCGATCGAACGACGCGCAATTCTCTTAATTCGAAAAAGAACACATAATCGTTGAACGGGACGTGACAGGACGACACGTTCTTCGGAAAATTGGCTCAAATATAATTTCGCAGGCGCGATGGAAGCCATTGTCAAGGCGGTTCTTAAAATCGGCAAAAACGCACTGCTAGTATATCGTTCGGTTCTTCAGAAAATGTTCGACTTATAATAAATACCCGATCTGTTTCACTTCCAAAAATCCATTCGACCGAAAGCGGCCGCAAATCGGGTATTCCTGCGATCGAGAAATGCGGAAGAAGTCAGTTGGGTTGCACCGCTTTTTGAATATTTAAAAGGAAGCTGGCCATCTTTAAACGCGGAGTATGTCACATCCGTCTCGCTCATGCAGCAGTGACGGAGAGGGGTTAAGACAAAATAGGTTTCTTGATGGCACATAAGAAACTGTGAGTCTCGTTAAATTGTCTAACGAGAAGTCGACGATTACAAACAAATCGACCACACGTAACGTTAATGGCAGAGGAACATGTTTACGGATATAATCCGACGCCCGGGGTCGACGGAGAATCCGTACGTAACTCTTTTGACAGTTTGACAAGTACAGGTTGGGTTTTGATTGATAAAGGCACCAAAAGGGTGTTACGTCGAAACAACTATGAATTTTCTCGTTCACCGCTGTCGCCCGGTCGTACGGTCGCATTTCGTTGTGAGAGCAATGCAGCGAATTTAATTACCGTAATTTATTTATCGTATGTTACCCGTCACGCACCCATCGCTATTATTTTTTCACCGTATTATTTGCGATGTAGATATCGACGAGCGAATATCTTTCCGATTGTTTCGTATGTACCTCGGTGTCCTTTGTTGTTGGGTGTCTGAAAATTTATGTAAATATATTTGAGACGGAGTCCCATGGTTCGGATCAATTTACTATGAAATTGCTGTGTGATTCACATTTTGTTACATCCAGCACATTTGTTCTGCGGTACTCTGAAATATGTACTGTGAACGTGTTCTCAGAATATTTCTCTGTACAAATTTAAAGCTATTGATTATGTCTAACATTTGTATATTCTCTCGAAAAATGCTACGATTGAGACATTATTTTTATAATTAATACTAAACTACTTGAACAAGAATGACCTTTGAAGTAAACAGGTATTATAATTTGTAGCATGTTTTATAGTTTTGTACCTATTCAAGTTTATATGCCTTATGTATTTCACCATTTATCCTTTAACTTGATTTGGAGCAAATAATATTAATTCATTGACATTTTTCCTTTTTTATGTTGTCACAAATTTGAGTTGTTCAAATCATTGATTTCATCATTTTTTTTGGTTCTTACTTCTTCATTCAGAGAGATGAGGCTACAAGCAAGCTGAGGTTGAAAGTAATTGCGGGGCATCACCTTGCTAAAAAGGATATTTTTGGTGCAAGTGATCCATATGTCCGCGTGGATTTAAACACCATAAATGGAGACCAAACTGTGGATTCTGCGCTTACAAAGACTAAGAAGAAAACCCTGAATCCAGTATGGGAGGAGGAATTTATATTTAGAGTAATGTCATTTTTACTTGTTTAATGTGAAATTTGTTTATTGTTTATAAACTTTCTACAATGGTAAGTTTGATTATGCTTGAGAAAATATCTGTAACAGAATGTTTGATACTTCCAATCCAGGTTAAGCCGGTTGATCACAAATTGGTACTTCAAGTTTTTGATGAAAATAGGTTGACAAGGGATGATTTTCTTGGAATGGTAGAATTAACATTAATTAATTTACCTAAAGAACAAGAAGGTCGTACCATTCCTGTTAGGCGCTATGTACTTCGACCACGTAGGTAAGTATCTCTTATGGTTCCGCTTTGAAGCTACATCTTTTTGGATTTTTAGTTCAGATGTTGATGTAATTTAGATTGTGACCTGTGGATCCTCCCGTGAAACTAAGAACTTTGTGCATACATAGTAGATATGAATAGTTTGGGCATGTAATATGTTTTATTATGTTTTTCATTCATTCAAATTAGTTGGTTTAGTTCAATTTTGTGCACCATTTTCAACAGTAGATCTATCAAATCGATTAGCGCGTCACACATTATAGATTCACAATGGGACGTATCATTTCATTACAAACCATTCTTTTCGTATTTTTTGTTTGCAAATGCAAAATAAACGACTTATGAGGATATGGCTTAGTAATCATTCCAGTCAGCGATCGCGAGTTAAAGGAACGTTGGAAGTTTATCACGCGTATATTTCGGACTCGTCCGGCATCGACAACGGTGACGCAGACACAGCATCGGACTCCGGGGGATGGGAATTAGTGCAATCAACGAATGTGAGTCCGGGAGATCAAACGACAGATGTACGTATTATGGTCAATGGACCGCTGCCGCCGGGATGGGAAGAAAGACAGGATGCAAATGGAAGGACATATTACGTTAATCACATAGCGCGTTTCACGCAGTGGGAACGACCAACGGAAACGTGCGTTTCGTAGCAATTTTTCAACGGAGAAATAACGTTTGCCATATGTTCCGTTACAAAATTATACATATTTTATTCACAGGGCATCCGCCGCTGGAGCTGTAAGTAATGAGCAGCGTAATTTAGATACAGCAGCGACTGAGTTTCAACGACGATTTCATATTAGCGCTGATGATGAGAATACAAGACACAGAAGTTCGGTCATTACTCAGGTAATTCAAAACATCTTCGTCTATAATTTTCAGTGTCACATGCCACATGTGGAAATATTTATCGCGATACCGATTCAAACTTCTCAAACTATTCATTGGTGTACATTCCACTGCTATATTGTTATTGTAGTGTAATCTCTTTGGACAATGATTGATCATTTTATGGTGATTCCTCTTGGATATTTGTCGTTTTTGTTTTTTATTATAATACTGGAAATTGTATGAACTAAGTTGTCAATGAAAGATCTTATTCTGTTCCATTGTTCTGACTATGAATAGTATCTGTGTATGTTCTGCTCTTAGTTTGTGTGATATGTTATCATACATTTCTGCTATGGACTAGGATGGTTCATCGATGTGCATACAAAGATATACAGAAGTATTAGTAGAGGACAAGAAAATTATAAATTGTTATTCCCCTTTTCTGGTTCGGTAGAACACGCAATTGAAAAATATGTGCAGATACAATATCAGATAAGAGTACGGATGTCCAGCGTAGCGATACAAATCGACGACCAACAGTTGTGACTAATGCTAAGCTTAAGCTACGTTTACTATTCTAAGGACATGCAAGATATAAATTTCCCTTGTTATTAAGCAAATTCAATAGTACCATTTTGTTTTCAACATCACATATTCTACATAGTAGGTGATTGATATTCTCTGCTTTCAAATCTCCATGTTATGGAAGTCATTGTTCCTTCTATATTCTTCACACTCTGAGTATAATGTATGTGCGCAAACACACACACGCACAAACTATTAGATTTCCAAGCATAGTGTTACAATCTTATTTATACTTTTTGATATAGTTTGATTTTTGAACATTAGAATTTCGACACATTAGTGATGGAAGTAAGGAACCTTTGTGGTTTCATACAGAGGTATTTCTCATTCACCATCAGTGTGTGCTTAATGCCTAGTTCAAGAATTATATAATAGATTCCTGAATAACGAAGCGACAACCGCATTTCATCATTTTGATAATACATTTCATCAATACCATTAACTGTTAATGATTTATTGACTGAAATAGTAGATATGCATGTAGCATTTCATAGCTGATCGAAGAAATATTACGTTTAATTTTGATTGTCAAATGTCAATTACTACCGATCGTATAATTTTATGTGTCTACTTGTTCACTAATTATGACAGGTGATAAAAAAAAGCCTTTCATGTATGCATATCTAATGACTCAGCAATGTGATAACCTACTTACAATTAGAATGATGAGCATGCAGTATGTAGCAATTTGTGCATGTGTGTGTAAGGATGGCGAAGTTCTACGCGAAGAAGATGAAGATTCGGAAGCAAGAGATAGTGAGGGTGGGAATCGTAGGGGAGGGGGTATGGGGGATACTTCCTCAGACTCCGGACGTTCTGTCGACCAACGTGGCTACCTAAGTGAATCTGAAGATCAGGTATTGACTCGTGCAAAGTCGCTATCATTCATATGTTGCTTACTGTGTCCTCGTGCGCTTGTTATATTATCATAATACAAACGCAGATACTTTAAATATAACTCTAATTCATTGACTTGCAACAATAACAATATACTTATTTTAAACAGTGTTACGATATTGTGAGTGGACAGAATGTATAACTATTTTTCAGCAACATTGAACAAGTAATTCAGAAATGTTTACAATTAGAAATACACTATGCTTACTCTGATATACTTTTCAGTTATTTACATTTACGAAGCTGTTCTTATTACAATAGCTTTGATCGTCGGAATAATATATTAATTTGATTACGTTATGTGTTGCTGCTTCAGCGAAATGTACATTTCTGCATGATTTTGAAGCGTTATTGTCAAATTCTAATTTTATCAGTAGAATGTAGCATGTATTAAATTCCTCAATGTTATGTATTTCATATGTTTGAGAGAGGAAGTAATGTGATTTAATGAACATAGGGGTGAAACTCTAATTTATTGTGCAAAGCTGTTAGTAATACACCATTACATGCACTGAAACCTAAAATTGGTTCAACACCTAATACATATTGCAGTCTGTTTTTCGAAAAGATTTTTCTTGGAAGCACCAAAATGTGAATGTTATATTTGCAGAGCGATGATAACGTGGATAGCCCAGCTGGTTCTCGACGGTCGTCGGAACAGGTAACGCATCGTTCCTTGACTCCTAATCATTTATGTTGATAGCAACGAATTTCATCGGTAACATTTTTCATCCAACGTGGCATATGTGCTTAGATCGAAAGTCCAAAGCCAACGCTTCCTGTGGCGAGTGACGAAGGCTTACCACCTGGATGGGGTATGCAAATAGCGCCTAACGGTCGAGTATTTTTTATTGATCATAATGAGAGGGCAACGACATGGATCGATCCGAGAACAGGAAGGCCAAGTTCTATACCTAATCATATTGCACCATCAACCACACCACGAAGTGATTTGGATCAACTTGGACCCCTGCCTGAGGGATGGGAAGAGAGAGTTCACACGGACGGTCGGATCTTTTTCATTGATCACAGTACGTGTATCTTCTGAAAAAAATGCGCGATACGAATAGATTCACTCTTTGATTATGTGTATTGCATCGTTTGTCTTTTTTCAATTCAGATACAAGAACAACACAATGGGAAGATCCACGTATGTCTAATCCACACATTGCTGGTCCGGTAAGTGTTTCACCAACTCCTGATATGCTACCCCGCCGAAATTCATGCGGACACCTTGCAAACTGTTATCATTTTTGTAGGCTGTGCCATACTCTAGGGACTATAAACGCAAATACGAATATCTGAAGTCTCAACTGAGGAAGCCTGTAAGTATATAGCTATATTTATGCTGAAGTATCTTTAATCCACTTCAAGCCGAGATTAACGTTCCTCTCTGCGTTTCAGAACAATGTTCCTAATAAATTTGAAATTAAAGTTGGCCGGAATAACATCTTAGAGGATTCGTACCGCATTATAAGTTCCGTAAATAGGGTGGAAATACTGAAAACTAAGCTGTGGGTTGAGTTTGAAGGAGAAGTGGGTTTGGATTATGGTGGCCTTGCACGTGAATGGTTTTTCCTTTTGTCTAAAGAGATGTTCAACCCGTACTATGGCCTTTTCGAGTATTCTGCTACGTGAGTGTTAAGCAACTATAGTATGTATTGTATTATTAACACATCGAACACCGCGTTATCAATAAGTCGGTGACACCTGCTTTCTGTCGTCTAAAATTGAGGGCGGGCATACATCTACGTAGGCCTACACGCAGTTTGTACTTCTATATTAATTTTTGAAAGTATTATTTAATTGTAATTATCCTTGACAAAGGATTTGGGAATTTCACGTATCAACGAGTGTGTGATGTATGGTGATTAGAGATTCAATTCAATGCTTTAATTCGATTGCAGAGATAATTATACTCTTCAAATTAATCCATTCTCTGGAGTGTGCAATGAAGAACATCTCAATTACTTCAAATTTATTGGTCGCATCGCAGGCATGGCTGTCTACCACGGAAAACTTTTGGATGGTAAATTTTCATGTTCTCTCCATTCGATCACTGGAAATTTCACGCATGACTCTTTAATACTGATCTGCTTTCTCAGCATTCTTCATCCGACCATTTTATAAGATGATGTTGGGAAAATCTATTGACTTGAAGGACATGGAGAGCGTCGATTCCGAGTATTATAATTCGTTGCTATGGATAAAAGAGAACGATCCCAGTGAGTTAGAGTTGACGTTCTGTGTCGACGAAGAAAGCTTTGGACATACCTCACAAAGAGAACTAAAACCGGATGGCACAAATGTACCGCTAACTGACGAAAATAAGGATGAGTATATAGGATTGGTAATCCAGTGGCGATTTGTATCACGTGTGCAAGAACAAATGAATGCGTTCTTGGAAGGATTTAATGCGCTGATACCACCGACACTTGTAAAGATATTTGACGAACACGAGTTGGAATTATTAATGTGTGGCATACAGCATATTGACGTGAAAGACTGGAAACAGAACACATTATACAAGGGAGATTACCATGCAAACCACATCGTCGTTCAATGGTTTTGGAGAGTTGTGCTCTCCTTTAGCAATGAGATGCGTTCAAGGCTCTTACAGTTTGTAACTGGAACATCGCGAGTACCGATGAATGGGTTTAAGGAGCTTTACGGAAGTAATGGACCTCAGCTATTTACAATTGAGAAGTGGGGTACGCCAGATAATTATCCACGGGCCCATACATGGTGAGTGAATGACATTAGTTTGATAGCACATTCCCAGATTAATATTTGTGCAGCTACTCTGTTCTTTCTTGTATCTACACACTTTCATCCCGAAACGTAAGTAACGCGAAATATATTTTTTCCAGTTTTAATCGTATAGACCTTCCACCTTACGAAAGCTACCAACAACTCAGGGATAAGTTAGTTAAAGCTATTGAAGGTTCTCAAGGTTTTGCTGGAGTTGATTAGCACGAAATTCCCCTTTTCATGATGATATCTGTAATATAATGTATATATACATGCATATAACTAAGCAGCAATATGCGCTGCCTTGATACGATTAACTATTTAACGTTATTAACACTTTTTCTGCACCATACAGACTTAGTTGTCTTTTGACTGTGTGCAACTACAATGAGATATACCGACGAATCGTGTTTTCAATAATGCTTAGCTTTTCTGATCAAATTAAAAGGAGTCAAGCATGTTACACTTTTCGAATTATGAACTCTATATACATTTATTGAAAGATTTTTACATAATCTACAAGGAGTGTTAAAGTGAATGGTCAACTGGTAGCCAAATTTAAATGTATTTCATATCTTGGCTACTGTACTATGTTCGATACAATTTACCTGGAGATGAATGGTTTGGTTGTTGCGTAACAAGAAGCTTAGTTTTGCTGTTAAAATTGTAAATAAATTTGTAATAAGACAATGATTTATTAGTTGACTGTACCAATTTGTTCATAACGCAACGTCTGCCGTTATTAAATAAAAGCCATAGAAAGTACTTGTTACCGAATATTAGAATTGGACTCTTTGTCTAAATATAAGATATGAAAGGAACTTGTTTGAATGTTTAGACTAGTTTACTGAAATTTCACATAATCTGTCTTTTATTTGTAATATTGACTTTCACATTTTTGCAACACTATGGTGAGGATGATTAAGAAGTGACAAGGTAGTTTGAGAAGTAGAAAATTACAGAGGTTTGGAATCATTCAAAGGACAATGAAATCAGTTGGTAACTCCGTCATATTATTCTCATTTGCTGTTTCAGGAATAGATCAAATAACGTTATCGAATTTAAACATTTGCTTGACTGGATGTGATAAAAACCCGATAATTTAATAATACTATACACACGTAATATTAACGTTTTGGTCAACCTTGTCGTTAAAAATATTGTTTACATAGCGATGTGTATATATTTGATGCAATCAATATCAAATAATTCTCAAAGAATTCTATATTCAATCTATAAAGTTCACAATCAGGCCGTTGTATGCATATTAATTTTGATAAGTTCATAAACCACTAATTCCAATGAGTATCTTGCAAATGATTATATTTTTCAATATTTTCAGTATTTCATAAGAATTTTAACTACTAACCCATAAGATAATAAGTATTGTTTTTGATTACTTTAATTTACACCTACTTGCTTATATCGTTGTATTCACACAATTTGTGTTGTTGCGAAGGTAGATAAAACGTTTTTCTTGTCACGTTTGCATTTCAAGTAAGTTGCATATTTTGACTTAAGGGAAGAAGCTTCATTTTTGCTTCGAAAATTCATTAAGCAGGCATAAATGACCTCTCCCGCAGCTACACGCTTGTGTTGCTTAGCTTATAAATGCATTCTAATTATCTGAAACACGGATAGAAAAAGTAATTTTTGTTTACCAAAAATGTATACATTGCGAATGTACAGCAGACATTAGGACATCTTTATTAAGGATGCTATCAGAAGAATGGATATTCCGCTTTGTTAGAAATGTGAACGAAATTTCTCATAGCATTGAAATACTTGTGGACAATCGTAATGACAGGAACATGTAATTCCATTGATTGTCTTTCGCATATTGTCCGTGTAAAGATCTTACCATCTGATTCTCCTGATAGCATTTGTAATAAGCATATGATGTGTTGTGCTTAGCTAGTTCATTGTATATACGATTAACTAAAGGCAAAAAATGTGACAACAAAATTAAAAAATATATGACCATTTGTACATTTTGACAATATTCCGGGGTGACGATATCCAGATAGTTTTGTCAAAGGTGATAATTACTGCAAGAGTAAAGAAACTTAATAATCTAGGGTGGCAAGTTTAATGTCACACGTAAACGTCTACTTTGTACCATAATACCTATTGATGAAATATTACACGCATGCTAGAGGGTATTTAGATTACAGAGATGATGAAACATTCCATCCTATTTGTACAGCTTATTTTATGTAAACAGATACGTCCCATTAGATAATAAATATGATTATATGGCAGAAATTTTGTGGCCTTATATTCTGGTTATGAGATTTCTTATTTTAGTAAGTCTCGCATTAAAGAACTTATACTTCTATCATAGTGAAACGTAAGAGTTGTTAACTTGCATATGTTGATTTCTAATTTCTGTTCTGCTTTTCCTTTTCTTTTTTACATTGGATACAAATAAGAAGAATAATAAGCATTGCTGAATGCGTATTTCGAATAAAACATCAAGTGTAAGGGTGCAATAACCGTACATGAATTGATCAATAGTGACATTAAGCCTGGTGCAATTAGGTCTGCCTCAGACATATATAATATGATATTAATTAAATTTATTTGTACGTGATATGATGTTACGCGTGAGAAATCTGATGCTCATTACTGATACAATGGATATCCGGTAAAACACCTATTATAACATAAAATAGTTGTACAATGAAAGACAAGCGTAATATTACGAGTATAAGACGCAATGTTCTTTAAGTCTATTCACACGAATTTGTTGATATATTTGCATTTCATTATTGGAACCTTTTATATACATACTCTACAGGATGTTTCAACACTGAAAATGACATCAAGCGGAATGTAGCATTAATCTGTGAAATTAAAACCAATAATAATTGCAACAGATTCACTTTGGACTTACAGAATATTGTTTTAATCTGTACATTTTATATAGTCACGTCAATTGAATTGATTAACTTTAATAAAATGATTTTAATTACTAAATTCAATACAAATTTGCATATACCATTGGACTATTAATATACTACGGAAATAAGCACTTGCAAGTGATTACGAAATATACTGTACTAACTTATTCATTGCAATCTGAAACAATAGTATTGCATAAAGGGTTTTCTATAGATTACTTTCGCCACAAATTATTTATTTCTCTATCAAAGACACATAAGTGGTTCAGGTCGATAACATTGTACTTCTAGATAAATTACGTTTTAAGATATATTTACTTAACGTTTTGTCGAATTAATTACCAGTGTAAAATGTTCCACCTATTGTCCTTTTCTTGAAAGACTTCGTTTACTCAATTATATTTATTCCGTTTCGGTGTTGTACGTTTATAGAAAGACAAGAGACTTAACTTTTTTCTAAGATAGTTCAAAGTATAATTTACACGCAACTGTGCACGTGCTAGCTAAAGATGCGCGACTTAATTCAGACGAAATTTGTATTGCATTATACTGTATATATATAATACAAAAAATATATATGCTGTAATATATTAATTACAAGGCTGAACGCCTCCTTATTGCACTTATATATAAAATGATATCGATGAGAAGCATACAGTGCTAAGTTCTTATTTTACAGTAATCAACCGCTAACGAAACATGGTGAAGTTTTCAGCTATAAACATTAAGCACTAATATATTGTAATTAATCAAATTAAGATTACGAAGCAAATTATGTTCTTACAATATAACACTGTGGAAAAACGAAACTATACACATAAATAAATTATGTTAAAAAGTTGCACATGCTGGTCCGTTCAATTGACCCCGTTGCCATCCTGCCCCGCGTCATTCCCGGCGATTCTCCTCGACTGTAAACGAGTACGCGGAAAAGATGGAATACGAATGAATTGGCGAGGCGCCTCGTCGACGCGCCGACGGCGAGCGGATTTCAAAGTTTGCCGCCGTTCGCGGGGGAGCGCAGGACAAAGTCCAAGGACTCGTCGCCAGATGGGGATGGTGGCGGGCACATCTGCAGAATCAAAAAAGACAGCTGGGAAGTGTAACATCACACATCGATTCGGTGGCCCTTCGAGCTCGAAAAACTTGACTGTTTTCCGTGTTTCCTCAGGCCAGAAAAGCGTGCGGCCGCCGCGCGTAATCACGAGAGGCCCGGTGTGTCCCGTTCAACAGTGTCGCGCGTGTTCTGTGCTCGGTGAATCAAAGTGGCCGACGTATACGGACCCGATGTGCTCAGGAGAAACGTGACTGTTGGTTATGCGGTGGTTCCTGTCACGGACAGCAGCCCTCGTTCAACCCCCGTTCCACGACACTCACGGTAGCAAGCGAGGAGGGAAGCTCTGCATGATACTGCTGGCGAGGAGGAGGTCACTGCATTGCGGTCAGTACGTCCAACTTTTCAGCCTTCCACCGGGCCGAGGCGTCCTTTTTCAAACCCCCGGCGGGGGCAATTATTTCCAATCGCCTTTTGCGCTTTCGCCGAACAGGACAATGCTTGACACACGGGTTCATTACCCTTTGTGTGCCAGCAGCCGATATATGGACGAGCCCCGCGTACATACACCCATAATTCGGCCTGCTCCGAAAAGCCTTTTCCAACGACCCCTTTTTTGCCGAACGCACACGATCGGAGCCGTCCTTAGCCTTAATCTCGTGCCTCCTTTTTTTTTTCCTGTCTTCGCGACTTTTCGAACGCGCTCGTATTCTCTCCGTGTCTGTGTGCTTGTGGTTCGGCGCGAATGTTATATTTGTTCGAACGTAAGGTGCCAGGAACGGTGGGCCAGGAATGAAGAAAACGCGTATACTGACGACGACGGGAGTCACGTTTCGAGGTAATTGGCCGTGCTTATTCTTGCGTAAGGGCCAGGGCACGGGGTTTGCCGGTGCCGACTTTGTACGCTCTCCGCTCCCTGCCCCTTCGTCGATACATTGTCCCGTCCGATCCTTTGTACCTCTAATGGGCCATTCGACGTCCTCGCGCATTCCGAGTAATTCTCGCCAGAGCTTCAGACACAATGCTGCTTGCGTCTTCGCGACGCTTCTATCGCGCGCGCGCGCTCCGTATGAAATAAAATTCATTCCGATATAACGACGCTCGACCTCGAATGGCCCTACGGCGATGCGAGTCGCTCATTTCGGAGCATAATTAGCCGTGCGCACGCAATGCTCGAACGCACGCACCGCGTAATGACGTCGTCGATATTATTACGCTCTCGAAGCTCGTGAATATTTTCGTTCGTTCGATTCGTCTTCCACGAAAGCGTGAAGGGAAACGTGGGGAGGGAAGTGCCCTTAACCTTTCCCGTACCCTAACGTCTACAATTGTGCGACGTGCGTATTCTCCGCAAGGGTGCGCGATTCTTTTATTGGGGTAACTTGGGGTGGATAGAGAAAGAAAAATTAAGCACACTCGTAGCGATCCAAAATTTTACCGCATTCTAATTGGAGTATCATAATATTCGAGCGTTTCCCACGTACGCACGCGTATACGATCGGGACCTGCTTTTTTAATTAGATAACTCGCATTATTTTAAGCAGATTTTTTAACCGTACACGCTTCACGTTCCGTCGTATAAAATTTCCTTAGCTTTCAAAGCTGTCGATACGCTTGCTAGCTTTGACCGTGCGCGGCATCTTTCTGCTCTTGACCGTCGTCAATATCGACATCCGTAATCGGCCGGTCTTTCGACCTAAGCACGTTTCACGCTACACTTGTGTTTGTGTGCTCCGATAGGTGTACTTCTCGTGCGTCTAGCGTGCAACGTTAGACGAGAGCCAGTGACAAATCTATCTGCCGCTTGCACGCCGATTGCACCCGATCCCTCTTGGAATTCTTTCAAGCGTCACACGATCCTCGTGTGTGTGTAACGTTAATGCGAACTACGTGCTCGCAAACGTTCAGTCGTTATCGTACGCCGCTCCTATGACTCCCTTTGTCACTATCCACTCCGCGAATTCTTCGCAGTAGGCAACAACGTTTTTATTCCCGACACTATACCTTGTCCGAATGATGCGAGAATTCGGAAGTTCGGGACGATGTCTTTTGGAAGTCGCATCTTTAATAATGCGAGCGCGATGCACAGGGTCGTATTGATTTTGGGCGTAAGGTGCGGTGCACGAGCACGGTGGCCCGCGCTCGTGCCAATGGAGATTAATGGAAAGTCTTGCCTTTTTCTCACGCTTCCCGAGTAGGGTCGGAATCCGGATTCGGTTGCCGTCGCCCGAATTTCGTTCGTCACGCGCAACTTTTTCCATCGGACATTTCCGGCCTCGTGGAGGCTGCCCCCCACCCACCGTGTGATCCTTCTAATCCCTTAACTCCAAAAATCAACGCGGTCGATATCGGACACCGTTGACTTTCGGAACTATCTTCTCGCGTGTCGTTACGTCCAGAACACATCTTTCACGTCTCCTTCCTTTTCGCGTTATAACTGTCACCGTCTCTTCGCCCCGTATTTCATTCAGCGCTCTTCACTTTATCGTGCGTGCGCGTTCACGGTTTTTCACGTTGCGCGGCTCCGCGCGGATTCTTCAGTCATCGCATTTCCACGATATTTATCCCTCCGCCTTGTCACTTGTCCGCGCGCGCGCGTCCTTCAGGCCGTCGTGACGGGAATTTCGTGCTCGGCGCGCGAATGTATCCACTCGATACTTTTTTCTCGGGCTTCGGTCTAGGAACGGTCATTCTGATCCGCTCTGATCCTCCGACGGCGATAAGCGGAGAAAGAGAGAGAAGTGGAGGCGAGAGTCAAGCGCGGCTGATTTCGCAGATCCTCTCTTTGTCTCGCTACGCTTTCTTTTTTTCTTTCCACCCCCATCTGCATTCGCTGGTCGTATCTCCTTTTCGTCCTCTGCCTTCCTTCTCCTCCGTTCGTCGAGCGCTTTCCTCGCTTCGTCTTTCTCGCCAGTACGGCCTGGTCAATACGTTTACCGGTCAATCGTTATCGACTTTCCGTTGCGAACGGCGTCGGCGGCCGGCTTCGCCTTTGTGCACCGCCACTCGCGCATCAGTGATTCACCATCACCGACGGCAACGATAACGATATTTTGCCGCTCGATAATGCGATCTCGCGCGAACAAAAGCGGGGCAAGACGCCCGGGATATTCTCTCTAAACCTTTCGCACCACCCTCTGTTTCTCCATCCCCTCTGCCCCTCCATCCCTTCTTCCTACAGCTCCGACTCTTTTCTTACGAGACCGCTCGGCAATATTTTTAAACGAATCCGAGGGGGTGCGTTCACTTTCCGCCTGCTCCGAAAAGAATTTTTCTCGGGCTCCGCCGGTGCCGTTCTTTCTTCTAGCTTTCCAACCCTCTCCTCCCGCTGCCCACCCCCGCGCGCCAACCATCGTTCGGAGCCGCTCCGTTCGCGCCGCGCTCTATTTCGGGTCGTTTCGGTAAATATTTACGCGAGGCCGCGCAGACAAGAATCGAGCGTCGATCCGCCGTAACGCGCTAATGCCGGAGCGAAAAAACGGAGGAAGGAGTAAAGTGAGGGCGAGGGAATAGAAGCTCTTTGCAGCGGGAGCGGGGCGAGCAGCGGCGCGCTGTATCGCAGTAAGAAGTAATTAGGGAAAAAGTTGGCTACCTTTTCGCGGCCGACAGCGGCAGCGTCCGTTCTCCCCTTTCGGCCCACTCCTTTCCCGTCGGAACGTTTTTTTTCACGACCCACCCGCCGCGTCTCGAGGCAGAGAGTCATCCCTGCTCGTAAAAACTGATTCCATCGGCCGAGATTAGGTCACGAGCGGTTTCGGGCGACCCGGCAACCGGCAGATAGCCGAGATTATTCGTTTCCCAACTGTCGGGGAGAAATCTTTTTCGTTGCGTGAAAAACTCGGGGAAAAAAAAAGCGGCGTGGGGAGCGTCGAACGGGCGGCGAGGGAGGGAGGGCGGTCGGAGCGGGGAGAGGAAGACAGGGAAGAGAGGGATCCTATCGCGAGATCGTCCTGTCGTTCGATCAAAGTCGTTCGACGAACGACGGTCAGGGATACGTCGTTCGCCGGCGCGAGGTAATTGTTCTCCTGCACGCAAACGACCCCTTCCGCCCTCCGCTCTCCTCAGACGTCGTTGTCGTCGTCGTCGTCGTCGTCCTTCTCGCGCCGTTCAATGTGCCCTGAAACTGAGGCAAATTCGATTCGACGAGCGAATCATCAACTTCCGACTTCTCGCATTTACGTGCGACGTATCGCCCCCGATGTATCGTCGTTATGCATTACGTTGTGTGCACCCTTTGAAATTGATAGTGTGAACCTTTAAGCGTGCCTTGATATCTTCTGCGCTACCTACTTGAAGCGTCTTAGGATACGCGCAGATATCGTAAGTGTAGCGGGTATACGGTAATGGGACCTAGCACACACACACACACACACACTCGCGCGGGCGTACGCTTTATGATTCAAAGATCTTAAGGTACGTAGACGGGCACACTTTGAGACTCATAGACTTTTTGCTTTGGCTCTTTCTTCTATTTTATCGGAAGCTTCAATAGGATGCCTTTAAGTCTATCTCTTTCTCCCTCTCTGGAAGATGTCACCGAGTCGTCCCCTTTTGTAGATTTTGATCAAGCGGTGTTCTTTGTGCTATTACCGGCATTGGCAGACGCAGAGTTTCCGACATTTGTTACACTCACAGTTTTCGGACTACGGTATCTAAGGTCTGGTAGGTAAGCCCGTGGCCAACGTACGGCCTAGTGTAGAGTGTGATGCAAGGGGGTGGTCGGCTGAGGGATGACGGGAAGGAAGAGGGTTGAGGGGTAGCTTATCAGAGAAGGCCGAGGTCTCTCGAAAATGGATGCAATTCCAGGGACGTACCGAGCGTTCCTCTCGCGTTTAGTGCGCGATCTTCCACGGTGGTAGACATAGGTGTAGGTACATGTAGGTACCAGGTCCAAACCTAATATCACGTTTTGCCCTCTCTCGATTTCGGCCCCAATCTCTCTCACTCCTGCGGGAGCACTACTCGTCCTCCGGTACCTCCTCCTCTTTATGTGCACAGGACGACACGCGCTCGCGAGTACACAAGTTTGATGTTTACAGGCTGCGGCGGTACGTTCCGTACACGAGCGTGTGTGCACGGGCACAAAGTGTTAAAAAGCGCGCGTAACCGCAATGCGGATATTCCGTATGGCTCCCAGTGCCGGCGTACGCCGAGATTAATTCGTCGGGAGTCGAACGCGCCCGCATATACATGTCTTCTGGCTTTTTTCTCAGCCTCTCTCTTGTCCACGCGCTTTTTTTCCAACCGGCGCTCACGGTTTTTCTCTCTGCATCCGTCTGTCTGTCTATTTGCTCGCCTCCCTCCGTCCGTTTCTATCCCTCCCCCCCTTCTCTCACTCGCCATACGTCTCTTCGTCGTCTATGTCGCTGTCTCCTTCTCTTCTCTTGGCCTCCATTATCGTCGCATGCCAAGAGCCCCGCGGAAAATAGGAGTTTGATTGGGACAGAGGGAATTTCAATCGGAATCCCACGGCCGTGTCGTCGACTGCGACAACCACCACGACGAGAGACGACGCCCGACGTCGACGTCGACGTCGACTACCAGCGACGACTCCGGATGGACGGACTACGAGAGTACGGCGACGGCTACAGCAACATCTGCTCGTAAATAACATTTGCCTCTTTGCGTACGAACGAAGTTACGACCACGGAACTTTGCACGGCGCATGGGGGTTGGAGAGAGGCTTTCGTCGTGGGAAGAATAGGTGGAGGCCTGGATGGAAAGAGGGATGGGGGGAGGGGAGGGTAGAGAGAGAGGGACGAGAGTGACGGGGTCGGTACATGCAAACAGACGACGATTTACAAAGCACTGGAGACCGCATCGTAGGACGGAGGTCCTCCGTGACGCTGCGCGACGACGAAGTGGAGGGTGGCTGCAACGGCGGAAAACGCATGCACGAACGGTAAAGACAGAAACGAAAAGACGCGGCCGGGGTGGCGCACGTAGCGCCAGGATTTATCGGGTTCCTGGATCGTGCATCACCCCTCTCCATCTGTATGGCTTCCTATCTCTGTGTTTGCATACGTGCTTATACCTGAGCCGTGGGCATGTATTTGTGGAGCGCGCGGACACGTCTACGTAGACGTGCGTCGGCACGGATGAGACACACGTACGTTCGTAAGCGCCTTCGTGGGACGTCGAGCGCGGTAAATTCAAAAATCGATAAAGGGCGCCGGTCGAATATCGGAAGGGACGCTCACGGGCTCGTCGAGAATATGGAAAGGTGGTCCTGAAAATGGCTCGGTCTTTAGATAAGAGAGAGAACGAGAGGATACGCAGGATAGGCGGTAAGGGGAGGATGGGCAGGGTAGGCTGGATAGGCATGGGGTGCAAACGAAGAGGGGTTGAGAAATGGGGACGCCGATGCCGATGCAAGAAGAGTCTACCGGCGGACAGGGACGGAGAAAGCGGGAGACAGAGGCACGGCATTCGGGTGCACGCATTTCCAGCATTTACCCACACGTGTACGCGTTACGTGGCTATCTCTCGTCGATATTTCGGTTTACCCATTCCCTGGCTTTCTCCCTTTAGCCGCGCACGCCTATGCCAGCCAGGCATCGCGCATCCACCGTCGCGTTGTACTTTTCGGCGAGGCTTAGCGCATTGACTAGCGCGTAGAATAATAGTTCTTAGACTTTGCTCGTTCTGTTTTTATCATGAACAATTCAAATTGTAATTAGCATTTAACGAATGGTTCAAAACCATCGAATAGAGACTAGATTTTCTTCGTAAGGCCAAAACAGGCGAAAATTTAGAAAAGAGAATTATAAGTTGTTTACATAATCGGAAGCACGGAAAGTGATGAACTGTGATCGAGTTGTCTTAATAGAGGGACAAAAATTGCCTATCTGCGTCATTGTTAATTATGCTAAAGTGATGTAGAATGGCAATCAATACGTTCATCACCGAGAAGCATGTATAAGTATATGCTGGCGCTTGTTTGCGTGGAAACATGCTGCCGTCGAGAAAAGATCCGCCAGTCATTATTCGGCAGGCGTTTCATTGATCCAGTCTTCGTTACTCCTGAATGGACGTCTCTGACTATTCCAGCGATTCGACTAGCTCGACGATAAAAATGCGCGGATTCGCAGTCTCCGCGATGATGTGCCTCTCTCGCTCGTTACTTTGCAATTAGCGTTGGAAGTCAGAGTGATGGAGCGAATCCAGCTTCGTTATGCAATAATTCACAGAGCACAATGAAAACGCGATACGCTCAGAAGGGACTACCATTTCTGCCTTAGTTTTAATAAAGCTAATTGCGATCGCCGGCCTGGTCGGCCATGGTCTTGCGGATAATACGCGCACAAACGTGCGCGACAGTGTGAGCGTACGCGCGTGCTCTTGGATTCGCAAAGTTTAACCCCCAGATCCGTTCTGCTCTGCAAACTCGATAGCAGAAATACGATCCAGCGTATGCAATTCTTTTCTTCCGCGAGGAATATTCTCACGTTACATAAAAAAAGTTGAAAATCTGAGGCGCGCGGATGAAATGCGCATACTCGGAATGTATCCATTTCTAACTGTAGGCCTCCCATGAATCCTTTTTTCCTGAGCGTACATGTTCATCTCCCCCGTTCCCCGTCTCTTTCTTCCTTCCACTCTTTCCGTACCTCCGTACACGGCCACATCTCTAGTATGAGTCGCACCGTAATTATCGCCGTCCTGCATTTTACGCGAGGTGCGTCCACCTCAGCGATTCGAAAGTGTGTGGACGGGTATGTCTGGCCGGGTGCATGTATGTAGATTGCGAGGGTGTGCGAGAGCGCGTAACGGTATATTTATCGTTTCCGGATGCACGCTGGTCGTGACGTTTACGAACACACGGCGTCTTCTCCATGCTCTCCACTTTGCCCTCTGCCCTCTTCTCTCTTTCGCCCTTCGTCCCTTCCGTTCGCAACCTCACAAGCGTGCAGTTTACCACACACACAGCCACACACATACGCGCGCGCGCGTCGACACTCCGTCATTCTCGCATTTTCGAATAGACACGCGTCCGTCGAACATCCCACACGTACGAGGATTCCCTCTCACACCGTTTGCAATCTTCTCAACCCCCACGTTTGCACACGCGTACGTACAGGCAGATGTGCAAGCGAGCGCGTGCGTGCGTGTGTGTGTGTGTGTGTGTGTGCGCGGGCACAGAGGTACCCATAACGCTCGGTGTTATGCGGCTACGCCGATGTATTCCGTATGTACAGAAGTGCTTAGCCAGTGCCTATCCCAGCATGGAATAGCTCGGCTGCCTCTGTGCTATAAGCATAAGCACACTGCGGGGCCACTGAATGAGGGCGCCCTGCATAGAGCGCCGTTACATGTTCCGGGTGTTGTGTGGACGTACATATGTATGGATGCGCCGCCTGTCCGGTGTGGACCGTGAGGATCGTGCGCGCGTATTTCCGTGTGCCCGATAGCGCGAAGGTGTACGAGTAAGGCGTCTCATCCTTCACGATGCAGGACACCGCGGCCCTACAGAGCTGGCAAAGGGATTCCGTTCGCGGGATGCTGCGGCATGCTACCAGACCTGAAGAAACACTACAAGTGCATCGTGCGCGATGCATTCTTTGAAGCGGCCGTCATATTATAGTTCTCAGACAAATGACGTGGACGTGCGCGATTACTATAAACGAAATACTGCGCGCCTGCGCTCTGGCACGGTAGCGAACGGCATTTATGTTAGCGATCATGACAATTCCGAACGATAGTTTCGAGTCAATTGTTTTGCACTCTCTCTGTCTCTGTGTTAACGAAGCGACCGTCAATGTTGGGCCGAAGTACGTGGAAGTACAGAAGTGGCAAACAAATGTTTGCCATCCACAGAATTCTATAGAGTTACTGACAACTGCAGCGTTGCAGAATTGTGAGTATTACGCTATCCTCCCTTTTGGCTATCTCTTCCGCGTAGGGTAGCTGATTTTCGAATATCTCTTTGGTATCTGGCGGGCCACTGTGTACTTGGCTCGGTTAGCCCGGTGTTGATGTAAATCAGGGTGTGGTGCATTGAACGTCGTTACGTGCCTCCGATGTACGTGTACTCATCGTTCGTGTGTCCCTTTCTCGTGCACGTGGTACGACGCTAAAGGTGTGTGCGGTTTCATACTCCATGGCCGTCTCGGTTCTTCCTGTTAGGTGGGGGGGGGGGGGGGGGGCGCAGTGGGATGTGCCAGTCTGTTCCGCAAGATTCTCTTTCGTCGGAGAAAACGCCGAAGCTACTCTCCCGTTTTAACACACTTCCGCCAGAGTATCGATCCTGCTCAACGATGTAACGCTAACTCGATTTTTGGCTTTCAGACGCCGTCCATGATTCTTGCTCGGATTCACAAAAAGATTGTCGGGAAGATTGTTCGGGCGTTAACGGCAAAAAGCGGGGCCGAGAGGGATTTGCCGTTTCGACGTAAAGAGGAAACGTAAGCGATTACGTCGAAACTGTTCTTTATTAGACCTTCCGCAGGGTAGATTAGTTAATGTTGGCGCCAATGAAACTGCGGCACGCTCATCACACTTCATTTCCACCGTTACATTTGTACATCCATCGCTCGCACGACTCCGCACGCGTTCTCGCCTTCGCCTCTTGCGATTTCATTGCCGATCTCGCAGGCCAATACACTTTTTGTCTGAGCCACGACATCGCGGTGGCCGAGATGAACGGTTTTCATACGATTGAAACAAGGTTTCGAAATGTTCCTTTATCAAGGCGTTCGAGTACCCGGTTTACTTTATGCCGTCGTAAATCAGGGTGCGGTGCATTGAACGTCGTTACGTGCCTCGTGTACGTACGCGAACGAGTTGAGTGTCCGTGCGGCACGTGGTTCCGCGATGCGTGGGTGTGCGTGTGCGTGTTCGAGCACCGTGGCGTCTCATCCTTCATGTTGCAGGGGCAGTAGACTGCTGTACCCTCATTCGCAAAGAGATTCCATCGCGCGGTTAAACACTAAAACTGGGCGTCGGGTGATGTATTATTTTGAGTGCGACACGCGTACTTTCTGCAAAATGAAATCTATGCCCCGCGGAAAATGCATGACGCGCGAGATGTGCGAACATCGGGCGACCTGGGCGTGCGTGCATCACGAACCCGTCCTCTCGGCAGCGTACAACTTCATATTTGCAATATCCGCGCTGCAGCGTTGCTTTGATTCAGACGGATATCTCGTCCGCGCGACGCTCTCGCAAGTCAAACGTAATCATCGACTTACGTCTGGCCACTGCTCCGGGATATCTTTGAGCGAACGAAGAAATCAATTAAATCACTCTCGCCTCGAAAGCTGCCGGCAATATAGCTGTCAATATAGCCCTCAATATAACCGTCAATAAAGGGAGCCGCGTCGCGTAAGTTAATTTCAGTGCTCGTTGACCGGACGGAAACTCTGGCAACGAGTTACGCTGGGTCGACCACTGTCCTGCAATATGAAGGATAAGACGTTCCGAGGATGAGACGCCCACGGGGTCGGTGTAACGTACTCGTACGTGGCCGTGCTCACGGAGGCGCGCCAATGCACTTTAATAACTCTCCAACGCACGGTCCCACCGCGGAGCGTAATAATCGATACACAAATTTAGTAACCCACATCGCGACGGAACTCTCGTACTCCCGTGTGTCAAGTTTACCGGCAGCTTTCCTTATAAATATGGATTCGCTCCGCGTGAGACAGTTAATCCAGGCCGCAACGTTCGACAGACACTGCAGCCGTCATTACGGCGATTTCGTTGTAGTTAGAAATTTACCAGCTAGCATGTTATCATCCTCCACCGACGCCGACGGTCCGAGGGTATAATGTTGTTTTCGCCAAATCGAGTTTCCCAGCCGTGTGCGTGGAAAAACACCGCGGAGACGTCCACTTTGATAATTCTCGACACAACTCGATATCGTGTAGCCTGCAGGGTTGGGTCGACCACTGTTCCACGGCATGAAGGATGAGACAGCCGGGCGCTAATATACGCGTCCATATACGCGGACGCCGATCCGCACAATGTTCGGCTTTGATGGCGTTAACGCCACTACGACAGACTGTCTCCAGCATACACTTAACTCGATTTACCTCCCGCACGATATTAACCCTAACGCCAGAGCTCGGCATCAGCCATTTTTTCCGTTTCCAACATAATTTCCCGAGACGTCGAATGGTCGTTCAACGTACAAAAGTGTCGGGACCGAAAAGTGGACAGCATCGAAAGCGGGCATCGTACGCAACGGCACAGTTCCGTGTAATAGCGTTGACGTACTGCACCCTGATTTACATCAGCGTAATAAGCGTCGGATGATGCCGATAAAGAAGCGTTTGAAAACAGGCTCATACAGCGCGTCCCGTCAGCGTATAAGCCATTAATTACCGGCCTATAGATGGTCTTAAAAAAGTGAATTATGCAGAGTGCACTTTTAGTGTTCCATCGCGTTCCGATGGAATCTCTTTGCCAATGAGGTAGGGCAGAGCCCACTGTCCTGCGGCATGAACGATGAGGCGTCCCGCTGGTGTTCATATATGCGCACATGTGAAAACGCAACGCCGACGTCGAGCAGTACACCTACGGTAGGAGGGTAACATTGCCACGCAGCAAGATACGCGTTACGTACGTGGCCCGTACCTGTTCGTGCACAGCGTAATGCGGCACGGTGCATTGTACTTTGATTTATAGCAACATTAAGTAAACTCGATACTCGAACCCCCCGGCGAAGAAGTATTTTGAAATGCTGCTGCGCCATATCGTAAAATCCCGCCATCGTGCCGTTTCATTTGTCTCGTACAAGTACGTTGCGGCAACGAAAGGATCTGTATTAATGAAAGCAAGCCGGTGTACAATGTTTCGCGCGATGCGGCGCTTTTAATGTCTCTCCGGTAAACGTGAGATTTCTTCGTCGTCGGGATAGCCGCGGAATATAATCTACTGTCCTGCGAAGGGTGAAACTTGGCGTCGGCTTACACGTGTGCTGGCTCGCACATGACGTAGTGGACGACTCTTGCAAGTTCCTCGAGTGCAATGCACCTCGAGCTGACTTCGCATCAGGTGCCCTTACGTTGCGTCAACGTACTACCGTTTCAGTGAAAAATTACTTGCCCTGCCATTTTTGCAGAAGCTATATTTTTCGGTGTAAATCTTTAACTGTAAGACTTATGGGGGCAGTGCCGGTAAAAGGAGAACGCGCAATTACGGGCTCACGACGAACAATTATCCGCGTTATTATCTATACGCCTGAAGGCACCCCACGCCTGTATGCCCGCGACACGCCCTTTGCTCTGAACTCCGCGCTCTGCACAGGACAGCGGCGCGTTCTTTGTTCCTGTCTTTGGATCCTGAAATATTCACCGGACGAAAGTTAGCCTGGCCAGCTCGTCACGTTACAAATGTGTGTTTTCTGCATGCACTTTCATGTTTTCGCCGGGACGTTTTTCAGACGTCGCGCATTCATTGAAATTTTCAGAATTAAATTCTTGATAGAAAGAGACCGGCCGCGAATATTGTCGCGGCACATTTGTCCGGGGTCGCATGAAAATCTCGACTATCCGGCAGGAGTTCGGTGGAAACGGGTCGTTACCCCGCGATGTAAGGATTAGCAGTCTATAGGAGAAGTCGTATGAAATACACGAGCGATTCGTCTCCTGGACGCCGCCGTCCCGATAAAACTTGCAAAGGTCGGTACACAGAGGGGGCATGTAACGCATTGAATGGGGCTTGCAGGAAAACGTCGCCCGACTGTATCGTGACGAGGCACATCATCCTTCAACGTTACAGCACAGTGGACAACACGTTCCACTCTTTCGCTCTTCATAGCGGGACCCGAAAGGCGCTCGGATTTCCATTCTCGACGCTGAAAACCGAAACGCGTACTTCCACTTCTCCCCATTCTTTCTCCGTCTCTCCGTCCCCTGCTCTTTTCCTATCGTCCTTTAACTCTTTTTACCCGTCCTCATCTTTCTGCCGTCCGCGCCGCTCGCTCGCTCTCCTCTCCCACGTTCGCTCGCCAACGACACATTAATCGATACTGCAAAACACCGGTGATACTCGAAGGCCTCCTGCACCAGATTAGAATTTTTAAATATTCAACGTTGCATCGCCCCCGAGAAAATATGGAATGTGGTACAGAGCGGAACGAACGGTTCGATAGCCGCGTGCGCTGATACTCCCGATACTACTCTGTGTAAAGGGGTATACGAGACTACCATCACCACCACCATCGTCGCCGCCGCCGACGCCGCCGCCGACGCCGCCGCCACCCCTTCCGGACGACGCGGCGGCAGATTTTCGAGCGGGCGCGCTTCCCCGTAATTTCAACGCGTGATTTTTCCCTTTTGCCCTCCGGTGTATTTTCTCTAATACCTCTCTCCGTTCCGTGTACCTTCCTCTCCATCTCCAACGGTGCGCGCGAGCTCGTCCTCGTCCGGCTGAATTTTTTACATCGTTGTGTTTAACCGAATTCTTTTTTTTTCTCGCTATTCATCACTGGTCACGGCGCCGTCGATTTTCGTTCCGGACGCAGGTGTTAATCGAGAAATTCCCGTGTCAATTTTCGATTTGGTAATGTGGACGTTCCTGCCGCGCCGATGGAATCCTCTCGGCGCGGCGGCCGCTGCGGCGATCGCGCGGCTATTTTTCACACTCCGCTTTTCAATCGACTGATAGAAAGTTACTGCAAAACATTCGGCCGCGTCAGAGTTATAACGATGGACGGAGAAGCGAATTCTGAGCAGTGCGGGATCGCGACGTGGCCCGAATTATGTGAAACACTTTGCTTCCGCGAGAGGATGAGCGATCGATGGTGCGGCGAGGGATGGGCGAATGTATAATTAAAAAGCGGCGCAAAGAAAGTCGCCACGGAACATATCTCTGCCGCGAAGCGATTCGGTCGTTGTTCTCCGATATCGGAAACACGGGCTGGTGGCGGAGGATGTCATGCGCCAGATTAAATTTTTAAATATTCAACGTCCCGTTCTTGTGCAGGCGACTGCGAAGAAAGGGGAGAAAAGTCTAGAGAAAGAAAAGGGGAAGGACGTGGGTGGGTGGAGCTGGCTCGACGAGTCACGTGCGACTCTGCGGCACCGGTGTGGCTCTAGGAATCGAATGGCTATGACAGGACTATGACTGGAAAATCGCGGACGATCGGAGCGAGACTTTGAGAATACGAAATCGACGTCGTAAACGGCGGCAACCGTCGCCGTCTAAAAATATTTCTCGGCCGAACTTGACGAAGCGATCGGTCGTTAGAGTCGGAGACGAGGCGCACGATCTGCCTGACCTCCCTTCTTTCAGCCCATTCCCTTCTTCTGTCGTCGTCTTCTACCCATGCTAGCGTCCCTGCGAGTTTCCAGTGGAGAGAGAAGTTTTGATGGCGGCACGGCGGTGGGTGCCAAGTAACTTTATTGAAAAGTATCTAGGTAAGTCGTTGAGAACAAAGGTAGTGCTCCTTCGATGGTTTCTCTGTCTTCATCGCTCCCTCCAACCTCTCTCTTACCCGGTCTTTCTCATTTTCCACCCACGCTTCATTCATCTTCTTTGTCTCTTGTTCTCGTTCGGTGTTCCCGATCGTACGCCCTCCGAACAGAATATTGCCTTTTCGTCGTCGCGCAAGCAAAATCCTTTCCTACCGCTTGAACACTCGGTGGAAATTGACTCTGCTTATATCGGCTTACCCGGCGTCTCCTCGGCGTCTGGTCCCTGCGTGTTTCGTTCCTCGTCCACGCTGTCGTCTTCTCTTTCCCGCGAGCTCGCTCTCATCTCTGACCATCTTTGTTCTTCTCGCCCTTTTTCCTACCACTCTCCGCTCGGCCACGCCTGCCGTCTGTCGTGTCTCTTATAACCCCGCATTCGTCTTCGTCGAACGACCACGGCGCCCATGTGTACAATGGCCAGATTTCATGCTACGAGTATTATTCGAGCGCAACCGAACTCAAGCACGTGGCCAGCTGTCTTCCTTTCTCAGTCGTTCTCCTCAAATTTCCCTCATATTCCCTACCGGCTACAGCAAATTGTCGTCGGGGATGAAATGAAAGTTAGCTGGCTAAAATTTGTGAACCGAGAGTAATGAAGTTATATTGGAACGGGACAGAGAATGGAAATTGAAGTGCTGACGATATGTACGTAATAATACATGGCGAGCGATTTCCAAGTGCAGCTTCGAAATTTATTTCACCGCGAACAAACTGGTCATACAACAGCGATCAATGAGACGGGCGCATGTTGGTATTTAGCGTGCGCAGGATGGCTCACGCAGATTACGTGCGTTTGATTTTATTTACATGTATCTGTGCTTAACTTCATTTATATATGGATCGCGTGTGCGTACGTTGGCACAGTTTTGCACACCGCTACGCGCACATGTGTGCAAATTTGCCCTGTCGGTACGTGAACACTTTTAGTTGGGCACACAATGTACGCGGATGCGCATGTGTGCACGCGTGGTTGTTTGCCCATTTCTGAAGGCAAATTACACGCATGCACACGTGGTCCGTATACGTTTACACGCGTCTTGCTTTCCGGCGCAGGACGTCACGCGTTCTGATGAAGTCGTTCGCAAAGGATCAGGAAAGATCTGTTAATCTGTTAATGGGTCTTCATCGATCGACACAATGGCTGGCACTAGATTGAGAAATTCAATAATGCTGATAACGTCATAGTCAAAGTTTGATCCGAATGATCGACGGCTTGGAGAGTGCATCCCACTGTGTATTCAAAAGTCTCGTAATTTAGGATACCCCCTGTGCCAAGTCACGATCGTAGTACAAATTCCTGCGCAAGCCGTTCCTTGAACCGGCCTGTACGACGAGAAGCCAGCACACGTGTGCACACGTACACATGGTCCCGGATGACTCACGTAGAAGTCGTGCACGCCGCGTGCACATTTCTTACCCTCATCTAATACCCTGTACGCCCTTTTTCTACGCTATGACTTCCTCCTGGCAATAACGTCCGCAAGAAACGTCGCCGGTGCTTTCCCGCGGTGGAAACAGTGTTTTCGTTGCGGACCCATCTGTTCTTCAGGGCCACAGTCCTTCGGAGATAGAATATATGGCATTGAGAGAAGCACGAGGGGGGGGGGGGGGGGGGCAGGAGGGAGAGCAACTAGAAGCACAGATAGACGGAGAGGAAGGAAGAAAGAGAGAATGGGAAGGATGGGAAGCGGCGAACGCACAGTGGTTTTCCTTACCGGTTTTTCCGTCGACACGCTGAGTGTGTTCCGTTAATTCGAGAGAAGTGCTTTGAGGCCTCGTAAGTGGCCGTACAGAACGGAGTGAATGCGGGAAAGTGCAGTAAGAACAGGGCGTTGCGGTTAACTTCTCATACGCTTAAGCAACTTTGCCGCTAATCTTGTCTCTCCCGTACGCGCGGCACGCACCGAGCACTCCCGGGAATTTCTTTCTATTTGCAGCCATCGTCTTCAATTTCACTGAAGCGCGCCGCGAAGGAAATTAGTTATCGACACGGCGCCAGTATCGTTCTCCTCTCGCCCACCGCATCGTTCCTCCATCGGCTGATTGTCGATCGCAGTTTCGTTAGAATTCTTTTTCCCGCGAGATACGTCAGAGCAGAAGGCGAGAGACCGTTTTATTTAAAGCCGGTCGCTAAGTGTGACAGCGACGCGCGTGTCGACGCACGCTTTAAGTCTTCATCTCGCGGCGGCCTCGAAATCTGGCTTTTCCGTGAATTATCGACGACCGTGCCGCGCGCGCGACCAAGCCCCCGCCAATTTGTCACCGACTATCATTCTCCCCTTTTCCACCCTCGCCGACCTCCCCTCTTTCCCGATTCACCGCCTACTTGATCGCACCAATCGAAGTTTAATACCCCGTCCGGCCTTTTATTTCCTGGACGTAGGCGGACATAAATCCTCCTGCATTCACGAATTCGCGATATGCGTTTCGCGACTCTCTCCCTCTCGCTTGGGCGACTGCACCGACACGTTTGCACGCCACACGCATAACGAAACGTCATCGTCGATCGGAACATTTGTCACCGCACGCATCTCTCTGCGGCCGTATTATAGTCAACGATCGCTAATCTCCCGACGCGAGAACTAACGTCACTCGCGAAACGGATTACGTGCGAGTGCGCGACGCAGTAGGGATGCAAACTGTCTTTGAAATAAGAAAGAAATCTTGCCGTGCAATTTGCCGATTTGCATTTGCAACGATCAAACAGCTGGCCTGTCATAATCAAGGTTGCTATTGGAGTTTCACTCGTACTACATCGTGGGGCAGTGGTTTCGGTGCTTTCTGAGATGCCAGTCGCGGTGTTAGAGTTTCTATTTTTACGCTCGCGACGTGGCACAGAAACGTAACCTTCGCCCGTTGCCTTTGCCTTCGCGGTATACGGACGACAAAGCGAGAAATTCGACGGGTCGCGAGGCAGACAGGAAGCCGGGGAATTTGGAGTCAACTCCAAAGGCGACGCGCTTCCTCCGCTTTGAGACGTCTTCGGACGGACCCAGGCACTTCATAATTGCCCGTCGGATTGTCATTTTCTAGCCATCGAGTCACTTAAGGCTACGGCGCCAATTAGTGCGAATGTCTGCAAAACTCGGTGCCTGTATTCAGGCGAGTTCTATCTTCATCATTTCAAACTAATAAATCTTTTAAACACTCACGCTATACGCTCTAATGAGTTCTGAGTCCCCTAGTTGCAGCGTTCGACGTGAGGCGGAATTGTAAATCGTGCTGTTAAATGAGTTGTGAAGATTGGTGCAGAGATTTTTCTAACACACAACTCACACATACCGCGCGGATGTCTGGTGCTTTTTCAATTTCGTGCAACAGTTATTCTTCTTTGTGCGTGGTCCGCGCCCTGTTAATTCCGTGAAACACTCTTGCAGAGGGAGATATTGCACACATGTACTTATAGGAGGTGAGCCCTTTAACCTATACACGTCTGTCAAACGACGTAAACCTGTTTACACGTGTAAATCGCCGTGAAGCTCAGGCGACGATAGTCGTTCGTGTAAGGCAGCTTTATTTTTATCGGCTCATCGTGCTAGGCGGATGAAAAGGAGTTTTCCTTTTTCGTCCCGTCGACCACACGAAGTCGATTGCGAGCGTGTGAGGATCGAAGTGATACAGAGGTAACGTAAACCACAGCTGCTTTTCGAGGCAAAGTTTTCAGATACGCGAAACGAATAGCCGCGTAGGACTAACCCATTCGTGCTTTGCGATTAGTTCATGTACATCATTGTTAAGTATACTATAATAATGTGATAGTATGATTATATATTCCACCATGGTACCCCGCAGTACACAGAGTGTCAGCAATATACGGCTGATATGCCAGTTGATGTGTTAATTACGGGGCGAAACGATGTAATCTAGAAAATTCCAGCTCGTTTGAGCTCTTTGTGTCCGCAGCGTAAGCGCCACTACTACGTACATGAGTGGCGGTATAAAAGTTTCGTGTCGATTTATCTTCACGGCGGTTGCAGAAATATTTTTTAGACCGCTTGCGAGTGCAAGCTAGGCTTTGTCACACATTTCTTTCCCTCGCGACCCCTTTACCGTCTCCCGCTCGTCGTCTTTTTTACGAACTCCAATGTTTCTTTGTTCTCCGCTCTTTTAGCACCCGCCTTCCGCAGAAGTACGTACGTGCAAGCCGGCACACGAATCCTTCAACCGTACACACTTGCATCTCATCAGTCGCGATAAAGTTACATGTTTTACCGGCACGTCGAGCAAGAAGAATTCGTTGCCTTCAACCCCTTCATCGCTCGCGACTGAAAGGTCGATCGGCGGAGAGCAGAGAGCGAGGGAGTGAGTGGAAAAGAGAGAGAGAGAGAGAGAGAGAGAGAGAGAGAATGACGGCGACGGGGAGTGTGGAAAGAAATCGAGTAGAAATCCAGGAGAGCACCTTTACGAGTCGGAAACGACATAACGAAGTTTCTACTCGTAGCCTGGCGGAAGTCGACCGATACTTCGTTCCTGCACCACCAGTTGTGACCTGTTACTGTTTGCGAAAGAATGTGCGAACCTTCGAGGCCCATGCACCTATCCACGTCTACATATGTGTGAGTGCGCACGTATATGGAACGACGGTTCACTGCACTACTTTTTTCACGACATGTCAGAGAACGCACATCGGAATTCCGCGTCGTGTGCAGCGCCGGCGCGAGGCCGTTTTGTCGCCCTGGGCAAATTGAAATTTCCGGCAACCACTCTGTTTCCATTCCTCACTCCCGTCCCCGTCTCCCGCCGTGTCCCTGATTCCACTCCGGAGACAGTCACAAGTCAGTGGGACAAATCGATGTTCGAGATCTAGGAGTTGCCTGCTCTTGCAGGTCGCACCTAAAGCGCCAACCGAAATGAGGCAGCTGTTCATTTTCGATGTGCGGCGAGGAGAAATGACGCGTTAAGTCGGTGGACTGTTAAATTATCCTCGCGAATTTATTACGCGTCGGTGATACGCTCGTCCCCACCACATTTTTCATTTAATAATAATTGCGAGTTTTTTAAGTTTTATCGGAGTGTAGGAATATTTTCATACCCCGTGCACGACTTGACGCCCTACGAGCGTACGAATTTGCTTGAATTTGAAATGTTTAACGGGTCGCGAGATATGGCGTGCTTCGCAGTACACAATGCCAAGTACGTACGGTTCATGCACGTTATTCTTCTGTACACGCGGAATTATCTGAACATTCGCGGGACTGGCGATATGTCAAGAAAATGTGGGAAAATCAAGCGCCAGACTTTATTCCCTCGGAATATTTTACGACCGACTCCCTCCGTACACTATCCGCTTTGCACGCGCGAGCGAGTCTGTGCGGCAAAAAGTCGAGTGTGCGCGGTTCGGGCGATATTTATCGATTCCTTAAATTAGTAAGCAGCAACAATATCGTTAGTCGTTATCGATGGCCGGCGTTATCCCGCTGTACGACTGCCAAGTTTTTCCCGATGGGACGTGTGCCTGCCGGAAGCGAAATGTCTTCCCCCGAATCCGACCACTTCTCCGCAGTTGCCAATTTTTTAATTGCGCCCCCGGCTTCGTACGTTCCTGCCCTATTATTTAACGCTGGGTCAAAGCTCGGACGTTCGTACGTTCGTTATTTTCAATATAAATAATGCATTACTCCGCGGCAAACGTATTGTGCCGCTCCTAGTAGAAAGCGGCTCGTAAATCACCGGTCGATAATGATTTATCGCGAACGAGCCATTCTTTTGTTAAAATCCCCGGAGCCCGGGAGCCGTGATTTTCGCGGACTTTTTATAAATCATGAGGATGCTCTCTCGCTCCCGCTCCCGCTCCCGTTCCCGCTCCCACCCCACGGCGTGTTGCACTTTCGACAAGAGGTAGCGCGCGAGCCCGATTGTAAGGTACACTTGCAGACGGCTCGTAATTTCGTGATCCTGGCAATACGATAGAGAAAGAAAGCGAGCCCAGCCCGGCATCCGAAGACGTGCGAGAATCGAATTACTGCCGTCGGAAATGATTTATATTCCGTGGATTCGAGGAGCTTCCTTAACCCATTTCTCAGAATTTCAAGGTGTGCGCGCCCCCTCTCTTGCTCCCTCTCGACATGCCCTCTTGCGAACCCCCTTTCTGACCTTTTCTCTAACCCTCCCGCACCTTCGCAGTCAGTTTTGCAACCCCTTTCGTCTTTCTTTTCGCTTCTACTCGTACTCGCTGCCTTCCTTTCTCTCGCTCGCATTCGTGCACCCCTTGAGAGCACCCCTAGCGCACTCTTCTTTTACCCCGTTTCTCGCTCAATCTCTTCATCTCTCTCCCTCTCTCTCTCTCTCTCTCTCTCTCTCAACTCTCGACGAAGTTTCCCGCGCGTTACACGTTTCCGCGAGCGGAAATTGTCCTGTCTCGCAAATCATGCCCGTTCTCTCTCCCTCTCTCTTGCTCCCTTTCTCCCACTTTCGTGCATCGCGGTTGTGCGTTTTATACACGAATCTCACATACATGCGCGCGCGGACTCGCGCATATATACGCGCAACAGAACTTTCGCGTTGCCATTCTCTCGCGCCCGCAATCTCTCCCTTGCGCTTTCTCTTTCTGTTTTCGTCTATTCTCGTTCTCTCGGGCTTGTCTTGCGAAATTCGCACAGTTTGGATCATAGTTGCAGCGGACGTATAATTTGAACACCTTTACGAGGGATTAGTCGTGCCGCTGACGAGGGTTGCGGAATCGAAAAGTGCATTACAGTTCGAGTACGCATCTGCATTCGTCATCTTTGGAAGCTTGAGTAACGAGATAGAGTTCAACCGGATGTTTACATGTTTCGTATTTGTAGCCGGCGCGACGATCCCTTTGCATTTCGGCGTTTTTGATATAACGGCAGAATTTCTGTAAAATAACCTTCGGCATGGGAGTCGAGTCGAGGGCAGTAACATAAATAAAATACCGTTTCATTTAATTTCGGCAACGCGAAATTGGGCTAGCGACCGACCGACCGACGTGTGGCAGGACGGAAACGCTGGTCGGAAAACGTGTGCGATTTTCCTTTGACCTCTGAAAATTTCAGTTCTATAACGACCGGGATTTATATTGTCGTCCTGAGACTTCCGAGATCCATTAATTCTGATTTTATGTTACCCCTCTCCCTCGTAATCTCAAGCAATTATCGATTGTGCACTTGTCGCACGTTCAAAGGTTACGGCCGTCCGCAGGAAAGACATCGATTTGTCCAGGGCACTCCGCGTTTGAAGCGTAAAATTAGAAATTACGCAATATAAACTTCTTCCGCCAAATTCTTTCCCTCTCCTCGCGACCCGATTTCGCTGCAAACTCGAGGGCGACTTATCGCAAAAGACCCCACGAGATTCATCGATTCTAATGGCGCCGGGCGTAATCCAGCGCTATTACCGATTATGCACTTGTCGCCCATTGAAGGGGTTGAAGTTATCGAAGGGTAGAGACAGCGTCGTTCCATTTTCCTTGATTCCCCATGCTTGAGCGTTGACATATCCCCATTAACGCCATCGATGGTGTGCGGAACTCGATCGATCGAAGCTGCCCAGCCGGCTCTTCCTCCTCTCTCGCCTTCCCTCCAACTCCCGCTATTTCCCGTATGTGTAATGTCTCGACTAATTAGCGTGCACTAATTTCAGGAGCGTAGCCAGACGGACGGATTATCCCCAGGCGATCTTCGGTCCGCGCGTTCCTTGCGAGAGAGGGCATGGGGACACGATCGAACGTCGCACACGTTATACACACGTTCCGATCATGAACGGGATTTCATGGGATTTTACGCTCGTATGTACCCGGGCTCTTATCAGGCAAAGTCTATGAGCCGTGCTCAGAACGAGCCATTAACGCTATTTAGTGCCCCTCCGTTCCTCCTCTGTCCTTTGCCTGGGAATCTCAAGTCAGGCGTACGGAATTTCTTGCCCGACGCGCGCCGTCGGCATTACACTTAGAAAAATGAGTCTTTCTTGAAAACAACGTATTTTTAACACGTTCGACGTCAGGCTGCTCAAAGCGAGGCATTGGGAAATTCACGCGGTAGTAAATATGTTAATGCATTGACGGTCAGGCAAACGACGAATGTTTTTCAATTGACGTCGCGTATGCGTCGCGGAGATGTTTGAAAAGTATCGGGACGGATGTTAAGAGAAGTGGTATTGGCTTTTTTTCGCCTGCCCGGGGGTCACACGATGTTATCTCTTCCACTCTCGCGAGATCTATTCTTACTTCGCGGTACTTTCCCGTTGACCCCCAGTTATTCAGTTGATCTTGGAGAGTGGAGTTCGCGGTGGACGCTACAAGTGACGCCAGCAGAAAAGTCCACGGATCGCTCGCGGCTTCGCCTCTTCTTTTCGCCCGTAAATTTTCCACGTACGCCGTACGGCGTGCGGCGTGCGGCGTACGGCTGGGTGGGAGCGTACACCCGGCCCGAAGTTTAGAGACTCCAGACACTCCGCGTAACTTCCAGTACCCATTTCGCCTAATAAAGCAGTCCGGCCACGATCGTATTACCCCGTACCGTCGACAAAGCGCCGCCGATCGATTCGCCCCCGTTAAGACAATCTCTCCTATCTCTCAGCGAGACTCGCCAACTTGCCCGGCACTTTCACTCGGCATATATTTTTTCCAGAAGTGGCGTCGTCATTAGCGTTATCGTCCCGACAAAAGAGCGTCATTTGTGCAGGCCTCCGCCACCTCCCCACTGCCCAATGTCAGGACACGTTAATCTCCGAGCGTAAATTTTCCGTCGCTACCAACTTTCCGGCGATCGTTGAAAAGCTCATTTCTTCGCGTCTGCCCGGACGACACCGTTAAGCGTAATAGACGTCCAGTGAAAAAGCTTCAATCGCGCGATTCCCACTTCCCACTCGCGCCATTAGTCGTCTGTCTCGTAAAGCTTAACGCGCGCGCCAATGCACTTGACCGTTTTCGCATAACCGCGTCGTACGGCTCGCTCACACAGTGCGACATAAACGTATCCTTACGGGCGCGTCATTAGTGCCGCCGATAAAGCGGAACGATCATTTCGGACCGCGTTGTCGACGTCGGATACCTCTCGCGTGCACACCGTCGCGACTAATTAGCACGTATTAACCTCAGGAGCGCGACAGCGGTGCAAACAATCCCCGCAGAATCTGCTCGACTACGTATTCATGCACTCCCTTTGATTGGTGACATTCTCCCACGCTTTCGCTTTCTCTCAGCACGGCCAAATTTAATTGCCAGGTTTTCTTTTTTCTTTGCTTTTCGAGAACCGTACTTCACTTAACCCGAGCGCCGAAGTGCAATTTCTCCAGGATATCGTTCTTCCAATTTCGCAAATCGAGTTTCGTCGTTATTGTTTTCCCATCATCGAATCGCCCGATGCTCTCTTCCCTGTATCTCGATAACGGCCAAGTGCTCGTGATTACGCTGCTTTGAGACAAATTGATTTATTCTCGTGCTCTGATTGACGATGACCGGTATTATCGCTGCGAGGTGTAACCTGCTCTACGCTACTGTACCGCCGTGCGAGCCATTCTCTCGTTTCTCGCCAGTATTGCCGTCGACTAATTGGCGCGCATTAATCTCAGCAGCACAATACGGCCGCGTAAATAATTCCCTGTACAATCTTTACGAGCCGTTTCTTTGAATGCAATGACGAATAATAACTCGCTGTTTCCTCATAGCGGCCGTGATTGCGTTTAACAGCTTCGCGGCAATTCGATCGGATCAAATTTAATTTTCTCCGTGCTTTTGCCTCGTTCGTCCAACGCCAATGCTTGAAGTCAAATTTACGGGGGAGGGGGCTCCTGTCGAGGCGGTCAAATCACTGGCAGCCGTCGATACAGGACCACGATTCGAGCTACTCTCTAATTAGGCTAATTAGCACGCGTTAACCTCAAAGGCGTAAGCCAGACTTGAAGATTATCCCTTCACTATTCTGTGTGTACGTGTACAGTGTGATCCGTGGCTATACGGCAAACGGCTGTATTCACTGTATCATTTTGAATCAAAATAGACAATATGACCTGTGAATAGAGAGGCAATGCAGCTTATATTTCTGGCCGTATCACGTAATCTATCGCGAATAATATATAATATAATAATATAATATATTTTATTGTGTTCGGTAAATTTTTAGCTTTCGCGTCAATGAGTTACTTTAGACGTGCCTGCTTTAGTGTTGGTACTATAAAAACATAATATGTATAACGTTTCTGGATCACATTGACCCGCTGAGCATGGAGAAGTTATTGGGATATCCCAGGGGACACCCTGTACCTATATATGGCGTGTAGGTCAAAGCTCGTGCCATGCATATATTCTGATCGCGACTTTACGGCTCGGCTATTATAATTCACAGTGCGTCTGTTGTTTAAAGTGTAAGAGCTTCACAAAGCATAAATCCCAGTTTCCTTTATCTCGCTTAGTCACTTCTTCGCGCGCACACGCTGCCGTCCATTTTTTCCCTCAAATTCCTGATTCATCCCCTATTACACATTTCATTCGAAATACTTCCATTTGGACAAGAAAACGCTTTCACAAGATTCGCCAATCGTATAACCCAGTTTGCTTTCAATACTCGTTCGATTCGTGACGTATTTCGGTCTAACTTGGTGAATTAGCATGGAAGCAAGTTCCTGCAGCTGCCATCCCGTCAACGTCTATTTTGCGCGTGTCAATGTGTCGATTAGCGCGAACATGACATTACGGATAAGAACAATCGATTGAGCCCATCGACGCTCATCTCCTTTCTGCTCCCCGTCGCCCTTAATTATCTTACGCTAATCTTCGCAGCCTCTAGCCAGACGTAATAGATTATTCAGGTGTGATCTTCTGGGCAAGCACGTTCGTTGGCACGTCTAGGAGGAGGTGAGGTCGAGGCTCGCATTGTACACACGTTCCGATCCGTAGACGGGGCTTTGCGGCGTTACGCTCGTGCACACGATGTCGCGACGATAACTTAGACGGAGATACGAAAGATCGATCGCCTGCCGGCTTTATGTAACGCCGTACGTACACGTGGTGCACCGTAAGTTCGAAGGCGCGAGCTGCCCTTCCTGGAAGACCGCTCTCCCGTTTCTCACCCATTTCTCATCCATTCCCACTCGTTCATGCCCGCGCGCTGCTGCCCGCTTCTACCAACTGCGGAGGCACACGCATCGACGACGAACTTTAAGTCCCATCCGAGTTCGCACACTTTTCATACGCTTCTCCGGTTAATTGCGCCGCCTTGTGATTTCGAGAGCCCGGCAAGCGAGTAGCGAAAGAAGCGACTGCGAGAGATAGGGGGAGCGGAGAAATACTAATTAAGTCGTTTTGAATTAATCGCCGCGTAACGAGCCAATTAGTTTGTGGGTCAAAGTTGTTAGGTCTTTTTTCCACCGGAGTTTCGTATACGCGCGCGCGCGCCGGCTAATAGTGCGTTTCAATGGCCTTTGCTTCACTAAACTCCGACTCCGAAACGATGCGCCGTCACGGAAATGACGGCCGACATGCGCCACGTTTAATTCGGGTCAAAATTGCGGCGTGCAGAAGCTTCCGTTTTGCAAAAAATCCGGCCTCTTCCGTTGTCGAGCAGAAAAGACACGGCTGTCGGCTCGGGGTAAGTTGTTTCGAGCACGGCGTACGGCGTGGCATAAATTTGCCAAATTATTACCGCGATTTCGTAAGTTCGACGCTGCCTCGTAACTCCTTTTACGTGCCTGCTCCTCGAGACTGCCGCGATCGAGAGAACTCGGGGATTATCTTTTCTTCCACTTTTTTTTTTCCTCTCCTTTCATCGGCCTTATACTCCGTCGGTGGCCCTCTTCTCCAGCCTCTCTCTTTTTATCCCTTCAGAGCTTCCGTCGCATTTTCGTGTCTCTTTCCATTGCTCATGGAAGCGTCGGTGGCGGCTTTTAATCGAAGGTCGGATCCTTCGAGGACGGTGACGAGGAGGTGGCGTGGCAAAAAAAGGGCCGAGAGAGGAACATCCGCCGTCCCCCGAGGACGATGCCGATAAAAACGCCTCCGCGGGACGGGGATTCATCAAGTATTTTACCGGAGAGCGACAGGTGACAGGAGAGATTACTTTTGCGTTTGAACACGTACGTACCTTATACGCGGCGTCAGTCAGCTACGTCTACGTACACGTGGCGTATACGTTCTTACGCGTCTAAGAGACGCTTTCACGCGCGGCAGCCTGTGTACGTGCTCACTTATACGCGGAATAGCTGGATGGTTAGCGCACCGACGCGGCGAATATCTTTCTTGTAGGTCACTGATATATATCGACGATTTCAATTCTGAGGCAAACCTCTGCGTTCCCAGCCACCCCCTGCCCCCTTTTTTTTTGTCGCCAAACACATTCGGATCGGTGGAAGAAAGCGAGCGCGAGAATAGCCGATTCGCCAGTTTGGTTTTTCCGATTCCTTTCTAACCGCGTAATTGCGGCATTAATAGATGCACCATAGAAGGTTCTCTATTCGACATGTATATTCTTTTCTCTTTTTTGATAGGGTTTTTATTAGAAATCGCACGATCGAAAGAGTGCAGAAGCGTAATGTTCCAGCGTCCATTCGATAAACGTTGCCGGTATTCCGGGGGCAAAAGTAAGCGCGGGGATATCGGATTTTCCCATTCGCCCGGCCCCAGTCCGAATTTTCTTGGCATTCGTAGGCCGCTTGGAAAGTCGAACGAAAAGTTGATCGTTACCGTCGGTGCCGAAAATTGGCCGGGAAAGCAGGATGTTTCGAGTCGCTCAGTCAGTCACTGGAGGGTCGCTTCTGTGCGCAAGAATATCAAATTTTCCAGCTCCGTCGCTCATTTTGGGCACTCGTTCGCTTTGATATTCTTAATCGTCGGAATGTAGAACGACGGGAAACCGTCGGAAAGTGGAAACGAAGGAAAGCGGGGTAATTTCGCGTCGTTTACCTCACTCTTCCCTTTTGCAAGCACAGAGGGCTCCTTGAGCTTTCTGGCGCATTTTCGGTTGCTTTTAAATCACGCAATTCTCTTTCGCTCCCCTGTCGGGCGTTTTGAATTTCGAACAAAAAACGGCGATGGAAAGGGGGATGCGCGTAATTTGGCGTCACTTTTATGTCTTCTGAATCCGCGATTCCTCCGCTCGGCAGCGTCGTCTCTCTATTCAAACGCGACAGCCGACAACCCCTTTTGCGCGGAAAAATGTTTTTCCACCGTCCCTTTTCTATTTTCGTTTTGTCCGCACACCGTGCCGTGCCTTTTTGTCCGACGAGCATTTGACCGTGACTGGGTGTCTGCGCTCGCGCAGGCCGCCCGATGCCGCTTAAATGGCCTAACCAATTTCAACTAGAAAATGTTTTTCGTGTTACACTCGCGGGAGGCTGTGCGCTCGCAGGGTTGGACTTTGCCGAACTTAATTGGGTTTTGTTCCACGCCCTTCGATCGGTCGTTGCCTGCCGCCACTGCAGAGCATCGCGACTTCTGCCATCTCTCTCTCTCTCTCTCTCTCTCTCTCCCCTCTCTACAGCCCGTTTCCTCTACCCGTCCCTGTCTATCCTCCATCTTCATCCCATCTCCCTTCTCACTCTCACTCATCCTCTCCCTCGGTTAGGGCTCGCTTCGTATCCACGTTTTCCACGCGTTTTCCACCGGGGATTTTCCCCGTTGTTCGGCTATCGATCCCCTTTTACACCCGGCAGACAACAGTGGCAGAGGCTCTGCCTGCCGGCACTTTGCTGTCGTCGTTTGCGCGATGTTAAACGCGCGAAAAATCGACTAGGACGAAGTCGCTCCCGCGGGACGGTTTTGCGGCTGTATCTCGCTACCCTTCTTCCTGGGTTATCAACCCTCTCGTCCGACCCCGGCATCGCATGCGAGAGCCCGCCACTTCCTTTTCGCCCATGGAAGATTTCGCCGAGCCTCTCAATCGCGTTCGACGATCAGCCACGTTTCAGGTAACCGCGGACGACACTGGCGGCGAAGGGGAAAGGGTGGGCTGTCCTATATTCGTCGCGGTAATGGAAAGCTTGCACCCTTTTGTCGTCCGCCCTGATCCACTGACATAATATCACCAGATATCGGAGTGCTCGTGATGTCGGCGAACAATGTTCGCCTTCGCTCTTGCCAGTCGCTTCCCACCATCGAGCAACGTCGCTACACCCTCGTCACTTTGCCACAACACGCGCTTTATGGTTATGCCTCTTAAATCGGGGCTGGGACGGAGTCGCCGATAAATGACTGTGAAATATGACGCAGAAGCGAGGGCAACATTTTTTCGTCGCTTACGCGCCGAGTTTTCACGAGTGCGCTTATCGCTTTTATGAAAATTTCCCTTCGTGAAAGCGAGCGTCACTCGATGTTTGCCGAACGGGAAATGAACAAACTCATCGTTTTGGCTGGTTAAAACGGTCGTTTGACCTAGTATACGGAGGAAATTTAGCGGAAGAACGGATTTCGGTAACAGGCTTAATCGTCGGCCCGCTCAAGCAGGAGCGTGAAAATAAGTTTGAACTCGTATACGCCGAATACAGGGAGAGAGCGGACGGTGAGCTCCGATAAGCCTACGACGCGAAACTTGATAAAACGTTCCCGGCATTAATTAGTTGCGTCGAAGCACCGTCGAACCGGAGATTTAAACGCACCGCAATCAAACGAGCCGCACGCGACTACCTGTAATTTCGCGAATTCGCGCTGAATATTTCATAAGCCCCGCGCGAACATTATTACCGGTCGCCCCGCGTAGACATCGTTACGTTGCCGCTTTTCGGCTGCTCGGCGAAAGCAAGCATTTTTTGCCGTCACCTGTTATTAATATTCCATTTGCCGCATCGAATCGTCCATTATCCTTTCGCGTCGCTGGCCGACCGGTTCCGGCCGAATAACGTTTAAAGGAGTGCGCACACTGGGAGCCTGGCTGGCTAACGTGACCGCGCACGTATGAACGCACCCAGACATTTTATAGTAGCCAACAATGGTCCTGCGTATTGCTGGCCACCGTTAATACACGAGCGCACACGTGTACGCGCGCGTTCGATACAGAGCCACATGCGCATTCGTATACGCGGTTCGGTGTCGCGAGGTTCCCCCGAGCACGTATGCCCGCATGTCCAATCATTGGCGTAGAAATTAGGGGTTCGATGCACACCGCCCTCCTACTTTTAACCGAGCGAATTAATGAACAGTGCTCGGACGTCGACGTCGCGACGCTCGACGCATACGAATTCGCGACAATTTGAGCGGACCGATCGGCAGCGCCTAGACCGATTTCATTGTGGGCTGCGCCGCGCGAGTCGTACACGCTTCGCGCTGCGAGGAAAAAATGCGCGGCGAGAAAATAGGTTCTCCCCGCGGAAAGCGCCCCCGTCGCTCACATACCTTGCCCGCCTGTCATCGCTCGATTATACGTTTGCGCTGCTGCTTGATTGCGCGATGTCGACGAATTAGCGGAAAAAAATAAAAATAACTTCAAAACGCCGCGCGGCGGCTGTTTGCTCGCAAATTGTGGTCTTTATTAAATAAACTCGGTGTTTTGATGTCGGGCCGGTCGGGAGGCCATCTTCCAGCGAATATCCGCGAGTTACTTCCTATGCGGCGACCGCGTAACGAGATGATCGTTAGCCGCACGTTTATTACACTCTCTCGGCACCCTCCGTCCACCATTGCCACCCTCTCTACAACCACCGCCATTCTCGCCCTCCTCCTCCTCCACCTCTTCTGTGCCCTCTTGCAAATAAAGCAAGACGAAAATCGCGTTGCCGTGAATGTTCGGTGACGAAATTCAGGTCAAGAAATAAGCTCAACGGCAGTCTGCACAAAAAAGCAGCGCGAAAAGAAGCTAGGAGAGGAAGGAAGCCGAGATATATGGCGCGTGTGCACGTACACATAACACCCCCATCGCCTCACCACACACATGCGCATCTTTGTTACAACGTCGCGCCGACACACACACACACACACATATACACAGGCGCGCACATTTTGAATTTAGAAAATCGTGTCAGTCCCAAGAGAGGCGCGATAAAACTTGTCCAATGTCTCTCTCTCGCGTTTCAATTTCCGTGCTGCGCGAGTTACACTCGAGGAGGTAAGGGAGGGGCGTGTATCGCGCTGAAAAGTGAGAACAGGTAATGACTTATTCGCTTGTCTGGTTGCAGGTTGGCGCTTGAGGAACGCTGTCGTGAACTCAGGAACGACGACTTCGAAAACGAGAAAGCCGACACGGACGAGGACGACGGGCAGAAGGACGTCGGCAGCGTGATCGCATAACGGGGGTGGTGGGGTTGAAAATCGGCGCTTGCCCGGTGTCTCCTGTGCCTCCCTCTCTCCGCAACCCCCTCGGTAACGTCCTCTCAGTCTCTCTCTCTTTCTCCAACGCCGTCTCTCTGGCCACGTGCGTGCGTGCGTGCGTGTGCGCTCGAGAGAGCGAGAGAGGGAGAGCGCCAGAACGGAAACGGGAAGAGGAACGGAAGCGTTGGCAGCAAGAAGAACGGGGAAGAAGGAGCACGCGACAGCAAGCAAGGGAGCAAGAGAGAGAGAGAGAGAAGAGGGCGCACAGCTTTCGTCTCTCGTCCTCTCGTGTGCTTTGGGTGCTTGGGCGCGCGCGCGCGCGCACTGCGCTCCTCTCGCTGATTGGCGGAGAGGGTGGTGAGCGTTTTCGGTGGTGGGGGCCGCGTGTCACCTGTCGCGGCGCTCGGCGTTGTCAGTGTGACGGCGACCGTCGGCGGGCACGGATCGCTTTTATGGCGCGTTCACTGGTTATGTGAGTACGGCACGGTTCGTGGCATTGGGATATCAACGTTCGCAGAGGGGAAAAGGGATATAGCGCGCGCACACGTACGCAGCAGGCAGGGTGTGTGCGCGCATACACTTGGAGCCGCGGAGTGCGTCCGAGTTTCGTTCTGTGCGCTTCTTCTTCTTCTTCGTTTCTCGCCTCCTGAGTTTGCTCGGCCGAGAGTGTACTGCGCGCGCGCGTGTGTTCGTGCACGCGCGTCCTTTCCTTCGTCGTGAATGTGCGTGGCTGGGAGGCCGTTCGTCCGCGGGGAAAGATGCGCGAGGCGTGCGTTCGGAGCGTCCGGGCAACAACAACAACGAGGAAACACCAGCACGTCGTCGCGCTGCACGTGACTGCGGCACGCTTGCAGGCCCAGCTGCAGTGAGCGGATCGAGGAGAGCGAGAGTGGCGAGAGGGAGGAGGACGGGGAAGAGGAAGACGAAGACGAAGACGAAGACAGAGGAAGCGCGACTTCCCTCTTCCGGCATTTTCTCTCCTTCGTTCGTCGTCGGCTGTGCTTTTTAAACGGGGAGTATAGTAATTAAGAGGTGCTTGCGTTCTTTTCGTTTTCTTGTGCGGTTCCCGTGCGTTCGTTCGTCCGCTCGCCCGTTCGTTTGGAGCTAATACGTTCACCGCGTGCCCACCTTTGGGAGACTACGAAACCTGGCACGCGTTAGGCATACGTACAAACTCGTGCGCGAACATGAGGCGTACCGTCGAGGCCCCATTCAGGATGCACCCTGTGCTCTCCTGCTGGTGCATCGTTGCCACCGTCACCGTCGCTCTCGCAGCATGGCAGGAGAACGTCCGACCGAAGATGTACGTCCAATTAGGTGAGTCATTTTACCCGAATGCGTTACCATTTTCACTCGACGTCTTATACCTAGTCAACGTAGACATTTTCATTCGAACGTGTCCGCATAACATGTTTCTTACGCAAACGACCATTGGATCGTCGTGACATTATTCTTTCGACGGTCACGATCGAGCAAATCCGGTGTGTGATTGACAACACCGTCGCGGAATGTCGCCAGAAATTCCATGAATCCACTTTAATCCCTCGCCGTAGCGCGGTCTACATTCTCTCCGACCGTTCGATACAATGCGAGCATGTCCGAACGGAGCACGAAACGAAGTGAGACGAAATTACGTGTACACGTTCGTGCACTCCGAAGACAGGTTCGCACCCTGAAACCCGAGATTTTTCTCGTCGAGCGCGCCGAGTACGTCTCGGTAGGATTCGGTTTACATTTCCTGTGTTATTCTTTCGAGATCGAAAAGGTCCTCTGTTCGCCCGTTCGTTTCGTCGCGGAAGGGAAAGAGGCGTGCGGACGTGCTCCTTTTCTCTTTCCATTCATTCTAGAGTCGAGGCTGCGAAACGGAAGTGGCATCGGGTGCAGGGTCATGGACCTACTCCCACCCGCACTCCCTGCTCCTTTTGCCCCCGCGGTGAGCAGGCGAGACAGGGGCAAGTTCTCGGCAAGTCGCTCACTGTAAACCTCTAATCGGTCACATAACCAGCAGCCACTCTCTCCTTTTCTTCCCGCTCCATTCTTTCTCTTAGTTTACCTTTCTTCTTTCGCCTCTTTCCAGCCGCCTCATCACTTATTCTCTTTTATCGCGGAATGCAAAGATATCGAACATCGGGACAGATAACGCGGGTCGATGATTTAAACACGTCGTTTGCCACATACGTGTGAACCCCTTTTATAAAGTATGAAGGTGTGAGTGAATCGGGGGTGGCTCCCGATTTGTTAACGAGCCGCTCGGTGATAAATGAAAGCGTGCCGCGCTAGCTTTCATCGGTCGACATGTGTCCGAGCTGGTATCAAAATCTTCCGTTATTATTCCGTCAGCGGTATGAGGGGGTATGTTTCGGAGTAAGATACTCGAATTTTCCATCCGGTCATTAGTTCTCGTATTAACGCGCGAATTTTCCTCCCGGAACCATCAAGTCGCGAGTGCCATAAAAAGGGGTTGGAGGGGGGGGGGGGGGGGGGGGTTGGGAGAGAAATTTGAGCGTCGGTAGAAAAATGCGTCCCAGCTCGGCAGTTAATTTTAACAAGGGACACTCGCACATCCCTTTCCCGCTGCACGTTGGCACCCCCGTAGCTCCTTGCATAAGCGTCGTACGTCGGCGTGGAAGTACATCGGCGCCTGATTGCCAGCGACGGAATAGGCAGTTCCGCCTCTCGTGACTCTCTATTGCGCGTTTCAGCGGTAACGATCACCGAGGAGCAAAGTCTCCGGTCGTACCGCACCGCTCGTATTATCAAGACTGCAGCCGCGCGGCCGAGGAAGAGAAGAGAATGTCGCGGGTGCGGAGCGGTAGAAAGGGGGAGTGCATAAAGTGTCCCACATCCGAGGCACTCGACCTTAACGGCACTCCGCGCGTGTTTCGTGCCACCCGTGTGCCGAGAGCTGCGCCCAGCATCTATCACTCTTTCCGCGGCGCGATATTTCGGCGCAAGAGTGAGGGGGGGGGGGGGGGGGGGGGCGAGAAATAAATTGCACCGAAGTGAGTGCGCGCGATGGAATGGGAGCGGGTGGCACCGAGTATACGTACGCGCGTGTCCCCTTTCTCCGGCTCCTTCGCTATTTTTCTCCCATTCTCCTTTTCACCCCACGCCTCCTCTTTTTCCCTTTCTCTCAAACGTCATCGTGCCGTGTGCCATCGTCTGGCCCTCTCCTTCTGCCACTCGGCAGGAGCGGGAGCCGAGAGACAGAAAGTGCATCGCGCGCGACGGAGGTGAGAACGCTTAGCGCTCTTCTTCTTCTTCTTCTTCCTCCTTCCACCGCAATTCGTTGCCGTTGAAAAGGTGCATTTAACTCGAGCTATTACCGCGCGCCCTCCTCTACCGCGACACCGCCATCCCTTACGCTTACGGCAAATCGCCGTCGATTCTTTCATTTCGGATTTTGCAATCGCAAGTCCCGACCGAGCGCGCACCCCACTCCCCGCGGCGGTCGACGCTTTCCTTTTGTCGCTTTCCGGGGGAAATTCCGCGATAAGGAGGAAAATAAATTGTGCCGAAGTGGACGCGCGCATCCTTGAGTCTCTCCTCTCTCTGTCGCTCGCCGGATAAACGCGTCGCGCTATCGTACCTCGCCGAGTGAAACAAAGACGGAAAATGCAGTGGCGTAAATGACAGACGTGAGGAGAATCCTTAGCGGCCTTCCCTTCCCAATTCTCGCTGCGTTCGAATGGGTGCATTTAACGCGGCCCTTTATCGCGCTCTCCAATTGACAAATTTCTTCCGCACTCTTCCGAATGCACACACGTATATACGCGCGCACCAGGGCACCGGCGGGAGTTTGGTCGATGCTGATTCTTCAATTTGCGAGCCTGTGATTCACGGCTTGCCGGGAGATAAGGGTCGCCCTTTTTACTTTGGAGATGCTTCGCGCTGGAAGGAGAAATAAATTGCAGCGAAGTGAGTGCAGCTATGGTCCGGTGAGCGTGTACGTCTCCCTTTATCCCCTTCCCTCTCGCTTTCTCCATCGTCGAGCCGTCGTGCCATCGTGCACCCCTTCTTCCACTAGAAACGAACGACTCGTGTGAAGTAGAGAACGGTGGAGAGAGACAGAGAGACGTGGAGAGAGTGCATGCGCCGAGTGATAGACGCGAGAGGAGAACGCTTAACGCCTCTCTTCCTCTTTGCGCGGCGTGCTCGTTGCAGCCAAAAAGGCGCATTTAACTTGAGCTATTATCGCGCTCTTGGCGGCCGAACGTTCCTTAAATCCTTTGAGCCGCAACGACGAACCGCCGCTCATTTTCTAACCCTTTTGCGCTCGAGCCAAACAGCAGCGGCAGTTTTTCGAATATCACTTATCTCAACTTTCTCGCCTTCCCTCTAACCTTATCAACGCTGATACTCTCCTCGTCACGGTTCGCCGGTGGGCACCTACTAATTTTGCAATTCGTAAGTAAGCGGCCGACGAGATAAGACCGTGTTGGCCGTACTTTTTGCGACATACCGCCAAACGGCATTGCGTGTGCTCTCGTTATACCGGCAAAGGTCAGGTCGCGGTTGGCTGGAATTCGTAATAACGCGTTAATCGTATTATCCGTCCGGACCGATTTACGCCGACGAGCGTGTCACTTGAGCTGGAACGAGTGGAGGAGAGAGATAGGGCCGGCGTTAACGCAAATACCGCACGGCGACCTTCGCGTCGCGATAACCTACGTGTCGGAACGTACGTAATCACGATGAGAAGAGTAGGAGCACGTACGTGGCGCGCGAGCCTGCGCGAGCAAGTGTGCGTCGCGATCGAACGCGGGGGTAGACAGCGTCGTCTCGGTTGTCTAGACGACTTTTTGCGCGGCCAGTTTTTCGAGAGTATCGTCGCGGGAGTGGACGCGCGGAATTGCGCGTTTCCCCGTCAGGATCGAGTCGAATTTGTCCGGCTGCCGCGTGCAAGCGTCGGCGCGTCTGCCTGCGCAGCAGACGGCCGTCATAATGGCGGTCAAAAGGGGAACTCGTTACGGGGCTCGTTGTAAGTCCCGTCGACGCGACGCCTCGTTTTCCCGATACTCCTTACACGTGGCCGGAATAGATATAAGGGTAGGCGAGCGCGGACGGCGGCGAGGGTGCGTGCCGGGTGACGCCGCGACGCCCGCGAGCAGCGTGTATCGGAATTACACCGGAACACGTGTTATTAATACGCCAGCAGCGATGCCGGTTTGCGGGGGAGCGGCACGGATACCGCTGTTTTGCTCACTGAGCCAGAATTTCTGCTAATTCTACAACCGGGCGAAAACCGCCGCCGCGGAACCGAAATTGTAATCACCGGCAAATGCATATTGCCAGTTATAGGCTATTGCGCGCCGAAACTTGTCTAGCTCAGCGTTTTCCGCCGGACGCCGCTTGTTTATTATAGGAGGTCCACCTCTGGCCGTCTCTGTCTCGCGTTCGGACAATGATCCAACCGTCTCGATTTGTCATTTTGCCGTACTGTCCTCTTTCCGCCCTCATTTCCTCGTTAATGCTGATTACGTGTCGGTTTTATTCCAACGCGGCCGCGGATAGAGATTAGTGTAGCGTCGATCGGTCATGTACCAATTAAATCTCCTTCATGGCTTTTCGCGATTTTCATTTCAATACTTGTCCCACGGTACAGATACAGAGATCGAGCGAGAAATGATTTGCGAACGATTCATTTATTTGAAATAATTTGTTGACCATAAAATTCAAGTAATTTACATTTTCTGCTTACCTTTTACTGCTTCCCCCCCTCTCTGCCTTCCCTTCTCTTCCTCACTCATAATCTTCGACGCGACGCTGACGCGTTTCCGCGCTTATCCTTTGACACCCTCATCGAACGACAAAAACATATAGAACGAGACGCAGAAAAGGGAGTGGTAGCAGCGCGATCGACGCCTGCTTCGGCTCCGTCGGTGATCAATCGCGGCGCCGCGTTAAAACGTAAAATATCTCTCGCAGCTTTTTTCGCCCCCGCATTCCTCCTTCTTCCAGCCTTTTCGGCCCGTCGTAAATCAAATCGAACGAATTGGCCGCGCCGTTACGCCGACACTTTGAACCCACCTTCCTCTCGCGCTTCCGGGAGCGATGTGTGTGTGTTTTTTCTTCGCGTTGTTGTAGGCAGGACGCGAATGTAGGAACACGTTTTAAAAAATCGAGCCCCGTCTTTCGTCGGCAATCGTACACATGCCGCGCACGTTAAAGTAAGCCTATTCGTGTTCGGGCACATCCGCCCGCACATATTCATGCACACGCGCATACGTATGCAAAACGTCCACCCGCTCCTGAAAGCAACGACCTCGACACGCCGGGTATTACGAATAAAGGGAGATCACTGGGCTGGAACCGCGCACCCTTTGGTATTCTAAAACTCGCCGGATCGATAATACGCCGAGACACCGAAGTCGAATTCGCGGTAGAGAGTTTCCGACGGGAGCGGTGGCGGCGGCTGGCGTGAGGGATGAGAGACTGGAAACGGCAGAAGTGTGACAGAGAGGGAGAGGGAGAGGAAGAGAGACCACAAGGCAGCAAAAACGGTCTCGCGGTTCGGTGAAAAATTACCGCGCGTGTCGGGCGTGTCCAGTTTTTCCGCGCGCCGGCGAAAGTCCCCGAAACAATCTCGAAAAATTGATTTGCGGCACAGAGAAAACTTCATCCGCTCATTGTTAGGTGGTTTATCGTCACACCGATCGCGCACTGTAATCCAAACGCTTCACATGCGATGCTTACAACCACTTTCGCGATTAACGCAAAAATTCGTTTAATCAAGCACTCGAGGAAGAAGGAAAGAATTTGTTGTCAGCGAAACTGGTGTACTCGCGCGTGGATGAGTTTGTTACTCTGTTACATGTGGATCGTCTCGTTGCGGGTGTTGTAACTGGACACATTGACGCGTGACGCACGTAATAAAATTCATTAGCGATAAATCATGCGAGGTGTTCTACGGTAATTTTAGCGTCGCTTGCGATTCGAACGGTAGGGTTCGTACATTTGATATACTAGTGGGTTGTATCAAGCGCGCTCGCGCGCGCATTCACGTGAATACGTTATTAAAAGACACTCGAGCCCCCTCCCCTGGCTTACGATTCGCCACCCCATCGCCCCTGAAACCCCCGTCCGAGGTTGATAATAGCTCGGCGCGTTACGAGTTCATTACTACATCGTAGTCGAGCGTGAGTGCTGGATTGGAATATGGGCTATGGCGGGCAGTTAATCCATATTACGGTAACTTTATCTGCTAGCGAGGAATACCGCAACGGACCAATCACAGTATACCCCCCTACGCCCTGCTACCCCATACCCTTCGCCGATGAGGATACATTATGATTAGTTCCAGTACACCGTGTATGTCAGTGTGCGCGTCTGTTTGTATCTGTGCACCCTGGCACGTACAACCTGACCTCGGCCTAACCACCGGCTAAAATTACTGTGAATCGTGTCAATTGACTGCTGCGCACGAGATCCATGAAATATTCCGTTTCACCTCTGGCAGCGCGGCGAGAAAAAGGAGTGAACTTTCGGCTAGTGATGCCGCCAAGGAAATGCCTCGTTTTTTCGCCACACCGTCCGCCACCGTGCGAAACGTCAATGAGTTTCGCGTGACAGCGGATGCGTTGAAGAATGGAGAACTCAGTGAAATCTGTGCCAGCCCGGTCGTTCTGCGGCACCGTAAATGGTGTGGTGTTTCCTTTACTTTTTGTACGTTGTGTCCTTTTTATTCTTCCTTTGTTTTTTTGTTATAATTCGCTCCATTTGAACGCGTAGAAATAAAAACGAGAGCCTTCGCTGCGGACACTCTTCTCCGATAAATGGGAAGCGCCAGCTCGACAACTCTTGTTGCCGTTGGGGTAACTGACCTTAAGCATCGAAATCGATAGACTCTCCCCGGCGCGCAACGTTATCGGCCGCGTTTTTAGTACGTTTTCTTCCGCGGAGCCGAGGACTAGGCGCGTCGTCGAGGAAACGGATTAGTATCTCGTTGTCTCCGCCGTCACTGACCTTAACCACTGAAATCGATAAACCTGCCGTGAGCAGGCAACACTCTGCTCGCCAAGACGACTTTTCGAGCTCTCCTGGTGGAGGCTCAAAAAAAAAAAAGACAGAGAAATATCTCGCGTGGCTCGTTCCCTCACCGAGTAAACGGATCAAACGAGTCCATATCTCGTTACTCCGACGTAATTGGACTTACGCAGTGAAACCGACGGGGCGTCTGTCAACATTTTTATTTACCGTTCGTTTTACCTCTTTCTCCGACCCCTTTTTCCCGCTGCTCCGCGGGACCGCTCTCCGACGTGGGACAGTAAGTTGCCGGTCGAGCGCTCTTTCGGCCAAATGGATTAAAATCGCTCGCTGTTCGCGAAAATATCGAGAATCCCGGACAAGTGCGGGGATAAATATCGCATGTCTCCAGCCTCGCGCGAGGCTCGAAACGATTGGTTCGATGCGCGAGACGAATTTGTAGCCCGTGCCCATACGCGCCCCTCACTCCCTCTTCTTTTTTAACACTTTCTCTCTCTCTCTCTCTCTCTCCCCCTCTCTCTCTTTCTTTGAAGATCGCTCGCGTGTACATACCACCCCGCATTTTTTTGTGCACGACTCTAGTGTGTACTCCACGATAGAATAAGTAGCATGCTGCCACTGCCGAGGGGTTCATAAATCTTTTGTCGTGAAGATTCCCCTGCCTCGGCGTAGCACGGCGCCGGATCTCATGGAAAGCAAAAGGTCAAAAGCGGCGAGTAGAGTGGTTCCTTCGTCGTCGTCGTAGTCGTCGAGGGAGGAGGAAAGGAGGAGCGGGCCACGACTAAGTGTCCTCTTATCGCAGATGTTGATTCGTCTGATTGTTGGGCAAGGGTGCGAGACGCCGCCGTAAATATCAGCCCGTCAACCCGCCGCTCAATGAATTGCCTGACGAGCGAGACCGAGACGTTTTCACTCGCTCTCAATTCCCGACCAAGCCATCTCTTCGATTCCACTCGTTCTCGGCTGTGGGCGAGGTTACGTTTACGCCGGAAGCGCGCCCGCGCGCGGCTAATATTTGGTGGAAAAACAAATTCACGGTCCAGCCGTTCTATGGTGTAGTCGCAGTTTCACTTTTCCGCGCTCCTTCTCCCTCTCCGTCCCTCGTTCGCCCCTCCCGCGATTCGTCGCCGTGCCCCTGACTCCGATTATTTACATTGCATGCCCGTAACCTAAAGATTAAAATATCACGCCGTCTCGACACGCGAGAATTCTGTCGCACACGCCGCCGCCGCAGGGAATATAGAGGGAGCGGCGTTTAAAAAACAGAGAGAGAGAGAGAAGGAACGAGCGAGATTAACGATCCTCTCTCGCTTTTTTCTCACGCTTTAGGTCACCGCCGTTCGCCGATAAAGCTGTACAGCGTCGAGGTCCTTTATTTTCCTCCTCGAGCGCGTCTTCTGCGTCATTGACTCGGATGATGAAATTAAATGGCGCCGTGCCTCGTTCGATGATCTCTCCGACAAAGTTAACTGACCTCTCCTCGTGCCTCTCCTTTTTTCACCCTCCGCACTACGGCGCCCTTTCCCTTTTTTTCTCCCTCTCTCCCTTTGCACGCGCTACTTCCTAGCCCTAAAATCTCACCAAACTCGCCCGTTCGATCGTCCCGTTTTCCCTCCTCTCCTCCGACTTCGGCGGAGCCCGCTTCTTTGTTCGTCGATGTCGTCCAGTCGTCGTTGCGCACCGATCTTTTCCTCCTCGATTTGGCCGACTCCGAAATTGGTTTATCGCGGGGCAAAGTATGAATAATTCAAGCCGGACGATTCGCAGTCCAATCAATTTGGGACCGAAGGCAACGTGGCCTGGCTGAAGGCTCTTGCATGGGGAGTGATGGGCAAGAGAGAGGGGAGGACAACGATGAGAGAGAATGCTCTCCTAGCAGAGGCTGAGGATGAGGGGATGCGAAAAGGGGCATTAGTAGAATGGCTGAGTTTAATGCGGCCGACCAAGTGCTCCCGGTAGTAGACGCAGTCGGTCTTCTCTCTTGGCACAAGCGCACAGTGTCGATCTCACGGTGATCGTTGTAGTCTTGGGAGAAGCCATGGTAATCGTTCCGGTAATCGACCTCTTTCGACTTTAGTCGGTTCATGGAACCGCGTAATCGGTCTCATCTCGCACGTGGCCGCATCAACTTTTTCCTGTCTCCTTAGTCTCGTCGGTAATCGTAACGGTAGAGGCGAAAAATATCCAAAAACGATTATACATTCGATCGTCGTTACGATAGTGATGATTGCTCGCATTGAGCCGTAGCCACGATCGAGCCATATCTACGATACGCACGTTGCCGGTCGCACGGCGATGAACGTTCGCGAAAGAGGAGGGTAATCGGGGCGATAATCAGGGTCTTTCGATGTCAGGCTGTATATAGACGACGAGCCACGTAGATCGTGACAGCAGTCAGACGCAATCGACCTCATTTTGCGCAAACAGGGTTCCCCGTATCGCAACGGTTGCAGTTGGGTCGTCGCGCGGTGGCACAGTAATCGATCTTCTTCCATATTAGTCCGACATAGCGCGATGCCACGGTAATCGAGTCCATTGTGCGTGAGCAGCGAGAATCGGCCCGTCTGACGACAGTCGTAATAATCGTGGGTAATTGTAATGATAGTCGATCGGTGTACCTCTGTTGGCTTCCAATCGTATGGCGTTGTCTGATAGCATTCGCCATTCAACGTAACAGAAGCCACTTCGAACCCGAACTATGACCGCGTGAAAGCGATCGCGTACCAAAATTAATATGGATGCAGATATTTGCACGTTTGATTATTACGACTATTAATGTATAGCCGCCGTTCGGTAACGAGCTTTAACTAACCGTGCCTCCCGTATATTCATACGTCTGCTCGCGTACATCCGCGTAACGCGTTGTCAACGACTCTCGATCGCGCGCGTCTTTGGTAGCCTCGGTAGAATGCGGCCGAAATGACTGTGCGCTAAAATTGGTGACGGTATTGTCGCCAATCGCCGCTGGTCGGCCATTCCAACGGCTGATATTTTACGTCTGTCAAGTTGGAATGTCGTCGCGGGTCTCTCACGTCACGACTGTTATTGAGGATTTTCGGCTTGGTGCTAGCGGCGATCGATCGAGAATCTAGTCTCAAGGCAGTCACGGAATCCGCACTGCACTTCCATCCGTACACGTATATACATACGTGTATTGGGTAGAAATACTGTGGGCCGAAGGGGTTTGGCAGTGAGTTTACACGGCAAACAACGCTCCGCTACCACCTGTTTATGGAGGTGATTTGAAAAAAAAGAGGTTACTGTTGTTCGAAGTTGTTGTTTCAGAGCTTGGAAAGAGTGGCAGGCTGTGTTCGGGGTTGCCGTGAGCGGCTGCCGGGGCAAATTCTCCGGCGCTGAACTGAATCTCAGGAGGAACGCGAAAGTCTCGATACGCGCAAGAAACGTTTCTGACAGGACAAACTGTCTTAATTCCCTACGCTCCTGAGCAGTTCGGACTGTGTGCATGTGTGTGTGGGTGTACTAGGAGGCGAGTTTCCAATGTCAAAATCCTACTGCAGACGGGTTAGATTACTGCGCGCCGTGTATCTTTTATTGAAGAACCTTCATTCTATCGAAAACTGGTGCCCTGTGTTGGCTTGAAGTATTCTAGAAAATTTGATATTCCTGTACATCTCGAATTTCCGATCACGTGGCCAAAGTCGAAGTTTCGAGATTAGAAACGCCATTAGGCGACGGCACGTTTCGGTCGGAGGGTTGCCGGAACCCTTCGGACGATTTGATCGACACCCGGGCGACGCTGGCGTTTGCCAATCCAAACAATTCCGACGTTTCCATAATCGCATTCAAAGGATTCGACGACTCCGCGACAGCGGTATAACGATGACGTCTACTAGGAGAAGACAAGAGAGTCGAGAGCAGAGACGCGATGCTCCCAGAGCGAGTGAGCCGTGCCTAACTAAAGCAATGCATAATTAATTTAGCGCGACAGCGAATTACTGTGGGTGTTCGCGAGATGAGTGGGTGGGGGTGGGGAAGGGGGCGGGGGGAGAGGGGGTGCAACACAAAGGATGGACCGGGGGAGTTAAACAAAAACGGAAAAAAAGGCGAGCAGGAAGGAGAGCGTGCGTGGCACCGCGCCGCCGCCGCGGGAACAACTTTCGCAAACTCAATTACACCGGTTTTTCTCCGTTGTTGATTTTCGCTCACGATTTTTCCGTCGCTGCGTAATTGCTGAACGCCGCCGCGGCCTCTTGTCGCACCCCCCGCTGCGCGCGCGTGTTCTATGTGACCGAGCGTTAATGCGTGAGAGCGCCGGTGTGTTGTCGCTGCCGTACGTGTGCACGCATTCAACTCTGAAGGAGAGTATGCGCGCTAGCACCGGCGTAATATACGCGATCGTATTAGTAAAGCTGCGGTATCGTCAACAGATTCCAGGAGGATCACAAGGGCGGCACGCTTAGTACGTTGTAACTTACGTCAATCCGATGCAATTCACGTCTAATCGAGCGTATCGTAACGATCAATACGGGTGACCTCTCCGTCTCTCTTTTACTCATCCCTACCCTTTCGTTCCTTTTTCGGTCTCTTTTCACGTTCCCGTCTCTTCGATCCTCTTTCTCCGCCTTTCTCCGAACGCGCACAATGTACATTTATGTCGCTTTCTCTCGTTACGTCGTTCATCCCTTTTCCGTCTCTTTTTCGTATTCTCGTCTCTCCGATTTTCCTTCTGCACCGCTCTCCGAACGCGTGCAATGTATATTTTATCCGCGCTTCTCTCTACCACCTTCTTCCTTTCCCGTTCTCTCTCTCTCTCTCTCTCTCTCTCTTTACACAGACGAGGGGACGTAACTTCTAAAAGCCTCGCGCGCCGATTGCACGAAACGTTTATTGCGGACGTTATCCGGCTGAGAGTGTTTGTCATTCTATGGTTATTTTCAATGAAGAGGAAGCGTGCACCGTCGTCGACGTTGCACGCCGGCACTAGAAGGCATAAGGAAACAAAGACGCCGAGGAAACGCTGCCTTTCGGCTGAAAAACGAATGTAACGGTTCGCGGACGATTCCTCTTGTCGTTCCATGACAAGCAGAAGAATGGTCGTTGTTACGATGTCGAGAAGGTACGTCATAGTCGACGTTCCCTCTGCCGAGCCCTGCGCTCGTCGAAAGCAAAGGGTCTGCGGTGTACAGTCGCGATTTTAATTCGACGTAAATTCTCGTGGCGGAAATTATAACGCGCTCGCCACGCCGTTCCGGCGCTTATTGCGATTCCATTCGTGAAAATCCAGCCGAGTCGCCTGTCCTGCACCGCCGCGCACAACTTTTGTCGGCCGAAACTTTTTCTCTCTCTCGCTCTCGCTCTCGCTCTCGCTCTCTCTGCGCGCGGAACGTGCACTCGTATGAGTGTAGGTCGTTGGCACTGTGTTGCCCTTCGCCTGCACCATTCACCCCTTGCCTCATAGTCCTCGCTCTTCCACCTCCGCAGGAAATTCTTCGGCGAACAGATTGCGCCGGATCCCGGGACGACTTTAAAGTTCGTTCCTCCGATGTTCCGCTCTCCGGAGCTTTTCGTGCGTCAATTAAGGGGGCGGAAGCTCTCGCGGGAAGGCGGCAAGTGCTGAGGTTACGATCTTCGACATCTCTTAGGTAGACTCGCCAACACGGATGAAATTCTTTCATTATCAAACATCTCCCCGCCCGACCTCGCTCCCTCGCGGCCATCCACGAGTCTATCGTTATCCGGAGTTCGCTTGTCGGATCGCTCGCTGCTCGCACGTCTTGCCGGTGGCATGCAAAAAACGAGGAAGCCTGTCACGCATGTAATTCTGACGAATGGCGCGGGAAACCGCGCGTATAAAGTTTGCGCGTTAAATTTAATATAAACCCCGCCGCGGAGAACTTCAGAGGCGCGTCATTATTAAACTAGATATACACCGCCGAGTTTCGCGCCGCGTCCGCCATTAACTTCGGGTGTAATCAGTTTTCAATTAAACCTGAGAAAGAGAGAAAGATGGGAAAGTGGATGTAAGAGGGAGGGCCATGGGCTGCGCGGAGAGTGGGGCAAAAAAAGGAATCGTCTCTCAATATTCGTGCGTTTTACACCGCCTATAACTTTAACGATCGCGCACTCGTTACGAGGAACGATAAATGGCTCGCACCCCGATATACCCTCTATCGTACGTATACGTGCGTGCGTCCATATACGGCTCCGTATATATTTTTTTTATACGCGCATATCCGTACGCCCACACGAGGCACATACACTGGTGCGTATAGACGCGGACCGTCGCGCCATAAATTTCAGAGCGAGCAAATATAATGCGCGGCGCGCAATCGAATCCATTATGCGATCCTTTGGGCCCGGTCGTTGGCGGCAGCGGCGGTGGCGGCGGCGGCAACGGAGAGGGGGTGTGTCGGTGAATTTTTCGAATTCTCGTTTTTCGTTTCATTATACCGGCTCGCACGGGTGTCGCACTTTTTTCCGCTCGTTTCGCGTTTTCCCGAGGCCGCCGGCGTGGAAAGGCTCGCGCTAATGGCGTACGGAAACATTGGCGAGGCTTTTCAGCGGTCATTGCCGCAGAGCGGTGACTCGTGTCCTGCGGGATCGATCGCTTTGGAGTATCCTGCAGGATGCGTCACCCCGGCGCATATCCCGCCTTGTCACGAGCTAGGCTCCGTGTTATGCACGGCAGCCTTCTCCGTCGCCCCCCTCCCCACTCTCAGCGGCATACATTAGTTCCACATACTATTATAGTTCCTCGTATGTCGCGGACGGAGCGCGCGGATATAATCTTCGCCGATGCTCCAGACTCCCATGTCGCTCCGACATCGTGCAACAATTAAACAAACTTCCGTACCCCGACTCTCTACGCCTCGCGAGATCTGTCGAATCGGAGGACGTGCTCCAGCCAACTTACTTTCGACGAATTATCTCGATGTTTGGGGCTAGTTTAACACGGCCATGTCGAAACTTTTCGAGCCCTGCACCTATTTCAAGTACGGATAGTCTGTCTGCTGAAATAGCACTTCTCTCCCCTTTCGATCAAATCAAAGTTACGTTGTTTACTCCGACGTAGTAATTTTCAACTCGAGTCCCAAGACAAAAGTGTGCCATCGTCAATTTTTCAGCGAGTCGGCTGGTAATGGGAGGCGTCATTAATTTTTCACTAACGCGACGTTCAACGTGTTAAATAAACTTCAGCCACCGTCTGCGCCGCCTGAGATTTGGCCGGATGTTAGAACGTGCCGCGTGAAGTTGCTTCGGACGAATTATCTCGATGTCAGGAAGTAATTCAGCGCGCGCTCCGGTCGAAACTTTTCGCTGCCTCATACAAAGTAGATGTAGATCATCAAGCCCGCAACTTTCTTCGGTCTTCGCAATATCACTACCGGGCCATTCTTCGTTACGTAAGGCCCGACGTTATCTGTAATCCAGAATTTACTCGTCGCCGAGAGTAAATTCAAGGAGTTGCTGAACGACGAAATTCACTCTCCACCGTCGTCGCTGCGATTCATCTCGGTGTCCACTGGTCGTGATCGCTCAACCCTTCTACCCCTCTCTCGGCCCGATTTCTCGCCCCGAGTCACGAATCTGAAGCTTTTCAATCGGTCGTCGCAACGACTGGCATTCCGGAAGATCGATCGTCCGTTCTCTCTCCCCCCTTCGACCCCGTCCTTTTCCCGTTCTGTCCTGTGTAGCGCACGATGCGTCAGCCGTAGAGGGAGGGGAAGAGGGTGCGACGGACAAATGGAGGGTGTCCGGATGGTACTTTGACTCCAGCAACGTTGCTCTCGGAAACGACCTTCCACTTCCTTTCCCTTGCCCACCATCGGGTGCCTAATATCGCAGCTTAAGACGTCCGATACATCGAATAGACGAATGTCCTCGAGTCTGTTGAACCGGGGTAAACCTGTTCTTGATGCCACGGAGGTTACACGCGATGGAGTGAGATCAGTAGTGCATTTGGATAGATGGACACACGCTTGTCGACTTAACCTTGCGTTTTCTCCGCCACACGACACTCTTTTCGAACCCGATGGAAATTGGATGGCATGATAAATTGTTAAGAATTAACAGGATTTCATGGATGGCGGAGGACGCGATGACGGAGCGTCATCTTGAGACGGGCACAAAGAATATCGGGGGTTGTTTTGACACGATGCGAATTCATTTATCGTGCCCGTCACGACCGGTATTAAAGTAATCACCCCTTGACTCCTTCGAGTATAAATACATTTGTACACTTCGGCACGCTTTTCATCTCGATACTTTTCTGATGCTGAATGAAAGATCGTCGAGCCTCATACAGATTATTCTTAAGTCTCTCTCTCTCTCTCTCCTCGCTTATTCCCGCGACTGACAAAGAGACTTACTCGACAAAGGGTTAGAGATAAAGTACGGCTCCCAAGGAGAGGCGGAAGTATCGCGTTCCCATCAATATTTACCCTGTCCGCGCGCAGCATCATCGTCTCGCGATCGAACGCGCAAAACCTTCCGGCAAAAGAGTGCTGCGGACGTGGCGGGCCATTTCCGCGAATTACTTCCATGATTACACGCCTCGCCGGAAAAGTTCTCATCCGCGAAAGCCGGCGGAAAATCTCTTTCCATTATTAATCATCGTTAGAAAATTAGTTCTCCCGATGTTCCGCCGCGCGGGGGCGAGAGAGTGTGAGAAAGCGAAAGACAGAGATTCCCTGCAATATCATTGTGCTCGGCCGCGCAAATATTTAAGCCGTCCCTGAAGAGGAGAATGGCGAGAGTGAGAGAGAGAGAGAGAGAGAGAGGGGGAGGGTTGCAGACGGGGATTGCAGGGGGAGAGCGAGAGAGGGTGAGTTCATGGCTTGGTGAAGGAGAGAGAGAGAGAGAGAGAGAGAGACTGATTCGTGGCTGCATCATATATCCCTTGCGGTGGTCGAGTGCGCACTGACGGGCCCCCTGTGGTGGTTGTGTTGGGGGTGGTTGTATGGATGAGGGGGTGGCGACCACGTGACCGCCTACGGGCGCCATGTTAGACACGAGGCTCGGCGAAGGCGCACGAAGCGGTACGATCGTCGAGTCGCCATGTGGTCCTCGCGAGAGCCGATCAATACCTCCTCGTCGGCTGCTGCCAGAGCCAAGAGAGCACGAAGTTATGCACGCGCGACAACGACGATCCTCACGACGACCACGACGCTCTGGCATTTTCGGGGTCACCGGCCTCTCCCCCGTCCGCCCCGGCACTGACTCGTAACACTGACGCGATAGCGAGAGGGGGAGAGAGACAGAGAGTGAGTTAGATGGACTATAGAAAGAGCATAGGGTGGGGGGTAGGGGGGTTGATGTTCATGCTCCACATCGAGTGGATTGCCATTTCCAATATCGTTGATCTCTTTGGGTTCAAATCGTACAATGTCCAGACTGGATGCCGTGAGTCTTGGCACCGATGGCAGAACTCATGATTTCAGATCTTTCAAAGTGTAGATGGTATTATGTACTCTGATATCCGCACGTAAACTAACTAAGGGAAAGAAAGGAAAAACGTGGAAAGTAAAGGGTTGAAAGCCGTGGAGCGCGTCATCTGACGATGACACAGATTGGAAAGCACGCAAATTTTCCTTCTTACCCGTTTTCTTCGCGACTGTATCATTTTCGGGGTCAATAGCCTCAGCCTTGCATCCACTCGACATTGACTCGCAACAGTGACGCATTCCAGACGGGGTGAGCACAGGGTGGTCCGTGTTCCATTTCGAGTCGATTGCCATTTCCAATATTGTCGTTGGTCTCTTTGAGCTCGGCCCGCTGTACAATGTCCAGCTTGGATGGTGTCAGTCCCAGTCGGCATAACTGTCGACGCCACACGCTCGCTGGCCTCTTTTCCGAAGTTGCCTTAGAGCAGGCGCGGATACTGAATATTACGTTTACGTAATTCAAAGTGTGCACTTTATAAAGTTTATGCACTATGCACCCTGTGTATATTACGGGATCCTAACGCGCCGCACGTACATCGCGCGCACAGTTGTTTCAGACAAATGCGTCTATAATTTTATAATCTAATTAGACGTCATTATAAATTCAGATCTCCTACATAATTACTACGTTTCATCGCATTGTCGTCGAGAAATAGTTTGCCGGGGAGTACCGCAAAGTGGGATATAGCGGAGTATGTGGTAGAACGGTTATTCAAACTGGAGCTAACACCGTTGCGAGAGCCGGTCATTGTACACATAGGGTGACGTTAGGTGGGAGTCGATAGAATTCGAGGCTCTCAGGCCATTTCTCGCGATGATTCGTGTGACTCTTAAGGTCTATTGCTCGGCTCGTAATGCTTGGAATTTCTCATGATCTCTCGCCGTAATTTAGGCGATCCATGCCTGTGGGCGAGAACTGCAGAGCAGCGCGCTTTTTCATTACCGAGATGATTGCTCGTGGTTTCAGCTGATTATTCATTGTAACGGGTGCGGATACCTTGAGCTCCGACACACGACTTTCTCAATTTGTTTTGGCCGGTTTGATATATTAAAAGTAAATTTTTACCTATAGTTCGACGTGCGTCGAAAATATAGTCTCTTTCCGACGATTTCGACTGAGTCCGGACGTGGTATTTGTAAGCCTTTGTCAGATGTTAGTCACAATTGTACTTATGCTAATATGCGGTGTATAATTTGACGTAGCGGTCAATGTGTTAATCGTCAACAGCCATTGACACGCTAAGTCTTCGCGCGGAGAGCGCTTTGTCATCTATTTCTGGATAACCGTTTACATTAAAATATGTTGAAGGACGGTTTCTACCGTCCGGTTAAAAATGATCCTCCCACAGGTTCCATCTCGCCGTACGTACGACGTCATAAGTCGTGCCCGCTACTGGCTTGGGTAGAGCCAGGGAAGCAGAAAATTATGCACAGCGGATAAGGATGACGAGCGCGCGACGGTGGCATTTCGGGGTGATCATACCCCGTACGTTCCAACCCGACTTCGAATACGCTCGTGTCGGAAGACACAGAGAGCAGAATGAGAGAGGAGGCGACGGTGTTAGTCGCGCCATGTCCTACGACCCCCGATTGCCATTTCCAATATCTTGCCCCGTGACTGAACCTCTCCGCGTATATCTGTGCCGTTGTAACTTGGCGTCGATAGAAATTCGCCCCCGCCCCGCCCCCCTTTTCTGTCTCTATCTCTCATTTTGTCTGTCTCTTCCCCTAGTCACATTGTCGCACGCGTACGCTAACTGTGGCATTGTCCATCTTCCTTCCTCTCGCGCTCATTTACCGGATCTGTCTATCTCTTCCGCCAGCAGCAACAGCAGTTTCGAGAGATGCGTTAAAGCCGTGTGACGCGTATGTGTGTGTGTGTGTGTGTGTGTGTGTGTGGGTCGGAGAGAGAGTGATAGGAGAGAAGGCCGCTCTCAGGGTGAGCCGGCCCAATCCGGCTTTACCGTCTCATCATGCAAATTGTACGACTGCAGGATAAGTGGAGGCGCTTCTATCCTGCTGCGTGTTCTGCGTGTGCTACGTTCTCAGGAACGCACGCACGTGCCCGTCTCGCTCCTACTATTATACTCTTGCCGGTAGTTTCGGATATTCTAGCAGAAACAATGAGTCCCTGATTGGAAACCGAGCTCGGGTTTGCGGCGCCTAGGAAGCGAGAAGTAATCCGGCCGGACGTGCGTGCACGATGAAACGCGGACGAAACGAACTCCGCCATCGTCGTGCTTCTCGTCTCGAGGTTCATCCAGGCGGACGGAGGACGATGCATTTTTGATGACTCGTTTAGAACGGGCGCACGTTCGACCGACGAATTAATCTGGCTCTTCACGTTGCCTACTCTCACAGCCCGAGGCTGAATATTTCAGAGCCAATTGTGTCCAATTAAAAATGAGGACCAGATGTTGACGCACTTTAAACGCAGCGAAAGGGACGGTGAGAGGGAGGGAGAGAGAGAGGATCGTGCGTATCGATCGGCCCACATTAATTGGTAATCGCAAGTTTAGAACCGTGATCAGATTTAAGCGCTCAGCCACCCGTGCCACAATTTCCCTGAAAGCGCTGTCGGCCGCGATCTCGCTTATTCAGAAACGCGCGCCTTCTGTTTGAGTCGGTTTATTCGCGGATGAAAATTTATGCGATAATTTCGACGTTGAACGGGGACGGCACGCGGGTTTTTAAATCGAAATACTGGCGCGCCAGGAATAGTACTGGTTAGTGGGTAATCACGATTTCTCCTCTCCTCTTGTCTGGGGTGCATTTAAAAGTCAAGCCACTCGCCGGAGTCACTCTAAAAAGCACCTTCTCCCGGTTGTGCTTGGCCAGTTATTTGGAAAACTAGCGGCTCCGAGTGCGGGAAAAGTCCACTCAGCCGGCACTGTACGCGCTAATAAAAATATAGCGCGCAACAAGAGCCGGCCTCGGCACACTCTGAAACGGAGCACCGAAATACAATGCCAGCGCAAAATTGTCTCTCCTTTTACCTGCTTCTTCTTCTCTCTTACTCTCGCGCTTCCTCTTTTCCACCCTTCTCCATTTCTGACTTTAATCCCTCTGAAAATAGTGGCGTGTACTTAGCGCTTTAAGAACGTCGCATCTGGACCGTGCTGTCTGGGCACGTGCTGCTCTTACTGCTCTCTCTCTCTCTCTCTCTCTCTCTCTCCCTCTACCTCTACAAAAGCCTCTCCCCCGCAGCACGTCTCGCATTCGTGCGCACCCTTTAGCTACTTGACCGAACGTAGAACGAGTTCATCGATCTCCGCGACTCGTGAAGGGCCCTTCAACCGTACTCGGTTTAATAAAAATTGATGGCGATGGGGTATGTAGTGGGCGAGGTCAATATGACGAGTGTCGTTAGCCGCTTAATTACCATCTACGATCCGCGTCATGCGTCACGGCGTTCCTTCCTTTTTCGTTGTACGATCGTTTAAATATGCGCCGCGACGATTCGTCGAAACGCTTTATCTTCCAACGCATATCTCCGCCCCTTTTTTTTTTACGACTACGTGCTCCGTTTGACGAACGACGAATCCCACTTGACTGCTCCTTTGGTAATTGACGTTAAGCGACCGCCGATATGAAAAATCCTGACCCTTGCCATCCTCGACTCTCCCCTCGCGCGCGTCTCGATTTTCTGCTGTCGAAACTTGCAGGTTCGTCGCTTTTTGGGCAATTGGAAATATCGATGTCGCTGGCCGGGACAAGTTTCCAACGCAATCCCGTGACACGTATGCGTCCTCTGACCTCCTGTCGGACAATGGCGGTTACGTGGGTCGTCATCGTCCTTGTCATAGTTGCGCGTCCGATACGGGTCAGGGGGTGGATGGAGCGAAATGACGAGAAGGCTAGAGCCAGTCGAAAAAGTGCAACGGAATTTGATGGCGCGCACGTGGCGAGTAAAGGAGCGCGCAACGCCGGCCGGGCGCAGATAGATATCGCCGTGCAATCAGTTATTCCAGTGTCGATCGGCTAAGTGTTGTAAACGAACGTGCGCGCGAACGTTTTACACTTTGCTAGCCGGCCGGTCGCAACTGTGTGGGCGCCGATACGTTAACATCTACGTGTACGTAGACGTAGGTTCTCTCACTCGGCCTCGGCGTGCCGACACAGCGCTCCCGCGCGTCTGGTTTATTGGCAATTTCAGAAATTGCGTCCGAGACGCGTAAATCGTTTATTTTCTCCGTCGACGCCCTCGGCGAAACAAAGAGCGAGTAAAGTTCTGTTTCTCATTCCTCCGCACTCGCTCTTTTCTCGTGTCTTTTCTCGCACTTCGCCCCCGCTCTTTCTATCCACCTTCGTCTGCTCTGTTTTCCCGTCTCCCGGGCTTCTTTCCTCCCTCTTTGGGTCCTCCGTCTATCTCGCGATCCATCTGCTTTGTTTCGCGTCTTCTTCGCTCGCTACCCACTTCCCCCTCCGCTGTTTCTGCGCTTCAAGCATCGCGGACCGTTCGATCGAGATAGAGACGCAACATAAGTTTCACTTTGCAGCCATCGCGACTCCGTGCCCGTTACACTGACTTATCTTCTCGCTATCTGTTTGGACGCTCCTCGCCGGCAAGGAAAAGGGATGATCCGCGCGCGCCAGCAGCCCTGCTTTTGTCTCCTGTCGCGCGCCCCAACACCTTCACGGGAATGCGGACAATCGAAAGTCGAACGAAACCAGGCCAGTACCTGCTGCCGCACCTGAATTCTCTTCCCTTATCCGAGATGAAACTTTGTATTGTCCGACGGGACTGGAATTCCCCGAGGTTAAGTAGAACAGAGACCGAGAATAAAGCTGAGATAGCGTGGGATAGAACGGCGACGCCGAAGGAAAATCGACGTTCTCTTTGACGACGTTTTCTCGACCGGACGTTTTGTTGGCGGAAAACTTTATCAGAACGCCAATTTCGACACACGCGCGAACACTCTGCTGCTTGTTCGGCCGGGTAGAAGAAAGAAGTGTGCGTATGGCTGCGGTAGGTGCGTGTCGCTGCATAAACGCACCGACCCCGCCAGTTCGGGGCTCGAGACAAATAATTATTGACATATGTTGCCCCAATTGGTGTTTTTCGCCGCCCTATGCCGAGCATATGCGAGATGATGGGTGTGTCGTCTCGGTCGTCTGTAGTCGGTGTACAGTTAATGGCGGTTGCATACTTGAGGCTTTCGCTCGGCACACAAGCACCGACGTGGTCGTACCCGCCCCGGTGCATAATTATCAGTCTCCGAAGCACGGTGAGTGCTAATTACAGGGTAACGTACAACCTTACCCTGTTAAGGCAACGTAAGTTCGCGATGCTAGTCGCACGGCGGACAGCGTAAATATTTGGCGAGAGCTACCGATTGCTATGCGAGCGGCCTAGGTAGCCCGCGTGTCGTTCAACTCAATATCAATGCGGCGGCGTCCGTGGAAATTCGCGTTTAATACGGTCCGTGGGAATCCGCGTAAGGTCCGAACTCCGGCGGATTTGCGTAAGCTTTTGACCGCGCGCGCTAGACAATCCGCGTCCATATTCGGCGCGCATTTAGGAAATTCGTTCGAGTAACGGGGGGGAGAGGAGCAACCCCCTCGTCCTGGACCCGGTCAATGACCGGCTACATTTCGGGGATTAAAAAATCGACTTACGAAAATTGCCAGCCACCGGCGGCACCGAAAATTGTCGGTTTTCGGCTCGCGGCCCGCAATCAGTGAGTTTGCTTTTTGGCCCAAAATTCTGTCGGCAATGCCAGCCGTTCGCGTTCTGGGAACACAAAGCGCTTTCGCCGTGGCCAATGGCGCACGTATTTTTCGCAATGCCACGTGAACCTGTCGAATGATTAGCGGGTGTTAAACAGGGATTAAAGGCATTTTTAGGGAGACAGAAGCGGGAGATCGCGCCATCCGCCGATTAAATATTTGACACCGTAGTTGCCAAGTTCGATTGGATTTCGCCTGCGGTTTGCTTCGTATTTCACTCTAACTCGTTTTGTCTAATTGTAAACGCTTTCCGAATGCCGGGACAGCGTCGTTTCTGCATTGCGATCGCTGTGCAGGCGTCCAATGACAAAGCCGGCGCTCGCGTGAATCTTTGCGTAGATTGCTCCACTTTCCGTGGATACTGGGCCAGGCCGATGTTTCAAGCTTTAAACTGGATAACTTTTCAAAATTCCGCCCTTGTTTTTCCTTTGACCCCGAAATATTCCGATGAAACAGAATCGACGCTCGCCGCATTTCCTACGATATTTTTACAAAGCATATTTTAATATTACCGGCAACAGTGCTGATTAATTAAATTATTACGAGAGGAGGGTGTTGGATTCTTTTAATTATGCGCGTTGTAATAGGGTCACCGATAGTCGTGGGTGTTCGGAATATGCGAAATAATTGGCCATATATACTGTGAGTCACGCTGATGACGAGCAGTCGATGGTCGACCGTAATAATCCGATCTTGGCACGACGTGGGTGGACGTCTTTGGAACATTTTTTTGTACCGGCCGCACACATTCGCCTGGCGTGACACGTTGACGGGCGTACGAATTGGCGTCGACGCGTTGACAGTTTGTTCTCACCCTGGATATGACGGGACGTTTTTAACACGACGCCGTTTTAAATCGTGGGAAACGAATTTCCTCCGCCCCTCTCTTCCTGGCCCTCTCTCTCTCTCTTGCTCGCACGTCTCTTTATACGATGATTTTTTATTTTTTATATTTTGTTTCGAAATCTGCCTCCGGAGTTCCACGGAAACCGAAGTCATCTCCCTGACAGGAGGGAACGCGGTGAACGGCTGCTACTGCAGTGTTACCGTTGCATCGGCATGACACAGGCTCCGCATGCGAACGCGTTTCGAAAAAGGAACAATCGACAGTTCCATCCACTTGTGTATCCACGTCACATACATACGCGCCCGTTCACGTTCCTTCCCTCCGGTGAGAGTGGAAGGCTCGTATGATACACACCGGCTGTGCACATGTATGCCCTGCCGACGCCGACGTCACGTTGCCGGAATTCGGGTATAAAAGTGATTTCAAGTTGAATTCATGCTTGAGAGATTTCATATCCGAATGTGTACATGTTTACGAAAGTTTTGCATTAGCTCCCGGCCTGGGTGGCGTGGGCGTGGGCTCTCTGCGGTGGCGTTAAAAATTGCGAATGGTCCCGGGATGATTTTATCGCGAGAGATTTGCCCGCGGAAAGTTTACGAGCTCTTTTGCCCTTCGATATGACTACCACATCGCCGTGCCGTGGCAGCAGCAGCGACGGCGGCGGCGGCGGCGGCGGCGGCGCTGGCGGCAGCAACGGAGGTGGCGGTGAGTTTCCGCCCGACAATTTAATTAAAAATAATTAACGGCTTTGCCCCGATCGTGGATTCCGGTCGCGCGCACGATAACGCCGCCATCGAAGTTTCGGGACGTAATTTTTTGTCGGGATAGACGCGCCGAAGATTTAACGCCTCGCTGAGAATTCGCTCCTCCGCGCCCGTACAATTTCCCTCGAACGGCGTTTAAGCCGTTCCAATCCGCTGTCAGCTATAAAATCATTATTCCTTCACGCGCACTGTACAAATGCGATACGAAAAAAACAACGCACGCTGTCACTTGTCGCTCGCCGTTTATTTGGGATCGACCCGAAACGAAATGATATGTATTAAGAGTGACTCGATGCGCGATATTCATTTGGCCCGTTTCAGTCCGCACCGATAGCACTTGCCGGAATACGTGACGCATATATTCTGAATGAGCATCCGGGGTCGCAGGATGCGTTACAGTAGAATTAACCTGGGGATGGCCATAAGAGGGTCGCCCGGAATAAAGTGCCTTCTGGACGGATGGGGTGTGTAGGGAGATTCCTGGCAGCGCCACTTTTAAGTTATTGCTTCAAGGGGATTCGACGGCCCGCCCATATCGCACACGCCCGCTGACGTCACGGGGGTGGCTGTATCAACCCTCGCCCCATAGTTAAAATACATAATCGTATCTCGCCGCACATATCATTTTCGTCGGATTCATTCATGAAGACATATAGAATAAATCACCGTCCCTTCGCTCCTTTATTTCGTTCTCTTTACAAATCAGTCTACATTGTTGTCGCTCATGAATTCAGAATATCGAGAGAGGCGGGCGAGAAGCAAAAATTCGGCTTCTCTGTCTCTCTAATTGCCGTTTGGCTTAATCTTGTCTCGTTTGCCGGCGAATGTCCTGAGAAGTCAGGATATGTGGTGGGCAAAAAGAAAACGCTTTATCCGGGGATATCAGCGGAATGAAAAAATATCTGCTCGTGGGACAGATACGCGTGAAATATGAAGCCGGCGTCGGCGTCGGCGTCGGCGTCGGCGTCGGCGTCGGCGTCGCGGTTGCAGTTGCAGTTGCAGCAAAAGTCGCTTCGTGCCGCACAAGTCGCGAGGACGCGGAGGAGGAGCAGGAGGAGGAGGAAGAGGAGGAAAGGATGGGGAAAGAGAGGGACAGAGAGGGTTAGCGAGGGTGAGAAGGGCGCGCGCGCGGGTCGATGCGGGCTTCCACCGGAAACACGCAAATACCGATGTTTGCTTCATCTGTTTGCCCAGCGCTATTTTCCTCGCACTCGGCGCCGCCGTTTTATCCTTTCTTCGGTTACAATGCTCGCGACGAGCTGAAATTGCCAAATGAAACTAAACGCTCTCTCCATTGGAGTCGCGCAGGAAAAAAAGGAACGTGCCCGCGCGTTTGCATTCTCATCGAGATTCACCCCCAGTTTTCTCGCTCTCTCTCTCGCCCACGTGCGACGAATTGCCCGCTACCACGAGGCGAGGTTTTAATTCTCGAGGCAGAATTTGGCGTCACGTCGACGCAGGCAAGAAGCCGTCGTCGGTCGCGCTGCCTTCTTCACCGTACTTTTTTCGCAATTTCCATGATTTTTTCGAACGACGTCTTTTGGCGTAAAAGTGTCGCGCAGCCGAATATCGTTCGTTATTTTGACAGGTAGAAAATTTCATAAATCGCACGCGTCGCTTTGCCGCGAAAAAGTTTGCCCTTATCGATCGTGCGTCACCGGCAGCGTTATTTTGGATTATAACCGTTTGGAAGTCGGAGCTTTCAGCGACACGCAAGAGTCGACGCTTACTTGCCGTTCATGTCGTTTACGTCTGTTTTACCTCGTCGATTCGAGGGAGAACGGCGCGGAAGGTGGTGGGATTGAGAGAGCGCCTCCGGCAACTTTCCATTATTTCTAATACGATAGAATCTCGATAGTACCAATCTCCATTATCGCGCCGGAGCTGCGGCTGCATTTGGTCGATCAATAGAAAGAGAGAGAGAGAGAGAGAGAGAGAGAGAGGGTGGGGACACGAAGTACGCCCAGCGACTTAGGATGAGATTATCAACAAGTAGAGGCTGAAATAAAATCTGGCCTGGCAAATTGACCGTTTTACTGGAACGTTGTTTTGATAATGGCCACGAAGTCGATGGTCGGATAAAACAGTGGTCGTGTTATAGCGCGAGCGTAGAAGTCCTTTCGCCCCGACGACGCGGTGTTCGAATTCGCGCTCTCCTCCGCCTTCTACAGTTTACTCGACTTTTTTCCGTTGTTAGTGTAATACCGACGCGACGTTCGCGACGATTTAACGAGTGAACACATCTGCGGCAGGCCGTTAGTTGTAAACGCGAGGTGAGAGCATCGTCCGTCGCGTGCCGCGGGCAATAAATAGTTTGTCACGTCGATTGCGTGCTCCGCACTCGTCGTGATGTCGCGAGTCGAGCTTTTCTGCCGTGTGTCGCGGCATGTGAGTATCGATGTTTGTCGTGTTACTTCGCTCCTGTTTTATCGCCCGCCTGCTTTGCCGAGGTTGAGAAATCGTTTTTTACGACGCGAAAACCTTGCATTAAATGCCCTCTCTGCTCGCCCGACGCTAATTGTAACGTGTCGACACTAATTGTAAGGCCTTTATTTACGACCCGCCATTCGGGATTGTTCGAGTAAATTGCGTAACCCCAGCGACAAATTACTTAAATATCAACGTTACAACTTTTTCTTACGCACATGCTTCCTTTTGGCCGCAGCGATTCGATTCGTAGACGCTCAGGCATCGACGGGAGGAAGGTTGATTTTGCGGCTACGCGAACTTTTCACGATCGTTCCGCGCGAGCCACCCTTCTCATTCTTTTGAGTCACGTCTATCGGACGCTCTATACCCCCGGCGCGGCGTTCACCATAATGTTTCGAGCCGAGCTTTTCCGCCCGACGTCGGCATGTAAATATCGATGTTTGCCCTATCCCTTAACTCCCGCTTTACCGCCGCATGCCTCTTGCCGAGGTTGCCTTTCGCAGATAGACCGGTCTACTACCGCGAATCCGTGCAAAATGAAAGGCTTCTCGTGAACGATGAAGAAGAAAGGTCGGACGTAGCGGGTTCCTCTCTGACGAATGCGTCCGGTGAACGAGCCTTATACCGTCTACTTTTCAACATTAACGCGCCGCCAGCACGTTTTCATTAACCCTCACTTTCTTTCACCCCTCTGTTCGCACTCATCCCTTTTCCTTCATCCCTAGAAGGGATCCCAACCAGGCATACTCTCGATGTCTTTCTCCCATCCTGCAGCAATCCCTTTTTCATCTCAAAAAAGGATCCTCGAACGCCTGGGTACTTAATCGAATTTAGCTTACGATATCGATATCGTGATCCGAGTGGCAGTCGCGAAACAAAGTCGGTTACCTGATCGAATTTCCCCCATTCTGCCTTCCTCTCGTTTTCCTTCGGCTACCTTGCCCTTTCCCCCTGCATACGAACCTATAGCGGCGCGCTGCATCGCTTGAAAAATGAGCCGAACAACGTATCCGACGGCGTTGCGTAAATTAGTGTTTAATTAACTCTATCCTAACGAATTGTTATTACGCGCGGCGTGCATGTCTTTTCATTATATCGCATGGAGCATGCACGTTTTTACCACTCCTCCTCCGAGCGTCCCCCGAGCATACCGCCGACCATCCCTACTCCCACCAACCCCTTCCGCTGCCGTCGTACGCGTGCCGCTACTGGCGCGTTTACGTTTGTATGCCCGATTTAGGTACGGTCCAGTAGTTTTTTGCCGATTATACCGATGCGATCCCTACGCGGAATATGGCCCTCGTAAAAGTCGCGTGCCCCGGGGGCGGCAGCCAGGCTGGTTTCACATTGTAATTCGATTAATAATTCAATTACAACGATGCACTAATTACGCCGCCGATGGCATGGTCCAATTACGCAGATTCAATAATTACATGCGGACGTATGTGTATGCGTGAAAGAAGTAGCGAGGCCGCGCCGACGGTGTTGGTGCGTTGCCGGAACGGTGGCAAAAGGGTGCGCGTTGTAATTTTGCCGTGCCACCGCGCCACGCAGCGTTACATTTCGCATTTGAACGTGCAAATAGTGAGGCTAGTAGAGTCTGTGCCGAAACATTGACGCTCGGATAATTAGTTAACGCTTCGGCAGCGTCGAAGTCGCGAACGATGTGACGGGCCGTGAGACGTTAGAACATTTTTCAAAAATCCGTCGGACTCGTGTTAGTTATTTATTCCCTTCTACGTCCTGGACATCGGTTGAAATGAAGAGACTCGCAAACGGCCGTGACCCCCCTCGCCGACCACTCGTTTCCGCGTTTATCGAAACGCTCTCACCGGCGGAAAGATTCGCGCGCTCATCGTAATTTTATGGTGTCGGAATGACACGGCCCGCATCGATACGTTGACACAGCGATAATTAGTTGACCCGTCAACACCGTCGGAAGCGTGCACGTAGATAGAGCGAGGGCGGCGCGAAAAATCGGAGGAAACGTTTGCCGACGGGAAAATAAAAGTCGTCGAATTGGACGGGCCGGCAATTTCGTTCGGGCGCTTTCATCGGTTCGCCTCATTTTTAATATTGACATTTCGGGAAGTAGCGAGTGTTTTCGAAGCACTCGCACGAAAGATTTATCCAGCCGCAATTTGATCGCGGCGAAGAGCCTGCGCTGCTGCATCGACGTCAGGATAATTAGTTCAAACGGAAGGGAAGCGACGATTTCCATCGGCAAAGTCCAGCCGTTCAATCATATACGCGCGACGCATTAAATTTCTTCTTCGCCCGTCCTCCTGCCTCCACCCCCGGCGAATAATCAATGAAAAACTCGCCGCGGAGGGTAGCATCGAGCAGCGGCGGTGACGGAAAAAGTTCGTTTCAATCGGACATGCCGAATTACGTGCGGCGCATTAAATCCGTCGCATCGGCCGCCGCCACACGCGAGGGGCCGAAAAGTCAGGAGCCGTGAGAAGCGTGGGTCGCCGACGGGGGCGGATAACAGTTCTCCGGCAGAAATTTACGCGCCCGTCGGTCGCTTACAGGAGGAGGGTACGCGCGTGTAATTCGCGCGCGGCATTTCGAGCGTATTCGGCGAGCGCGTAGTGTCAGTAGCCGACGAAGGATCGATTCGAGGAGTTGTCGGTACGTGCTCGGCTTGCACAAACGTCGGCGCCACAGCCATTTGTCGATGAAAGAGAGTGAGAGAGAGAGAGAGGGAGAGAGGGAGAGAGGGTGAAAGCTGGAATTTTAGCTGTGGAAATTAGCGATGCGATCCCGTTCGTGGGTTAGCCGTTGGCCACCACGGTCGGGAAACTTTTCTCGTACGAAAATGAATAAATTTCCTCGCCGGGCACGCACCCTGCCTCGCTCCGTCGTTCGCTCACCTCCCAATTCAGCCTCCGCTTCATTCCCTTTCGAGACCCTCTTCCGCGACACACCTCTCCCATCGGGGACACCCCTGCAGCACGTCATTTTCGCGAGAACTCTTGGCACGGGCAAAGCTGCGAATTCGAATTTCCGCGTGGCCCGTCGGGACGAAGAGGTAGGTACTGACGAATTAAAAAGTGGAGATTGGCTCTCGGCGTGTCTCACGGCCCTTCGCCGATGGATGAGTTTCGAGGGAGCAGGGGAAGGCTGCCATGTACGGGGTGTGTTGTGATTTAGACGATATCGTTTTGTTGGAATTTCGTAGAAGCGAGGGGCCGATAATGAAGTGTACTTGTTTTACGTGTTCGCCGTAATGAGAGGATGCCGTGAATGCTCGTAGTGGATGATGAATGAAAGAAGAAAATGCAGCTTTCTGTTTCGATCTACTCGAGATGGAGTCTCAATGGAAGTAACGTCATTTCAACTTTCAATTGATCATTATAATTCTCAAGACGAACTATACTCTTACTGATCCGAGAACCATCTTTCATTCGTTTCAATTTCGCCCTCCTGTCGTTGCCGGTCGAATGATTCTAAAGTTCCGGCTGTTCATCACTGTCGCCGCGGGCTTTGGCGTATTTTTTTTAGATTTTATCCCTAAATCACGAGGCACCCCGTAGGCGGGCAGATCGTAGAGTAGAGGCCGTGCGCGCGCGCGTGCGATTTTTACGTCGGACATTTTCCCAAACTCCGGAAGTTACAGAATTGGGTCACATGAGTCGAGAGCTCGCCCGTAGGTTGGCACGTGAGAGGACTCGAATGTGGATGGCATGGTGGCGCAGCTGCAGAGTTGGGGCTGCATAGAGCGCCGCCGATGCCGTGCATCTGCAGCTGCATTCGACAAACTTTCCCGTTTCTCATTTCGTTTCTTCCTTCCTCTCTCTCTCTCTCTCTCTCTCTCCTCTGCGTCTCATTCTCCGCACCTACCTCCGTACCCTTCGCGTTTCATTTTGCCGAGCGTTTAAAGGGGTTGAGAAACAAATCGCACTTGGCATATTCTCTCCGCCCCCTTCTTCATCCCGAGACTCCTCTTGTTTCTTCGAAGATATAATGTGGCGGCATAGACGGCGGGCGGTCCTACAATTAATTAATAAATAGCGTCGCGAGCGTTTCGCCGAGCCTTATAATTCAGTGCAATAACGTGTCCCGATATTCCTGGACAGTTATTTCAATTAATGGCCCGGTCATTTACGTTGATATTTTCGCGTTGAACGAAGCGTACACGAAAATAGCCGACGACTTGCTCGTTGTTTTCCTTCAGTTTTCGCCCACTGTGTCGAATTAATTTTCTGTACACGCCGGTCGGACGGGCGAGTGGAAAAATGTGTACGATCCGAATTTCGAAAACCCGTTCGCTTGTCACCGCGATGTATGTTGCGTTTCGGACGTCAGCGGAAATGATAAAACAGTCCGAAAGTGTATCTGGGAGAATGTGGCGCGTTCGCGTTTATGAAAAATCGCGGAAACGCGCGCGCGCGCGCGCGCTGGCGAAAAGAGAAGAGTCGAAGTAAGACTGAAAAGTGCAATAGAGACAGCGACGAAACGGCAGGAAATGGAAGAAGCGGACCGGCTTGAAATATCGTTTTACCGACCTCGGCCATGCTGCAGGAAAATTACCGAGCTCGATCATTCCCTCCTTCCTTCGCGTTACGCACTCACTCTCTCGGGCGCGCTATAAAATGTATGTCCCGTAATGCGCGTCAGGGTCGTATTTGAAAAGTGGCCGCGGCGCGTATCGATTAGCGGGCGTGTCGTGCGGTCACGACGGATGAATTTCGTATGCTCCCGACAAACGGTAAACAACGAGGCCGAGCTTAACTCCTGCAAAATTTCCATACGCCGCGTCCACACGTTAATGCAATCCCTGCATAGAACTGGCGCGACAGCTAATAATACGAGCAGGGCGCTTGACGAATTGAACGGCACGTCGCCCGTCAAGGAGAAGACGATTCTTTACTAAAGATTTCTCATTAGAAAGCGGTGGAAGTTGGGGTCATTGATCTAGATGAATTTTTAGGATGCCATTACGACGTCAGATCGATGCAGTTAGATTATTAATTATAGGATCATGATTTGTCATGATTTTGTGCGTTTCTTTCCGTCTATCTTCTTCTCGCTGTGACTGTAACTCTGTTTGGCGACAGAGACCGCATGATGGTGCAACCGCGGCGACGCGACGTGGTGTCGTGCATGTGCGTGTAAATCTACGCTGGAGGGTGTGGCACTTGGACACCGTGCGTGTGTATCGCCGTGCATGTGTGCCGGTTGTGGTATACTTGGGGAACCGCTTCGAATGCTCGTATAAGCGTATATGCATTTGAGTATCCGCATGTGAACGAATATATACGTATGCCGTTCGATGCGTGACACATGTGTGCCCGTGTGGGAAAGCGTGTGCAGGCGTGCACGACGAAATTTGTGGATGGGACGTACCACCGTGAAATGAGTTGTTGTTCGTGCAACAGAGAAACTCCGCGTCTCCTCAGATTCGCGAAATTGATCGAGTACCGATCGTTCGAGCACGTTCACCTATGCGTAGTTTTGGTTAATGCATTTTTATGAACTGTGTCCTTCATTGCCAATTACCGTTCGTTAAGTGGATCGAGCAAACGGTATAAATGTGTAGCGAATATCAATATTCCTAATTAAGGGAGTATCGTACAACAGTCTGGTATTTACAATTCACATTTGAGTGGTATAGGTATCGGGAAAACAATATTGTAATCTTTTTCAGTATTTTTCGACTATATCTCAGTTATATGATTTCTCAATAAACAAGGTCCACGGTAGGAATACCTTTGGAATTTTACATGCCTGGGGCTGTGTAACAATAGGCTGGCGCCCATTTCCCAAACTTTGACCTGGAAGTGACATGTTCTCCTTATAAGTCTATAGGAAGTTTAATATCATATGTCCGTGCATTGATTAATCAGACAGTTGTTTTTAACTGACTCTAATTATTTCTCACAGCACGGACGTCGCGCGGAGTGTTTCCTGCCAGTGGACTCGGCAGCGGTTACGAAGTAATTTCCGCTGGAAGGAGCTTGCTGTATAATTTATTTGTCGAAAGTCGAGAACGTTACACTCATTCCTATCGAGGGTTCTATCTTCCTTCTCAGCGGTAGTTTTCGCGTTAATGCGTTATTCCTGTATTTCTCGAGGTTCACGGGGGCAGTGGGCGCGCGAAGCACTTGAAAGCACTCTCTCTCTGGCTTTCTACAATTATGGGCATTGTTGAGTATTAACGGGCGAAATGGCATTTTCCCGCTCGCCCAGCGATAACTAATTAAGTTCGCCGCGGTTATGCAAACTTCGCTCATGAACGGTTCGATATTTGTCTCTCAACGGTTGAAGTCGGCGGACATAGAACTGAAGTAAGTCCGTAGTTAGCGCTTTGACTGCCATGTCAGCCGCATACGAACTTTTTCATCCTATTTTCAGCCGTACGTCTAGATGTACAGTCGATTTCTATTGGGAAGCCATTGTTTTACGTGGCAGTCAATATACTAATAATGTTTATGCCTGCGAGGACAAGCCTTTCGTTGCACAGGAGGCGTGCAATCCTTTTAAAAATATACTCGTATTACATGCAGTTAAAAAGAAATATCGTCGGGTTGACGGTGAGCGCCGGTGAATTTGCGAACGGGCCATATCTACGATCGTACCACGTACACGGCGCACGGACCTGCACACATTTTCTGCCCACCTAACCGTCCTTATCGCGTCGCGATTAATCAAAAATTAGTAACGTGCAACGCTATCCCGCCTCTACGTGTAACTGCTTAAGCACGGACGAAGAAAGGCGAGTTACGCGGATGGGAGGAACGAGAGGAAAAAGTCTACCTAGAATGTAACTTTCCGGTGGCCAGGAGGAAGGAGAATGAGCCGGGACAGAAAATTACGCTAACTCCCGCAAACGGAAATTGTCTCCTCTCGCACGTCGTTTCCCTCCCTCCTACCATCTTTCCCTCTCTCTCTCCCCCTTACAGCAAAAAGGACGAGTCGTTATTAATTTCGTAATTAATATTTACCAGGCGCGCGCGCCGGCTCATTAGCATTCGTCGCCACGTGCGCTTCGCCAGCAGCATTTTAATTCGAATCTTTCTTGATACCAAAAAGGGCGTTTGTCCCAACCCGCGTCGCCGCGTCTTCTTTCCTTAAGACACTTCTCGTCTTCATCTGTATGTCGTACACTCTCTCTCCGTCGTTCGAAGAAAATTGGAGAACGAATAATTGTGCGGCCCACATTTGCGGCCGCAGACGGATTCGAAAAGTGGAATAATCGGTCGGTGAGTCAGTTTTGCGCATGGAGACGAGCGAGAACGAAAATCCTCGGCTCCGTTGGACGGCAAAATAAGGGACAAAATGGAAGGGCAATTTGATAAGTCGATAAACGTTTTAGCGGTTCGTTCCTCTTCGCCCGCCTCGTTTTCTTGCTCGTCGTCGTTGTATGGATGCGTTCGTTAATGGGTTCACGCCCGTCAAAGTGGCGCACGAGGTCTATCGCGGCTTTCCTTCGCCTTCCGTCATCTTCCGCAACACCTCTATCTCATTCGCTCACCCTCTAAGCTTCCATCTCAACTTATTTTTTCCTCCTTCTCAGTCGCTAAGCGCGCGCGCGCGCGCACTCTTATTCTCGGTGAATGCGGTAGCGTTCGTAGCCTACATTTTACTTTGATGCCACTCGAGCGAGGAGGAGGTAAATGGGCGTTAGGTAAAGGGTAACGCCTCTGTCTAAAACGAGACACTTTAGTAGGATTCCTTCTCTCCGGGCGGGTAGAAAAGACCGACTTTGGTCTTCGTCATCATCGTAGTCGTAGTCGTAGTCGGTGCTCTTGAAGCGTCTTGTTCGCGCAAAGGAAGTAAGAGATAAAGGGGATGCTAATTGCATAACTCGGAGCGCCTGAAAGCGAAAGTCCTCGACTTGCTGTGATTTAGTTGGTAATGAAATCGCTGCACCTAAGAGGGCGCGCACACATATACGTCGGCGAGGGCCAACCGTGAAAGAAAAGGAATTAACGCGAGCGTTGGTCGACTTTGGCCGAGCACGATTCCCATGACCGCGAGCGGAATTTTATTATTGGCTATCCGGGTCACGGTGCTCCGGCGCAGCTGTAATTCCCACTGCCCTTTTGCTGCCGAATTGCCAACGTCGAATGAATTAGTAACGAGCGCGAGATGGAAACGTTTGCTTGCTTCTTTTTCGCCCCCGCTTTTCTGCTGACGCGCACAATTACGCGCTCGCGTTTAATTGTTCGGAGTCAAGGGACTTGAGAAATTTCGAGCGAGAAGTTGATGTGTTTCGATGCGCAGCGTCATCGGGTGGAGTTTCGAGGTGATTTGTTCGACAGGTCTGCATAAACAGTGAGAGAAACAAGCGTGGGTGCCCTGCGCGCGCCAGCCTCCGCGTCGTTCCGCTACGCAAATATCATGCTGATCAGAATTTCATAGAATTTTGTATTTTCGTCCTTCGTGCCGCTCGCACTCCCGGTATCGAATTGCGCGTATTTCCACAGCGGCCGGCAGTTTTGTAACGTCGAAACAATGCGCGCGCCGCGATTACACGGTTTCTCGGAAAAATGACGATTGAATTTCGCGCAACACCGAGAGCCCCATCTGTGAACAGGGCAGGCATGGGATTCCGGAAAATTGAAATTGATTCCGCCCCGCTCACCGTCAAAGGAACATTCCTTCTTTCACTGTTGAAAACTGATCCGTAAAATGGATGAATAGTCGAGTAACCTTACATTTGCCCGCTGCGCCGCGCGTATTCCCGGGAAGGCTCTACTTTATCAGAACGCGGCAGGCCGACGATTAGAGTTCCCGGAAAAAATTACAATAGAATTTCATGGATACCATCTTGAATGCGCATAACGGATAGACGGACGTTCGGAGGAATGGAGAGTGATTCGACTCGGTCCGCGTGCGTCGGAGGATATATATTTTTCCCCCCTTTCCGATCCTCGTCGTCAGCGCGAGACGACTCGCACGGAATCGATGAATAAAGAAGGAGGTGGCATATACATTATTCCGATGTTCCCGTAATTCCGTGCGGATTCTCTTCATCGCGGATGCTCGATACGTTGCCAGGATCGGCACGCGCATACGTCTATGTACGTTCATATATAAGTACATGATGATGGCGGGCGTGTGTCGACACGTACACCCGGCGCAAGTTTAATGATCGAAGCGATACTTCAAAAGTTTCCGCGCGCGCTTTTTAACCCCCCCGTACCAGTTTGCGCATAGGAGGTGTTGTTGTTACGTAACCGTAACAAGGTTGAAAGCCGCGGTACATGCTCGGAATACGTCTATAACTCGTGCTGAACGTGCCGTGCAGACTCTTGTACAGATTCTTCCGAACGAGAAGGTAGGGGGGAGAGAGAGAGAGAGAGAGAGGTACACACACACATGAGGATGACGGAGAGGGCGGCAAGTGTATTTATTTAATACCCCAGGACGTAATCCCGCCTGAAGGGCGGGCGAAAGTGAGGATGCGAGGATTAGCGTGGTTTAGAAGTACAACGATGCGATATAAAGTCATAAATGCGAGCGCACGGGATATGAAAGTCCGTCGTGGCGACGTCTTCAAGCGTGGAAAATCGCGAATTTTCCCTTACGACCGAGAATTAATACGACTCCGCGTCAGAATAGTCGGTACAAGGTACAATGCTCATTTCAGTTAAAAGTGCATATTGACCCAGGTCGTCATAATCCGCGAAGTGCGTCGTAAAAATAATGTACAGATTAGATACGGCCGTTAGAGGTATGGGAATGAGGAAACTAGGTGCGGCGCGTCGCTTGCTGAAAGAAATAACGACGACTACGTTTTTCTGATAGGGCAAGCCGTAGGTACCGGTTATTTGACCCCGCGGACGGTTACTACCGGCCATACCCGACGATTTCGCAGTATTACTCGATTATATGGTGGTTATCGAAAACGGTTTTGCTAGGGCACCTGGAACGTTCATCGGTTTCCGGCTGAATATTGAAACGCGACGACGAACGATTTCGGTGTTCTCGCCGATATGCCCCGGTAATATCGTCGAAAATCGTGCCCAGCAGCAGAGGGTCCTGTGCTGCTCTGTTGGCACGGACAAGAGGGCAGCGCGGGGGTGGCTGGTATTGTATTTGCACTTTGCTGGGAGCACGGGGCAGTCAAATTATTCGATGATCATAACCCGGGAATTAATATCACCGGCAGTTATTTTGACAGGGAGACCCGTTTCGTCGGAACGCGGTTACATTTTTCGTCCTCCCGATAATGAAGATAATTCGTAACGGCCTAGGACGAGAGGGAGAGAGAGAGAGAGAGAGAGAGATTTGATCCTCCGGGCGATTCTTCGCGAGGGAAGCGTATAATTTAAATCTACCCTCATTTAATTTCTCGCAAGAGTCGCAAGATCCAATCTGGATTGCTTCCAATAATTGCGTGTATCGGTTATTCTCCGCGCTCCCTATCTACTTCCTATATATTTAAAGCGCGCTACCTTCCGACGAACTTATCCGACGTATTTGTAGTCGCTGCACTATGACGTTTACAATGGAAAGGGACATGGAGGAAAATTGCAAAAATTATCGTCTGACAGTTCGTTCACGCGATCTGCGCACCGTGCGATTTCATGTGCGGCCATAAAATACCACGTGCTAAACTAAGCAAGGGGTAGTATCAAAGAGTCGTTACACTCGCCGTTATTGCAGCCCCCTCGGCACGCTCTCCTGACTTTCCCCTGATCGACGGATGCGACACTGCGTTACGACGCTTTATAATGAGCCGAGCGACACGCGGGAATTAGGAGGAAAAAGACTCGCCCGTTTTATTTCCTCTCTCGCGTGATTCTTCCACTCCACGCGGCCCGGCTTCTTGTTAGCTACGCACTGCGGCCTCCTCGGCGCGCGCGGAAGTCGAAGGGTAAGGGTGACTGGCCTCAAACCCCCCCATAGGGTGCGTACGCGTGCTACTCGTGCACTCCTCTAACCCACGTATTTCACCGCCGTCACAGTGCTGTTAATAAAGATGCGACGATAGTATTTATCGCCGGCCGCGATAATATTTAAAAGCCTACAGTTCGCCGGCGCCACGCGTCCGTGAATACACGCTCGGACGTGTACGTCGTAATTATAAGTACGCGTACAATGTAAATGATGAATGTCCGCGATTTACGAAGTGCGATAATGAATCGCAGGCAATATCGCGGTCCTCGGCCCGCTGTTTCAGTTCGCGGCACGCGATAATGCGGAATAAAGTACACGGGGATTGCGCTCTATGAACGCGTAATGACCGGTCGCGATGACGGACGCGAATCATTTTCATAATAACCTGGCCCACGTGCGACCGGGAACGATAAATTGCAAACGATTTTTGTATTCTTCACCGGCGGCGGCCCTTTCCTCTCTCATTCGAACTGTGGACATCGAAATTGTACGTGACCCGATGCGACCGACGACGTCTCTCACGATATCGTTCTTGACCGCGCAATTATCATCTTCCCCAGATTCGCCTCGTAACGATTAATCATCGCGTCCCCGCCCTTTATCGCCGACGCGTATAACAATTTCGTGCGCGGTAAGATTACAACTAACGACCGGCGCGATTTATTTTGCCCGGGGAGCCCTTAGACGACGGCACAATTACCGCGATCCTCAGCGTGAAAATTCAACGGCGCGGCCCTCGTCGGGCGAGCGGGCGGGCGGTTGGATTTTTTTTTCCCCTTCCTTTCCTTCCCTTCCCGGTAGCGAATATACGCGCAGCGCGTTGTTGGTCTTGTTAATCCTTGAGGGCTTCCTGTGCAGTTCGCGCGCTCCAGGAGAAGCGAGTCGAGGGAAAAGGGTCGTGCGTCGCTGCAGTACACGGAGGGCGACCCCTTTAAATGCATGATTGCGTTACGTCCCTGTTCCGCGTGGAGGACTAAAGAGGATGCGGACGTCGGCAGCCCTGAAAACGGGTGCCGTGCGCGGGAGAAAGAAGGCACGGGAAGACAAAGCGGGGAGAATGTTGGAGGGAGATGATTTAGAAGGAGAAAGAAGGAGGGTGACACACGCGGGGCGAGGGCAAAGTCTCAAAGTGTTACCAGATAGTGGGTCGCTAGTGTTTAGAGAAGAAGCAGCCGAGAATGGGGGGAGAGGAGGGAGAGGAGGCGTCGTGAAGTTTCGTACAATTAACTTTGCCATCGGTAATCTCGAGTTACTTGGCTTAACGATCGTTTAATCAACGCCCGTCGACTCTGACGAGTTCGGAATCGTGCCCGTAGACGACGGTCCCTTCTCATTCACTCCGCAAGCCAGCAGCAGTAGCAGCAGCGAGCTTGCCTGTGCATCGCTAATACTTCTCGACGTCGAGCAAATAAAACGTCAAAGTTAAAGCGTGCGCGCCGTGTCCGGCTTTAACGATCTCCGTTATGCGCTTAATTAAATCAATTTTTTTCCCCATGCTCTCGCTATTTCTTCAGCCTGATACCTGTGTGCCTTCGACATTTTCCGCACGTTGCGCATTACGGAGTGAGCAGCACGTGTACCGTCACACAATCGACACGTCTCTGCGTTCCTAAACTGTAACGGAGAAGCTGGAATGGGAAAATTTGTTGGACATTTAGTTTACAAATAGGAGGTACTGCGGTCTGCTTGCTCGCAATGTCCACACACGAGTGCACCGAGGTGCAAGTTCAAAGGTGAAGGCCTCAGAGAATGAGACGACCAGCGGGAGTGTGATGAGGTTGTTCGTTTGAGCGGTACGGCACAATTCAGACTGGACACTGTACCTGGTCGAAGTTGGGTCGCCTCTGACTGTAACAAACCTTCGCTTCCTTCCGACCGCCCCCGCTTAACTCCGTCCCTATCTCCGTTACACTGCATTGAAACCGGCGTAACCCAGTGACAAGACACAATAGTGTATCTCGCGAGCGATTAGTTTCCGTCCCCGGCATTTTCGTCTTTTTGCCGATTAGCCCGGAGTCAGCGTTTCAGGGATTAAGCCAGTTACACCGCGGCGGCGTTTGTTTCGTTAACCGCAGAAGCCTCCCGGATTCTTTCCCCGCTCGAACGCCAGGTGGGATGCCCGAGGTAGAGAGGCGGCAGAGGCGAGTGGCAAGAAGTGGTGGAGAAAGAGATAGGGGCACCGGTGTAGCGAGAACGACCCCTTTAACTGCATGATTACGTTACGGCTCTGTTCCGCGTACGGGAATAACGACACGGCCGTCGCTGCGGGTTCATGTCCGAGAGAGAGAGAGAGAGAGGGAGGGAAAAAGATGGGAAGAAAGAAAGGAACACGGAAGAGGGAGGAAGAGCGGTGGGGTCGAGGAGCCTGGATCGTCAGGGAAGAAGGCAAAGGGGGCGAAGATGGGAAGAAGGCTGAAGGGGTTACTGGATAGCGGGATGAGGGGAGGTTTTGGTGGGGATGGAGGAGGAGAACCGAGACGGGAGAGAGGACGGAGGTCTCATTAGGAGCTCTAACGACCCGGGTGCAGCACTCCCATCCCTATCGTGCTGAATCACCTCCCCCTTCTCTATCTCAGCTTCTACACATTCTCTTCGTCTAACCCACGCACACCGACGCAGACGGATACGTCGTCGCACACACAACCGACCCTTACTCAGGACTCACCACCGCTCTCCTACCCTCTTCCCTTCTGTCCGTTGGCTCGCGCAACCCCAATCTGAAAGTCAAATTTCCTCGTGGCAACGGTAGATGTCGTACTCTCTCTCTCTCTCTTCATCGTGTCCCGTCTCACTCGTCCATAGGCTGTCTTTATCTCTTCGTGCGTTTTCCGCTTTCCCTCTCTATTCGTGCCCTGCCGTCCGTCCTCGTCTCGCTTACTCTTTCGGCTCCTCCCCCCTCTTACTTCCCATCCACCCTTATTCCTGACACACCCCACCCCCGCGGCCTTCTCTCGCCTCGTGGCACCCTCCTCTACGCGCCCGCCCATCCAGCAATAAAACTGATAACATCATCGGGAATGTAATTACGCGTGCGAGGACCAAACCGCGGCCAGAGGGGACGCCAGTGGATCGAATTAAAAAGAGAGAGTGAGAGGTGGACGGATCGGAGAGAGAGGCGAAATTGGCGACGAATTAAGAAGGCGTCTATCTACATTAATCGCCGAAATCAAGTCGCGTCTGCTATTTTCGGCGTTGGCAATAAGTGGGAATGGGAGCGACGGCGACGTGTGGGTATACTTGGATTGTCGCTCGTCTCCTGTGAGAGAGTGACAGGGGTGGCGGAGAGCAGGACGACGGACCACGGTTTTGGCTCGGCAGATTTAAGCGTTTAAGAATTTAAGAAGTTGTCAGTTCGGCGTCCCGTTGTTGACGAAGACCGTGCGGAAGGAGAAAGGAGAGGCCGAATCGATCCGCCTAGAGTCCTCTTGGATGAGATTCGAGGAGGGGATGGTGAGGGAGAAGGAGCACAAGGTGGATAAGAGCTTGGCAGGGCGAGTCGAGCAGGATGGCCCGAGTGGGGGTGGGATGAGAATGCTGGAGATCGATCTTTTTTCTCTCTCTTCCTCTCTTTCCTTTTTTTTCGGCTTTAGGGGGAGTGGAGATGTCCTGAAAGAATCCCGCTTTTCTTTCGGCGGCGGCGGCGGCGCGGCGGTACGGATTTTCTGCGGCGCGGAATCGATGTGACTCGGTAAAATTCGCTTGTCCGCCGACGCCACCGAAGACAGAATGTATGTAATGACGTGGCTAGATTGTTACAGAAACGAGAGAGGGGGAAAGAAAAAGGAGAATGGCTGGTGCGATACCGCTATCGAAGATGATAATGGAGGAAAATACAGTTGGAGAGTATTCTAGAGTTCGTCTACACATTCGGTAAGGACGAAGGTCGCGCGTTCATCAGTGGACCTCCCGCCGGCGCTCTTTATTCAAATTGAGCGATTTATTTCTCGGCAAACTCGCGAACGCTTATCGAGTCGAGAGAACGGTCGCGATATTTTCCGTCACACCCGTAACGTTGTTGCACTGCCAACACTCGAGTCTACCACTCGTTTTCAGCGAAAGAGGGTTCGACGATTTTTTCGATCCGGCTTTTCCTTTTTCTCCCGACAGCGCCGTAGATAATAGTGCATGCAAACGGATACCATTCGGCTGAAATAAAGCCCCGCATTGCATCAAAGTAATGTTATTTGAATCCTACCGTATATTTTTCGTCTGTCGATCACTTCTTTCCTATCTCTCAACGAACCTCGCAACGCGCTCCTTCATTGATTTTACTTTGTATAATGGGGCTGGAAGGGATTTATGAGTAAATTATTTTCACTCCCTATTTCCTTCACTCGGACACCCTCGCTCACACACACACACACACACACACGCACACGGCCGCACGCGCGCATTCTCTCGAAGTCTGACCGTTTCTCTTTCGGTTTCCATATTGCAAGTGTTCTTTCATGTCTCTGCTCAAGTTGTAATCTCATTACATGCGTGCCCGAAGCGATGTAGAATTTAATCGAGCAAGCGAAAGCGTACCAATTCGTGCGGCAATTATCGCGCAATAATATTCCCTCTCTTTAGAGAGGGCCGCTTAACGCATCAATAATATTCATGGTAGGTAAGTAGTACTAAAGCAGACGCGTGTCTATGCGTGTGAGATCCCGTGCGCGCGTGTGGGCCGTCTCCTACGGCACGCTCATGCATGTACGTACACATGTTCCAGTACACGTAGGTAGTTGCGTATTCAGAGGGCTATGAATTTCACAGCCCTATTAGACGACCTCTTGGCAATCGATAGTAACATTAACCACAATACGGCAATACTACGAATCTGCCTCCTCGATCACCGGAAGGCAACGTCGTTCAGCCCCGCATCTTGCTCTCTCTTCCGCAACGTTATTTAATCTGTAATTGTTGCACATAGGTAGGTAGGATCTTCATTTGCCGTGAAACAGCGGCGGCGTGCGGGTAATTTGGCTAATTTGTTGTAATTACTACAATTGCCACTGGAACGGGGTACGCGGACGGGAGGTGAAGGTAGACGGAGCTAGAGGGAGGGAGAGAGAAGATGATGGAGACGGAATAGTCGAGAGAAACGGAGCGAGAGACGCGGAATATCGTCGCGCGAGTACATCTGGTTCATTACACGCGTTAGGAAAGGTCCGATGGAACGGCGGCGCAAGAAACACACCGGCGACGCGAACTTTCCTGCTGAATTCTTGCACGCGTTTCAGCGTCCCGGGCACGTCGTCCTTTCGCCCTTCTCGAGCAGACCTCTAAATATAACGATCGCGGGGTATAAATATTTAGAGTGCATCTTCCCGTTCACGCGATTCCGTCCTTTGAGCTATTTTGGGCCACTTATTGCGTGCGAATAAAAATAATGGCGCCGTGGGCGGACGAGCGATCGTTGCCGTGCCGAAGGGACATAAGCCTGCGCCAAGCGTGGGCGTTAAAAATGTCCATTCCCGACGAAAATGGAACGTGCGTACCCGTGTATACGTACCGCCCCGGTATCGTCTCCTTTTCTTCCTCTGTTTTTTTTTTCTTTCTTATTTCATTTCGACGACGACCAATATCTCGTCGTTATTCGGCGAACACTGGGCGGCGGTTCGAGGGGTGGGAATATATTGGTTTCGTGCGATTTGAATATATAAAACGTATATCTGTAGCCGAAGTTTATTCGTTCTCCCTCGACCTCCCTCAGTGCTCGTATATCGAGCGCGCGGAGTATTCAGCAGGCTAGACAAGATTTATTTCCGGCAAGATTCGTTTAGCATTACGTAGAAGTTACACGCGTACTAGGTCGCCCGGCCGGGGGTGAATATCGAGTGTGAATATTGAGTGCATCGCGTCGTGGGAGACGGGGAATTTCTTATTTGCGATTATCGCCTCGGACGTGGCTGATGTGTTTGCCGTTGAACCTTGAGATAAGATTACTGGCTAAGGCTTCTGGTAACTGCTCGCTATCGTGCCCTCACGGTATTATTGACACGTGAACATTATCGTATCTCTACGAGGCACAGGGCGCTATCGATAAGTTCGACAGGCCCGAAATAGTCGACATTTTTCGTCCCTTCGTTCACGTCGATGAATCTCAGATTATGTTTCGTTTTCTTTTTTGCGCGGAAAGTTATAGCGCCGCGCGTTACGCTATCGAATTGTCGAGGATCATGGCGGCCCAGAATCAGCAGCGCGTGCGCCGCCGGCGGAACATTTTTCATCAATTCACTTTAACGAATGACTGCACTTAGATTCCATCGGAATAACAGTTCCCAGCTGCACGCGTTCCGCGTGTACATAAGGACGAGCAGGCGGGAATCGAAAGGCCCGATGGTAGCCGCGGGCGTAATCACTGGTCATTCTCGACTAAGTTTCCGGCCCGGCAAGATTGCTTGCCGTTGGTCACGATGCCATCTTAATAGGTCCTACCGTGCCCGACTGCCATTAATAGCTATTGTTCCTGACGAGATTTGTTTAGCTCCGTGCCATAGTAGTCGAAGGCGGAAGGCGGAAGGCGGAAGGCGGAGAAAGAGAAGGGAGGGGGAAGCGGAGTTCGGCGCGGACGGAATTACATCGAAGTTAGCCGCGCGCCACCTGATGCATAGAAGGAGCGATAGAGGGATCCGATATACGTCGCAACCGGGGGGTAAATCCTCTTCGGGCGATGAAATACAGCGCGACTGTGCAACGGGAACGGCGGCGCTCGGATTCGAGATTCGAGTTCCGCCGTAAAGCCGCCGCGGGGCCCGATGTCGAGGACACGTTCCGATTCGGTAGGTCGCCCCAGTATTGACCGTCGCCGAATGGCTTTCTGTCTAAGAAAATAGTTGGCGCCCGGGCGCGGCCCGCGCACAAATAGGCGTTACTTTCCTCCAGATTTATTCGGCAATCCGTGCGCGCGCGCGCGCGCGCGACTCGAGTCGGATCGGAAGTACGCCGTTCGTAGGTGTAATCGGAAGTTACACGGTTCAGGGCGAGAATCGATATACGCGTTACAACGAGCTAAATCTTCCTCGAGCCGTTCGAATGCGCCGGGAATGCGGCCATTCTCTTTGTGTACGGAACTCTGTATCACCGCGGCGATGCATCGTCGGTATACGACTATTCCGCCACGATGTCAGGTGCAATCCGGAAGTCCACCGATCATTCTCGAGGCACGTTACTGTCTCCGAGGTAATTGATTACGACTGACCGCGATGATATTTTATGGTATTGTAGACATTACGGCGTTAACGCTCGCTCGATATGCGCCACGCTCAGCGTATTGTTGGCCGCGACGCATTGTCGACGTCGGCGTCGAGCGCGTGGGCGTCCGATACGTGCGCGTAGTTAGCCGCCTGTATTATTTATCTTAATTCGATCGACACTATTGGCCGTGACTGCGGTCGACTATAATATCGGATCGCTCGATCGATGTTAATGCTGCATCGATGCAGCGGCACAACGAGCGTCTCAGTATTATCAATAACCGTTACGTCTGGCAGGATTATTCAGCGGTTGGGGGACGCGCGCATTGCCTTGTACTTACCTTTGGCTGGTGTAACGTTGGCCGGTCGCGGCGGCCGGAGGTATCCAATACAAATCGAAAGATTCGATTCTAGCGTCAGGTGCAATCAGGAAGTCCACCGGCCATATCCTCAAGCAGCTTCTCTGTCCGGCGAGATTGGTTGCGGTTGGTCACGATGGTATCTTAATAGGTATTGTTGTATCCGACTTATCCGCCTCTCTCTCTCTCCCCCTCTCTTCTCTTCTTATCCCGTAATGGAAAGCGAATCGATTTTCATTTACCAAGATTGCCCGACACGCTCGGTCGGACATTCCGTTCGATAAAATTAATTGATTCGTCAAACGCGAGCATCCCTCCGCTCGGAAAGGGGTTGCGAGGGGGGCTGTTGGGGAGGAATCGTCGGAAAGCGTTTTCATCTCGCGGCCGCATGCCGTTTTTGTGTCTGCTGTGTGCCAGAACGAAGCGAAAACGGGGCGGGTGGAAAAAAACAAACGCGTCGAGGGAGAGGAAAACGGGCGAGGCGATTATTGAATCGCGCGAAAAAAACTGACTGCCAATAATCTTCGCTATAGCTGCACAGTAGGTGGTACGTATTACCCTAGCCACGTACGGAAGGTATAGGTTCAATTTCGACGGTGTCAGGCTTGCTCCGCGTCCCTTGTTCGCCGCTCTCCTCTTCCACGATGTCCTTTTCTTCGGAACTTCCCTCAAGAAGTACAGAGCCTTTGCGAATATACAGTGTATTTAATGCTGCGCGTAAAGAACTTTCCTGGTAGACATTTCGAAAGTTTTAAACTTCGAAACATTCGCACGGAGATTCTTTGCGTGTGCAAACGTAATGACTCTGGCGAAATTTAACTTTTCATGTGACTACATTAGCGTACGCTTAACGGAGAATTAACGCGCTATAGCGTCTTCCGAACTACGAATCCACATTCTCTATGCCGAACGACTCACAAAGGTAATAGATGTATCAATTAAGCCCGCGTCCATACTTTCGCATCGCGCGAACCATTTAAATTCCACGTCACCGCTCCGGCATCCATCACTTTCGACTGTACTTTGCTCGGCAACGCGAGCGTAGAAAGAGAACTTTCACTGGCGATCATTTCATAACACATCCGGCTGATCGACTCGGCCAGTGCGATAACCGTGTGAACCCAAGATAAAGGCAATGTAAAGGTGCGTCCACAGAGTAGCTTTGCGCTGGGGTGCTGAGCGCTATAATAAATTCTCATCTCCTTAATGGCTACGGACCTTCTCTATCCAGGCAAACGGCTCCGCTCCCATCGGCCCCTCAACGATTTTTGTCTCATATGTCAGAAAACCGCTCCCTACGATATCCCGACACGTCGTACGATTGTTACGTGCCGGAGAAACGACCACGCCTTCGTCGTGGGACAATTGCCGTCCGGAGTAAATAGTCCCGCAGTTCTGCTAATCCAAAGGGTTCACTCGTTCAGACAGTCCTCCGTGGCTACACGTTTTTGCGCGGCACTCGGCTAAAGGGTGCCTCGTGACAAGAACGTTTCTCGACAGAAATTACGCCGGGGACAAATTGTAGACGGGTCTTACAGTTTGGAAGACAACGACGACGACGGTGCGCTAGTTCCCCCAGATTTCCGCGGGACGTGATTGCGGGAGAATATTATTTTGGCGACTGACCCGTATCCGAAGTGAGCATTGCTCATGCTCACCTCGTTACGCAGTACGCGACGAAGGAAGTATCGGCATTATTCGCGCGCGACGGTCGGGCGAGTATTGCGAGTTCAGTGGGTCGCGCTCATCGGATGATTATTTTTCAGTCTCGCAAAAGCCGATTATTTGTGCCCGCGGTCGGGCGCGGCGTTAAAAGGTAAGCGAACAATGCCCGCCTGGAAACGTCGAATTCGTTGTAATTCGGCGAGGCACGGGCGCCGGGCCGATTCGTTTTAGCGAAAACGCGACCGTCTGCGGCCAGCCGGATGCACCGCGAATGACAACACGGTTACTCGCGCCAGGTACAAATTATCGCCCGTTTTACGACCGCCAAAAGAGCCACGCAGCGGCATGTAGACGAGTGCGTTTAATTTAATTATGGGATTTCATAATTAACAGCTCTCATTACCGTCGTGATTGCACCGCGGCTCCCCTCGCGGTGTGCGGATCCCTCTCTCTCTTTCTCTCTCTCTCTCCGTCTCTCTAATACGCACGCATTCTCTCCTACCGCGCCGCTTCTCATTTCGTCCCGCACATTGTGCAAGTTGCGTGCGGTAGTAAAACGGTAGACGACATTAAGCGCTATACCCGATTCGCTAATATCCGCCGCTTTCGCAGGCTTTTCATGCCCGATAGAATGAGAGAGGGAGCGGCAGGATGAAAAGGGAATATGCGCGCACGTACGCGCGGAAAATGCACCGCCTCGAACAGTAAAATATTTACGGGCGCGGTAACAATTAAGCGGATATCGCACGGTGACGAATGAATCGAAGGAATTAGGAAAGTTGGCTCGCAGCGTTTGTCGACGGAGTGGGCGGTCTGTGTGGTCCGCGTACGCCGTACGGCCGTACGACAACGAAGGAGGGGCCGCGATGGTAAGAAGCGTGATTCCGAATTTCGCTCGCAGTAATTGCGGTCGGTATTAGGAACTCGTTAAACTGGCTACTTATAAGCGGGACGGAGGCCAGTTCGAACGGCGACGGGCAATAATAATTAATAACGAGGTACTGGTAACTATAACGGTATTAATTCCGGCGGCAATATCGGCCGCGTGTGTAAACCGGGCAATGTATTAGACGCGCGGGTGTGAGTGACGGGCGAATTACATTAAATTACGCCGCGGCAGTGGTTCGCGCTCGCGCGCGCGCAAACGCGTTCTTCGCTAATATCGCGTTAATATCGCTTTTAAGGCATTTAAATTTTGAGCGTTAACGAGATTAACGCCACAGGTATACGCGCCTATAGTCCGCCCCGATCCCTCCACATCATTCGCCCTCATGGTTGCGCCTGCCGTCAATGATATCATCCATCTATGGGCTTGCGGCCTCTTTTTCTTTGCCCTTTGCTGTCTACGCACGCTGTACTCAAACGCATTATTAATATGACACTTGAGTATTATCAGACCGAACGCGTGTTCTTTTCATGGAAACGCTGCGAGAATTGATGTAGTATCCGCTATTGATACATCTGTTTCGGTCGGTCACTCACTTCGACTGTTGTCTTATCATTAACTCGCACCGCTTGACAAGCCGGTGATAGACGCGCGTCAAGTGTCGCTGGTATCGGTGCGTAAGTGATTCATGTCATATGGGAATCCGTAATACCTACTCGCTCATATTGTCGGACGTGTCCTATGCATTCCATATCCTGCATATTTGATGTCTGCAATATTTACAAAACGGACCGCAACAGCAGAACGTTTAAGCGTTCGGCACAGGAGTAGAGCATTCAACATAGATTCGGATACTGGAAAAATCGGCGTTTCTACTACGGTCAGATCGATCTCGATGTCGCGAAAACGCTGAAATTTCTGTGCCCACTACTGCGAATTTCCCTCTTTCTCTGCCACCGATTTGACGCTATGATAAAACCGTTAATTAAGGAGTCGAACAATGACGCGTCAATTAGGCGGACTCTGGTTTAATAACCAAAGGTAATTATTTAATAACGGCATCCTGGATAACTAATTGACGATGAAATTTCACTCGTTCGCCAAAGTCAGCGGCGTGCCGAGAGAAAGACAGAAATTGAGCTGGCAGGAGAGAAAGCGGCAAGAAAATAGCTGACGTTTGAGTGGCAGCGGAACGGCATTCGGCGCGACGATGCGGGACGTTTTGCGCGATATTAAGATATAGAAATTGCGCGCAGGGGAAGGAACAAAAGAATCAGCGCCAACAGCCGATCGACACCGGCGTTAATATTTCAATCGCGAATATAACGGCTTTTCAATTAGACGAATCATCATTCAAAAGCGGCAGATAATTGTTTCGGGCGAAGCACGGGGCTCGTTCGGGGGCTGAACGTCGAAATTTCGACATTTCCAGCGAAAATATTCGAACGTAACGCGAGGCCCGATTTCACGTTCCCCGACGTTCCGGGATACGTTCGCGTGCCAATTTCCTGTGAATCGAACAATGGGACACGCGGTGGAAAAACGTTGAATTCGACTGATAACGAGTCGCCATTACAGCAGCTCGCGTTCGCAGTTTTACATCGTTGTACGTGCCAAATGATCAGAAATCGAGAACATTGTTTGGCGTGTCTTAATCAGTAAACGCAAAATGTGCACGAAAATCTGTGCTCGGCGAGACGACAAAAGTGTCGCTCTGCGATATATTTTCCGTCGCATCTCATAAACTATTGCGAACCTTGCACTTCTGTTTGTGGGTGCCGAAGCTTCTACGAACTCTCTTGGAATTTGGAAAAAGGGCAAGGCAATCAGGAGAGACCTTTTAACGTTATCCGGAACGAAGAAACGTTGGACTTTTCACCCATTTTTGCTCATTCCTACCTCGAACCATTAATTTTCCCCTAACTCTGCCAGACTTGACACAGAATTGCGAGTTTAATTCGTGTTCCGTGCTTAACGAGTTAATTGGCACGTTACGCGCGACTGATGACGAACAATTTGCCGAGAGTGACCGACGAAATAAACAGCACGAATGAGACGAACAACGAAAGATAATTATTGCTCAATGGCACTCGGAATAACTATAGCCAGCGATGAAAGTTTGAACGAGTGTGCGGGGACACGCGCGATGCCAGAACGAGGAAGCCGGTGACGTTTGAGTGGCAGGAAAACGACAGCCAGAGAGAGCGTTATGGCTGGCTCGCGCCTCGCTTTGCGTCGATATTAAGGTGCATCGAATACCGGGTGTCGTTGCAACAACTTGCCCGGGATTTCGAAGCTTTTCCGAATCGATGCTTCAGCGTTCCAAAACCATAAAGAGAGTGCCGCATGTTCACAAAATTCCATATGAAATTACCGCTGGCCGGTCCGATTATCGAGTATATGCCGATTGATACGCCCATCGACTGGATATCACCGTTATTAATGGTATTAACATATTTAAAACGTTGTAAAGCGGTCTGCATTATAAACGGCATCCGATTAAACTGAATTTATAATTGAAATCATTGAGCATCCTGCCGTTTCGCATGGACCCGCAATTATATTAAACAACAGGTTAAAAATCAGAAATAGAACTTAAGCGATCACATCGCCATCCCTACACTCACTATGACATAATTTCGCGCAAACCAAGTACATACACGTTACAGAGAGGCCGGAGTCTGGAAGCGTATTCGACTTCGGGAGCGAAGCGAAAGCACGACCCGCCAATACCTAGCGATATTCGTGAGAGGAGATAATCGCCGGCTGGGGTAGGACACGCGAAACGATCGTCCAATGACGAGAGCTTCCGCGCTTTCTGACGCGATCGGCGAGTAAATCGCTGACGTTTGAGTGGCAGGGGAACAGCATTAAGCGAGCGTTTCACTAATATCCACGATGGCGTTCGCCGGACGAGCTGGAACATTCGTCTCGTCAGTGGTAATAACACGGAGGGGCCAGAAAACTCGTACAATAATTCTCGCGCACGGCATTACGTTAACTCGTTTTTAAGCATCGCGCCAGTTAGCGCGCCGTTTCCCTCTCCCTCCCCTCCTCATTCACCTGTCCCGCTCAATCTACGCGTCCATTTCTCTCGCTCCTCTTTCTCCGTCACGCTTTTTCCCCTCTCATTATTTCTCTCCCGCCCCTTCCCTTCCCTACACTTCCTTCGCTTGTTGCCCTCGCTTGCCCCCGCCGATTATTTTTCCCTCACCCCTGCCCTCGCCACCTCCTGCGCACCTTGACTTCTGCCACTGGCGAGCTTCTGTTCCTTTCTTTTTCGCGCACGCCTCTCCCATTATCCCTCTCGCCGTTCCGTCTTCTCTCCACTTTACCTCGTCCCTCTCGTCAACCCCTTCTCACTCTCTCTCCTCCCTTGCGCTTTCCCTTTCCGCCTGTCTATCTCTTTTCTTTCAGTCGAATTTCCACCCTCCGTCAATGCGGCGCTACTCGTAGCTCTGTTCTCCCCCCCCCCCCTCTCTCTCTCTCTCTCTCTGTCCCCTTTTTTATTTTTTTTTTGTTCCCTGCACATACCCTTTTTCGCTGCAGCGACGCGTGAAATGCGCCGCTGCAGCGACAGGAATCATTGCGAATATTGCGTTAGTGCGAACGAACTGGCGATGCGCTTTTCCGGGTCGCCGTTTGCGGCTAATCACGATTTTTTTCCCCGTTGTCGCGGATCACCCGCCGCTACCGCTGCCTGCCGCCGGCGACTAATGCATTATCGTGAATTCAAACGGAACGCGGCGGGGCGGTGGGCGTAGTACGGTTACCGCGACAGTTATCCATTTTACGGGATACGTTTTCTCATTATTCGTCGTGTCATTCGGTCCCGATTAGCGTCGGCGCGCTTTTTTTTTTTTCGTTTTTGCTTCTTTTGTAATTGTTTGCCGCTATCGTCCGCGCGGTTTAGCTGACGCGGTTTAGCCTGGGCAAGCTGACGCGCCGCACGGAATTCTTCTCGTGGCGTGTGCCGTTGCGTAAAGAGGTTCCCGAGTAGCTGTATTGATTTCCTAGCGTGACTGTTCGATGTAACGTCTATTCCCATGATATACGTACGAAGCTACGGGAGCATATTGATGTTGAAAGGCGCATCTTACTGGCGCCCCGGTGACGCGCATCCTTTGCACTCGACATTCGGCGCTGCATCGTATCGCGGACTATTCAGATGCGAAAATATCTTGTTCGTAGATTTTTCGCCTTTAATAGATGTGTGCGTCTCCGCGAGGCCGCGGGCCCTTGGCAATCCAAAGGGTTTGCGGCGAGGAACGTCTGAATATTCGTACGGTCGAAGAAAGGGGCGTGTGTGTGTGTGTGTGCAGAAATATTCCTCGTGGTTATTCGACGCAGGTGAAGCGGCAGCGAGAATTGATATATACGTTACTTTGGGGCATAGTTTGTCCATTGACCGTATCTCTTGGTAATCTCGTCTATAGCCGGTCGTGATGGATGAAGGAAGTCGGAGTAGAAGGGGTCTGGTCGGCCGCGGATTGAGGAATTTTTTGTCCACATCTATTCTCATACCTCGGAGGAGCTGTTCGCAAACGAGGGTCTTGTCTTGCCATCGTTGAGTCGAGCTCCGCAACACTTTTTCGCGTCTCCTGTAAAAGAGTTTCACGTCACAGATTCGATAACGAGCCGCTTTGACGGTAATCAGAGTTTCGAGGACGCTGTTTGTACGCCGCTCATCTCTCGCATTCGCACCCCTTTCTCTGTCGCACGTCTGCCTTCTCGCTTTATTTCGAATTCTCTCACACTGTCCAGCAATGGGCCGGCGTGTACGCTCTTTCGCGTGCAATTTTTTCGCATCGAGCTATAAAACGTGAATTTCACGCTGAGCGGGAGAACAGTCGGATTCTCAAAGTGATTGAGCTTTTGTTATCCGTTCGAGCGATTTCATTGGGTCATCGTCGAGCAGATCGATCGTTCTCGTTCGTTCATTCGTTCGCTTGTTCGCCCGTGCGCCATGTTCTCATTCTCTCATGCTCTTTGTGAGTCTCTCTCTCTCTCACTCTGAATCCAGGTTCATTGCTGTATCGTCCGATCGTTCGTTTCGTTCGGCCGCAATTAGTGCCCCACCACAGGGCACATTTCCCATTATAGTATTTTCCTTCCTCATTTTCGCCTTCTGCTTGCCTTTTCGCCACCCGTGCGTGCCGTGCGCACTGTGCATTTCACCGAGCCCTTTCCTCCTTCGTTTTCGTCACGTTCGAGTTCTATGAGGAAACGGATAAAGCAGGAGGGCTGAGAAATAAATATATCGCGTAAATGCAAACGGGTGACGGACAAAGCTCCGATAATGAGGCGTCGGTCGGCGATGGATTACTTTTGAAGAGAGTAACCGAGAGCATCTCTCCGCATCTGGCTTCACTTCCCCGGCTGTTCGCCTATCGTATCGGATAGATAATCGATAACGAAGACAGTCGCGTTGAAAAATTCTCGAAGCCACAGGAGCGGGACGTTGCCTGTTTCGAAGCGTACTATCTTTCGCTAGAATCACGTGAAACGATGGACGTCGAGGGATAAGGATCGTCGAGAATCGGCCACTTCGAACGACGTCGTTCTTTGGAAGGATAGCTCGTCGATGCTGTCGTATACGTGCGTCGACTCTATGCTCTGTTAATGAGGCGACGGAGCGGATCACTTTTCAAAAGAGTCACGGTCCTTTCCGATCGTGTCCCTTGTCTCTCACGTTCGTCGACAGTCTGTCATCGTATCCGATAGACCACCGACACTGGATGCTCGTGTGGGAAATTGGCCGTTCGCTGTTCCGTGGACTTGGAAAATTCAGCGTGCATGGTCGGTCGCGAGAACGCAAGCGGTATTTCACCTGACCGGCATCTAAGTACCAGTAACCATCGAAAAAAGACTGTCAGCTCCGCTTATAAAATTTCGCATTAAAATTCGTATAATCGGATTTGCGAGCCACCGTTGAAAGCGCGCGTCGTTTTTCTGCGCTCCGTTTAATGAAAGAGCCCGCTGATGGCGGGATCGTTTCTCAAAAGAACCGAAGTGAACTCTTTCAAGCTCTTCCGAGCTCGTTCATCGACAGACTATCATCGCGCTCTCGGCGAACAGATAATCGATAACGAGGACAGTCGCGGGAGAAAATTCCATTGTCGCCCTTTAAGGACTCGACGTCTAAATCCCGCGCGGACCTCCGTTCGAAATTGGAACGTCCCGCAACGTTTCGACGTTTCCCCGTAATCGAGCACCGACGGATATCGGGGTAACGACGATCGCGAGTCGGCCACTTTCGGTGATAACATTCTGGCCGAAAAATAGGTGGCCGATATACCGGCGCGATACCGCGGGATCCAGGTCATTCTGGAAGGCCACAAAATATTTCCGGATCTCCCGGCCATTTCCCTCGCCCGTTTCCCTTCCCCGGTTTGCCGAAGGTCCGACATCGGAGCGAGATCCGTGCCCTATTTATGGCCGGAACTGCTTCTCGAGTACTCGGAAGTGATAAGATTTCGGCCACTCGACTATTCCACGCCGCTGCCAGACAGTTAGAGCAGGCAGAAAAGTCGCTCTCTGCAGGCCGAACCAACGAAATACTTGGTCGCGCCAACTTGGACGAATCTCTTTTCATTCTTTCGTCCATATTCTCTAGGCTGCTCCTTTCGACCCTCCGCAGAGCTTAATCTGTCTTCCAGCAAAATCTCTTCACTTTGAATCGCTGCTTGCCTTCGAACGTATTCCCAGACTCGCTCGCTCCCGATCGACTTCGTTTTTACAAGGTGGAGCCGTAAGTGGCCATTGTCACGACTCTTCTCAATCGTCGAATCGTTCCTCTCGGAACAAGAGAGGGTCTGTTCTCGTGCGGCATTAAAGCCGGTTTCGAAGGGGGCGATGGGCGATGGGTGATGGAAGAAGGGTGAACGGGCAGAACGGGCCGGGGAAGGATGGCAGCTAGGCGGTTGGCTCGCATTATGCTCGCGTCAAAGGAACCGGATATAGGGACAGGTCATGGACGGCGAGCAGGAGCGCGCGGCGGTGGCAGCAACTGCGGAGCAGAAGCAGTGGCAGCGCCAGCCCAGCAGTAGCGTTCGGTATTCAGCTTTCCTATAGCGGTTTTGGTACGGATGCCTTTGCTCGCTGATTGTGAACCCGGTTTACCGAGGTATTCCAGTTGCCAAGAGCCGAACGGACTCGGACTATCGTCGGCCGGCGATCCATAATCTGACCTGCCTTCCTCCAATTCCTGCTCCTTTCCCCTCCTTCCACAGCTGCTGCCATCCGCCTATTCCTCCTTCGTCGCCCTCAACCTCAACCCACCTCTTTCTCCCCCAATCGCTTCCCTTCGTCTCCCCTTTTGCCAGCTACATTGTGCGCCGCGCCCGCGTGCTTAAATGTTCATGAGCTATTTGTACCTAGTCCGCCCGGTAATTTCTCTCGTGGGGGAGAAACGCGGCGCGCTACACGCCGCTGCATATGCTCTCTGTCTGTTGTTTCTCCCTTGCGTAGTATTTCCCTAATTGCCCGTCGATCGCTGGCGAATTGTTTCTCGCGCGAGCGCGGAGGTTAATCGAATCGATACGTCCAACCGATATGTCCTCGAAGGTCCTCTCTCACACCACCCACTTCCCCGAAACTATTCTCTCTCTCTCTCTCTCTCTCTCTCTCTCTCTCTCTCTCTCTCACACACACACACCGTAGAGTGTTTTTCGTCAATCTCGTTAGACCGACACTTCGCGCACGTTGCATTTAAATCCCGTTCCTCGTCGACGAAAACACTCGTCGTTTTCTCAATAGCCTAACAGTGTTTTCCGATGGGACGGTTCGGATGTATCTGCCTGTTATTGGAACAACGCAGTGTCGGATACGGCCGATGCAGTTTCACAACTATCGAATATACAAAAAAATATATTTCACTCCGCGATACGTCCCGCAATTAAGCCACGGGTCACGGGCTCAGTATAAATACAGCGATGCGGCGTTACTCGCTGCACATAAATCGCAAAGGATTTTTATTCCTCCAAACGTCATCAGAGTCGGTGAATGAAGATAAAAACCAGCGCTTGTACGATACTTCCGTTTCGAGTGAACGCAATCCGTTGGTACAAGCCACAACGTCGGTGCGGACAAAGATAAACGGAGGAGTGAATATGACTGCGTGAAGGGTGGAAAGAGGGGTGGTGCACGGAAGATAGCGTTGCGTCGACTCGAATCCAACCTTGAGTTCTATCTGATACGTAATGAATTCTCGCGTTATGGCGCTCTAAAACGTTCTACGTGTACCGTGTAAACGATTCGCACCGCGGTTTTCACCCCTACCCCGTAAGCTCTGCATCTTCAAAGTCTGAGACGTCAGTACCGGTACTCTCTCGTATGCGTATCTACGTACAGACACGCGCGCACACTTACGCGTTTGCGAGGGAGAGAGAGAGAGATAGGTCGTGATGGTGCGAGATCTGAGACAGCCGTAAATCATTTTTCCGAAACCGTTGTTATGCACTGCTCCGGATAAGCATTTCAGACGGAGTCGAGGGTAGAGACGGAAAACGGGGAATCGAGGGGAACAATAACTTCACAACATCTCGCGGATGAGAGCAGCGTTTATTACCTCCTGGAACAAACGCGACTACCGTTGTGCCACGCTGCAATGGCTCGTGGGTAACGTTTAATAAAATTAATTCTCTCTCTTACTCCACACCGCCGCGCCCTCTCCTCGGTTCTCCTACTATTCCACCCTTTCCTTCGTTCGGCCTCTTTCTACCGTTTCGCGCTCTCTCTCTACTTGTTCCTTCTTTCAGAATCCTCTTTCTCTGGGCTGGCTAAAGGAGTGCGTGTTTTATTTCGCGCCGGCATTTGCGCTTCTTAACGGCTCTTATTATTCCTGAACGATATTATTATTTCTACTGCCGTGCCGCGCTGCCCGCTTAACCCGCGCATAACGGGGCCTCGAACGTCAGGGATCCCCGATTGCTCAGTTTTCTTCATGCACGGCGTCGTCTCTGCAGCGGAGAGCGCCGTTAAGATAATGCACATCCACCGCGACGGCCTTTTTTCTCAGCTTCCGGATTTATTTATTCGAATAACCGCGTCGCGGGATACGAAGCCGTAAATACGCCCTATCAAACGCAATCTCGAAATTTATAATCCACGAGATTACGGCTGCCTTGCCTGCGAGGAATTCCGCCGATATTTAATTTTTCATGCGCCGCTACTGTCTCGCGCTCGGCCGCGCTATCGGTGGGCCCGCGTTCCGATTAAATAAATTCCGACCACTCGGGCTGTCGCGCGAGCACCGTGGATGCGTATTTTTAAAAAGACACCTACCGAATCGCAACAGTGTCTATTCCTGATAAATCGTCCGCGGAGAAATATCAGAGTGGCGGCGGAAAAATGGCCTTTCAAAGGCAGGTACTCGGGGAGACGAGTAATGTCCGCGATAAATCCAATGGCAAATGGAAGCCGAGCTTATCGTTATGCTCGTTAGCGTAAATAGCGTAAGACGTATTATTACGGCGCTCCGGCGGGAAGCCGAGTATTCTTAGGAGTTACAAACGGGCTGGCTCATTATCGAACTAAAGTGCACAAGTTGTCATTTGTGTATATCCCTACACACGTATTATGCAAACGTGCACGCGTGTGTGTACCTGGTCTAAACGCACACAGCCCCAGCCTGTCTATATATTTTTATGTCTATATACCGACGCGCACATGCCGTCTATATACGTGCAGTCTGGACGAGCTGCGTTCTGCAAATTAGCTGGCACGGATCAGCACCAAGTTTCGAAACTTGGGCTTCCGTGTTTCGAGTGAATAACATCGGCGCCACCTGAGAAAACGTCACGCTGCCGTGCGCTGTCACCTGTTGTCACGCCTTTCGCAAATTGTTATTTGTGCCGTAGTTTAAGAAGCGACTCGGGATTAATGAAGCAAAGGACCCCCGGCGGGTGTAGTTGCGCGATGTCGACGCGACTTAATTACCCCGGGCGAAGACATTTATTCGATGTACGAAATGCGCGTCAAAAACTTTCTTATTTCTTTTCATTCTCTCTCGATCGCTGGTCGTCGTCGTCGTTGTCGTTGCCAACGTGGGCAGACCTCACACGACGGATTAGGGAAAAACGATAGCAGTTTCCGCCAACGTCGAAGAGACATTTTAATTAAGTTACGTGTTATCGAGCGTATTCTATCTTAATTTCCGACGAAGGGCGAGCATTATCGGGAAGAACACGCTCGACTTGAGTTGAACGAGTTCCTCTTCTCTTTCTCTATCTCTCCCTTGGGTCGTCATCCTGCTCTGCCTACCGCCGATTTCTCGTCGCTTTTCTCTCTCTCTCTCTCTCTCTCTCTCTCTTTCTCTTTCCGTTTTACAAAGATTCGTCAGCTCAAAATCTTGTCCTAATTAGCGCCATTCCCGCGGCTCGGTATCCTCGTTTTATAGTGTTCCCCAATCCAACAGAGAGAGAGAGAGAGAGAGAGAGAGAGCGAACGGTGCTTTAGACGACCGTACAAACTTGGATTGTATGTGGGTCTCGGTTAATTTCAGCTAGGCAGAGAGAGGGAGAGAGTGAGAGACAGAGATTCGGGTGCAGATAGGTGGGTGCTAATTATCAAGATCTCTCCCTATCGCGAGAAAGTTGGTTGGGAGTGGAACCGATTACGCTGGTACGTGAGTATAAGTAACGGCCTCTATTGTCATAGAGGCAGAGGCTTCACACATGCACGCGCGCGCGCGCGCTTGTCGAGTCGCCCCGGTGTTCGTATAGGAATTTTTCTTTCAGAACCAAGTAACTCCGATTGAACTAGATTACGTTTCCGAGCGTCGACGACGACCGATTAAAACGTATCTATGAGACGATCGAAGCCTTTGCGTTCGCTTTTTTCTACACGCCGCGTTCGATCGCTTAATGAGTATATTGTCGCTCTAAAACAAACGCCGTTTTATCTTTGATTCATACTTCGCTAGGCAAAAGAGACCCTCTGCCAACTGTGGCGGATGTTTCACCAATTACGGAGGATTTATGGTTGATGTCTACTACTGACGCGTCTCACTCGTGAATATTCAGCCGCTTGTCAGGGCAGTCATATGGACGGTCGAGTAAAAGTATCCCGGCATGTTTGATTTCGGTGGAGTGCTCTGAAAGTGTGCCCCTACGTCAGCGCCAACGTGTGTTTCAGCTTCGACAATGCGTTCGTAACGAACGATCTTCAAAAACATTGAAAACAGTCGAGGGCTTTCGACGTACACCGACCGCGTTCGTTCTCGTCTCCGTCATCGCTGACTCGTACTACTTATAGATTAGAGATTTTCAACGGCAGGGCTGAATTATCTTGCCACGGTTCATTAAGCCGAATGAATGACTCTCGCGACATGATTCATGGCTCCCACGTACCGCTTAAGGGTACGTTGACCAACAATTTGAACAAAATTGTGCATTTTAATAAGAATTTATGGAACGTCAGCCTCCCCGCAACCATGAGAATGACACTTTGAACCTCGGAGACCGGCGCCGCGTTCCGACAACGAAATTTCCTGCACGTTCACAGCAATTTTTCCAACCACCCCACGCCCCTCCCCCCTCGCCGGTCAACTCGCTTTCCGTTCGCCACCCTTAAGTGCGCCGAACACGTGCCAATTTTCGGTCATCGCGGATAGGACGTGCGATCCCGTGGGGAGCGCGGAGAGATCACGGCCTGTTTAGAATGCAACCGCGGTTTGCGTCAATCCCATTGGCCCTCAACAGAGCGACGGTCCAGCAACGTCCCGACGCGCTTCTGCGACCAGCGATCCAAGCTACAGCAACGTCGCTAATTGATTGGCACGTCTCTCTGTCGAGATAGACAGAGAGAGAGGGAGAAAGAGAGAGAGAGAGAGAGGACAAGCGACAGATAGGGAGATGGAGAGAGTTAAATGGGGGTTGAACCGAACAGGCGCGGAGAGGAATAGAGAAACACACCCGTGAAGCTAGGAACAGAGGTGGATAGAGCAAAACTAGAGTGAGAGAGAGAGAGAGAGAAGGGTGGAGGAGAGCGAGGGGGAGAGTGGTCTTCCGTGCATATACATATTTAGCATACTCAATGATTGGTCGGCGGCTTATTACCATTGAAATAGGCTCGCGTGTCGCTCTGGCTACACCAACTCTCTCGCGTGACAGCTGTGCTCGTGCTTCGACGTGCATAATAAAGTTCACTGTCATACTTATTCACCGGCCGTCGTCGGTGTGCAAACGCTTACGTATCGCGGACGTTCAGCGAATCTTTGCCTGTGCCGGCATGCACGCGTCTCGGGGACGAGGCTGTGTGAGGCCATGAACGAGTCAGCACCAGTACCGGCCGGTGCTACGCTACTGAACGCCGACGCGGGGCCATTTCTCTTCGCAAAATTCCCTCTTCGAGCCGCAAGGGCAACGTCGTCAAATCGGCAGAATCGAACGCCCTTCGACGCCCATGTAATTTCCATGTTAATCTTTTCGCCCGCATCTGGATATGTACCGAAGTTCAGATATGCGGATATATGGACGTCTAGGTGACTGGATCTCTAGATGCGCACATCCGCGGGGTATATGCGGATCCATACATGTGCAAATCTGCGGGTGTGGATCTGCGGCTACATAGATTTATGGCTGGATAGATTTATGGACGCGCCTCTTGAGGGTGAGGATAGGCGAGATGGGGAGGGACGGGGGGGGGGGGGAGGCAGAATACACCCAGGATATCCCCGGCTTGTCGTAAGAGACGACTAAAAGGGGTTAATTGCCCGATCCTAGAAAAAAGAAGACGGTAGTTAGGGTATCGTCAGGAAGGCGAAGTCCGCGCGTGATTTATGAACGTGTAGATTTATGAACGCGAAAATCCATGGACGCCTGGATATATAAAATGGATGGGATCGCAATTGTAAGTGCGGCACGGTTGACCTTAGAAATCGACAAAAAAAAACGGGAGCGAGAGAGAGAGAGAGAGGTGAAATACGAGCTGGCACTTTCAACGGCGCGGCGTCGGAAAAAATACTATTTATTTTTTCGGCCTTGTCCGCCTCTGCCCGCTTTTTCTCCCCCTGACATTCTTTGTCGTTGAAGCTCGTATTAAAGCGACGCGCCAGAACGAGGACCGAATTTCGTCCCGGCTGGCCGTGAGAATGGAGGCGCTCTCGCGTCGAAGAGGTCATTTTACGGGAATTAAAATTCATTAGAGGCTATGCTTCTTCCTCGATGTTTAATTCGGTGTACCTCGCTGTCGCGAGCGAGCGCAATATCGCGGCCCGTTCTCTCGGGCAGGATCATTTTAATTTACTTCCGCTGTCATCGCGCACGATGACTGCCAGACAGTCGGACGACGAAAGAGAGCACCCGGCCCTCGGTGGAGAACAGACGGCTGGAGATCCGAGATTACCGAACGTTTTCATGGCTGACGCGAATTTCCTTCGTTTATCGGAAGCTCGTTAAAGGGGATCAACGGTAAATCGCATCGGGCCTGACAGCACGGAGTGGCGAAGGGATGGAAAATGAGAGGCGTATGGGTGGCGCGGAGGTGGCGGGGGTGGCATGAGCGAGCTGACTAGATAGAGAGGTGGGCGTGCGGAGGATGAAAAGAGATGGAGAGCGAGCGGCAGCAGCCTTTATGAAGCAGGTCGTTGCACGAAGGTATCAACCCCGCGGGTGGTTTTTTTAATAAATTACGCTCGTGCACGGAAGTATATATCAACTGTATATATCAGCCGTATTTTCCTATAAAACGGCTCGTGTTTCGGCTGGCGTCAGAGTATATCCGCCACCACCACTAGGGCGTCGACGGCGGTGTGCCGCGCTACCGGGATAACGCGAATAACGCAAAAAAAAAAGAGAAATAATGCGCTTATGTCTCACAAATGGATCCTGCGAATTGAAAAAGAGATCAGCCTCAGCGTCTCGCCCCACCCTCCCCTCCCCCGCTCCTTTTCCGATTTTGCAATATCGAGCGATCCGCGCCGAAGAATAATGGAACACTCGCGACTCTTTATTACGATCCTGGGATACTGTCGAGGTCTGCCGAGCGGAAACGAGAGGCGCGTGTGATCGGGACGTGCCGCACGCCTCGGGACTTCATCCATTATTTTTTTCGCGCCATTTCTAACGAGATCGACTCGCGAAACACTCTGCTCGAAACGTCCCGCGGCTGAATTTGTTGTCGTTAGCAATTTATCGCATAACTAATTACTCCAACGGTACGTGCGCGCGTTCGTAGATACGTTCGCGCGGCGGCGCTTCGCGATTCACGAACTCAGCCGTTCGTTTAGTCTCCGTGCATATTCGCCGCGTGCGATAAACGCCAGCTGCATCCCGTTGCGTGTCTCGCGACTTCGGATTCAGGAAGCGTGCGGGACCTTAAATGAACTTCGTTAGAGTTTATGTTCTTTAATTATCTTTATTCAAGCGACGTCGCGCCCGCATTAACTTCGTTCCGCGACGGCGCCGGCCCTTTTTTCGCCGAAATAATTTTCATCATTCCCATCCCCCTCTCGCCGGTGTTTTTCCCGGCCGCGCGCAAAATGCCGCTGCACAATCTATTTACACGCTTGCCTGGGCCCGCGCAAGCGGCGGCGGGCGTCGGTTGGCCGAGACAAAAGGACGGCTCCTCCGAATGAGCTGGAGGTACACTTAGCCGTGAAAGGGGACGGGATCCTCGATACAATCGAGCCCGCAGTTCGAAGATCACCCTCGGAGCGTGTTCAAGGCCAAATTTAGCGAGGCGTCGCGAGCAAAGCGGCCGTTAAGTTTCTGCGGTTCTCCCCCCGCCCCTCTCCGTATATTCCGCTCGGTTCCTCGGTCGCGCCCTTCTGCGACACACACACACACATAGACGCACGCGAAATTTCGCCTCGTACCTCAAGCGTGACGCTTGATACGCCCGCATCGTTCGCCACAGCGTGCTGCGGAAGGGGGATGACGTGCCTTCGTCACCCCGGCCCGATGGACGGCCGTAAAATTATTAACGACCGCCCCCTTCGTCTGCTTCGCCGTTCGTCGCTCGCCAACGTGGCTTTATAATGCTCGGCCGCAGATAAACGCGCGACGACGCCTGCCGTTTCGGGCCCACGCTCTCCGAGCCGGCGAATTCCGGGAGTGACGGCTGTCACCGAATTTCTCTCTCGCCCCGGTATTATGAGGGCTGATATTTTAAAGGTTTAGCCGTCGTCGAAGTCTTCGCCCGTATTGGAAGCAAGAAGACAGTTCTTTTTTATTTTTATTTTATTTTTTTATTATTATTCCCCAAAGCCGTCGAGTTTTTAAGGGTTGAGAGGGTGATACTTCGGGCGGATCGTTAAATTTTTCCCGACCGACAAGAAAGATTGATGAGACGCGGAAAATTCCGTTGACCCATATAAAACAACGCACCCCCTCAGTTTTACTTCCTAACGCAATTAACTCGGCCGTAAGTTAAGTTAAATTATAATTTTGCACTTCGGCACTGTTCGGAAGTTTAGAGTCTTCCCGGGACTTTCAAGACGTTCGGGGAGGCTTTGAAGGATCCCGAGATTGTCGAACTTGGAATAATATCCAAAGTAATTCGAAACTCCGCGACAGCGGCGGATTCCTGCGAAAATTTGTGAATGCCGAATTGAATGCTCTATCTGGCGCCGGCCTATTCCTACGATCGAGTTTATCGACTCGCCGACAATTTCCGTGGTATCGGAGCGTGCGTCGAACTTCCGTGCGTTCATCCGACACGCGGGATCGTTACGCGTCGCTCCAATTTCGTAATGAAAAATGTCGAGAGCATTATCCGAGCCGCCCGGCACTATTCGATTTTTACAATCTTCCGAGTAAAATGATCCGACGGAGACAAGATTTGCGGGCTCCAGCGGTCGCTAGGTTTACGACTGTATTAAACCCTGTAACAGACATCTATCACTACTCGTCACGATGGGATTCGCGCCTGGTCGTTTATACTGTCGTCTTTATGGAGGCCCATCGATGTTTTGGAGTTAACTCCCGGCGCTGCTATACGTCAGATCCTTTCACCCTCACTTCTCCACCGGCTCCCTCGGTTCCCTCGACTTTCCCCACCCCTTCCCCATCTTCGTCTCCCAGGGCTGTCCGTCGCTTCTCCCTTCCTCTGCTTTTCTGTTTCCGCTTGGCGGCGCGGAAGACGATCCGCCGATCCCACGTCTCAATGGAAAACTGCTCGCCGATGCCGCGATGCGGTAGGTAGACATTGGTAATGGTTGGCTGGTAGAAAAGCGAGGGGAAATGCGCGATCGAGTTGCATCCAAGTAAGACGACGCTTGTCGTCGCCCGTTGCCAGACGCGTTTCTTCTACATACATAGCTACGTTTATACATGTACTCGTATGCGTACATATATTTCCATAGCGTACATACGTCTCTACGTCATTCGTATGCACGTACGTGTACGTAGCGTGCATGTATATGGATACCTATGTAACGTTTGTGCGAAGATAAAGAGGGACGTTTACCATTTGGGTCAAAGCAGTCTATCCTCGCCCTCTATCCTCGCAATCTCCCTATCTTTTTCTCGTTCCATCTGTAAACTCTCCTTTACTTTGTCGCTCTCTATCACTTATACGGGGCCAGAAGCAGCGCATACGTACACGGAGCACGTCCGTGCTGGGCACACTAAGAGAGGGCAGCCAACCAGTACGCGACACGAAAATGTCGAGAAAACGAGGTCGAGACCCCTGGACCCGCTCTCGAGTACGACGTTTTAAATGCGAGCTGGCTCAGGGTGGCGTGGTGTGGGCGAGGTACAAGGGGTTCCGAGGCTCCGTGGAGTACGGCAGAGCGCAAGGGTGAGGGAATTGGGCTGGACGATGGCGCGGTGGCGACGCTAGTAGGACGGCGAACGGGTAAGGGTCGTAAAACTTTTAAGCCGCCCGATGAAATTACCGAGTATGGCTCGAAAGTTTCGTGCGCAGCTTAAAACGCCACGTCTCGGTCGCGCACACCCAGGCATTGCGTTGTGAAATTTAAGAATACATGCCCCGTCCCTTTTGCCAGGCACGCGCTCGTCTCGCTGTCTTTGCGTGTTCTTCGCACACGCACGACCCTTATCCCTCTCCCTTCCGTCTGTCTCTCACTTACCCCTTATCTCCACGGCGCGCACTCCCTCCACGGTTATTCGAGCGTCCTCGAAACGAGCTGTTTTATTCGCTTTTAATAAAGTGGCTTTTACGAGCGAGTGAGCCGGCGAGCGCGAGCTCCCTGAGAATTTCCGATGAACGGGAAATAAAGGGAGACAGAAGAGGGGGGAGAACTCGAATTTCGAACTCTACCCACTCGCAGAGAGCGCGACTATTTTTCCGGCTTCGGCGGGCTCGAAGTTTTCGAGGCGGCGGCGGCGGTCGAGAGATAAACTCAACGATCGTCAGCGCTCGAGAGTGCGAGAAAGAGCGCGCGGAAGCGAGAGGCAGCGAGGAAGGGACACGGAAGACAGAGATAACCGAACGATTTATAGGATGGATTTTACGGTCGGTTCGTAAGAATCGACGAGCGTTTTCGGTGCGATAAATTTTTGAAAACTGTCCTCGACGAGACGCGTTCTCTCGCCCGGGGGGTGAAGTCGTTCCGCCGCGTACGGCTGTTTTTCGATTTTTCTGAAGTAGATTCCGCGCGTACGTCCCGCCGAAATTTATGGCGCTTTCGCTTGTCGCCTCGGCTCGCCCATTCGGCGGTATAACAAAAAAAGGCCGCGTGCGTAGCGGAAGACCAGAGAGACAGAGAGACGAAGAAAAGGATCGAACGATCCCAGGGTAGCGGGAGGATAAAAAATGATCGGCCGAACGAATTGGCGCTGGCGACACCGAACGAAATTCGATAACGGCCAAGCGGGACGCGAACTTCGATCTTCGGCACTGCCGCCGGTACACCTCCCACCACACCGCCCGCCCTTTTTCCACCCCACTTTCCACCACTCCGGTCTCTCTCTCCTGTGCCCGGGAAAAACACTCGTATGTGGGCCAACGATTTGCGTTGTTCCAGTTCGCGATGCGCCCCACGTACACGACATATTAACGATTTATCCTCCTGGTCGCGTATGGCGATAACGATTTATACCGCGTGTCGCGTGCATCCCTTGCATCATGTATGCAGCGACCGTAACTTCGACTGCCAGCGGAGGACGACGAGCATACGCTGCCTTCTTCCCGCTCAGAAAGCTTCATACCCGGTATTGTGCAGGCCGCGCGTGCGGAGGGCTTTGTGCATTAGTCGTTAGACCAGACGCGCTTGATACCAAATGCTGATGATTGCCCGTTTAATTATTTAAGCCGTCACTTCGCCGGGGAGAGAGCGAGGGCGCGCTTTACCAGTGAGCGATGTTGTCGACCAACGGACAATGGCTTTACGCTGGAACTTTGAGCCGCGGTGAGCGATAGGGGCCGCGAGTGTTTGACGTGCGCTTTGAAAACTTCAGGATTTCTCTAGTCGCTCAGCTAAATAACAGCAGGCAGCCGGAAAATAAAAAAGAAAGCATAAGTTGGCGCAGCAGTGCTCTCATGTTTAAATTAATCTGAAATACGTTCTTGATAGAGGTTATGCTCTTTCTCGTGGCGCAGTATTCATGAGGGCGATAAAAATGGCGGCACTAATCAGCCTTCCGGCGCGCATCGCACATCCCGCCAGAATTACGAGTTCCTCTTGAACCTTACGCCTCGCGGTAAAAGGACGGGGCGCGAATCGTCTAACGGGCGTGTTCGTCGAATTGGTCCTCTTTCCTCTTCCCTACCGTTTCATCGGACCACAGTCGAGGGGCGACATAAAAATCGTTCCGTAAAACCAGAGACGCTCTCTTTTGTTCGCTCGACGAACGAGGCTGCGTTTTATTTTTTCACTCATCCCTCTCTCTCTCTCTCCCCGCTTCCCTCTCCCGCTCTTTCTCTCTTTCAGCCGCTTTTTCGCGCACCGTCGTCGTGCCGAAATTAATATTCATACGGTCGCGTGATCGAAAAGCCAACGAGCGCGCGTTCGCTCCGGCCGACGTCGATTTTTCCACACTTTGACATCCGCTTAACCGCGGTGATCTCGTTCGCTGTCTGAAGGAAGGAATTTGCCGAGGAAATAGCGGGCGGCCGCGCATTCGGCGTCGCCCACGCTCGCCATATCTTTGGCTCTGTCCGTCGCCACCGCCGCCCCTGCTACGTTTCTGATCAAAGCGTGATAATTGAAATGGTTTTTTCTGCAAATCCGTCGTACCGAAGGGTGGAGGAGATGCCTTTGCCGTTCATGCATTCCGCCTGATGAATCCAACTCGTGATGTTGCCGGGGAAATAGTTGGCCCACATTCAGGCCGGAGCCGCTTGACGGTGGATTATTAATTTTTCTCTCGGCGCAGAAAGGATTTCGCTACCCTCTCCCCCCTTCACGGTTCCTGTTCCCGCCGTTCTTCCTCCTTTCGCAGGCACGAGACGGAACGTACCACCCCGTTTCCAACTTGTTCCACCCGCCGCAAAACCCCCCTCCTCCCATCAACCCCTTTCTTCACCGTCCACGTTCCGGATGTCTATTTGATTTTGCGAAACGAGAGAAAAAAAAAGTGGCCGTTCTTCGGAAGAATGGACTGTGATAGCAAGCGTTTTTCCTCTCCCCATTTTTCGTTTTATTTCCCTTTCTTCGTCTCTCCCGCCCTGTCTTTTTCAGCTTCTCTATCCTTTCTCTGTCCCTCCGTCCATCCGTCTTTTCATCGCCCTGTTTTCGCATTATTTTGTCCATGCTACGAAACCGAGCGCAGAGTGCATGTGTTTGGCGACCAACGTATTCTGTGCGCGCAGTCGCCGTCTCATAACGTCGAGCGGACGGACTACATTGTCGCCCGGTTAATAACAGGTTCTTCGGGGCAGAGGGGCTTTACGGGAATATAAAGAGCACCGTAAATGTCGATAAGCTTTGCTGGTTACGCTCTCTCCGAGAACGCCCCATTGTTTCACGGTCACGCCTTTACTTCCCATCCGCGACTTCTGCCACCGACGGCTTTTCGTGTTTTGGCCGTTCAGTCGGTTTCCAATGAAGGATCATTCGGGTCGATTCGTTTCTCGACGCAATCGGTCGGATCTAATTTTCAGCGGACCCGACCGTGCGTTAAGGCGGTCTTTCATCGTGTTCCAGCTTATCGTTGACGTTTGCTTGAATTCCGGTTGCGTTTCATCAAGCGAATCTTTCATTAAAAGATCCTCCTCGGTCACGGCGTAGTTACAGAATACTTGGATTTCGGCCCTCGGTAAAATTCAAATGGTTTCACGTTACAGCGGAGGCAGTTACGGTGACATCTGGCGCGAGCAATGATTGAACGCACAGGAACGCGAAACAAATATCTAGGCGAGAGCGTTAAACAGGTTGTTCAGTGGCGTGACGTGGCCCGACGATTAATCGTTTCTAATTAAAGATAGACCCACCCCTCTAACCGGGCCTAATTACTGACCGCTAGGTTAATCACAGGCTTACATTGTTAACCATGGCCCTGTAAACAATCAACGACGACGTTTACGATCGCGATTATTGGACAACGGGGCGCGAGCGAAAGAGGCCGATCGGGTTCGCTTTAAATTATAGTGTGCCCGCTTGGTTACGACTAAATACTATACGCGGTACGTGTAACTACCCAACCAACATCCCTTCGCGTTACGTTAACGCCTCCTCGCGATTTCAATTCACGCCAGGGTAGAGATATATGTATTTGGCACGACCTTTAGCCGGCGAAATTTCAATCACGTTCGTTCCAACTTTCGACGTGCACGCTTTATCGATACTCACACTTCTTGGCGATACGTTACGAATCCTTCCGGTGTCAGTTCGTTTTTCATACGTCCCTTCCTTTTCCGCCGTAACGACAAGCTCTGAATACACCTCGGCACTTTCTAGTTCGCCGAGCGCGTCGGCATCGTCGTAATATCGTGCCGGCTTAACTTTCTGACGGACGTTCTGCACATTGTCCGGCTTGAACGGTGCCTGTTCCACTGCTAACGATTGTCCACTTGTTCGCCGCTCTTTCCCTACCAGCGACTCGTGCAATTCATACGGGCATTGTAAAACGTAAAGTCCGCGCAGCGCCAAGTTTATATTGCGCACTCTGCATTGTCGGCGTCTAACCCGCGACATTCATGCGTACAGTGTCGATCCATAAAACGTGACTGGCGAAAATGAGACAATTACGAGCGTGTAATAGAAATCTCAATATTTGCGGAGCGCGCGCAAACAGGACGCGGCCGTGGCGAAGAAAGACGACACGGGAAGCGAGCTACGTCCGCATAAATATTCCGGGTTTCACGCGCACCGATCACGACGCGGCACGTAAATCTAGATTTAGAATCGCCGGCAGGAGGGCGTGCATAATCGGGGCAGAGGAGAAAAATTTGAGGAACGATTAAAGGGCGTGTGCCGCGGCGGCGCGGCGCGGCGCGGCGCGGCGCTTTGGTGCCGACAACAGAAACAAGGGGTGGAGATGCGTGTCGGTTATACAGTGGCGGAATTACGGTAGACCCTGTCGCTCTCTCATCGTTCCGCCCTTTCACCCCTTTCCTCCGCACACACATGCGCGCACCCGTTGCGCGCGTACACGGACTCGGCGCGTCTCTGCCGTCGCATCTCGTTTTCGCGATAATATCGTTAGCGCCCAAGCAAATTAGCCCTTTGTAGCGGTTTCCGTGATTGCGCGGTGTCACTCGAGCGGACTGACGCTGCTGCGAGGAGGGTGGACGAGGATGCGGCGAGGCACGAGGATAGTGCGAGAGGACGAGGCACGGACGGGAGAGTGGCGAAGACAGCGAAACTCAAGAAAATCGGCCGAACGAAATGCCGCCGACGCGAATATTTGTCGGCGCGCGCGCGAAAAAGTGTTATTGACGGATAAAAGCCGTCTGGCTTAGAGAGAATAACGGGGACGCGGGTGCGCTTACCCGCTTGTAGGTACACACAGGTAGCACGCGTCGCTTTAAATTTACCCAGCGACCAAACGAGTAACCGAGACTCGTTAGCGGTTAACTGAGTATCATGGTCGAACTCTTGTATATGCGATGTCACACGTGTGCGCGCGGCTGGGGTGTCGCGCCGTGCATGCCGACGCGTTATAAACTGTCTCGTTCTATGTTCCAAGAGAGACGAGCGACGGCACGAAAAGAGCGCAATTGTGTTCGAGACTATCAACCCCTAACGAAGACAGCGTTCAGACTGTCGTAGACTTCTGCTTAGGAACAGAGAGTTGTTTCGTACCAATGTTTCTCATAGCGCACTTTTTCTTCTTCCATGTCTTCTGTTCAACGAAAAGGAGTTTTTGTTGGAGAGGAAGATAGAGGGAAAAATCTGGTGTAACGAACGATATCGCGCCACGGCGGGTCGCGGATACGAAGATATGAAATCTTTAAGATTAGCGAAATTTAGTCGCGCACTAATTACAACCGGTTTCTCTATGGGACGCGCGATACTCCGATGCTAATCTTGAACTGTATACGCGAATCAGTTAGGAGTCGCATGATTACGAGGCAAAATTTTTCATTTTAATAACTTCCTGCATAATTTGGTCTGTTTCAGGTATGTATCCACTTGGCGCTCACGAATTAATGGGGCCCTTACATTGTCAGGACAATACGGTATGATTAATAAGTACTTTTATATACCACCTACAATCAGGGTTAATGGACTAAAAAATGGAAACTTGCTTTGCTTCCGACCCTATCGCGCTATATTACAGGCAGCGCGTTACAATTCGCGATCGTTTGTAATACTGAGTCATTAGGCGTTATTTGTAGCCCGTGGGCTATCACTTGTTCAGTATTCCAGCGAGCACATTTCCGCCGTTCATCTCCGGCATACGACGGAGGTTGCCTTTAAATATTTAATCGACACCCGACACATCGTTTACGCGCTCGAGCAAATATTAATTTCATCATACCGTAAAAAGGTATTTTTTAATTCCTTCGTTCCGAGTGTTGTTGTCTGCGTCGTATGTGCTGCTTTCTGCGAGCAAACACGCTCCGCTCGGCCTTTGATCGCGATCATTGGGCTGGCCGTTAGCGACAATACCCAAAGGTCGATCGAGGCTGCAGTATATAGCACTCGATAGTGCTAGTTCCACCGTGAACGGCCATCCTCACTGGGACCTTCCCCACTTAGCTCGCTTTACGCTATATGTGGACATTGCGAATGTAGGTTGTGCATTATATACGTTCTACGATATTGTTATGAGCCTCTGACTTATGGGACAGGGATCGATCGAACCACTGTTCCATATTAATACGGAGGATACCGCAAATTTGTATACGAGCCTGTGCCCTGACTTATGCTTCATATATCCAAGGCGCACGACGCAGCCGGCTTTAAAAATAGATAGAGCAATTTTGCCGTGCACGATGTCGAAACTGTCATCATAGTAGCCGCGTTTCAGGGCGTCCCCGTATATGGTGGCGTAAAAAGAGAAAGGAAGAAAAACCGCTGAAAAGCGACGAATTGAACGTCGAGACGGCCGCGTAATGGGACGGACGCCATTCAGGCAGAACATCGCACTTTGTTGAAAAAAAGCGCTATCCACTGGCGCGTGTTCGACTTACGTTTCACGGGGCCGGCAGACAGAGGGCTCACTTTGTAGAGCGGAGGGCGAAAACGTGGATGCATCGTTGGGTACAGGTGAGAGGGCAAAAAAAATCAATTCATCGACGCTGTGCCTGCCAGCGAACATTTTGACACGGTGTAAAGTCAGCGAGGAGGGCTGGGAGAGGGCGAAGGACGATGAGACAGAAGAGAAGGGGTGGACTGAAAGCACAACGAATTGTTTCGCGTTTCGTTGCCCACTGTCGAACGGCGAGCCGACAGAAAATGTCCATCCTGCGTGCTTTGAACGTCCGCCGATGGGAACGGGGTCGAGAGAGGCGGAACAAGAGAAAAACGAGAGGAGCGAGGCGCGAGCAGGAGGCGGACGATGGTGTTGGTGGGTTAAACGTTGCGAACGAGGTACTTCAACCCTTTAAGGGGGTAATACACTCTGGAGGCCGAAAATAAAGCGCTATTTCAGGATTTAATTATGACCAATGTAATGGGCGAATCAGGTTGGCTTTATATGTAGTGTTTAGTTTATATTTAGGCGTATTTACAGAATTTTTTTTATTGATAAATATTAATAAATAAAAAAGATATAAGCCATCTGGATAAATGCACCGGATTCGAACTTCAAAACGGTGTACACGATTGTTACTGTTTGGGGTGTCTGAAATAAAAAACACAAAATGGGTATTGAACTTCAATTCATTCCCCACAAGTTGACGTGCGAAAATACGAAAAAAATAAAAAATTGCGGAAGTTATAGCAACTTGAAGAAACAATTGTAAATTTCAGCGAAAATATCCACGGTTTCTGAATTGTTATTAACGATTGGTGAACTAAACAAAAAAAAACTCTACGTCAACCTGTGGATACTGATGTTATATTGATCGCTGAACATTTAGAAGACAGTCTGAATTAAATTACTCTTGGAATCGTCGACACCGTTTCAGAAAAAGGTGTTCGGAGATAAACGTGTTTAAAGTTTGGGTAACTATTATCGACTCTATAAAATGACAATTCTCTTATTTTACCATTATTCGGCGGTTCCTGCAGCATATTGTAACCCTTCTGCATCGGTTAAAATATCCTGTGCGCCCATTCTCTCCAGTCTGAGAGCTAATCTCGCATCTCGGGTGCTGGTCTGCGCTCGATGATCCCCAGCATCGACACGGTGCTGATCCGCGTACGTGCACCAGTTATGCGCTTTGTTGCCAATTTTTAATTGCAAAACGTGCATGATGTGCAACAATGTCTCTGCACCCTCGTTGAACATGCAGGCAGCAATATTTGCTGCTATTTCAACCACCTGAGCACCATCGCAGTTCACTTTTGGCGCTATTTTCCAAATGGTTGAGTTAAAACTCTCATTATTATTTTGATTGAAGCCTCCTAGGCATCGCTCCAGCAAGTCATCTGTGCTGAGTGCCTCATACACAGGTAAAATAGCGTTTTGTATTTCAGCAGAAAGGGCTGGCTTGTGCCGATGTTCTGCAAGTTTTTTTGTTGCGCATGCTGTTTGAAAATCGCACCAAGAATTGGCGCCTGTAGGACAATAATAATGTTGTGGGTCCTCATCTGTCGATATTTTATGATAAAATGTTGCCCAAATTGCTTTCTTCATATTTTGAAGAGAGTTACAATGTCTTCGTATTGCAAGACCGTAATAAACGGTTAATTCGTCGATCAGCTTCCCTGTTAATTTTCCTTGTCCTCCAAGGCCTTTACTCGCTTTTTTAATGTTTCGAAGTCGAGTCCCCATTCGCTTCTGGACGTGGCCAACACATTCTTTTTTTTTTACAATAATGTCATCACCATATGGTTTTGACTTTGAAATTCCCAAAAATGTCTTACTATCGCCATCTCCAATGTATGATGAATATTTTGCTCCATGGACGTCGACAGAGCGTTGGAAAAGCTCCAAAATTGCGTCTACTTCCATCTTTCCCGCTGATCCTGTGTGATTGATAGAGCATTCATTATCATGCGTTTCCTTCCACTGTGCATATTCTGCGGTGTCCTGTTTTTGTCCCCAGTGAACGCAGGACTTACAATACGAAGACTTTACGCCAAAATCTATTACTTTCTTCGAATGATGTCCAATTATGGTACTAACGCCATACAATGATGAAAATCCTCTTTTTTTCCATGTTCCGTCTCCAGATACTATTAGACCAGGTCCGTCACAATTGTCAGCGCGCGCCGTCAAATATTTCTCTTCCGCTCCCGCTTTCTTTCGCAGTTTCTCCCATACAGCTTTCGCCGCACAGGAAATATTATCTTGTACTGTGACGTAGGCATTACGAAACACTGGTCTCGGCAAATCCATTATACCACAAAACTTTTCGATCCCGGTTAATCCGTGTCCAAGCAATCTCATTGCAAAGATAATGCGCCTGTTGATATCATAAGCATGACCACCGATAAGTGGGCTGGAAAATACTCCTCTCGGTTCGCACACATCGCACTTCAATATAATTTTAAATCCAAGTCCACGGGTATTTGTTTCACTAAATTCGATTTTGCCTCCACAAGTAGAACACTTCACATGGTCACTTATTGCCGAAAAGACTGTTACAAAATTTAAAATTCTGTAGCCAAATTTCCCGTCGACTTCGACAGCCTCCTTGCGATTTTTTAATTTTTTAGCGGATGTGCTGGTACTAGCAGTCTCTCGACCTTTCTCAGCTGCATTTAGCGGACGCTTCCTCCTTTTAGTGACACTAGCTCTACCAAGAGAAATTCTCGAACCCTTTTTAGACGCACTTGCACGTTGGTTAGGCATTTTCTTTTTCTTAAAATCGCGATGTGAACTGCTGAACGTACTAGTCAAAACTGATCCAATCCCTTCTCAGGCAAACCGTACACATACATTGTACAATACGAAGTAGACGTAGAACGAGATAATTGTTGCGTCGAAAAAGAATGATAAATGTGACCATATGAGTGAACGCTGAAAGGATACCTTACATTGTAAGAGATAAAGTCTTAAGATAATCCTGTCGGGTGCCAACGTATTTTTAAATTCACGTTGTTATAGCTTCTCAGACTTATCGCGAATCCATGGCATGAATGCCCTGCCGAAGGAATGGATTGCATTTTTGTCGAAGATTCCGGTGACGGTAAATGTCAAATTCACGACGGCCAATGTAAAACATTATAACACAGTAGCCAGACTGCATTATGTTTTTATATATTTAATAAATTTAGTGTATAATAAAATAAATACCTATTCAAAATTGTGCACCTGAAAAAACAAATATTCATGCAATATCAAGCTGTTCATAGAAATGCATCACGGAACATTTCAATTGCTCTCAGAGAGGCCTGCTTCGCGGCCAGAACGGTGTTGCTTAAATGACAATAACTTTGTCAATTTTTCTTTCTTTCCAACCATATTGGATTTAAAACACGCGCACAGAGTCAATCTTTAAAATTGTGCAATAAAAAAAAAAAAGATTTTCAAAAATTTCCAGAGTGTATTACCCCCTTAACTGGATGCAATTTTGCATCACTGTGTGTATCTTTCGAGCGCGACCTCTATTTTCCTCGTTGCCCATCAAAGAAAAAACGAGGAGACTCTGGCCGTCGCGAGTCGAGAGGGGAGAGAGGCGCGGGACTCGGCTGGCTTTGACATCAGATGCGAACGAGGCGATTTCAAGAAAATCACTTCGATCGAAATGAAAGGCGCCCCCGTCGGACGACGGGTCATTCCGGACGCGCGCGCGCGCGCGCCGCTCCTTTTATTTCGAGCGAGGGGGCGTTGCGTGAAAGAGCGAGGACGACCTGGAAAATGTCGGACGAACGAACGAAACTTTCCGCCCCAAGACCGTTGCCGATCATTTTCTCGAAACGACGATTTTTCTCACCGCAAGAGGGGAAGCTAGAGAAAGGGATGGATAAAAAGCGCGAGAATTTAACGTTTGAGAGAGTATGCTGATTTTCAGAGACGATTACCCGAGCGAGCGAGCGTCGGGAAACTAACGCCACTACTGGCGCACCTGCAATTAGCATTGTGCTGTAATGAGCGAGTGCATTGAAGAGTGCTCGACGCGATAGAAACCAATTCTGTCTGTGTCGGGGCGCTCGTGCCGGGGCTGCAGCGACCTAGTACGGTTTTTAGTGAAGTAGATGAAGTTTCTACGTGTCAGTACCCTGCTTAGCCGTCGGCACGGTTCACGGATCCATAATCCGCTGATATCGGATTTGTGAAATTAATATCCACCTAGCCGCAAACTATTTCCACACTTACCCCCGCTCGCTCTGTCGCTAGCCTGATACTTATCGGAAACTTCACGTTCTCGACGTCAACTTCACACCGACCGCGTACGGAAACGTCGAACAATCGCGAACGAGTGGCGAGCCGTGGTGCGATAGCGAGGAAAATAGGAAATGAAAAACGATCGTATCTGCTTGACAGTCGCAGTTCATTGCCGTCACGTAAACAACCGCCGCGCCGCGCCACGCCGCCACGAAGCCGGGGACGACCACGGGGCTTGCATGTTCGCGCGAAATTATCGTAAGAATCGCATGACCAGCTGTAAGCAAAGCTCGCGATAGGAGCTTCGGATTTTTACAGCGACCCGCGGCTTACTTTCTATCGGGACGCGTTCCGCGCTTTCGACGCTTTCCGCTTTGCCGGAAACGCGAGATCGCGAGCGAACACGCCCTTCGTACTCGTATATTGCCGGCTGGAAATGGAAGCGGGCATTGTCGTGTTTAACCATCCTGCGGTATGGCCGCGCTGCGAATAATATTCGGAGAATCGTAATTCGCCAATATGTTTCTGCGGCGAGCCCATTTAGGCGTCGATGATATAAATTAGATAATGACCGCGCTACGATTTCACGTCGGCCGTTCCGTTCGGCTTCCGAAGGGGAAGGAAATTTAATTTTTCATCCGCCACAGTAACGAGTTAACTTCGTAGAGAGATGTAACCGGTGTTCTACACGCTCGCCGCTCTACGTTTACTCGGTGAAACACGAGATCGCGAGCAAACTCGACATTGTCGGCTTCGCTCGTCGAGTAGGACGGCTATATTACGCTCAATGAATCATCCATCGCAGAGCTATATAACGTGCTTTCGTCCGTAAAAGCGCCCGTTGAGTCGTAAAACTTTCTTTTCGCTCAAAGTGACTCGAAGGTTCGCCATCTCCCAAAGATCCTGCTAACAGCTGTACTGTACATGTACGTTCGAGGCGCTACGTTCCGGCGATAAGTCGATTCAAATCGAGTATTATATATGAGGAAACGTGGATGATCGCCGAAGGATTGCGAGAAGTCCACGAGCTTGCCAAGCGAGAGTCGCCATGAGTGTCGGAAATTCAGTTTTTAATCGGACCAGCAGGCGCAGCGAATCAACTTTGTACCTACCGTGATGTAGCTGGTGTCCGGCACATTCGACGCTTTCCGTTTGCTCGATGAAACACGAGATCGCGAGTAAACTCGTCTGGCATCGATATTCCGGAGAGCTGAAATTGGAACTCGGCATTGTTGGGTTTAGCGATCGTGTAGAATGGCGGTGCCGCGTCCGATAATTCATCTGTGAATTATAATTTACAGAATGCAACGGTCCGCAACGCTGAGCAAACGGCTATTTAGGGCGAACATTATAGATGAGGAAGACTCGGGGTCTCTCTAGGTAGAAAATAACAGAATTGGGCGGTGGACGAGCAATTTGATTTTTAGCAGAAAACGATCGTGGGTCACGTCAGAAACGAAAGCCCGGCCTCTGTATCGATTATTCACCATTGACCGTAAATTATTATTCATCGTACTCGCACGACACATGCACATTCGTTATGCCGCTATGTCGATAATACTTCATGATTACATTAAATAATACATTTGCACGAGCGTAATAGGTAAACCGATGAGGTCGCGATTAATTGCAATCGAAATGTAAAAGCGCGGTTAATTATATTGTTTAAAAGCTGCTCGCTGCAGATCGTTAATGGTAACGAAAGGACATATTATGCGTTTCGCTGCAATTTCGATATATCGGCCGGCGCGGGCGCCACGTCCGCGTCGGCCCTCCAGCGCGCCTTTTTTTCTCCCCACTTTCGGAAGCTAGCACAAAATTCATGCATCGCATCTCCATCGAGGCCGGCTGTCCGCATCGAAATTCATTAAGGGCTATTACGCGATATCGCGCCGCCGTTGCACGGTCGGAAAGTACGCGGACGAATGGTCGGCACTTTATGATAATGTCAGTAATTCATTGCTAACGTCGCAATTAACAATGCCGTTTAGACGGGAGCCGAGTCTCGGCGCGGCATTAATGTTACTGCGTTTCAGTGGAAAACGCAATATCCGCTTACCGGTGGTTTCCTCTCACGTAAGCTTCGCATTGATTCCCCTGTCCGACGCACGCCTCCGACATTTCCAGGTATTTGTCTAGTTTTCTTGGTAATTCGTTCGACCGGGGAGGGCCGGGGCCGCTTCAAGATTTATACGGATTCCGCGTACGTATCGAAACGCGAATTAGACCGACGGCCATTTCGATGGCCAATACACGCCTGAATCGGCCTTGGATACCGCCTAACTCATTTAGAACTTCATCGGAAGGGGGGAGGGGGCCGAGAGAATCGCGCGAGCAGTTTTGCCGGATGTAATACCATCCCCTGGCCTCAATGCCGAAATTACGGCAATCTCGAAGGTGCAATTTTGAAGAACGCCAGATGGGAGGCGGGACAGCGAATTCCGCGGGCAGAATCGGAATCGACCGCGTAATTTGATGACCCCAATGGCAAACGCGCTATCATGCGACGCGATAAAACGTAATAACTTTCGGGAACACACTCCGGAGGATTCCGGTCCCGAAGGACGTGAAATATGAAAATGCCAGGAAGACGTAACGGAACCGAGCGTTCTCCCGGATAGCCACTTAACGCCGCAAACTTTGCCTCTCGAGCACGTGCCGCGGCAAATCGAACGCACGATTGATTCCCACTGGCACCGGAGCTGCTGGTGCGCCGACGCCGATATGACATCTTTCACTTAGAATTAGCTCCGAAATCGACCTGTGCGGTACATAGGTGGGAGATCCGCTCGTTGCGAGGCTCTCTTCGGTTCGTCTTATGTACTCGACTTCCGACTAGGTACGAGCCGAGAACACGGCAGCCACGTTCGACGTTTTCTCAGCGGCGAACGAAAGTCGTTCGAACGGCGTTACTCGATTTTTCGCTCCCTCGCTCTCGCGAATCGCGCCGGCTCGTTTAGGAATTCATTGAGGACTTATACGGATTCCGCGCCGTCACAGACGCACTCTGCCGTGCTCCGCCTGTATTCTCGAAGCGTTTTCCCGATAGCAGCGAGAGGAGGTGCGTCCCCTGGGAGTGTACGCCGGTGTTCCTTTATCGGGGGCCGATATTATCCGCGGCGAAACTTCATGTACACAGGTACAACGCCGCGCGAGCGTGTGTTGATGCGGCCTGCCTGACGTGTACGCTGCGAGTATACGCGGTGTCGGCTAAATCGCGCCGCATCCGGCAGTGAGGTGATTCCGGCTAACATAATCATGAATAAAATAAGCCTGTAATCGTGCCGTGACAGTGTAAAGGGAACGCTTGAAATCGTATTTTATTTCATGCGCTTCCATTTAGAAACTGCTTTAGACACTGATTTTTCGTACAACAAGCAAAAATTCGACGACAATTAGACTACGAGAATTCTTCTTTTCATACTAATTATGTTTCTCAAACGAATGACATCGTACGGTGAGTGTTTATTCGTGCCCCCTTCTAACAGAATTCATCGGACACCCCGTGGTGCTTGCATTGGTATCTGTGTGCGTCCGTGTTCATGGAGTATCGTCTCGCGATATGTGCTTTGCGAAGGTGGATCCCTTTTTCCACGCTCGTTCGCGAAAACTTCTTCTAGACTTCGCCGCTTCTCGTTCGCTCTTCGATTTACGCGATGGAAGGATCGGCAAAAATAGGACGGCCCCTCTTTCAAACTCATTTTGAGGACCGTTGGCCGGCGACGCCGACGCCGACGCCGACGCCGACGCCGACGACGGGGGTATCCGTCGTAAAAACTCGGGGTAATAACGGCGACAATCGCTTCGTTGTAGGGGAATTTTAGAATTGTTAGAAACACGATCACTCGACATTCCGTGCTTAGAATGTTCCAAGGATTTTCTCCATTTTTTTTTCATTTTATCGCCTATACCAGCGAAACTATCGGCGATAAACTATAAGTTGTATCATACTTTTTTAAAGGCTGTACGCCACTCTCAAGTGCACAAAGCATACGTTGAACAATTTTTTCCTCGTCCAGCACAGTTTCCCTCGTTTATAACATGTACAGTACTTCTTAAAACAATTTTGAAAAAAAGTCGTTTACTATAAACATTGCCATGTCTCCGGCAGGATCGGCAGATCAAAAAGTTCAGTGGACAGGTACTGAATACAAAGCATTCTCTTTTCAACGACTCTACCTCACAATAATTGATCTAGATTTGTCGCGTTGCCGATTGCAATGATTTCGTGACGTAATCCGATTAGTCGGCAAGCGTCAAAACAATTTTGGGAACTAAGTACGTGTAATACTGCATACGACCCCCGCATATATGTACACTGCGATATTTTCGGCACGGTCCGGAATTTTTGCCCAGCAACTGGCGCGCCAGGCCATCCCACAAATTGGCCGTATCTCCATTCGATTATCGATTAGGCAAATATACGTCGGCCGCATCAAGCTTTAAGCGGCCGATTTAACTGCCCTTCGAGCAAGCGAGATGGCCGGCTGGCAGCCTGTATTAGAGTTAATTCCGGCCATTAAAAGTGTGACTGCGATGCGTTTATTAGTAAATGAAACTGTCCATTAGTTGGCGCATGTTGCGCGACGACGATCGATGTACGCCAAATTCGTTTCACATACTTAATGCCTGCACGGCGAGTACGGGTAAGCGGCTTTTCAGAGCTAAACGATTTCCGTGATTGTTTGCGACTTCCTAGAGACACGCCAAAAGATTAACACCAAGTCTTGGATTCGGCGAGCAGCAAGGCAAGGCACGCGATGATGATTTGGCGGTGACACTGCGCTTCGTCGTCGCATCGCTTCCTATTTCAGTGGCCCGTAGATGCGAACGTAGTTGGAGTCAGAGAGCGCCGCGACGAGAAGTGAGGCGATGAAGAAGGAGTTTGAGCATGAAGAGGTCGTGGAGAAGGAGGCGTAGGTGGGGACATTGTTTCGTGGACCCGCGTTTGCCGGCCTCTTTCGAGACCTTAATTACCATAGGCTTCTCGTGCGGTCGCAGAGGGAAAAAATTCTTAAGAGTCGTCGAGAAATGCCACCGGGACAAAAATAGGCCAGCACCCTTTCGCGAAACCTTTTCTTTGCACCTGCCTGCTCGCGGCTTTTTCCACGTGCGCGCCCTCGTCGGTGTATGCGTTTGTATGGGACTAAGGAGGGAGAAAGTGTGGGCGGTCTGGGCTGTACGTAGCACGGACTCACACAGAGAGATCCTTCAACGCGGTCAACCCAGGTCGCTCCTTTCCGCATTAGCATCGAAAAATGTTCATTACTCGACGTCGAAACGCTTCGCTTGCCGGTGCCCTCTCGCGGTCGCACTGCGGTTTCGACTTGTTTTCAGCCGCGCGAGATGCACTCACGAAATATTGGGGCTGCTTTAACGAACTTTTTCAACATATTCTTTGTTCCCGCGGGAAACCGTCGCGCAATTGCACGTGATTCACGGTGCAAAGCGTTCCATTCGGCGAGCCTGCGAACGGAACACCGGGAGCAGCGGCGGGGGCGTGTCGAGAAATTTCGTCGTAAATGTTTCTGGAATTAGCCAAGTGCCGAGCGGATACGTTCATTGATTTTACATCGGCAGGTGGCCGGGTACCTGTATGCGTATCTGAGAAGCAGATGGGAGACTTTACGCGGCAATCAACCGTCGACGTAGACTTATATCGTTCGCCTCCCGGGACGGGAGGAACAGTTACTCGGGGCACCGGTGTGTCGTCGGGATAATCAAACAAGTATCGCCGCGATTTTATGCTCACGCTGCACTTGGATATGCAAGTTTAACGACGATCTTTGCGCCGAGCTACGATCGACGAGCGGTAGACGTCGCTCGCGTACAGATGCGTATCTATGCGCCTGTATATGTATATCCGCCGAGTAGGATGGCCTCTTTAAAGTGGATCATGGCAGCATAAACGGCTTTATGGGATGCCTTCTCGACCGTTCACACGTGTATCGATGACCTCGTCCTACGGGCAAGAAAAGCCGACTCACTCTCTCTTTCTCTTCTTCGTACCGGGGAGGCCCGGCTAAATCGTGGCACGATCGAGAGGACGATTGTCACGCTTCTCCCTGAAACGCAACTCGAAGGCGCGGAATCCTATTTTCTTTTCCCTTTCCTTTTTTCTCTCCTGTTTCGGCGAAAAGCGACACTGAAAGTTCCATCGATTTTTCTTCCTTCTATGCGGCACTCTCCCTCTTTCTTCCGCCCACTCTCGCCTGTCACCCTGAAAAGTTATGATTTCTATGCGGAGAAATGTCTGCCGTCGCCGTTATTTTGCATGGCCGAGCGCTTTGAGTATGAAAGCCCCCCGTGGCTTTCGAAAAGCTCCCGTATCCTCGCCGACGTACACGTACGCCCCGTGTACGTACACATTCTTTCTCCGCACACGTGTGCCCGTATATTTAGATATGCGTGCTACGTCCGTGTGTCTACGTGGCTGCGAATCTCTGGTCGCTTGCCGAGGAACGGTTTTCTTCTGGGAGAGGACGGGAGGAGAACTCGTGTAAACTCGAGGGTTTGTAAGTCAAGCGATATTTACACGAGCTCGCGTGACGATCTCCGCACGCTCCACGGCGTCACGTGCAAATTTGACGCGGAAGACTTCCGTGAGCCACCCACGCCGCCGCGTAAGTGGGTCGGTCGCCAGGGCAAAAATGTGTCCCGCGCGAAATTCGAGTTCACTTTTATTCGTCCAATCAGCGTCGCCGCGATGAGCAAAGTGTATTGGGCGTTAGTTGAGAACGGTAAAAAAATAACGATTTACCTTGACGTTTTCGAGTGTGCTGATATTCGTTCAATCGTACCGGCGGCGCGGCGCGGCGCGGCGCGGCGATGGGATTCCCCAAGAGAGTGACAAAATGTGTGAAGTCAAAACTCGACGCGCGGAATACAGATGGTCGCAAAAAGATCGGTATTTGGCGCGACGGTCCCAAGTGCTGACGGGTACACACTCGAACACGGTTTCTGTTCATCCAATCAGAGTCGCGTGACGGGACGAATTTCGTCGGGGGCTGGAGGTGAAAAAAATACGCCGAATCAAAGAGCAGGCATTATTGCCGGTATCCGAGTGATCGCGATTTATCTTGACGCTCTCTCGAATGCGCCCGCATTTGTTCAATTAGTGTCGCGGCCGATTGAATTTCCGGCAAGAGTAGGGAAATATGCGGAATAAAAACAACCGGCGGCGGATCGTATTTTACCGCGATGTTTTAGTACGTGTTTTTATCATCCCATCGATTGCGCGGCCAGACGATAAGGTTGCGCGACTAGAAAAATATCACGGAACGTGTGGATGATAGCCGAGTGGGCGTTAACTTGGATTTAGAGAGAGAGAGAGAGAGAAAAAAAAACGCGCTGACTCTTATCTTGATCCTCGGGCTGACAGCGCACGATGACGTTCTCGAGACGATCTCGGACGTTCCCTAGAAACAATTGACGATCGCGACGAGAAATCTTTTCCCTCCGACAGCAGAATCTCCGTCTCTAATTTTGTCGTAATTTGCGACAGAAGTGAAACAGGAGCTTTCTGGCGTATAAATTCACGCGAGCGAAGAAGTCTATATCGGGCTCTGCGTGCAAATTTAATGTGGATAATACCCGCGAGCTCGTGCCGTCAAAACAGGTCATCGCGAGTGGCGGTACGTCCGGTTAGAACGACGCTTTAAAACGTACCCTTATATCGCCACGCCTTTTGCATCGGCCGCGATCGGAATCGGAGTCGACGCGCGATGTAATCTATCGTATAGTTATACGTCGCCGGCGTAAATATTAAAGGCCCCCCGGCAGATTCACCCTGGTCGCTGTCGCTGTCGTTGTCGGCGGTGCTCGGCGCGGATGATCGAACGCGCTCATCCTTGCGTTCAGAGCGTGAGCTCGCGTGACAATCTTCGGATGGCGTTAACACGTTCCGTGCAAATTTAACGCGGATAATTTCCGCGCCGGCTACCCGATACGAAAGCGGGTCATCGCACTTATCGGCAAAAGATACGTACGCGCTTTTAAGTGTATTCACCGGCAGCGGCGAGTTTCAGTCGTGGAAGCCAACGATCTCGCGACCAGCTATTAAATGCTTCGAGCAAGAAGTCGCCTTCGTTTCTTGTGCACCACGTTTTTCTCTTTCTCTCTCTCTCTCTCTTTTTCTCTTTCACAAGCCGTGTGAGGTACTCGAGTGCGGCAAGCGTAATCCTAAGTGATCAAAGCCTATCCCGGGGACTTTTACAACGCGAACTTGCGTGACGCCCTTTTGCACGGCTCGACGCATAACGTGCAAATTCGCGAAAGTGGGTTATCGCCCCAGTGTGTACGTGTACACGAACGTGTCGTGGGCGGGAAGAAGAGGTCGGCGTTATAAGGAAAAACAAGCCCGTCCGGCGCGCTTCTAAATACATCTTTATTCTTACCCCTCGTCGAATCGAATTTCTAAGCGAGTTAAAGCGCTGGATGTTGGTCTCGTAATCTCGTTGCCGAGATGAATACAGAATATAACGCTGTTCGGGGATCAGATTTGCAAGCTGCCCTCCGTGTAGCCGACTATGGTGTCGGATCATTTATGACGGATTGCTCGATACCGTGATGTCGAGCCGTCGATAATCAAACTGCCGACAACTACAGTGCAATTATCGAATATATCATCGACCAGCACGGCGCGCTTTCCTCTCGATCCTCACGAACAAAGCCCCTCTTTCCGATACGGCTCGAACTACGTTTTCGTCGCCACTGTAAACACACTCGCGCTTTGGTGGAGGATCGAATTTTTGAGTTAGAGCCGTGAGACGACGTAATGTCGCTGCTGAGCGGAATACGAGATATGACGTTGTTCGTCCAATCGAATTTACGAGTCGCGCGCTACGTAACGGCCGAAGTACAAGATTTATTATGGACAACGCTGCACTCTGGAATCACGGGCCGTTGCTCTTGCGGGCTGTTAGAGTGCACCGAGTGTAACACCGGCTGATCGAACCCTATCCAAGCGCCTACAGCGCGCGCGCTTCTGCTCTACCGCATTTTAGCTGCCCTTTTATGTCGCATTACTATATCACGTTACGTACTACCGAGAGTTGATTTTCTTCCGTTTTTTTTTTTTCAAGCTTAATTTGTAAGTGAATTAGAGAGGCCGCGGTTGCGTAATGTCGTTGGAAAAATATAGGCGGCGTAACGTGGTTGGCGAGATTGAATTTTCGATTGATGCACGACGGGGAAGGATTTTTTTTTCAATTGACACAGCCGTCGCTGTAAAATATGCCGTCATTGAGCTTGATACTTAAATCCAGCGAGGCCGACTCGACGGTGTGCCATTACCGCGCATTTTATTCTATTACCCCGTTACCGCGCCGAAGCGAAATTCGCGTACGCATTGAAAGGACCGCCTCGATTTCATTATCGCGGGAGGCATCGCGCAAAATGTCTCGGTGCACGATTTTTTCGCCGACTGAAAAAACGTTGCGTCGCCTTCGACCGCGACAGGGGGTAGGCAGTAGAGGGTATAGTTTGTGCGAAGCCGATCGAATCTCATCCCGGCGTTTACAGCGCGAACTTGCGTGACGTCTTGATTGGATTCTCCCTCATCCGATCAGAGTTTACGAGTATACGAGGCTCGAGGAGTGTGTCACAAGTGGCCCGCGCGTGTGGCGCAAGAAATTCTTGGCGCCCCCGATAAATTGCCTTTACGGGCGACGTACGAGACGAAAGATCGGCCCTGCGCCACTTCTTCGACGCCGTTAAACGTCGCCTCTCCGCGCCACCGCCCGACGTCGCACACTCTCGCGCACTTCCCGCCTACCTTCCGCCTGTTATTAGCCCGCATCTCCTGTTTTATTTTTATTCCTTTCATCATTTTTTTCTCCCCCCTGATACTTAACCCATTTCCTCGCCGCACGGTAGAAGACGCGGCCCGCGCACCGTTGCGCTCGGGCAAATTTTTCACGGGCTTATGACGAGTTAAGTAGAGTGAAACCTCGATTTTCCAGCAGAGCTCATGGAGAAGAGGACGAAGGATTAGGGAGGGAGGGAAAAAAATATGGAGGGCGGACAGAAGAGGGCAAGGAATTAGCCTGGCTTTAGTGGTGGTGCGTTTTTTGGCTTGGCGAGAGACGCCTCGAATCGTCGGCGTCGATGCGTCGGCGTCGCTCGGCGTTGATAAAGCGTATGTCTGGCCCGATCAATTATTTGCCGAGGCGAAAAAAAGTTCGACCTAGCACGATCGCCGTTGTATTACCCTGAAGAACGGATCGAAGTCCATCGGTGTTTACGACGCGGGCTTGCGTGACGTCTTGATTGGATCCGCCGGGAAACGCCTTGATTCGATTAGTTCGTCGAGTAACGAGGTTCGAGACATCGAAACGACTACGCCGGGACAACGTGAATTTTTTTCCCCCTTCCGGCGCGTCGACTCCCTTCTTGCTGCGGCTTCTGCGCAAGGGGATACTGATCACCAACTGAGCAGTTCCCCAACGTCAATGTCCCGCTATTACAAGCAGCCAAGAATATTGTGTCGTGTTGCTGACTTTTCTAACGTACATTGTACCGCTATTCCGAGTATTAGTTTGTCAGCAGCTCGTCAAATGGTACTCATCGTTGCAACTATAATCGGTTTATTTGGCCCGCTATACGATTATGTTTCGCGTTTTGCACCACCTCCGTCCTCATCCCAATCTGCACGTCCCCCCACCCCCTCCGAGCCGCGCCGAACGAGATTCGAACGCTGGCGGGTTCGGCAAAAGTGGCAGAAATTACGAGGGGACAGCGGCCGAACGGTGGCGCGCGCGCGTGCGCGTGCGCGGGTGACGTTTAATCCGAGTTTACATTCGTGACGTAATATCCGTCAGCGTAATCGTCCGGCAATTACGCGCGCCGGATAGATTTTCCGCCATGCATCAATGTCGGTTGCAGAACAATTTAGCCGGCCAATAGCATGCGTTATTACGGCTGCGTCCGTGTACGTAGCCGCGGCCGCGGCCGCGGCCGCGTGCAGCGGTATACGTGTCGTAAGCGAGTTTACGTGACTACCTTTCCGCGACTGAGTTTTCAGAAAATCGACGACCTGCCCTGGACAGTACTCCGGTTTCAGCCCCCCTCTAACCCTCTCCGTCCATCTAGCCGCTGGCCTCCTCCGGGGTTTGGTTTATTTGCATCATTTATTAACTTCTCTGCCTGGCGTGGAAAAAAGCGGCGGGAAGGCGCGCGGAATAGAAGGGGTGGGTAAGAGCGACAGGATGAGAGACGATGTGAAATAGAGGAAGATGAAGAGTGGAACGGAGAGGATGTCGAGCGGAGGATGGGCTAGCGAGCTTGCATCTCGTCGGTGGTCGTCGCTAAAACGACGCAAAAGAAGCTCTCTGCCCCGGTCGAGGCCAACCCGTGGCGCACGGTTTTACACAACCCTCATCCCCACTCCCCCCGGCCTCTCCTCTATTTTCCTCTGTCTCGGAGCATTAATAGAACCAAGCGAATCGACGCGCGTCTATGCCGGTGAAACCTAATTTAACGAATACCTACGTATCCCTGGATACAGAATCCACGAATAGCGAGCCACCGGTGGGAGGACTGGCTGGATGCTGCAGTAGCGCCAGCGGAGTCTAGCATCTCGGGTTTTGTATGCTGTAACGTGACCTTTTTCACTGGAAATACTTCACCCTTATCCTCCCCCCTCGCAATCTCTCCACTGCCACCCACTACATAGTCTCTCTCTCCCCCCTCTCTCTTTCCATCTCACATTTCCGTTCGTCTTTTACCGTGGCACGCTATAGCGGGAAAAAGTTTCCTTCTCGAAAGGCAAATTAGAACGTCCGCAGGGATATGAAAAAAGGAAAGTTGCGTATATATACGCACGAGTATCTGTGTGTTTGCAGACGTATGCGATGATATACAGGGTACCGAGCCGTTTCTCCGCATGCATATGAAGAACGGGAGAGAGGAAAAGTGTTAGGGAGACACAGAGAGAAAGCAGCCAGCTCGCGTCGGTATTCGGTTAAATAAACCGGAACTCGCGCGTCGTTAGCCGATTCGGCACACTCGTTAGTCAATTCAGTAATTAAGCGCGTTCGGTCGATTGATCCGCAAGATATGGTAATAATAACGCATTTCGCATCCTACTCGGTCTGCGTTCGTCGCTTTGTTCTTTTTTTATTCCTACTTACTCGCATGCACAAACCTACTTGCACATACGCTTCTCTATACGCGCACGTATTGCTTTATTTTCTGCAGAAGCGTCGCGCTTAGCAACCGTGCGTGCAATTACGTTTTTCGATCACTCACGTCGCCTGTCGGCGTCACCGAAATGTCCCGATTTTTACAGTCGCGTCTAATTACAGTTTTTAATTAATTCCATGCATAGAGCATCGCAAAGCCGCGATCCTTGTCGCGATCGACGTGGAATTAACGTCGAAAATAAAACACGCTCTGGGATCGAATGAATCCGATAACTCTCGCGAGTTTAATCTCGCACCCGCTTTTCCATCCTTTCTCGCGACTTCCCCCACCCCCACATTCGCTTTATTTTTCACGATGACACCGCTCTCGTACCTGGCCTCGTCTGTCCCTTCGATCGCGCTACCAATTTTCAACATAAGACTCCATTAAAAGTTGATATGAGCGAAGTTGACGGTAGTTGGGAGCATGAATGTGATTAGACTTCGTAATCGAAGGGGGTGAGAACACACAGAACGACCGTTCCGTGTACGTGTGGTAGCGGGTGAAACTAAACGGCCAGTCTCCGCGGGGCATTTCGAGTGAAATATTTAATTGCTCCACTTACTTATTTCGTTGCCTCGACCAAGAAGTGGGTTAAAAGTTTATCGATTCGCTATTGAATGTTGATCTCGCCGCTCATTCGCGCCCGGCGCAAAAACTTCCTACCCCGGCGGCGTTCTTACTTCTTTCAGTCCGAATGGGGGAAAAAAACAGGCGAACTCTTAGCGGCCGTATAATCGGGATTAATATTTCGCGTGGGCACTTCCCGGTAGTCGAGTCCGTATTTATTAGTTCCACGCTCCTCGTGTAGCGCAAAACATCCGCCGACAACATTACGAGCGGTCGTTCGATCGTTACTTACCGCCCGCGGCTCGTGTCGTGGAATAAAAGTTTGCTATATCGACCGGCTGTTACATGTGTCTGTGTACGCGTCGCAGGCCGTAAGGCCTGTGGAAGGATATTTTATGGAATATTCTCTGTCCTTAGATACCGATACTTGCGAGATGAAATAGAGTAGGGAACCTTTGGCCACCATGCGCGTCCTCTTTTCATTCAGTCCCTCATTCTATTTCATACGCAATAAGTAAATTATCGTCCTGAAGCGACTCTTCATCCTCTTGAGATATGAGAATAGAATCTAATTTTCGGTGGCCTTCGGTAAGCGTTCGATGCAATTTTCACGTGCTATTTTTATATCCCCTTATCACCGAATAACCCAGATCCGTTATCGCCGGGAATCTTTGCACCGGTAACTTTCCGCTGTGTTCGAGTACACTTGCCGTTCGCCGGCCGCCGCCTGAACGAGCAAATTAATTAATTTATCAGCCGTAGCCAGATGAACTGAACTAGCAAGTAACTCCGAAGTTCGCCGGCGTGCTCGGTACGTCCGGCTCCGGAGAAAATGCGTGACCATCGAAGCTGACCCACTAAATGAGTTATTAAGCTGGATGTTCGATGAATCGAGGAATCGCCGATTAATCATTTTTCGCCCTCGCTTCTTATAATAAATTCATCCAGTCCCCTCTCCTCGATGCTCTATCGCCGTATTACCGCTTCCCCCCCGACACCGTAGACGGAAGAACATACCGCGAGATTAAAGTCGTTCGACCGAGGTCGCCGCTCGCTATGTCGTTTTCGCCCGCCACACTCGCGCAGGAAGGACGTACCTTCGACGTAGACGTACCATATCTCGGAACTCAATTTAACGAACGCCTTGGGACGTTTCCGAGGCTGTGAGAGCGTTTCCGCGAAGCACTTTCCGCAACCCCCGTCCGCCCGTACCACCCCCGTTTCGTTCGTCCCGTTTCGCTCACTCGCCCCCGCGTCGCCCGAAGAGAGTGAGAGAGATTGGAAAAAAGTTTCTCCCTTCGAAAGGCAAATTAGAGCATGCGCGAAAACGAGGAAAGGCGGCTTCCTGAAAAATAAAGAAGCCGAAGGGGAAACCGCGACGCGGCGCATCCTGAATCTTCGACGAAGATCCGTGCGAGAGGCGGAGAGAGGTCGCGGCGGAGATGTGTGCGCGTACGTGTGCATGAGTCTCTGAGAGGTGAAAAGAGGAGGGCCGGGGGTAGAGTAGAAGAGGGCGAAACATTCGACGACGATTCCACCCACGATCGTGGCTGCACGTACGCGCATTCATGAGATGCACGACTTTCACGAGGGATTTTATAAATTTTTACGTCGCCGGAAGAAAAAGACTTTTTCGACCATTACGTACATTCCCGGGGTTATAAATCATCATTAAATTTGCAGCGGTGGGGAGGGACACTTGAAATTCACCATAAGCCCGCACGCGGTTTACCCCTTTCTCGCCATCCCGTCCACATATCGACAAGGTCTTTCCTCCTTTATCCGTCGAATATTTTTTGTTTGCGGTAATAAAAAAAAAAAAACAGGACTGCGTTCAAACATTCAATGGAAGCGTAATTCGATTACCGCGTTCATTTTGAAAGGCCAGCCGGCATGGATATTAACTTCGCTGCAAACACGTTCGCCGACGATCTACTGAGTTGCGCGCAGCTCGTGCTCCCGGCCGATATACATTATATATATTGGAGCAAATACGACGTTATATACGTGTAAAAGAGGCGCGGCCGGCCGACGGATAAATAATCGATCTCGCACAAATCATCCTTCCGAGACAAAATCCGCGATTATCATCGTTACACAGCCTGACGGCCGAAATTAACCGTTCGTTATTTACAACTGGATTATCGGCCTGCTCGGTGGCCTGCCGATTTCGTGAACAATAAAAAAGAACGAGGGTGCCGGCCGGCCGCGGGGGTTATAACCGCGATAATTTCGTTCGCTGGCGAATTCGGATCCGTTGGTGCCCGGTTAATTCGACGGGTGATAATCAACATAGAACAGCTTTGTTTAATCTCCCTAACGATCGCCGCGTTTCGTTCGACCAATCGCATGCTCTTTCCTCCAACATTTCGACTTGTTCGCTGGTCCTGATAATACACGAAGAGCTCGCTCCGTTGTCGACGAGGATTCTAAAAGTCAGACGTTCTCCTTACAAGATGTAGAAAATTTGCGCGCCATCATCGAATTTCTACTTCGCATATTCTCATGTTTCTCGCGGCGTTAGCAATGCACGGCAGCATTACGGCAGCCTTCTGCGCGAACGTAATAAATGAGAAATCTGGAATGAATCTTTTTCGAGTGACGCCGCGATTCTGAGAAAGACGATGACCGATGTGTCCGGCCGCGTTTCCGTAACTATTCACCTCGACTTCTGGCCATATCTAATTAATCGCATCAGCCTTTGCTAAATTCGGCGAACTTTATTATTTAACGATCGCTGAGACGTTGAAAATAGTGGTCTTCGCTTCTCCGTGCGTCATTTCTTATTCTTGTCCCATCTTATAGCGTGATAGTCCCTCCGTTGAATCCCAATATAAATTGAACGTCGGAAATTAACAGTTCGATCGCGCCGTCGCGAAGTACGGCACGCGATCAAGTGAATGCGACCCTTTAGCAACACTGTGAATACAACGGGCGAAGGATGCAGTTCAATTTCATCCCGCTGCGACGACACTTCGCTTTCGGATACTGTCGAGATTGGATGGTGCTTCTTTTCAGATTACCCACTCTTCGACTGGCTCCACGATATATAATAGACACTGTAACTGCGAAGTCCCTCGGGTGCGGGGAAGAAAAAAAAAGAATGTCAACACTTTGCAAAAAGCGGACGAATACATTTTCCATCCGCATCATACGACTTTTATTTTCTCTCCCCGCGGAAACGCTTCGGAACAACGATTCAACTCGGGTTTCGCGCTTAAATACGTTAACGTGAGTCGGCGCATTCTTCATTCTTCTAAACCCCGTAATCGCTGGAAATGGAATTGGGTCGAATCAGTAAGCGGATATACATTATACAGTCCGCATCTGCAATTCCCATAACTCTACATCATAATCTCCGCGAAACTGACACCATCCAGGTCGGACACCGTACGTAATGTTACGTCTTCTCGGCCTCTCTTACATTAATTCCAGCGTAACGAAAGCTATCCTCCGCAAACTTCGCTGTCTCTCACTCTCTCTCTCTCTCTCTCTCTCTCCCTGTCTCATCTACCCTCTTTCTGCACATTGCCCGTCGTATCTTCATATGAAATTTATCAACAAATTCGCCGGCAGTGTCGCGTTTACGCTGACGAGAAACGCGGGCAGCATCAAGTTAATCCAGGGAGGGACAAAGCGGGCGAGCCGAGCGCCCGGTGCATTGAAACAAATGAGTAATGCCCTCTGCAGTTTGCACGGGCACGTACACGTAATGTAGCTTTTGCGTCGGGCGCCGGTGGACATATACAGTATAGTATACAATACACATACGAGCACTCCGGGTGCGGAAGGGCGTAAGGGTAGGGATTAAAAATATCTTGGGACACGAGCTCGATATTAGCGTCGGGCGCTTGCTAATTAATTAGCGAAAGACAACGTCGGGTACACACGAGCACGCCCTCCACCATATTCGCGCGACTTTCCGTTTTATTCAGTGACTGACCTCCTCCCTCCTATTCTCTTGTCACCGTGTTTGAGCTCGATCTTCATTTTTTCTCTCTCTCCACGCGCTCCTTTTTGTTCCTCCTTCGTCGACTCTTCATTTTCTTCTCGCACTCTCATTCTTCCCTCCCGATTATCCGCCACTCCGTCTTTACGCCCTCCGGCCTTGGCAGCGATGTCTCGACTTTGTTCCTCGAATCTCATTGTCGATTCGCCGAGAGAAATCGAGAGCTGGCGCGCAGGTAAATGGGGCTTGTCTCTTCTCCCATTATGCCCGCGCTTCTGCTGACACGTTCCTCTCTTCTCTTTGTCCCCTTTTCGCTCGCCGTGCTTCATGATTTCGCTTCTCCTTGCGCCCGGGCAGAAGCGCGGAGGATAAAGATTAAAAACATCCCGACCTTGATATAAACGTCATCCACGGTCGTTAATTAATTAGCGAGAAGAGGATCCTCCTCGAATCGTGACTTCTCATTTCATTCGGCCGCGGCCTCTCCGCTGGTCGTCTATCGACGCTCCAAACTCCGACTCATTTCTAGTTCGTCACTTTTAGCAACGATAACATCGCGATGAATATCACTGTTATTTCGTCCGCCGTGAAAATATCGAACGGTCGCCGGTCGGAAGCGGGGCCAGATTGCGCTCACTTTAGCGCTCTTATTTCATTTCTCCGTTTCGTAACGCGCGCGCGCCACCGCATATCAACGAACGCCGCCGTCGTCGTAACAGATGAATTCCTTCCTCGGTAGCGGTCAAAGTGCGAGCAAACGGTTCGAGCCGATTACGAGCCGCGCTAATTAATTTACGGGCGGACAATCGTCGGAGGAACGCTGACGTCCTTATTCGGCGCGGGCATTCTTCTCGCGCCGTCCTTGACAGCGATGTTTCGACTTTGTTCTCGAATTTCATTGTCCGCCCTCGGTTGGAGATCGTCGCGAAGAATCGTCGGAAATCGGGGCCGTGTCAGGCAGGCCTCGCTCTTGTCCGTCTTCTTTCATTCCCCAACCCCTTTCTTTCATTCTTCCACTCTCCTTGCCCGCGTCCCACCCTCTCCATTCACACGCTCTCGCGCTCTCTTGCTTCTGTGAAGCCGAGTGTGAAGCGACTGCGCCTAGGCCGGCAATCAGCCGGCACCCTCGCCTTGAAATAAGAAGAGGGTGGAGGAAAAGTGGAAGAGGGGTGGCAGAGCCGTGAGAGCCGAGTCCGTGGAAGGGCGTGGAAAGCTTAAGGGTGAGAGACAGTGGTGGGCAGGGGAGCAGCAGAGTGAGAGAGGAGACGAAGAAAAGAAAAGAAGCGGGCGGGGTGGAGGGCGGCGGCAGAAAGAAAGAAAGAACGGGAAAGTGTCACGTTAGGGGCCATTCCGCGAAACGATTTTCGCCGAAGACGGCAAACTGGACCCTTCGATTCACCTTCGCCAACCACCTTCTCACCGATTCTCCTTCTCGTTGAACGGAACGGAGGAAGAGCCTCGCACACCGACACTAGCGCCGAGGCGCTACATGCAAATCCTATTCGCCAGGCCGGAGCGATTTGAATATTTATCGTATAAATTTAAATCGTTAATTCGACCCGAACCCGATAGCGGCTCGTAAGTGCGTTTCGACATTCGTAATGAATCGTCCCTCGATGTACGTGGTCAGCGCTGATAATTACCGGCCAAAAATGTAACGCGTTTTAGATCACGTCGACGGGTACGTCTCTGTGTCGGGACGTGTGCGGATGGAAGAGAAAAATCGCCACCGCTCGGTAGTAAAGTACTTTTTGCTGTCCATTGACGTTATTGTCCCCAATCACGCCCGAATTTCTGTCCCGTCCGTCAATAATATATAATGCACTCCGGGCGTTCGCTTTCCTACGGTCTTGTTCGAACTGACGTTTTTCCGCCAGCCATTCGGCCGTATTCCAAACTTTCGTCCAATTGCGGAGAAATTCGACAGGAACGCGAGGAGCTTTGAAGTACGCCATGCGCAATAATGAATTTCTGCGGACGTCTGCGGAACGATAAACGAGCATTATCTATCGGCATTACCAATTATTTCGGGAATTCTGTCAAGCGGCGCAAACCATTATTAAGGCAGTCATTTGACTGACCCGTTTTGCAAATGTGGATCGGTGAGTTTGATTATGCTCGCATTTATATTTTCATGCGTACCCGGTGGGCCGGAATAAACGCCGTAACGAGGTGGAAAGAGACACCGTCGGAACGACCTACGTCCCGACAATTCGACAGCTCTCTGTTTTTTCATTGACACAAATTCGTCGCACCACACGCGCCGATGTAGTTTCGTCGACGTTTTCGGAATGCCAAGAACAATTTGACCGAATGCTGGCCGACGAGATTTCCTCGACGATCCCGCAGACTCGTGTGCTCGCTCCTTATTTAGAGCACTTCTAATGTCACCGAGCTAGTGGCAGTAAATCACAGGAACTAACTTCATTTCGATGCGCACGATCGATGGCCGGCCATCAATTTTATTCGCTGAATTTCACCGAACCGTCGCACGTACGTGAACTTTCCGCTGTCCCAAATCTCGGTAAGTGGATAGAAGAACATGAACGAGACTTATAGCGCGAATCTAGTTATACCGTTCGAACGCATTTAAGCAGCTTCTTCCTTTAGCTCAACTTCGCCGATCGTACGATTATTGTAATTTGAGAAGTCTGATAGCGGCGACGGAATAATGCACGACCGATGGAATGGGAAAACAGTCGGTTCCCTATTATTGCACATGGAACTACTAGATAGCGGAGAAACGGAAAGAAGAGTGTATGTCTGCCGGCTTTAGCCTTTTTCTCATTCTCTCCCTCTCGCTCTCTCTTCGATCGGGAGAATTTATATTTCACGGGCACTAGAGCCCTCACGTCGATCCCTACACGTCGTCGAACGAGCGGGCCAAGATTCATCGCGTCATATTTTATCGTTCGAAAAATCGCCCGGCATTCCTGGTATTCCAAAGGTTAATGCCAACAATGAGATCGCGTGCCGAGAAAGCAAATACTCCGGCCCCGATGCTCGGCATCATATTGTGCGTCGTGGAAGGTCAGTCCCGTACCCTCCAGCCCCACGTACGCTCCACACTTTCCTGAAAAAGCGTCTGCAAGCTCTACTGCACTTGTGCAATGCAAATAGCAGACCTTTGATTTTTCCGCGAATTAATCTGATCAATATTCTATGCATCGCGTAGGAATCACGTCTACTTTTACCGCGTCTAAGTTTTTTTTGTTACCTCGTCAGTGTTTTATTATCGTCTATGCAGCCGGCGCACCTGTTTGAAGGAAAAATATTATCAAGGTCCGTTTTTTTCGATCGCCATGTCAGAAATAGCAGGAACGTTGTCTGCTGCCATTTATCGACCGCCGCATTTTCCATAAAAATATCCGTCTTCATCGGGATCTTATAATAGAAATGCACGAGGTACGTTTGAGCGATGTTTTGAATCTTTTAAAAAATTCAGTCTCTCTCTCTCTCTCTCTTCCTGTCTTTCTCTCTATAGCACTTTGGCTGACGACCCGTAAATCAATGTTCCACGCAAGTGGGTCGAATAAGCGTTGGAATATTTACGCCTCGCATACGGCAGTCGGAAGTGCTCGAGCGAAGGTTAAATCAATTGTTAATTACTTAAAAGCAAAGTTCGACCTTTCGGGACTGGAAAGTAGCGTGTGCCCTTTTATCGCGGAAGCGATCAGGACCGAAATCAAGCCGATATTTGCACACGCTCCCGTGGCTACGAGCATCGGGCTAAACAAGTTTTCCGGGGGAGGAGATAAAGAGGACAGGTAAGACAGAGAGACGGAGGAAGAGAGATTCCCGTCCCGGAAAGCCGGAGGTGCGCGGCTCACGCGAGCGTGTGGCCGAGAGTGTAACGGCAAAAAGAAAGCGGAAGAGGGTGAGAGAGAAACAGAGGGGCGCGGGGGCGGAAATTGTACGGCAAAGTTTCTCCCCAACCCCTTTTCGCCTGGGCCGCAACTTCGGGATCGACGTGTCCCGGTCGAAACTTCCTCATTGCGAATTTTCGAAAATCCGCCGGCGCCGCCGCCGTTGGGGCGCGGCGTAAATTTTTGACGAGCGGCCGAGCGATAAAATCCGACGGCGAGTTAAGCGAGTGAATTGGACATGACCGGGTCATAGCGTCTGATTTGGCACGGACATCGCGAGCATAATTCCCAATTGCCGGTACACTCGAGGGGGCGCGTCATCGTGGAGAATATCAACGAGACAGCCTTTCCCGGGAGCCTTCTAACATAATTCCGTCGCAGAGACGTCGTCCGATGCCTGACAATGACCGATTCCTGGATGCCGCGGTGATTGCATTTTATTGTGTTTCGCCGGTGTGCGGTGCGCGCGGGGGATCGTGCTCGCGCCCGTATTACCCTACACCGGCTCACCGACCGGCGTACATGCACAGGAGCGTGATATTTCTCGAGCGGGAGAATGCCGGAAGAATTTCTAGATCTCGCGTCGCCCCGCCCGTGTGTCACTTCATTTCTTTCCCATCCAGGGTGGCCTCTCTGATTTGTCGAAGAATTTCAAAGCTTTGAGTTATTCCTCATCCGGGCTGGCCCCGTTGTTTTCCATCAACCGTTCGCGAGAACCCGCACAGTAGAGCGCGCGGGCTCGAGAAAGAGTGAGAGAGAGAGAGGAAGTGGAAAGAAACGAGTCGTCACGATGATTACAGTGGCTCGCTTCGTTGCACAAAAATCCTCCCCGTGTCCTCGGCCGTCCTCGAGACCTTTCCATTAACCCATTAGCGCGCGCGCGTTCACCGTTCGCAGCGCGCGACCTGCCTCCCGAGATAGGGAGAAGAAGCGAGAAACAAAAGCGCCGTTGCCGACTATTTTTCCGACGCGGGTCGCGAGTCGCGAGTCGCGGAGCTTCGGCAAGGCAAGACTCACGGCATTTTCGTCTCGTTTCCCGTCGAAAATGCAACTCTCTCTCCGGAGTCGCGACGACGTCGCCTGAATTCGCGCGAAACTCGTTTCTCGTTTTCCCCGGCCTCTTCCTCTGTCCTCCGTGCCGTATTGGCGCAACTCCGGCCTCATGCCGATCGATAGAAATATTTCTTCCGCTCGCCGGCCGGTTTTCGCGGCAAGAGAGAGAGAGATTTTATCGGCAACGTTAACGTCGCAGGTCGCGGCTCGTATTTTAATTAAGTCTAATTCGAGACTGCGAAACCGGCGAGTAGTAGGTCGACGTAAAGTGAAATAATGTCGGTCTCGCGCTTTCTCTCTGTCTCTTTCTTTCTCTCTCTCTCTCTCCCTCTCTCTCTCTCTCTCTCCCTACTTCATTTTCGTTTCCCTCTCTCGGTCACTCGCGTGTCAGCCTCTCTGCCTAGTCTGCCTAATCCTCTTCTCTTTCACTCTCTCGTCCCTTTACTCTCGCTTACAAAGCGCAGCGAAATTCATATTACTCCCGTCCGCGATGACAGTGTCCGTCACACGGCGGCGATGTATATCCATTTGCGCGTTACAACTTTAAATATACACCGGCCAGATTTGAAGCTGCAACTCGCAGAGGCAGGGACAGAAACACCCTTGGCCATCCTATACGTATAATCCATATCTTGCAAACTTTGCGTTCTCGCTCTCTCTCTCTCTCTCTCTCTCTCTTTCTCTTTTTCTCTTTCCCTACGCCCACAAGTTTCCACCTTACAGAGTTTATATCTTCCAAAGTCTATATCTTATAGAGTCTCCGTATATTATGGAGTGTACATTTACAGCGTCCACGTGTATCGTAAAGCGAGTTTAGAGAAGTTTGCAGGGATGAGACCGGTTGAACGCATGGCGAAATCGATCACTCGTCCTGTCTCGACGTCCCATAGACTGTAACCCTCGGAACTGGACGTCGTACGTTCTGAACGGATTTTCTCTCGTAAACGTTATTTGCCGGCAATCGGAACGGGTCACGTTTAAAGAGGGGCAGGGCGCGGCGGGAGGTAGAACGGTAGAAGAGAGGACGTCGTTTGTAAGTGGTTTGTAAGCGTTTAGAATCTCGGACGACCGCGCTCTAACTTCAAACCCGCGCTACGTGACGGAGGTCGACACACGTGGCCGTGTGTGTATATGGGCCACCAAGTGTTTAGAACAACGGTTAGCGTTACAGTGATAATTGGAGCACGGGGGTGTCGTAACATGGACTATTACTTGTTTTCGTTCCTAGTTACAACGGCAAACGTTCGTCTGTTCCCCTCGGCCGCGAGCGTACCGACCGCGGCAGCGTGAAAAATGGTGCCACCGACCGCGAACATGCTGATACGGCATGACACAAGTTTTTCGTGTAAGGTTTCCTTGTCGAAAAATTGTCGAGCTTTCATCATTCACTTTGTTTCGCCTAAAATAACTTCAGAACGTAGTCGTACATGGCATTGTAAAATTTATGAACACGCGACGCTACCTTTTTCAATAGAACAAAGCACCGTGCGAGTGAAAGAAAAAAAATCATAGTACATTTTATTTTACGCCCTGGCGGATTCACCGCTGGTGCCACGGGCTCGTTCCGTGTCCTACGTGCGGGCAAATTCTGACTTCTGCTAAAACAGCGAGCGTGTTCGAGCGTGCGCGAGCGTGTGCCCGTTAGCAGAACGCGGTCATTATATTAGTTACGCGGCTATTAGCTGCTCGGCGATTCGTAGTTCCGTTATTGCTCGTCGGTCCACGCGAAGTGTGCACGCTCCGCTAACGTTTTTATTCCTTTTTTTCTCTGTAAAATCGACTCAATGCACGAACGGCGAGCGCGGCCGCGTACAGCGACGAATATAATGGGGAGCGAATCATACATTGCTGCCCTTAACGCCATTGTGTCAGCGCGCTATTTTTCAGCTGACCCACGCTTTTTCAGCGCGACCCTCGCGCTCCGCGGTTTACTTTATCGGTTATTATATTAGACTCGTTATTGCTCGTCCCGGCGAGTGAAGTCGACGCACGTACTCCCCGTTAGTGTTTTTCGAAAAATCTAGTAGGCAATCGCCAACATTCGCTGCGACTCTCAGATTCTTTGTGCAACGATAAAATATGGAAAATTTCTCCCGTTCATGTGTTTCCGTTATTGTGGACAGGAGCAATGTCTCAATTATAAATCGGTAGCGTCTACGCGATTCTATTGTACCCTCGATACTCCGATAAATACGTGGCGAAACGTTTCACTAAAGACTCTCCTCGTTCACTCGACCTCATTCCGCTGAATTTGTCGGTATTTTCTGCCTCATCGAGCAGTCGCTGGAAATGATCCATAAGTCAGAGACTCTTCTTCGGTCCGTGCCGGCCCGAGCTTCCGGCGAGACGCAAACGTTCGCCGCACGGAAACATTTATTGCGACATTTAACGGTACAGGGATAATCGGCGCTGCGCTCTGGTCGCCTCGTCGCTGGTTTCGGTTTGCGGTTCGCGTCGAATGAGGGGAGGAACAGCGGTCTCTGGCGAAAATAACGGATTCCGAAATATCCACTCGCTACAGCAACGCGACCGCCATGCGTACAGCCTCATAAGTCGTCTGTTTCCATTCGGCCATTGTGAAGGAGCAAGGATAATCGGGCAATACGAGGACTTACGAGGTAACATTTTTCGCGATCGTAACGTTGCGAGTGGTCGTACGGCCGAAAATTCGTCCACAATCGCTTCCTAAAGCCATCCTAGCCAAAGTTCCACGTTCTCACGTGGCCGTTAAATTTGCTCGCCTAGGTGACACACGGCGAGCGTCAGTGTAAACGTGTCGCTCGAAATATTTAGCGAGTGCCGCGGCGCTGATAATAATTACAGTAGAAGTCTCCAGAGCGTTGCTCGGCTTTAGCCTCGCGAGCATCTTGCCGCGGACAGTGACGCGTGATTCATACTTGAACTTACTGGGCCGCACGTTTGCGTCGTGAGTAATGACGTTTGGAACACAAAGCTGGCCCCTGACCGCTACAATAATGATGCATTCGTAACGCGACAATTGTAAGAGTTTGCGGCGGTCATTAAGAGCGCGCGTCGCAGACGTAACGTATGCACACTCAATTAAACTACTCGCCGGCATAATCAGGCAATCAGCGTGGGCGGGGTATCGATGTCATTATTTCTCGGCGGCATCTAGTTATCCGAATTTCCAGACGGTCAATCTACCCTGACTTGCGACAGACGCACTTATATACGCTCTGCGCCCTCATACACATTGCATCGTCCCAGCAATGTACATAGCGCCGGGAGAAAAGATCCCTATTCCGTGCGTCCCCCAGCGATTTTAGGCATTCTGTCCGTATATAATACCTGGATTTCTGACATCGCCGGTCACATATACACACACATTCCCATCGTGCGTGCACGGGAAAGTAGCCATACCCCACGCATACGGGCACGTATAGACACGTGTACGTACACGCACGTATGCATGTCTACGCGTCTATCGATAATCCATTTATTCACCCCACGTGTCCACGGAAGTAAAATACACTCGACTGCCAATCAAGGGCGAGCAAAAGGGACAGAAACCTACATACCTGCAGGGGGACATGGATGCAGGACATGTATGTGTATTATTCGTGTATATATATTATATATATATTTTATATATATATATATAGAGAGAGAGAGAGAGAGAGAGAGAGAGACGTATATATATATATATAGGAGCAATCAGGAGCGGCGATAGCAGCGCCGCTCTGCGGCGTGTTATTGATCGGCAGCCCCTTTCTGCACCCCTCCGTTCGAAACCCTCCTTCCTTCTACCGCCACGGCGCTCAGGGACGGCCCTAAGGGCGACATGACCCCCGGATAGACCAATACCGAACGGTCGGAAAGGGGATGCTTCGCTTCCATCCTCGTCCTAGTGAGATTCCAATTTGCGCTTTTTTTGTTCCAGCCCGATCGCACGCCGACGCAGCGGCGTTTTTTGAGAAAAAACTTGACGCGCATTCGCCATGCCGTTTCTTTCCTCCTAACGACATCGCTCCGCTTTCGATTATCCCGCTGATTGACAGTTCGTTGTCCGGCGATTCAGAAATTGTCAGGGGTAGTAGAGCGAGAGAGGGCGCGCGCGCGCGCGCTCAAGTCGGGCACGACTTAATTAAATTTCGATTGTAGAGCACGAAAACGGGAACGGTTGATTTCCCATTGAATGTCGGGGTATTAGGGGTGGCCCGCTGCGTAATAATCTAGAAGTAGTATGATATTTTTTATGCCACCGTAAAAAATTCAGCATTTCCTTGTGTGATCGCGGAATGCTCGAGAGCTATAAAGAAAGAACAACGCTTCAACGACCCCGACTGTCGCCTACAGACGCAGCGAGAGGTTTCATCTTCCTCTGAGACCGCGTTGCCATAAAAAAAGGGTACTTCCCTAAAACGTAATTCTCGAACGGCAGCAGTAGCCCGCCGGCTTTTCGACCGGCGCACGACGTGACGCGTGACGCGTGACAGCCGGCTGAATCTTTAATTCGCCGATGTATAACGGACTGGCAACGACATTTTTCGGCACGAAATTTAATCTATCCGAATATGATGCCCCCGGTGCCTTTGCGCCGCGGCTACGACGCTCAGGGACGACTTCAAAAGCTACGTGACCCCCGGAGAGAGGAACTCAATATGAGAGGGAAGCCATCTCTCTCCTGTTATCGCAAAACTTTCGGGATTCAATGCACGAATTGATACCGCACTCCGCACGCTCACCGTCAGCGGCTGTGACTCGTACATCACTCGATCCGCGAAAGTTATCAATTTTCGACGTGTACAACGTTCGATAACCAGCGCACCGCGGCCGTCATCGCGATCGTTACGCTGTCAATGTTTAGTAACGGCGCGTAATAATACGCCCTGCGTCACAAACAAACATCCTTCGTACGTACGGTCTACCAACTTTTTCGACACACGCACACACAATGTCGGGGGCGTGTAAAGGCGAAAAATATGTGCACCCCGTGTTTGCGTCCCACTTTCCTCTCTCCTCCTTTTTCTCTCTATCGCCCGATGTATGCGTTTCGATAAGCTCTTAGCTTGACACTGGGTCGACGAACTCCGTGACGAAGGAAATAGGTAAAAACGACGTGAACGATCGGAGAAGGATGGAAAGGATTGGAAGTTGGCAAATGTTTAACGAGTGACAGTTTCTTGCGTAGCGTCGGACCAGCCGACATTTAGCTCCGAACATCTTGCCGACTTTTTCCTCGTCTCCGTTTGGTGGAGCAGGACGGACGGGGACGGATCGCGGGACGACCATAAAAGCGTCGTGGCTTCTTGATGCGCAAAACGACGGGACCGACCCACCCCGCTCATTATGAAATTTCTCCGCCATCCAATTTACGAACTGGGACGACGACGGCGCTATACCCGACGACGTTCTCGTTCCGCTTCGACGTACGTTATACGACGCAATGCATCGTGCAAGATGCACGGAAAGAAGATCCTATCGTCGACGAGTAGAATGCGCATCGGCCGGAATCCGAGGACGTCGCAATTTTCATGCTAGCGAATCTTGTGAAATATTCCGTCGCCCGGAGCGTTAATAAACGCCCTTGTTAACCACTTCCCGACTTACGCCCGTATTGCCGACTTCTCTCTCTCTCTCTCTCTCTCTCTCTCTCTCTCTCTCTCAGTCAGCGTAACGTTGGGCTTTTACAAATTGATTCGCCCGCATACCAAACGGCTCTTCTATATTCCGATGTAAATTACAATAGCGCGAGAGGCGGCGTCGACCACTAATGCACTTCCAGTTGTTTTCACAACTTCAAAATACATATTTTTTATTGGCCGTCAGTGAACGAAAATACTGAGTGTCATTAACAAGAAGCGTAAATGTCGTTTTGTTGAAGTATAATTGATGCACCGTGTGTGTTTCAGTAAATTTGTTCATTTTCTCTTTAACACTTTTCGCGTTACGGATATCGATTTATCGACACCGCCATTTTTTGTAGTTAACATCCCGTGGTTAAGCGCGCACAAAACTGGTGCACCGACGATTCTCTCGATTTTCGACTCGAGAAGACGTCCACAATTTTAACTTGGCCGGTTAAGCACTCTCGATTTATTCTTTCCGGTGCTCAGGGTCGACTGAGAGTGTGAGAACGAGAGATGAAGGGAGAGAGAGAGAGAGAGAGAGAGAGAAACGTGACCTCAGAGCATGTACGAAGCACTGGCCTCGCCCTGGCTCGTGAAATTCTCCTCGATCCAATTTACGAATTGGGACGAACGTTATACTTCCATGGGGCCATTCTTATTCCGACCAGCGATCCGTGACTGGTTCTTCTGGACGGTCATGATTCGCAAGAAACGCGCATCCGTGATCAAACGGAAGGAAATCTCGCCAGCTGGGGGGTTGTTCAACCCTTCCACCGCCATTTTCCAGCCTCGATTATTCGCCGACCTTAGATGTAACTCGAAATCGATTTCGTTTTTACGCCCGTCAGACGTGCCGTCGGTGCCGTCGTTAACCGGTAACGACAGGGCGTCGCTGGCGGTTTTTCGGCGCAGAATTTCTATTTGCCCCGCGCGAGCGGATGCCATTTTAGGGATAGTCTCGAGGGCGGGGAGAAAGAGTGAAATTCGAGTTGCGAGTTGGCGGGAACGGAAAGAGTTTCGCGTTTCATCGACGCGCACATCACGAGGAGGGAAAAATATTCGGGGTGAATTGCGTCGATCTAGTTTACGATTTTAGAATATCGCGCGTTCGTTCCCTTTCTCCGCCCAGTTTCCCGCGCTCCCTCTCTCTCTCTCCATTTCCTCCCTCGACGGGATCTCTTTTGTCTTTCCGTTCGATCGCTCTTTGTCGCTTTTCCACTCCGCGCGTCCCCCGCCACTGCTTTTTCTCTTTTCTCCCTGCCTTTTAGCTTTCTATGCCCGATTCGGGCGCGAGTTGGGGAATAACATTTGTCGAACGGCGATCAAATATTGCGACGGCTTGACCGGCGGCGACGGAAGTGACTCGCACACTCTCCATTTCTCCTTCTCTTTCCCCGCGTTCTCCGCACCCCCTGAGAGGAGGGTGCATTGTGTCGCATGACAAGGCGACGCCGATTATTAATGCGAGCAATAAATTACTGCCAAAAATTTGACGGACGGCTCCCTGGACTTCCGCCCGGCGAAAATTGTTTCGCGAATTTCAGTGACAGCGAGTGACATAACGATGACGATGTATGACGGTGTGTGTCGATGTATGGTGGTACAGGGCGGACAGGAGGCTATAGGGGACGTCGACGATACATTAGGCGAAGGATACACATTTACGTTTGCCCCATTGTAACGCGGATAGATCTGCGTATCGAGCTCACGAATTACGGTCTATGTCGGGTCATCCCGCGGATAATGAGCAATTTTCTCGACACTGACGGACGTAGTACCTGCTCATTACAGACGTATCATAGCTCGCACGGGTGTGTGCGTGGGTGACGACGTCACCTAAAAAATTCGCACCACTTACGCCATTACGCGATACTCAAGTCCGACGCAGAACTACAGCGTACGTAAACTATCCGATGGTCGTTGTTAATCCAAACATTTATTCGACGATTTTACGCGCGCCAAATCGCTCGTCGGCTCATGCTCGAATTTACTACGTTTACGTTCCGACAACAATCGGGTTGGATTAAGCGGCGCATGTAAACTTAACAATAGTTCGATCGGCGCCAAATTGTTGACTGTAGCGCGGCCGATGGAGCGAATAAAAACGCACAATGCACTTTTCGGCGAAAACCAGAGGCGGCAATCGCTTACGTCAATTACGGTAATCCGTGACATGTACCGGTTGATTGCCAGGACGCACGAGGAACGCCGAAGCGCTGCAGTTATTACGTTAATGCAAAAATGTCGGTCGAAGCGCTCGCTATAATTATTTCCTTTCACTTTTTTCCCAAACTGCCATCCCATTTCTTTTCCCCGTGCGCCCGCCTCGCCGCCGTGTATCCACGGTCGGCCGAATTTGGCCAGCGACTAATTAATGGCACATCGGAGGGTGAAATAATATTCAACGAGGTACAAATGCGGTACAGGGGGTGACGTCGTCTGTGTTACCCTACCCCGCACACACATATAACATATTCGGTACGTAGGTGAGCGAGGGTGTGCACGTCTACACGCTAGTCCATTACTAATTATCATCGCTACATTGTTCCTTCAATTAGAAACAACGCTCGTGTTTTCGGAAGAGTGGGTCAACCGGTTCGGATCTGTTCACTCATATTCGCAAACGCGAACGACGTGTTTTCCGTAACGAGGACGCAGGGGAGTGTCTCTCTGGGCAGAATAGAATTAATGAATTGCGTGTCGGCCGCCCGCTCCGCGCTAGTATGTCCGCCTCCGTTTTTTTGGCCCGCTGAGCACCGACTTTGTCACTAATACGATTACTCGACCGCGCTCGTAAAAGGACTTTCAAGAGCGCCTTTCCGCAAACTTACAGAACCGTACCGATTGCATGCACGCTCGTGCGCGGAGTCAGACTGAACAATTTCATTCTACACATTCGATTTTTCCTTCCCCGGAGGATCACTCACGTTTCCGACTGTACCGCGACTCGCCGGGCATCGTACCTCTTCCGCATGCAAATTCTCAGATAGGCAAAACTTTAAGCACGGCGACCAGCGTGTACGTAGACCGTAGACTCCGAACTATTAAAAGGCGCCGATCTGCATAGATCCGCGGCGAGATAGTCTGCGCAAAAATCCGTGCACGTGCACGTGCAGATATTGGAGCCGGGCGATGGGGCCGAGGGCTTGCGAAACTTTCTTCCCGAAACTTTCTGACTAATTGTTCGACTCCGGGGATTCGCCGTTTTTACATGACCACTTGATACGGCCGCTCGCGGAAGTTGACTCGTTACCGGGGCGGGGTCGAAGAACCAGCGCGGTATCAAGTTATTGTCCGATTTATCTGATCCACGAGCGAAACGTATCGTTCGCGAGCGTCGGTTTAATCGTTGGTCATTCTCGTTAGGAGCTTTCATGCGCAATCAAGAGCACTCTGATGTTGCATCACCAGCGTCGGCGAACAGACGCGCTCGCGTCAATTAAGTGAATTCGCCGAAGTCATTGGCTCGTCCGCAGATAGCGATATCGTCGACTGACGATCGTGACAACTCTAAACACTGAATTCCACTTTCCTACAACTCTATGTGTTGCATACATTCTCCTGTACCATTGTGAATCTCGCAGTCGCGTTTGCTGGTTTCTCAGTTCCTTCGACCGTTTCTGACTTCCCAAACGCCTAAACAAATCGGATAACTTTCATTCTTTTTTTTTTTTCGAGCATTGTAAGAAAATTTATTGGACACGTATTTTTCGCTATGGATCTAACAAAAATGTTTTTTTCCCGTGCCGTTCAATTAGTACGAACTATCGAATCGCATTGAGAGAACGATCCGATAACAGCATGGAAACGTAGCAGAACTCATCGTTAAATTCGCCTGACATGCCTCAACGAAATATTTGCTCGTCCAGATTTATCGACGAGCAAGTAACGGGATCCGAACGAATGACGGCAGATTCTTATCAAGATTGCCTCTCGATCCGTTCAATCGTTCCCCGCGCACATCGGTCCCGGGTGCCGATTTAATTGTACCTTGGCACTTTTTCTCCTCGTTTTCCCATTAACCTCCTGGATATCCAACCAACCGCAGGTCTCGCTTCTCGTTACGACTTACGTAAGGCGAGTTACGCGAACCAGAACAGACTCTCTTCTATTTACAGCTTCAAATCATCCCAGTTGCCGCTCCTTCGCGAATACTTCGCTCCTCGCGCACCTCGCTTCACCTTCACCCGTTCCTTTTTTCATTTTCCTACCTCCATTCCTGACTAGCCCGATCGCGATACGGTAGCAGCGAAATTAACGGTAGACAGTTCTCGACGGTGCGCCGTCGAATGCCAATCGCGAGATATAGAAGTCGTGGCGGTATTTAATGACGATGAGCACAGAGTTGACCCACTGGCGGTGCTCGAGGTGTATTTACGGCTTCAAATTGTCTCGCCCCGGTCGTTATGCTGTACCCTAATTCGCTTTCCGCAATTATATAAATGGTCGGCGAGGAACGTTGAAGAAATTAAGCGAGAATCATATCGGGGAGTCGAGTGAGCAACGAAATTCTTGTTGAGATTAATTAAGCCCGTTCGCGCACAATTCAGGAGGTTTCTTCTCAGAGCGCGCATAAGTTAATTACAGCGCGACATAAGACGCTCGCTGCCATTTGCGAAATTAATTTTTGCACGATTGCTGGCCAAAGACGCGTGCCCCGTTTCTTAGCCTCGAGGAGCGACTCGAAATTAAGAGTTAAGAGAGAGTCGCTCCGAAGGCTTGCCCGTTCATACTTCAACAAGCTGTACACGCGCAAAGTATACCAGCGAGTTCCTATGGTTTCGTTTTATCAAGACTGACACAATCCGTCTTTTCCCGTTCAGTTTATACATGATCGCAGTGCTTAGTTTAACGCAGAACTCGTCCACGCCCTGTAGTACGTACAGTGTAGAAAAGCCTTGCACAGTACATACAGAGGCTTGCGAAGAATGTTGATCCAAGATCCGATGCAATGAGCGACGCGAGTCGAGCCGGAGCAAATGACGAAATTCTTACCGAGATTACATTTCGATCCGTTCGGCTGTTCCCATTGTGGATCGGTTCCGGTGTCAATTTAATTGCACTCCGATACTTTTCCGCTCGCCTTCTTCCATCCCTCTTCCCATTAACCTCGTCAGCCTTCCGACGAGGTTCAGTTTCTCCTTACAACTTACGTAAAGTTCGTACCATAGAGTCGGCTGGTTTTTATTTACAGCGCCTCCAACGTCCCTTCCTCCATCCCTCGATCGATGAACCGTGTAGAGAGAAATGTAACGAGGCTCTGTAATCGCGGGGAAAGTTCAAAGTGACGAGAGCCCGTTCTCGGCAACACTATCGTCGCGCAACGATCGATCGAGTAAGGTGATTGAGCGCATACATTCACGTTATTGCGCGGTAATTGACGCTTCAGCTGGATCGCGCGCATCGGAGAAAGAACAGGAGAGAGAAAGAGAGAGAGAGAGAGGGAGATGACAAAGGATTAAGGAAGAGAGGACGTTACATTAACGCGACAAACGTATAGTGGATATGAGTACAGCATGTCCGCACAACTGTGATACGTGCGAGAAGAAAGTAATTCTTCGTAAGAGCAGATATATTGGATATGCAGATTTGATGTTTTTTCTCGTATAACGTTTTTCGTTTTCAATTAATATCCGTAACTGAAACGTAATCTCTGTTCAGCATCGAAAATCGATGGACTCTCAACTTCAATGGCATTACTCTCGGCGGCAAGGCCACGCAGAGGGAAAGAATTGTCCTGTACCCGTTCATTTGCTCTTTCTCAAAGAATCATTTTCTTCGTGACTAGGGCAAGGCTTTTTGTGAACACCCTATATGGGCAAACTTCGCGCGCTGAAACTGTTAAAGCGACCGTGCTAAAGTTATCCACTTAGCACGTCGAGTACCGCGAACTAACATGCGTGCTCCGCCCCTCTAGTTTACAGTAAAATAATGAATACTCGTTGCGCTTGTTTTTCAGCTTTTGATCCTCGAAAACCTTTTGCGGGCGGCGTTCGTTTCGCGATACGCGCGTCGCTCATTTGATCTTGAATAATTAAGTGGCCTCATATTGCATGTAGCCCTTTTTGCACTCTTCCGCGGCGCGAGCTATTTTATGATACCGCCAAAAAATGTATCACCTTTTTGTCAATGGACAACGCGTGTCCGCTTATGTCAGGTGTTGAATTTTACATCGCTCGAGAGTAGGAAGGAATTTGTTTGCGCAAACGGCGAGCCAACCCCAGAAATCGCACCGTGATGGAAAAATTATAAAAATGCCGTGTCGGCCGAAGCAGATTCGCTTAATTGATAGAGCCAACCGTATCATTTGGATTGACCGAGCATTGCCGCTGTTTGCTTGCCCGCTTGCTTATTTTTTTTGTTTTCTCCCGCAAATTGTAGAGCTCAAAAATTGAGAGGGGTGAGAGGGGAAAACATTCAGTGCTGTAAGTAGTATCGATTGGCGTCACTAACGAACGTTAAGTAGATACTCGATCAATGTTGCGAGCCACTTTATTTGGTAGGCAAATTCGTCAGCTGCACGGGCTCGATAGAAAAGAGTTAATCATAAGTCGATCGATACGTCGAAGTCGAGCGAGAAAATGCAATTGGAAGAAATTACCGAGCGTTTTCGAAGATTAAGTTTGACCCATCGGTCGATGCATATCCCCCCCCTGTTGCGTTGCATTCCCATTAACCTCGTTAATTTCCAAGCCACCGCGGTTCAGTTCTTGTTACAACTTGCATAAAGTAAGTTACACAAAGTTGCCCTCGCTCTGGGCTTCTCTTTCTGGAGCCAACTTTTACGTTGATGCACCTTTAACCCGCGAACATACGTCCCATCTTTCGGTAAGTAACAGCCGAGCTGCAATTACCTGGAGGGGTTACACGGTCGCTGTGTTGTCCCTTCATTCGATTATCGCAAAAGTCATTTTCCGATGTGACCGATCTGACACGAAGAGCGTGTACCCTATTTCCTGTTCAACTCTGGCGAAAAAATGTCTCACTGCCGAGCGACAGTCCTTTAATCGCATGTATATCTAGCATGCAACTCCGCGATCGTCGTACCTTCTCTAACAAACTTTATCCGATTGTTTCAGGTAAGTTCGAAGCACTGTTTCGTATGGAACCGTACGATTACGAGATAGTGAGACAAAATTGACCTGATCCACGGACCTCGGTGAGTAACTCGTAATCAGTCCACGGAGCAGAACTTCAGGCGAGCCGAATCGTAAGTTGGCAGAACACGTAATCAGGTCGCATGCCTTATCACGTAATCTTACGAGCGAGCGAGCGAGCGTGTCACACGCTCGCGCACCAGAAGTAACGTGCGAAATCCGTGCGTCGCATACTGTTCCAGGAGAGAACGAAATGCCGGAGCGCAGTTGCGCTGTACAGAGGCGCGTCCGGCGCCGTAATCGGAACCCAAATTCGAGAAATATCAATTTCAGCCGGGAAATCGAAGCGCCTCTCTGTTCCTCTGCGATCCACGGTGTATCCGTCGTGACCGGTCGAACGATTACGGGTGCGCCGGTTTATAACGGCGCTATGTAAATTGTAATCGGCTCGTAAGATAGCGCTGTCACGGTCCAGTTGATCGATCGCCGATAATCTGTATCGGAATGAGAATATCTCGGGAAAATTCGTTCGCTTGAAAAAAAAAAAAACAACGGCAGATATCTGAATACTGCTAATAGCCTCGCTCGTATTGAGTTGCCGCGGGAATTCTTGGAGATTTTTTTGTTTTGTTCATTGCGAAAATAATATATCGTATTTAATGCTTAAAGCATTTTTAGGTGAAGTATGCGGTGCATCGCAGTGTTTACGCGTACACGTCGATAGTGTACGGAATTCTTCGTGCAAGGGGAGTTAGAAAACAGCGGCTTAGAATTGAAGAAAGTTGAAATGATTTCAGGCGGAGAGCCATAATAGTGCATACCGAATTCGTCTGCAAACAATGGCTGGCCGGTATAAATGCGCCGTGTAGAGGGTATTTTAAAGCGCGATTTCCTGACTTATCCCCATAGTCGAACAGAATCCATTCAAAATTCGTTTGAGGGAGAGGAGGGAATAGCAGAACGCCTTTCAATATCGCTTTCGGACCCGTTCGATTGTGCTTTGCTGTGTCATGGTGCCATGCCGCTGCTTGGTTGCCGAGGTGCATTCTGAAATTTCTCAATGTGTTTTCTTCTTCTAACTCTCTCTCCGGTTCTCTCATTAACCTGGTTAATTGTCAAGCAGCCACGATCTCGCTCTTTTATCCTACAATTTACGCAAGAATTGATGCTACTATGCCAGTGATGGATTAAACTTTTAACATATTGACTACCATGCCAAGCACATACTTTTTGACCATACCTGCAAAAGTGTTGTGAATATCTCAGTTCCATCGTACAGTGATCAACGAATGGTATAAAATTGGTGAAATCTCATTGACCTATTTTTCACAAACAGTGCGCAGGTGGTATTTCTCATTCTTTACTAAGTGTCAGTTGAAACGGTACTTACACTTGATAAAAATACGACAGCCAATATTGAAAAACAATTATTTGACCTGAACGTGAATGCATTTAAGACGTCGATTTTTGCCTCCGCTAGCTCGACGTCCCGCGATGCATTTTCGGAATGAATGAAAAAGGAGGTAGGACAAAGGGGGGGAAGAGAAATTGGAAGGTCGTGCGACCGGGCCACCGCAATTTAATTATCTAATTGAAGCGAACGATCGTTACGTGGCAATAGAGGGGTAAGGTATGCCGCGAAGGATGCGAGACTGTAATCGATACCCCGGGGGATCGAGTTTCGACTGTCACCGGTAATGTACGATAATCGACATGACGAGAGTTATTCCTCAAATGAGAGAGCGCCGTTTGTCGGGGGCGTGTCACGTGCGAAAAACACACAGTGGATAATGAATTAGCGCCGTTCGTAAATCTCTAACGCTTTGGCCCGATAACCGGGACGAAATTGACTGTATTACGGATTCGCGCCGTGTCGCGTCCGGGCCCATTGTTCCGGGATTACTTAGGATTTTTATCTCGCCCCCCCACCCGTTCTCGCTGTAATCTCGCCCGCGACGTATCATTATATTATCGGCGGGTAGCATGCGAGGAAGGAAAATACGTGTTGCCGCTACTACACGGCCGGAGCCGTCTCGCATGAGCGACGCGGAAAATCAATTTGGCCCACTTTTAATCTCCGGTTTTTCGCTCTCGCAGCCAAGCAAGATATCTGATTACGGCGGGCGAGTTTATCTCTGGCATCGGACAGCGGGACATCGTGTTATCGCCAACAATGCGCTGACGACGTGTGTAAAAACGGATACTGGCCGACGCGCGCGTATTAGTCCTTTTTCATACGGCACATTAGCAAACATCGAACGACAATAATGCCGGGGGAAAATGCGCGCCTGAACGGCACCGTTGAAAGAGTTAAAGCGATCGTTGTAAAGTTATCCGCTTAACCAACGCGATGGATGAAATCCGTTCGTCGGATTTTGTCGTCGGCGGCGACGGAAGTGGGGGTGGCACAAGGAGCGAACAGTGAGTGAGTGAGAGAGAGAGAGAGAGATCCCGAACAAATGACGAAACGCTTCCCGAGATTACCTTTCGGCACGTTCAATTGCTCCTATTGTAAATCCGCCCCGGTACCGATTTAATTGCACCCGACGCTTTTTTTTCCCACTCCCCCCACTCCCTTCTCCCCGCCTCTCTATGTTTTCCATCTCTCATTCCTGGCGGCTGACGGTCCCGCTCCCTCTCGCGCCCTCTCGATTTTCTCCGCCTCTCGCGCCCATTAACTTCGTTAATTTCCGACCGCGGTCCCGTTCTTCTACCTTACGACTTACGTAAGCGTCGATTCGAGGAACTAGTTTCCGCGGAACAGAATGAACTTTTCGGTCGATGCACTTTCGGGTCGCAGCCGTCCGCGTACGTTAGGCTAGGAAGGATTCGCGTCGCTGCATAAAAAGGGGTAATCGCAGCGCGCTTATCCCGGACGAACTTAAATTGAAAGAATTACCGCGATCGCGATAGTCATCGGACTTCTTCCCTCTGTCCGTTCCGCGCTCGATGCGCGCGGCGCCGCGCAAAATTCGAGGCTGGCCAGAAAAAGGGTTGCCGGCGAAAGCGTCGAGCGTGAAAAATAATTTACGCGGCGCTCGCGCGCGCGCACGATACCAGAGCCGACCACGGCGACCGGCAAGTTTCTGCATGAAAGGCCCGAGGTCGCAGCAAACGTGACGTAAAAATGTAAAACGCGATTCACCGCTTTTGCCTGATTTATTTTCTACCAATGGCCGTTCTTTATGCCGGCGCGTTTGTTAATATTTCAAATGGCATTGTACCGGCGGACGGACGTTCGACCGCCGTAAAGCTTTCACCCCGTTTCGGTCACCCACGCTAATTTTCAACCGTCCACTCCTGTTTTTCGCGAAAACCGTATGTGGCACGCGAAAGTAGATTTTCCCCCGGATCAATACGGGTTCTTTGTGATCTCACTTTGTTCAACTTTCGCACGTCATTGTACTGTTGCAGCTGGTGAAGAAATAAATGTCACCCTGCCCACTAATTGCATGAGTCCATTTGAAATCCTTCGATTTCGATTCGAGAGATGAATATAATACTTGATTTTGCGTCAATGAATTTCGGTATCGTTTTGTCATGATTCTTTCTAGTATATGCGAGTCACGAGCAGTCGCTCGAAATGGCAAAACGAGGCAACGTCCTATGAAATACGAGATCGTTGCGCGAAATATACACGGAGCATCAAGAACCTCGTTGCGCCGTGAGCAAGGCATTTTTTCATCCCCCTTCTATAACTGTCGCGAGCACATATGCCTCACGAGTGCGTGGCGAGCGCAACAAACGAGCCGTGTCCCACGACGCTGGAGGCGCATTTTATTATCTAAATCGCTCTCGGCTTCTGCCGGTCGCGAGACCCGTAACCCGAAACGACTCTCATCGGCTTCTTGCCGTCGTGCACCTTCATACGTGACCGATTTCAACTTGATGGAGTCGATGCTCGAACGCTTCTTCTTTCACGGCAACGCTCGAAATTATTGCCTTACTGCAACATTACGATTTGGTTATCGGTTACCTTGTCTTGTACCTTAATTTTTCACGAAATCATTAAAAGCGCCCTAAGAAAGATTGTTTAACGAGGCAACAGACATCCGCGGTGTCCCATTTTACCTTTGATTGCATCTTCAGCGCTACAGTTCGCCGGCAGAGAGTCAGTTCTCTGGCGAAAACTTTTAATTAATACTATCGAGTGGAATCAGTGTCTATTAGATGCCTTCCGCCGGCCACCCTTCGGGCTGCACCCGTTCGCCGATCCGGTGCACGTTGGGAAACGTCAGTGTCCGTCGGAAAGGTGAAAAGAGGAAAAACGGGCGAGCGTTCGTCGAACGTCCCTATCGTTTCATCTGCCGGGCAGCGCGCGTGGTTTTCTTCGAATTCCAGTGAAATAATCGTCGATTCGTGTCGGACGTCGAGCCGAGAGCCGGAAACGGCAGGAGCGCGTACATTTTCGCTCAGGCGCGGCGCGAGCGTTAATGACACGTCGTGCGTTTAACCTGCGAGTCCTTCGGAGTATGCAAATTGCGCGGGATCGCGCGTTGCAAACGTTCCTACTCAAGACGTCGCGCGTTCTGAGCGCAACCGAGCGTTACCGGTTACCTTCTTTGGCCCATTTCTCAATCTGCACGCAACACACGTAGCCGGCCACCCTTCGGAGGATTCAGCATTGTTTCCTCCCTTTGTGCCGTCCGATTTCACAGCGGGGTTGGACGAGCCGCCTGCGAAGGAGATGTCGAAGGAGAGAGTCGTCGGGCGACGACGCGACGGGACGAGACGAGGGTGATATTACAGGCTTGTTCGAAGTCAAATCTCGCAACAATATCGCGAATTATCCTTCATTACGGCATTCGGCAGCCCGGTACAATTGGCCGACGGCCATTTTAGCCGTTTGTACACTAAACACGTTCGCGCTCGCGACCTCGACGCCTCACCCTCTTTCCACCCTCGACTTTTGAGAGAAATTTCGCCCTTCCGGCGAATTACGGCGGACGGAAGTGAAGGGAAAAGCGCGTACGGCGCCCCGGCGGATTTGCTCGGATCGGCCGACCGTGTTAATTACGCCGACCCCTTCGTCGACGGCCGCTTACCGAAAGAGTTTCCTCCCCTCGGGCCTCGCTTCCAACGGTGTCATTGCAAATGCATCTTCTGCACGTACGTCTTCTTGTCCTTCCTTTCTCTTCGAATATTTCTCGATATCATATAGAAGGCCAAGTTCGATTTTCTAGCGCCGCGCCTGGCCGACTTCGGTACTCCAAACACGTTTTCGCTCACGCTCCGACGCAAAGACTACACTTTGTTCTCTTTGTATTCTTGATCCCGTCCCGGCTACCCTCCGGTTGTTAAAAGCGAGGGGGCGGAACGGCGCTCGAGATTGTCCTCGATACTGTAATTCGCTTGCTTAAAAGCAACTTTCTCGCCATAAGCTGCAGCCAGCGACAAATTCGCTGAACATTTTGAATCGGCCGAGCGTTCGGCTTGGCCCGATTCCCATCGCGGCCGAGTCGGCCATTTGTATTCCTCGCGTAATAACGAGTCTCGCGCCGTTCGCGGATACTCCAATTCCGCTGGCCGGAACGCTTTAACTCGCTCAACCGAAAGTGTCTCTAACGTCACGGTTCGCATGTAAAATTAATTGGCTGCGGACAGACTTTGGAATTCGCAATGACGGCCTCGTTTGTGCGCCGTTGTCTCTCTTCGACTGTGAGAGGAGGAGTATATCGACGTAGAAGCGCGCCCGTCGGCATATCGCATTGCCGAGCCAGCCAGATACTTCCAAGAGCGCTTCAAGGAAGTACTTACTGTCATGCATGCTCTTTGAGTACGTCAAGATTTTTCGCTGCTTTGTGCTTCACATGTACTTACTCGGCATTTTACAAGGAACCACTAATGGGTAGTTTGCCAAATGCATTAGCCGAACCGAAGTATGCGCTTTTATGGGACTTCTTCCCGCATGAATCTGTTGCACTTTCATGCGCACTAAATAAAGTAAGTAAATATGGGCTGAGGGGATAAATTGAGAAGCCGAAATCGAAAGGCTTTAGGCGAGCGAGACCGCAGCGGAGCCCTCCGATTACAGCAGTTACACGTCGCGTCCGTCCGCGACGAGCGTAAAATTTCCTTCCTCGCCCTCCCGCTCGCGGCGACCCTGCGGCTCTCCTTCGAGCGCGCTCGCGGCGCAGCAAAATTCGTATCCCAAACACGTTCCCGCGCTCGATGCGGGATTCCGCTTTGTTTTCTCCCTTTGTTGTATCCGCGTCCTGCAGGAGGCCGCTGCCGCTTCGAAAAAGGGTGCCAGAGGACTGAATCGCGTTTGTTGGGGTGGAAGAGGGATGAAGGGGTGGCTTGGAGAGGGATCAACGGTACATACACGCGCGTGCCTCCTCTCTCCCTGGTCCCGTCTCTTTCTGCGACGGCAAACGAAGAGAAGAGGCAGAAGAGGGTCGTGACAGAGGGGGTAGGCGGGGGATACCGCGGGGGTGGTCCTCGATTTTGCACGTTGCCGCAATCAGTACCATGCTCGATATATGCAGGCCGCGTATCGATTTCGACAAACGAGCACGAAGAATAGCCGAGCGAGGAAGGGACGAGGACGGAAGGGTGAAGAGGACGGCGAAGAGGGGTGGTGGCGGCCGACGTCCGTGTGTATTTTCTAGATGAAATGCGCGTGCGCGCTACGGTCTGTGCACTTGCTCGGGACCGCTCGGAATTCCTGAAGCAGCCCGACGCCGCAAGGCCCCGTGTATATTATTTTATGCTGTTAATGGCGAAACGGCGTAATCAACAGATGCTGTGCAATTACGACGAGCGTCGTCGGCGACCAGGCACGTTGCGCGCGGAAGCTCGTGAGCGGAAATTTACGAGCTTGCGTGCGCGCCGACGCTCCACCTCACCGTGAATATGCGCGAGGATTTTGGTCGTGAATGCTACGACAACCGCGCCGACGACCTCGCCTAACTTGCCACCTAGCGTGATGGACACTACCTTCTGACCGCGATAATGTTCCATTCAGAGTCCGTCACGACGTCTCTCTCTCTCTCTTGGATTTTCAGTTATATCAAATACCGTGAACCGCTCACGGTACAGCCCGGGTTAAGCGGCGAAATCGCAAGGGACATTGTCAAATTTCCGGCTCTTACAGTTTTCCTTCGCATGCACATTTCACCTTTCAGAGAGTCTACCCATCGCCACGTCGCGGTTCCTACTTTCCGTATTCACCGCCGCGGAATATACTGGCTGCGCGAGATCAGCGATGTAGACGTTACGCGCTAGAGTCGAAGAACTCCTTTGTACCAGAACCGCTAAGTCTGCCGTCGCTAAACATTGCTTTGTACTCTTTCGTCGTAATTCATCGCTAAGTTAGACCGCCGGGTATGATAATGTAACTGGAGCAGTCGCGAATTACAACGGTCAAAACTTACTTCGTGCCGGTGCATCGCACTTCGCGCCGCGACGCCGTTCGAAAGAGGGCCAACGAGAGTTTCGATAGTTTGCGAAACGGTCAGAGAACGAGTGGGAGCCGCGTAAATTGTCGGGTGCATAAACTGGCGCGGAGAAATTGTCGAGTTTCGGTATGGCAAATTACGGTCCCCCGGCTTGCTTGCGTTTACGTGGGGTTTAAGCTGGGAGGGCTCGATAAGCTGCAATTTTCGCAGGATACCGTCCCAGAAGCATGAAACGAGGCGGAAGTGCAAAGCAGAAGGAAATCTTTCTACGCGATGAGAATGCCGGCTGAAATAGGCTGACAAATTTCGCGAGAAATCTTCTTCATCTTACCGTCCCGACCGCCTCCTTCCACCCTCCATGCACTTATCCCGTCGGCGTCGCTCGTCGATATTTGATCGCGACGTGACAGACTCTTCGCTACGTGAGGACGGAAAGTATCTCGCCAGCGATCTTTAACGAGCGTCGAACGTCTCGAAGAAATCGTTCTCACGAGGACAAGAGGAGGCCGCGATTTTCCATTGGTCGCCAGCGGATGAATGCGCCACGACGTCAAAATTCCATTGGACGTTACGGGAGCGGATTCCGCGCGACGTCGGCGTCGGCGTCGGCGGCGGCGAGAAACAAGTTAATGAATTGTCGTGTAACTTTTTTACATATTCCGCGACGGCGACGGCGTAATCAGCAGCTGCCGCAATTATTACGCCCGCCGCGACCGTCCGAGTGGGACATTATGCATGCGCCTGTATAACTTTACGAGCGCGTTACGCTACTCGAGCGACAACGAGCGGTGATTTCGTGACGGGGGAGGTAACAGGTACGCGCGAGTAGAATGTCCGTCATCCGCGGCGCGGATCAAAGCGCGCGGAAATATTTGCCTCCCGTTCCTTGGATTCCTCGGCAGCGAATGGGGATTTATCAATTTCGGCCACAGTGTCGCCGTCGAGTGACGATTTAACTTCCCATTGTGCGCGACAATCGATTGTTCGACCGTCTTCCTCGACTCGCACTGCTCAGCTTTAATTTCACAATTGTGCACGATTGAAATTGGTGCCGTTCCGTATACTCCAGCGTGAAATGTATACGCTACTTAGGAAATTTATGCGCGGCCAAAGTAAGTGATTCTCGCGGGGCTAGAAAAATTTGGGTCGTCGCGGATTGAAGTCGGGACGCGGGGGGCGGGTGGGGAGGATTGTTTGCGGAGAAAACTCCGTCGTTTTGGTTGCGCCGCGCGGGTAAGAAACGACGCCGTTCCACATTTACGAAAATCCACAGAGTGTCGCTGGCGCTCGCCTTACTTTCCCGATGCATCATCCGGGGGAGTGTCCCGCGCTCTCCGCGGAGTCGTGGAAAAAATTTCGCGTGCCACTCTAGTTCGCGCAACTCCGGAGATCCGAGTCTCGTCGCGCACACCCCCGCCCCCCTCGCAGCGGACTGCAGTTCTCCGCCCCAAAAATTTTCAAGTTTTCCCGGGGCTCTCGGAAGTATTCCAAGTATTCGAAAGTACCACTCGCGTTCGATTCGATTCCCCCGCTATTGGATATCGGCTGGGCCATCGACTTTCAAGGGACCGTGTCTGCTTCACTTCTTCTGTCCTCCCCTCCTCCTCCCGTTTTTCCATCTCTCTCTCCCTCCAGCCGTCTTTCTCCAGCGAGCCCGATGCACATGCATGCATGCACAGCAAAGCTGCAGATTCACCTGTGCCCGACGCTTTCCAGGACTCTTGCCAAGGATATTCGCGACGGATCGATGCACAGTGCCGAGTCCGGGCTAATCAAAATGTCGTCGGATACGATTCGCACGAAAGAAAGACAAGCACGCGAGTGGAGGGGTGTGGGGAGTGGGGACTGCCACGAGAGCGAAGGGTGCGTCTAAGAAGAAAGAGAGCGAAGCGGGATGAGGAGTACCGAAAATTCAGCCGGTGCAATCTTCTAGCCAATCTAATCAGTCGGCGCGCGCCTGTACAAATCTGCAGGAATTTAGGGCCGTCCTTCCGTTATCTAGATTATTTAGTGTCTGCCCGAGCTGTCTCTCCTTCCTACCCTCCCGCCGTGTCTCCTCGCCCGTCTCCATCCCTTTCTCTTCCACCCTCTCGTAAACACTCCTCTCTCGTTCTCTCTACGCTTCGTCGCAGCGGAAGTGGATATACGCCAGGGACGGATTTCGAGGGTGCATGCGCAATGTACAGATCCCCTATCCGAATCCCTTTCCATGTCTGTATTCATTCTCTCTCTCTCTCTTCTATTCCTCTCTTTCTCCGGCTACCGACCATTCTCCCTCTTCTTCCGTTTCTCTCTCTCTCTCTCTCTCTCTCTCTCGTACAAACCACCGCGACGAACCCGCGAGCTGGAAACCGACGACAAATGCTTTTTCGTGTGTCGGACTGCGGTCACGAGCCAGGGTCGCATAATCGGACTTGTAGCACGTGTTACCGACACTGGGCTCGACGAATAAAATTTCTGCTAAAAATGGTGGTGGCGAGCCAGGTGGATGGAGTGCGGGCGCGCGAGAGAGACGGAATATGAACAACCCCCTCACACGCGGCAGTCGTAACTGATCGAGCCTTGATTGCGGCCGTATTTAAGCGTGCTTCAGCTTAATTGCCCGCCCTCTCCGTTGTAATTTGAATTTTTTTCCCCTCCCCAAAACGAGACTGCCGGCGGAGAGCGGAAAAACAACGGATCCGCTGAAAGACAAGCTGACAAATGATAATAATTGCTGCCTGCGAAGCACCGTGAAGTACTGATTACGTAATGCTGAAACTCTATCGCTAGTCATAAAGATAAAAACATGGAAAATGGGCTAGGGAATACTCAGTGATATTCGACGCTCATAAAAATTATCTCTCCGAGTTGAGAACTTTAATGATAGCATATATATTGAAACCCAACCTTCCACTTAAGCTATCGTGCACACTTCAGCGTGCAATGACGATCAACAGCGATAGGGCAAGTGTCTTCCGAACGAAGATAATCGACGGGTCTGGGCTGGTAAATTGAACGAAAATTCATGGCATAATTGCGCACTAATCCAGCCTTGGCCCGACAGACGGCCGTACTCCAGTTTGCAAATCTGCGGTCACGACAGGGACGGATTTTCAGTAGGTATAGGGTGCATGCGCAATGGGTGCCACAGTAACGATGGCTAGGCGCCAGTTGCCCGACGTTGGCGACCGCGTCTGCCCTGCTAGGCGAATATACGTGGGCCTGAACACCCCCTTGAACACTCCCTCTGTAGGTTTTTCGTGGCACCGGCCTTCTGCGGTCATGGCGGGGATCACATAATCGGTCGACGTTATACCACGGTCCCTGTAACACGTGTTACTGACGTCGGTCGTTGGATTTACGACGATCGATCTTTCTCCTTTTTCATCCCCTTCGCCAGCTTCCTCACGTTCGCCCTTTAGGCCGTCCTTTTTCCTCTTTCGTCTCTCGCCCTCTTCCACCTCCGTCTTGCGCTTGAGTTTTCGTATTCGTTTTCGTTTTATCCCCCCCACCTCTGCCGCCGCTTTCCCTCAGGATATGCAGTCTGCCTATTCTACCTTCTCCCCCGGGTTCTCGTTTTTCTCTTTGTTCTTGGCACGCTTCTGATTTTCGTCCCGCTCGCATCGTTCTTTTCCTCGTCGTCCCTCCCCCTCCTTTTCCCCTCGTTCGATTTCCTGCCGGCGAACTTGGCCGTAAATTAAGCGTGCCCTCCCCCGCCTTCTACGCGCGCACTTCGAACCAGCAGTCGCTTTAAAGTATTCAGCATCGGACCACTTACGCCCTCGTTCGATGCATTCTTATGCGCCCGATTATCTTCCCTCTCCCTCTCCTTCTAACCATCCCTCCCTCCTACCTCGTTGTCCGCCTTTGTTTCTGGAATTTTCAATTAGCACGGCACTCGTAATTCTTGTTACTCTATCGCATCGCGCTGCACGAGCGGAGAGGAGAGACGCGGCGCGATTGTCTGTTCGAGATTTAAATCCCTATACTGGATTACAATTCCTGCTCGAACTGCTCTCCCTCTCTCGCTCCGCGGACGATTCCATTAACTAGCTGTCGTGGTACAGATCTGCGCACTTGCAGATATTCAAACGAAGTAAATCGCTTCGAATATTAAAATGCAAATATTTCAATTACGCGAGGTTCGCCGGCAGAGAATAGCTAATTCAAGAGGCGGTCCTTTGGAAACTCAATGCATCCGCGATCAACAAGCTAATCGTTCATACGCGAGCGAAGCAGTGATCGTTCCGTCGTCAGCTGTTTTTCAGCCCGTCACCGTCACATCCTTCCGTTGATGGCGGGCATTATGATCGAACAGGAACGCGCAGTAACACGGTCGAAAGATTCGTGACGAGGGTCGTAACCGCGGCCTAACAAGAGAAGGAGGACGAGCTGCGACGGGCCGGAGCCTGGGTCGGGGCCGGTCGGCGGCGGTGGCGGAGGCGGAGGCGGAGACGCAGGCGGAGGCCGTGGCAGCTTGTTTGCCCGCTCCAAATTGGACGACAAAGGATACCGAATGACATAAACACCGTGGAAACGCCCGCCGCGTCATTTCAGCGCGAGTTAACGGTCGGAAATGCCATCGGTCGTTAACCACTTTCGACGAATCTTGCAAACATGCCCTCCGCCACTGTCCCCTCGCTCCCCTTATGCACTCTATACTCGTGTTTATACGTACATACTACCGAACGCGTGTACGTACAGCGTGCGGCGTGCGCGTTTTACGATTACGGACGGACATGAATCACCTCGAACGGAAAGATGCGCGCTGCTCGTCGAACGCTTTCGTGACACGCCCGGCGAATTTATCGCCGCGCAGCGGTGAGGCCGAGGCCGAGGCCAGGACTCCGCGACAAATAACGAGTCGCACGACGTAAAGATTACGCGTGTAGCATTAATCGTAGGCGACCCGCGATAACGGGTATACCCAGGGCGAGGGTATACGTCGGACGTATGAAAAATTATCATTCGAAATTAGCAGCGCGCCCCATGCGATCAATGTCGCTGCTTCGGAATTCTCTCGGCCCTGGTGTCGCGGATTATTTCTCTTGTCGGAGCACTGCTTTTCGATTGCAGATCTATGATGACGTTTTCCGTGTTCGCGTTTAATCGAGGTCGGGGAAAGGGCTTGGCTTAATAGGAGGGCAACCGATTTCGCGTTATTGTATGGAATATTGGGAGAAAACTGGAGAAAGGGCTGGAGAGCTTGAAAGCACGCTCGCTGTGTGGCGTCGGTGATGCTTGATTTTCATTTTCCGTGAACACCGGTAAATTGCGAACCGCGGCGCTGTGCAGGGTTGGACGGAGGCTGTGAAGAGAGAATGAGAGGCGATAGGAGTGGGGGAATGAAATGGGAATCCGTAATAATGCGAGGAAGATAAAGACGAAATGGCAGTCTACGTACGTACTCCCCCGTTTTCGACCGATAATATATCTTTACTGGTACGCGCTTCTTTTAAATCATTCATGTTACTTTGAGTAAAAGCATCTGCGAAGCTTTAAAATATTCGCGCCCTTCTACCCCATTCATTTTTCCGCGTGTAACCACCGGGTGTGCCCTAGTAACACGATTTTTGCCACGCCCTACATACGTACGCGCGCGCACATAGGGAAAGGATCAGTTGCCACATCTAAATCCGTGCGCTGATAACGCGAACGTGCCGATTCCTGATATTTCATTACTAACTACTTTACAAAATTGACCCAACCAGTTTCACAGAAATTCGGCACGAGAATAAACTGAGAGGGAGAAGAGAGAGCGCTCGCTAAGAGGGGTAAATTTTCCAGGGTCGAGATAAAAGGCAGCGTCACGATACTACTCTCGCTCGCTCTCCTCTCGACGTACCGTCAACGGTGTATCAATTACGGGCGCTAAACGAGTCTCGGGCCAAGTAAGCCGTTCCCTCGGAACTTCGAAAACACATTCTGCGCGAGGCTGGGGCGAGGAGCGAGATTGAGGAGGAAAGGAAACGAACGTTCTCCACCTATGTACGTCTCCCGCGAACGCCCTCGTCCATAAACAACGCTTTTGAAGCTTTTGAAAGCTCGTCTGCGGGCGCGACCGGTCGAAGAAGTAAAACTTCCTCATCCGCCGACGAAAGTTCGAAGGCAGTTCCGCCCGGAGGGGACTCCCGCGCGATCCTTTTCTCTCGAAAGCTTTTCGCAGACTCGCGGACGCCCCTCGCCACACGAAAATATTTCGTCCTTCGAGCGACAAACAAAATTCCCTGGCGCGTTTCGGCCGGCAGCGCGTCGTCGTCTTCTCTGCCCGTATGACGGAGGAGGGTAATTGACTTAAGACGCAAGTATGGCGGGAGCGGAGACGAGCGAGCGAAAGGGAAAGTTCGCGCGCGAGACATCTTTTTTTCTTCTTCTTCTTCTTCTTCTTTCCCTCCCCCTCGGGCAAGTAGGGAGTCTTAGCACGTCGGCCGGGACATTTTATCGCGACTCCTCTAAGGCGCGGCTGACATTTGTCGGATTATTTATTCGCCTCGTTCCCGCGTTTGAATCGTTTCCCTCGCCGGCTCGCTAAACCGAGCCGGCACCGTTAATGTTTCGGGTAACAACCTGTATTCCTCATGCGCGAAATACCGCGTGGACGATGTGTCGCAGCGGCGCGAAATATGTTGATCCGGAAACGGGCGAAAATCTCTACGGCCGTTGGCGAAAGCGTCTCGGAGTTGGCGAAGAAATTCTCGGGTGGCGCGCGGCATCCCACGCCCTTGGCATTAATTTCGCGGAGGGCGTCTCGGTAATTGCACCCGATAATTACGATTCCACGTCGCGCGTCGCTCGATTTGTCCCGGCACGCTCGCGCGAGTACCAAACGCGGGGATCAAATTGAAATTCAGCAGTCAGGCCGAAGCTATCACGGCAGGTTCTATTGCAACTGGCTGCCCGGAGGTACGGGTATTCACGCCCGAATACCGTGCGCGACTGAGGCGCGCCGAATGGATACGACAATTGAGTACACGAGCGAAGGTCACGCAATATCTCCGTCATATGAGAAGTTGCGACTCCCTCCCCTCCCGACCGCGCGTCTGGACATTTGCGTCGGCTCGAAATTCTGCGGTACGACGCGCACGGGCGTCGTTTCGATCTTCGATGTTCCGTTTCGAGGCGTTTATCATTACTCTTGCACACGCGCAAATTCACACACTTCGCCCAGTGCATTTCCCTTCTTTGCCGAGCGCCGACTTCCCAGCCTGTCCTTGTCTTCGATTTATGCGCCGCCATTTGCCGCGCACGACTTTCTGCAGGGGATGCATTTCGTGAGGATAGGAAAGGGAAGTCGGACGACGCTGGATGTCCCGTGACTCATGTATTTACTCCGGTAGTCAATTTTATTCGAAGTTTCCCCGGGAACGAGAGGAAGGAAAATATTATAGAGAAAATATTGTACGTTCGATATTGCGAAGGGAAGTCCCTCTACGCACCCGGGGTACGCGTGAAAAGGAAACAGAGAGAGGGAGCTGGATAAGGAAAGAAGGCGGGTACAAATAAAAAGAAAAATCGAGATGGAGAGAGAGTGGGAGGGAAGGTGAAGGAAGGGCAAAGGATAGCGAAGAATCGAGTGGCCGGGAGTAAGGCGAAGTACCGTAAGAAGGCAACCTCGGCCAATACTCAGATTTGTTTTATGCTTCATATTTCGTTATGTTTTATGGATTTCCGCGTGATAACATAAAACCGCTACATAAAGTCCACCCTCGACTCTCCGCGTCTCCATCTCTCATTCGCCCGGCGTTCCTCGTTCTAAGCGCGGGAGATGCAATCGAGTGTACTGTGAAAAGGAAACTTTTCGCTTGGCGAGCGAGAAAAGCGCGTCTCCGCCGCGAGACAGAAGGGGCCGAGCACTTTGAGAGACGTCGCCGTCGCTTCAATTGCCGCTTTCTACACGGATAAGTGAGATAAGCTTCGTTTAAACTTCTCGATAATTCCATAATCTAGCTGGACCGTCGCGCCCGCGCAAAATGAAGTACAGCGTGTATAAAAAAGAAACCAGCCACGTTTCATTGTCGGCGATCGTATGTGTCCGTGCACGTCTGTAAGACGTCGACCGATTTTGTAAAACAAGTTTATAACGTTTTAGCAACTTTTGAGTGTGCTAGACTTTTAATTTATATTTATTTTTCTTATATTCGTATTCTTCTCATATTGCATACGATATCCTAGAACACACATACACGCGTTTTTCTTCCTAGCCAGCGGAAAGCTATTCGCGTCCCACGCCGCCTGTTTCCTCCCGGTAGGAAACACAGGATAAACTGTCCCTCTATGCAGATGCAATCGAGCGTACGTAAGGAGGGAAAAACCGTTTCGCTGGGAAGTCTCCAGTCGGAAACGACGACGACGACGACGACAACGCGGCGCTCTGGAAAATCTCATTTCCTTTACACTCCCGCGAGTCTATCTTTCTCTTACTCCTCACCCTTCATCCCTCTCTTAAACAAGGCACATTGTCGAAGGGCGTCGATTAGACGTCAACTGAAGCTCGTGCGTCAAACGATCGAAGCTCGCTCACGATCATTTGCGTTATTCGGCGATAAAACGAGAATGAGGCACGGTTTAGATGTATGAGGGTGATTCCCGAACGTATCTACGGCGCTCGGTGTCACCAACCTGACCATCCGGGATAGCGTTATCCTCTGTTTGACGTATATACAGCTGCACGAACGTATAACATATATGTGTATATATAGATATATACGTATATACGCTGAAACGTTCCTGTCGACTGATACGACGGGACCATCGCTGATTTAACGTGTCTCTCCACGTCGCGTCGTGTGGCACGGTAGCGATTCAGGATGCATCGCGGGACGAGGGATGCTGGATAGAAACAGTCAGACCCCTTGCACGTGTGCGTTCGGAGGGAGAGAGAAGACACGCGGTAATAGATACGACAATGAGCTCGAGAGCGAAGGTCGCGGTGGCACGTCTCGCCATTGTAGAGGTCCCCATTGACATCCATAGACCGTCTAATTGTACTCCATCTGTCCCTTTGAAGAAATCACTCACAAGTACACGGGCACATGTGCCGTCTGCGGTTATGAAAGCGGTCCAAGTCAGAAATTGAACAAAAATATTATGAACTTCACTATTTCGTGATTCCGACTTACGAGAACTATAAAAGAACAAGCCATCGTTACGTCGCGCGTTAGATCGTACGCAACACTCGGTTTTCACACATTGTCGCTATCAGTATTCTTCGCCAAGGTTACAAAGAGGGAGCGCAGATGGGAGGCTAGTCTTTTCCCTCGGTCTGCCTTTTTCATCCTGCCCCGGTCGTTTCCATTTACGAGAAAGCGCTGCGGTGTAAAAGAGAAGGCGCTCGCGCGCTTCGGGTGGGCGCAGAGAAGAGGTATTAATGATCGTAACGAACGTCTGGCATTGTTTCACCGCGTGCCGCTGTAACGTGCCATAGGCCGTGGCCATGGCGAGCTTATATTGCTCCCCAGCCAGTCATTGGCCATCCCAGTTAATTTAACGCCGTTAGTAAATTATGCGCCGGCTTTCAAACCGGGATCGGGCCCGGTATCGCTTTTGCTAACCGAGGGAACGGCCGAGCGTAGAATTTAGAACAATAATAACTCTTGCCAGGCAATTTAGCGGTGCGGCGAGGCCGACAGGCGCTCGCGTTGCGCAAAGCACGCCAGCAGTTTCGTCGCAGGGCCCTTGCCGCCGCTACGACCCTCTTCGTCCCGTTTTTCCGAAATGCCGCTCTGCCGCTCTGCCGCTCTGCCGCTCAGCGTTCACCGTTCATCCGCATAACCGCGCTGGATCGGGATTTATCGTCGGCCGGCTAAAGTAAGAGTTACAAGGAGATCTCGCGACGCGAGCGATGTTTGTCGCGATTACGCTTGCCGCGGAATATCGGCGGTGCCGTTAGAAAGCTTCACCCTCGCACGCGCAAGGTACGATGATTTAGATGTAGACTTTAGACGACCGTGAAGTGGCGCTTAGCGGAGTTCGGTAAAGTAAGCGTGAAATGACGATTCCGGGTCCTTTGACAACGGAGAGATTGCACTGCGAGCAGCGCAGCGGTGGCAATCCGTTACCGCGCCTTATAAATATTTCCCGTGGAAAATTAGATGCAGTCTTTTCGTGCTGCCGCGATCTTTACCGCGCACGTGCGCAACGCGATCGCGGAGATTTATTGGGACGATAATTTCGGCCGCGATCCCAAATGAACGCGGTAATGTGCGCATTACGCGGTGTGTAAATTTGCCGACTGGATCGCTGGCCCCGAAAAATGGCCGAATTCTTGCCCGACGACCGCGGAATAATCAGAAAGATCTATTTAAGCCGCGCTTCAGCTTGCCTCGCTCTAATGACGTCCAAGCTTTTTCCGACGAGACTCCGTGGCAATATTTTTCCGCATAACAAGTGCCATCGCCCACTTTAGTCGACCAATCCGGCGTCCGGTGGGCGACGCCGTGTCACGGGGCGCTAAATGAAAAACGATATCCCCGCGTTTGGTGTACGTGCAAATTTTCTCCCGGATGAGTTTAACGAATTTCCAAACGGGCACGTATCCGCATCGCGTTGCACGGCCGCGTTCGAGACGACGACGTGCGCCAAAGTGGCGGACCCGTTGGATATGCACTCGAGATCTGCACTTCGTTCCGGCAGGCAAGGATGCATTATACTTAGATCGACGATATAGGAGTTTGCGCCGGATGACGTTGGGACACAACGCAAAGCGATTGTGAAGGTGCAGCTGCGTGTGTGGTGAGTTTATAGAGGAGGCTCTAAAACGCTCGACTTCCGATAGAAAGACTTTCACGGAAGCTAAACGTCCAGGGAGCGATCGTGTCAGAAGTAATTGATTAAAGCATTATGCTCTGATGCAATTTTTATCGGATCGCGTTTTCGCTAGAATCAATGTTTACCGTGTCATTCGAGGGGTTTCTGTTGCGCGGGCCACCCTATATGCGCACGGCAGTTGGTCGATAAGGCTTATCAACTCCTTAATTTGCCCTCCCCTCGTACATTAACGTGCACCGGGCGTGCATTAGCCCGCATTACTGTTTGACGCGATCGATGGTGTTGGCAAGCCTATCGTCGCACTTTCTGCGACAAGAACACACGCGAGAGAGCGAGTTCCTTCCTCCTCTTGTTCCTTCGCCGCGCACTCTTCCCGCTGCTCCACCTACCGAACCCACATCACTCTCTCATTCCCCAGTGTACGCAGTGGAGAAAGCCGCCACGGAGATAGACTAATGACGGTCGTTTACATAAAAGATGCAGTTTAACGACGTTGGGAATCGGTCTTGTCTCACGAACGATAGCGGGCACATTTTTTTTGCCGCGACAGACATCTGTCGCGCCGACTCGTGTCAGAATCGCCAGAGTAATACCGTAACAGCGAAAATATCAAGATAAAAATTGACGCGACCCAATTCAGGCACGTTTCCATAGAAATCCGCGCGCGGTGTCGTGTGCTTGTCATTCCCCGGGGAAAATTTGCACGTGTCGAGGGGCGACGATCGAAGTATAGAAATTGCGAGCGAAACGCCGTAGCGCACGTTTCGCCGGTGTTTGACTATGCCGTATCTGTTTCGATCTAAAGCACACTCTCGCGGCCCGTCTGTACGAGTCGCGTCTTATTATCTGCACCGGCAAAGAATGAACGGGGCCAACGACGGTTGCAGGGCTGAATGTACGTTGTAGAAGAATTACGATCGCGCCGATCAGATTTTCAGTCCAGCGTCGGCGCTTCAACACGAACGTTGTACGAAGGAGCGGGGCATGTACTTACGTAGCACGCCAGTCGCGGGGTTAAAGGCCGTTGCACGCGCCGGAAGGGAAGGCTGGTTGGTGAGACGTAAGTCGGTCAGCTTATCGACGAACGCGTTGCCAGTTACGCGGTGCCGCTTGGAGATATGCATAAGAGCATGGAGGCAAGCGAGTAAGATGGATTAATTAGCTAGACGCCCTTCTCTATGTACCGTACTTGTGGACAGCTTGCCATGTTCGCGAATGTAAATCGTTTCAATGTGCTTTCTGCGCAAGACACCGTCTATTTTCGATCGTTCAGACTCGACTCGGCATTTCGAATTTTGTATCGTGCGCTAGTTAAAGTCACAGTGTTACGTGGAGATGGTACGGCGGCTAGTTCGTTGGAACAAACTATTTCACGGTTCGGCGAACGTGTTAATGCCCTCGCTGCTAATTTGAATATTCCCCGCCGAATTCGTTATCCCGACTCCCTTGACCGTAGAAAAGTGCATTGTTCCGAATTTTGCGACGGCGCCGATTATTTCTCATTCGCTTCCCTTCGTTCCATCGTTCAAGTGGGAGAGCCTGACAATTCATTTGCGCCGAAACGGCGAAAGGTAAATCATTCGAGGCATTGGGGGTGGTTAACGGGGCGAAATTAATTGCGCGTTTTTCGAAATAACAACCGAGCGATATAACACCGTTTTCACTCGTGTCCCTCCATATATGTCGCGACGGCAGGAGACAGCGTTAAATTCGATACGCGCTACCTGCTCGGCCATTAGGGCCGGCCGATGATGAAAAATAACACTCCCCTAATGCACCTCCGCGGTCTCGCGTTTATTGATACGTCAACGGTGCGCACCATTACATCGGCGTGTTGCTCGTTATGCAGACTGCAGCGGGAATCATCCTAATGGAAAAATTCCACTTGAAAACATGACGCAAAACAATTTTCACTCATTTTTTCGCCTGTTTTTAGCCGCATCGCCTGCTTTATTACCGTTCAGAAGGTTTGTACGAAAACCATCCGTTCGACGTTTCTGACCGCTTACTCGATCCGAAATCATCCTCTCTTCATTATCGCTTCACTATCTCCACCCTGTACGTGTACGTCGCTGCCGAAGCTTTATGACCAGTGAGACCTTTTTCGCCGGCGTCGCGGCACGTCAAATTGTCGCGGATAAAATCGATGCGATACGATCGTTCTTTCATTCTTCTTCTTTCTTCGAGGCACAGATACGCACACGCCGGCTTGGCCCTCTCACTCTCACTCCCACGCAAACGTTCTTTTACTTCTTACCGTCGTCGCACAAGGAGCGCACACATTCACACACGCGATGCGAACGAGCGTCGCCTCATCAATCACCGTCACTGCCACCGCGGAAGAAACGATACCAGGAAGGATGAAGTGGGTGGATGCGGCTTCGGCGAAGGTGTTAATTCCGCACGAGTGCGCGCGGCCGAACTATTCCCCCGCTTTCCGCTATTGCCATCGCCGTCCTCGTCCTCGTCCTCGTCCTCGTCCTCGTCCTCGTCCTGGTGGTCGCCGGTTGGAAATCGACGATCCGGCTCCACATGCAGTATATCTGGTATAGGGTGTCTCGGGAGTTTCGTACAGTGAGAGGAGAGTGAAAAATGAGGAGAGGACTTTAGCGGAATTGACCGGTTTGATTGATTACCGGATCAACGATCAATGCATTCGCCGGCGAAGCTGTAATACGAATTCGCGTTTTGTTCGAATTTTGCGGAATTCATGACGTGTCAAATGTTTGCTTGCGGCGGATAATGAATATACGGTACTGTTATTGAGAGATTTCGGGACACGCTTGGCTTTGCTCGATAACGTCTCATTACAAAAGTTCCGCGATTCGTGGGAATCGAAATCGATTCGCATCGGCTCGAGCAGCTTCCAATTGTCGTCGAACGAAAGTATAGGTCGTTGTCTTGTAGCCGCGTGTAGCCCGAAATTAACCGAACTCGCGCGAGCCAATTCGATACCTTGCTAATGCCTAGGATTCCATTAGCCGGCGACGTGCTAATGGAGGTGTCGGAAGATTGTAGAAACGAAGGTCTGACAATAGCTAATTAACATCGCGCATTAGCATAATCTTGATGATGCCACAGATACCTTAAGCGTTCAACAATTTACGTTATATTCCGAACACTAACGAACGTGGGGTACGTGACGAAATTTTTCCGAGCACGAAACAATGCAGGTTATTGAAAGTATACGGCTGACTGGCTCGGCGTTCTCTATAAAATGTAACACCGTGTACATAGCAGCATCCTTTTCAGCGACGGCAGACACGTTCCCGTCTTCTACCGATTACTTTGGAACAATAAAGCCACCGTCGCGGTTAGTTCGACGCCTGGCAAAAGCCGGACGCTCACGGAAATAAGAATTCCACGTAGACGACTACGGTGGCGGGCGAAATTTATCGTTTGCCGATACTCCCGATGCAATATCTGATTAACAGTTCGCGTCAACGGGGGCCGCACGGAGATAATATTATCATTGGGCCGGGCGGATATGTTTTTTCTTCTTTTCGTCTCGACGCTTTGACAGAATTCACAAAGATATGACGCGGCAGAAATGATGACTGCGCCGAATAAATACGTATTTAATGCGTATTTAATCTGAATGGCATCGGGCCGTTCCAGCGTGGACGTTCGCTGCTCGCTCGCCGACAAAGAATTATCATCGCGCGAAATAGATGTATGTTTATCCGGCGCATTCAAACGAAATCGTCCCCACGGGAGTAGAATTATCGTCGCGCAAAAGAGATGTATTAAAATAATTCAATCAACGTTTCCCCCCCGCCGTGCTAATTCGCGAGGCGATCGCGTTGGAAATCGTGCATTGAATTGCGCCGTCGAATGTTGCATTGCCGACGCTTAAAAGGTCGGACCGGAGAATTCGTTGGGACGAAAAAGTCCCGTGGTGCACGGTCGGACGGAAGTGGGTGTTCGATCGATCGCTTCATCCGTTTTATTCGCCGTCTCGTCAGACTCTTTTTCTATTTCAAAGCGAAACTGACTTCGCCCGCGGAATACGGCGGCCTGGGTATCTCTTCCATCTGGTCGACCAGACGACGAGCGTCGTTCCGTCGACGGCCTCGCCGTCCTCGTCCCTCTTACCGATTACTCCGGGACAATAACGCTTTGCCGCGGTTTATCCCACACCGACGGCGCAACAATTCCACGGCGAACTTTACGAGGTGGGAACGGCAGGCCGAGAATGATTCTCCGCTCGTCGCCCTACCGTCACAACGAACGATCTTCATCGGCGTGGCACCGTTTCGCCTTCTCTTTCCATCGCGCCCGTCGCGGGAGAGCCGCGAGACGAGCTGGAAAAAAATCAGAATGAGTGAGGAGATCTGTCCCCTCCGTTCTCGCGCGTCATCATTCTACTACCACTCGCGACTCGTCCCGAACGAATCGTTTTCATTTGCCTCAGTGAATAATGTCATACTCCGTTCTCATTTACTGACTTGAGCGATGAACGCGGTGCATCTGCTTTACGACACTTATTTGCGCGGTTAAGCAGCGTGGAGAGAGCGAGAGAGAGAGAGAGAGAGGAGATGGAAATAAATACAATTTATTATTGAAATCATTCTCTATCGATAGCAGAGCGGTGGTTTTTTTATTACATATTGCACCCGACCAACTGGGTTGCGCTGTTTGGAGACAAGACCTCTTCGCTCCTCAATTTACCGCGAACAAATCGCTTTCATTTACGTTAATGCACAAGATAAAAGTAACGGCCCTCGCTCCGAGACCTATTTAGTGCAGAGGATTAAATCGGGACCGTTCTTTGTTTTTTCTCTCTCTCCCTCTCTCTCTCTCTCTCTCTCTCTCTCTCTCTCTCTCTCTCTCTCTCTAATAGCACTGTATGAGCGCGGCGTTTCAAAGTTTCAACATTGTAACGTTACCCAGGCACACGACGTCTCCGGGGTTTAAGCGCGATCTCGCTTTAATTGCCCATTTGAGCTTGACTTTGTCGTCAAAATTTTCACCCGGCCGACGTTTGACGGGAAAAATCGATATATTAATTGAAGGTAAGCCAGCGGTGGATACGGGCGACGGGAACTTTTTATAGCCCCAGCCACCCCGCGGAACAATATCCATTTAATTCTAACTGGCAAACATACGGGAGCCTCGAGCTGGCGAACTTGTGTTTAGTGTCCGTTTCACGAGAGGACGTGAATGCGCAAGTAGGACAAACTTCAGGGACCTATGAGCGCGAGTGCGCAATTATACAGAGGGGATATAATTGGCAGTGGTAGTGGTAGAGATATGCGGTTTTGACTGGAGTGGTCAAATAGAGTGACGTTTGCGACCGCGAAATGATGACTGCTCGTAGTTTCATTACAATTGGCGGTTACATCGGTTTTCACTACCGACGACTCCGGGATTTTATGTTCTTTGCCCGACCCTTTCTCCAGGTCCTTCTGCCAACGGACAATCGCACCACTGCTATTGCTGGATCACGGGAGAAGTGACGCTGGAAAGGGAATTTTCGTCGAACGCTCGCATCCCCGAAGGAGACTCGAGTATCGATCGAGCGTAATGACGTGAAGGGGATCAAGACAAGGCGGAACGGCGGGAACGCTCTGGGGAAAGTTTTTAAGGACGCCCACCGACGTTGCCGAATTTTCTGCGTCGCGATGAGCGGTTTCATTTACGAGCCGAATATTTTTTATTTGCAAGCAAATTGAGGAGCATATATAGCAAAAACACGAGTGGCTACTCGACTGTCCCGAGCGTTTCGAGATTCCTTGACGCTCGATGCTGCATTTACCTTTCCGCTCGGGAAAAGATCCTCGTCCGCGTAGCGCGCATTGTGCATGTAAATGGGTGCCGCCGGGTACCTCGGCGATTCGTATTTCATAAACTTCATTTCGAGTCTTTGCGGAACGGATTACACGACGGCGGGCGTTTAGTTGAAATCTTACGTGTTTCATCGGGTAGGACCTGCCGCACAAAGCCCTCCCCAGACTGGGGGCGAAAGCTTATCGCGTAGTTACACGCGATATTTATATTCTCGCCGAGAGATTCGTATCCGGTATAAGCTGGGTAACTTAATTTTACTGTTACGACGCTTTAACGTTACAAGCCGTGCGCGCGCGCGCGCTCGCCAGCGCTAAATTTCCTATTATCATTACGCCGCAGTGCTTTCGGGATAAATGTATGCTGTTCGAAAGAATTAGCTTGCTTGACTGGGCGGTCGCACGGGCTCGACAAAGTGGCGGGCGCCGGCGAAAACCGGCTTTCTTAAACCGCCGTCGTATATAACGGCTGGGGCAGAATTTGCATTTTCAGCGTAGATCAGAGATAAACCGAGGAGCGAACGACTTAAAAACACAAATCGACGCGAGTGAACGTAAATTCAATTGTTTGTCACTCAGGCCACCTTATTGATACTTTATTATTCGCGCCACCCCTCCCGTCCGAACAGTCAGTTTATCGTAATAACGTTATATAACTCGCCGATCTGTTCACCGAGTACTCGCGCGATATTTGATTAAGCGATGCTTCAAATTTCCACGCCCGTCGTATATTTTTCGGATCGAAGCGCAAACGTAATCGCGAGAGGGTTAAGGTCTCTGAAACGCGCTGACGCTGTCCGCTTCCCAATATGATTTCGATTTCCGGCGCGCAAGCACGCACGCACACGTTGGGAACAAATATTACACACAAAAACGTACGGGCGCACGGATCCGTACCCGGAGCAAATATCAATTACCCACGATACTCGATAAATAAAATGTGCTCACTTCGACGTGTGCTCTCTACCCGCGTGGTCGTGTGCGTTCATCCGTCACAGCGACATCGATTGTATTTTTTTTTAATCAATCACCGAGCCGCAACGACGAGTCAGTGTGCGTCGCGATGTCTGCACGTATACCTGCATGTGTATGCGCAAAATTCGTGCTTCGCCATTACGCAGTCTTCGCTATCGAGCGCAGAAAGCGTTCTTGCCTGACAAATGATTCAGGTAACGAGCTAAAGTACACAGTGTCGGCACCGTATTCGCGATCGTACAGTTCATGTTTTATAGATCGGCACATTCGTGAAAGCGTACTTTTGGGATAGCGCAATAATAAATCAGTCTATTTTCCCACTCGTCAATTCCGTCGTACCGTGCATTGGCAGATTTACTTTCGGATCTGCCTTCATTGCGGCGTCTATAATGTAACATTTCGAATATATATGAATATACATATTCGCGCCTTTCCGTAAATCCACGCCATCCAAAATACACGAATCTACAAATCACTCAATGAAAGACTAAGGAATAGATGTTACACAGATCGGGCTGTAAACGTGAGATTAAGATATACGACCGACGGATTCCGACTCGTGAAATTCAGCGTGGAAACCATGAAATAGAAGAGACCAAGAAAGAGAGAGAGAGAGAGAGAGAGGAAGAAAGTGACTGGGTGCAGAGCGCAATTCCTTTTGCGAGAGTCCCGGGCGGATGGAATATCGATTGCCGCGTTCGTGCTCGATAAAATATCGCGACTGCTGATCGTGCAGGATGCAACTGGGTAGCGGGCGTCATCTATGTCGAACGTTGGTCATGCGTTGAATAAACATCGAGAGCGCGCTGCTAAATAATTAAGTACTTTATGTTTACCGTGCATTATTTAACGTTTCGCTATACGTAGCCACGTGAAGCATATAGGTTCGTCAAGATTTTTGCGACGCGTCAATTTCGTACATAGTCAATTGTCGAAAATTGGAACGTCATTTTTCTGATCGTCGCGGCTGAGACTAATTCATACGATTATCTCATCAGCGGTACATCTCGACCTGCATTACGCTTTTTGCATGATTCTGACAAGCTGGTCGGACGGCATTTAAGAACGCTGGGAAAATTGGTCGAGCGACGCCGCGCATGAAATTCATACGTGTATATTTGGACACGGCCAATTGACCCAGATGTCAGAAAAATCATAAAACGAGAGGTGTCAAGCAGAAAACGGTAGTTGGAGAAGGGTGCGGCTGTTATATGTTCCGCACATAAATGTAGGCACGTACGCGTATGTCGGGTCGATTAAAACTCGCTGTCTGACGGAACAGCGTTCGCCATCCGCCAGTCTCGCAGCGATTATTATAATGATCATTTGATAATCACACATACCGTAATGCAAATTCGAAATCGCGCGAACTCGCGAGCCCGCGGACAGGCAAAATGAGGCTGGGCGGGGGAGAAAAAATGATCCTATTAACCGCCGACGAGCCGACGTTCTTGCATCCGGCGGAAAACAACGTAATTAGAATAAAAGCGATTAAAAAGTTTCACCGAGTTTATTTAGAGCAGGTGTTCGCCGCGATCATAATATCAGCATATGGCGGCCTGTATACCGAGCAGCTGGTACCCGAAGCTGCCCACCGACGCGATATGCATACATTTTAAAAAATTCGCCGAGGAATTGCTCCGGCCCGTCGCAATGGAACGCCCGAAGGAAACAACTTACCTGCTTATCCTCCAATTTTGTCCGGACCCGCTGAGTCAGAACATTTCGCCGGGGACGATTTTGTCTCGATCTTGATAGGGGAGCCGTGATAAAACTGGATCTTGGCAAGCGAGGATTGGATATTTCGAATTCAGCGACGATCGACTCAAAGGCAGGTGTCGCGGAAAGTATATCAACCTGATTAGATACCCTGGCCCATCACCGTCTCTCATTTGCACGCTCCGGCCATCTGCTTTTCCACCTTGCAACGACAAATTGCGTAAATTTGCAATATTCGACATGATGCATCTAAATTAGTTATAGCGCCGTAACGCGCGCATACTCTCCCAATGTCACACATTAATTGACAGCGGAAATATTAAGTAAATTCAATATTAGCCATATGAATATGCTATTACGCTACAGACCGCAATATTGATTTTTTGCATATGCTCCGGATTTAATGGGGTAAATAATGACCGAGCATGACGTTGTTCAGAGGCCAATATAGTGGATGTACGGAGCGTTAACAAGGCCTTTCCGAAAATATTTCCGCGGCACGTGCTTCTTATTTCTACCTGGAAAGCGAGTATCGAAATTTCGGCGGAAAATGATCGGATATCAGGTCGTATACCGCATCGAGATTTAAACCCGATGCCCGGCAAAAGGTTGGGCAAGCCACATGGGTCGTTGCGCACTGAAATCGTGCGCGCGATTCTGCGCATACACACGAGTGCGTCAGTGTGTAGTTGGCGTGACAGCCGTCGCGTCGGGCTTGCGTGCGTTTGCTCGTCATCAAAGTATCGGCATCGGCTCTTTGTGAATGCGCTTGCGAATCAAGTGCCTCTCTCGCATGCCACTTGTTGATGCAAACAATTGCGAGCAAACGGTTAGGCACACGGTGCGTGTTAAACGTGCATGCGATCGACGTACCTACCTATGCTTACGAAAGATTCGAAGATTCGTTCTGTCGATCATATTTGGCGGGAGGGAGTAGAAAATGTGTTGCGTTGAAATCGTTCTACTTAGATAGGCTGGGGGCATTAATCGTGACGAGAATCTTCAATGGGTTCGGTGCAGATAACGAAGAACGTCCCGTTATGCACCACGGTTTTTATAGACTTGTACATCTGTTCGGAAGCACGGCTGAAAAACACGAAACGGTCAAGAACACGCGGGGACGATCCATAAAGTCCGAGAATCCATAAAATCGAATTTGAGGCGTATATACATGGGGTGGCAAAGCCGTGGCGTTTATCTTCTAAGAACTCTCCGCCGCTGGGTCGAATCGTCAACAAAGCCACATATCTGCGGATGATCGCGACGTTGCCGACTATCAAATAGACATAAACGCGTTGATGCTCCTTCGAGAGTGGTGGGATACGTATCGGCGCGAACCGATTCAGCCTGGAATCGAGATTTCGCGAGTGAACGGTCGGCCTCGGGCGCTGCTTTCGTGACACCGTACTGCTCTCTTTCTCTCTTCCACAATCGATACTTCTCGCTCAGGCCGCAATCCGAAGCGAGCGGCGTCCGCACACAGACAGAAACAGAGATACGGGTGGAGGTAAAGAGCGTGCGAGCGAGAGTGAGGAGGATGTGAAAAGGAGAAGAGAATACGGATAGATACAGAAAGGCGATCCTTTCTCGGTCGACCTTCTTCAGCCAAAGAAGCGGCGGGGGTCTGAGAGAGGTCGGTCTCGAAAGGACAAATACTCATGGTGCCCGTTGCCCGCTGCCCGTACGAGTGGACCGTGAGCGCCAACGTTTTTGGTCAAAAGACGCCCTCTCCTCCTCTCTCTCTCTCTCTCTCTCTCTCTCTCCCCGCAGAAGTGCTTGAAGGAGAGACGCCTCTCCTCCCGGGGATGTAAACAAAGTTGGTATGAAAGTCCGCTCGCACACTTGGAATCGAGGCAAAGTTACGTGTAGCAACATTTTCGTCCGCGTCCGTATGTGCGGCCACGTATTTCAACGTGTTTATACGTGTCTGCAACCACCGAGCTCGGCGCGAGACAAAGGGGTTCGGCGAGCAAACAACCCCCGCCGATCGGGCTACAGAGTGCAGCCGAGTTCCGTGCCCCCGGAGAGCGTGGATAGCCCGCGCTGAGCGTGTCAAGTCGTACCGGATGTTCATCGGTGAATGATACCCACGAGCTCGATCCGCGATAGCTCGATTGTGAGCGATACGGCGATACGTTTGGAAGAGAGCATACAAGTATGAGCAGCGTCGATACCGACACGTCCGGTTGAGCAACGAAACGATCGCGGAAGGGAGCTGCTCGAGATTTTTCATGGCACGCGAAAAGAATAATTCTCTTCCTTGGTACGTTATACACGCGGGACCGTGAGATCTGGCAGCGCGAAAATGGCCCTACGAACGTATTAAGTCGCGCTAGCTTGTGACCGCACATTTTAAATAGTTCGAAAATGCGCGAGATCGCGAATGCGATATATTTTATTCGCCGCGTGATTTTATTTGCGTCCTCGTTGTGCACGCAATTGTATCGCGGCTGACCGTGTGGTGTCACACGTCCGCACGGCTTGTTTACCTTTTAGACAGGTTCGGACTCTAGAGGAGAGAGACGAATATATATATATCAGCTGGGCAGGGCAATGAACTGGCTTATGTTATGTAAGATAAATGTATATTCTGCTAGAAAATGTACATGAAGTGTCTTTTAGTCGCACGATTACCGAGGTGTCATGACACGCGTGTTCGCAATGTATTCGGTTGTCTAATATATGTATCGATATGTCTTCGCGATATGCGGACTGCGAGACTACTGCTCTGTTCGTGTCCTGATGCAATTTTTTAGTTATGTATAAATCTCGATTCTAATCGGGTGATCAGTAGGCCCCAGCTCCTACTGATTTAGACATAACCACGTGTAACCTTGGCCGGTGTTTGGGCGGTGCAGGCACACGAGTCGTCGTTATTCCCTTTAAAATAAAATAATCTGAGGAGAGTACAGATCGTAAGTGTAGATTCGGCCGGGGTTTAGGCGGAGGAGATCACACTACGATTGTCACTCTTTACTGACTCTACTAATGACTCTATGCAATTAATAGGTACGTATTTGACCGTTTCCTGATCTTAATACACGTGAGCTTTTCTCGCAGTGCCGCAGGACGGTTGTGTCCAGGCGACTCCCAACTGGGCGCATATAAATAGGTGAGCGAGGTGAGACTTTTTGCTACGGTTTCGCTAAGGCGGGTTTGCCTTCCTGATTTATATCGTTTTTAGCGGTACTTGACTCAATTGGTGTACTACCAGAATTGGTAATGAGCCTATGCCTCGCATCCCCTTTTATACTCCCTCAGCAGTGGAGGCCCTCGCGAGAGTTGATTTGCCGATGACCACGGGCGCTCTCTACTGGGTCGTAGATGACCTGCCGTGATCCCTCGCGGAGTTAGTGGTGGGGAGGACCTTCACTGCTGCTATGTTTTAGACGGGCTGGGAATAGGCGACACGGGTAAATGTACGGTTACAAGCTGTTCATCGGTTGTGATGCCGATTGTGTATATGGCTCTTCCGGGAGACAGCGGAAGCAGACATTGCGCGCATTTTGAATTATGTACGGCGCTCGAATCCCGAGCCGTTTGTCGGTTGACGTGCTCTCCCGAGACCCGACCGCGGGATTTACAGTGAGCAGCAGGCGAGCGCGCGAGAAATCGAGCTAGAAGGGAGCAATTCGACAATGCTCCCGCGTTTGCCCGCTACACACGTTATTCTAGTCTTTTAGCGGCGTGTTACGCCGTGCGTGAAACGCCGCGTTCCTCCGGGGACGAGAATGACCCAGTGAACGTGCGGAGTCGAGTGCATACTGCTAACGACAGCAGTCCATGGCACGGGCGCTTGTAATTCTTGGAAATCAATTTGTCCGCCGCTATATCTGGACAAGCGTGAGAATGGCGCTCGTTGAAACGAAGCGACGTTAAGAGCCGATTTAGCAGCGGCTTACAACGTCGTCGTGTCATGCTGAATTTCGTGTCGGCGATGAATATCGGGACGATGCTTGAGAGGGCGCACAGGAAGCGTCGCTGCCTTTCAAAATTCGACTGCGTGACTTTTGCAGAGAGAGAGAGAGAGAGAGAGCGGAGAGACGCGTTGCGCACGATTTCGTATTCCTTTGATGAACCCGGCGTAAGATATTTCGTTGCGTCGCGCAGCGGGTAAATTTAAAGAAATTGCGCCCTCGAAAGTAGGTCGCGATGGAATATTCAACGGAAGAACGTCAATAACAAATTAAGCCTTTGGAGAAGGCGCTCTCTCCGTCGTTCTTTAGCTCAATCGCTTCCACTTGTGCATGTCCGATTGGCACGTTTGTGAATTATAAAGATGAACGATCGATAGCGGGGTAGATTGTCTTTCCGAGAAGTGAACACCGATGAGTTTTCTTTGCAAGAGCGGGTGTGCGCGCGTGTGTCCGTGTGTTTGCCTTGCGGCAAAAAACCGGCCGTCGTCGTGCTTGGCTCTGAAATATTTTGCGCTCCGCGTACACGCGAGGGGAGAAAAATTGAAATTGTAATGCGCCCCTCGGCAGTCTATATCTATACGTCGCCGCTCTGCCACGTAATCGAGGCGTCTCCTCTCGAAATGACCCGGTTCATAAACACGATAACCCGCTGAACTCAAAAATTCAGTTTCATCGGGCGCCTCAAAATCGAGACATCCGTTTCAGCATTAATCTCAATCTTCGACATTGACGGACGGCCGAGAATAGATGGAAATTGATGCGGGCCTCTAATAAATTTCACGCGAAATTTCTAATATGCCGGCGAGTTTAGCTCGTTCCGTGGCGAAAAAAAAGAAGGCGGCGAAGATTGAAACTGATGGATCATTTTGGGACGGCCCGGGATCTGGCTGAATCGCCGTGAAGATGTAAATCACGCGTGCGATATCGTTGTGAGATTATGACGCCTCGAGCGCTCTCCATGGTAGCGCTGCGATGGGACTGAGATGGAGCTAAGGTGTTGCCGAGGAGTGATTTAGATACTGAAATGGAGATTCGCAAGGTCTCGGATGGAACGGAGGTAGGGCTGATATTTGGTCCAAAATGAGTCGGGGAGCACCCGTGAACCTCGGCAAACCCACGAGTGTGCCTTTAATATTAAACGTATTCATATTTAACGATCTACCTGTCAAGGTAAGATTACCAATTCTGGCTCGAATTGCCATTGCAGATGGTAGTGAACGTCTTGGAAGCTCGTTAAGTAAAAATGTATTCCTGGCACATTCTGCGTCAAGGTGGTGGGTCACTCAAAAATACCCTACAACATCATAAATCAATACCCATTTGCCGCGTGCGATATTATATAAAGCCATAAACATTGTCGTTTGTCTTCTGGTACGGCGATAAATTGGTGCCTATCTATTTACCGATCTTTCATTGCCGGAATATATATTTCGATCATTTCGTCGTCCATTTTGTCGGTACGGGCAAAATTCCCGGCACTTCATCGTTATCGGCACATTCGTCGCGAAGCAGATAAGCGAAGAGCTTTTTCAAATGAACGCGGTCGACTCGTCGTTCGGCATAACGGATACTTAAGCAGGTATACGGATCGTTTACTACTTTGCACGTCAAACATCCCTCCCCGAATGCGACTGTAAATTATTATGGCTCCATGGGGCAGGGATCACGACATAAACGAAGAAAACAGGTCCTATAAAACGCACCGTGTTGTCCTTCATTTATTGGTACGTAGGAGCCTCGTCCAACTCCTCCGTTGTCCTTTTTGGCATCTTTCGGGTTATACGAAACTCTGACCCCGATCTAATTATGGTCGGCGCTCGTGTTTATCCCAGGTACATGTTTGCGCCGATAAAGAGACAATCATGTTCAAAGCATCCCCTAAACTTCTCTCTGTGAACCGCGCCATTGTCCGACTAGCCTGCAGCGTGAGTACGCCCTGATTACGAGACGTTCCGTGCACGTGTGTCGATGCACATACCCACGTTCGTACACTAGGACTTCCATCGATTGTCTGTAATAACGATAATGCATTGCATAATAAATTCATAGAGTCCGCGCCGACTCTACGTACGGATTGATTTATTAGATTTGACGATATTGTGGCTGGCACGCCTGCGTATTATCGGCATTAAGACCGATAAACACGACTGTAATCCAATTAATCTGACGATGACGATCGTAATTTCGGTCTCTCGTGTTTGCCGCGAGCTATAAGCGTAGAGGCAGAGAGCGAGCGAGAGGGATTGTGCATTAGTGTTGGCGATAGCGTGTGTGTGTGTCATAACGCGTAATTAGTTTCATTAACGGAATACAGCTTCCGACGATGATACAGCGCTACTTCGGTAAATTAGCTCAAGGGCCGTCTCAACTTTAACAGGTATAAGCAAGTCCCAAGCCAGACCCGCGCGACTTGTAAAATATTCGCCGTACGGACGAGTCCGCGATAAATTATCGCGCGACCGGCCGCTAATCAGGTCGTTTGATCGTCCGCCGCCGAATTAGCCGTTCCTCCCCCCTACGAAATTACATCTGGCCCCAGCCTCCTTCCATCGCGTTTCTGCCGTTTCCCTATCCCCCGACCGATCCGCTCGCGCGCTGTCGTGCACAACCGTCGGGCGGGCATGTAAATTTCTGTCAACAAAGTTTCCATAAATTATCACTGCGCCCGCTGCCGGTTTTGTTTGGCTATCCGCGGCGATATTCCGCTCGTGCGTGCTGGCGCGTTCGCGCGTCCAAAGTTTTGCGCCGGAATTTCAATGTCATCATTAACCGCGATCGAACGCCGGCGCTAATTTCGATTCGCGGAAATTGCATTTGCTCCGTCGGAGTGTTGACCACCGTTGCGCGCTCCGACCGTTTCGTTTCACCGTTTCGACATCGTAGCACTGGGCGCCGGCATTTTTTAGTCGCGACTCATGCGCGGACGAATTGTGATTGGACGGTAATCGGATTCTTCTCTGTCTCTCTCTCTCTCTCTCTCTCTCGTTTTTTTTTTGCTCGCGTATCTCGCGAAGGTAATGAAACGTCGTCGGAGTGGATGCTGTTTGCGCGCGAGTGTTAGACGGACAAGTGGTCTGTTCTGTATTCGTGGAACAACGAAATTCCGATGAATTAGTAGGCGACCGCGCGCTAATCAGGTCATTTGATCATCGGGCTCACGTAATTAGCTTTACTACAAAATTATACGTATACCTCATTACCATACAGGGACTTGGACGTGGTGCAGGTAGATCTTCATAAAATATCTGTAATTTAATATTCGGTCGAGTAGAATGGATCGATCTGAATCGACTGCTTCGGCCCGGTTGGATCTTATTATTCATCGGCAGGACCAGCCGACTAATAAATAGTCTATCACCGAAGAGATCACGATAAGTGCATTTTTAATAATTAACTTACTGTTGAACGACTTTTCATATACCTACCTCGAATGAGGGTTGTCAGTGAAGGATTCAGAGATACATAGTCTTCTATCAGAAATCAGTGTAAAAAGCCCGGTTCGGGTAAAATGTAGAAATGCTTCGTCGCGCCGTTAGTCGGGACATTAATCTGGACAGGCTCGAGATTAAATTCTGGCCGATGCGATCGAACCGTCCGCCGCTGGCTGTGTGTCGTGAATTAAGCGCCAAGGTTTCGGGGTAACTAGAGCGTAGAAAGAAAAGCGTCGCGGTGACCGTTTGCCAGTGACACGTAATTAATTCTGACATCGTATCGACAAATTTAGTACGACGAGATCTGGTATTTGAATGTTTAATTTTGCTATTTCCATTTCCTATGTACGTTCTCATGCGTCATTTATATTCGATGATACAACCTTCCGTAGATACCATTGAGAATATTTGTTTGATATGACCGATATGACTCTGGAGGAATAATTTAACGCATAGTTCGTAAGCGTTGCTCGTCATTTTATATGTCCTCTGGATTTAACAGATTACCAGTCTAGACACTCTAAGTATAGGTTCGCACTACATCTAACGCTATCTTTGTCGGACGGATAGCTGTAATATAGTACGCTACACGTACGACAACGTTACGTTGTCTTGTAATAATGCTTGACTAATTGCCACTTATGAGGCTGTCGCCACTTTCAGTTTCAATAAGCGACTGCGCCATTGTGCGATCGCTGTGCACACCGTGCACGCACAAATATGAGCCACTTACAAAACGTGCCGAGATAAACAGGCGCAATTGTCGACACACTGTGAATCGTACTAGACGCGCCGACCAACAATGGCCAGCCACTCCAATGACGTAATTCGCTTCGCGTTTCGTTTACCTGCCTTTCAATTTTCTCACAATGCCGGTTATAATTGAATGAAACCGCGGCGCGAGCCTTCTTTCCCTTTTATTTTAACGGTTCGATGCAACTAATTCAATCGACATCAAAGACACTGCGACGTCAGAATCGTGACGTTCTCCGCGTCCGCCGAGCGGCATATTATGACATCTGTCTAATGCAAAATCCAAATGCGACGGAATCGATGAATAATTAACATCAGCAAAACCGGTCCGTTGTGCGCGAGCAGAGAAGTGGACGGTTTCGCAAGCGCCCTATGGCCCGCGGCCTGCCAATTATGTATTGTGAATCCCGGCCGATCGCCGCGTCAGTTCTCTCCCGCGGGAGAATCAGAAATGCATCCGAACGCGACTACTTGTAATTCCGGCCTTGCGAATTTCCCGATGTTCGCCGAAACTTTCGCAGCCTTCGCGCACCTATCTCGCGAGGTCGTTATAAAATCGTTGAACCCGCCGTGACACGGTTTCGAGCTTGCGGCGAAAAAGTTCCAGCATCCTGCGATCTCTTTCCAGCGAAACGCTGTTCGATTGAGATTCGAGGCGCACCTGACGCTCAATGCGCATTCCCCTTGAAGTCCGAAGCCTGTTAGTGGCCGATGTGCCAGGAGCCAATGGTCGTTATCTGTGATCCGCGCCCGGAGGGGACGGAAGTTGTGTATCATTGATTCAAAGGCTCGACTCTTTCGCTCGCCGCTCAATCGATAGCTTGACTCGGCCAGAAATATCGTCAAAGCTTACGCGTCATAGAACGTGCGCGTCGCGGAGGCATGACAATTCAGAAAATATGACACCCATTGTGCCCTGAGAGCTGCTTACCGTTGAAACGAGATTACCCGCGACCGACGCTCGGCTAAGATACGACAGAATATTGCCCCGGCTCGCGCACTTTTAATTATTTATTTCCAATTAGATCGCGGAAAAGTTATAACGGCCGCGGATATCCATTTGCATTTGCAATTCAAGTCGGCGCCGTCTTCCTTGCGCACGGTCGACGGTGTCGTCGGCGTCGTCGGCGGAAGCTTTCGAGGAAAATGTTTCCTGTCGGTGATATTTTTTTCGTCCGCCCGACCGTCGACGGTACTTAGCAGGGTGCGAATTGAAAATCGTGGCGGAATTCCATGGGTATGTTGTGTGCACGACGCGGAGGATGGGACGAACATGCTCGCACGTGACACCCCTTTTTTGTCACTCCGCGACTGCAACTCCCTTCGCACCCTTTCCTCGCACCCCCCTTCTCATCCCATCTCGTCTCTTGCGGGGGGTCGCAGCCACGTTCGATCCCCTGGATGGCTCAATTTGGTGAGGGCTCTTTCGTGAGCTAACACGAGGGGAGTGCAATACTATGTAACGCGAATGTATCGACGCGAGAAATCCACTTACCTAACCCGATATGCAGTTCAACCGAGGCCGAATTCAGCGCGTCTGCGCTACGTCGAAGTAAGCCACCCGGTAGGCCCGTCCACCAATTCGGTCTTGACCACTTTCGTTCGAGCCCCGGATATGGACAGCTCAATGGAGACGCGGCTATTAATTATTTCGTTAGACTGCCAGACGCTTTCGGAGCGTTTCAGGATTTAATTAATTTACCCCGTTCGACATATTCAGGATCGGCAGGTGCTCCCGTTCGATTGCTGATTTGCCGGCGGTCCTAGGTGAATTTTAACGCCTGTATTGTTTGATGCGGCAAACAGATGTACGAGGTTTCGTTTTAATATTGGAAGAAACCTGTTGGTACAGAAAACGTTGAGGGGTTACCGTCGAAATCTTCGTCGTTGCTATTTTTGCCTATTATCAACGAGCATCGTCGGCTCTGTTCGACTTCCGATTGGCGCGCGATGCTACGTAAGGGAATTTATCGGCGCGATAAATCCACTTAGCCGATCCGATACGCAATTCAATTCAGTCTCGGCGTATCCGGTAACACACAGCCGGTTTATGTTCCGTCGGAGTCGGTGCCCTGTCACCCGGTATATCCGTCGATCGTCGACTCGGCTAATCCGTCGACATCGGAGCGCGTCGCGGGTCGCGCGGTCGGCCAATAATTTCTCCCGTCTCCGGCGACGATTCTCAAGGACTTTTTATTCCGGCTAATCGTGACATGATTAACGAAGAGGGCGCGGCATAATACCGGGCGGCGAGGGAACGTATCGACGTGAGAAATCCACTTACCTAGGCCATAATTCAATTCGGCCACGGCGTATCGGCGTATCCGGCGAACGCAATCGATACACACTACGCGCAAGCTACTTGTCCGCCGCACGATCGCTCCGCCGAATTCGCCGGAGTCGACATTATCGATTGCTTTGTCCCAATCCGCGTACCCGTGCCGGAGAAAAGTACGGTCGTCATTTCTTGCCCGCACGGATTACGTCGATACGCTGGTCAGAATGGTCCTCGATAAGATCCAACGTAAGTCCGACGAACGAACGAGCCGGAAATCAGAAAATCCGCAAATCTCGGCGTCCGAATCCCGCGGATCGGAAAATTCGATATACGCCGTAAAGCCGAAGATCCACGGATCGACGGACGCGAGGATGCGTAAACAGGTGTGCTCCCCGCGCAATTGACATACTTCGATATAGATGGAATTCCCCGCCGCGACTTTCCCTACGCCAAATTCTTCCGTTAGGAGACGTTGCCCGTTCAACGGCGAAGAGAGCGGCGAAAAAATTCGTTTCTCTCGGATACAGCTGGAACGAACGGATTTGTCGGCCGACTCATTTTCGTCCTAGCCCTTGCTTACGGGCGAAATCTTGGATAATACGATACATCGACGCGAGATATTCTGTGCCATCTGGTGCCATGAAAACTGGTACATCCGTGCACTCGCCAGCCGGCCCGGCCGGGAACTTCGTAACGAAATTTTCTCGCTGCTTTTTTGCATCCACAAACGCCGGGCGTCGTCTGACGATTAGCGACGGTCTGGATAATACGATCTTACGCAAACACGTCTATCGACGTCGAGAAATTCGTTTACGAACCCCGAACACACAATTCAATTCAGCCTCAGCAGACTGTAACTCAATCTGTACTGTTACACTGCCACTATGCTGCCCTCCCTCCGCTGCTACTCACGTAGCACTCGGTACACTCTGGCAAAACATAGCGTGCACGCGTCACGTCCAAGTAATCGCGGCAAATCATAAGTGGATTTTCTTAAAACAGATCATCTGGCAATTTTCCTAACCTCCGTCGCTCAATATCTCTAACGGGAACAGGGACCAATTTTTGCTCCGAGAAGGAATCCCTTCCCTATCTACTGTGTGCACGGCTTTCGGGACCTCCTTTATATTTTCTTTGACTTACATTTCTCCGTCTATTTTTCTTTCTCTCGAAGCGACGGTCAGTAAGTTAACGTTCTGAAGAAACCGTCGTCCCCACCTTCCTATCATAGATACAGCAAAAGATACACTTCAATCTCTTTCTCTCTCTCTCTCTCTCTCTCTCTCTCTCAGACACTTTTCAACGTCCACGCCGCTCGTTCCGTTTCGCCCCAACTTATTTCTCTCTTTCTCGTCTCCGGGCTTTCCCTCTTCCTCCGCGTTCCCGACCCATCGTTTTTCGTCTTTCTCGTCTCTCCCGGTGAGAAAGAGCGGGCGCCGAGAGCGTGGGTACATTCGTAAAATGCGCACCGGCGCGATAAATGCCAGGGTCAAACTCGTGGGCCAAAGTTCCTCCATTTTACGGTACGCTACGTTTTTAGGTATTCCCCGGCGAATTCCGCGGCGTCGTCTACATTTCTTCTGCCGCCGCTCGCGCTATAAAGCTTCGCCCGGCGTATCGCCACGTTTCTCTCACTGCCACCGGTGTAAATCGAACGAATTTCGACGGGTGTAAATTCGCGGCCGTAAATGTCGCCAGCCGTTCCGCGTTCCGACCCTCGCGCCTTCCTGAGGCCCGCCGAGCGGCGCGAACGTTTACTTAGCGAACACAGGTCCTCGTGGCTACCCTCCGACAACCTACCTGCCACGATTTTATTATGTCGCACTTATGCCATTAAGGCGGTCGCTGTGAGAATGATTTGGCATCACGATCGTTCGCATAGGCTATTAAACTGCGCACTAGTCTGCAGACTGTCTCTCGCATCAAAGTCTGCCGTGTCTTTTTCCGGGGTCGGTCATTGCCTCGGCGACGCAAAACTCCATGCGCTCGATCTCAATCTCGTTGCACAATGGCACGGAATACAGCGATGGCCGTGCGCAGCACTATCGGGCACGTAATTCCTTCCGAAGCAGAGGACCAAACATTACCGGGAACAAACCTAACGACCCGACCCGACCCAACTGCGAGGATTCGTTACCTCATCGTCGAAGACGTTTCCTGAATGTCTTCTGTGCGTGTTTACCATTTCTGCCTTTCCTCCCTTTTCTGCCAGCGTCGTCAGCCCCTCAGTCGTTAACGAGAAATACCGATGGCCGAGGCTTCCGGATCGGACGGACATGTAGCACACGTTGCATCACTGACAATCAATGTTTCGACGTGCACGGAAGTTTGTTGCAACGCTCGCTTCCAACGATTGTTACAAAGCGGATCCACGAAGTTGACCCAACTAGCGTTTTTCGCCAGCACGAAAATCGGGATTAACCAACGTTGCGCTCCACTTCAATCCACACTCCCTCCCCCGTGCCTCTGCCATCTACCCCCCGCACATCCCTCTTTTTCCCTCTTTCGATCGTTTACTTTCCCTGGCTATAATTAAAAGTTTCCAGTTTATATACACGGTCGCGGCCCTGTCGGACTTGGAAAAATAACGCGGCCAACACGTTGCGACTTTACTATTTATAAGCTCCAAAAACCCTCTAGTTACGCATTCGCGCGGTCTCGTGCGCGATGTGCAATTATCTCTAGCGGCCCTCAGGTATGACTAATTAATTCTAATTCGCCTAAGTCTTGATTAAAACCGAGAATCACTGTGGCTGTTGAATTTTTCATACGCTTATTTTCCGTTGCCCAGTTCCCCCGTCTCCTCGTCCTCTTCCTCCTCCTCCTACTCCACCACCCCACCTCCCCTCTCAAATTCCGTCTGTCGTTCTCTTTGCTCCCGTGAATCTCTTGTTTCTTCCCTCTCGTACCTCTTTCTCTCTCCCTCTCCGGGGATTACCTTAGACAAGAAAGCACGTGTTGTCCCAACGAAATTGAAGTGCACCCAACAGGGTTGGCTAGCACACGGCGGAGACACTCCACCCTCTCTTCGTCCTGAGAGAGGAGACTCACGCATGACTGCCCGGGAACAGTAAGAATTTCTACAGTGGTGTAATTTTTCAGAAATCTCGCGTCTCTCGTTCGCAGAACGGAGACGAGAGAATTGAGACCCTCGAGTAAACGTGTGCTGCGATTCTACATAATTAATAAACACACGTCGGGCCGGCTGCACGTCCCGCCACTTAAGAAAAAATACGCTCAAGTGCGCCGCGAATCATCGGGCGCAGTTTTAATGCGCACGGTGGCCTCCATGAGATTATTGTCCCATCATTCTTTCTGCTTTCATAGTTGCGATGTTATTATATACGCGATATAGCGTATAGTAGGGCGTTGGGAAAGCTTCAAGAAATACAGTGCATACGCGTAGATATTATAACGTTACCGTAGCCATTGCTGAGAAAGCGTAATAATTATTCTGCATTTTCCACCCCAACACATTTTCATGCCACTCGAAATGTTGCGGAAGCATTTTCAACCACCTCGCCAGACTAATGGACACTGTAATTTTCGCGTGGTAGATAAACTTCTTCTTTAATCTTTTGTGCGCTAACGGCTTATTTATACAGTGACAATTTATCTACGCTCGGGCCAGTCGTATGCAAATGCGGCAGGGATCCGCATCTTAGATTACGTATACAGGGAGCGCGAACGAACGGCGAACGAGGCTCGAAAATGAACATTCGCCGTTCCTTGTTCCCCCGTTTTTCCCCCCCGTCAGCGCATTCGTTCAGTCCTAAGTCAATCGCAAGCATGAATCGCAAACGTCGGAATCCTATTATATTCCCATTAACATAATTGAAATTTGCAAATTGCAGCCCCGAGAGCGTGCGATTTTCCTAGCCGGCAGCGCCAATTTCGCGCTATCGCCGGTCGAATTTACGTGACGCGCTCAATTTCGCACGGCGCCTGACAAATTTCGCGCGAAACCGGCGGCAACTTCGAGGGATAAATATCAAAGAATTTGACTAACTGCGCCAGTGAAAACGAATGTTCGCGGCGATATCTCAACTCGCTCCCCCGGACGATTAAGGGTGAAAACTTGGAATCGAGTTGCCAGACAAATGTCGTCCACATTTAACCGAAAACTCGCCGCCTCCCAATACTTGCTCCACTTACCGGCGGTGCCTCTCGTCCGATTAGCGGTCTCTATAATTAATGTTCTCCATCAAACGAGTTTCCTGCAATCCCGTCGACCTACCTGGCTACCCTAGAGTCTTTCCAGCCAGATCGGCTCTCTTCTCTCGCTCTCTGCCCCCGTCTGCGTCACGAGCAAATTAACGGGGCGCGCGGGGTAGTCTCGAAACGTCGACTTGAGCTCTTTTTTTTGCGAATGTCTACTCGCAATAAAACGTCTCGAAAAGCCTTGCCCGCTTGATGGCTTCGTTCATTAGTCATGGTTTAACCGCGGGTCTTCGACCCGGCTATCATCTACCACCGTCCATGTATCTCCCTCGCCTTTCTACATATATGCATAGGCAGAGACGGATGCGCGCGTATGACTGTGTGCGACGCGGAGTCGAGCTGCAGGGGGGCCGTTAAAAAATAATGGCTAGGGTCGTTCCTGGCGGCACCCACGGCACGTGCGAAACTTTAATGACTTTCGGTCGACGTAACGCCACTGTGTGCACGTCGCCGCGGGGGGCCTTACGGGGCCCACTTCCCACTTTCCACTTCCCACTTACCGCATGCCAGCCGTGCGGCACACCGCGCTCGAGATAATCCACTCCTCCGGTGCAGAAAGCTTCATGGCCAATGGCATCGTTGGCCGCGGGAATGATCGGCGGCCCATTGAGACATCAACGGTGCGGCCAATATCTCTTCCCGTCTCTTTTTGCCACCCCTCTCTGCCGTCTCGCTTGTTGTTCGAGTGCGCGTTCTGCCGCGGCCGCGACGTTTTCTGGACCGAGCGTTTATAAAACGGGACTAGCAGCCATGGAAAGAGTAAATTGATAATGCCGGCGGCGATCGATAGAGCGAATTGTATGCAAGGGATGAACGCGAACGGTGTGTCGCTGTTTGAGGGACGCAAAGTGATCTTTTAATAGCGAGCGGCTAGCATAGGGGAGATATGGAACGATCGGCAGATTTATTTATTCCTGTGTTTATCGCCGCCTGTCCCTGCTGCTTGCATCTCCGTGTCCCGGGTTTCGCGGAAACTGGAACGACGGTATTGAAAAGAACGACGAGCGACGGCGGCTGAGGCTGACGCTGCTGCCGCTGCAACAAAATCCAGTAAAATACTTCCGGCCAAACTGTTAATCATAATTCCATCACGCACGTTGTTTATTATACCCACGGCACGAGGTGGCGTGCAGCGGAAGGCACCAGGACGTCTTCCTTCCTTTAAGCCCTTACACCAACCCCTCGCTGCAACCCCCTCGGGCCGCGTGATAGATTCAAACGAGTCTGTCTGCCTGTCCGTCTTGCCTCGAATCTGTTTACGTCGCGCCGTCGCTAATTTCATTTCTCCGCGTACGTACAGTTTCGAAGCAACGAATTAACTGATGGCGCGTAGTTTCCATGATCGACGTCGACACGCAGAGCGCAGTCCGGATCTTAACGTGGCTGTGCGCGCTGGATCGTGCGTTTAATTGCCATTCGGCTCCGCTATTCCATCTTTCTTGATAACGGTTCGCTCGTCAGCATTTGCACGCCAACGCCCGCCTCAGATATTCGCTTCCTCCTTCTCTCTTTTCCATTCAGACTTTCAGCCACTGTCTTCCCCGTACACCCTCACACGCCCCACCGGCACCGATGCACAGTGCGTCGCGTGTTTCATCCTCCTCTCTCTCTCTCTCTCTTCTCTCTCACACGGCAAAACGATCTCGCAAACTTCGATCTACGAAGTTTGACGGCGAGTCGTAACTTTCGACGTGTTCAATATTTTCAAATCCACGCTCGGGTCGCTTTCTCTCCCTCTTTTTCTCGATCTTCCTCTTGTTTGCCGTTCTCTCACGCTGTGGGAAAACTTATATACGTGATTTGTGGAGTCCCTCGCCTTCGAGAGAATGAGAGAGAGAGAGAGAGAGAGAGAGAGAGAGAGAGAGAGAGAGAGAGAGAGAGAGAGAGAGAGAGAGAGAGAGAGAGCTACGCAAAGCAGAAATTGGCCTGGAGCCGCGGACCGGACATATCTACTTTGACGAATTTTGTAGAATCACACGCGGAATCGTATTTTCCGCATGCCAATTGTACACGAACTCTTTTGAAATCGTGCACAAAGAGTTATCGCCATGGTGAAGTCCATTGTTCGACCGCGCATACATGACTCCGATATCAAGTGGAGGTGATAAGAACAGATTGCCAAGCGTCGTTTGTCTATTGTTACGATTATTAGTGACACTGTTATTATTGTTCCGTTTGTAGGTTGCATGTGCGCAGATTATCGATTGACGGATGAATCGTACATTAAGATTACGATCCAATGGTTCTATATAGGGTTCCGCATCGACGCAGTGTCAATCATTTAAGCGAAGCTATCCTGGGAAACAACTTTTCTTCGAATTTCCTCGTCGTACACCATTTATTCGCCGTGCATCGACGAAAACGTTACTCTCATTATATTTAACGAACTGCCGATAACTCTTTCCTTCCTCTTCGTACACTCTACGGCAGCGAGTAACAACATCAATTATTACGGCTCATTAAATGGTAAAATTCCTTAAGACGAGAAGCAAAGATCCGGCCGTAATGCAATCGTAACGGTAACAGATTCACTTTACGACAATCGACCCTGCCGCATTGGGCGGCAATGTCTTATTCATTTCTCTGCTCGACGCAGAGTGACACTTTTCCGCGACTTACCAATGAAATTCGACATCCACAGAGGCACGTCTCGGCCGTCCACGGTTTTTGCAGCTTGCGACCGCACGTAAGGCGATCCACGTCAGGCAGCGTGTACTTTGTATCGGCTTTCACGAATATCACGACCTCTCTTAGCCACGCAAAACTCCGCGTCGACCGCAAGTGGCTGGCAGATGTGTGGTATCGATGCCCGCCAGAACGGGACGGGGAGCGAAAAAAGGCATAGTCAGTGAGGGAATAGCGGGGTAGGGTGAAGAAAGCGAAACGTAGCAGAAACTCGAGAGAACCGAAACGATCTTTCTATGTCGGTGAAACGCATTGCGCGTGACGTCTCTTTAATTAAAGGACACACTGTCTCGGGGAATACGAGGCTCCTCCGTGACGTCGCAGCAGGCGCTGCCATTGTGCTGTAACTGTCGCGCCTCGCCAAAGTTGTATCATCATGTAATTTCGCCGTTACGCTTGGCATCCGCGTCATACGTATGCACGCGTACATAGGATATCAGCGAATTACTTTTCGAGACTGCGCCACCGAAATACATGCACTTGATCCGCCATCGGACGTCTCGCCCGACGCAATATCGCGGCCGAAAATATTCGTCCGACCTTTCACGGAAATGTAATGAATTCGAGGCATTATGCTGAGAACGTAAAGTCTAATACGCTCGTCCCTTGTTTCCGTATTCCGCGTACTCGCGTCGGAAGGCTTTCTTCCTCGTTTATTCGCGCCGATGTTTCCTCAGACGCTGGGCTCGCACGGTGCAGCAAGGTGCATGCTGTGCCGGACGTGCACTCGGCCGCGGACGTGGACGAAAAGAACGCGGCGATTCGAAAAAGAACATCAAAGAACTCCCGGACGATCTTTTTACGTTGATGAAATGCATTGTGCGTGACGTCTCTTTAATTAAAGGGCACCATGTTCTGACGGTACAAAAGTTTACCGCGCTCCCCTCTGACTCTGCTTGTGCCCTATTGTGCGCGAGGAACGGCAAGGAAAAATCTGCTTACGAACTCGGGATACATATTGTTCTTGCTAACTATAAAAATCATTCTTTCGGCGTTGGTGCTTCGAGGGACGACGGTTTCCCGAGAGAAAACCTGTAAATGACGTTGATGATTGCGCGAGTTCATATCTGAGAACGTATTACCTGATAAGTCTAAGGCACCCACCAAATGTTTCGTAACAGTTAATCAGTCTTTCCTCGGCGCGTATCAATACCTCGTCAAGAGAGAGAGAGAGAGAGAAAGTGTGCTCGCACCGTTCTGCCGAAGCCACGTTCAATTCTCCACCCGTTGACGCGGACATTCGCGCTCCATAATCTCTGGCCCCGTCTAAATCATTCGGAGATCTTGGCCTTTTGGTAGCGCGACACGTGCGATTGGAATCGAACGGCTAATTTTGGAAAGCGATAACCGAGTGAGGCTGAGGGCTGATGGGAGTTACAGGGGCACAAGCTGCCCCGTTTAATTTCGGAGGCAATCAGAGAAAGAGGACGTTTTGGCCGTCCCTCACTCTCCTTCGCGCTCTCCTTCCCCTTCCTGTCTGCCCGTCCATCTATCCATCCATCTTCCCGCTCTGACTCTGCTTTCGTTCTTTCCTCCTCGCTCGATATCTACCGTTCTCTCTTTATCCACCCCCGTTAACTATTGCCCTCTCTGTCTCTCTCTGTCTCTGTCTCTCTCGCTCGCTCCCTCTTTCATTTTCCACATTCCCTCCCCGGCCGCGCGAGCAATCGGGGACGAATGTAACGTGAGGCAACATGACGTTAATTCGTTTCCACGGCAAGACGTATGATCCTCCGATAATGGTCTGCTCACCATTGCTGGCTGCTGGCTGTGGCAATAGCACCCCCGCCAGCAACAGCAGCAGCAGCACCCTGCAACGCTGCATGCCTATCTGTGACCCAAATTGCATGCATCGTGTGTACATCAGACTGCAGTGATCGGCGGTGACCGGCATCGATCGCGCCGCTCTCTGAGGCCACTGATGACGACTCCGAGACTACTGCGATACGTCGATTAGTACACCAAGACGGTAATTTGCATGATGGGCATGCTATTCTTCAATATTGATTCTCCGCTTAATGATAGTTCAACTGCTCACTATGGAAATTTAGCGCGATATAATGTGGAGAGGCTGTTGGGATACTGGGCGCCGGAGGAATGAACATATTACCCGCGGAATCGTCGGGAATTTAGACGTTACGACGAGTCAATTAGTGTCACGCTTAATCGCAGCCGGAGTCGAAAGTTCGCTGAAAAATGTGAAAAGACCTTTGTGCGAGGAATACGACTTGCTACAAAGCGCAAGGGCGCGCGCGCGGAAGTTTTTTAATTAGTGCACGCCCTTGTCTCTTAAAGTGCGGATCTTACGATCGTAAGTTGCAAATTTTCTTGAACTCCGAGCGAGAGATAAGATCCAACGCGATAGAACGAGAAGGAACAGAGAGCGCGCTCTCTCCGGCTGCTCGACTGAAAGTTAAAAATTGCTCCTCGGTACGCGAAATTCGCTAATGATCGATCGCCATTGTTCGCCGCAGTCAAAAGGAAACTTATTACGCTTATTAAGTTCGCTTCCGCCGGTACGAGGCTGGCTGAAGAAGGGAGAGAGAGAGAGAGACAAGAAAAGACCGAAGGTAAGCGTGGGAGGATGAGAGGAAGAGAGCGAAAAGAGACAAAGAGAAAAAGAGAAAGAGTAAAGAGATGGGAGTGAACGAAAGTGTGTGTATGTGTGGAAGAGAGAGGGAGAGAGACTTTGCCGTCACAAAAGGCGCGACGTCGGTGTGCCGTCGTCGGCTAATTAGATGAATAAGGTAATTCCACTTTTCAAACGACGGAACAAAAACCCCACGCCTTTTCTTTTCCAGGTGCAGAAGATGTGTTCAGGTTTACGGGGAACGAGACGCACACAGACTACTTTCGGCTGGTGCTCAGGGACGGGAACTATCTTCTGGTCGGCGGAAGGTAAATAGAGAGGATTCATTTGAAGCGAGTACTTTAATTAAAGGGCCCGGCTCATCCTTTGGGCGGATACGCAGTCGAACGCGTGTGATCGACCGTCGTTGTCTTCGTGTGCGTTTCTGTGTACGTGTACACGTATAACTCAGAGCCCTTTATACAGGCTGAATGCCTAGGAATTGCCGAATCGAATAACTTTGAAACAAACTGTTCTTCTATCCAACGACCCAACACGTTTCGTTCACCTGTAATATAGAAAAAATAGTTATTTCTAGTTACTAATTCTAGACCTCGCACGTACATACATACACACAGGCACGCGAAACGTTTTCCGTAACAGACTTGCTTGCTTTTGAATTTTCAAAGTCTGGCGAAACTCTCGAAACCGGTTCTTTCGGTATCGCGAAACTTGCCGAGTAAGTAATGATCGTCGTTCCACTCTGCCTATTCGACAAACGCGGGCGATAATTCGTTGACCCCTTTGTCGTCCTTTGTCACGGTGAACGCGAGTTTCTGACCACCACCGATGCGCGCCGCTCCATTTTCGCGTTCGCTACTATGTACATCGTGAGGCACGGCAACGTCGATTGAGAAACAGACCCCCGACTGTTTTGCGTTTAATAATTTATAGCCGGCGATTTTCATTCTCGGAATAATATTCGGGATCAAAGGTGCGTCAGTTTCAACTGACCCGGTTTGCCCCGGTCGGAGAACGAACGTTGAGCATGTGTGGCGCAATCGAGCTACAACGAACGTCTGGCACGAAATAATGTCGGGAACAAGGAAGGAAAAGAAATTATTTTGCATGCCACCGGGAAGCTTTTTTTCTCATGCAAAGTGGCCTGAACAATCGACTCGTGAACGACGTTGGAAACGGTCACCGTGAACGGTCATCGACAACGACCACCTTGGCTGGTCTTGAATCGATTCGATCGAGCGCTTTCAAGGTGGACTTTGCCGGTGTTGACTAAATCGCGCATTACCGAGCACGGAAATCAGGTTGTACACGGATTAATCGTACTCCTGCGTGAATGAACAACGATATATCGACAGGGGAGAACAGCCGCGCTCGGTATTGATCGGATTACGCTAATTGCTTTGCCGATTTGCTAGACCGCTGGCCCCGTTATATGGCGCGTACGAAAATTTGTTTCTTGCTCGTTACGATGTGCCGCGGAAATTAGTACAGCGGTAGTGCTCTCTCTCCTACCGACGACTCTCGCCACGTCATTACTTCCAGCCGGGCGAAATCGAACTCTGACTCCTTGGCGGCGATTAAATTGTCAAACAACGGTGAGGCTGGGGGAGAATTCGGATTTTCCCCGTAAACAGTATGATTATTCGCGCAGAGACGTTGTTCAATATTTGCGACATTGATCGAGGGTAGACGGTTTAATGTCGGGTCCGACGGGGGTCGTGGTACTTTTAACTAAGTCGAATTTACATTCCGATCAGAGGGGCGATTGACCTCGTAGCGCAAACTTTCCCCGAGAGGGTCCTGCCTCCTGTCGTCGTCGTCGTCGTCGTCGTCGTCGACGTTCTAGAACGATTCTTCCCCTTTAAGCACATGCCGGCCGTTTATCCAAGAAGAGTTAAGGATCAACCGGGAGAGCTTCAAAAGCGCGTCTTATAGTTAACTAGACATCCCTCTTAAGCATAAACGCTCCGCACCTTATCTTACATCCTCCTCCCGGGAACGCGAACTTTTCATCGATTCGTTTTTCCCCTGACCCACATGCTTCTATAAGGGGCCTTAACAGCGTCGTTAATATTTCCGCGCCTCGCTCCCGCCGACGCTAACAAGACCGTCCACTTTGCGTTCGACGTGCGCGAGCGAAAAATTAAGAACGGAGCGCTTCGAAACTCGCGAAACAAAATTCAACCGGACGGGGCGTACAATGCAAAGCCTATGTATAATAGACTCCATATATTCCCAGGTCGCTCAAGTTCCCCTTTTAACGTCTGCTTACGAATTTACAAGCGCTCTCTTCGTAAAAGCCTCGACTCAACGCAGAAACGTATAAATTGCCGACGTTTAACGTCTTCTACAATAGCTACACTTAAGCGGCGTGGAAAAAATATCATTGGCGACGGTTTCGTCCTCTAAGCGTGCTTAAAAGTAGACTCGGCGGGTGGGGGGTGGGCCGCGCGGTAAAAAGTTAATGATCATTCGGCGAGATTCGCGGAGCGACAAAATCGTCTCGGGAAAGTCTTGATAATTCACTTAAGCCTAGTCCGTCGGTCGTCCGTTCGCCCGGCAAGAAGAACATTCCGTTGGACGTTACGCTCCTCGACGTCGTCCGAAGGTCCGCGAGACAAAAAGCAGCGAGGCAAGGGAAGCCGAAAGAAATTGCGGAGGGACATGGTGGAATTGTGAAGATCGGGCGCTCGCGAATGCCCGCTTCGCTCGTTTACTCGTCGTCCTTCCATTTCCATCCCGCATCCTCTCTAAACCACCGACGGCACTTGCCAGCAGTACCGGCCGCGCCTTCCCTCTACTTCCCACCCTCCGTAAGAATCCACTCTCCGCCATTCGGGCGTATACGAGCTCGACTACAATTCGACTGCTTTCTCTTCGCAGGAATTTGGTGCACAACCTGAGCCTCACCGACCTCACGGAACAGCAGAGGCTCACCTGGTACTCGACTGAGAAAGACGTGAAGATGTGCTTCGTGAAAGGCACCCCCGAGGAGAATTGCCAGAATTACATTCGCATCCTGGTTAAGACCGGATCGAACACGTTGTTCGTCTGCGCGACGAACGCTTTCAAGCCGATGTGTCGCGATTACGTGGTTCACGCGGGCAACTACACGATCGTGAAGGAGAAGGCCGGCCAGGCGATGTGCCCGTACGATCCGCAGCACAACAGCACGTTCGTCTATGTCGACGGCGAACTCTACACAGGCACGGTTGCCGATTTTGCGGGCATGGACCCGATCATCTACAGGGAGCCCCTGCAGACCGAGCAGTACGACTCGATGAGTCTCAACGGTCAGTATTTAACTTTCTTTCGTGCGACGTTTCGCAAACTGGCACGCGCGCAAGATGTCTCATTGAGGAAAAACAGTGGCGTGTACGCATGCAAGTTGAACGGGCTCTCCCGGGAAGTTGAACCGCCGAGCAACGTGTATCTGTGCCCATTAAAGTTCCAGTACGAGTTCGATTCAATATTTACATGAGTAGTTGGGGGCTCGTCGAGTTGGCGGGGCGGGCGAGGTGATATAGGGTTAGAAGAAGGGGCTGAGATCGACTTGGAAAATTCAGACCCGACTCGACGTCGTCGTCCTCGCGCGGAATTATTCAGAAATGTCGCGATCGGAGTGCCAACGACCGTGTGCGCACCGAGCCTTAATCCACACGGTGTAATTCCAAGATTAACCGTGCGTGTACGTGGATCTCTCAATAGCCCGTTGCAGGTGTGCGCGTAAACGTGTACAGTCCTTATGTACAGCCGGGCCGCATAGGTGTGCGCGCGTACATATTGTACGGGAGCGTGTACGTACTGGGTGTTCGGAAACTTACGAACTGTCGGAGTTGCCGCGGAGAATCCTGTTGCCCTGAATGTCGCCGAGAAGAAAACAGCTCAGCGCAAATTAACTCCGCAGAGCAGGTGACTGGCTTGAGCGAGAAAGCGGGCGACTTGAATTTTTGACGTCGATTTAATTGGCACGCAACGGTCGTCCAATTAGCGTGAAATTTCGTCGATGAAAACCGTGCCGGAAATGAGGAACGTTATAAACGGTCGTCGCGTTACACGCCGCTAAGGAACGTTCAATACGTTCCGGCATAATATTCCGCGGTAGAACTGGCATTTCAGGAAATCCGCAAAAATTGTCGAGCGTCAGTGAGTATCGTTGGTGAAACGAAAAATCAGAACGGCGCACTTCGCGCTCGATGTAAATTCCGGCGAGGAGTCGTCTGCAGGAATCGTTGGCTGCGGGGCACATCCTGTATATTCGCGACGGCAAAACGCGGGGACATAGAACGAAGCCTGGATTATTTCGGCGACCATTTACATACGGATATTAATGATAAAACGACGCTGTCTCGGTTCGGGCTTCCAAGCCGAGTTTCACATTTCCGCGTCCTAGCTGACGTAAAACATCCGTGTGGACGGTTGGGGGGTAGCGTTGAACAAATTGCAGGGCATCGGTAATGAGGCGAGAGCTTTTAAAGTCGGCGGCAAGTAACCGGTTCGCCTGAGACGTCGTAAGTAGTTCGTTTAGGGTCCTCGCAATCCTTCCCTCAACCCTCCTGTACCGCCCTCCAACCCCACCGGCGTGGCAGAGATAAAATTGATACATCACTTTGTCCGCGGCCGTTCTCGTTTACTGGGGTATTTTAATTGAACGATGTACGGCTGCTAATCAAGTCTCCCTGTCCGTTGGATAATATTGATTTTCGCTCGACCCGTCGAAAATTCAATTCTCTCCCTGTTTCTATCTCTCTTTTACTTCTCCCTCGTCACCCTTCTTGGTCGCATCGGTCTCCTTCCCTCCCAGATTCCAACCCTTCTTCTTTCTTTGCCTTCCAAGCCTTCGTCCAACACCAATACTTTGCCCCTTCCGTCTGGAAATCGAAAATCGAAAACGTCCGTGTCGAAAGGACAAGCTAGGGACGGTACGTGAGACGACATAGACGGAAAAGGAAACAGAGAGGAGGACGGGGGAACGTGTTGAAACTGGGAAAAAGTGTGACGTCTGGAGAGCATTTTTCTAATCGTCAAAGAAGGAACGGAGAAGTGTTTTTCTTCCACTTTCGCCTTACACGGAACTCTGTCGCGCGAACTATGCAGTCGCTCGACGGTGGGAGGGACGAAGAGTACAGAGTAGTCTGAGAGAGGAGCAAAGAAAGAGAGAAGAGAGATAACGTAGAAAGTAGGGGAAGGATAGGAGAAAGACAGCGGACGGAGAAAATTTATGGGGCAGAACGCGACGGGTCGTTCGGATATACGTGGCGCAGGAGATTAATATTACTTTATGAATCCTAAGAAGCTTATGAAAACCCTGTCAAGTTAATAAATCGATAAAGTTTCCCGCTTTATCGGCGCAAGAGGGCGATGGAAGAGTCGGGGCAGAGCGAGAAAGGGAGAGACGGTGTGAGTGCTGGCGCGTTTTACCGCGACAGCGTTGAAATAACCGAGAAAATAAAAGGATCCCGCTTGTTGGGGCGGCGGGGAGAGAGGGTTTATTGACGGCCAATCCAAAGTGGCTCTCGCGTACAGCTACTCCCAAAAGTAATAACAATAACGCAATAAACGCGCTCGCCAAAAAGCCCCGGCCGCCCGAAACGCGTAATTGCAAGTTAAATCGTAATTTTCTGCCTCATCGTTTCACTTTCGCGTCGCGTTATTGCCTTTCATTATTGTCGCTTTTGTCGGCAATTACAATGCGTCGTCGATGCAGCTACTGTTTATACGGGGGTCGTCTGTTACCGTATTCCCCGTGATTTGAGAGTAGCCGAATCAACGTTATATTGCCGTCTAATTAGCGGTGAAATTGTCCAATTTTTCCTCTTTTTTTTTCGCCGCCGCCCAATTTTCATGTTCCATTAGTCGTTGCCTAACGTCGACGCGCTCGGTGTGCGCGGGTACGTGCTTGGTGAGTATATTCTGGGAGAATGGACCATTTCGCGCGACCGTTAAGACTGTCCTCGTCCAAGTTTCGCCTAATGTATACCGCATAAGCAATAATGAGTACTAATGTTAATTTAATTTCCTTGCAGCGCCAAACTTTGTGAGCTCCATGTCCCAGGGGGACTTCGTCTACTTCTTCTTCAGGGAGACTGCTGTAGAGTATATAAATTGCGGCAAGGTGAGCGATTATAATTACAACGTATCGCCAGATCAAACGAAATGTAATCCATGTACTTACTTTCGCGAACATTTTCACCGCGGGCCAGCCATTCGCCTTGCTCGAGGTCAACCACTGGCCACGTATTTTGATACGGTCACGGACACGGATCGTATTCTTACGACTAATCCTACCTAATCCGTACAAACGTTGTCTTTTATAAAAATAACTACCATTTCATTGGGCCGATGGTAAAAAAAAGCACACACACAAACACAGTTCTCGCTCACGCTGAACCGAGATCGGCGATAATAAAATCGTTACGTTACAGTGAATTTACGGCGGATTTCGGGGAGTTAAATTATTTACGAAATTATTTTCACGGACGGCTCGCGTTTGTAATTTTGCGCAGGGACGACGTAAAGCGGGGCCATAAATCCGGTGAAAAATCCGTCTCACGCGACGTATCGCTCCCTGATAAGCGTGGCGTGTATGTTGCAGAGCTTAGAGCGGGGTATAAACAGAGAGGAAAAAGGAATTTAATCGCGCCGATTAACGTTGTACGCCCGATCCCTTAGCGCGCGCTCAAATCTTGTTGGCCGGTCGCGTCCGGAGGCACGTAGAGGACTCGGGACTGAAGCGGCGGGTCGTAGGGGTGGCTTCTCTATGAAATTCTTAACGTTCGTCGTAAGACGATTACGTCCCTTGTGCGACATCGATCCGCATTCACAATCGGCTTTCAGTAGCTCGCCACTTCCCCTCCTTTTCGTAACTACAAACGATCCGGTTCGCGTGGGACGAAGACGGATAAAGTTGCAACGCAGAGTGACTGTAAACGACGGCTTAACTCGGCGCGTCCCATTGTCAAAGGTTTCGCAGCTTCGAGTTTCTTCGCCCCGTGCCTTCTCGCGTGCCGTGTCGCGCTAATTGCGTGCAATCTTTGCGACGAGGAACGGATTTGAGCGGCCGGTTGACCTCGAGGCGGGACACGACGGTTCAGCCGCGAAATTGCCATTTTTCAGAAGCGTGCCACTTCTATGTATATTTATGCGTTGCCCCTTTTTTGCCCTGCCCCGCTTTTCCAGACCGTCTACTCTCGCGTGGCGAGGGTCTGTAAATACGATCGGGGTGGTCCGCATCGTTTTCGCAACAGATGGACCTCCTTCCTGAAGTCCCGCCTTAATTGCTCCGTCACCGGAGATTTTCCTTTTTACTTCAATGAAATACGTGAGTATCAAAGGGTAACGGAACGCGCGCTCATTACGCAATTACTACTCTCGGCGAGCGTTTGTTTCGTTTTGCACCGTCTGTTGTGTCCGCGGCGCGCCTCGCCGGGGCGCGTTTTACATTGTGCAATGTAAAAATTGTCGCGCAATTCTTTCCACTCGTGGCATCGCCGACAAATGTTTTCCTCACAATTGCCAGCCTACGGGCTTTTAAAATATTTTCGCCGGTTATGAAAATGGTATGATAGTAGCGTTAAAAAAAAGGAACGACGGAGAATTCTCGCCGAGAGTAGATTATTATCTTGCTTTTAAACAGGGCGTCCGGCGAATTGTTGTGCGCAACCGAGAAACAGCCGCTTCCCGATTGTGCGACGATTTATCGGACACTTTGCGTACTTGTTTTGACGCGCAGTTTGAAGCGGACCTCAGCAAACGCGACGATCGTCGATTTTTCCCAATTCCTCAGAGTCAACGACAGAACTGATATCCGGTCAATACGGCAGCGTACAGGCACAATTGATTTATGGCACGTTCACGACGCCGGTGAACAGCATAAGCGGCTCGGCCGTGTGCGCATTTTCGCTGCAGAACATCACAGACACCTTCGAGGGCGCTTTCAAAGAGCAAAACGACCTCAATTCAAATTGGCTGCCAGTGCAGACGTCGAAGGTACCCGATCCGAGGCCGGGACAGTGCGTGAATGATTCGCGTACCCTGCCCGATCTCACACTAAATTTCATCAAAAGTCATTCCCTCATGGACGAGTCCGTGCCCACGTTCTTCGGACAACCGATCGTCATACGTACCAGTTTCCAGTAAGTACTCGACGCACTCGAGTCTCAGCATTCCTAGTTTCGGAAGCGATCAAGACGTCACACCTTCGATACTCACAGTTACAGGTTCACCCAAATCGCAGTGGACCCCCAGGTGAAAACGCCCGGCGGGAAGACGTACGACGTCCTCTTCATCGGCACCGACAACGGCAAGGTGATCAAGGCGGTGAACGCCGAATCAGCTGACTCTCACTTGAAAGTGTCGCCGGTGGTGATCGAGGAGATTCAGGCGTTCCCTTCGACCGTGCCGGTTCGCGGCATCAAGGTGGTGCGCGCCTCTCAGGCCGGCGACGGGCTTGAGGACGGTCGATTGGTCGTGATCGCCGACAGTCAGGTGCAAGCCCTGCGACTTCATCGTTGCTACAGCGACAGAATATTGTCGTGCGGCGAGTGCGTGGCCCTGCAAGACCCATACTGCGCCTGGGACAAGGTCGAGGGAAAATGTCGAGCACTGGTCGGTCCAGCGGCGACGGACGCCACGAGATTCCTGCAGAGCGTGGCGACAGGCATCCACGCCTCTTGTCCTCCCAGCAAGAGCCTCAACAAGGACGCGGGGAGCGTGGGAGCGATCTCGGCGAACCACAACAAGTTCCCGCAGGACTCGATGATACCGAACAAGGACAGTCAAGGAGGAGAGATTATCAACATAATGCAGGACGAGGAGCAGGACAGTTCAGGTTGGTGTTGTCAGTGATCTCGTCTCGCAGCTCGCAGCGTCGGGTAGGACGAGAAATTTTCGATCGCGGTCGCTGTCGCATGTTCGCGGTGTAACGTTTGAAGGATGCAGTTTGCGGTGCTCCACAGCTTTCGTGCCCGGCCGCGCCACGGAAATAGGTTGCGACTCTCCGCAATTTCGTTTCATGCTATGTAGTTATGAAGCAGGTTATTTCGGGGTTTCGAGGTTGTCTGGCGAAATTCATTGACTCGTAATCGCTCGCTGTCCGCCATGTAACTGTATCGCGCTCTCTCGACCGCAAGGTTTTGTGTGCCAAGGGGTTAAGCATCCTACTTGCTCCCCTAACGTTGGAAATGTGATCGTTGCCAGGTCCTGAAGTATCGGCGGCCGACTCACCACCGCCACAATACTCTGTGGAGACATTAGTAATGTGGTCAGTGGCCGGTGCATTGGTCGCCTTGCTGGTCGGCTTTGTCGCGGGTTACCTATGCGGCAGGAAGTGCAGGAAAGACGAGGATGACAACCTACCATATCCAGACACGGAGTACGAGTACTTTGAGCAGCGACAGAACGTGAACAGGTACGGGTTGTGTCGGTCGGTTCATTATAACGCTTCTCGTACGGACGTGAAAGAAGAGCTGGACGTTCCCACTCGAGAGATAGGATCGATAAGATTTGCAATTGGATGTTTCGGACAGGCTAGCGCCGGAGCCGAAACTGCTGCCGCAGGAGGAGGTGACGTACGCGGAGCCGGTACTGGTGCCTCAGCCACCGAAGCTACACTCGCCAAAGGGGACGATGCGAAAGCCGCCGCCGACGCCGACGGAGACGCTGTTCCAGTTTCCGGACGGCTACGGATTCCGCGGGCCGCGGGACAACTTCGGCACGCTGCGCTCCCACCAGGGCGACGCGTATCGCCGAAACGACGGGTTCGCGACCACGCGCAGCGTGAAGAAGGTTTATCTCTGAGAAACGAGCGAGGAGGGGGGTGGCCGTCACCGGAGCTTAGGACGGCCAGCGCGCAATCGCCACAACGCGACGACAGCGGGTAGGAGTGGTCGCGCTGTGACGTCAGGGGGACAGTCAAACCGCGAGTTGGCGGGCCCGAGGGCACTCGAATCGCCCTCGCCGCCCTCGAGCGTGTCCTCGAGTTCCCCGTCTCCTCCCTCCTCGTCGCCCTCGCCCACCCTCGTACCGATCGCGATGAGCGGCTCGCCGCCGCCGCCCACGCCGCCCTGCAGCTTCATCTACCGCTCATAGTCGCCGCCGAAACGGCGCCTCTAGCGTAGTCTTAGCGCCAGCGAAGCGAGCTTCGTTAGCGGAGCGAAGCCAGCTGAGAGAGAGCGAGCGATTGAACGAGAGCGAGAGCGAGAGACAGTGCGGGAGCGACATTTATTCTGTCTCCTTCTTCAACGCTGGGTCCCCGAGAAGGTGTTCCTCTCGTTCATGCTGCTTACGTAGATCGATCGCGGCGTAGACATTTGTCGGCGGCGTTGACAGTGTCCTCGGTACGCTGGGTGGAAACGACCTTCGGAATGTTCATGAGTCCTACCACGCGCGCGTTCCCGAATTGTATAGGTTTATATCGCGCCGAGTGTCAGATGGACGGGTCTGCCCTCGGCGACGTTCGACGAGCAGTCGAGTATCAGTGTGTGTGTGTCTGCCCTGCCGCGTGTTCTCCGAACGACGCGTCGACGAGGTGCACGGGGAATGATATGTAAATCTGAGCCCCTGTCAAGACTGAAATCAATCTTCGTTCTGTTCTGTTCTGGATTTTTAATTGGCCAGCCAGGCGGGCGTTGAGCCTCGAACAAAATCCCATCTGTACTGTAAAACTGGAACAGGATTCGCGCGAGGTTCGGTAAGTTTCATTTTTTGCATCGTTTGTTTTTTTCATTGGAATTCTCAAGTTACGTAACGAGTAATGTGTCATGACAGATCGTTACGGTTTCGTTAATTCCTTTTAATCGACATGTTTTTCATCGCTTTGCCATTATGTCTGTCTTGAATGATTCTGTGTTCCTATTCGAAGCTAAACGCCTCCCCGAAGTGGTTTCAGTCTTCCGCGCTTTTCATTCCTCTTTCATTATTTCACCGGACAACATCTTGAAAGCTAAATATGAGTTCTTTCATTACGCCTTCTCACGGTATATAATTATATATGCATCCGTATGAAATCGTATTGTCGTGCACCTCGGCAGCGCAAGACCGGTTTCAGGAATTGGATAAAGTATGAAAACGGAGGGGCATGCAAAAGCAGTTTTAAACTTAGATCTGTCGCGATGCAAAACTGAGGAGAACGAAACGCTGGTAAATCAGACTCGATCGACACATTAGTGCAAAACGTACGAACTGTTTCACGACGACAAGAACAACCACAACATCATCACCAATCGACAACAACCACAAGAGCAACAGCGAAATCTTGTAATCTCCACTATTTTATTAACCGACGACACTCGAAATATCAACGCGTCGAAGTGACAATTGTAAAAAGAACAAAAAGCTGAATGACGAATAGAGAACAAAGAACAATGAAAGAAACCGCGCGCACCATAGTATTACGATCGGGGCTTTTTTCATGAGGTCAATTAAAAGAGACTATCTCCAGATTCAACATGCAATTTTTCTAATGTTGTAATATTTAATGTGCAAGTGATCGATAGTGCCATTATAGTTCACGTAATACTACTGCGTGCCTCGAAATTAATGGGGAGGGGGGAGGGGGGAAAGAAGTTGGCCGTGGGCGAACTGTGGCGGAGGAGAAAACACGTTCGTATATGATATGGTCGTTGCTGAGAAGTTCTTAGTTGCTAAAAACGACGCGCACGAAGTACGGAGTTAGCGTACAAGCTGCGGAAATTTCTTGTGCAGCCAACTTTCTCCTTTCTGTAGGCTCGCGTTGTTTTCGCGTGCGCTCGCTGGCACTTTTCTTTTCGACTCGCCGCCATTAAAACCGGCCACGTCGAATTGACGACCGGGGCGGACGAGAGCGTCGTCGAAAGTTTATTCGCCACACGGGAGCCGTACTTTGGAATCGCGCGCGCGCGCACGCTCCATACCTCGGAAGTTTGCCGATACTTTGACAGTCGCGAGTGTGGCTACCTTTTAGAATAACGTCACTTCGTCCGGGAATGTCAGACGGGCACTCGCGAGTTTCCCGAAACTAATTTCACTTCCCGTAGAACAACCGCCGTAGATTGTCACGCGTGAACCACTTTACGTCTACGAATGTAGCTAATCTGTAGACGCGCGTAAACGGCAGATGACGTGTGTATGTCTGGCGAATTTCGATCGGAAGTGCTTATCGGAATTTTGACAGGCGCGATCAGTTCACGCTCGGCTTTTTTCGTCTTTCTTTTTTGTATTCTTGTTTTATCGTATTCTACTTTTTTTTCGTTTAATGTATATAAAATCGTGGAGATTGCTAAGCACTGTGAGTAGACGATGCGATCGCGTTGACATCGAAACTCGATCGGCGGTGTAATTCTGACGGTAACGTTACCGGAGGTGGGCGGTGTCGTTTCTTGACAATGGGAGAGGAGCAGCGTTACGAGAGAATCACGCGTTCCTTTGCGTTCGACGATTTATTCCTAGCTTCATGTACGTTTCGGAAACGCGCGTTTCAACACCTGCACATATACGTAATAGACGGGCAGAAGAAGAAGTCGGAGAGATGGAAGGAGAGTAAACCGTGAGAGAAGTCGAGAGAAAGGGAGAGGCACAGGACTTGTATGTACATAAAACATATATACAAAAAAAAAGTAACATATACAGCAGTTAAGAGTTATATTGGAGAGAGCGACGAGAGCGTAAAGGAAGGAAAGAACGAAAAATCAGTCCATCTAAAACCTGGGCCCGGATGATATATGTAGACATCTGTCTTAAAGTGCTTCTTATTTCAGTGTGTTTAGAGGTAACGCGTATGTGATATATTCTATATGACGAGATGTTTTCTAGGCATTGAAAGAGGGGTAAAAGGAGAGGGTTAAAAGCTTATAAAAAGAAAATCGAAACACACACACACACAGAATTGACTCTCGATGAATTTGAAGCGATGCTGAGATCATGATTGATGATAACGATAGGAATGGTGACGATGACAATGACGAAGACGATGCACGGTGACTGAAATTAACGACGACGACTAAAATTGAATTGGTACCGCGCGATGATGAGTCTCATGGTCGTTTGTTCGCAAACTCAATTTTCGCAATTACTTTTCGTACGTTGCTATTCGTGCAGTCAACATACTTGTTTTCCTTTTTTCTTTATTATTAATGACAGACGCCATGACATCATCGACGCGCAACTCCAGACACGCACACGAACACACGAAAACACAGACTGATTTGTAAGTTTCTTATTATTCTGATTAATTGGTAGTCGATCGACGGTCGATACAGAGAGAGAGAGAGAGAGAGAGGAAGAAAGTGCGAGAGAGAACGAACGCGATAAGTTGGCTCGCCCAGATCACATCCCTGCAACGGTAAGACTGAAAGGCCCCTTTCTTCGGGCGGGCCTCAATCTGTTCATAATTGTTCTTACTTACTAACCGTTTATATCGGCGCAACCGGGGGGAAGAGTATTCAAGTGACACTAACATTTCGTTTTACCGACAGTACAAATTTTCCGATCGCGTTCTTTAATCATAAGTTTCGGTTCCTTTGACGCTTCGCGCTTGCATCGTCGCGCTGCACTTTTACCGCGTTAAGACTGATTTATTTGATACGTGTCGATGAAATTTTCATGAGCCTTCGTCGAAGCGCGTATACGATAAATCGTACATATCCAATCGGGGAAAGTAGAAGGAGTACGGCTAGCGTGGAGGGTAGAAATGTTAATGGTTCGAAGACAACAAACGCTTAAAGTCGAAACAATGTTAAGATCGAACCGACTTCCTGAAACGTAGACGCGTTTAGACATCGATTATCTTGTTCAGAAAAATAGCAACGATCGCGAGCTATCGCCGTTAACTAGTATTACTCGCGACTATCATACCTGTTAAATGCAGCGCGATGATCCGACCCCGACGTCGGTAGACCACGAAGAGACGTGACCTACACACCACTCACGTGCACGCCATTGACAAAAAGTGCATACTGACACACGAAACACACACTCACCGAAGAAACACCGACATGCCGCGCGGCTTTCCGCGCGGAACTCAAAGCTGCCATAAATAAATCGAACCGTGACTTCTCGTCTATATATTTGCAAGAGGACAATTTTTCATTCACTCTTCGAGTTAGGTAGCTTTTTTAAAGACACGCTAATTTTTCTCGCGGCAGGCTAAGGAGGGCGGAATTTTCTAAGTTTGATAAATGTGTATAAAGCTCTCGAGTCGTATTATCCAATGATATAAGGTCTAATAATTATTTAGTGATTTTTCTTAAATACGGAAGACTCAGGCATGATACCAAAGATATTACCTTGTAAACTAGGCACCGTTGGTCATTGTGATGGTTAATCGTTAGAGGCGCACAAAAGCGATATTCATTATCGACTAAGGAGGGTGGCCCCTTGCACAAAATGACACACACGCGTACACGCGCAACATTTAGATCACACGTATAACACTACGATGACACTCACACGTACACGGAGAGAGAGACTGACATAACACGAAACTAGCCAGACACACGTACACGCGTGACACACAAAGAGGTACACCTTATTAACGAGTTTTAATAATCATGTTGACGGCACACTAGTTGGGGGACACTTGCGACTAAGATGACGTAATTGTGCTAACGTTGGAATCAAGTAATGCATGAAAGGCGCGGAGAGAAAGAAAGAGAGCAAAAGAGAGGGTGAGAGAGAGAGAGAGAGAGAGAGAGCGAGAGAGAGAATGAGAGAGAAAGAGAGAAAAAAAGAGAGAGCGTTCGTCCACGACGAAATATTTTTCGAGAAAGAAGTGTGTGTAGCAGTAGCGCGCTCGATGTTCAAAAGACAAAAAAAATGAAGAGATCAGAAGTCTATAATCTTACGATATTATTATTACTATTATCATTATTATTATTATCCAGCGTTGATGCTTAAAATTTGAGAGGCGGGAGTGTATGAAGATTTGTATAAAAACGTGTTCAAGAAGCTCGTAAAACGTTCATGTTGTTTAAGCCAATAAGGAACGGATTCCATCCAAGACAATGAGACGAGACGACTGAGGAAAAAAAAGGCGATTCTCGATGGTGTAAATGAGAAAAAAAAATAAGAGTTTATTTGTTCCGCCACGATTGTAATCTCGTGTCAATCCACGGAACGCGTGTTGGCGTGGGTGCGGTGACAAAAGAGGAAACAAAACGAGGTTCAATAAAGCGAGAAACACGAGTAAACGTTGTTCGATTAAACCAAAAAAAAAAAGATGAAGAAGGAGAGATGACGCCGGCTTCGCGAATACATTTTTTTCGACAATCGCGGAGCCACAAAGTCGGACGAAAGAGAAATGTTTTCATGCATTATTTCATTTCAAACATACTAAAAAAAAAACCTCGAGTTATTTGTCTGTACATTTAAAGGAGAGAGGTTTAGCCAGTTATTACGATTATATATAAATATATATATATATATAAATATATAAATACGATGATAAATGAAGAATAGGTACGTAAAACGACACTCACGACACACACATACACGCGCGTGACAGTGACACGTATACAAAGATACACACACATGTACACAAACACACACGCGAGAGTCTCCTTTTGTTTAAATAAAAATGAGGGGGAGATTAAGGTAGTAGCGAGATACGCAGTATGCATGAGAGGGTGAAATTTTGATGATGATGAGAAGCTTAGGTCGTAAGTAGAAAATTAGATAATGGTACATATATTATATATATATATATATATAAATATAAAATTATATATATATAGAACGCTTGAAACGTATATTAATAATATTATAACTTTTTATAAATATATTTTTCCGTCGAAGTCTAGCCTAGTTGGATACATAAACACAGTTATTATAACTATTAATTTATCCGATCTGATTATACATTATTGAGAATCTAGCGGTTAATTCGAAACATTTTAGACGTCATAGTTTTACATGATTAGAGATGAGAGGCGAAGTTGTACGAATTGTAAGTCACTTACGACGACGACGGCGACGACGATGATGTTGAGGATGAGGAAGACGGGGCGGAGGTAAAGGAGGAAAGGGAGAAAAAGGAAAAGGAATTAGTACCTAATGGTTAATGCGATGAAAAAATTACTACTAGCGTTGAGTCCCACTTTTGTGGAGGGAAAGTTCCTCTTTCTCGCGGTGTCGATCCCGTTCCATTATAAACCGACGAAATGATATAATATCCGCGTACGATCTGTATATAATTATAGCCACGTTTGTAAACATACATGCACATATGCAAGCACATACCGCCGATTCTCGCATCCATCGAACGAAGCGCCGTACTTGTACTTATCGAAATTCGACCGTCTCCGACGCATGAAACAGAAGTTCCCAAGAAGGGAACGGAGAAACAGAGAAAGACGAGGGAAAAATGAACTGAAAACGCAGACCCATCAAGACTATGGTGAAACGGCACGGGAGAAAGGGTAGAACTCTCCTTCCGTTCGTTGTAATTAAGTGAAGCGGAAATGGAACTTTGCCTCCAGGAGCGTTGGTCTGACACAGAAAAAGGAAAGAACGAGTACGACCGGGGGTGCAGGAGAGAATGGAAGAGCATGAGAAAGCGAGAGAGAGAGAGAGAGAGAGAGAGAGAGAGGAAGTTGGGGAGGAAAACGTTGGCGAGTTTTTTTAGACATTCGGGAGTCGTTCCGCGAAAAAGAAATCCGACTCTCTGGCGTCGCGTTGTAAAGTGGGCGAATACTAATAATAATAATAATAAAAATAATAATTAATAATAACTATAATAATTATTATTATAATTATAACGATAAGCGGTAATGATAATAACGATAAGGATAAATAATAATGATAACGCTAACGTAATAATAAAGTTAATAATAATCATAATAATAATAATAATAATGACATTGCGATACCAGAAGATTTTTAAAGGGAAAAAAACACACTATAGCATTTATCAACGATAAAATAATGGAGAATGTAACGTGTATTTTGCTTCTTCCTAATACAGTGCCGTTTACGCTATTTTTTACTGTAACTACTAGATTCGGCTGGACGGCCAAGCCACGGCGGCACGCGCTATTTAAAAATGAAGAGGTTGGGAACGAGTGGGAGGCGGTATGGCCGGTGAGGTTTTAGAAAACGGCTCCGCGCGTGTACATTTTAAGTCAGGTGCGTCTCTTGACGGGGTGAAGCGAATGAGAAGGGAGCGAGAGGAAGACGTACGGAGGATGAAAACGAACATTGCGGCCCAAATATGTGACTCTGGCAGCGTCCCGATTTGTTTGTCGAGAACGCGGATATGAGGGGGAAAAGGGGAAAATACGGGAAAAGTGCTTGGTAAGAGTGAGGGGGGCAAGATCGGAGGGTTGCGGAAGGCATTTTCCTGTTTTTTAACGCTTCGACGAGTCAATAATTGCGACGACTGTAGGAGTACGAGCGCTCGCTTTAATCGCGATCTCCACGGATCGTATGTCCTGTAAAGACCACACGATGTAGATTCCACTGATTCATCGACTATACTTCTCATCTAATCTCTCCGTTTCACTTTCTTTCGGTGTAAGCGCGACCTTTACGCGCACCGTACGTACCATACGGCCCGCGACGGGGGGAATGATAAGAGTGAGGTGAAAATTTAGCCACTACTTCGGAACTATAGCGAGAGAAAGAAATTGTACATTAACGGATATTTATTGCCGGGATGGTTGGGATGCTGATTGTAGCGTGTAAGAATTCTCTCCCCCTCTCTCTTTCTCTCTCTCTCTCTCTCTCTCTCTCTCTCTCTCTCCAATTACGCGGTCATATAGAAAACGCGACTCTTTACTTGCTCGTATCACACATTGTCACACACACAGGTACCATATATAGGACATGATGCAGGCGCACACAGGCACACAGGTGACCCTCTTTCACATGTACACGTTCGCGAATGGGCTGGCAAGTCACACGTCGATAGCTTTGACGTTTGCGATTATCACGATTTACCGGTTTTTCCACATATTTTGTACACACGGTGTAAAAAGATGCCACCATATTGCGCCGTCAAACGATTCGTAATTTACGGCATTTGTGCAGTTGATTAACGATTTCACAGATAGATTCGTAATCAGATTGGTTCCGTACGAACACCGTCGGTATTTAAGCAAATGCAATTTCATACGGCTATCGATACGTTTGAACAATTTAATTCCGCGCGACACGTCGACATGCATTTATAGCCGGCTCGTTCCGCGATCATAGCTCGCGTCCATATTTTGGGGATTTCTTTTCAAACCTATTTTCACGTGTAACGCATCTCCTTGTAACGACTAATACTTAAACGATGAAACGGAAGAGTAACGACTACTAATTAGTAAATGCTATTTAACGAAGAGGGAAATACGTACCGATAGCTCTCGAACCCACACATGCGTTACGAAGGCCAGAGTCGCAGTTTGGGGGCCTTGAACATAAATAATAATCGAGCACGGTCGTGCAACTCGCCGTATTTATTAAAAAAAAAAAAAGACACCTGCAGCGGAAAATGCAGAGAACGGCACGCGTACCTTTATGCCGCGAGCGTTATTCTGTTGGCGCGTCGATGGGTGGGATGACAATTTCTTCGTCGATCCCGTTTTCACTCGATCACGCACGTCTGCGTGCAAGTTGGATCAATCGATCTCCTAGTCGATCCATCGATCCTGCCCCCAGGATCGCGCGCGCTCGATCGCTCGCAGCCCCAATGCAAACTTATTCTAAGCGTTCTGAAATCCGAGGCGCGAATAAAAATTGCCGAGAAAAAAACGGAAGTAACGATATTGCATTAATAATGAAGGTATATTATTGCCGATAATTATATTGTAACGACAAGAAGAATGATATTATACAATACTATTTATAAAAACCGTGAAACGAAATGAATACGTAGGGAGGCGCGACGGGGGGGAGACAAAAAGCGAGAAAGAGAGAAAGAGAGAGAGAGAGAGAGAGAGAGAGGGAGAGAGAGTCAGTGAGAACTAGTGTAGGGGGAGGGGTTTGATTGGGGCAGAGAGAGGCCGAAGAACCGATAAGTAGTTGGCAGTAGGCTGATGGTAGAGACACGGCACGTCTAATATTAACGAACAAAAAAATAAATAATTAAAAAAGTAAAAGTAAAAATATCATAACGCGAAAAAGGTACAGTAGTGGTTTACTATTGGCTGACACATAGAGTGAATGCTGACACAGGCGAGGCATGCTGGCAAAGAGTGATGAACAATGGAAAATGACGGATGAAGTTAAGGCGTTCATATTACGACGTTATTGCGAGGTTCGACTGCTTAAACGATTAGTATCGTTTCGACGACCGCTACGAATGTTTTATAAACAATTGGCGAACATGGCAGGCTTTGACTATTGACTGATTTCTTCTACTTAATCGTTATTAACTTTTACAGGGACACGATTTGCCCACGGCCAGATCTTAACGTTGTCAAACTGTTCATCGTGCATAACTTTCACACCAATGAAATATGGTCGTGGACAGATCGCTGTCTCCCGACTTATCGGGTGCGATTTATCGTTCGCCCCCACTGTTCTCTGTGTTGACTAATTTCATCGCGCGATTATTTTGCAATCGGAACCGACGTTTGAAAGGAAAGAATGGCGATTGTTTTGCGTCGATAAGTTCGGCGTGCGGGGTCCGTATATTTGCGCGCGCGCGCGCTGCACGTCTTTTGTCCCGCGCTTTTCCACTGAGCATTTTCGGGGGTGAGTTGTTTTGTGCCCATTGAGAGGGGTAGGTTTACAGAAAAGCACGGCGTGCGTGATCGGGTGCGAATGCGAAATGAACGATGGAGCGAACGACGCGTGTGCGAGGCGAACGAGTGTCTGTGCATGAGTGTGCGTCTGCCTGTGTGAGAGCGAGCGAGAGAATAATCCGTGGGGGTTGAAAGAAGGAGCGACGGGAGTAAGCGCGCGCTTAAAAAAAACGCGACAACAATGAGTGAAAGTGGGAGTGAGTGAAGGCGGCGTGATTGTAGATTCGGAAAGTCACTTAGCCAGCAGACTGCTGTTCATAGTGCCCTGTTATAGTGGGTTCCCTAGGCAGAGTGGCAGAGACGCGTTAACAAAAATGAAAACACGAAAAAAAGAATGAAGGGCCGGGGAGGGAGGGGGGTAGAAAAAGGTCGTTCTAGTGGTGCTCCTGTTTGACGCGGCACTACAATCTCGAATGAGAAGTTTCGCGATTATCGACACGCGCTCGCGGTTCGCGCATTTTCCGTCACGGTCGCACACGCACGAAAGACTTTTTGTCGGGATTTCAATGGCCAGGGGCCGTCGCTTTGATGACTTTAACGAGGAAACATTATTGAAAGACCCGAATTTCGTGCAGTACCACCGCGAATATTTTCAGTGGCGTGCAAATGGTAATTGCGGAGATCGGCCGGCTTCGCGAGTTTTCGACATCGTTCTGCGAACCGGCCGGATCGCATCGAAATTCTGGTCTGAGCGGACTGCTTGCGGCCTCGATGATAACCGAGGTGACGGTCTGGCAAAACGGATCTAAGGCTTAATTATTGTTCGAATACGATGGTACTCCGCCCTCTGCCCACGGGACCCTGATCTATTTTTCAGAATACGCTATTGTGATTATTACTATATGATAACATTTAAAAAACTAAAACCACAAAAATACCTTGTACTATTGTTTATTATACGATTCTGAACGATTATTATTTATAATGTTAATAATCTATATTAACGATAATTACCGCATTATACCATTATTATATTTAGTACTATTAGAGAGTGAGGCTGCTACCATATTAATGAATTAAGTACTAAGTAATGGATTAAGTAATTCATTAGACTTTATATATAAATATATAAATATTACTAAACATACTCTTCACGTCACTGCGTTGATCAGTTCATGACGTTTTCTGTTGAAAAAAATTTCATGAATCGCTGTACGACTGCCTCTGACTCGATTTCTTTTCTGGGCGCTATTCAGTCGGCGTTTTTCCTTTTCCTTTTCACCCATTTATATTCGACGACTACGTTATTTTATATATCATAATAGGTATAGACTGTACCATGAAATATTAAGTAAAAATAAATTTGATTAGGTAATACGTCGACAATTATTCCTTTCTCTCACCGTCAAGACTTTTCCTTACTGATGTCGCGTTGCAATTTGGTGCCGTCCACATTGCCAATAAATTGGGTAAGTACGTTCATTATTCCCGTAAAATAATGTATCCTACGGTAGAGGAGGGTACAATAAATAACAAACCGTATACTCGTTTCACTGTTTCGTCTTTATTTAATCGTAGCACATACTATTCCAAAAATTCATAAGTACGATGTAGATAAAAAAGTACAAATATTTACAAAATACTGTAAAAAAGAAAGTGATTCCGAATGTCTAAGGATATGAAAACGTCGTTTCATTTAAATCAGTTTTACACTCGCATGGTCACACATTTCGTCAACGCAGTATGACTAGATATTTAGACATAATGGATCCATTTTTCATTTCTTTTATTTTTTTCTCAAGAGAGAGAGTGAGAGAGAGAGTGAGAGAGAGAGAAAGAGGGAGACTCGCCGACGCGGCGTCGGAAATGTGCGATTGATTGGCCTGTTAATACTTCGCATATCTGCGTACTGGATGGCGGACACAATCTTCAATTGATATGAGCAGAATAGGATTCGCACGGTGATCGTAGAAAAATCACTAGTCCCCCTCACGAGGTGATGCGAGCGAAATTGCGGCTAGATACGTTATCAGTTTCTCGCGGGTATGCGTTACTTTTATATTACAAGAATAACTCTTGCCGTTGAGTAGCGAACATTTAGGAAACACTCGAAAGATTCGGACCGATTGATTATTTGGGCCTTAAGTCACATGGTCCTGGATGAAAGCGCGGTCTGCACTTGCCAAAATCAGCGTTTCTCAATCCAGATCAGCCAGTAGTAACGTAGTCAGCCATATGCACTTTAACAGTGGCTACATCTCTGCGAGATTAAAGCAGTTCTCAGATTCCGAATTTTATGGCGGGGCACATTTGATGAAAGTTACGAAAGTCCTCTACAGAATGACGAAGGAATTTGAGAAACGCTGCGTCAAATGAAAGGGTCGCTCATTAGTTAACGATCTTACAAAGACTGTGATTACGGTATGTCGCTCGGACGACGTCAAATCGTGGTGAAAAGCGCGTCGCGCATTTCTCGGATTAATTTTGCGTTAAAAATCGGCGCCGTCCTTTCGACTCGCACGGCGCAATGCATACGTAGGTGCGTTAAATTAGTGAACAGTCATAGTTGCTATGATTATGACGTTGTCGTATAACGATATAATATATATATATATAAATATATATATAAATACCATTGGCAGTGTCATCTTAATGTTAACGCACGTCTATATGCGTATATCATACATATAATATATTTTATTACCGTATATGTACGGGGCTGCTTAGTGTGGAAGTACTTTTTCAAAGCGACTTGTCGCACGAGGCAGTAAAATAGCGGTTAGTGTCGCGTTCATCAATTTCAACTGCGACTAACAAAAATTTCAGGAATCGTTGATCGTTCATTTTCGTGCAAACAACATTTTGAAGTGTTATTAGTCCTAGTCGAAATGAATCATTTAAGATTTATTGTACTGAATAATTTATGCTCATGAGAGCAATCCCATACATGTACGTTAGTCTCTTGCGAGCTATGGTAGCCAGTAAGTACTGATATTAAGTATATCTGATGCGGAATAATACGTTTACACAATGTTTACGGATTACCTAGTCGATTGCTTATCGATTACGGTTAGAAAGATCCTTAACGGTTGATGGTTTGTACGCTCCTTTTAATAATCTGGCTTTTTATTCGAACTTAACGCACAACGCAACGCATGTTTCACGGTTTCCATCGTTTTTATTTGATCGCACGGAAGAGATTGATCGCGGTCGTACGCGACTCATCATCAGAATAATTCGCAACGCACTCATTATACATTAATTCATCATACATTATCATTATCATAATCATCATACTTAAATCTTTTTCGTGCGCGCTCGCTCGTTCCATCTATCGTTTCCATTATTCCTATCGGCAATTAGGCGAATCGCGGTACAAACCTATATACGAAGACTAATCAATTGCTCTCGATTTCGGCATGGAAGTATTCTTTGAACGACAAAAGGATTCGTCGTTATATCAAGCTGGGCGATGTTCTCGTTTCAACACACCTCCGACACTTCCTCGACGTTGACTTCACTCGACGAATATCTTCGCTGCCCCCACGGACTGATTTCTGATCACGATGTACGGGAAATATACAACTGTTGGCCAGATTTGGTCGTACTCTCTAGCCGCTGGCGTGTAGATAACATGATTGACAAGTAGACGGACAGCGATGCGATGGACAAATCTGGTTACCTTTTCATATTGAGATGCTTCGTGAATGTTGAACGATTCAATTGCTTGACACAGTTAAAATGGTCCCAAACGTCTGCGGTATACAAGCAGGAAGAAATTTCTATTTGCAGCGCGGATCGATCGCCTGATTCGCAGTGGGTTCAGTCTTTCGCTTGGTATTCAATAATAGAATAAAAAAATGGCGGTGTCCCGTTGTCCTTAGTCTACGCTGACATGCAAAAATATTCCTAAAGTGGCGCTCGACATCACTTTTCTGACCATCAATAATTCGCCCCTCTTCGACTAGCGCCGCAGCGCAACAGACTGGCCGAACTGGACGATCGGTTTCGAAATCTACTTGGTCATCGCGCGAAAATTTCTTACTCGAGTGTAGGAATTCGGAAGTGTCGTTTCGAATGGAAAGCACGGGAATGATGATCGTGACTATGATTCTCGCAATACTTAAGAAAACAACTTACAGTTATTACCTCCGGTATGTACAAGGCCGTATTTCGTAGTTCATACAAATGGCGAACCCGCGTTCATACCATGCATAAATATATGTTATAAATAATTCTTTAAGCTTCTTCGAGTCTTAGCGGAGTTAGTGCGTGTCGATGTAGATAGGCAGAGATAAGTCCTTTCTTCCCTCCTTTCCGTTCGTCATTTGATATGATCGTGATACTTTCTTAATACGCATGTAAGTGCAACGGCGAGCCTGATAACCTGGCGAACCAATCGACAGTTGTCAAGCTCTCCCTTTCCTCTGCAGCCTGATGGAACATTTACGACGTAGTCGATTGGTCGCGAAACCCGTTCTGTTCGGTATTTCTCCTAACGATAAACGTACCTTAACAAGTATTCGATGTGTGGTGTACGTAACTATTATCATTACATTGATACCGACTACTAGATATTGCATTAATCGTATAATATTGTAGCGTGTAAATGGGTTCTCGTATAGCTTACTAGTTAACCCGAGATAGTAGCAGTCATTGGAGCGGAGTTCCTATTAGAAATAAATATTATATTCCTTACCGACCTAATGGACGCGACGAAATACTGTAATACGAATAATCATTGTGAAACGAACGAGCTAGATGACGTTTGCATTCTGGGAGCCTCGCACGTTCATAAATTTCTTGCCTAACGGATGGATCGAGACGTCCCAACGGTTTCACAAACAGGGAAGCGGATCGACGCACGCGGCTTTCGAAAGCGAGATCGTATATATACGAGTTCGACATGAAGCGTTTACACGAAGCCGATTAATTAACATCCACGCGCGCTATTTCTTTTTTCCTTTTCAATCGGTGCGACTGCAATTAGCCGGCAAAGAATGCTCCTCGTCGCAAGGGAAATCCTCCTTCTCTCAGCAACGAAAATCTCTTCGGCCGAGCAGAAAGGTGTTTGTGCGGTGCTGCGAAGAAAAAAAGATCTCTCCTATTGGCACGACGAACAGCACGGTCCGGGCCCGCCACAATTATTACCCCTATTGCAGTATTTTCAATTTAGAGAGCCTCTCGAGCGACGTCTTAACTGCGTCCCTACAGGCAGCTGTCAACGACACATTCGCCGATCTTCTCGACGACGTCGTCAAACGTGGGCCTTTCTCGCGGATCGGTCTCCCAGCACATCACCTGCAGTTCCTGCAGTGCCGGCGGCGCGGCTTTGTGAGCTTTCCAAACGAGGCTCTGCGTCTTGAGCTGGGCCAGCACCGACTCGTCGTTCATTTTGTTGAAGGGCAGCTCGCCCTGATGGAACATTTCCCAGACGAGGCAGGAGAACGAGTAAACGTCGCTCTTGGTCGAATATTCGTCCTCGTAGACGGCTTCGTAGGGCAGCCATCTCAGAGGTATCACCTGATTCCGGTGCTTCGTGTACTCCTGATGGTACGGTTCCTTGCTCATGCACGGCAGCGAGATCTTGATCGAGAGATTGCTGGCTATCAGACAGTTGCGGGCGGCGATATCCTTGTGGACCATTCGATTGTCAGCGAGGTGCTTCAGTCCTTTCGCCGCTTGGTTCGACAGGGAGAGGATCTGAGCGACGGAGAGCTGCGGAGCGCGCGGTTGCTTCGTTTCGTGGCTCGGACTGGAGTTGTTGTCCTTTTTCGAGGCGATCAGGAATTGCTTCAGATCTCCCCAGTCGGTGTACTCGAGAATCATGTAGTCCGGTTCCTTCTCGCGACAGAGCCCGATCAGCTTCACGACGTTCTCGTGATTCAGCTTGTGGAGGAGGTCGAGGTGGCGCTTGAACTCCTGGAGAGAGGTTTCGTCCTTGGTGTTGATGAGACTTTTCACCATCACGAGGGACTCCTTGTCGCCGTCGAGCTGATACTTGGTCGCGTAAATCTCACCGAACTCGCCGCGTCCGAGAGGCTTCAGGTCCTTCAGATTCGAGCGCGAGACCGCGATCTTGTCGTAGTTGGACTTTGACTTCTTCGATTGATTGCTACTTTGACTTTGAGCAGTGTCGGCGCCGTCGCTCTTGTTGTGCGAATCCCGATTCTCCTTCTTCTTCGCGGTGGAGTTCGTTTTGCTGGTGGTTTCTTTCAATTCGGTTTGCTCGTCCTGGACCTCGCCGTTCTCCAATTTCTCTGTTACCGTAAATGAAGGAAATTATCAGTTTCACCCTTATGTCAAGGTATATTACCGATACGCACCTTCTGTCGGTTCTTGCAAGTACTGCTGCTTCCTTCTGCGACGTCGGTACCTACAGTACCACATCAGGCCGACGACGAGGACCATGTAAGCCGCAGCTGCGCTCAGAGTTATCGTGACAGTTTTCATCATCATCGATCCATCATCGCCCGACTCCAAATCCATATCCGACCTGTAGCTATCTCCCGCTGAAAGGTAATCATTTCCTCAAACAATACATCACGAGCCCCATCGCCAGCTTTCCCACTCTTATTGTGTCGAGTGAGCGAGAGACACAGATATGAAAACTCGAAGAAAGAAAAATGTTTTTCCGGAGTTGCGTACCTTTCACGTTTAGTTGTACCTCTTCTCTCTTTAATCCTCCGCTATTACCTGCCGTGCATCCGTACTTTCCCTCGTCACTCAGGTAGACTTCCTTGATGTACAGACTACCATTAGCCAGGACCTCGAATCGTGGACTATTCAGGTTGTTCATGCGCGAGTCTCTGTCCCAGTGGATCGTCGGCTTCGGATCACCCTCGGCAGCACAATGGAGCATCACCGGATAACCCTCTATCGCCTCAGTAGGATTCTGTGGCTGTATCGTGAACTTGGGCGCAACTGAAAAATTGAAAAATTGAAAAATCATTTCGTGACTCCGCTTCCAACGACGTCGACAATAACGTTAATACGGACGTTAAAATGGCATGATACACCGCTCTCGATATGATAATTAGAGAGCAGTCGAGAAATTGATTTGAATTGTCACCGGCAAGTATCACACGATTCACATGTTCTCCGCGTATTCATCGGTACTCACTGACTACATCAATGGTAATCGTATGATTGATAGATCCTTGAGCGTTACTAGCGATACACGTGTACCGGCCCTTGTCCTCCTCCAGCACCCCATTAAAATGGAGAGTCCCATTGACGTCCTGCACGTGCTTCGGGAATTCTTCGTCATCCCCTTCTTTAATCCACTTGACTGTCGGATTGGTCGCGCCCTGAGCTTTGCACGACACTTTAACGGTGGTGGCCAGTTCGAGTCTTTTATTAACCGGCGGCGGCGAGAATTTGAGCTTCTCCTCGATCGTTAAAATCGCGCTCTCCGAGACGAGCGACGGGAAACCTTTGGTCGCGATCTCGCAGGCGTAGGAGCCCTTATCCGACAGGTCGATGCTCTTGAAGTGGAGGGTCACGTTGCCGTGGTCATCCGTCACACGATGTCTCGTTGGGCCGCCGCTCTCTTTCAGAATCTCGCCGTCTTTTAGCCAACGGACATTGGTCACCGGCGTATCCATGCCGGAGTAGGAGCATGTCAGTGTCACGGGGTCGTCTTCCATCACGTTCAGCGATTCCGGAGAAGCTATCAGAGTTGGGGGTGCTGGAACGTTGAAATTAGCTGGCTCAATCCAGTGGACTTATTGTTCATTTTTAGGAGTGGTCGTTTGAGGGTCTTTACGCTCGCTCGGAGTTACGTTAGGATATGTTCTATCAAGGGGTCAGTCTTAAAACTTGTTAGGCTACGCATCATCTACCCGGTTGCGTATTGAATCTTTCTATGTTGTCTCTGAGCCGAGATATTGATCGTGCAATTTTTCGCTGCAGTTTATGTTACGTAGCATGTTTGCTAACTGGCCTGCTTTAACTTCTCGGATATTTTTGACGACTTGTCTAGGTACGAATTGTTATCGCCTCTTTCGTTCTATTAATGAAATATTTAAAAACACTCATATCTCCAAACTGGTATTATCAAACTTAAATTGTTTAAACAATCAAATTCTGCGTAACTATAATCTTTCTTTGCTTACGTCAACACGCGCAGTTTAAAACAATATCACGGAACGTGACACTAGTACTACGCTTCAACAATGTTATAAACAAATGATGAAAGAATGGGTAAAGCGATCGTATCGATTTGGATCAAATTCTATCTGTTCTAATATTTAACTAACTTTGTTCATAACGTTAACGCAATTAATAGACTGCAAATTGCACCTCGATTTCGCTGGATTGCAATATCGAATCGAACACACTGCCTCAAATCGTACCTAATCCCATCAGCATCGAGATACTCACTGGATATAACCACTTGGATTGACATATCCGTTTCGCCGGCCAAGTTCTCCGCCACGCAGGTATAATTGCCGTCGTCCTCGCCGATTCGGGCCTTCCCGATGATTAGGGTATTGTCCTGAACCCTTACGGGTCCGGAGTCGCTTATAATGTGCCCCTTTTGATCTCTCCAATAGACCTTGGGCGCAGGGAGGCCCGACGGCTCCAAGCAGATGACCTGTAGCTCCTGATTCTCGCCGACTATTGCCACTTGATTGGGCAGATCGGGATCGAACGGTGGGACGGAGAAGTTCGTCAGGTCTGAAAGGCGCAATTTAAACTTACATTACCCTAATTGCCTCTTGGACAACGCTCGCCGAGGTCAGGCGACTTTAATGCCGAACTTTAATGAGGTCAACGTTCAGAATTTCGTTCAATTTGTAACGCCTGCTTTTAAATTCAGTACGTCTTCGCGATCGTCATAATTATTAAACGTATTTATTGCCACGTGAAGTTCGCGATATGCGCTTGGCCTGAGGCTAGAGCGAAATAAATATAGACCGTTCTCTGGCTTGTTGAATCAATAGTGTCGGCCATATACGGCCGACGCGGCAGTCAACGTGTTGATCAATTTCTACGGCGTTATAGACGTTTTCCCGTATGACACACGATACCTATTACATCGTATTACCCATTATCATATGATTGAGCAAACACCCCGGCTCTAACTCAAATCGCATTACTGTCAACGAGCGTCAACTCACGAGCCGACCCATGGCCGGTTGTTTCAATAACATCCTCCCGCCTATCTGACGTGGCAATCGGCCGCGGCTTTCGATCGGGCGCTGACTCACATGCGATCTGCAGCTCGACCGTGAACGTCTGGACGGTATCTCCTCTTTGACCGTGACAGGAGTAGAAGCCCTTGTCCCTCTGCTCGGCAGCGCGAATCACGAGAGTGCCGTTCTCGAAGACGGTCCTCTCGTCGTCGGATTCGAGTGGCCCGATGTCCTTGAAGAACCACTGCACCGAGTCGGCGTCCTCGAAGACGCAGTTCAGGACGGCCGGCTCGCCGCGCTTGGCGATCAGATTTCGCGGCACGAGCTTGATCGCCGCGGTCTCGTTGCTCCAGACGATCAGGGGGTAGCTGTCGACGATCGGTGATGGGCCCGCTTCATTTATTGCCAGGCACGTGTACATGCCGCTGTCTTCGGGCACGGCACGGTGCACGTGGAGCTTCTTCTTCTTGATCTCGATGCGCTCCGACTTGGCGATGCTCTTTGTGTTTCTAAGGATTAGAGAACACTTTGTAGAGGGTGGGAGGATGCTTTGCTTCGCTTAAATTATAATACGATCCTTCACGTTTCTAATGCCCCCTCTCTCTCTCTCTAACTCTCGGCATGAATCTCACGGAAAACGTTATACTGAGCGTGTAAATCGACGAAACAGACCTTGTACACGCTGGCCCCGCGAGAGAACTAATAAATCCCGACAAGCGTGTCGGCGAACACAAGGTGCGACACTCTCACGCTATAGAGCTTTTTGTCGCGAGCAATCTCATCACCGCGAATCGAGTTTGGCCGGTGACTACGGACTACCGAACTGGCTAAAAAAAACTCGTCACAATTTCATCACAGCCACTCCCCCGCCCCGGCGACCCCGCGGGCGTAACGATTAACAAAGCTCCGGGAAACATCGAGCCGCGAAAGCTCATCGTCGACGCACCATTCGAAAACTCCATTCCTCACGGTTTCGTCTCCCTTTTCAATTCGTTCCGCGCGCTCGCGCGCGTCCGCACACGCGCCGCCTGCCATATGCGTGCGTGTGAATACTCTCGCGCGCGCGCCTCGTCAATTTTGCAAAACGTCGAGCTCGCAACGGTATGGATGCCGGAGAAGGGTGGCCGGGTGGAAGGGTCAGGAGGAGAGGAAAACACTAGCAACTGCGAGCGGAGGAGGGGTGTCGTGATACGGAGTGAGAGACTGAGCCAGAGGAAGCATCGGTGGGTGACGGGGGAAATATTTGCCGCCACGTTCCTGTCGGGGGGGCATAATTCAAGGTGTCGGCGAAGGTTAAAATCAGTGACGGACAGAAGGGCAGGGAGAGTGTCGCTTCATAATTTACGGTCTGCTCCGCGAACGACGGTGTCAGTTACCGAAGAGTGAAACTTAGTTTTCCGTCTATGCCACCGTCCCCGACTACCCTCGCCACGACCCCCGCGATGGTACGTGCGGCTTTTCGAAATGATTGGCCCGGGAGGTTATTACGTCGGCCGTATGTAAATAGGCAGAAAGTTGCAACGAACTTGAACCACTCGTATTTCATCTCGCCGGATCCATCGACGTGACATCGAAGCTCGATCTCGCTGCCGACTTGAATCGACGTCGGCACTTTCGGCTGCTGAAGTTGGACGCTCGCCTCGCTGATCCCTGCAACAGAAGATGGCGACGGAAGCTTTACGTCTGATTTTCGAGGATTCAGCACTTTACGGAGCTATCGGACAACGTTACGTCTCTGAACAGTATCGACCTTTGTTACTTATGTGTATAGGAAACGCAGAGTCTAGGACGCAGACTGCAGAAGGTCCCAAAGTAGTACGTATCGGCCCCAAGGGTCGATGAAGTTGCGTAGGGTGCAGGGATAAGGGGGTTGATTTATATCTGCAGATCGAGCGAGGCTCGATAAACGATGATTCACAGGCGTGGGATGAAGCTGCGGTCGTGGTGAGAGCTTGTTTTTAATTATGGACCGTTTGATTGGGGGTCGATAACGATTCAATAATTTTGGCACTCCGTGCGGCGTACGGGCTGCGGACGTTGTAATGGATAAGTTCTGTATCCTATTCTGTAACATGTACGCTTTCGGCAATTTATGGCCTCTGCCGAGTCAGCTGTCTAACGCAGGAAGCGTTCGGAGCTGTTGTTATCGGAGTGCATTAGATGCGCGTGACATATCGATCGGGGAAATCACATATGCACGGGAGTATTCCGAGACACGGCCAGATATACGGATGGACTTGGGGAAAATAGGACAACTTTATCCTCCGGAGGATAGAGAGTTCACGGGAACGTTAAAAATACACTCTAACCGCCCGCGCCCGTCCATTTTCCAATCGAAACTCGAAACTTTTCTCTCGCCGGTCTCATTTTAAAACAGACATACCCCCTTATCGGTGCCGACGGAACATTTTTCAGGGAAACGTCGCGGTTCGGCGGAGAAATATTCGGATTGAACGAAATATCCGCCGAAGTTTCGCGTATATTGAATGATACGAGCGCATACCGGCGGGTCGAGGACTGATAGGAATTCGACGAAAGAAAAGAGCATTCGCCAGAGAATAGGAAGGAGAGCAATTCCGTGTAGCGGCGACAGTGGAAGAAGAAGGAGGGACGTGGCCGAGGGACGGAGGAAGATTTAGAAGGAGAGTAAGAGAGGAGGTAAGCGAAAGATGAGGGAAGGCGAGGGGACGTAGTCCCTGAGAATGTCAGGTCGATTCCATCCTCGTTCCTTTTTGCGTCCTCTCGGAATCAAGAAACGGCCTGGAAACGGGAGTAACCTACCATCGGAGCCCGGGACGGATTTAATCGAATCAAATAAAACATTGGGATGGAGGTGAGGTGCCTTCACATCTCCCCTCCGCCCCACCCCTTTCACTATGTCCCCGAGTCGGCGTCGTTTTCCTTCGTCCGTTTTCGTTTGTTCAACCTGCAGCCGCGACAGGATGCGTCTAGACGGGTGAGCCCGGTATATAATTCGTGAAAAAAGGAGGAAGAACAGGCCCTGAGGGGGGGGGGGGGGGGGGGGAGGAAGACCGAAAGCAGAGCGAAAGACACCGCTCCCTCGTCTCTCGACGTGTCTCCTTCAGGTACGAGACGAATGCTCGCAGGAGTCGTTTCCCTGCTCCTTTGTTTGACAAAAATCTATACGATCGGCTTCATAGGAAACTCCAAGGATATCGGGTGTCTCACGCTCTTCGGATTCCGCAATTCTTCTTCCATTCTTCTCTGGCATGTAATTATTGTTCCGCGGTTGAAACGATGTTTCGCAACGTTCAGAAAAAATCGGATATGCGCGTGAGAAAAAAATTCATATGAGGGTTTCGGGCCATTTTATAGGCTGCGCGATGACAGGTAACACAACACCTGTCAACGGGGCTGTTCTTAACGATGAAACGGAGTCTAAGGAAGCACGAGGGCCGATTGAAGGGCGAAAATCTTGCGGACAGTTTAGGAACACTCCCGGGCGGGCCGACGGGGCTTCCCTAATTAATTCAATTAATTAGTCTTTGTCAACGAATCGACCGAGGACTTGCTTGGTACCTTGGTCCCACTGCCAAATTGCATTACGCCAAGCGAATTTTCCAATCGAAACATTGCCGCTTTATTTACTTGAGCCGAATGAGGGCAGAAAGTAGGGTCTCTAAATAATGTAGGGTCCGTATAATGCAAACAGACAGTCATCGTCACGACCCAGAGTGGCTAATTCCAGCTGCAAGCGGAATGTCCAATTTTGGAACAAATCAAATATGCCCCTTTACTGCATATACGAAGATTCTGAATAAATAAAACTTCAAATTATCGGCGGAACGCTAATTTTTCGCGATGAACTGCAAATTTGGTCGTACGGAGAACGTTCGCGATCATGTTTCCGGGAGTTCGTGGAAAGCGGAAACTCGATCGAAAACTTTCGGCACAACGTTCCTCGCGCGCTTCCGCTTCGGGGAGCAAGCCAATCAATTACCGCTGCATTCAGCCACGCCGAGGCATTGGCCTGGTCGAAGGTCAAGAGTCCTCCAGAGTGTTTCACCGTTTCACGGCACAATACGAGGTCTCCGCCGTTAATGTAATTAATCACACCTCGTCGACGATTTCGAGCGAACACGATTTCGACATTCATCCGATGCTCTCTCTCTCTCTCTCTCTCTCTCGCGACAGAGGAGGCCGCGTCAAAAGAATCACAGGCTCGGAGTCCCGTTTATCGTGACAAAGTACCATTATCCGTGTTCTCTCGTTTCCCGCGAGTCCCGCCGGATGCCGGCAAATAAAGCCAAACGAACGTCATTAATTACGCGCGTCCTGATGTATCGGAAAACTCTCCGCGATCCTTCTCCCTTATCCGTCCACCTCCCTTAGGTGCCGTTTCCACGCTCCTTCCTTCTCCGTCTTCTTCCCATTCTTCGCTCGCCCCGTTCACAGGGTGCACTCTTTCACCCCCACCCTTTTTAAATGTCTTTCATGCGAGCCTCCGAGCCGGGCGGCTGAATTCACGCACAAGTCGTTCGTCGTTCGTCATTCGCCTCGGCGCGCCGATTCAAATCGCTCCCTGAAAGCCAGCGAGGACGAACGCAGAATTTACTTTACATGGATGTCTGGTTACCCGTGAAATGGAGACGACGACGACGTCGACGACGACGACGGCGGCGGCGGCGGCGGCGATGACTTCCAGCGGAATAGTCGCGCTCCTCCCCGGAGGTGGCATTATTAACACCTCACTGCCCTTCCGCCGCATGTCCGATCTTTTTACTTTTTGCCCGGCGCGGCGGCGAGAGGAATATGTGAGAAGAGTCGGAGAAAGAGAACGATCCGCGAGAGTTTCAGTCAATGACGGCTTTTTACGCTGACTTTTTATATCTTGCCCAACCGTGAGTTCCTGCCGGCTGTGTCGTCTACTCGAATGCTGGGCGTGTGTACGTACATATTGATGCACCGGAGACTGCATACGATGTGGCATGATCAGCGATTGAGCGCACGTAAGTGTGATTACTTTGCAGATTAAACTACCTGTCTCGCATAATAATGCAGCCCTGACGTCTGTGCGCCTCCGCCGCCGTTGAGAGCGCGTCGACTCAATGAAACCGTAATAGATGGTTCAGGAATATTTATGGAGAGCGCGCTGTATGAGCCGTAATGTGTTACGGCGGACGTCGGGTCGTGATCACCGGCCGATTAATTGCCATCCGATCGTTCATAAAGCTTCGAGCCTTAAGGCTGAAAGATGGACGAACGTTGAAGTGGCGAGGGAATATAAAGTTCACGTAAATGGCACTGTTTCGTGTGGCCAACATTTACGCGAATTTCCGACACAGTTCTGTGTGTACTTTGAAGCAGAGAAAATGAATTATCAATACACCTGCCAAGCATCGATATCAGATACTTAAATACATATTAGAGCGAAAGGCGAAAAACGAGGAAGGCATTTGGTCCGTCTAGACGTGAAATTTGATGGGCTTCGAGCTGAGATATATTCAAATCGTGACCCGTCCCACGCAAGTTCAAGGACTCCGATCACGTCCCTCATCATCTCTTCCTCCGGCGGCATTCGTGCGCGGGCGCGCGTAATTTTAAAGGCCCGCGTTAAAATGCCCGCGTGCACTCCTCCGGCATTGAGACCATTAAAGAGCATTAATCTCGAGGAGTTATCCTCGAGGAAGCAGATATCCGAGGGTTCCTCTCGCCGGTACAATACGACAATGAAGAGTGACAAAGCACGGAAAAAAGTCGTTTAACGGGGGAGGTGGAGAGCGCGCGCGTAGGAGAGAGTGTGTGTAGGAGAGAGAGAGCGTAATCGAAGTGGGTGGAAAGAAAAGAGAACGAGATAGGAGAGGACCGAGGGCTCGTTTGTAATCGCGAAACTCACTTTGCGTCTCTAAGGTCTGCAAGAGATTTCGCCCGGCCACTCGAGCCGCTTTTCTCGCTCTCATCTCTCTCTCTCTCCCTCTCTCTGGTGCTCTCCTTTTGGACCCTCTCCGTCTATCCCTCGTCCTCTTTCCTTCCCGCTCCATCTCAGGGCCCTCTCCGCTACTCGGAAAGCCGTGTTTAAATGCACAAACGAAGCGAGAGATCAAAGGGACCGCCGGCTGTGCGTACACAGCGCGCGGCAGCGAAAGAGAGACGCAGAAAGTGGAGAGAGAGAGAGAGAGAGAGAGAAGAGTGGGCGTAAATGAATGAGCGAAGGAGAGAGAGACAGCGACGTTTATTATTATCATCGTGTGGGCCACCACCACCACGCCATCGACAGCCATCACCCCTTCCTGCCGACTCCTTCCTTCTGCCAACGCTAACCTTGCAGTCGAGATTAAGTTTCGTGTAAACAGGCAGCCTCAGCGCGCACACGCGTCGGCCGAAGGCGCGCACGCGTTCACCGTTCTTGAGCGGCGGAGCCAACCTGTCTCGGCGAGGCAACCTTGGATCGAAGATCGACCCTGACATCTTCGACCCCGAACGGGCGACGGCCTTTTTTAATTGTCGTCCGCCCGCGCCAGAACTCTTACGAGCCTGCCGGGGCTCAAGAGGGTGGCTGCTCCGATTTTAATGGACTTTAATCGAACGATAAACCGTGCCGCATAATTGATCTGACGGTGTTCGATATCGCAATCTTCGTGCTCTACACCCTCTAATTATACTCCGCAGATTTCTCCGTCTTATTTTTTTTCTGTTTTTTTTTTTCAATTATTCACAGTTGTACGAGAACTTTGCCGGAGGACAGTAGACGGTATTTCTTTCGTCAGCCGATCGTTCGTAGTTCGCTCGAGGTTCGAGATAGATTTTGGCAAGGGTTAAACGACGAAAAATGTGCCGACGGAGGCGCGTAATCTCTGGAGGGTTCCACTACATCAGACCCTCCTCTTCAACCCTCTCCTTGGCCCGTCTGACCGTGGCGCAGATTGCGATTTTCATCGTCTCAGAAGCGTGATTAATTCCAAGAGTTCCCCCGGGCGCTAGAGCGACGCCTCTTTTCCGCGTCGAAATCTCGTTTTAACGATTACCGCGAGCATTAACATATTGACATTTCGCATTACGGAGAGCCGGAATACGTATTACGCTGACGCATGCGAAAGATGTACAGGGAATTCGCCCCACGCCGCGGTGCAAGCGCGCAGAAGATAGTGAAGTGAAAATTTCGATCAATATTCGCTACAAAAATACAGCGCTCCCTTAAAAATAATTACGTTCGTCAGCATTCCGCGTTCAGTTATTCATAAAGGATTATCCGCCTTTGACTAGCATCGCGTAATATGCGACGCGCCATGCCTATGCAGCAAGAGCATATCCCTATCTATTGTTCTGAAATAAAATAACGATAACGTCGAGTGGAAAAGCTGGCCAGCGAAATGCGCGAGATACGTTCGAGTTATCTCGCAGGAAGCAGACGGTTGCGGACGGACTATTTCGGCCTCACGGAGATCATGCTATATCCGTTTTTTTGACGGGGACCGGGCCGGCCGAGGGAAAAAAATGCCGACAAAAGCGGCTGATTCCCCGTGAGGGAGAGAGCGGACCACCCAAGTTAAAGCGCAGTGGTACGAGTCGATGCGTGTGCCGGCGCGAAGTCATACTCTCAATTTGCGGCGAAACGAAAAGACACGACGCCGACGGCCGGAGCCGGGATCGATACCAAGAAGGCGTGTCATCCTCTAAACATCGACGGTTCGTTTTCACGTGGAACGTCGACCCACCGGCGCGGCGCGTTCCATCGACTCGGTGAAATTGGAAAATTTGCTTAAATCGCTCGCAACGACCGGCCGACTCGAGAAGAGCGCGGCTCATTTGAAATTCATTAACGCGGCCGGGCCGATCGATTAAAGGCTCGGTGCACACGCTCGATTTCCGCCCTCGCGAGCGAATTGATTGGCGGGAAAGAGAGTAGGGTGATAGGAGAGAATAGGGGGGGGGGGGGGGGCCAGTTCGAAAGTTCAGAAGTGTTGAGAGGTCTCGCCTCCGGGGCTCACGGGAGAACAGGAAGGGAACAAAAGATAAAGAGTGCTCTTTTCGCACAAAGAACTGCGAAGCGATTGATCAAATCGATCTGTATATACGCGTATATACCGATGTATATTCGTATACCCGCGGGTGCCTATGCAAGTGTGTGTGTGTGTGTGTGTGTGTGTGTGTGTGTACGGCCTCGTCGTTCCTCGGTGCGAATTCGACATATAGAAATAATAGAACTCCTTCTTCGAAAGCACTTTAAAGGGTTTCGCCGTCGTTTCTCCTTTGAAAGTCACGGCACCGGTGTCGTTATTAAACTTTTAATATCGGTGTAAAGCGAGTGGAGAATCGATATAAAAACTTCACGGATGAACGGCGGAACCGATGATGCGCCACTCCCTTGCATTCTTTCTCTCTCTCTCTCTCTCCCGCTTCTCATCTTCCCTTTTGGTCTGTAGCGATTCCAATTTACGATGCAGGATAAAAAAAAAAAAGAGAGCGCGGCTAAGGGGAAAATTTATCTGCCCAACGCAGGAACTTGTTTTGTTAATTGTTTATCGATCGCGCCATACCTTTACGACGATTGCATCTTGCGTTTCGGAAATTGAGGTGTAAAAGTTGTGCGAGCGCGAGAGAGAATGCAAGGGAGCGGATAATTAGAGGGATTCCGGTTCTTGGCGAATGCTTCGCCGAAAATCTTGATCGGCGTGTCCGATAAGGGAGCGACGAAGAGGAAAAAGATTATCAAACGGCACCGCGGCACAAAAAAGTGCATCGCGAGGAGTGGCGTGAGGCGGCGCGACAAATTGATTCCGTCTGAAACGACGAGCGCAAGATTGACTCACTTTCTCTCTCTCTCTCTTTCTCTCTCTGTCTGACTTGGCGGGGATAAAATTCTGAAGCACTCGGCGGAGCGCAATTTTCGTCACATTGTCGAAGTGCAACTAAAACGCTCTTTGAAGTTCGCCGTTCTCCGTCGAGCCAGGGCATTAATTATCTGCGTTGTTGCACTTTTAAGTTGCAACAAAAGGGAAGGATCCTCGAGGCGACCGATGGGTGGTGAGTCGGAGGTGGGAACGAGAGGCCTAGGAAGAACGCGGAACGGTGAAAGCGACGAGTGCGACGAGGAGAGGAGAAATGCGAGCGAAACGGAGCGCTGAGAGAGAGACAGAGAGAGAGAGAGAGAGAGAGAGAGAGAGAGGAGTGGAATCCAAAGGGAATCTCTTTCGCGGCCACCCGTCCCGCCATTCTTCCCTTTCTCTCGAGATCGTTTACGCGCATTGTAAACGCGACGCCCGGCGGAAGCGGAGCTTCGAAACTCAAAAGGACTTGAAAGAACGCCGAAAAGGATGAGAGAGTATCCGCGTGGAAGGGGTGAGAGAGAGGGTTGCGCGAACGAGCGGCAGGAAAAACACGAAGAGCCGAGGCTGCCACCCGGGACTACTCGTTTTCCATGCGACGAGAGACGTCGAAGCGGTTCTGGCCCCTCTCGGCAGCGCAGCTTGCTGTTTATCCTAGGCGTGCAAACAAACCGCGGTTTTCTCTGGAAACCTCCGTCGAGCGATGCGGCACGAGTGGAGGAGCAAGGGGGCGAAATACGGCGAAGGAAGTGAGACGGAGAGAGGTTGCCCGCCTAGTTGCGCTGAATTATTAGTGGATTATGCCGAGAAAGCCTCTCTCTCTCTCTCTCTCTCTGTCTCTCTTGCTCGACGGAGAGTTTACCTCGCCGACGCAGGGAGAGAAGAATGAAGGTGAGGCGAGTTAATTCGCCGACATGAGTACATCACACGTGAAAAGCCTGTTTTCGTCTGGCGGGTGGCGTAATGTTCGGCCACGGTGGATGTCGACGTCAGTGGCAGTGTGAAAGACCTGACCCCTGCCGTCTGCTTCTTCGTGGCCTTTTCTACTCGCCTCGTCCTAACAATACATATGAACAATGTGTACCGGAGTAGCTGGCCCGTAGAGCGGAAGTCTCGGGGTTCGGATTCACGTCCGGCAAAGTCTGTATTTCCCTGGAGTGAAAAATTCCAGCAGCATTTACGTGATAAGGGTTTCCGTCGGTGGTACGGGATCGGAATAAAGTTGAATGTTTTTTTCGTTGACGGGAGCCGTAATAACGTCTGTCAAATCGTAGAAACGCTTCTCTTCCCGGGAGAAGACGGTGCAACAGAGACTTTGATTTCAGTCGGGTCCGATTAAAGCGACCTAACAACGTCCCATATTAAACACCCTCCGCCGCGCGTATCATATGACTGCATGCATAAGGGAGAATCGTTACCGTCGAAGCCGAACGTTCCATGGCCAAGATCGTTTCCGTTCCGCGCTCCCTCCCGTTTTCCGTCTTCCGTCGACCTCTGTAACAAGATCCGGTGCACGCTCCCGAAGAAACAATGTGGCCGAGCAAAAAAGCCGGCAGCACCGCTGCGTAGCGGCGTACGGAGTACACGGACGGGTATTGATTTCTCGTCGCGGAAGGGTGAGAGGAAAGACGATCTTGGCGCAATATTTTCAATTAACTCCAGCCTAGGAAGTGTATGGCGAGGGAGAGCGCGAGATTGAGGGACCGTCATCTCCGCTCGTTAAAATCACGAGGCTCACTCTCGGCCGATTTGACGGTCCGCTTGATGCGCCGACGAAGAAATTTCCCATTTCCCTCGCACGCCGGCGGACGAGTGAGAAATTCCCTAGCCGGCTCGCGCAAAGAGCGTTTTGTCTAGCTGCCCGGCCAGGAAATTCCCCTCTTCCTGCTCTAGGGGCGGATATCTGGCGGGGCGCACACTCGCCGAGCCCGACGTCCGTGCCATTCACCTGAATAGCCGTGCGCTCGGATTTTAGAACGACCCCGGGGCCGGGTGTCGCGCCGACACTGGCCGGGGCAGATAAGGGCCGGGGCGTTAGGTGGATCGCATGGTGTACCGATATAGCGCAACGACACGACGACGATCGGCCGAGTATGACGAGGGAGCGAGGATAAGACGAGACAACGACGATTCCCCGTTGCCCATGGCTCCTGCTTTGCCGCGCGCGTAAAGGGGGACGACAGGATAGAATGGGACAGGAAGGAGTAAAGGTAGATGACGATAAAGCCCCCGAACAAATACAATAAACTTCCGCGAGTTCGAGCTAGAATCAAGTGACGAGGGGGCAAAAAGTGCTGGGCCGTTATTGTTGCTGTTGTGACGAGCGGATGGTGCGGAGTGTCGGTCGGCAACATTATACACGCCGTTTATTAAGGAAACTTTAATATAGTTCCGCATTTACTCCCGCCGACGCCGCGACGGCGAACAATGCGAAAAGACGAAAAATCGAGCGACAAGAACGTTTTAATTTTGCCGCGCCAACGGCGCCGGCGATACATAACGAAAAGGAAAAGAAATTAAGGAGTGCATAAATGAACGTCGAAGCACGTTGTAATATGTATGAGAGAAGTAACACTGTAACGAGCGAGAGGGCCAGGGCCGTATGCTCGGGCGAGAGTGTAGTAACGGACGTGCACCACGACGATGACGAGGACTACGAGGAGGGAAAACGGCCGTGTACGAGGTAGAGACGAGGAGGCGAGGGCCACAACCACCGCTGCCGCCACCCCTCTGCCGCCCCGCCACCGACAACCCCGTTGCCAGTGGGCGAGAGATCGGTACTAGGGGAAAAGTGAGAGAGAAGCGTCGGGTGGTGGGTAAGAGAAAGAGAAGGAGATAGAACAAGGGACAGGGAGAGGGGAGAGAGGGATGCAGGGTGGCTCTGTTCGGGGGTCGGTCGTTGCCATGGGGATAGAAGTAAGGGGCGAGGGAGGAGAAGAGAGGGTCGGTCGATGCAAACGCACCATAAAGTTTTATGGCTCTCCAGAACTGTACCTATCCGCCCTCGTCTGCCGCTCCGCTCTGGGTCGACAGTTCTCTTCCTCGGCCCAGGAAACTGCACGCCGGCCACGAGATTTTTCCTCACCACCTCCTCCCCCCGCCCTTCGTCAGCTCAACCCCGTATAGGTACGACAGGGTACCGAACGGAAAAGAGGACGAGAAAGAGCGCCGTGACTGTCGAAAATGAAAAGGTCGACGGGCACATGCCTACGCGGCGATAAAAGAGTCCCGATTGCCGGCCGATTGTCGGCTAATTCCTTTTTTTCTCTCTCTCTCTCTCTCTCTCTCTCTCTCTCTCTCTCGGCCATCCCTTTCCTAGTGTTTTTTTTTCGTCCGACTCTTCCTCGGGGACGACGATTTTGCGCGCCCGTTTCGATTATATCCCGCCCGGCACCCTCGGCTGAGTTCTCCGAAAATTATTGAGAAGGGAATGGAACCCCCATTGAGGTGAAAATTACACAAAAGCCGACCGCGCCGCGCTCCCAGGGTTCATTGTTTTATTTTCTTTTTCTTTTTTGCTTGTCGTGCCCGAGACAGAACGTTAGCCGGGTGCGGCGAGAATCTTCGTCGGGAACAATATCGCCGAGCGGAAAGTTCAATTTTCGTGGGTCGCTACAGTCTCATGCGAATGTCGACGATGCCGGGAGTGTCACGGCAGCAGCACTTCGTACCACCACGGGGCGAGTTTTTTTTCTGCTGCAGCACCGTCGACGCTCCGGGAGACAGGCACGGAAGTTCGAGCTCATCAGCCAATTTGCGCTAACGAGAATGATTCGAAAGGTGCGACACTAGCAAATCCTATCAATGGGGGAGAAATAGCGCAAAAGAAAGAGTGGTCGACGTTCGTGGCTCATTATTTGCCTGACTCGATATCGTCGAGAGGGAGAGAGAAAGAGGGAGAAAAAAAGATAGCCGTGATCTCGGCACCGTAAAAAGTTTAATTCTCTCGCGCGTCGGTCTACTTCTCCGGTGCCGGGAAAAAAGCGCTCGCGGTCCCGGTCCCGCCGGAATTTTCATTTGCGCCCGTGGCACGGGGGATAAAAAGCGCGGGGGTGGGAGGAAGAAAGAGAGACACACGGGGTCGAGAGCGAAATCCTTTCGCGGAACGAAAAGGGAGCTTTCGCTAACGAGTTAATGACGATCCCCGGGCCGTGATTATTCGCGCGACTTGATTTGATTAGAAAAAAGAACGGTCGATGGAAACATGAACGATCCCGTTAAAAAGATTCGGAGGGGGGGAATAAAGAGGGGTGAGAGACGGGAAACCGAACGGGGCAACGGCGCGGGGCTGGCTTGTTGTTTTTTTTTTTTCATCCCTACGAGGCTGCTAACGAACGACGGTGCCTGCTCGTTACTTCTCGCGTTGCAATTATTTCGACGTGTTCCGACTTTCAAATGTTTTTTCATGCCCCATCCATGGACCTTCTATCGTTTGAGCTTTCCGCAGTTTTCCTTCTGCCGTGCCCGGCGGCGGGTGGCTCTTTGTGCGATTTAAACTTTTCTCCCCTCCCCCCCTCCGCCCTCTCTCCGTCCCATAAAACGCGCCCGTCCCGCCGTAAGAACAACGATTCGCCAAACAATCACTCGTGTTAACCAACAATGCCCGGCACGAACGGTATTTGAAAAGAAATTTCCATGCAGCCTCTTATGTCCCGTGAATTTATGGCGAGGCCTTTTATGTCGACTCCTGTTCCTGTATCGCGCCGGGGACGACGTACGACGTGCGACGTGCGACCATGAGTTTTCCTTTTCGAAACATTGTCGCCCCCTCTGCGAGGCTGCCTTCTCGTATCCTCCCGCGCGATGGGGCACCGTCGATAACGACCGCGCCGAGAAGCCGGATTACAGAAGGGAACGGAGGCAGAACGAGAAGCACCCGGAACATAATGCGAATCTATGGGAGCGCGCTATAGTTACGCAAATCTATGGATCGAGGAATCCGCTGCGCGGCGCGAACCGCGGTAAGATCCGTGAATGCAGTGGGTACTGGGTGGGTACGGGATAGGATGCGTGATCTGCGAAGGTGCAGATTTATGGGCGCATAGTTCCGTGACTGTACACTTCTGCGGTTATACAGATGTACGAACCCCGCTGATCTACGATGCGAGATTTATCAAAGACAGCTGTATGGGGCCCGCGGCGGTAAGAAGTCGCTTTACGTTCGACGTGCTTCGACGAAGGAATATGATTGCGTTCGTTCGGGACAGACCGTAAGACCGCCGGTCGCTACTTACACGCAAACATCCTTTCACATCGACGTTTTCAACGTACAGCGCATTCGAGTGAGCGCGTGTAGATGGTTCAGATCTCTTTCGACGCTTTCCTCGAGCCACGTACGGCAACCTTCCCCTCGGAAGCTTTCTCGTGATGAGGTGCCGATAACGATCACGGCGAGAAGCCGGATTACGGGCAGGAAATGAATCTAGGAAGGACACGAGATAGCTCTTTACGAGGATCTAACTCGCGACATCGTAAACGAAAAAACAGCGTTGCGCGCGCGCACACCCTCATCTTGCCCCTGAATTATCTAATTCGAAGAGAGACGGAGGGAGTCGGCAGGAGTAGGAGCCGAGGGGGACCGAGTGTATTGCGAACGTGCCCCGAGTGCCAATCCTCAAAACCACCCTACATGGAATACAAAAACTGAGACACAGGGTGGAAGCAAGACGGGGGAGGAGATCGACGGAAAGGGGTAAAGGGAGAAGGGCGAAAGAAAGGAGTGAGAGGGTCTGAGAACAAGAGAGAGAGAGAGAGAGAGAGAGAGGGAAGGGATAAAGAGTGAAAGAGAGAGGGAGAGGAGAGCGTAGAAAAGGGAGAAATGAGAAAGAGAAAGTGAGAGAGTGTTCATGGTAATTATTTTCGAACCGCCAAACTTGTACATCGCCATCCGAGGGGTTGAGCCACCCATCATCTCCGAGTCAAGAGTTACCTACGACCGTAATACTTAAGGTTTATTAGCAGTGCAGATGCACTCGAATAATTCCGGCGAATTGTACCGGAGGCGGAAACACGCGCGTCCTATCCCAACCCTCGAATGCACATTCGCAGGAAGCACGAGATTGCGGAAATTCTCAAGACTTCGTCTTACAAGCCGTGCCGCACGAAGATATCGCTCATTACGTAGCGAATAAAATACAGTCGAAGCAGGCTGCAAGTTGGAGTGCCGCCGTCGACTGCCGTCTCCCTTTTCGAGCATAATAACGGATTTCGTGCACTTGAACCCGTCAGGGAGAGAGAAAAAGAGAGAGAGAGAGAGAGAGAGAGAGAGAGAGAGGGATAGGAGCTTTAACGAGTTCGAAATGTGGCTTTCGTGGTTGAATAATCGTTAAAATATATCTTTGACGTTTGAAGTTGTTACAAAGAAAAAATGTCGAATTAATCAAATGGAGTCGTCCCATTATAATGCGCAACGCGGCCTCACTTTATGAACAGACGCAAAAGTGATGATTATTATTGGCAACCTCGGAGTCTCTCGAAAGGGCTGTGGTGAACATTTTTAATTAATCAATTAAAATTGCGCGCCTATCATCGCGTGATTACAGCGAATTTTTGATGCAATTACCAGGTCGCTCGTTAAAACGCGCAAATACCCCATTTCGATGCACTGACGAAAATGAAGCTGACTCATCATTATTTTAAGCGAGCCTCTAGTAAAGCGTAACTCGATCGGGAGTCGATCCGTCGCATCGTTGACACGTTGTTTACCGTAATGATGCCTCTGATGTACCGAACGAGTATCGAGTTCACCTATTTGCCGCGAGCAAATGTTATTCGTTGATTCGTGTATCATAAGAGAATCAATAAAACAAGCCGTCGCATGCACGTGCACGTCCTACGGACTATTTGAACTGTCGTATATCGCGATACTGCTCAAATAGGTCCTCGACCTGTTCGAGATTGTACCTTTGTGTTCATCCAGCCGAATGCCGGGTAACGATCGAAGTGTGTGCACAAGCGCCCTTCTACCACCGATAACGATTTCTCATCGATTTCCTTATCGGAAACGCAAATAATTGCGGAACACCCAAGATCCATTAGCTCTCGACATTTAATCTACGACGTTTTACAGTGCGCCTCGATCGAGGTCAGTCGTCGAGAATATTATAGGAAGATCGGTGATTCTATTGGACTGTGATCGGAAATGATGACGAAAAGGAAATTATGCATTTGATCGGCCACCTCGTGGGACGTTATCGTGATTAAAATATAACCGAGCCTAGTTAAACAGCGAACAGCTGTGTACATCTTGGGAAATTGATGCCTCTCGGGCTTGGCACATAAATTATCCGTTTCGTAACCGTGTAACAGGGTAGCCGATCTCATGGCTAACTGCACAACGCCGGTAGGGAGTCAGAAATGTCCGGCCGCCTGTACGTGTCCATATATTAATAATGTTCCGGGTATTAAAGCGCGCCAGAAGGTACCGATTTCCTGTCCTGGCACGCGTATTTCTTAATAAAGTGACCGCTACATCGACTATGTATAACCAACATTATTGTTTCACCAGAGTAGAGAAGGGTGCAAAAAATGTTGTTGAAGTCTTTCACGTATTGCGATCGTATCATTTCAAATTATACATAAAATTAAACTTCTGAGCGAACCATTTCTTTAAAAAAGTATAATTTAACTGAATCCTCTGACGGAGTTTATATCGAACTTCGCGTGACAGTGAATGGTTTAAAGGAACATCTCCATCGATCGAAGCAGGCCGTCTAATCGCGAACGACGTAGTTCGAGTAAAGCGGCAGAATGGAGTCCTCGACGTTTCTAAATGGATTGAAAGAGCCGCCGTGCGCGCGTGATCCTGGTGCATCGCTCTTTTTCGAGCACCGACAGACGCCGGATGAATAAACCGCCTCCCTTAATGGTTCCGCGAGAGGTGCGTGTTTTTTTTTACGCCGCAGCGCTCCCCTGTTTCGCATAATAAATAACAACAACAAAAAAGACTGTCCCAACTAGAGGAGCTTGAGGAGTGGTTGCAAGTGGCGAATAAAAAAAATGTGCATTATGCCGAAAGAATGACGGCGCGCGGCGAATAGCCCCTATTCATTTATCCGCGGCAAATTGAAAACTGACAGGAATCATTTAAGGGGGGGTGTCGCCGTTGCGGTCTCGGACGCGGCCGCGGAAAGCGCAAGCGCGTGAAAAAAGTATGAAAAAGGAAGAAAAATGACGGGGGAAACACTGGAGGACGGAACGAGGCGAGAGGCGAGAGGCAACGCCCACGTACGTGCGGGAAATAAACGCAGACAGGAAATACATATTATTTTTCGAGCCCGCGTCCGTTTCTAGGCTCCCGACCAATAGAGGAGAGGTCGCAGGAGTTAACGGCAATCGCGGCTCGTCAAACGAAATCCCGGTGCGCCGGCCGTATATTGCAATTACGACGAGGATCTCTCGTGGGATGAAATAGAAAAGGGAGAAAAAGCGAAAGAGTAGGAGGAGATAGACGGGAAGGGGTGGAGAGAGTGGAGACAGGTGGAGAAAGGAGAGAGGGAGAGAGAGACGAAGAAAGGAGAGAAACAGATGTACTATTCCTGAATATCGATGCTGCCGCGCTTCCCTCGTCGATCGTTCCCGCCGAAAGACGACTCCGGGAGAGAAAGATAAAATTGCTGAAAATAGTGTTACGTATCGGGAGAGAGATACCGACGTCCGCCCACGGACGCTGCTGACCGACGAGGAACCAAGATAAATTATTTCTTTCTCCCCACCCTTATCCTTCTGGTACGGCCGTTCCAGCGGGCGGCCGACGCTTCCTCGTTTGTTCGGGAGTCAATGTCTGTGTGTGGGAGGGAAGAAAGTTCCGAATGAAAAGTGAAACTTCTTCCGCCGCCGGACACGTTGCCTTTATTGCCACGTCCGACGTATTTTTCGTCGACGCTCCAAACCCCTCTAAACAGCCCCATTTCGTTTTCTATTAAGGATAACGTTCCGCGTAATCAACGATTTGCGAGACACTCGGCATGCCCATCGAAATTCTATTTCACGCGAGGCATCAAAGAAGCAGTCAGACGGTATGAAGCGTACTCTCTCGACACCAAACGCGACTTTCTCTCTTAGTCCGCAATCCGAAAGATGAAAGGAGAAGGCCCCTTGGTGTTGGAAGTGCACCGACGACAGCTGGCCGAGCCCGTCGGCGTCGGCGAAGATGCGGCTGGCCCGTAGCAACTGGAGGAAAGACGAGCAAAGGGGATGGATCGAGGAGCTCTCAATAATACACGAAGCGCCCGTTCCGTTTCGCCGTCGCGACGACGGAGACACCCTGACGAGCGATTTACGCCGGCGACGGCGTCGGGATTCATTGAACCCGCGGGACACAACCTCCGAATTACGCTCCAGCACAAATTTTCCCATCCGCCTACCTTAACACTGCGCGGGAAGTGAGACATGGCAGACATGGAAATATGCGTAGAATCGAAATTAATTACGTTAGGAAGAAAACGTGGAGGAACATTTGACAGAGAGGTCGCCACCGGTCGAAGTTTCAGCTTGGAGGCTTTAAAGAGGCCCTTACCGTCGAATCTCACAGACACGGCACCGAGCACCCTCGCGTGAAACGAAACGAATCGGCAACGGACGACGACACGTCGGATCGGAGCGAACAAAAGCCACGACGTTATTGTCGCGGAGCGTCGGAACGGCTGTGATTACCGCCGTTCCCTTGCTCGACTTTCGAGGGTCGAACGAGGTTCTCTTCGTAACGCGGAGGCCGTGAAATTGGCGTCAAACAACGTGTAACCAGGGACCGTTTCGTAGGTAAGCCCGACGCGAGGCGGCGGTATGCGAGCATTCGAAAAATGATTCGGATGGATGTCGGGCACGGGAGGCGAATTTTAATGGTTTCCTTTCAATATCACATACCGATGCCGGCGAGAATTTTCATACTGCGCGATCTACATCGTCGGCAAATTTTCCGTCGACACCTCTAAATATAACGTCTACGAAAATTGAGCTTTTAAGGGAGACATAGAGGAAGAGAGACAGCGCAGAATCGTACGTGATCGACATGTAGAATGTTAATAAGAAACGCGTAGCGCTGGCAGATATACGTAATCCGTGACGGGAGAAAAATTTGAGCAGACACCGAAGCGTGGCAGCATAAGCGTCTCTATCAAAACATTTTGCTGGTATGCAGACTGCGTTCCGTCCACATCGGCGACCAGTTTCCATAAATATCGGTAATCCCTGGGCGTCCTGGCGCACGATCGGCAAGGAGCGATGTAAAAAATGTTTTACCGGTTCTGCAAATGCGCTCGGTGGAGTCGCGGAGTCGGTACCCGTTCGTCAAGGAGGGAAGAGCGATCGCGCGCGCGATCAGACGAGCTAGAACGCGAGCGGAAAGGAGAGAGCGGAATGGAGAAGGACGAGCGAAGAACAACTCGTTCGACAGAATCCAGCTGCAGGTATCTCGTGGCGTTTTATTTTCTCGAGCTTCGAGGCGGTGCATCGGCCGGTGCATTAAATGCTCCGTTCTCCTCTCTCTCTCTCTCTCTCTCTAGCCGCTCGCTCTCCTCGCCCTTTCTCTCGCGAGCCGCGATAAGGAACGCCAGCGTTTTCAAACGATCGAGGAAGGGAATGGTTCGTACCCTTCCACGATGGCTGGGCGAGGTGGAAAGAGAGAGGGAAGTACATGCTAAGTGAAGGTCGAGAGAGAAAGAGACGGAGGAGGAAAAAAATTGAAGGGAGAAGGATAAAAATGAAGGAAGAGAAAGATAGGCTGGCGAGAACGGAAGTAGGGGAAGGTAAAGATTGGGAGGGAAGAAGAAATAGGCGTGAAAGAGGGAAAGATAATGACGGAGAGAGGAGGAGAGGAGAACGTAGACGGAAACGTGGATACAGAGTGCGGGGAAAGGTAAGGACTGTCGTGAACGACGTTGCATATGTGCGAATGCAATCTCGACTATCGAGCGACATCCATCATGCGAACGATGTGCATCTATCGTGGTCGCGCGCCGTTCTCTGGATGCACGAAGCGCAGAAGGAATTAATGGTCCGCGATCGGATTCGCACGTCCGGCGGGAAGCTATGGGAATCCTTTTACGGTCTGCATATGCACCCGCATTCTCTCTTACGTGCAGCCCATCGCGAGGTTCGATGAGGAATTGTCATCGGTTCGAGAATAATGTCATTTCTCTTCTTTCGACTAAAACGGTGCATCGTGCGTGCTGATAAGTGCTGGTGGGAAAGTCCACTTCGGATTTGTGTTCCGGTCACGGTGGTGTTGGTAATAATGAAAGTTGTCGGTGTTAATGGATTATGGAGGTTTACGTCAAAACCCGTTAAAATCGTTCAACTCCGGGACGAAGATTCTGAAAGATGGTACCGGTGGTTCAGCGTCGATTGAATTGTTGCCAGTGCCTGGGAAATAAAAGGGAAAAGAAAAACGGGAGCTCAAAAAGCAAATATGCATTTATCGTGTTCCCGCGTTGGAGCTTCGATGTTCGGGATATCGAAGGAATTAATGGTCCGACATCACGTTTTCCAGCCCGGTGGGAACGTATGGGGAGCTTGTCGCGATTCTGCATACACGCCCACGTTCACATTAACCCTTACGATCGTTCGCTTGCTGAGATGGAACAAAAAATTACTGCAGTCACCCGCGGCGCGATATAAAAAAAATATTACTAGAATCTGCATGCAGATGCAACTTTTCCCCCCGACCTGCACCTGCATGACGAACCTTCGAAATGAGCTGGAAAGTTTGGTACGTGACGTTTACTTAGTTGAACGGAACGACTCCCTGTGAGGGTTCGAATGTCCGACAGCGCACACTCCCTGCAAGCAGCAAAACCCTTATGTCGGCCGATATTAAGTCCCACGCAACGAAAATATCGAACGTTCGCCGGACGCCATTAACACAGCTCACAAAGGGGATTTTTATGGCCTGTTTATGGGCCATAAGTCAGTGTACAAAAGAACGGGAATAGCACTCCTGGAAAGTAGCCGCACCGCGGGCGATAGTCAAAGAACAATGCAAGAGCGCGATGACCCTTAATTGCATCGAGCCGGGAACTCGGCCTGCCCGAGGCAATGGAAGCTGGATGCATTTTAATAATTCCGCCAGTGCGGAAATGGCGCGTGTTGCATCGTCGTTCGGCTCGCGCGGGGCAGGATGAAAGCTGGGTTTCAGCCCTGGGACGGAGCGGCGACGAGCCAATCGCAAACAGCCAATTGTACGGGTCTACATTACGGTTACCTCTCTTTGGTAGGAGTTTTTTGTATTTAACCAGGGATCGTGTGGGGGTGGAGAGAGCACCGAGAGAAGGAGAGAGTGAAAGGGTGAAGGTTGGGTGGAAGAGGAAAAAAATCCGGTCGACCCACCGTTCGGCATTTCCTGCGCCATTTACATTGAAAACGGCTCCCGGCGAGGAAATAAAATAGAATGGCGGTTTTTGCGTATACGCGCCCGACTCCCCCCGTCCGGCCTCCGTGTAATTCGTGTGTACGCCTGTACGAATGCGCACTCGTGCTCCCCGAACACGTACGTCGCAAGTCTCGCGACGGACACGTTTTTTTATTTAGACTCCTAAGAAAACGTGCCACATATGGACGCTAAAAGTGGACTCGATCGTTCGCGACATCGTGTTTAGCGAAATACCACTAGAACGAGTGCTCTGCATCTGTCATCGAAAATGTCAAATATCAATGTATAATGTGAAATAACGAACGTACAGCATTTTCTTTAAATCGGATAGGCAAATGTAAGAGACATCATTATCTCGTCGCATCCGATAGTGAATTCAATCTCCGTATGTAATTCCGCGCGACCGTTCCGCGGTAATCAGTGCGGAAATCGTGCCGGCATCGAACGTCGCCGTCCGCAATCGTTGCACAGCACGATCGAGCGAGCGGATAAGACGACGGCGCAACGTGACGAAGTATTCAGCGTGCATCCGGCGGATGACGAGGCCACGAAGCAGTGGCAATGAAGCACCGGCGACGAAGCAGCGGCCGTCGTTATCTGGCCTCTTCTTAGCAGGTGAACAGGTGTTCCCTCGAACCCGCCTCGGACTCGCGTCGTCGAGCGGCCTGGTCGGTCAATGCGCACACGTATGTCACGCATACATGAACGTCGAAGACCCTTTTTTACTCCTCCGGCTCTCTCGCACAACTAATTAGTGAAAACGCGCAAGGTTAATTAGTAAGGAGCGTAATTAATGGAAAGCCGGAGTCTTCCACATTCAGCGGCCGGATTCTCGCGGTAGGGTGCTCCTTTCCTTTCTGCTATTTCTCATTCTTTCTTTCTTTCTCTACCCCCCCTCTCTCTCCTCCTCCTCCTCCTCCTCCTCCTCCTCTTGCTCGGGCTCCCTTCACGGCACTCTCCATTTCTTCTCGATGCCTCCACCTCTCCCACCCCCTTTCCGTTCTCTCCTCCTTTTTGTCTTATTTTTCACTCGAGCCTCGCGTTCTTTTCGACGCGCTATTAGTCCGGCTCATTTAGTGAATGATTATGAACACCGGGTATATACAAAATTCCTCCGAGCATATCACGGCGAACCTCGCTCCTTCAGCCCGCTCCTTACTCTCGCCGCAGTCACTCGATATTTTTCGTTCGTCGAGTGCCGCTAATTTTACGGCCCTCCGCGATATTGAGTGATGCCGACTTGTTCGGCGAATATCGAGAATGCCCGGTTGCATAGGCCAATTATCGCGCGCGCCGCCAGCCTCGCGGCACCGCGTGCGCGCGTTTTGCCGAGCGAAATAAATGCGGGGAACCGAGCACAATCGCTACACGGCGAAAACTTTATTCTAGCAAACTTTTCTCATATCAGGCAATTGCGCGGAACGTGCCCTTTTTAACCGACTTCGAAAAAAGGAGGAGGTTTTCTATTCGGCATGTACATTGTTTTTTTTTTGTTCTGTTTTTAGTATATGTTCAGAAATCGAGCGCGGCGTAGAATTCTTCCCGGCCGACAGATTCCGAGAGAGGTCGAAACTGCTTTACCTGCGTCATCCGCTTAATGAATGGGCGTTCCTTACGAAAGGACAGAAAGGGATTTTCTTCTCTGTCCGCTAGCACGCTTAACGCGGCCGGTCGCGGTAATTATTGCCGTGGCGATCACGGATTCTCCGAAGATCCTTCGCCCGGGGATAATCGGTGGAAGGAAAGTATACGGAGCCGCGGCCGGGCTAGGAGTCGGGCGAGGTCGGAATTATCGGCCGCGAGAGTTGGACGCGCAACACGTATCCCACGCGCAGGACTTCCCGTGGAATTCAATTTCCGGCCAATGGTTTTTTTTTCGGACGACTTTATTGGCCATTCACAACAGGCGCTTACGTGTTAATTGCGTTACGTGCATACTCGCCGGAGGACCGAAAATGAAGAGTAACGAATGTCCGATAAAAGGAGAGCGCGATGTTGCGGAGCGGGCGCGAACGGTTGCCAATGGCGGAAAATTGAGGCGTGCGGAGGAGTAGAAGTAGGAAGCGATGGAAAAAAAACGTGCCGGCGACCGCGGGCCTCGACGGGTTGCGCAGTCGTTAGCAATTTTGCGGTTGCGATTCTCTTCACTTCGCTTCGTTCGAGCGGAAATGCCGGCGGATTCGCGCACACGTGTTAACGAGCTGCTTCAAGTGGGGAGGCCGAGACGACAGGATAGCCGGCCAAGGCTCTCGCTGTTCTCCGTGCGGAGCGAAGAAAATGCGCGGCCGATCGGAAAGAATTCCATTTACTGCGGAATCTTCCATTCCCGTTCTTCCCGATCTCACGGCCACGCTCCCGACTTCTCTTTTTCCCCCAGAACTTTTCGTCCGCTCGACGCAATTTACCCGACCGGATAATGTGTTGAATTTATAAAGTTCTCAGGGGCGCCCTGGTGAGGTCATCGATATTCGAACGTCCGAATTGGTTTTGAGTTCAACTATCAACTATGACGAAGATTGTGCTGCGATCCGTATGAACCGTATTAGTAATGAGTTAACAACTGCTCATCCTCTAGAAACAACGAGAAAACGAGACGCCCGCGGTGAATAAGTAAAATAAATAAGAATAAAGCGCTAGACTGTTCGTCTCGTCGTGCCCGGTGGACACTCCCTTTCTTCGGTCTTTTCAATTTTTTCCCTTCTTTCTCAAAGTTGCTGCCCGGTCGCGCCCTGGAGCGATGTACGACTGCATCAATCGCGTGCTGCACTCGCCCGATCCTATCCGCACAATGCAGACTTGGCGTGAGAGGAGCGGTTACACGCGTGCGTGTGCTAAGTACAGACGTGCGCGAGAGAGATGGAGAAGGGGGAAGACAGAGAACGGCGGAGTGAGAAAAAAGCAACCTCGAATCGGAAAGAAAAGGCGAGGCGAAAGGAGGGACGAAGACGAAGAGAGACGGAGGGAATGCGTGAGAGGAGGCTGGTGGTGGTGTTTTTAAAAAATGCAACCGCCCCGGGCTGCAGGCTCAACGATTAGCTTACCCTTCACCCTTTCACCCCTCTCTCGCGCTTTTTCACTCTCGTGGGGCGCCCCCGACGACGTCGACGACGACGACAACGACGACGGCGACGTGCAGCCCGCACGGAGGCGAGACAATGAAAATGCAAGCAAACCCTCCCTGAATTGAGTTCTCCACCTGCGAGTGAGAGGGAGCGAGCGAAGGAGGGACGAAGGATCGAGGGAGAAAGACGGAGAAATGACGGAAGAGAATCCCCACGATAGGCTCCGCTCGGGATCGCGCGGATTTTCTCCCGCGTTAAAGGGGATATAATTCGAGACCGCGTCGTCTCCTTTGATAAGCGATAATCACGCCGGTCTCATTACGAGAACACGTCGATAAGGTATCCTGTGCACGGTGCACAACATAGCTGTCGAGGTCTTGCCTCGTAGTTTTCGCAGAAATTGCGTCGATATTTTAATAGCGCCGTAAACGATGCCTGGAAAAACGAAAACCTAAATTGCTACCTCGACATTCTGTCGTATTATCATCAGTCTAATGATTACAATGTTCCAAGTCGGCTAACCATTCTTTTCCCATCGCGTCCGCTGACTGCCTGTACACCGATTCGTCATCCATCAGCGACTGACGTATTTTCGTTCGTCCCAGGTCCCAGGATGGATCGAGCCGCGGATTTACAAACAGGCAGAGATGTAACGCGGACTACGGAGGCGCGCATGCGCATCACGGTTAATTTGACTCGCGGGTACTCGTTACATATGAAGTACCGCAACCTTTCACTTCACCACTCGGCGAAGGGGTGCACACGCACACACGGCCCTCTCTTCTCACGAATCTAGGAGCACTAAAAACGTTGGGTATTGTCGTCGCTCACAATACGGCTACGGACCTAATTGTCGGTTGGTCCCTTGCATTATGTGCAGCGGCTAGAGTGCATAGCTCGAGCACGAGCGCCTAGACTGCTGGGCCTACGGAGTTAGAAATTCAAAACGCGACGTGCGCCGAGCTAGAGAATGCAAAGCGCCATTATGAGTCAGGCCGGAATGTTCAGCGCGGAACGTTGAATTGTAACGCAAAAGCGGAATCCGGAATTGGAGCGGAAGATTAGCATGGCAACGGGCGGCGGCTCGGAGGTCGGAGGACCGGCGATAAAAAAATGCGGAGAATTTATCCGCCGCGCCGATTATTTCGTTGAACCCGGGGGCTCGCGGGGAATTTTGATAAGCGTCGTGGCAAAATGAAATTTCGACGAGTTTACGCAACTGCTCGGAGAGATACGCCGTGAAAAAAGGGACGGAACAAATGAGTGCTTTGACGGAGGTATGCGTGAAACGTTGACGGCCGCTGTCACCAGATGAAATCTCGCCGGGCGCATATGACGACTCGCGTAAATGACAATTTTGATGAAACATGTATGGCCACGGGAAGCCACCGCTGACACTCTCGAAACTTTACGTCCCGGCTCGCTATAAGCGCGGTACGTCATCGGATAGACAAAGTACCACCGAGGACTCCTGCTTCTAGCTTCGGGACCGTCTCGTCGAGTTCCGTTCGCTCCTACGCAGGAAGGACGCGAAAGTCTTGCGTAAATGGCCGTAATTTGGTTGAAAGATAAACGGCCACCCAGTGGCAGCGGTTCTTACCGGCGAACGAGAGGGCACGAGCCCGAGGACGTTAAGACATTGTCAAGACGCACAATGCGCAGGTCCTAATTGTCGTTGTGCATTACGACTTGCTGCCGGAGAAGAAGAAAGCGAAAGAGGGAGAGCCCGCTAGGAAAACGTGGATATATCTGCCGGAGGAGGCACCGTCGTTTCTCCGACAAAACTACCGCCACTGCACGGCGCCCGCTGCCATCCTGCAGATATTAAAGCGGGAGAAAGACAGAAGGAGGAGAGGAAGATGGTTGTTAATCGCTGCTTCTACGAACCACTCACATTACGGAGTCGGGGAGACGGGATTTTATACGACGACCGAAGGCACTTTCGGCCTTATTATCGCAACCGCTGCCCTTGGCTCAAATTGTGCTAATGCATTGTTGCCGCGAGACGCTCTCCAGCTCGACAAGATTAACTTCTTTATGTACCCACGTCGCGAGTCCTCCGCGAAATTAATTGTAAACGGTAAAGATCGTTTCATCAATTTTTCATAGACTACTCAGTGTTTCGATGGAGTTTTAATTGCATCGATTGGTCGTCGTCAGCAACGTAAATTTGAATTTGAATCACATGCCCGACGCTCACATTCCGCTTCGTTCGCGAGACTAAATTACAGTACGCAATGAAGTTTCCAATGTCTGAAATTGTTCTAGAACATTGTTATCCGAAGGACTACATCCCGGGAAGATTAAGCTCCTGCGACGCGTCCGCTATTTACTCAAAAATTGCGTTATATACGTCGGCCAATACAACCACGATTCGAAGACTCATTATCTGGTCGACAGGCATTATCGGATAGTTTCGACATTCCAGCTCGTACTCCCGATATTTCGATCGATCTCGACGACGTAATAGTCTGCGAGATTACGCGAATGGGGTGGCTAGACAAACGCGTCTGCCTCTTTCCGGCGCGTTGGACGAAATCATAACGACATCCATCATCGCGGCGGATGCGGATGAAAAATTACACGCGCCATCGGGCGAGCCGCCGAGAATGCGTAATTCCCCGAAGATGGCGCGACGCCGAAAGGAAAATCCGTAATGCACCGGTGCTTCGGCGCGGCAGCCGTAACTGCCTCGGTCCAGGTACGGCTTCCTCATACAAATCTGATAGGATCTCGTAAACACGGGGTGAAAATCATCCTACCCTTCCACATTCACCCGCTACGTGTTCCAGACTGAACAACTTCCTATGCATTGTCGATGTCGACTCGCGCGACCTCCCCGCCTTCGCTCTCCTCCTTTGCACCTCCGCCTATCACCCGAACTCGCATTCTCATTCTCCTCGTCACCGGCGAGATGCTATTTTTTTATTTGGACAAAGGATTTCCTTGCCGTGTTATTATATCCGCCGAGGGGTTGGAAATTAAAAGAGGGATGGTTTTTCACGACGCGCGCACTACCGGGCGGAATATTCAGCCTTGGGTCGTCGTCGTCGTCGGGCGTGTTCGAGAGATCACTCATCAGACGCTCGACCTTCCGAGGGTGGAAGAGTCGAGATATAAGCTGGGGCGAATGTCAGTCTGCCGGCGAGATGTTTAACGTAACGAAGGAGTCGTGTAGAAGCGGCTCAACGAGAGAAGCCATTTCATTTTATCACATTCCGACTGATCGATCGTTGCACGGATAAGTGGGGAGATAATTCGAGATTGCCCGTGACGTTTATTTGGCGAGCGTCGACGATACATGTAGCGTGCACGATTGAAAATCGATTGAAACGCGATTGATTTCTGAAAAAGGGCTGAAAGTCAATCGGCGCTAATTGCAATTAATGAATCGTTATCCGTGGATTGTCTGCCCGATTCCAATAACCATTCGCAAGTTCAATGTAACGTGCATATTTGCCAGTACTCACTACGCTGTACATGAATTTGCGTTTAAACGTATAATAGCGATCTATCGAAGAAATCTTCTCGGCTATCTTACGAGATGTTAGGGAGCCGTCGTTTATCGCTTACTTCGGCAGGACCGTAAAGTCAGTCATAACATCCTTCGCATTTGAGCCCTCGAAATATGCGCCGACATTAAATCTAATGGAATGAAAATACACCGAGGTACCATTTACGGAGTTCGCCCCGCGCCGAGGAGAGATTTAGGTATTAAAGCGTGTTTAAAGGATTAACTGTAAACGGGCGGGAGCGTAATGAACGCTTCCGAAATACGCGAGCGCCGACATTCATAGATGCAAGTGCACCCTGCACCGTTCTATGCCTGCAAAAACACGAAGGCGCGAGAAACGAGCCTACCTGCATGCCTGCCTGCCTGCCAGCCTGCCTGCCTGCGAATCTCTTTAAAAATTCAAATGAGCGTCACGGCAAATATCATGCGCGTTAATTCTCATTCCGAAAGCCGCGGGGATTCTCCAACTCACCCCCTTCAACCCTTCGTCACTTTGTCATTCTCCGCCGGTATCTTCTGTCTGTATCTATATGTCACTCTTTCTCCGCTTCCCACGTTCGCACCCCCTCTATTGCTCACTTATTCCCGCCCCCCCCCCCCGCACTCCCTCTCGCTCTCTCCCTCTTTTCGCCTATCTGCATATATCTTTAATTTTCTCCAGTCTTATTTCGCAGACAATCCGCCGGGGCGCGTTGTTCGGCTGCTCAAGGAGCTGTGTTAATATTAGACGTCTAATTAGCAATTCGATGTGTTTTCGGCGTCGAGATTTGGCGAAATTTGCGCCTGAATGGCGAAGCGCGAAATTCGTGAATGTATTCTCGCGGAAAATCTAAATCCCCAGGTACCGGCGTCTTTGTCATTATATTCTCTGGATCCGGCTTAATTGTCGAAGCTTTTATGAAAACGTTTCGACGTCTTGCCGGCGATGGTGCGCTGCGGAAGGGGCGTCGTAAAGCGTTCCGCGAGATCATTAAGTGATTCTCCGGACATTAAGTAGATGGTAAGATGAAAGTTGAACGAAAGCTAATTAAAACGATAGACGATTTGGACCGAACGAGCAATTCGTTTTGAAGCTATGCCTGCGCGTGATTCGGAGGCGATAGAAGGAAATTTACGATGACAATGTATCTGCTGTTACCGCTATCCTTATTAACAGCCAACAACGCTAGCCCCATACGATATTTCATAGTAAATGTGAACGTCAAACGATTCATACGACATTATTAGAGAGCCAGACAATGCGGCACGGATGAGGGGACAACTGAAGCGCCGCGTGAATTATAGATGACAAATTCGTCGAAATGGAAGTGGTTGGAAGTGCAGGTCGCGATTTTTCACGAAACCTCTTCTTCAAACCCTCTCTACCGTCGACGCTTGCCTCGTCGCTTCCGGCTTGATTATTTTCCTCGTCACTATTATCGCGCCCATCGTTATTGCTATAATTATTATGTTTATTGCAATTATCAAAGCGAATCGAGTCGGCGACGGGTATTAAGCACACGCTAAATGTACTCACGCCCCGTGCACTCCACCGGGTGGCAGCTGGGTGTAATAATAATTATGAAACGATACATGATAACGAGGCGCCGGGGCGCTAACGACGCCCCGACGTCATTTCTCTCGCTCTCTCCCGCTCTCTCCCCTTTCACCTCTTCAACGTCTATGTCCCTTCCTTTTCGTTCGCCCGCGCTCGCTCTCCATTTTCGTCTTCCTCGCTCCCGGCTCGATTTAATAATATGTACTTTTTTTGCAAATTTCTTCATTACTCATTCAATACCACGCGCGGCATCACGGGCGACCTCGCGCCGTCACAATTTCGTCTCACCCTCCGCGATGTAAAACCACCCTCGTCCCACTCGTGGAAAGCGCTCGTTTTGTGCGCTTCTGATACAGAAAAAGGAAAAACGGTGACGGGATGGAGAAAAACCGCGCGCAATATTATATATTTCCACTCTTTCCACCGGCAACTCTTCTTTTTTTAACGCGGTCGTCGCGCCGGCCCGACGACGACGGATTTATTTTTTACGCTCTCGTAGCCGCGGACCCTTCAGCGTTTTCGAATCATTAAAAACGCGATGCCGGGGTGAACGGGTGGGAAAGTGGTATGGGGGTTGTTTGTGGGGGAGGGAGCGCATACCTGCCTGCCTGCGATGCCAATGTCGACTACCTGTGCGCGGCCATATTGGGCAGCGCGGTTCGAGAGCAAATTATCTTGCTTAATTAATGTCACGTGCGGCCGAATAATTGCGGAGTCGGGGAGGGGGTTGGGGGAGGGGTGGGAGGTGGGCGAATGGGTATCCGTTGTACTGCGCCCATCGCAAATCGATTCCTGCTTCCTCCTGTCTCGCTTTCTCTATCTCTTTCTCTCTTCCCCTCTTGCCGTCTCTGTGATCCTCTCTCACCACTCTCTGTCCGTCTATCTGTCTATCTCTCCGTCTCCGTCCGAATTACCGCCCCCTTCTCTCTCCCTTTCACTCCCCGTAATGTTGCCGTTCTTCTTGCTCGTCCTGCCTCTTGCCTCTGTCTATATCACTTTCCGTACCCTTGTCACTCCCTCATCCCACTTCTGTCGTCCGTCTCATTTCCTCGCTCGCTCTCCTTCCCTCACCGCGCACGCCGTCGTCGCTCTTTGCCCGCTGTAATTTTTGCACACCAACCGATTGATCCTCGCTCGCCGGCGCGGTCAAAGAACCCGATTAAAACGTACAGCGCGACAATGATATGTCCCATGGCTGCGGAGCAGCCCAGTGTGTCCGTGTTCTAACGTGTTTGACGAGTAAACAGAGGCGGACGTCTACCGGCGCACCGTTAAATTGTTTTCTTTCGCCGGGAACGTCGGCGATGGTCGCACAGATTGCACTGGCGGTCGAGCGAGTCGCGCGTACGTTCGCTCCGTCGACTCATTTCCGTTATCGGAATAGTTCGGTCGCGACCTTCGTGCCGTTCTAGCAATTAGCCGAATGATTTTATCATATCAAACGATTTTGCCTATTCGCCCGTTCCACGCATCCCGACCGGGCACCGGCCAAATGGACGCAAATTACATTGAGCAAAGCGAACCAAAGCGCAGAACGCTAACGGCATCACAATGAAACCGCGGCGCGCACGGTTTCACCGCAAACTCTCGATGTTGCAAATTATCGGGGCGCGTTCGTTAAGGAACAAAAAAAAAATGAGAGAAAAAAGGATCGATGGTCGCCGACGACGGAGATTGTTCGAGTTCGGCGTTCACATCGAACGGCATGAACGTCGACCGGCTTTTCACTTCTTTTCATCGACGCACTCGTGCAACTTTCGAGGCACGAATTATTGTTCGGCTCGCTCTCTCTCTCTCTCTCTCACAATTTCGTATTACAAAAGCAATAACGTACGCCGCAACGCGCGGCGGTTGATTTTCATCACTCCACCGTTTCCACGTCCTCCGGACAACAATGCAGGCAGTTGAGAGCACGCGACGTATTAATACCTATACCTATATACGAAAGTACGAGGGTACTCACATTTGATGTCAATTTTGGCCGGAGAACTGGCGATGGAGTATCCGGTCTCCTCGAGGCTGGCGACACACACGAAGTTTCCGCTATCGAGAATTCGATTGACCCGGTTGATGTAAAGGTCACCGCCGGCCATGTTCCGCCGCGGACTCAGCGCCAGCGGCTGACCGTCGATTTTCCACGCGTACTTTACGCGGCTGCTGGGCTGGGCCTCGCATCTCAGCCGGATCGGAAATCCTTCAACCACCGAATGTCCGACGGGGCTGACCGAAAAGTACAGGTCGCCATCCTCGGCGAGGGCAGGTCCCACTGGAAGAGAGATCGACACTGTATTAGCGACGTTTGCCGAAATCGTCATAAGAAAATGGTAAGTTCGGCGGACAGTGGGACGGGATTGGGAAAGCTCGGCCGTTTAATGACTCCGCGTTCTCTGACGGTAATCCAGAAATTCGACGAGCAAAATTCATCTCGCGCTTGCGAGCGAATAATTTAGTTTAACGATGCGTTAGGCGGCTTGAAAATCGATTTGCACGGGACGCTCGCGCGCGCCTCGAAACGGGTGCCTCATTAGGATGATAGGTAATTAGCATCGGGGCAATGGCGTTATGTCGATATCCTTTGAGTTGTCTGAAAACAGAAATCTCCCTTTGATAGGAGGCACGGTCGCGGGTATCCGGGGTGGGATGAGGAAAGGTCGGGATGGGAGTTGGAGGTTTCAGATGAAACACAATTTTTTTTCTCCCTCTTTCGATTTTACTACCCCGTCAAGCTCTCTCCCGCCCTCTTGCGCCTCTCGCCTTTCTTTCGTTCCTCACGACTCACACCAGCAGCGTGTCGATCCTTCGCCGTTCGCGGCGCGCAAACGTAGACGCGGGTATTTCCCAGGAGTGATTCCACGCAATTTACCGATGGCTGCAAATATCTATATCCGATGCTGATTCGGCTGTCCGGCGGGGGGAAGGAAAAAGCGCGGAATACGACGGACGGAACAACGCCGCGCGCCCTTCCCACCGGGCCAGCCAACCTATACGCGCCTGCATCTTTTATTCGATTTTTGCCACCATCCGCGGAGAATACACTGGATCCGGTGGAGCGCGATGCATTATAAGCGCCGACTTTCGGCGCCCGCGGAAATGCACAGTAATAACTTGAAAACTGCGATGAAGCGCGCGGAATGAACAGCAGCGTCATGCCGACGATTCCAGCCGGACGGTAATTAACATTTATGACGGTAATTAATATTTTCCGGTAAAAAGCACCGTCCGATGGAATGGGAAAAATGGAAATATAGTTGGCGCGCGATCATACGAAATTCATAGGGGATTCGTACGCGATCGTGTCTCGATTAACATTCTGCGGATGCGAGCGATGATCATCGTGTCGGCCGAAATCGGGCCGATCGTTCGCGGTGTCCACTCACGATCGCAACAAAGACGATTCTCGGCAGGCCGTGTAATTCCCGGCCGATCGAATATGCGCCATATACGTGTCTCAACGCGGCCGGTTCGCACGCAGTTCATACGCAATGCGCATGCAGGCGTGCATGTACGTACATGTAATACCGGCGCGAACAAGCGCCGACAACACGCTGTAAATAGTCGTTTGTGCAAATTAAACGAACCGTATTGTACGGGTACGCGCGGCACATACCCGTAACCGGCTAGAAAAAGAAACGGAGAGGGCAGGGCGAGCGAACGAAAGGGAGATGGCAAAGAGAAAACTTCCAACGGGTAGCATCCATTCGACCATATTTTTTCGCCAGCGGCGGTTGCCCGAATTTTCTGGCCAAAAAAAAAAGGGAAGCGCAAAAAGAGAAAGTAGACGTTCGGTGCCGACGGTAGAGGTAGAAAAATGAGGCTGGGACGAAATCGAGAGAGACAGAGAGACGGAGAGCGGGGTGGAGAGAGACCTGGCGTCCGGCATGATTCTACAAACATCGATCCCTCGATCGTTTTGCACACAATGGCGCTAGCGGCTCGGATTAAATTCCCCATGCCCGCGGTTCGTGCAAAATCGATTGTTGTGTTTCTGCAGCGGGGATACATTATGTAGGTAGCGTTCGTACTCCACCGTGCACCGGGAGCACCTGTACGGGGTATATCGTGCGCGGTGCATTGATTTCGCTTACGCAACGTTACCGGCACCCAGTTGCCACGTCCGCGCAATATCAGGGAGCAATTAATTTGTCCGACGTATCCATAATAATTACAGTTAGACGAGCCAGCGACGAGCGCAGCTCCTCTCGGTAATTATTAATTCGCATTGAATTTTCGCGATCACTCGAGACGTATTTTGCTAATCCGATACTCGCCATGCTCGTCTGGACGGTATCGAGTGAATAGAAGAATTGATGCGGCCAGTCCGGCTGTACTGATTATTTCATTGCCCGGCGATAATTATTGGTCCACTATTATTCGGAGCGGAAATTTGCCGAAATCGCGCCAAATCCGCAGGATACGCGTTAAACGACTCCTACTCGGCGCTCTAATTATCGTTGGGTAAACGGAGAGAAAATTAGGTTGGTATTGTTACTACCGCCATTGTTCGCCGACTGTTCAACGTGACAGAGGTCCTGGCAACTAGTTATGGTCCGACAAAGACCACCGACGTTACTTTACCGTGCCGTTTTGGAAGCAACATTTTATCGTCGGCTATATTTAACGCGTCTCTTTGAAGCAACGAGGAATGATTTTCTAATGCCGTGCGTACGGCTAGTCGGAGGGGATGCTAAGAAATATTCCGGCGCGATCCTAAACGGCGTTTAGCCGAGCGCTCTCGGTCCCGTCGGAGCCCCATAATGTCAGACCATAAATCTATCGGAGCGGGCTTTCGCTCTTTTATTTATCTTTGTCCGGGCCCCGCTAGCCGCCCTATCTAATTGTGAATCCAGGTACGCCCCTCGCCCCGACAGCGACGACACGTTTCACGCTTTCGGCATGTTTCCAATACCTCCCCGCCGCCGCCGCCGCCGCCGCCGGCTGTTCGAATTTTTCATATTGCAACTGACAAAAACGTCGCGTCGGTCCGCGTAAAAAATTCATCCTGAAAATGATATTTTCCTTTGCGCCTCCGCGGCCGGCCGACATTTCGAGCGGAGTGCGTGACCGAGAGTGCGCTCTGCGTCGAGAGTTATTTGTTTAATCTAACGAACGGGGAGTGTCACAGTGAGCGGCGACATATTAATAAATTCCGCTTAATTATACGCCTCGACTATTTTTCTACATGTACGCGCGCGGAATATAAAGGGTTGAAGGGCGTTCGGGGCGCGTAGGGTGGCGCGCATACGCCTCGGAGCGACGGGGAAGTTAATCGTATGTACGATTTATAGAAATGGCGTCGAACTTCGTGGCCGCGATATAATCAGCCGGGCATCGACCGTGCAATACGTGCTCCGGCATCGATAACGTAGTGCGCACCGAACTTTTCCTCGGCTGACTTTCTCACCTGCCGCGCGTATCGATTATCAAGCACGGTAATGAGAGAGTCGGACGATTGTGAGGAGGGAAAGGGAAGGAAAGATGAAGTCGCGAGAAGGAAGAGGGTAAAAAGACTCGTTTCTCCGCACTTGAAGTTTCGTTGCAGCCGTCACTATCTTCATCCGCATCGCGGCCTCTCGATGTCAATCCTTGCCTTGCCTCGGTTTATCAACAACGGGCGGACGGCGTTTGCGGCCGAAAAAAGAATGTTCACGCTCGTCAGCCGTGCGTTCGGCCGGTCGTGAAACCTCCCCAAGGGGTAAACACGACCGCCTCTTTTACGACCTACTCTCGAGATTGCTTTCCTCTCCGAACTAAACATCTCTTTCTTTCTCTCTCTCTCTCTCCCTCTTTTCCTCCTTCTATCTTCGTACGTGTCTCCGCGCCTATGCGCCCGCTCGTATTTGTGTGCTCGTGTCTTTCCTCTCCGCAGGCAGACAGCTGCAGCTGCAGCGCTTTATGACGTTTACACAAGCTGCCCGATTTTTCGGCGGCGCGACATGTGTGCCTCTCTTTGTCTCTTTTCTCCCCCATTTATCATCTCGCTCCGTCTCTGCCGCGAGTAAACGGCGCGCGAGGGTGTGTCAGTGATTATGCGAGGCAAGACGGAATCATGACGTCTAAGCTCTTAAGAGAGGAGGATCACGGAATGTTATCCTCTTGCCCGGACATATCTACTTCCGGCAAGGGGTGACGGTGGTGAGTAGCAATAAGTGGACGCTTCGACGGGCGGCCAAGATAAAGAGTTACATCTTGACGAATAGTTTTCTCCCCCGAGCTGTCACCGGCGCCTCTCGCTGCCCTCCTCGCATTCCACTTGACGCATGCTCCGAAAGTTATTTACGAGACGGATCAGCGACGATGCATGCAAAGGAGTTGCGGAGTACATATCTCTTTACCCCGCTACTCGCTGCACGGTCGATTTTTATAATGATGACCGGCAATAAAAGTCGACCCCGGCAGGCAGAGACAGATAAAGGAATATTTCTCGGGGAGGCTGAAGTACTTTCGCGATACACGATCTCCATCCTTCCGTCCGGCCGCGCGAGATCGCTCTATTCTCCTTGTTCCATGTTCCACGTTCCACGTTCCACGTTCCACGTCCCCCGGCCGTCGATTATTATTCGCAGCGCACGTTACGCGATCCCTCTCGAAGGACGCGGCCGCAAAAGGAAGGCGAAAAGTTCGACCTCGTGGTACGAAACTTGGCTCGTTACGTCTCGGGAATCTTTTCCGCGCCGACGTTCTACGTGACTCCCGTAACGACGACCTCGTTAAAATCGGAAAATCGTCCGCTTTCCACGCGGCACTTTCGCCACCCGGAAGATCTTCGCCGGCTACCCGGAGTTTCGCCAAGAAAATCCTTCCTCACGTCGCTCGTGCATAAATCGTCGGCTTCCTGCTCCGTTTCAGTAGATTTTGCCGCGATGGTCCCGGAGACGGGGCGCGCTGACGAGTAAATGTTGTACCCGCGCCGGAGTTCTCGCCGCGTGAATATTCAGTTAAGACGACGATACTTGGTCAAATTATGCCGACGGTATCGCCCTCGCTATTCATCTAACTCGTGTCCTCATATGCAACCATTACTCCGCGCCGGAGCACTAAATATTCAAACGACTGGGTGTCGGTCGTCGGATGAAAGAAAAGAACGGTGCGCTTAAGTAAACCCATATTTCGCGAGGGTTAACGAGAAGAAACGCGAAATACATTATCGCTCCCCGTTTATCGTGCGCGTGCGTTTTATCAGACGAGAACGGTCAGTGAACCAGACGTAGGACATACGAGAATTGCGCCCACGTTGTACGGTATTGCGCGTACGAAGGAACTCGAGATGTACGTCGTCGGCGTCGTCGCCGTCGCCGTCGCCGTCGGTTTTGTGAAAAGAAGAAATTCGCAGCGCACGAGAAGGAATAAAACGGCGCGGACTACCCGCACAGTCCTGACCCTCCGCAGTATGCGGCGTATTACGCGCTTATATTGCACGGCGCACGCTGCAAATTGTGTTCGGAGTGCCGCCTTCCAGACGCTCCGAGGACCGTGAAATTCACGCTCTCTCGCGAGGAGTTTTTCACGATTCTGAATGTGTCCTGAGAGGCTCCTTTCTTCGTAGCCGAGCGTTGAGACAAGGCACTCGCGTGACGGCTAAGGCGTGCTTTTATTAAGACGGAGGAAAAAATCGACGAGAGGGGTTAGCCAAGAGGAGGGTCGGAGGAGAGGAAGAAGAAGGAGGATGAAACGAGCAAGGATCAGTCCTACGACCCTTTTGGCAGCGACAGAGTGCAGCCACTCGCTCGTGCCTCGCGGAGACCAAACAAAAGCGGAAGGCGACGAGTGAACGCTCCAAATGACTATCCGGCGACGTGTACAACTTGCCAACAAAAGAGGTTTCTCGTTTGCCGTCCGCGATTCTCGCTTTCCGCGTTTTTCGAGTCTCGCGGTTTTCGAGTTCCTTTATCGTCGACATTTAATGGGAAGAATCACGGTTGACCGTGAGCGGGTGCGTTCCTTACGACTAAAAAGTCTATTCATGAAAGCCCTATTCATGCTGGCGCGGTATATGAGTTGTACGTACACTCGGTACATTTGCATATTCTCGCCATCAAATTTGAATCGAGCAGGCGCATATGGCGGATACGAGTTTCATCGGCGATCAGGATTTATTAATCACCCCCGTAGCATAGGGGTAGATGACGAGAGGGTGCTCTCCCTTCCCCCTTCGAGCGTAAAGTAACGCCGAGGTGATAGACCCAGCGGAGAAGAGATCTCGCAGAGTGAATTAAATATTTTTATCAGATTCATCAAAGCTGCCTCGTTGGAAAACCCACTGAAGAGGGTGCGTGCATGAAAAAAAGAGCGTACGCACGCGCGATCGAGAGAGAGAGAGAGAGAGAGAAATGCGAAACGAAAGAGGGAGGAATGGCGAAAAAGGGAAACTGAAAATTCGAGAGTAGCATCGCGTGTCAGTCGCACGCATCGGCTGTGAAGGCCATTCAGGAAACGAGTCAAAGAGAATTTCGTCCTGGGAAAGGGCTGATCGAGCGCAGGAGTGCAGCATTTTTCAGTTCGCTTTTCGGATAATGACGACGCATGAGTGATTCTGAAAGGGCATGCCTCGATCCTGACACTCGACACTACTCGAAACGCGCTGTCCTGTCTATACGTCATCCTTTGCTTTCCCGGCGCGGGTCATCAAACGTCAGGACAAAGAGATCTCGGCTCGAGAATAAAAGGGAGAGCATGCCAAGGAACAAGGAACGGGAGAATGGGGGAGGAAGCAAGGACGAAAGGGCACTTCCTGCTGACGCGCTCGAAAGGAAGAGACGTCAGATATGCGTGACAGTACGTGCAGACGTATGTCAGTCGTCATTACTCTCGGAACGATATTCCAGGTCGAACGAGATGAAAGTGAGCGGTTGAAAAATTCTCTTCCGCCCGGACGAGCGTCGAACGGAGGCGCGAGAAATTTGAGTGAAAAGGCAATCAAAGGGCTATGCCTGAGCAGCAAAAATGGCATCGCGCACCACCCCGAAGGTCTCGATTAACGTTTTAATTACATTGCAATCAACTATGCGCGCCAAACGAGTGCGTCGGTGGGAAGCGAACGGCGGGAGGGAGGGTTAAAATCGAACTTTTCATTAACAATGTAATTCGATGAGCGACGCTGAATGCCCGACGCTCGCCGCAGAGCTTGAAACGACGCGCGGGCGTCGAAATTGAAATTCGCAGGTCGATTAAATTGAATTATGGTGCTTTGCCGGCGCGACCGACGCAGCAGTTATTACGGTACGGCATATAATACAGTGTTCCAAAGAATTACCGCGAATCACTTGCAGGAGTACCTTTGTCACGCGGTCAGCTGGTTTGTGTTTCCCGAGTTTCGAATGGCCTTACAATGGGTCCGTTGTGGGCGAACTTGGAAAGGGCTGCTTCTGGGAAACTTTGACAACGACTAATTTATGGTCTTTCTCCAACTTCCAGCATACGTGGGGGAACATGTGTTATGTTAACGGTGCCGTACTACGAAAAATATCAAACTCAAATTTTCAACGTCGACAGTCCGTACCCTTGTCTGTGAAACCGTACAATATATAGTAAAAGTTCATTTAAAATGTAGATTTCGAGCCCGATCTAATCAACGTAATTTATTAGTGCGACGCACAACGCTCCGAAGAAGCGATCCTTTGAGCAGTTAGGTACTGTTTGTCCGTATGTGCGCGGCGTTTATTACGGCCGCGGAATGACGCGCGTGCACCTCGCAATTTTCTTCCCCCTTTCTCCTTGCCGCCGTGCCAGGGCAGCTGAAACGGCGAAAATTACACGCACATCCGCGCGTGGCCCGTTCGCGGCGGTCGCAGCCTGGAAAAGCATGTCGTTTTCGCTCTTTATGCGTAAATAGCCGTATTATGCGCGACCCGCGCCTTTATTCGCTCTCTTCCGCGTCCTTCCACTGGCTGAGGGATCAAAGGGCTAATACAATTTTTTTTCCGCTCCTCTCTCTCTCTCTCTCTCTCTCTCTGTTTTTCTCGCTTTTCCTTAAACGCACACGTACGTCCTCTCCTTTCCCTGCCAGGGTTACGGACGGCGTGGCGGTTTCAGAGACACTTGAGAGTGAGCGAGAAGGAGAGGCCGTAAGTAACTCTGAAGCTGAATAACATTCGGTGTATAAAATAGCCGCGCACGCCGAGCCGCGGACAAAGGGCCTTTAGTGGCAACTGGTGTAAAGAAGATGGAGAGAGGGAGAGATTGGGAAAGGGAACGGGGAGAAGGACGGATAACGGGAGAGTCCGTGCGGAAGGAAGACAGAAGTGTAAAAAAGCACGGGTGAAACTGGTACCCCTTTTCAGGGCACAGGACGTCTCCGAACTCTCCGGGACCGTCGCTCTCATCCGTAACCCGAGACGTGTAATTAGGACCACCGGACCAAGATGAATAGCCAAGTGGTCGGTAGAAACGAGAGGGGTCACGAGGGAGGTGGCTACGGGGCACACACCGCCAATACATTCAACAGCTATGAACTACGTGCGTGTGTCGGCGTCTCTCTGCACCTACACGCGAACGTACCGTCTCGCATGCACACCGATGCAGAAGTACACATGGGAACGGTGTTCCGCTGCAGAGACGAGACGCGCGACGGTGTGCGCGACCCACGCACACGCCAAGTTAGCAGTGCCGATATTAGGTAGGTGGATACGTAATACGGAGCCCCCCTTTTCGCTGAGTCTGCGTATATTCGCTTTGTAGGTGTGCACGGCTATCGAACCGGTTCTCTCCTCTTTGAGAGAACCCACCACTGCCACGCGCGCACACGCTAGGCCGAGACACTACCACCATCAGTCGGAATCGGTGGACTCGCCTGTGCGTGCATATACGTGCGCGGCGCAGCATCCACCGGCAGAATCTAAATTTCATTCCGCACGTGAGATCGGAACGTTCGATCGGACGAGTTTTCGGCCCGGCACAAATTGCGGGCACGCTCCGATTTTCGCCGTCAGCCCCGTTCTCGCGATCCGTGCGAGAGTGGTTTAGGCGGCGGCGAAAAAAGGAGCAGGAACGAGAAAGAGGCGAGAGTACGTTTAGGAGGCGTCGTTGCCGGCTATTTCGCTCCGTCTGCACACTCTGATTTCGCTGCACGTTTCGGAGCGTGTCCTTTGACGCCTTCCTCATTTGCCGCAATTTGTTTTTTTCTCTCCCTCCGCCCGATCTGCGAAGTGTCATTCGCGTCACTCGAACTCGACCTCTCGCTCATTGAAAGGTACACTTCGGCGCCTGTCAAAGTATGCTGCAGCAAATTTATCTTCTGTCTTATCGGGGAGAAGGTGCGTTGTAAACAGACTGTATACTCTGCAGAGTGTTCACGGCGCACGATTATCTCAGAAACGCTCGAGTTGTCGAAATGAGATTAGAGGGAGAAGCGAACTGACAGGCAGAGGAGAAGAAAATAAACGCAATCAAGAGCATCGCTCCGAAACGCTCATTCCCAGGCCGGCAAAAGGGAAGACAGGTTTCAAGGTGGCCGGTGCCGGTCTGACTATAGAAGCGGAGCGCAGCCAATTAACCCGTAATTATCGCGACGCGCCGTGGCGAGAAAGGAGAAACATCGCTCCGCGACAGAAGTGTTCAGACGCGCGCGTCTAATAAATTTCGCCCCTCAAGCAACTCCGTTTCTTTCTCTCTCTCTCTCTCTCTCCCCTTCTCGATCACGATGATTCATCCCCTCATTCTCGCTCGAAGTACGACGACAGAAGAAAAAAAAAAAAGAAGCAGCAAAGCCATGGCGAGATGAAAAAAAGTGCAGGAGCGAATTTACAAAATTAGCCGGACCCGCTTGAAGTCTCTAAACAGCAGCGTTCCGGCGATTACTCACGCAGTCCAAGGAGGAACGGCAAAACGTAGACGCACCGCATCCTCCCGCCGCCAGTATTTCGCCCCCTTTCCTTTCCTCTTCTCTCTCCCCCGCGAAGTTGTTTTCCGTCGACACCACGAGGCACGATGATGCGAGAGTCGCGCGGCCAAGTCTGAGCTCCGGTCCCTGAGCAGCAGCCTCTCACGTCTCTGTCATTTTCCGTCGTGTACGCGCGACTTGCGAGTTCGGCGAGGCGTAAAACGGAGCGCACAGTGGAGCGGGCGGGAAGAACGGCGCGACGACGAGACGGACCGAACAATGTGAAGCGACGCGCGGTACTGAGGCGGCACCGACCCACGCCGGGACGGAGCGACCCCTGCTTCCCCCGGAACGGGATCGCGGACGCGGTGAACGACCCCGTCGCTGCCAGAGGGAGCATCTGCCCGAAGCCACTCTCGCCGATGCCTTATCGGCAGAGATCCCATTTCGACGTCGCTCACCTCTCGCGCACACACGTCTCTCGGATTTATCGGGCAAAAATGCTCCTATCGATCCTCTCCCGGCTCAAAGCCTACGATCTTTTTCTTTTCTCTTCTTTCTTTTCCATTTTTCAATAAAGATGGACGAGAGGGGTGGTTCGGAGTTACAGTGGTCGGTACAATTAAAATTTGATATATTATCTTCATACATTTTAAGACATGTACGTCGTTGTTTTCCTTGCCTTGGTACTCTTATTATCGGTATCGTTAGCATTTATAGTAACAATCTAAACAGTCATATACTTACATCCCTACATTATTATATATTTTTCATTTTACATATCGATAATTTGTTTTATCTATCCTACAATTAAATCGATGTCCGCGTCGATAGAATTATCGGTGTTCGCAGTACACGTCGTTGACAGCTGAATGGAGGCGTGGTAGAATAGGAACGAAAGAGTAATGACTTTTTTTCTTTGTCACCGCATTCAGTCTCGTAAAACATATTCCAACGCTGACGACACTTAAAGCCGGATGATTGTGTGGCTCGAAACGTATAATTTCATTATTTAACCGACGTGTACTTTATAGAGAACGCAATTGCTGCGTTGATCTAATCCTCGCAAACATTGATAACTTACTGACGTACAGTACGAGTAACCAAAGACTGAAGAAACTTATCGCATTTACTTAATGTCCTTTCTCCACGTCTATACATAGGTGACACTATGTACAGCTGGCCGTTACAGCCCGTCCACGTTGATCTTCGGAATCACGTACAAACGTACAGTTCCTGATGAGTGGAGGAAAGAAAAGATCGAAGTAGGCTGAAATCGGTGGCTGACGATAAGTGGAGAAAGGTCGGATGTACGCAGATGGAAATGAACGTCACTCATTAAACGGGCCAAGAGAATCAACTTGTATGTACAGACTGCGAAATACGTGTAGATTCAAGTAATAGGATCATTAGCGTAAGCTTCAGGAAACTCTCTTTGAATAAACTTCGCCTAACTCAGCGCAACTGTTACATCGTCCATGATTGTCAGAAACAATAAGTGGATTTTTCTCCCTGCTGTACTCGTTGGAACTATCCGGAAATTCACTGCACTGCCTTAGAACGAAGCGTCAGCGGATTTCGACAACGAAACCCGTTCGGAATGAAGATGTTTCAAACGGTATGTTGCGAAAAAAAATAGTCTCGTCTCGCTTAATTCAGGTAGTCTGGCTTCATTCTTTTTTTAACACCGAGAAATGGTACATATGTACATAGAAGTTCGATGTATACCTTTATGTATAATTTATGTACACCGTATATGCCGTTTATATGTATACATATACATATACGTACACACTGTTTGCCTTTTTTGTTCGATAAATTTCGCATATATACTTTCAGAGGAAGAGTTAAACTTTTTTTCCAAACGTCTTATCACTCGCGCAATCAAATTTCAACTAGCTAGAAGATTTGCTCTGAATACCATTAAACTATTTATATTATGTACATAGAGAGAGTTGTCTAATCGGAGTGACCACATCTGTTGTTTCCTCAAATATGTTCGTGCCTTTGTTGTACGACAAATGAGTTAATGTTTCACAAATGAAAAATGTTCCTTGGAGACCTACGTTCTCAGGCACATTTAATAAGAAAAATGAAATCATCTACAGTAATTACAAATAGGTTTCGATCTGTCGTCTACGTCATTCAATTTTCAAAGATTTAGAAAATCTTCACCTGTTCTCTTCATATCGTCCAAAATGTTGACTAGTGTTAATTAGTATTTTGCACTGTTTCCACGGGAACGTACAGTATTTCGGAACGTAACAATTATCATATTACATACGAATCTTCTCATCAATCGAAGGATGTTGATTGAAAGACTATCCGTTTATAGTTGAAAGACATGGAGTAATATACCATCAGAAATAATGACGCGTACCGTCGAGTAAAACTAATAATTACGTCTCGACCGATGATGATCGTGATTGGAGAAAATAATTATGAAGCATAATGAAATGAAAATAATTATCAAGCATGTGTGGAAATATATAAAATTATCATTGCTTACTCTCAGCAAACCTCTCATGGCCAGCGAGCAAATGAAGCGTATGACGGACAATGATGAAAATCATCTATATTCCAAGAATCGATGCTTTGAAAACAATTAATCACTCGAAGATTCATTATGTCATGTGTTCGAGCCGAGGCTGAAATTATCAAATCTCATTTCCGGGCATGTAATTAGCCTGACGAGCGCGATCGGTAAATAGCTCACGTCAATTTTGTTATAAGCTATTCGGCCGACGACTAATCAGCGATCATTTAACGATTTGACGTAATAGCCATTTGATCATTTTCATCATCGGTCGCTTAAGCGTCACACGCTTTATACCTTGTTCTGTCAAAGAATTTCCGTGAAACCATCAGACGCGTGGAGTAAGTATTTAAACTATGCAGCTTCAACGAACGGAGGAGTAAAATGAGTCGAATAATTGCGGCGAGTCGGCTGCTCGCGCTTTTAGCGTAAAACTTTCGGCTTTGCGGTCACAAGTTTAACGATATGTCTAGCATGAACGGTCGCGTTCATTTACAAGTCTTTGACCGTATTTGGCATTTACATCACATGCGAGCCCCGATGGTTAATTTCGATGGCTCTTTTGCCGTTGCTATTGTCGATGATATGTCTAGCCTAGCCCTTGTTCCTTTTCCGGCTGATTCTTATATCATATGCGAAGCTCGGGGGATTCACTTTCGATCACCCCAACCGGCGCTGTTATAAAACCAGGATGAGGCCGTCTCGTCTCTCGTTTTGCTCCAAGTGTTGTCGAGTCCACTACCACCGCCGTCCTATAACGATGCAAATGTTATTAGTACTTCGGCGATGAGATTAATCTTTTACGACTAGACCTGCCGAGGGGTAAAAATTAATCGTCTCAGATTTTGCTACTATGATCGCTCATGTTTAAATCACCTTATTTTCATACAACAAATATGTCAAACGAGTCATTTTGACACCCCCGTAGTTCCAGTGTTAGTGCTGAAAATCAAATATTTGGTGCATGTCTTTCCGCACACGTACCACAACGTTTAATTGATGCGATGCGGGTGAAAGGTAATCCATGTTAGTGTAGTAGGAAGAATAATTTTGATAGCATTGCTGTTGGGAAGCGGTTGTCGTCCATGCTAACCTTTGATGGTCACCAGGGAAACCTCCGCTGCTCTCCGTTACTGCCGGACTCCAAATACTGCTGCTACTACCGCCACTGCTATACACCGTACCGCCCAACTGAGCAAAAAATAAATATAAAATTATAATTAATGTGAAATGTTGTGTCTCGACGACATACTATCAACCTAACTGACGCGAATCTATTTAACACATTGATTTCCATAAAAAATCCGATAATGCCAAGTATCGTAAGCCACAGCATTTGTATCAAATTTGCGATAGGTAGTGATTCGAAACTTGAACCTGAACCGCTTTTACCGCTCAGCGGCAAGTTTCCTACTCTTGGGAACGTACTGCCGGTCGATAACTTACGCTCGGCGGCGTCGTGCTGGCGGCCAAAAGCAGACTGGTAGCGCTTCCTGCCGGCTTGTACTGCGGTGAATCCCTCAAAAGAGCCGGCGAACTAGCTGCAGAACCGCCAGTGCCACTGCTCCTACGAAACATCATTTTTGTACACCTCTTCAACATGCACCCCCTCGCAGACGTACCAGCGAAACAAATGGCAACAAACACAAATTTTCTTTTTGTTGAAAATTCATAATTCATGAAGAACATTGCCGAACCTGGATAATTCTAGCGACAAATCGATGCACGCTGATTATTTATCGAACACTACTTTCTCGTCGGGCATCAAGGGAGGGATACGTGAAAAATGCTCACAAGGGCGTAGTTGCGGGTACGGCCGCGGCTGGCGTGGGTGTGGTAGCGATCGAAGGACTTTTTCCAGGCGGTGGGTTACTCGCAGGATTTCCCGTCGGCTTTTTCGATCTCGGAGCCTTGTCCTGCTGTTGTTGCTGCTGCTTTTCCTGTTGCCGACACTTTGCCCTTCGATTCTTGAACCATACCTGCGCGACACGAAGCACTTTAGGTATTCGGGCGAACTGTAGGAATACTGATCTATTAGATTTCATAGAACTTCCGAGTAGTTGATTAATTCAGGTTGAACGCATTAAGGGTTAAACGATAATTGTAAGGCAAACGACCACTAGTTGGACCGTTCCAATGAAGTTTGGCCGATTGTGGACTGCAGCTATGGGAACATGCTCGTAACGTATCGGGACTCGTTTTCGCTGTAAGCCGCCGTTAATGTAACGGCATTAGGAAATGCGTGGGGAAATGTGGCGGCCATCCTACCCCATGCACCAATTCCTCTGAACGGAATAAGCCGATTCCGAGCACATACAAACTTCCGGTCAAAGTGTACGCCGGCGGCGCACACGATGCGCGACTTCATAGAAACGCTAATTATGAGCGAACTTTGAAACGCGTCCCGGTGATTCGCGGAATACAGCATGAGACAAGAATGCCGCGACGCTGACTGCTCTTGGAAAGCCGTCGATAATCTTATTAACGTTGCGACGCTGTTGCAGCGCAGACTGGGAAAACTGTTCGTCGGATTGGCCACGTGGACATTGTAAGTGGAAAGTCTACGTTATAAAGTAGACTTAGCAGTCGCGACGTACGTTTCACACACTCAACCCTTATTTTTCAGATTACGTCTCGAAATTTTATTCGCGCAAGATTATCCATTCGCAATGACAGGACATTCTACCTACCGGCGCGGCTGGGAGGCGAAATTCCGAAAAGGAGCGCTGAGAAAGAAACAGCTGAGCGGCGACGATGGAAATGACCGTTTGTGCCGGTACGATATCCGAGCTGGACGTTTTACGTTCGTGATCTCGTGGAACGATCCCGATCGACCGATACTGCCGTATCAGAGCCGTGCGACTTCTGCCCGTAAATTCCGCCGTCTTTCAACCCTTCGGCTTTCTGCCCTTCTGGATGTCGCAAAAGAGAGAACTGAGAGGAAGACGGAAGGGAGGCGAGAGGGAGTAAAGTTGGGAGAAAAGAGTCCGCCGCGATAAAAAGGGACGTCGCTGTTGGATGGAAAGAGAACAAAACTGAGACTGAAGAGAAGGATGGAGGATGAGGATTGAGGAGGGAAGCGGAGAGTGTACGGGAGAGGAAGAGAGAGGGAGAGAGGGAAAGAGAGAGAGAGAGGCACCACGAGAAGCCCCGCGCGATCAATGTTAGAGGCGGAGAGGTGAGCTTAGGTTTCTACGGATTTTCTGGGGAACGACACGAGCTACCCGCGTTCTTCCACTGAACCACCTCGTCCGTATACGCCGGCAGGCGCACCGTACACTGAATTCTCCAGTTTCAACTTGCCATTGTATCCGTCGCCGGAGGCTTTGCCGTTCCTAGTCACGTCAGAATTCACGACATGACACATGGCACCAAATACAGTTCCGAACTGATACTTTGACCACGCAAAAATACAGTACGGATGTAGAATGGACGCTGTGCCGTCGTTGCATTTCATGTTGTACCAGGGACACAAAAATGTTTCGGTACGAAATAGAGCCGATCAAACGGTACAGCGATCGGAAATTGTAATAAGCAACGAATAGAGAAATCGTGGTAAAATGTGGCAGCCCGGAATGTCACTGGAGTAATGTCCATGCCCGACACCGAGTGCGGCTTCCATTCGGAACGTCGTGTAAGGGTCAGAGAACATCGATCGTGAAGTGAGCAGCCTCCAGTTTCGCAGGCGTCGACGAACGTGCGGAAGACTATAGCCAGACTGGTCCTATTCATTTCATTTACACGGATGAGGCCAGGTGTTGGCGCGGCCCGCAATTGCGGATACGACGCGCCCTTTTCACCCTTGGACTCTGATGAGGGCGGAATATGCGCCGGCACGTTCGCCGCACCGCCGCACCGCCGCGCCGAAGTCGGAAAGTCGACAAGGCGTTACGTTAACTTATCGATCCCCGACGTTTTTCCACGCCAAGGCGTTCGGCGAATTCCCTCGAGCGTGCAAAAGAGATCTCGCCCGATGAATGGGAGAAATTGATCTTTCGATGGTCGAGCCCATTGTCCGAGTCTCGGCGAAAATTGCATAACAATGGCAGCCGCCGCCGCCGTCGGGGAACTTTCGGCAGAGGAGCACAAACGATTGCACGTAAATTGGCTCTCACGAAGACCGTGTCGTTAAAAAGACACGACGAAGCACCGAATTACCGCTTGTAATGCACGCCAAAGTATTCTCGGTCTCCGCGTTCCCCGCCGCCGGCGCGACACGAGAGAGCGTCGTCGCACGTAGTTGTCGGGGGTAAACTGCTAATTCGGTTAACGCTAACGGTCAGGGGTCACATAGCCGTAAATCGATGCTGTCTATGGTGGCGGCATGCCGGCAGTGCTTTTACCCCTTGGGTAACTGGACGCCTTCCCTTTCTTCGTCTCCGTGTCATACGAAGGCATTTCTTGCGTGACATTCTTTTGTTGCCGGGCGTCTGACTAACTGCCGGAGAAACGTATACTCTTTCCATAATTCACGCAGCAATCAATGTGTGAAACAAGTGTTCCGAAACGATCTTTATACTAACGAGAATCCACCGTGCTTCAAAAACGTCTTTTCAACGAGCGTCGTTATTGCAACAATCATAATCCCTCAGACGTCTCACACGGCACGCCGATCATCCTCTACATACCTGCACCCGCGACTCGGGCAAGTTTATCTTCATCGCCACCTCCTCGCGCATAAAAATGTCGGGGTACTTGGTCTTCGAGAATAAACCTTCGAGAACGTCCAATTGCGCTCTGGTGAAGGTGGTCCGCTCCCGTCGTTGCTTCCTGGGATTACCTTCAACGTGGAAAAATAGCGCCGTTAGAAATTGACGACAAGACAGCCATGCAGAAGATGTTGGACCGAACGAAACTGTCCTCTACCGAAGATAAAAGTCAATGGAATGAGAATACAGATGTTTGGGCACTCACAGTAGTATGACTCACCGGCGGGAGTACAACCGGGATAGCCGATGGTGGAGTGCAGTGCCTCGATCGGCGGCATGCCCAAGGCGCTGACGTAGGGATTCGTCTTGAGGGCTCCGTAGGGCCCTGCCGCCGATGCCCCGAACGCGGCGGGCCCGAACAGCTCGGAGGCCGAGGTGGTGGAGGCGGCTAGGCCCCCGAGATCGGTGGCGCCGGCGCCCCCGCTGCAACCGGAAGTACCGCCGAGGCTGTTCGGCCACATCACCACCCCCTCGGCCCCCACCACGACCACCCCCCCGCCGCGGCCGCCCTAGAGGTACGTCTTTGGGAGCCAAGCCGTACTCTGCTGCTGGAAAGTAACAGATTTCTTTTAGTTCTTTCAAAAATAAATCTTTCATTCGAATTCAACCGAGTTAGCACAAATTTGCGCCTTCACATTTTTCTCGAGCTTCGAACAGAAATGATGTAGTTGGGGACGATTATGCATAATGATGTGACACGAAAATAGTAATGGGGCTCCACACAGCCCAAGTATACCTTATCTGCGATCCTAATAAAAAGCCGCTCGGGTTTCCTCGACGAAAGAATGGAAATTCATCGCGCGAAGGCGTTTGACGTATCAACTCGATCGTCCACAAAGGCGGAAAAGCTAGTTTGTACTTATACAAGAGGCCTACGACGACGACGACGGGGAGAGGGAAGAGGAAGGAGTATCGGGATTGTGGAAAGAGGAGCGCTTGGCAGCTGCGCGAAGGATAATCCTGAAGGAAGGTGCAACACGATTCCGTGAGGATGACGTCGACGACGCGAGAACGACAACGAGCGTTCCTTTTCCTCCCTCCACCCCTTCCACTCTCCCTTCCTCCGAATTTCGCTTTCTGTCCTCCTCCGCCGTCCACTTTCAGGGTGGCACCTACGGCTAATTCCAAAAACGCACCGGCGTTCCCGAAAACCGAGAAGCGGAGCGCGCGAGGCTTGTAGCCTTTCCGTTTGGAGCGCGGCTCTGCCTTAATCCGCGTTTTATCCTCTCCGGTTACAAAGTCAGGAACGCCTGTATCGGAGCCGGCCCTTCCGTTCGCGGCCAGAACGCTTTCACGAGTTCGGAGCGACGTTTATTAATCTATTTGCGCACCCCGGAGCCGTGGTAAGGATGCGTTACGAGTGTGTGCGAGCGCTGCTTGCGGTTGGATGGGCCGGCGCACATGGTGCGACACTGGTAATGCGTGCTTTAAGCGTACCTCTTCTAAACGTCGTCGTTTATTGTAAGACGTTTCAGCGGAAGCCTTTACGGCCCCTATCGAGGGCGCCAGTGGGAAGTTACCACGCTCGACATCTGCGAACGTCCACGCGGATATGACGTCTCGTTATTAAAAGGTCGAACCAATATAAGAGCACACCTCGCGGCACACGTGTTTCGGATTAAACGCCCGCTAATCGGGTTGCTAATTAACGTCTGCAACGGGCCGAAACGAAAAACAATCGGATGACGATCACCACCTCGCCACCGGCAATAGGCGCAGACCTCGAGCGCTCGAATGCTCTCTCGATGATTCACGATACGTCGACGTCGGCTGCGAGTGTTCATCGTCGAATGGTGTGCTGCGAATTAATTCCTTAGCTGCGGTGCGGATTATCATCGCGCTGAATTATTTCTGTCTTAGCGAGGCACGGTACGCACCGCGCTCGGCTGTCGTCAGTAGACTATCATGCGTCATAAAACGAGTGATAGACTATAGATTATCAGAGAAAACGGTATTATCCTCGGTGGAAATTTATATGCGTTATGATGTCGATCGGATTTATTAGCCGATCGCTAATTTAACGTTTCGCGTCGCGACACTCGAAAAATGATGATATACACGTGCATCGTGAGTGGCAACATGGATGTTTGCGCGTCCGACAGTGCGAACATTTCAACGCGACATGCGCACCGCTCGCCGGCGCGGGATGAATTCTTACATCGCGGTGGGCTCGCTTTTTAATAAAGTATTGTTCGGCGAGCGCTCTCTTCACCGAAGTTATATTGAAGTTACATTCGAATGAAAGGAGCGGAGCCGCGAAAAGGGACTCTTCAAGGTACTCGTAGGGTTAGTCGGGCTCGAGTCCCTTTGCACAAATATGGATGAAACACCCGCGACGACTCTCAGCCGCCCCCCTGCCTCTCGTAGTATTTTATATCCAGCTGCGCGCGTGATTGAAACGAATTCTGACGCCGGTTTAATTTGCGCTCGTCAAGATTCCGTTCACGACTTCTCGGCTATTCGGTCGTTTTCGGGACGCTGAGAGCCGCGAATTTATTTCTACATTTTCGGCGACGCTCGTTTTATGCTTCGTCGTCTTATTTCCGTCGAATCTCGAGGCAAAATGAAGTTCGAGAGCGAGGTAGAAGAATCCATAAAGCATACACTGGCCGTGACGCCTCCTTTCGTTCTGGCTATATTAAAATTTTGCCCGGCCATGAAAAGGGGCGGTGAGGAGAGAAGGGCCGCTCTCTTATAAGGTACTCCTCAAATCGGTCAGGCGTGAATCTGCCCACTGCCTTTGTGCACTTCTGCGCTTTCCACTTCTAGGTGGCCGCAGGAAAGCACTTGTTCGCGAGCGCGGACGGAACAGCGACGCGGAGGTCGTAGAAAAATAATTCCTGCATTGTCAAGCTACTTATCCACGGAAATTTCGACGTGAGACTACGTAAAATATAGGAAATGGCAGCCGTGCCGCGCGAGAAGTATCGAAATGAAAGAATTTAGCGAAATTCGTGAGTAACACATTGCGCCCTCCTGCAATAAAACAAGTCCGAAATACAAATAGGGCGCAGGACACTCGACGAACTCCTTTCCAGGCCGCAACCGCGTTCTCTTTATCTTTGTTCACTTCGGCGGACGGGACAATGCACTTGTTACAGAGCGCCGAGTGTGGACAAAATGCCCGAGTCGGTACTCGATTGGCCCCCGAGTGCACTTCAGTAGTCTACGACCTTGCCGGGGTGGAATAGACGAAAACGCGGGGGTGTTTTGTGTGCGCGTATACCGTGGAGAGCCTTTTCCGCCCGCGATGAATCGATCAATGCGCCCTTCGAGAGTCCGGCCCTAATGCAAACACTTTGTATTACCAATCGGTAGACATATAACGGCACGCCGTCCCTAATGACTGTTAAATCCCCATTATTACGTGCCACCAGCGTGTGTGCTGATCGCGTATACGTGTACGCACCGCGCGCACGCCTGTATCCGCATAATATGCCTGCACCGGTGTGCGGTACGTTTACTATACGTGCACCCGCTGTATACGCGTCGTACATGTACGCGCACTACCCTCGCGCAACGCGCTCATCATCGAAGAATTCGATTTACCAACCGCGTCCAGGCCAGATCGTATCTGCGAATCAGTTAAGCCGCCGGCGCTACTGCACGTGCGCATATATTTGTCGATGTTATTTTCGCGCCCGCGTAGAAAAACACCGGTCGACACGTCCGACGGGCCCCGGGCTCGAGTCGCAGATTTCGTGCGGACGCAAGAAGGCCGTCGACAGGTGTTTCGGAATATGTAACGCAACGCGATCTCTGCACCGATCGGAGTGTAACTTAGGCTTACTTCGTGCAACGAGCGTACGAGCACAGAGAAGACGTTCGGCAAACGAACGACTCTTAACGATTCCCGATGGAACGAAGCGATTCATGGACTTCATCCCTTTTAATTCCTTATTAAAGAATGAAATGTGCTTCTATCGAGATTCGGCCACATACAGTTTGTGCCTCCGATATATCAGAGGCCTCGCCGAGGAAGCGACTCTCCGACAGGAGCTATCGCAGGAAGTTAAGTTCTGGCTGCATTGTTTCCAGAAGTGTTTGCACACAACCGCATTGTTCTTCGAGAGCCTTCTCTCACTCGTCGGCCACAATGGACGTGTACGTACACGTAGTGCACGGTCTGTGCGTGGAGCGAGGCAGAGAAGGAGAGACCGTGCTCAGTGCATACGGGAATGGCACCGGGAAAAGCCAGAAGGCACTCGTGAAACGATCGAAGCGTTAACTCGGCTCCGGTGCACGCGAATTTCCAAATAATTCTTCGATACGGGATCGTCTAACTTGACGTGAGCACACTTCATGACGGAACGCAGGAAACAATGCCTCCTCGCTACTCGTTCCCTCCGCGCGACGGAAATTTTCTTCGAATCAATTTCAACGCAACTGTCTCGCGCGCAGAGTGTCAGACGGGGTGGTTCGAAAAATAACTGCACCGGCGAGGACCATTAATTTAAGTTGCTTAACTAGGAAAAGCGCATGAGCGGACGTTCGACGCGTGGAACGAGGGAAGTTTGACGGTTGCGTAACGACGGCTGTCAAGTGACCCGATGATCACGTGTAACGCGACTAACTAGCAGCGAACGGCTCGAATTTGTTGCTGCACGCTTCTCAGGAACGCAACACGCGTGACGGGTGTCGAAAAGGTCGAGGTAGATACGGGCGAAGAAGACAAGTGCAACGACGCCAGGAATGCGCCGCTTGTTAACAGGACAGCGGGCGATCTTAATCGAGAATGCCTAGTCTACACGCGAGAAAATTTATAGGCACGCGCGTTTCCTTTTTCTCGTTTTTATCGAATCATGAATTATACATGAATCATACGTGACCGGTCTCGTGCCGCAAAGCTCGCACGGAAAGTAACGTCAGATAAGTCAATGCGAGGGAAGGTGGAATCGTTAACAATGTTCCGTGCTGCAAGCTTAAACGCGCCACTCGCACGCTTCTTTGAGGAAGAAGAATCGAGTGCGAGCTGTAAATTACGAATTACACGTTGATGCGCCAACGTGATATCTAGATCGCGCGTAAATTCAATCCCGTCGGCGTGTTCTTGTGCGCCAAGATTTGCAGGCTGAACTCGCTATTCAAGTGGCAATTAACCGAGAGAATTTCATTGACACGTACGCGCACGTATGTCGAGGGAAACGTGATCGATGCGGATCAACGATCACGGCAATTTATCAAACGTCCGATAACAGAAGTTACAACATTGTATTCGCAATGATCACAGTCTAAGTAGATTACCCCCGAAATCCGCCAACTACTCAGAACGATATAGCTCGACTGCGATATATAAAAATTACTATGCGAGCTCGCTTGCGATGAATAGCGCTTTCAACAAAATAAGCTTAAAATAAAAAAAAACAGAGAGAAAAAGTGCGCGTAAGCGAAAACGAAAGGTTGATATCCGTATATTATCTGGCCAAAGGCAGTTTCGGGGCGAGGGTGAAAATCCGCGCAACAAATGAATCTGACTCCGCATCGGCCTCCCCGAAGAGGAGCCCTCTAGACAATCGCGGTAAGATCGTCGAGCCCGGTCGCTTTTTACACGGGATGAAAAACTTATACGCCGGTATTTCGTGTACCTAGATTCTACATGAATACCTCCATAAGGGGTGGCGGCGCGTAGAGCCGTGCGCAGCGAGTCGTGCGCGAGGAAACGATTCTTCGAAGAGTCGGATTGAATGCAATTTAGCCCCCGGGGACGCCGTTGTTGCGCGTTCATTGAGCGTAAAACTTAATTCCCGTGGAAATTCCGTGAGGTATATACGTATATGTATACCCTGTAGGTATATACACCTTTCACCGGGGGGCTGGCTCGTTTTCCTTCTTCGGTAGTTAGTTTTTATTCTCGGAGCAGAGAGAAGAGAGAAAAAAAGAGAGAGAGAGATTCCAATAGGGTTGTTCGAGAGCCTTCCTTCCATAGGGAGGAGTTCCGATTTTTTTCTTTCCCTTTCTTTCTCCCGCACATTTTCCCTTTTTACCGGTCAGCGCCTTCTTTCTTTTCGGCTCGATCGTTGTAAGCGTCGCCATCGAAGATCACGGTTACTATTTTGGTCATCGAGCGTGCTTGTATGAAGAATGTCATTTACGGTACTTTTTTAGCTCTTGATGAATTAAAGCGCACCTTGAAAGTCCGAACTTTCGTGTGAAATGCCAGACGTTATACCTGCCAGTGGTTACGGTAAAATCGACATCGAGATAAGAAGATTTTCCGACGTGTAAATGCCACCCACCGACACGAAACGCTTCGTCTCATTTTCAATCTCCTTCGCACGTGATAAGATCGTCCGCAGATAATACGAAAGCACTCGACGAACGTCGGGGCATGTCCCCGCGATCCCATTTTCAGTGCAGCCACGAAAGAAGGATCCCAGACGTGTCACGGGAGGTTTTACGAGGGCCACGTCGATGGGTCGTAGATGAACGTCAGGGGATCGTTTCCGGTTCGGCAAATTACGAAGTGGCACACGAACCCTGTCCCTCGTATATGTCAAGGATTAGTTCGAAGTCGAGGAAACAAATAGGCGGGAGCGCAGTGCGTTTTTATCGAATTTAGTGCTCCTCTGGAATGAGTAGAACGATAGACGGAGCTGATCTCGAGTGTTTTTCTTCGAACGAGAAGTCGCTTGTCAACGAACCAGATACGGCGGTCCGTAATTATAAACTTCAGCATGTTGCCTCCACATTACTGATGTCCCGAACTCCGAATTGTCTTTGTTAAACAGTCGCGAAGCCATGCTGTACGTCGATGTTTTTGAAGTTGCGGTATCCGTTCGTGCATCAAAGTGCAACTTTATCGCCCATTGTCTTATGAACAGACCGACAGTGACAGAATTGTTTATCAGTCTTCACTAACAGGCAAACTTTGTCCTTGCATTAATGCAGCGCAATGTTGTCCGTGACGGAAGCCCGGAAAACACTTCTGCCCACTTTGTTTGGTTTCCTCCACATCGACGTTCTTCTAGAGTTGCAAACCAATCATTTATCGAACGACTCTGCCTTTTCCGTGATGCTCGAGACCTTACCACTGTCCTATTTTATTTGACCGTAAATATGAACGATACCCGACGCCATGCAAAATATAAAAGCATTATATTGTTCTAAGCGTCTGAATAAATTCTGTGCAACATCACTAACGACCATAGACTAAGTTCACACACTCAAAATGCTTCGCTCTAACATCAACTTCACCCAACTTTTATGTTTTCTGTTCGATGAACCACCCATAACAGACACTGCTAACTTTTTTTCACAAACTCGCCACTTCGTGCGGAAACAGTTCACTCCGTAGCGCAGACTTTCTGCGCGAGATTCGCAAACCCGACGCGGACTAGAGTGCAAAACGTTCTCCACTCTCGTGGAGAGGACGTTCCACCACGTACACGCGAAGAGGAGACGAAGGTCCTCCTCGTGGAAGGCGGACCTTAACCGAGAGGGAGGCAAGCCAAGAAGATTACCGTAAGCAGATTATTTCCGTGGAAATCCTGCTGGCCAACTCTCTCGGCACGCCGTACCGTGCTCGAACATTTTGGTGCCGAAACTTCCTTCGGAATTGCAGGCGCGAGCGGAAGTCGTCGGCCAGAGGTCGCCGCTCCCTCCGCGAAACATCCGTCGACGAGACGCAGGTGCCGAACCGTACGTGCACATCGTCCTTTCGCGTATTCTCGCCAAAACGTCAATTCTATCGTGATCGACGAATTCGTTGAGTGCACATTCCGCGAGACGCGCCTTGCAGTGGCTTCTTCGATTTCACGAAACGCTGGACATGTGAGGAGTTTGAGAACTTCGTAAAGTGGACATTATAATCGTTGTGATCGAGTATCGAGCGGTTTCAGGAAGTTTTCAGTGAATCATTCGGCTTTCGTCCAAAGGTTTCGTGACACATCAACGCGAATGACGCTGAGCGCAATATATGTAATTATTTCGATCGAGCGTACGAAGCCAGGCTCGTCCGAATGCAGGCGCCAATGCCTACAAAAGAATATACGCTCGGCGAATGCATTGGCAAATTGTGTCGAGCGGCAGCTGGCGCGTGTTTTTCCGAAATCCCGACAAATTTTGCGTTTCGTTTCACGATGGTGGCAGGAAACGAAACGCGGATACGTTCGAGCGCGAATTTATACATTCCCTCTTCGGTTGGATGAAAGCTCCCCATACACGCCCCGTCGATTAAATGTCGACGTTTTCGGGATATTCGCGCACCGCAGCGGCCGTTCGGATTCGGTTGATTCGCTTCACCCGCTCGCTCTTTTTTTCCCATTTACCGCGAAAAGTAATCGCGCCCGCGGGATATCCACCAACGGCGGCGGAATCGGGGGAAAAAAATCACTGAACGTAGCATCGATACTTAGCGGCATGGGAACAATTTGAACGACGGTCAAGGATACGCGCGTAATATAGCGAGCGTGACCAAGGAACGTGACATCGTAACTTTTCGACAAGTCAGCGTGCATAATCGCATATTCGCAAGGTGTTAGCAGTTTCCGGAGTCGCGAATACATGACGTGCAAGGGCTTTATAGTTAATTACAAAAGCAGAATTTCGTACGTGGACGCGTGGGCAGATGAGCGCCGTGACACCAGCGATTTTGTGCAACGCATTCCGGCACCAATTGCAATAATGCAACTCTTCCTCTCGTTACACAACCGCGAATTACGAATCGCGGTTTTAGCACGCTCGCCCGAGAGGAAGCCTGGTCACTGTTACGAAACGGGTAAACATACGATCGATAGACACGTCCGTGCCGATTCTTGACGTACTCGCCACGATGACGGTACGATGAGGGAAGATTCGACGACGCATTTCGACGGGACGCGAGCGTCGTTTCTATGGGGGAAAATGGTGAAAATGCGCGATGACCGATTGACATGACAGGAGAGATTCTCGAGCGCTCGAGGAGTCATCTTTGTTCGACGACGACGCCGAGAGGGACACACGTCGAAGCACTGAAGAACGTCACCTTTCTCCGAATCAACAAACATTGAGAGACGGTATACAAGACACACGATCGTACGCGAAAACTTGAAACGATGCCAAACACACTCGTCGTTCGCTGTCTAGAAAAATTCTCCTAGACTACGACGGAAGAAGCAACATGTTTTTCGGCTACACTTTCACGAGCGAGTCGCATAAATGGAGCGTCAGCGATTGACAAAGAGTCTCAGCGGACTCTGGCGTGACGCGACAGTCGGGTTACCGGTTTTAACCCAGGAAGAGAGAGAATGAAAGCAGCAAAAACACTCTACTCACCCAGAGTCTGTCCGTGACGGGGCAGCAATGTCGAGAGATCGGGTCGCGACGACAGCGTAATCCAGATGCCAGGGCGAGGAATCGTGGCCGCGTTCACCGGATGGACAGTGAGCAGCGGCGAAAGTTGAATTCTCTGTCGGCACTGTGAACCGGACGCCGCGGCACGCTGCGGCGTCGCGCGCGACGCTTGTTTAGACGGAACTCTCGTGGTAGACAACGCGGAAAGACGTTGGAGCAGAGGACGGCGACGGCGAGGGCGACGGCGAGGGCGACGGCGACGGGAACGACGTCGATGGCGATGACGACGACGGATGGGCACGCGATATATCGGCACCGATAATGACTATTCTATTCTCTAATCCGTCGCGGTCGGCTCTCTCGACGCGGTCGTCTAGAGAGAGAGAGCGTGAGATGTGGGACAGTGCCCGGGACAGATGGACAGGGATAGACGGAGAGACGGCAGTAGGTAGTAGGTAGTAGGTAGTAGGTAGGTAGGTAGAGACGACCGGTGAGAGAGCGGCTATTATAGCAGGAGGGCGTAGGAGAGCCCAGCTCAACTTTTCACGAGAACTTTAGTTGTTACGGATCGCTCTCTTGGCCGAGGGGTTATGCGCGAGGGGGGCGCTGCTGTCATTGGCGAGGGGTGCCGAGGGGGTAGCGAGGGGGTTGGAGGGGAAGGAGAAGGAGAAACGGGGAGGACGGCGAACGCGTAGAGGGGATGGGGATGGATGCCGCACGCCAAGCCAGGGGAGAGACGAGGAGAGATGAATTCGATCGAGAGAGCGAGAGAGGGTGCGACTGGGAGGAAAGGGGCGCGAGGGTGAGTGAGGGAGAGAGAAGGACGACGGCGAACGCCGAACCGCGTCTGCTCGTGGAAAGTTGGCGTGGCCAGGGCCGTACCTAAAGCGAGTCACGACGGTGGTAGGGACCCAATCAGAAATGGCGCTACGAACCGGCCTTGCCAGCGATGGCAACGCCGTGTCACAGCGTTACGTACAGAGTCCGTCTCTAAAAATATATTCGAGCTCTTGCCTCTCCTTCTCTTTCTCCCAATTTCCATCTCTCTCGCCTTCTCGCTCCTTTCTATCTGTCTCCCTCTCCCTTTCGAAAAGATGTATATACTTACGTACGGATAATGAGAAAATGGGCAAGATGGGAGAAGCTTCTTTTTTCACGTCACACCCTTCTTTACCGATATTCGATCGATGTCATCGATCGACCCGATCGACTCGTCCGCCTGACGGCCTGCGCCGATTCCCAAGTGGCGAAAATCGGAGGCGTTCAGGGAAGCTGAAAATGCAATGACTGGAAAGCGCGACGAAACGCGTGTTCACCATATCAATACTGACATTGCCACTTTATATCAGCTAGGGTATTTTTTATCCGTCATTCTCCCATAACTGCCCATGCACGCAATAGTCTACATAGTTAATGTCATAAAGAGTTCAGAAGCGGGATGAAAAATGCGTGAAGCCCAGCCGACGCATTTAATGAGAATAAGTCATGACGTCGGTCAACGCGCGAACGAAAGAGTCGATCGTAAGTAACGTGGCGCGTAATCGAAACGATTGAGCGCTCTCTCCCTCAAGAGAGAGAAAGAGACACGGCTCATTGTCGAGAGTAATTTCAATATTTGCTCTGCTATCCCGCCTCTTTCATGCCAGGGTTCAATTCACCGGAAGATCATGCCTAATCTCATTACCGGCGAACATATTCCCTCGCGAGTACTCCTTTTATTTATTTTTTTCCGAGCTGCGGCACGGAACGTCGATCCCCCGGCCTATCTTCTCTTTCTTTTGATACGCTCTGTAGCCAGGTGATAGCTACATACCCGCCGTATACCCACAACATAGCAATTTAACTTGCTCACGTGCGAGCGGTTAATGCTCTTACGGGATTTCGAAAAGATCAGCCAGCATTACTATGCTATTAGCGTAGCTAAAACCGGCTTGCTTCCATAAACCTATACTAACATGCAGCTACTTTATTCACTGCAGCCCATTCATGAATTCTTAGCCAATTTTCCTCATTGACCAATTGACTCCAGCGTGCGCGCCAGTTTCGAGCACGTGCGCTCGAGCCTCGAGCCAGATACACGTTTTGCTTTTTACGTACTACGACGAATTTCGTGCGCACGCTGCACATTACGGGCAGCGCGATGTGTCTGGCAAACGAGAAAATTAGGAGAAGTGGCGTGAAAATTATCATCTTTTCGATGAAGGCGTATTAGGGAACGGTAGCTGCCAGACACGAGCGCCACCTGGTCGAAATAAAGTGATAATCGGATCCTTATGCTTTTGTCGACCCTTGTGCCTTGTATTTGCCGAATTTATTCGAGGACGGGACCGTGTGCTTGTCAACAAAAAGACACATGACGCTTATAATGAGAAGCTGTTCAACCTAAATTCCGCCGAAGCCGAAGCTTAAAGCATTTTACGCTCAATTTATATCGCAATCAATCATGCACGATTCTGCTATTAATTAAACGAGGCAAAAGCCGCGTCCAATTCTCTTTGGACCACGACATAACTCGTTCCGGAGTAAATCACCGTAAAACGTGTAAACTTGCGCAGTGGCTTTCACAGCTTTCCCGAGCGCTTATCTACTTGGCAGAGTATTAAAAGACTCACTTTCATAGTCGCATTACGGGTATTACGAGCCATCAAGATAAGAATCATTGATTCCCGCTTGATACGTGTAATCGTTTAAACGCCGGCGATATTTACTTTGCCGCTGAAACGCTCCGATACGCGGCCGGATTACCAACGTAACGAGGATAAAAGAGAGGCGAGCGTGTTCGTCCGCTCGCAATAAATTGTGCATCTCCTTAAAGTGCGTTACGGGCGCGTGCTGGCGTGAAATTTTTCATTACCCCCCGATCGCACGCCGTGAACATCGCGGAAAGACTGGCTGAGTAAAGTGGCCTGCCTTCGTTATCTCGCGTACACTCGCCGAACGTCGATCTCAATTAGAATACCGCCGTGTTTAGGGATTACCGCACGCGTCATTGCATGGCCAACGCTTATGGTCAACGGATTACTCGTGGTAACGGGTATTCGTGCGTAGGCGGAGTATTCTTAGATGTTTCTTCTGTACGAGAAGATTCGATTAACGTCATCGTGACGGTAACGAGCGTTGGCCGTTTGGTCGGAAGAAGAAGAAGAAGAAGCGTGTGAAACGCCGAGGCAAAAAGGAGAGTGATTTTTGAAAGTGCGAAGGGGAGTGATTGGCCGCAAAATCTCGAGGCCGCGCTAGCTTAAAGACAACCGTGGTTAATCGATCGATTCGCATCGCGGTGGTGGAACGCCGTCGCCGGAACTCCCGCAGTTGGATCGCCAGTGGAACGTGGGATGCCGCACACAACCGCGAAAGCGCATTCGTCCGTGGCTTAAAATGCTCCCGGTTTTATATAGAATGTAGTTCATGCTCATCATCCCTCAGATCAGCCGGCTGAGCCGTTCGACAAACCGTTCGAACAAAAAGCACCGAAAAAAGACAACTCGGTGCAAATAACCTTTGCTTCATCCTCCACCGCCGCTCTAGACTATAGCACTCTCTCTCTCTCTCTCTTTCTTCTTACCCTCGTCTCGACCTATCTCTTTCCAACTTTGAATGCGATTCGACACACCCTCTCGGCGTCGCGACGGAAACGTCTCTCCCTCCCATTTTCGCTCCATCCCTCTGTCTCCATCCTACTCTCCCTTCGTCTCACCCTCCGCGGCCTCCCCTCTCTCTCTCTCTCTCCCTATCCCTTTCTCTTTTACGCAGGGAAGGGCTCATTGACGAGGAGAGTACGGAATTTGAAACTGAGGCAAGCCGCTTATGAAGCTTTCGCGTAAATCACCGGTGAAAGTCACCGAGTTACTAAGTCAATGAATTACCTACCTCGACGCCGAGTGTGCCGAGGTCACACACGTCTCCGCTCGTCTCACAGGGGTCGAGAGATCTGGGCAGGGACTGGGGAAGGCCGAGGAATTATGTGTGTCTTCCGGTTTTCAGCCGGGCATTCCTATTGTCGTCGACGCACCGCCGCTGGCGCGAGTGAGTAAGTGTAAGCGCTAGAGCGTCCATTAAACGACGCCGAATCGCGTTACTCTGCCTATCCAACGACTGTCGAGAATCCTGTCTTAACATTCCGGATGAGGTTACCAGCCGAATGTTTCTTGCAAATATCTGCCGAATGTCGCGGATCGAAATTCTGCTCGCGAATGGAATTGTGTGCGTCGTCCATTTGCTTCTGGAACACGATACTCTCAATCCGTTGATTCGATATCGATGACCATTCTCCCACGGCTACCGTTCAATCCGCCGACTAGCTCTGTAAGTGATGTAAAGTCGATCGACTCGAACGACACGTCGGAGACTATTATGAGCATTATGCCGGGAGAAATCCTCCAACTACCTACTGTGACAACGAAACGCCATTGATAATGATTGATCACGAAAGTGCAGATAGAATCGTGGATGAGAAGAAAAAGAAGACATGCGCTCGGGGTATCCCACAAGGCGACTTCGAGTGGAGTCTGTTGTGGGTATAACAAGTATTCTTCTCTGAGACACTTTTGCTGGTCATCTTGGCCCCACGGGGACCACTCAGCCCCGAAAGTTTGCTCTACAGGTGCTTCGAGAAACAACAATTCGTGGAATGACACTGTTATTCAGTTCCACTCATGTGACAAAGGATTACGTTCCGTATTTGTATCAGGCAAAATTTGCCTTCTGTGCAGCATCACTTTTGACCAAGCATTACAGAGTACCTAATATATCATTAATAATTATTCTGTTAACAAAATGGGAGGTGTCTAAATTCACGCAATCGCGAAGGATACGTAGTTGACAGAAAAGTAAAGAACCAGCCATAGAGACGCATTGAGGCAGAAGATTCTCGCAGCAACCCCCCTGGATCAAAACCTTTGGGGACCGTCAAGCTGGATTTCGATATGCGCGCACGAAATTTGATTTGTCCCAGACAATTTGAAGGACCTCTCTCGGCTGGGCCCCCGCGGAGGACCCAATCCCACGGCCCATTCACCTAATTCTGCAGCGTAATACTCGCGGGACACGAGATACAGATCGCGTTACATTCAATACGAAATTGATTCTCGAGAGTCAGCGTCATCGCCTTACCACGAATTTTATTCAGTGTCAAAACACAGGCGCAACGGTCGACCGAACGAAAATCTGCGGAACGGACTCCACTTTTCCCCTGTCAAATATACAAATGCTTCAGTCACAAAAAGCAAAACGATTTCATGAACAGGTGAATTTCTTGACTCAAATTGTTTTAGACGAACGTGACGTAGAAAAGATTCCTCGTCCAGCCGCGAATTTGCTCGCTCCGGTCGAAGGAAAATCGATAATCGGCGAGGAATCATCGATTCTCCCGCTTCACGGTTGCTTCCGGTGGACGTGTGGTCGTGAATGGCGTAACACGAGTGGCCAGGAAGAATAAATAGAGGAATCCAGGCCGCCGCGCCGCCGTCGTTCCCACATTTATTATCCTGGAAGTCGGGAGAGCGGGACTAACGAGTTTTTGATCGTTCATGCCCTGTGCCGCTCCATTCGAACGACTCGTTCGTCTTCCCGACGACGCCCATTCGCATTGGCTACCTGCTTCAAGACTTCTTCCTCCTCCTACGCGCATTGTCCGAGAAATCCGGCGTTCCGCCGGACGTGAGAGATTTCCTTCTGCTTGAAAATGGCCGACCCTCTGTGAGTCCTCTGTCAGATTCCGAAATTTGTTACGAGATCGGAGGTCCGAAGGAACCTGCGTGCGGTGCAAGGTACCTCTGTTGAATGATTCATGTGCTACTACGGGGACGGACGTATTGAGACAAGGTTCACTTGACTCTCTCTGTCAATCGTTAATGCTGCATGAGATTGTTTCGGGCAATGACGTGTGAATTGTTACTTCGTAAAAAAGTCACGCTGCATTTGGGGTGGCGTTGGCAGTTTGGCACTGCATCGAACAATGCGTTTGAAATATAGCCTTCGCCTAATTTCGTGACCGCAGTCCACCTTACGTGAAAAATATGATAATGAGCACGCAGGTGCCCATTTTACAAATAACATAATGGCCGAAGGTGGCACACCACGGGAACCCCGGCAACAATATCTCGAAGCTTCCGGTCAGAAGACCTCTGGAGCACGCAGAGCGCGGAAAAGCTCTGTGAATGGTTTCGCACGAGTATCTGAAAGTCGAATGGATGGCGGAATTTACAGTGGGGTTTGCGGATAAGCCGGTTACTGGCGCATCATCCCTGTTAGAGAGCGATTCGGTTGTGAATATCCGGACTCCTTCGCCACCGCGCTCGAGGACTTCTATCGACGGTGCCTTTCTTATTGTTGCGCAAAGCACGTCGAAGGGACGATGAAAAATGTTACGCTCACATGCACCTGAAACCATAACCATCTCACTCGTTACTCACAGTCCTTCGTTTCACTTTTTCGACCAGCATAGTATGCCATAGAATACGTCAACTTACCTGTGTGTCTACACATACTAATAACAGAAGTGCAAAAAATCGCATAAAAATCATACAAGTTATTTTACCGAATCCTTGAACCTATTGCAATTTTAAGCCATCCCCTTCTATCCAAAAACGAGCAAATCAATCTGAGAACCTTTTATTTGTCAAAGAGTACCTTGACTCGGTATTGTGTTCACGTGCGTAAAAATGTCTGCGGATAACCTCAGGCCGGGACCCGTAAAATCGCATATACAAAGTGCGCACCTGAGAGACAATAAAGGAAACATTAAAAATGTAGGTATAACACCGCGGCACGAAACAGAAAGCAGATACCGTAGGAGAAGAGCAGAGATGGAACATGACGTGGAGCGAGAGAGGAACGAGATGGCCGATCCATTTTGCCGGGGTACCGTCCAGATTTCCCGAGGGAGTTCTCGTCGGCACACTGAAAGGGGGTGAAAGAGGGCGGCAAAGCAGTAGGTGGGTGGGGGAAGATGGGGCTTCGGCTATTAACGATCACAAATAGGCTATTACGGGCCCATTAATACAGCGCAGCCACGGGACGTGCGCCAACCGAAACACGAATCGCGGGTACCAGGCTTCCATCAAGCTGGAAGCTCGCCTTCGCCTCTATGTGTGGGCTCGCATGCATGCGCGAGTGTGTGCATTTGCGCCCGTGCGTCGACGCGCGTGCACAACGCTCAGCCTCGATGCTGCTTTTTCGACGAAACTTTCAGCCTCCCAATTTTTTTCTCCACCACCCACATGCCAACGGGACGCGTACACGTGTTTCGTGCAGGCGCATTATAGAGCGCGTTACGCGCGACGAATATAATAATTAATCTGCCTAATAAAAATCTGCGAGATCCATCGCTGGATGACGTAGCGAGGAGATTTCATGCGGCTTTCGGGCGAAAATCGGGGAGGGAGTCTAATAGAAGGCTGATCACTCGTACAATGAAATTTATGATCTACGGCTTGGCAGACACCATCGAAAACGGACGTTGTACGGGCCTCGCGTGCGTGCTCGTGCGACTCTCCAGCCAGCTCCTCCGTTGGTGTAGGGTTTCCACGAGCCCCAGAGACCGGTAATCCGAGATTCACTTTGTGCGTAAGGTTCCGCGTGCACACACGCTGAGAGCGCGCCGTTCGCGGTCGTCATTATGCACGCGTCTGTTCTGGCCCGATCGAATTCGTAATCTGCGCTACCCACATTTCGGCCCTTCCCAATGTGGAAGTGATGCCTCGATGATGCCTTCATGATGCCTTCATGATGCCTCGATACGTCTGACCGGTGACGTTCATTGATTCCACTTGAAGGCATCATAGCTCAGGTCTATATAGCTTACTCGCGTATTCCTTCTGAGAATGAAGTAATGAGTTCAGAGATGGAAGTAAATCACGCTGAATGTGGATTATCTGAGAGAAGGAAGGAATTATAATTGTGATTCAATGTCCGTTGCTTACGATAGGTGATGCAAATACAATTTTCTTTACAAAGTTTATGTCGTGCTGGTTATTAAAATAAATTGAGCGATATGAAACTTTCAATGAAATCGCAGATTACTGTTGTTGAAGTAATGAGTAACGTGAAGAAACGTAACTTCAAGATTGCGTTACACTACATATTTTACTGTTAGCACCTTGAGGAAAAGAACAACGGAGGACGTTCGCCAAAAGAGCAACGAATGGCAGCACGGTGGCCGGTAATAAACATACGCTCGGAGTATACTCGAGCAGTTAATGCGAAGAGAGCGGCGAGCCACGTGCCGACTGGCGAACGCTCGGATGGCAAACGTTGCCGCGTTGTTAGCAGAGTTAGTCAACATCGACGCCTCCAATGTTAAGCCGATCCGTTGTAGCACCGACAAACCCACCCTAGCCTGTCCCCATTTCCCTGCCAATCGTTCGCTCCTCGAATTATCCTATTTGCGAGCCACCTACCGGCAATCACAGCGCCAACTTTAAATGTATCGTTAAAAACCCATCCTGGGAATCGATGCTCCCGTCGATCCGTCATAATGCGTCTGATTAATTCAGAACACGGAACGCGTCGCGTTAACAGAATTTCTCTTTTTTTCGAAACCACTATGTAAATTGGCACTTTGTTTGTACCACATCACGGCGCATTTTTCAACTCCTAGTTTCCCGTTAAAAGGTTTTCGACGATCGTCGTTAGCGTCAGACGCTTCGGATAATTAAGCAGAACTTCATCGGACGGGTGAACTTTCGTAAAGGCAGCTGATCCGATAGGCTCCGAGAAGTTGAACAACAGGCAGGAGCATGGTCTCTCGGACCGGCTATTATACCGAACCATATTGCAATTATTGATTAAGGACGTTTAATTTATTCCCTGTGTCGACTGGACGGGACACAACTACTGAAATTTGACTTTTCGTATTTCAACAAACTCGACTATCCAGGTAATCAATATTTTTGGACCGGAAAATACGCCACTCTCGGCGTCGATATCGGCAGAGAGAATTTATATACGTCATTACCAGACTCCGAGCATGTGCGTATTTAAAGACGCGCGCACTCGGCAACGCAGACAACGCGAATCGCGTAGAATTACCGTGAAGTGCCCATCAAATTCTCGTCGAACGAACGGCCGCCTACGTAAGCGCGTATCCACCCCAAGGTAAATCACGACGCCAAACACGATCCTAAACAGGCTCCCGGTTAGTCGAAGGATCTCCCAACGCTAAAGTGGCGCACGTGCTCTTCATTATGATCGATTAGCGAGTCGATCTTTTTGAGAAGGCACACGCAACACACCGACACACACTTGAGCGTGCTTAAACGTACTTCAGCACACGCGAACGGTCGCACACGCCAAAAGATCGACCACTCTTCTCTCTTATAGAGGCAACGCGTTCGCTTCCATCCCCCCACACACTCGGCCTCGCATCCACGTATACATCAGGTCCGAATATACGTCCGCGGCTGTTCGTGTGCGTACGCCGCGGCGGCTCTTCCTATCTCCCGAGCCAGGAGCCCATGGTAGAGGACCGAGGGGTTGCGAAGGGTGAGGGCAGGGGTGGCGATGTCTTTCCGTCTCTGTCTTTATTTCTCCCTCCTTATCCCGCTCTCGTTCCTTTGCTCCTCTCTCTACGCTCGGTGCAGAGAAAGCAGAGGGGTGGGTAGGGGGTTGCTTGCTGGTCGCGAGGGGCAGCAATCGGGCGACGGAGAATCCAGGGTAGCACGGGGTAAAAGGGGATACCGGCGGTGGGGGTGGTCTGTGGGGAGAAGGGAGAAAAGAGGGTTGGGGAGGTTGAACGGGGGTTGTAAGCGGCTTACGCCCACCGGGAGGAGAGCGACTCCTCGCTAATTATTTATAGGACCCTCTCTCGGCTCTCTCTTCGTGCACGGAGATCCTTCGTAGAGGAGCCTCTTCGCTCTCCCCCTTTGCTTCTCTTCCTACGTACTATCTACCTCTCTCTCGCTCTCGCTTTCCTCCTCCTACTTCTTCGCCTCGATCTCTGTCCTCCTCACTTCAAGCCCAGCCTCTTCTCTCCCTCGCCTTCTTCCCGCTTCCTGCCTCTTACGCCCGCGGCAATGTCTCTCTCTCTCTCTCTCTCTCTCTCTCTCTCACTCTTTCCTTCCACTCGTCGCTCCGTTTCCACTTTCTTTCTGTGCAGAACTTATAACTACACGGTTCTTTTTACGCTCCCGGGGTTCCTTAAAATGGAGAAAAAGGCTGGCGAGCCTGCGGGCACCGGCGGGAGGACGAAATTTCGGCGCGAGACACTGCTAATGCCGAAGAGTGCTCCGCCGTCGTTGCCAAGAAGAGAGTCTCTCTCTTCTTTTTTCTTTGTCTTTGTATTTTCTTCGGCCCCGCTTTCCTGTCCCTTGTTCATCGTCTCTTCTATTTTCAGCTCTTGCACTCTTGCGCCACTGCTTTTCTTCTTTCGGACTCTCCTTCTTTTTTCCCGTCCCTTCCGCGTGAAGTTCGCAACAATGCGGAACATGTTTCAGTTTCGGTTTGAGGAGCGAGTGTTTCTGAAAATGGAAATCAGGTCAAGCGGACGGACGTGACGATAGAAAGAGTTTCGGGGATGCAGAGGAAAATAACGTGTCGGCAAAGACAATGCCTCCCTCGTGTAACATGAAATATACATTGAGCAGAACGAGGCGACCCGTCGATGCACAGGGTGTTCATTAATGAACGCCGCTCGCTAACAACACGCTCGCTTCGAAAAGCGATCCGCCTAAACGAGGAATTATTAATCGACAATATCGGGAAAATCCAGCGCATTGCATCCTTTGTAGTTCGTTCCAAATGTGACGTTCGTTACATTGGACCAATCTCTCCTTTCTGTTTCTCTTTCAGGATGTCGTACACAGTTCTTCTTTCATGCGTATCCCAGTAGAGGAAGCACATTACGAGCGTGTGCGTGGCCGAGAAGCAAGAGACCCAGTCTACACGTGTGCACTCTGACAGCGGAAACCGACGGTCCATTTTTTAGGATTACCTGCGGACGCTTCTGTTGGTCGCCCCGCCGACGGAAAGGAGAAGGGTGCGAAGGCGGACGAGAAAAGGGCACCTAGGGAAGGAGGCACACAGTGAAGGGAAGAGGCATCGACGTGTGTTAGATACAGGGCTAGTGGTGCGGCCGAATGTTTGGACAGAGGGAGCTTAACAATGCACTCGCGCCCCCTTGACTTCCTGCCGGAGCTTCTGATCTTCGTGGCTTGGCTGAGATCGAAATTGGGTCGAGGTAGTACGGAAAGGGGGGGGGGAGGGTGAGAGACAGTAGTAACGAAGAGTTCTGACATTGTTGAATTTGACAATCGCGAATGTTTCACGATTCTGCATACTTAGAAATGTTTAGACTATAGATCAACTTTTAGAAATGTTTCATATTTTCCACTCGAAGTCATCGTGAAATCAGCATTTAAGTTCACGTATTACGCCAAAATTGAGTCGAACCAATGAGCAGTAAGGATGAAAGGATACCTTTTGCAAACGATTTTCAGGCCAACGGCTGATGCCGGTGATCAAAGAGGTCTAAGCTCGACTGTCGATCGAGCGTTAAAATGGATAATGCCGACGAAACGAACGACTGCTCTGAGAAACGCTCGCCGGTCGCTGCCACTTCGCAGAATGCTGCGATCGGGAGCAATTTCGAAGCTTTCAGAAGAGATAAACGGCGTGATGCTATTGAATAACATTTTTTTTTTTGTAAAACACCCGGACCCGGAAGATACTATTAATGAAAAATCTCCCGTCAAGTTGGCTGACGATAGAGCGATTGAGGGAACAAGCGAACAATGCTGTTCGATAAATCGTGCCCCCTTGACTTCCTGTCCCGAACTTTCGAATTCTTTTGACCTGATCAAGGTCGAATTTGAGCCGGAAGAGGGCAAGAGGGAAGCGTTTTTTTCGAACGATCTTAAGGTATATTGATCAGGGCAATCCACCCTCACGATGAAGAGCGTACTTATGAAGCAAGTGTATTGAAAGGATCTTCGCCGTGACTCCTTGGAATCTTGAAGCCTCGAGCAGACGTTAATCCTACGCGACTGCGAGCTGGAAGTAATATTGTACTGATTAAATGGGGAAGTGCGCTGCGCGCATGTATTTGACCCGGATTAGCAATATGTTACAAAGTTCGGCCAGGCATTGTATATTAGAAGCTACGCCAGTATGACAATTTGAAATGAGCGAGCACTGAACATCGGCGAGGACACGTCAGCAGCAATAATTAGTGAGCATCCAGCGTCAATTTGGGCATACGTGAGTTCGTCGCCGACGGAATTTTTCTGGACGCTTGCGCCCGGCCGGGGGGGAGAGAGAAGATCAAAGCCAGCGCGGGCGGATTCGGCATGGCCCCGGCCGTTTTGCGAGCGACGACTTTTCAATTGAATTTGCCGCGGCGCGATCGCGACTCGCTCGCCTGATTCGATTTCATCGAGTTTAAAACGGCCGCTTATAGAGCATTAAGCAATCCTCAAAGTGGGAAGGAGGAATCTAGTTACGGCAGCGCGAGCTGGCCTCTTTGATCCCGCCGAACCGTCCCCCGCTGTTTCCTCGTCTTTATTCCCTGTTCTATCTCCCTCTCCTTCTTCATCGAGCAAGTCCTCACGAATCAGTCCTCTCTCCCTCTCGCATTCCCGCGCCCTCGTTAAGGATATTGCCAATTGAGAAAGAATTCCCTCCTGGACTTTACGGATCCCCGAGATTGCGTGAAAATTTCATCTGCTTTTTATCCTCTCCCCAAGTATTCGTCTTCCTCCTCCTGCTTCCTCGTCGCTTACCTCGTTCCTTCCCGCCCGTCCAGTCGGCCCAGCGCGGTCGGTACGTATTAATTTTCCATCGATCACACGGATTACTCGTTTAATTAGGTAAAATGGAGAATCGAAGTGTAACGGGGAATAACGAGTATCCGATGCAGTGTTTGATCGGCGAAGAACGATTAAAGCTCGCACACCGGCCGTTTCATTATTTATGGAATTTCGTTCGACGTTCGACGAAGCCGTCCGCGGATCGAGTGAAATATTAGGAAGGCGGCGCAAATAGAATTAACGACGAGTTCGCGTTTCGAATCCTTTCGTTGCCGGCGAATTCATAATTTATGGTTCACCCACATATCGAGCGGCACGACGAACGGGCTCAGGTGAAAAATGTAATGCACGTAAACAATCGTGTACAAACCTCACGAAATCCATTTTCACCTGTGCCCCCTATGGCAGAGGGAAAAAAATATCCAATAGAGGTTGACGGGATGCAGGAGGAATGCGATCGCGGCGATCATTTTTCATAATCGATCTTCGTTCGTGCGCACGTCGTTCTTTCGGAAACATCGTACGGATGCAGCATAAATTCTACGTGTAATACATATACTGCTGGTTAAAATCGCTGTAAGACAAATACACTTATAAAAAAAAAACCTACTCAAATGCGATTCGATCGAACGGCACATGACGCCTTACAAAAAAACGCATCACGTTTCACCCTACATGTATACGCGCACTAAATGTTCCACCCGCTGTCACCCGGGCAGAATCGAACCATCCGGACGACCCCTCGAAGCAAACATTTCACGACTGCCGTAGCCGACGATCTTGAACCGGCTATAGGTGTGTCGAGCGTTTTCAAGTGTAATAATTTATCGGATGTCAGCAAGAAATATCTGAGCAACCCTAGATTTTTCCTGTTTCTCAAGATAGACAATCAGCCTTCCTCCGAGCCCGTCGTCGTGCACCACCAGCAACGGATAGAGAATAATTTCTGCTGAAAATAGACCGTCCGCTGCGTCGGACAGCCAATAGCGTCAGTCATATACAGCCGACGTGGCAGTCAATGCGTTAAGCGGCCGCGAGCATAGGCAGGGAGGCTGCAGGAAAAGGGGTAAGAGACCCGTTTGCAAGGATAGGTAGGTAAGTCGGGGCTTAGCCCGGTGACACAGTGAGCGGAACCAAGCCATGAAGCTTACCGGGCGGCTCCGAGTTGTTATAATGGGATCCGGCTAAACGCAAGCCGATTTTAACTCTTCGCCTCAGCACTCGGCCAAGTTCAAGGCCATTGTCTTCCGCGTTGAAAGTGAACGGTCGTCACCCGCGCGGGTTCGCGCTGCGGGTTGCGGAAGATCGAGGCACCTGTCGCGGAAAATATCGATGCGCGGGAAACTTTCCATTGGCGGCGAAACATCAGATTGACTGGTTGTACACCGACCTCCGTCGCCTACGACAACGAAATGTTTACGGGAATGGCGGTGATTAGGGTGAGAATGATCCTTCCATGTACTTCGTAATCGCCGCATCGTGCGATTTGTGACCAGTGCTACTTAAGTGATTACGCGTTTGCTGGTGGTATGGGATGTATCTAGTTGTCGGAATTCGAATGTAGGACTTGCGTGACGATCGGTCCGCAGATACGTTTGTAATATTCCATCGTACACTTGCAAATCTGAATTTTTTAATTACCCTCGAGTTTCAGCTGATCATAACAAGCTGTTTGTCGCAACGCGCTTAAGCGTCGTTATCCGTATCAGCTGGCTGCCATTTAATTGACGCCGTCACGACTGGCGAGCGAGCGTCTTCGAAATTTGCATCCGTGTAACGAGCCGCTCTCGAGTCTCATTCCTCCGCGGAATTAGCCGAGCGTACATTATCGGCGACATAATCGTCAGGGGGTTAAATCGCTCGACCTCGGCCAGGTAAGAGGTAGGAGACTCTGAATGTGCGGATAATTCGGGTATGCACGAACTTTTCTATGCAGCTACCGGGATCCTCTTTAAAGTGAAAGTCGCGAGGATTTGCGCTACGATTATGTTCGACGCTAAAGGGTCATCAAAGGACCGGCCGTGTGCGGTGGGTACGCGCGCGGCCGATTTGTTATAGCTCGTTAATTTGATGAGTTAGAAAGGATGGCGGATTACGCCGTCAGAAGATAGACAGGTACGCGATCTGTCCAATTAGCCAGGCACAGTCCCTCGCTTCGACTTCATGGGGTCCTTTGTTGTGATGTTTGGACCATTTAGAGATACGCGCCTAGCACCCCTTCCTCTTTGCCTCTCCTTCTTTCTCCCTTCTACGCATCTCTGTCCGTCTCTCCACGCCTACGTCTATCTGCCTAACCATCTGTCTCCCTCTTCAGGCCGCCACACCGTCTCCTTCTGCGTTTGAGCGCATGTATGCGTACCTACCGCAGAAAGGTACACCTGTGCTCCTCTAATCGTCCGTTACAAAACTCGCGTGATGAATTCGCAGACGGCTCTAATAGCGGCACGGATGTCGGCTAAATTGGTTGTTATAATGAGGCCCCATATGGCGAGTCAAGTGTTGGCGGGTCGATTATCATAAACTTCCGTCCCGATTGTTTTTATCGCGCGCGTGTAACTCCGAAACATTACTCCGCGTCAGTGGCCGATGCGGGATTACGAATTTCGCCAATTAAGTCGAACTGAGACTGTGGGACCGACAGCTCGTTATCCCGCTAGCCGGCTCGCCAGTTTCCAGTGATATTCCCCTAGTTCAGCCCGCTCGATAAGAGGTGGCCCAGTGCAACGCGAGCCATTGTTCGAAAGTGCGCTGCCGCCTCGTGATTATAGTGACCACGAGCTTGTAATTAATACGACGTTTAATGGTTTGCGATCGATGCGTTTGCCACTGCCGCGCTCAAATAACGGAACGCGGCCGCTTTAACGTTAATTAATTTCAAGTGCATTAGTAAAATTGCAGCCCACGGCTACCTGGTCTTGCGATCATCAATGTGATTAATACACCTACCGTGCACCCGGCGAGTATAGATAGCCGTCGACATCAAAGTGAATTAAGATGCCCTTTACGTTGGCAGTGCGCCGCACAAATAGAACTCGGACCCGCTTGGTTAGGCGAAAACATAGTGGCGTATTAAAGCGGAACTCTTGTCAGTAATTTCTCATTAGCCCGATGGGCGCTCTCCTCGAGCTCGAATCGGCGCATTACACTATTGGGAAATAACATTGAGGCGATGTATTAATAATATGCGATGTTTTATTCTGACGTAGGAAGATTCTCTTCTCACATGATAGAACAATCATGTATCTTACAAGATAGATAATTATGTACATTGGCGTCGTTTATTATTACAAAGTAGCCTTAATGTCTATGTGCGCACAATATTCATTACGGTTTTTACGGGTTTTCTTGCCTTCTATATCGTTAATGTTACTTGATATCCTGTGATCGTATATCCTCTACATTTTTTTTTCCTCACGATAATATACATTAGGGTTGTATACACGAAATATACACTCACGATTAAGTATGCATCGCTTACAACTTTTTTTATTTTTTTCCTTTATTCCTCGAAGAGAACATTACACGATAATGAAGCATGCGTCGCGCGTTATTCCGCATTCGCAATCCAAGAGATAGGAGTGTAGCGCGGGGAAAAGTTTTACAAAGCTCTCGTTCCAACCCCTTTAGCGAGTTCAGACGGGAAGATGGAGTTTCGGAGTGCGAAAGGAGACGACACAGTGGACAGATTCGCTCACGATTCTCTCAATCTTTCGCTTTTCACACTCTCTATCTCTCCTTTCCATTCTCTCAGTTTCCAAGGGCAAAGGTTCCGCCGTAACGTAAGAGCCCTTTTCCCTTTCCACCCTATTTTATCCCATACGCATCCGTTCGTAATTTGCACACACACATACACACACGCACACGCACGCGCGCATACACACATACAGTCACACTTGCACTCTATTCGTTAAACTCCCTTGCCTATTTACAGAAAGTCTTCCGGCTACTGGCCGTACCTGATATGAATAATTATCAATGAAATATTAATCGTAATACAATAAAGAGCGTAACGATAATACTAATGATAATGACGGCAGTGTTTGAAGTACGTCGTCGTATAAACTTTAAGAATGCAAATAATATATCGGTTAGAGAATATTAAAATAATCCTCCCCGGGGGTACAACCGCCTGATACGCAAATAATAAATTATTGTTACGGGTCCCGTCGGCACGTCGATCGTGCTCAACGGCTCAGCGTCGATTTATACGAAAGTTCCTCGAATTATTATCTACAGGGGACGAGCCTCCGTCTCCTATCGAAAGTAAAACTCGATTATCTGGTAGAAGGAAACGAAGTTGGCCGCACGACTTCGAGTCGCGACGAGGCTCGTTTATACGATGAATTAGAAAGGAATTGAGACCTTCTTTCACTTCTCTCCTTTTCTGCTCACACAAGACGCGATCGGTAACGAAAGTCGATTTGCCGAATTACGACTCGACGTTCCGTCGATTGTCAAAATAGTACGGCTTCAATCTCGGCTCGTGCAAGATTATCTGTCCCGTTCTGTGTACTGCAAGCCATCATTCGATACGATTTCTTATGTCAATTTATCTTTAATAGACGAAACACGACTGCTTCTGATGAGCGAGTATTAAAACATTGTTGTATGGGCACCGAAATTACGGGTAGTCAATTTTAAAATGAAAAAGAAGCTCTTTAAGATTTACGCGATTGATCGTTATCTAAAATTTCCTGATGATTAATTTTTTTCTGTTTGCGGCATGACAGCGACGTTAAAATTGGCCACGGCTGGAAATTGGCACAGAGTTCGTGCCGTCGTTGGTATAGACAAGAACGATTCTGGAAAACTTTCGGAACGAACATACGGAAAACGTACGGATGATTATTCTATGAGAACTTTCAAGTTTCGATCACAATTGAAGATCAGATTTTCACGTTCGACATATCGACCAAGCCGCTTGTTGGTGGATCACGATAAAACATCGAGCGTGAATGAAATGTTTCGAAAACTTGATCATTTTATATGAATGATTTCTGCATATTTCCGTGTCTTCGTACCATGTCGAACACTTTAAAAACATTAGATGAAATCTGTTTTCAGCAATTCCAAACTCTTTGGCAAGATGGAAATACAGGCGACGCATCGAAGAATGATCGACGAATAATCTGTAAATGTTGATGAAATGCGCGCGCAAACAGTATTAACATTTACACATATTCTTTTCAGGCCAATTCAGTTATTTACCTGGCTTCAAGTGATGAGTTGAAAATATCAACCAATGATGCATAAATAACCAGGAAATCTTAAGTTCCTACCATTTATACACATTGTTTGCTTTCCGAGCCGTCGGATCGTGGTTCGATTAATTGATAAGTTAACCGAACAGCGACAACTTGCCAAAAAGTACTTCGAAACAAATGTGGTACAGCTGAAATTTATTAAACGCGTACACGACCTTATTTTCCACTTTGAAACTGATCGTTCTTCTCTACTCCATGGACGAAAACTGAAAACTCGAATCTGTCACCGCTCTCCGCGCAAAGAAAATTCAAGATCAAAAATACTCGATCGAAAAATATTCTGTTACAGCCCTTGTCCCGTGAAACTACATCGCCAACGAAGAATTGGACGTGCGATTCAAAGAGAGAGTAAGACTATTTTCGGGCGTGGATGTCTCTGAGTACCAAGTATCCGGACAAGATTCAAGGTCGTCGTTGTTATCTGACGAGCCGCAGTGATAAAAGTCTAGTCGACCAGGTGTGGTCCATGGCAAGAGTCCCAGAGGCGTATAACGCTTTATTGTACCGTGATCGTGGCGTAGACGGCGATCGGGAGCGTGTATAGCTGCTGTACTGCCTAGCCACCGGGATTTGTTAACATTTCACAGAACCCGTTACTTGTCACGATGAATCCAGTTTATGGACGCTGGGCAGGACGGGGCTGACACGCCGCAGGAAGTATTATTTTCCTTCCACTTTCAACCGCGTTTCACGCCACCCTCGGTGAACGCCGATTTTTCACCTGGGCTGAAAAGATAATCCGCCGCAGCCGCAATCCAAGTCGTAGATCGATCATCGACCGGGCATAGTGGTCGGGTCGTCATGTGTCGTATTTGATTCTGGTAACAATCGTCGGGCGACTGAATAAACGTAATTCCCGCTAGACGCGCTTCATGGAATCTCGTTCGGCTTCTCGCGAGTCGTACTCGACGGAGATGATTAGCGGTGTTAATGCCGAATGCCAAGTGGTCAGCACTTGCGTCCATCTGTTTGGCGTCGCTTGATGTACAATGACTGCGGTATGCACTCCGCACCTCAACGTTCCCTCACGTTGAGCGCTCCGCGAGATCGTACTGACGCGCTTAAAGACGCGGTGGATGGAAAATCGTGATGTTCGCTCCACGATAAGCGATGACAATGTCTTATATCTTTTCTACTCGGATCAGATGTACGGACCGACACTCGCAGTTCAACTTCGGACACGAAACTTCACGAAGCGCACTTTTGTTATCAATGCACCGTGCACCGTTTCTGATGACGTCAGCGAAACTCCAACCAGAATGAAGCTCGATATTCCCACCATCCGTTACAGATCCGGATCGACCTTAGGACGCTGTTTTCATAACTTCGATCCATCAGCAACCCCACATGATTCTAAACCACGGTTAACTTCCCATCAGTTATCATCGGAATCAAGGTTCCCATTAATCTCGTGACAGCTGCCCGCGGTGTTGAGTCGCCAGTGATAAGCCGTGGACGACGCAGAGGACGAAGATCCGGCCGCGCCGGTGTTATCCTGGCCGCGACCGTGGAAGATCCCGGAGGACCTGCTACCGGAGCGCTATACCATCGCCTGGTACTTCTGGTCTGGCAGAATATACCCATCGGAGTCGGCGGGCGAGGCGGCCATGTCGTTCGTCCCGGGATTCAGATGATGACTCGCGAGATGGGACATGGAGGAGGTTAACGTCATGTTGTGATGATACTGCGGATGGTGATAGTTGCTCTGCGGACTGTGGTGCATGTGGGAGATCTGCGTCTGGTAGTAGTCTCCGCTGGTGTACGGATTCTGGTAGGCGTTATAAGTTTGTCCCGCGTAACATTGACTCGGATTGACGGATCCGGGCGATGCCGAGCTCCAAGTGAATCCGTACTCGCCGTGATGGATCTGATTCATCGGCGGCGGATAAGAGGACGGTGGAAGTTGACTGGAACCGGGCGTCAATGGCGGCGAGGGTGTCGTGAGCGCACTGTTGGCACCGCTTCCGCCGGTCGGCGTGACGCCCAGTCGAGGATACGTCGACGTCGTCGACAGCAACGGCGAGTTCGGCCCGGGAGCTTCCTTCCCGCGCGGCGGCGAGGCCGGCGACGAACGTCTGCTGGGCGTCGTCGACGAGTTCGTCGACATCTTGCTGCCGTTGTTCCCGTTGCTCTGGGACTGCGTCGACCTCGGCGAACCCTTCGACGGCGAGCTCTGCTGCTGCTGCTGTTGCTGCTGCTGCTGCTGCTGCTGGAGCTGCTGTCGACATTTCGCGCGACGATTTTTGAACCAGACCTGAAAGTTGAAGGGTGGTGCTGCGGTGAACAGTGAGAAGAGATACGAGTCTCGAAACTTAATAGTACGTAGACTTTGCCACGAAACAAATTCATCGCCGTGCACTCGATAATCCATCATGTTAGAGGGAAAAAAAATAAATCATTTGTTCGACGTACTCCCAGCGGACTCCTCAGGCTTCAAGAGAAGCCGCGTCACCCGGGGGAATATCGCCGTGAAGAAAAGGTAAAGCGGCGTACCGTGACGAGGGACAGGAGCGTATGAGCGGGGAGTTAATCGACGCAATGGGAAAGTAATCGCGGCCGAGCGGGCGTAACATTTCATTAAATCGTAACAATAACAGGAACCCGATGAAAGGGCGCGTCCGAGGACTATCTCCTCTCTCTCTTCTTCTCTTTCGCTTTCTCCGCACGCATACGCACGCACGTCCGAACTTTCGAACATCCCCTGGGATCTTCCGTGACGGGGTATGTCGCCACGCATGCGCGAATCAAAGCCTACCGTGTGTGCAAGGGGTGCTTTTACCCCTCCCATACGTTCCCTCTTCCTGCTCTTAGTGGTGGAAATCGAATGGTTCGATCCGCGAATACGCGTATGTGACTCTAGAATCTAGATGCTTATGTGAGAGTTGAAAGTTCCGCGATAATCGGGATTGCAAAGTGACTTTATAAATTTATAAAGAAACACACGACAGAAATCGAAACTGCTAATTCTCTTCAAAAATTGCCACATTACCACGTAAAGATCGTTTGTTGCAAAAGTTACTCCCTTGATTTGTCTTGAATCTGTCCATAACATACTTGTCTATTGGCGACGAGACTATAGTGTGGTACGTGAAAAATAAATGCATCCCTCGAAAAACGGCCGCGCTACTCTATTTCTATTTACCTCCCTATCTGTATCTCTCCGGCTCTCGTTCCATCTATTCGTCGAAAGAGAGAGGGAGAGAGGATAGTAGGGGGAGAAAAAGCATCCCTTTGCCGCAAGCTCGCGCGCAACCCCCTTTCCCGCTCGCTACCCTCCCTCTTACCCCCTGTAATCCCAGCACACAATGTGGCCAGGGGTGCGATCCTATGAATCTATGCCCGTGCCTTTAAAAGCGGGACCCGTCATTATTGTTGTTATTATCGGCGGCATTGTAACAGTTGTTATACCGAGCGAGAGAGAAAGGGGAGACGACGGATGAGCGACGAGAGCGAGAGAGAGAGAGAGAGAGAGAGAGAGGTGAAGGGAAAGGGAAGAAGGAGAAAACGCGTGAATCGACGATGCGTACACGGGGTTTTAAGCCGCCGCGATGAATTCCGTCCGCCTTTGGCACAACGATTGGCCGAGTTGAGCGTGAACGAGGCACAATGCTAAATCTAATATAATGTGCGAGGTTTGAACTCCTCCCCCCCGCCCTCCTCCCCCTTTTTTTAGTACCAAATGCAGCGACGCTTTTAACGAAATGGCGGCCGGAGTAAGATATCAATCGTCCTCGAAAAAATGAGATCTAACAACGACTCGAACGTCTCGAAAGCACATCTCCGAATAGAGCGATCTTATTGCTGCGGAATCAATTCTCAAAACTCACTTTACGAAAGCGCAAGTTCATCGTCCCAATTCCGCGAAGCACGGAAGGCTGTTTGCCTCTTATCTAACGCGACCCGGTACGTGACTTCTCATTTCGCGGCGAGTAGTCAGTGTGCTCGGGAGAGAGTGGAGGGCCTCCACTGGAGGCTGTTCGGTTATTGCGTATCAACCGCAAGAGAAATGATGCGGCCGAAAGGGCGGCGGAAAGAAGAGGTGTCAGGCGAGGCGTGGCGGGACGAAGAAAGAGAGGAAGCCCATTACCAGCGACTGTTTGCACAGCGACACCCCCTCTAGACAACGAGGAACGACGACCGAATTGGCAGCTACCCTAAAAACCGACCCCGCCAGATACCGCCATGGGTGGCGTTCGCCACTACCACGCTGGTATGTTCGTGCGTGCGCGCGTACGTGAATTCGTGTGAGTGTCGATGCCGAGGTGCAAATTGCACCACCATCTGGTTTACATCCACTGCGAGGCATCCACCCCATTCGCCTGACGGGGAGACGAGAGGGGGCGCAGCTGCGTTGACACTGTTATGACAAATATATTTTCTTATTTGTACTATCAATACAACCGTGCGGGATACGTATATATGACGGACGGCGGGCAAACATCGTCCCTTTGCGGGCCGAAGGAAGATGTTGCACGGCATCGCTGAATGCAACGAATCTCTGTGCAGTTTCGATCGACGACACGCTCGAAGATGACGTGATGAATGAAGCGAAAGGTTCTTTGGGATCTTTGAGTCTGTTTGAACAGGCTGGGCCAGTGCAGGAAGTTACTGAATGAGTCTGTAACAACGGGGACTCGATGGTTGTATTGAGAGATTATTTGTATAATTGTATTCAAGTAACATGTACAATCATCGGAAGACCGAGGAAATCGTGGTGCTTGGGATGTGTTTGAAGCAATGAGAAGTTTTGATATTTTAGTTATTACCTACTAGATTTCTAGACATACCCAATACGTTAACGTTGCCTATATTCACTGTCGAGTTAAAGAGGACGATCGAACAACGCAATATTTCGTGAGGCGCATAAATTCATGCCACACTAAGTTTGAATCGTGATGTCTGGCGACATCATCCCATTCCTCGTCCAACGTCACAACGTTTCGGTGCTCGTTCTTAGTTCTCGGACACGCAGCTGCGACGTTCTCTCGTGCGGGTCGCGTACAGAGATCCGCGAGAAAGAACGAAAGAGAGCACGTCACATAGGGGGCTATAATCCACGAACAAATCAACTATGTTGTGCCGTACTTCTGTGTTCCTCCACAATACAGCCGCACAAAACGCGCACGTACAAGCGCACACATGCCTGCGTCAGATCTCCCTCCCCTTTGAAACTTTCCGAGAGATTCCTTCCAACCCCCAGATATTATTCGTCCGCGAATATATATAGACACGCGTATACACACGTAGATGGCTGTGTGTACGCCTGTGTGCACGCGCAAAATTGTCCGCCGATGTGTACGTACATCTCTCTATAGCGACGTTCACGCGTGTGTCGTTTTCGTACGTGTGGTACACCCTTTTCTAGTTGCGCCTCCATTCATCGGGGCTTAACTTCGCGTGGATACTCCAGCGGACAGAATTTCCGCGCTTTTGTCCTATATTCCCCGACGATGTCGCGGCCGCTCGCACGCCGAGTGTCGAGACGAAGCCTATGCGAGCCGCATACGATTTTTCTAATGCGAAGACAGGAGTGAAAAGAAATTCGACGAATGCTTTGTCCCTTTCAACCTCTCCGAACGCTAGTGTCGTACGTTCTATCAATGAAAATTTGTAGAATTTTACGGGCGACGAAGAGAGAGAAAGAGAGAGAGAGATACAAGTAAAAGAAGAAATTATGAGTCGCTGCAAACGTATCAATGACCGCGCCATGCTCGACAAATTCCAGACTTCATCTAAGAAATCTCGGATTCCTGTCACGATCGTGACAGTCGGAAGTCGGACGGTGGAGAGCACCCCGCCGTGGAATAGAGATGTTACGAGGACCGCAATAAAAGCGTCAACGAGCTCGTCGGGCACATTTATCAATGTATAGCCCGTGTATGGCTGGGACAATGGCGAAATGGAAGGACGTAGGGCGCGACACCGCGCTGTGTAAATACCTTAAATCTCGTCCGTGCTTGCCGGGGCACGAAGTGCTCTCCTTCCACCCTCTCTTTCTCTCTCTCTCTCTCTCTTTCTCTCGCTTCTTCCTTCAACGCTCTTCACCGCCGTCTCCCCGCGACTTGTTATATCGTATATTCGACGCACGATGTATAACGCGACGCCTTATGTACAGCCTTACCAGAAAAGCGCAATCCGTCGTGCGAGATTATTCCCCGTGAAAGGATCCTTTTTCTATAAGCACTCGTTGATTCGAGAATCAAGAAGGCACGAATTTATGAGAAGGGAAGGATGGATGTTTCGGTAGAGTTGTGCTAGGTCTGCTCCTGTCTGTTTACGAGTCTCCAGCCGTGTGCTCTCTGTTTTTTCCTCTGTTCCCGCCGACTTATCGGACACCCGAGAGGTCGTGGGTGCATGATAATGAGTTCAGTGACCAAACAGTTCTTGCGCACGAATTACCGTTGGGCTCACGGTGAAAGGATGTGTGCGGTGAACGAGATCGAACGTGTTCGTGATGTAACGGCTCAATAAATTATGTGGCGTGCGAATGAAAAATTCTCGGCGTCTCGCTACTCTCTGCCTCCGATTACGTTGGAAGCGGTACCCGGTAACATCGCGAGATTCCGACTGGACGACGTCGCTGTCGGCCTGACGCCGATAAAAGAATAATACGAAAACGGATTGAGGTATACTAATCTACGCAGTATAGGACATTTCGACCGGCGCTGATATAAATTCGAATAACGCAAACGTCATAATGCCGGGCCGTAACGTTAGTCACACTCGCGCGGATAAAATCGTCGAACCTCCTGGCCGGTGAAAAGCTACTTGTCTTTTGCGTCCATTTTGGCACGAATCCGAGACGACGAACGGTACCTCCGTCGAGAAAGGAAAATGAAATAAGAGACAACAATTACCTGGACCCGCGACTCTGGCAGGTTGATCTTCAGGGCGACCTCTTCCCGCATAAAAATGTCCGGATACCTCGTTTTCGTGAATAGTCCCTCCAAAACGTCCAGTTGAGCTCTCGTGAAGGTCGTCCTCTCGCGACGCTGCTTGCGCTGATTCATTCCTGAAACACGAGGAAAACAAAATGCAAGATAAATTACCGCACGTCGGGAGCGAGGCGCGCGCATTAAGCGTATATTTAAATCCCACGATACGTTCGCTAAATTATTCCCCGTTGCATCATTCTCAGCCTGCGTGGATCTCGAACTGTACTGTCACGAAGACAGGACGTGGAACTCATTCTTTCCGTTGCCCCGTGAATGCATAAATTTGGATCAAACTCAACGTCCCGTTAGGACGTACAACCTATTAAACGTCGCGTTCTGCAGACGCGTTAGTCGAGACATTCGTCTCTGCATAATTCAAAGAGATAGGACGGTCCATTACGCGACCGGGGCATCGAGACAACGATTACGTTTTCATCTCAATCGTTGCCGATAGACACGTAAAAGCCTGAAACGGGCGAAAGAGTAAAAAAAATAGGCTGGAAGAAAGTGGCACGAGGCAGGATATCGAGAGCGCCGCGAGCGAGGAGACAAAAGCAGGCAGAAGGAGAAAAACACAGAAAAAGGGACAAACGTGAAAGCGAAGCGAGAGAGACAATCGTTGGAAGAAGGAAAGTTGCAGGGCAGGGAGGGGGGAGATGGCGAGGGGTGTAAGCGTTGCGAGGCCGCGATAGCGTAATTTTGAACAGCATCCCCCCGCGTCCCTTTCCTCTTTGGTGGCCGCCCTCCTGTGCCTTCCTCGTGCCATCGAGCCTCGCTTGGCTCGTTTCGGGACCCACGTAATCCGCTTATGAGGGGGGCCGCAGGGGTGGCAGAGGGAGGCCGCGGAGGGGTGGGCAGGGGGTACACCCCGGAATACACGACCATCCAGAGGACCAAAGTCGCGGCGGTTCGCTTCCAGCTGCCTCTGGAAACGACGCGATCCCTGCACTCGGCCTCTCTTCTCTCTCTCTCTCTCTCTCTCTATCTCTCCTCGTCGCGCCCGTCTGACCAATAAAAAGAAGGCGGCTGGAAAACTGCGCCTCGCCGTCGCGGTTGTCTCCCGTTTCAGAAGAGGATCGTAAAGTCGCCGAAGCTATGGTGGATCCCGAGTTGCGAGAGAGGCGCTCGCTGACGCGCAACGACCGTCAACGGCAAGGCGCTCCACTCTCGCAATTTAACGTCACTCTCTTTTTTCCTCTTGCAATCTTCGCATGGCAGAAGTCCCATTTTCAGCGGGTCTTCCCGAATCTCTCGACGTGCGCCGAACTCCTCCGGCGTTTCGGGGCGGTGCCGAATAAGTTTCGGGCATGTGCGCGGATATCGAGCGCATACCTACCGCGCCAAAGTATCGGCCGTGTAATAATTGGATTTCGCGGCTGGGAATTGGAAAGTCAATTACGTTCGCGGTGTATGACGATCGTTGCGGTTGATTATGACGTTTACTTTCGCCCGTGTCCGTTCTAAATTCGTGCTGCGTATAAGGAGATCTGGGGTATTAGCGGGCACGATCGGCGAGGTCCGAAAGTCGAAAATGAAAAATTCGGAGACGGAATTGTTTATGGGTCGACGATCTCCTCTTGTTTCACCTTCCCTTCTCTTCTCTCGTATCTTTTCTCTTTCTGCGGCCGCGCGTCGCCATGCTGCGGATCACGGCACGAAAAAGTCGTGAGGCAAAAAGAGAAAGCCGGAGGAGGTCGAAGGAGCGGGAAAGGGACGAAGAAAAGATTAAAGCGGAGGCAGCAACGGTAGCAGCGCAGCATCCTCGGAAGAGAAATGGTCCATGAAGAGCGTGAACAAATCGTCGTCTTGGCGCGCGCGCCCTCACCCTGGCGCCGAACTTTCCGATTCCGCCATTTCACAAATTTACGCCTAAAGACAGCTACCGAAAGGAGCGAGAAGAGGGAAGAAAAAATACGGTAAGCCACGCATCCGAACGTTCCGCTCCCTCTTCTCGATCTGACGACGAAAACGCGCGATGTCAAACGCAACGACGACGACGCTAGTCGGAAAAACGAAGGCGCGCGTCGCGATACAAATCCATAAAATCCTCGATGGCTGCTGGAGGTGGAGACGAGAATCGAAGTCGAGAAGGAGTGGTCCCGGCGAAGGAAGATGAAGGTAGAGACGAAGGAGGAGGAGCGAGAAGAGTCGTCGTATCGGTCGTATCTCTTCTCTTCGAGCCCGTTCGATTCCCGCCAGTAAAATCTGTGCGTGTACCTACATCGAGTCGGACGGACGATGACGAAGATGACGAGGACGTTGACGAAGAAGTAGAAGAGCAGCGAGAGGAGGAGGAGGACGCGAGATCGTCTAACGAACTGGTCGAGTAGGCTGCAGGGAAGATCTCGAGGGCAGATTGCCGGTCACAATGTACAAATTCCACGGTTGGCTACCGCCGGCTCGTCATGGGCGCGCCGCGATCATTGGATCTATGATCCGTATCTTCTGTTTTGTTGCCTCGCTGCGAGCGGATTCTCCACGACGCGAGATCACAGGAGAGACGGGCGGAGAGAGAGAGAGAGAGAGAGAGAGAGGGAGAGAACGCTTGATTTTCGAGTGGGCGTTGGCGCTACCGTTAACGACGGCCTTTGCCTTTACGCCGTTCCGTTCGCTACTGCTCACGAGCGAACCCTTATCCAGCGCGCGCGCGAGACAATGAAAGCCTCTGCCTGCGGTGCGTTCCGACGGATCCTTCCACGAAGACGAGCGCGAGGAGTGGGTGGCTCGTTCCGAAATGCCGCCTAAATAAAGGGATGCGGCGCAAAAGTCGACGTGTGACGAGTTTTAACAGTTCCGAGAGTTTCATTTTGACAGAAGTCTGATCGGTGACGGAAAGCTTACGGCAGCGACTTCGGGTACTTAGTGGTTACGAGAAGCAGCCGCCTTCGATTCCGCGCTCGAAACTTGTCACTCGGCGAGAGCGAGCGTAACGATCTCGGATACTCATCATCATGCACGAGTCCCGCTAGTGGGTAATTGAGTTGTCCGACAAAATTTGGAACAGCATATCCGTAGGCAGAACCCTTTTATCGGGAGCGGAAGATGAGAGTATCCATGACTGCAGAACACTCTCGAAGAAAACGACTAGCTAAGCAACCCTAATGGCTCGGCAAACACCCGCTGGGTTCCGGAGTATGATTCGATTTATTATCGTCAGCGCGCCGCTGTACCAGGGGAGGTTGATATAAGGGTTGATCTGGCTCATTGGCCCGCAACGAGATCAGACGCGACCCCTAATAGCAAATTCGTTTTCTGTTTATTGGATTCTTCTCTCCCCCTCGCGCACAGCCGTCTCGTGTTTTGAGTCGCGCAAGTGGGCCGAAATCCGTGGAAGTCAATGGACTGGTAACGAAATTTCACGGTAATTTCTCCCGGCCGATAATGCGCCCGCTGCGCAGCGCAATTTCGAGAAACGGCTCCTCAACTCGCTCGCGCGCGTAATTCGTCCCTGCGCGAAAGCGAAATTCCAATGAACGAGTGATAATGCAGCGGGATCGTGAAATTTATTACCAATTACGCGCATCAGGTTCGTACACTCCACGGAATGAGGTTTGAAAAGTACGATGTGATTGGACTTACTAATTATTTTCATACGATACGTTGGCGTCGACGATTTATTCGGATCTACATACAAACGCGAAATATTAGTCGTGCGTGGACGGGCAAATGTTCCCGCAATTGAATAACATGAAACGCCGATCGACGGTCTACGGGCACACACGCGAGATGAAATTATGAAGTGAGAAACGTGTCTTGACTATCAATATCGCTGACACGTTGAAGGACCGACCGCAATGAAATCGTGGTAAGATTTGCCGGCGAGCCAAAGCAGCGCGGCAGCGTGCGCATCATAAATTTCGCCCACTGACGCGTGAATTAACTGCAATTACAATTTTTGCCCGTCGAAAAATACTCGCGGCGCTCGCACAAACGCGCGTCGGATCGGATAATAAATTCATGTTTCCGCCTCTGCTGCTTAATAACGACAGCTGTCGCGAATGACGCGAAACGTTCGATGATTGTCCCGCGATCAAAATTCAATGTGAAAAACTTTTTTCCAGTCGCCGCGACGAACGAACGGTTTCTTTTATATTCATAGAATACGCGATGCAACGTTGTCTCGATGTACAGGAGAGTGACGGGGCTAAGGTATGCAGCGGGGAAAGACCGAAAGAGAGGTGGTGCGATGGACGGAGGTAGGCACACGCCCCAGGAGAGAATCGAAAATTAATTAAAAGCTAAAATGCGAATAGGTTGCTAGACCGAGAGACGAAGGCGGGAGGAGCGCGGCGTTGCGGGGGCGGAACGGAGAAGGAGGGATGGATTATTCAGGGGACCGTGGGATGACAGCACGTGGCGATGGAGGCGAGAGTGGCGGTTCTGAAAGGCCATCAGCTACGAAAACATTTCGCCGACTTTGCGTTTACAACGCGATCGCCGTCGGTTCGCAATCGTAAGGCGAAAACGTGGCCGCGATTTCGATGATCGAAATCGACCGGACTCGTTTTTACGAAGATGCTGCTTCTTAATCGCGATCCTCGCGGAACGACAAGGTAATTCTGATGAACTTTGAGAACCGGAAGGAGGGCCAGTTGCCGCGGTCCGACCGAAAGGACGTTCTCGACTGAGAAAGGAACTGCGGGAAAAGAGGGAGTAGACAACGATGGAAGAGGTGCGTGTGGCCTTCGCGGCTAGTTGTCCTTATAGGATAATCTAGCGGGGACGAGCACATAAGTAAGTAACAAAATACCAATACACATCCGGGACAAGCGAATAATCGGATAAGTTTCGTGTTACCGTCTTCCAGCGGACGCCTTCTCGCGCCACGTACTCCAGGAGTATCCTCCGTCCTCTCCCACCTGTCTTTTCCGACGCTTATCATTTTTTTAAATCGTATTCGAAGCCACGCCAATTAGAATCGCCCCACCATCGAACAATTTCCCTCTTCGACGCGAGAAGACGATATCGTTGAAAAAACATCGTCGGACCGACTAAACAGAAGTCCGCGACTCGAGAGAGTCGAGTGTCAATTTCGCTATACGTGACAATTCACTCAGCGTCGAGTGTTTATCCTGCAATTAGGCCTGGATTTGTATTCGGTGCCCACCCTCATTTTCTGCCCCGCTCCCGGGCCGTTCCGCCTACTCAATTTGCCCGGCGACACGCGCCGAGAGATTCTTCACGTTCGCCGAACGGCCGACATCTTCCCTTCGCGCAGCGCGCGTGTCCTCGCACGTTCGTTCTGCGGTCACCCGGCAACGACGCTGGCTAATACGCACGTGCACGAGCCACGTGCCCCCTTTAACCCGATGCCTGATTGAGTGATTGAAATTCGAACGATCTGACGTTCGCCCCGCATCAAATACCAAACTAGGTCTCCGCTCGGCGAGGCCGTACAAACTGTATCACTCGCTCTTTTAAGCGGCAAGATAATAAGGGGGGAGAGGGGGTGAGAATTTCATGAAGTCCAACTTCATACGCGAGAGTGACGAGAGTTCTTTCGCCGGGTAAATGATTTGCCGAAAATCGCCGACGACCGCTGTTTACCCCGCAAGAACGAATTGGAAGTTAAGTGGACGGGCAATTTCTCTGCGACAACAAACAGTAGCTGTTGAATGGGGGGGAAAAGGGCGTAGGCATGTGACGCGATTCCCACGTCGGACCTTGTGAGTTATCCGAGGATCCCTAGAACTAACCTCGGGACGCGTTAACGACACAACGTTTCGACAGCCCTTTCTCGCTGTCTGACTATCTATCGCTCTCCCCCACGGCCCGACACCCCCCTGTATCCTGAGGCGACTGCTTTTTTGGCGTACAGGGGGTGGCACCCTCTCGGCGGATTGCATAATAAAATAAACACCGACACCCAACGCCTACCTAGCGTCTCCTATAACGACACGAAACTGCCTTTTCGCGCGCACGCGACCACGTTGATGAGCATCCACCTCTTAAATACTCAATATACCGAGCCGCGCGGGCACAGGATCGAATTTCCGGCGTGGAAAGTACATGGTATTGTTTCCACGAAGTGCCCCCTTTGCACGCGGGAAACACGAACGGTGCAGCAGAGGCGGAATTCACGGAGGAATCAATCGGGAGGGCAGCTTTGACGGAAGATTTGAAAATGGCCGAGACCATCGCGACATATGTCTCGCCGTGCGATCAGCGATATAATCCAGGTATATACGCTGCAACCGCGAATGGCGCGCCTCGTTCGCCACAGGTACGCCGAGACGTTTACTCCGCAAACGAACGATAAAAGCAAAGTGCCCGTGGCACGAGTAACTCTCTCCCCTCTCATTTCGCGTCCCTCTTACTATTCCTCCATTCTCATCCTCGCTTTGTCTCCGTTTTCGTGTCTGCCACCGCGCGACCTCTCTCCTTCCCCCGCATTCTCTCTCATTCTCTTTCCATCTCCGCAACGTTCCTCCCTCGTTCGTCTGCTTTTCGTGTAGCGGATACGCCTACAACGGATAGGCGGCTGGACGTAGGTACGTAGGGACGTAACGGACAGATCCGTGTTTCCATGGAAACCCACCTATCTGCGTTGGTTGGACCTATACTGCCTGCTGCCACCCTGATAAGCGGCTTACTCTCATGGTTCTCTCCACTCTTCTTCGCCAGGGCACCCCCTCCCACGTTCTCCCCCCTCCCCTCAACCAACCCCAACCCCCTTTCACCCCCGCGCCATCCACCTTCGCATCCGACTACTCTCGCCCTACCTCCCCCCTCGCCCTCGATGTCCCACCCTGGGCTTCTTTCGAGGCGGCGAGAGAATGAGAAGGCAACACAGAGAGCACGAAAGAGAACGATGACGGCCCGAAGAAAGCGAGAAGAGCTTGGAGGGTGGAGAAGAGGACGCTTTCCGCCGAATCGAGTCGCAAGAGGGAAACGGACGCCAGAGCGCCGCTCTTCGTCTATCTTGCGCCACACGCATCCGTGCCTCGTTTTCTGCCCACGCCGACGCGACGCGACGGTTCTTTCTGCGCGCACGGGACACGATGACACACTGTGAAATTTATGCAGTCAATTACCGGCCCGTCGCTAACGTCCTGCGAACGGAAAAGCGAGTGAACCGCTTTTATACGTCTCGGAAGTCTACGTGCGCGTCGTACAGAAGCTTCGCGCCGACAAAGGATGGAAGATATTGAAAATTTACACGGACAACATTCCGATTCCGGGAATATTTTTTACCTTTTTTCTCGCGTATGCGTTAACAGGAAATGATCTGGTTACAAGAAATTGGAGTTTCTGTAGAAAAAACGACTTTCCTGCACGCTGCTCGCACACGTCAGTGTAAACCCAGTATTAGAATGTAAAAATAATTTAAATATGCATATCTCACAATTATTTAGCGCGAGTCACTTTTCCATTACATCAAATAACGAATTAACACGCGCGTCGGCCGGACTTCGATCGACCACTTGAAGTGTCCGCTCAAACATTTGCTATATGTATATTAAAATTCAGATGACTCAAACAGAATCCCGAAGTAGCGACGTGCATAAAGCTTTAATCTGTATCGAGATTCGCAACTAGATTCTACGATAATCAGATTTTGTACGATCCGCGATGCTTATAACGAAACAAATATTGTTACGTAGAATCATTCATCGTGCGAGCAACGAACAGAAGATGAATAAGAACGATTTTTTTTTCATGAATTTGCGATACCTTTAAGACGTAAATAAACTCGACAGAGAAATGCATCTGGACGTCAAAAGTGGAATCGTTCGAGGTACCTATAGTTAAGAAGCCCCGAGTTTACCTCGCCTTCGTATGGCTTCAGTCGATGCATCGATTTGCATGACAATCAATAATAGCGGACACGGCGAAGAGAGAGAATATTTCGCTAGATATTTTACTTGTCATCCTACTCGTAAATTATAAAGACAATATATTGCATTGGGATTTCATGTGGATACACCACCGAAGTACTGCGCATAAAAGGAAGTTGATAAAATGGATTAATAAAAGCATGCTAAAAATCCATTAGTGAGAATTGGTTTCATGCACATTTCCTTCTCTAACGTTCCTCCATTGCATCTAACAATCCCAGAAAAATTCGCAGGCAGTCACACTGTGACAGAGTAAAATCCCACATAATTTTTGTGGCCAGCCTTACCCATATCTTTGTTAACATTCAATAATATTGTGGGCCTAGCTTTTTATTATGAATTTCAATATTTGATTTACGAACAATTCTCTACGTTACACCGTTGCGAACTGAACTGCTATCGCCACCTCACGGTCACGCCAAGACACTGCCTCCACCTGGCCACGCATATCAATACGCTCGGACGAGTCGCCCAGCCGTTACCCGACGAAAATTCCGTCGCATTTCTGCGTCTGTTCGCACGATCGCGCAAGATAACCAACCGCCCACGCATCATCCGACAACCTCCCACGAGGCATTCACGTTTAACCGAACACCGACAACGCGACAACCGGAGCCCCACTTGCCTCGTAACTTCGCCTTCAGAAAATCCACTCGCCGTTATAGCGCGAGCATACATTACGTCTGACTCAATTCAGCCCCGCCAACAATTCGGTAATCGTCACGTTAGATATGACGGACGACGGCCTGAACGACTGTTCAACATTTTTCTCGCAGCGCATCGCACGCATATGCCCGCATGCACACACATACATCTCCCACGGACTTGCTATTTTATGACACGCGCGTACTTTCGCGATCAACTGAATTCATAACGACTAGCGCATTTATTACTGTTAAAATCGACGAAGAACGGGCAGTTGGGCGGGCGACCCGACGACAATGTGCGCGCGTAGAGAAAGAAAAAGTGACTCACCTTGCGGAAAAGCGGCAAGGCCATGCTCGAGAGGATGCGGATGCGGATGTCCATGGGTGGCGAGGGCGAAGGGCGACGGTAACCCGGGGTGAGGTGCACCAGGGTGCGGGTGAGAGTGCGGATGCGGATGCGTGCCCACCCCCATCGCCGGATGACTGTGGGGGTGGTACTGAGGACTTCCGGTCGGGGCGCAAGTGGCGCCCGCCGCCTTCAAGTACCCCGCCATGTAACCCGCGAGGCAAGCCAGCTCACCCGCCACCGCTGCGCCCTTATCACGCTCCCTTATCTCGTGACCCCCGCCCTCCTCCGCCGCCCACCAGCTATTCTGTTCCCGATGGTGATTGTTATTGTTGCTCGAATGCAACGGTGGTAGCTGTTGCAACCCCCGCTGCTGCTGGTGCTGCTGATGCTGCTGCTGGTGCTGGTGTTGCTTCGAATTATTGCTCTCCAAGAGGTGCTTCGCCAACGGCGCTTCCGGCAGCGACGTGCTCCCGTTCGTCGTGCACGCGTTGTATCCTTCGTACTCCTCCACCTGCGCGAAAAATCACTCTGTTATTACTGAGAATCGAGCGCGGCGCATTTTTCTTCCCTCCGGGACACGCGTGTCAAGCGAATGAGCATTGTTCGCGCGGATCGGAGGGAGTTGTTAGGGAGGTTAGATAGCTGTCAGTGTAGGAATGTTATTCTATTATCGACGTTGGAAGGTCTGCTGACCGGTTGAAGATATGAAATTTATGTCCAGCCCGTTCGAACGCCGCGCACCTTGCTTCGGAAGGGTGGAACGGACAATGACTTTTGACTTTTCCGGCAAAGCGCGCACGCGTTTGCGCGCATATTTTACTCGCCGGCATACGAAGACCGCAATAACGTCGCCAGGACGGTATTGTCGGCCGATGGGAAAACGTGAGATACCGAAAGTAACGCTCCTCGTGGACGTGCCCTGGCACAATGACGAAATTAGCATTCTTTTCGGGTCCACGGAACAACGATACAATGGATGTCAGCGCGAAAGAAGCCGCGGTCCTTTGTTGAGCCGGACAATTTTCTGGGAGGCGGACTACGACCCCGGAACTCGAGTTCCACCCCCGTCCCGTTTCGTGTCCGACGAACTTGACGCGAGAAGTTCACGCCAGACTCGTAAATAACGTCGTCACGCCTCCGAGCAGGTTCTTCGATTCGAATAAAATGAATTGTCAAATGTCATTCACATCGTCCCTAACTCCGATTACTTCAAGAAAATGACGTGCACGCAGAACCGACGGCACATTTCGAGCTGTCAAGCAGACACTACGAATTTATACAATTTTTCAGCACAGAGACTGAGGCAGTGAAATATTTAAGATGTTAGAAATCGACAATACCTGATAATGTACCGGTGGATACGCGGCGTAGTAATATCCGAAATCCGTAGACATTCACTCGCGCAAATCCAAACAATGAACTTTCCCAAGAACAGATAGAATTGCGAGAACGACAAAAACTGCAGTTCGTTCACTACACACGTCACGTGGTTCGAGGTGTAATTTGTTAGAACCTTTTCACAAACACGATACACCACGAGTCCACAATAAGCAAGAGGAGATCTTAAGACGCAGTCCTTCTTTCTCGGTGCATCGGCCGACACTGACGATCTTCCACTTGCTTATTGCACTTTGATAAACACGACGCACACTGAGGAGACTGAGTTGGGCCTGACGATGCTGCCGCACATGGGAGGCACACGCACACCTCGGTCCGTGCAGAGAGACTCGGTCAAACTGTGACCTACCCCCACCGTGAGGGAACCCTAAATAGTTTTCCAGGCCCTTCCTCGGTCCCTTCCCAAAAACGAGGGGGTGGGGATTTCGGAGTGGGTAAAGCGACGAGGTGGGGAGGTTCGTATGAATGGCCACCCATGAGGCCCTTCTTCCGAAGGCCCAGAAATGGAAGACGCGGGGAATTCGACCGTGTTCGATCAACCTATGATCGCGACACGTTCCATATCAGCAGTCTCTCTAGACACCGAAGCTCAACTCATTGGATTTGATTAACGCAGAACGTGAAGCGTGATCGCAATGCTAACTAAAATCTTCATTAAAAAAGTTGCCCTATGTTAAGGCACAAATTAATCGATCATTCGTCAATGAAATATTTATGATGCTCTGTGTCTTTGGTAGATACAGAATTGTAAGTCGATGACAAATACCAATAGAAACGCCTGTTAGACAGTCCATTCACTATGCCCACAACAAGATCCAGCTGATTAGGAGCGAGATCATGGAGCGTATGGAATAATTCATTATCAAGACGGCTGCCGTAGCTAGTTATGTCACGGCAATAAATCTCCCTATCCGCAACATATTACAGTGACATACACGTGCCAGCTTAGCGTAAAGCGAATATCTTAATTTATTAAGATTATCAAGACGACACGCTACCGATCGCTCGAGCGATCGGCGTGTACGCAACCGTCGACTCAGCCGCTACAAGTTATTAGTGCGAGACCTCGAAGTAGCGAAGAAAGCGCAAAACAGAAATTACAAGCGCAGTCGTCCGACGTAAGTCGATTATTCTCGTATTACGTCACACACGGCACACGGCGCAAAGAAGGGTACGCGAGAGACCACCGGATCAGGCCCGACCGCGGCGCGTGCTAAACCGGAAGAAGAAGAGAGCGGGAATGTGGGGGTCCATGCTAAAAAGGCGGCTTATCCGTGAAACTTAACTTCCCGGTAGACGCTAAACGGCTAAATAAACTCGGTGAGGCGTTTTTATCCGGTCGACAGACTATGGACAGGACAGCGCTGAGGGGGGGTATGTGTGTACACTGAAAAGAGAGACACAGGGAAGGAGAGAGAAAGAGAGAGAATGCGCGAAAAAGAGGGGTGGGGGAGAGAAGAACATGCGAGAGAAAGAGAGGAGAGGGTGATGCACGTAGGTAGGTATGTTTACACGGGGGCATTATGGCGGATAATGTTTGTTATAGGCGTCTATGCTCCGGAGGCAGGAGAGGCGAGGCTATCCGACGTTAAAAGGCCAGCCTGGTCGATCCGCTTACGGCGGATGAGGCTCAAATTGAGTGAGAGATAGTGAACTCTCGTGCAACGAGTTGCACGAGAACGTCACACACTGCCGCTCGGTTGAGTGGCATACGTGTATGCATATATACGTTTATAATCTAGGTGACATCCACCGTGGTAATTCCGCAGGTATCCGCATTATGTTAAGTAACGAGTTTACGGGCGCGAGAACCACGAGAAAGAGCACGGCAGGAGGGAGCACCCTCGCTGCACCTGTAAATGCGCGATAAGGAGGCACGATTTCGTCCGTGAGATAATAATTTATGACGGTCCCACGAACTCTGCCCCCGGGCTACGAGTGCGGATTTATTCCTGAAACGCGCGCGGATATCGCTTCGACACGAGCGGCACATTAACGAAAATTTCATTGGGACGCGCGGAGCAGGGGTCGTGCGAAAAATCGGAGCTACCCGCGTCGGCCTTTTATATCGAACGTTTAATCGCGACAATTCCGCCGTTACACCCTATCACTGCCGCGTAAAACCTCTCGCTCGCTCAGCGGCGCGCATTATGACGCAAAACGAGAATTACAGTTTTTCGAGGCGTACAAGGTAATGACGCGCACTCCCCGGGTCCTCGGGAGCAATAAATATACAATGAATAGGTCGAACGTCCGCGCTCGATTGGGTACTTTTATGACACCCATCCTCATCAACCCCCCGCCGGAGGTCGTTAAAATAATAATCGATCTCTGTACGATCCTCGATAATTACGGGCGCAATAAAGGCGAAAGAAAGGGTGGCGACAATGAAGTGCGGAGTGGAAGAATAGTCGAAGGAGGAAGGAAGCATTGACGAGGATACGTCTTGAAACGAGCGAACGATCACGGAGGCGGCAAGGTGCCAATGGCAGCAATACACCACCTAGCGTCGCCTACCTGTCCGACACGACAGGCTCCCGCTGCCCCCAATCAAGAAATTAATAACGCTTTACGCAGGGCCCTTTCTTCCGACGTTCATTGTTCCTCTTTCCTGCGCCGTCTCTGCGACGGTGTCGCGATGCTGTTTGAGGGGGGTCCGCGGTCGGGGTCCGATGGGACGGCTCGGCTTGGAAAAACCCCTAAACGGTTGTCCATTCAAGCGTGCATTGTCGGATAACGCCCTTCTGGGTATTAACTAACCACGGTAAACATTACAGGGTGTCGGTGACCGGTCCGAACGAATCCGCACGACTAATTCCGCCACGTACCTGGAGGATCCTCGATCTTGGCCACTCGTGACGCGCGATACCAGAAACGAACGCGCTGATTCTTTCAATCTCATCGCTCGGGGTGTGAATCGGCAATTGCATTTATGGCCTACCGCTTTACAACGCGATTTCTTATACGCGACGAGAATTAATGTTACCTGCATTGTGTATTGACACGGATCGCCATCTAACTCCGTTGCAACAGTCCCTTTTAATAATGCTAGGCGACTGAGATAGTTGAGCGTTTGGGCTATCGAACGGATAGGCAAATATATATAAAACTTCTGCTTGATGCGATCATCGGCTATTGCTGTCGGCACAAAGCATCATACTTATTTCGATCGTGGATCAAGAGGCCCTACAAGCATCGATCGAGTATCGATACCGCGAAACGCTGTTCAGTTGGTTACAATTCCGCTTATATCGTGGCGGATTGTATGCGACGTTTAAACGCCTCTAAGCTCAACAAAGCCGATTAGCGATACCATTCGAACGTTTTTCAATGAAATTCGAAAAGCGTCCAGAAATACTTCGGTACGCGCGCTCGTAGGTGCGCGCAAAGAACAAAGAGTACAACGGTCGGCTTTTGTCCACCGTCGCATGCCCGTTACGTCGAATGACGTGTAACAGCTCAAAATAAGCGGGATCACGGAGCGTTCTTGGATATTGTCTTTCTTACGATGTCTTACATCATTGAAAAATCTGTAGGCATAATGCATGTAAGTATGCACACATGTGCGTGAGCTTATTCGCTTATCCTGCCTAGAATATTCCTTCCTACGCATCGTTGCTCTAAAACAAATAGCACTGCCTAGAACAATTCGGATACACATCGAAACGCACGCTCAGTTCCGGTAAAAGCAGAAAAAAAGGAGCACGTATACCTTAACAGCAATCCGAAGCGTGCAAGCCACGGGACGTTCGATTTCGGCCTGCTAAAAACTCCTATCCGCAATCTCGAACCGCGAGCCCTGACCCGTGCCGTGCGTCGCGTCGGTCGAAAACCGCGGCCGTCGACACGTGTGAATGTGTGATCGAAGTGTCGATACCGCGAATCGTCATTTCATCGGTGAAATTTGCCCGTGTATCGTGCGGCTTATGCCGAAGTTACACGACTCCAGAGTTTCGACAAAGCCGATTAGCGTGCTACTGTTCGAACGATTTCATGGGCAGAGAATAGTCGAAAGTGCGGGAAAACTGTTGTTAGACGTACTGCCGAATGGCTTTATCCCCGCAAAGACAATGTATGTAACGATCCCGGCACATTGTCTACCTCATTATCACCCGATCGACACTTCACTCGGCCACTGTTTTCTTCCGATGCCGTCGAACGATTCACGAGAATCCGGGAACGTGACAGAATCTGTCGCGAACGACGAGCACAATAACCACGAATTCTGACGTACGATGAAGGACTCTGACCTCCACAAGTACGCTGGACCTAATTCTCGTCGGGTGTCAGCACTGTCGCCTTAATCTGGTCATCTCCAATGAGCGATCCGCGCTATCACGTCAGCATTCTTTATGCTCCATTACCCCTAATTTAAGCAGTTCGCGAAATTGTAGTCATTATGGATAAAAATTTATTTCACGTCATCGAAATTAACAGTTTTATGAGTAGCTGCGTTTTATTCTTTAGAATTGTTTTCTAATTTCTAAGAATTGTTTGTTTAAATTTGCTGGAACACTGTAGCGACAGGATTTTGTTTCTAGCTAATACGTTAGCGGGTGATACGAAGCCATGTACATGTGTATATTAGTATATTAATAATTGGAGCAATAAAGGAGTTAACGAATAACCTCGCCATGGGGTGTCAGCACCTGTCACCGCGTTAAACAACTGAGCGGTCAAACGTAAATCTTTCGAAAATTTACTTTTTTCTCAAATATGTATATATTTGATACAAAACTACGTCGAAAAAAACAGTTTTTCATTTAGCAACAGTGCGTGATGTCAGATAAAGCATATAAATGAGAATTTGAAAATTTTGCCAAAATAGTCAATATACACCACTTCCGCCCTGTCGTTAATTTCAGTTTGGGAAGGGACGCCATTACTGATGTTCGATCGCAATCAATAATCTGTGCCGCGGATCGTTAATTATAAGTGTAATCTTGTTTCGTAACGCACGACTTTTGCTCCGAACTCGAAGACTAAAATTCCCGGATTGCTTAAATGACGTTATTTTTTCACGAAATTTGGAGTATTGCGATATTTCCGCGAAAATAGTATTTCGACAAGAACGTGGCGTGCTCGATCTTCATTTGCTTTTTGACGGTCTAAAATACGCGTTTTCAAGTGTTTGCCGCGCATAATATTTGTTGCTCCGATGTTTATTGTCGATTGCGCGTATTATTTGCATGGTTTTCATAATTAGAATGATTATTTTGTGCCTAATTATGAAAATGACCATGAGGGACGGGGTTGGGCGAGTCCATTGTTCAAAGATGGGGCGAGTTCATTTTTTAGAAGGTGTAGGGTAGGTGGTAATGGGGGGTAATAAATGGACTACCCGTAGGATGTCACCACCTGCGGTCATCAAGAACAATTCGTGTCTTTTTTAAAGTCAGATATCGACCTGGGCGAGACGGTAATCTTTTTAGTGTGTTTTCTTTACCAATCGATTGTGAAGCTGACATAGGAGTTTCGCGTTCCGTGTAAAAGCGTGCATACGATGGCGCGCGGATGGGGACGAATTACCGCGAAATAGGTTATCTGGTGTAACCTCTATTTGGATTACTCCAGAAACACCGTCTTTGGATTACTCAAGAAACGCCGTCTTTGGATTACTCAAGAAACGCCGCCTTTGGATTACTCAAAAAACAATGTCAGTGCAATAGTGGTTAAATATGGTCTGTTTATGTCTTTCATTTGTTTGGTTATGCGCGCATGCTCATTAGCATGTGAAAAGTGTCGCGACGGAAGGTGCTCATTTTTGGAGTGCTCAAGAAATAGTGTCAGTGAAATAGTGGTTAAATATGGTCTGTTTATTTATTTCATCTTTGATTATAAGGGCATGCCCATTAGTAAGTGAAAAGTGTCGTGAAAAAAGAAGTGCCTACATTTTTGGATTACTCAAGAAACGCCGTCTTTGGATTACTCGAGAAAGCAGAGGCTGGCGCGTGTACCTCCACCGATCGCGGTAAGCAAAAATATCCTTACATTAAATTCTACAATCTTACCCGACGGGAATTCTACCTAGTCAGAGGATCGTAGACTTATAACCACTGAGAATGATACACGACACAAAGCTAATGCTTAGACGATAATGATGCATGATATCAAAAAGACACACACGACCAAGTGCGCGATGCGGAGGGCATAGAGAAAGAGAGAGAGAGAGAGAGAGAGAGAGAGAAAGAGGGAAATAAGAGCGGCAAAGTAAAAAGAGGAAGAGAAGGGCTCATACAGTAAGTTTTGCGCAAGTCTCTGCTCAACGGGAGGAAGAAGGGCAGTGTCGGGGTAAAAAAATCCATATAAACGTGAAAAGAGGAAAACCGGATGGGGTGGCCTGCCTGGCTGCCGCGGAAAGGAAAGGGGGAGGAAGGGAAACGGGATGGTAGTTGAGGGACGAGAAGGGGCGATAAGAGAGAGAGAGAGAGACAGAGAAAGGGGGAGAGGGAGAGAGGCGTGTGTTGAGTTTGCGCGTTTTATTCCTCCTCCCGTGTTCAAGCTCCGCCCTGACGTTTTCCCTCCTCCAGCCTCCCTATTCGCCCTTCGATCCCGCCTGGACCATCAGAATGTTCTGGCATTCCGAATCACAATCTCGGGCCCTGTATTATAGCGATGAGCGCATACCGGGAGACAGTGTTAACTCAAGCAGCAAAAGGGACTCGAAAGTATTCGTTCGCTTCGGCAATTTCCAGCCGGCTCGGAACACAGAAACGTTTTCTCTTTCTTTCGCTCATACGCCGCAGCGTAACGTACGGTTATTAATTTTGTACCGTTGAGGTACGAGGTCTCCTAAAAATAAGTATCCGTAAGACGAGAAGTTCATTGAGGGTGCCCCACCGACGTTTGGCCATTCGCTTTTGTCCGCTCGAGCCACAACAATGAACTATATTGCAGTTGTCGAAGTACTTGCCGCAATCGACTCCGCTCTCCTCGTTCTCGGCTGCGCTTTTACGACCGACGGAACGATGATTGCGGCAACAAAACTAATTGTCCCCTCCCGCTTTCACGGTGCGCGCTTTTACTGCCCTGGGACCCGGGACCCGGGACGAGGCCCGCTTTCCTCATCAGCCGCGCGAGATTTTCCGAGCCGCGCGCACGCATGACATATAGGTACCGAAATTACAACCTGGTTAACCGCCGCCAATGCTCCGGCAACCCTTTCGTTCGCGGCACCAAAATCAAACAATGCGACACGAACGCTTGTGAAATACACTTCGAGCGGGGAGGGGCAATAAAAATGCTCTACTTGTGTTCAGACGCCAGGCTCGCCGGCTCCGTTTTATAATTGGGGTACGCGGCGTAATAAGGACGGAACCGATGAGCGGACGGTAATGAAAATTTAACGCTAATCTCAGCGACCCGGGTGCATTTGTTGAATGCATCGTTGCGCGTTTATAATGCCGGCGAGCTCGATATTCGCAGACGAAACGTTCGGTTTTGGGGCCACGGCTTTATACGTTCCGGAGCGATGCGATATTAATATTCGGCAGAAGTCGCGGCGGGTCGACGGACAGAAGGGCCCAGGTATGGTAATCCATAAAATTGCAAGCCCTACACTCGCGGGACAACGTTATTTTGAGGGCCACGTTACTATCATTCTCGCATTACTTACTCCATCGACTTTATTACTTTCACTCGAATTCCGCCAGGCACACTCGCGCAACCGGTTTACTCGCGCTTACTCGCGCTCCATTCGACAGCCTATCCTCATTTACGCGGACGCAAAAAGAAAGATTCGCGGAGCGCGGGGAGGTGGACATTGCGCAACGTTAATGAACTTGCACGATCCGCATTACGGAGCCGATCCGTACGACTCGCGTCTTACTGTACGATTTTGAAAAGTGCTCAGCGAAGACGATTCTTTCGGTTCAAGATAACGAAATTCGTGACCGTCCGGTGACGTCGTTTCCCACAATGCTTGGCCAAACGTCTCTCCGCGACCACCCTCATTTTTCTCGCCCCCACCCACTCACTGTCTTCGCGATTCCAGTAACAAACGACGCCAGCGCGTATAAAGCCTCTCGACGCGTTTAGCGGACATGACACATGAACGCACACAACTGAAACGGCGACATTAAATACGCTCGCGCCATTCGCGACTGTGGGAAAGAGAGATGGGGTATGGGGCCCGATTGGGGTCCTTGCGGAGGCAAAGTCCGCGGAACGGAGCGGCTGAAAGAGAGAATGAGAAAGACACGTATGCGTGGTGAGGGAAGATTCGAATGAGAGAAAGAGACGTGGGAAGGGGTCGGTCGGGGAATAAGGGGGGAGGGGGGGGGGGGGGTGGGCAGAGTCGCCGTCGAATTTATAGAGGAGAAATTAGGAGGTTTATAGAAGCTGTGCGCGGTAGCTAACCGTAGATCATCATTAGAGGCCCAACTGGGCTGCTATGTGCGGGATACATATATGCCGGCACGGCACATATTTACCTGCCGTGGGCACACGCACACACGATATGACGGCCGAAAGAGCGCTCGTTTATAGGCGTGAACGTGCACGCACGGCGAGATGGTAGGATAATATGTAAAACGTGTGTGCGTGCGCGCGTATGTGTGGAAGCAGCGCGAGGCGCGTCGAGGGAGAGAGTCTTCCAGGCAAAGAGGCGAGAAATATTTTTCTCCGACGACGTTCCAGCGTCTGACGTAGGTACGGCGCGGGATAAATGCGCTGTCGGGCATATCAGCTGCTCGGCACATATACTTATTAACACGATGCCCACCGCCGCGGTTCAGGTTCAGGACGAGAGAGTTTCGGTACTGTGAGTTTCGGGAAAAAGTTGTTACACGTGGACCCACGGGCACATAAAGTATTTCGGATTGCCGAAGGTCCCCAGTACGTTTCGGATGATCTAATGGGCGGCCGCGAGTAAGGAGGCTCGCGGCAGCGCAATATCCGCGTTCGCGTTAATGCTGGATAAATGACAATGATAAGTTATTTCTGACGCAAATAGGCGCGTCCCAAGCAACTCGCCGTTACCGTTTTCTTCACGCTAATGTACACGGACGCAGTTGCGATCGCTCTCCGAGGATTCTTCGGCCTTTTAATTTACGTCGCGGCTACCGAAGTAATATATGTCCAGAGCCCGGATGAGAAACTAGTTAAGAAGCGGGTGAAAGGTAGACGACGGCAGACGTTCTTCGCAATCATCGTGATCGAAACTCGCCCAACGCCGACGACCCGAACGTGCGTCGGGTAGAAAATATTGCATAACGAACCGTCGACTTCTCTATCTTTATATCATCACCTTCGCGATTTCCATAATTTGTAATTAGGCGGGACGTGCCTGTGATGACATCCCTCGCGAGTTCTCGATCGCAATAACGCCGCCTACCGGGCGCGATGCTCTTTTTCCAAATTCTCGCGGGAGGCCCGCCACGAGCGTCCTATTATCTTCATTCACACGCGATTTGCCAAAAGTCGGGAAATAGATCGCGGGAATAGGCGGCATCGGCGACGCCCCTCATTACGCGTTAGACAAAATTATATTCTTTATGTCGCCGCACGCCACCCAACGGTGCATTCCCCTGGCGAGAAGAGAAATTTTACAAGGGCGCTTCCTTCGGCTTAATGGCGACACACCACGCCCATAAACCGCCTTTGAGAACTTCAGACCCCTGCGAGCTCTACGGGCCGGTTAATAATAATCGAGGGGAAAAGGAATTTCACGAATGCCGATAGGCAATTAATGGGAATACGACCTTCGCAGGGAATATTGCTGAGTATCTTCGTTGCCCGGTGCGACAATGCGGTCAATAGAAAGGGGTAATAATTACGAAAAATTCGCCGCGCACCAACATTAGGCGTTCGAACTAATCTAAACGTAATTAAATCATAAAAATCGCCGACCATCGTAATTACGGCTGAGACGAGTTACCCTTAACCCGTCCACTTATTGAAATTTGCCAACGCCGGACTCCCGTAAGTATTACACCCCGGCGTTCGGAGAGGGTTTTGAGGAAAGTAAGCAGGCGGTCGGCTGATCACTTTCGTGCGGCGTTTAGCGGGAACAGGTTGCAGTTTCGGTCGTGGCCATTTCATCGTGGAAAACCGACGCTTTCGTGTCCATCGTACGTACGTACAACACATACCTCTACCTGACCGTCCGCAGGACGGGCCGCCGCAGAAACAGTTAAATCTCTCGTGGTGGTAGCAAACACCATCAGTGCTAAGCCACAAATCCAGGCTTAACCCGAGCCTATGAATTGAATTGGTTAAAGTCCGCGTTAAACTGGGCTCTCTCCTCGGCGCAGTCAGCAAGAAGAGCTGCACGCCGGAAATCTCACTCTCTCTCTCTCTGTCTCTCTCTTTCTCCCTTCTTTCTCCATCTTCCTTCCCACTCGCACCGAGTACTCGTTCTCCATTCCCCGCTCTCTTTCATCCCTCGTTCATCCCCCTATCGCTGCACTCGGCCTTGTCCAACGTTCTCCGTTTGATTCTATTCTTCTTTGCCTAATTGGCAAAGCCGAAAGATTCTCCTACCCGCTCGATCTCGGATTAGAAAGGTTCGCCTCTTGTATGCACACCTATTTGCTTCTAAATGCACGGGAAAAATATTGTTCGAATACAGCCGCCAGTGTGCGGCGAGAAGTGGTAGCGGTAAGGGTTAAGGGTCGCAAACGATCCTTTAAGTAGTCACTCTTTAAAGAGGAATCGTCGCTCAAAAGGATCGCTGACCAGTATTGTACAGAGCTCTCGTTTTCAAACTCGCGGCCTGACACATTTGAAACGTAACATCGTAAGACTCGCCGGGATCGAATTACGCACTCGCCTTAATCCCGCAAAGTACCTGCTTAGAGCGAAAAGTAAATTTTTGCATTTTTCCGCGTAAGCTCGCGGTTTCGTTCGAAATTATTCCGAGCACCGTTGATCTTCGGTGCAACGTGTGCGAAAACGAAAAAAAGTGAAGGGGGAGGGAGGTAAAAGGGCAGGCCGTGTCAAGGGGGGGGGGGGGGGGTAGGGCCGACATTGTACGGGGTAGCGCGGTCTCCTAAACAAACTGCGTTTACTCGTCGATCATCGGGACGCTGGGTAAACACGATTTACAGGGAGCGGACAAACGAAATGCCAAATTGTAACAAACTGATCTATAACTAAATTACATGCTCCTCCGTTTCACGGCTCGCCCCGTCCGCGCCGTTGCATCTTTTCCCTGCTCTTTCTTGCTCTCTCCCCGATGATCGGGGCAGCTATATAAACACGTCAGCGCGGCATTGTGCCCGACTCGAAGCGAGAATCGAAAGCTCCATTGTCGAATTCGCAGCGTCGAAAAACGCTACCGTCGCCCATTCTTCGCCTCCTCTCTTTCGCTCTATAGACCCCCGTACCTGCGTACGTGCGTGCAGACCTACCTACATGCGTGCCAGAAGAAGAAACTCGGTAAACTTCGTATCCGAAGTTCGAAAGATCGTTTCACTCCAGAAGAACGGTCTTCTTTTTTTTTGACAAAGGATGTCTACGCCGTAAATGCGCACGAATAGACGCGTGGGTGAGCGTACGCGAAATTTCGATCGAAAAGTCGCGCGGTCGGGTTCTAGGATTCGACATTTTTTCCTTCATTTTTGTTCCGTTTCCAGGATTTTAGCGGCCGCCGAAAATCGCGTAAAAATCGTCGAATCGCGAGCGATGCGCGAAAGGAGAGGCACGCCCGACTTTTGTCGTCGGACGTAAAATCGAAAGGGTAAATGTGTGAGGTCCCTCGGATTTATGCGGAATCCCAAATAATCGGGACGTAATCTCGGTTTTAGCCCTCCAGCGATGACCTCGCTCACTCTCTCCAACCCGTCTCCCTCTTGCTCTAGCCACAGCACAGGCGTTTGACGTTTCGCAGATGTCAGTTGATCTAGTCAGGATTTTGCTTGGATCTATTTAGGGAAAGTCGGTTAGCATTGCGGAAAATCCTGTTATTCGTCGCAACGGCTTATTGTTTCCCCACAAGCGATTAAGAGTTTCCGACTAGCGGATGAGCGAGCGATCTAATTCTCGCCGATGCTCGCTCCACGACGCCAAATTGCCAACACAAACATACCCTCCTCAATTTCCCCCAAATCTGCGCCAAGCGGAAATCAATTCTGTCTCGCGCTACACTTTTTTTTCGTGCCGTCGCGTATCGAACTCTTCCGACAAATTATCCTGAACATTCGTCGTTCCGACGCTCGCGTTCCACTCGCGGCCCGTCGCCGTATTGGAGGCTCTTGGGGGCAGAATTTTCGAAAAGCTCGTTGCGCCTGCGAGAGCCTCCTCGAGCGCCGCATCCCGTCCGTGTAATCCGAGAAAAAGCGGCGGCGTAATCTCGGGGTGTCTCCCTCTCGGTGTAGCCTCGTGGGCCCAACAGACGGATCGGAATATTCAGGGCGTCGTTCGACAAACGGCTAATCCTTACTCTTCTGCGCCGGGAGAGGCACCATTAGGACGTCAATGACTTGCGGTAATTGGCAGTCCACGTTCTAATACCGGCCCCCGTGTGGGGTCACGTGGGTGCGTTGGCGTTTAATTTACAACCCTCCTGGAACTTTCCGTCTACTCGCTCGCCAGGACTTTCCGCGAAACGCCCGAATTGTTTGGCTCGCGAGCCGACGTGCGACCGTTTCGCAGACAATCGGATGACAATCGTAGGACCCACGACACCAGAAACCCCCTCGTCAAACGTCCACGATCTGACGAGATACGACGCGATTCGACGTGAGACCGTTATATGCACGCGCGGGTGCCCGAGGCATTGCTTTCTAGGAGTGATTCGGGATGCTTTTTCGCCGCGAATGCTTCAAGTGGGTCGAAGAATGGTGAGCGACGGAGTAGGTAGCTGTATGATTTTTGTACGGGTCGCAATATAATAATGGTATACGTAATATTAGTACAATAATACGCCTGACATATCTCCTAAAACTTAAATCCTCGCGTTCGAAGATCGGTGTTAATTTGAGGTAGCAGTGGCTTTAGCTTCGGTTTATATCTGAGTTTGATCCTTATTATGCTCCGATTACTTATGTAGACAAAAATGGAAAGTTTCGATAGTGCCTGCGCCTACCAGTGTTACGTCTAGGAACCTTCAGAAAACTTCGTTTTTCATCATTTAACGAACCATCCTGAACACCTCCCGCATATTGCACCGCTCGAAAACATCGACGAACGATGCTACGTCCAGGACAAAAAGTGACGAAATCAGTCGAAGAAAGGGCGGGTTCAACAAAGGTGCCCGGGTGACACGTCGTTGACGCGCGATCTGGATGCGGACATTGTTCCACGCACAATATTCCACGATTCGGCTTTCATGCGAGAAGGGCAACCGCTGGACACAGGTGCAATCTTGGCGCGCAACACATCGAGCAAACGCATGCGCATGGCTTTTCTACGCGTCGAAGAAATCAAGGCGGGCCCAAATAGGCTCTCTCGATTTTTCATTATAGTTTTATGGGACGGCGGAAGTCGAGGCCTGCGTGACCTGTCAGGGGCGAGAAAAGGAGCAGAAAAAGGGGAAAACGAGATGGAAAGAGACGGGAAAGGACGGAAAAAAGGATGGAAGGAGACGAGAGAAGAGTGAAGCGAAGGTGCTACGGTGTGCTCATGGCGAGGCGTGTCTCGAGCCTTTTAACCATTTGACACCGGCGACACGTAGAATACATTCTGCGGGCGTCCCTCGTAAGGCGCAGATTCCATCTCACGCGTCAACCTGTCTGGGCGCCTCGTTTCTCGAAAGCTGACCGGGACGAGACCGTGGACATATTCGAGCATTCGAGAAGACGGTTCCTTTTTATTAGGCCCTCTCGCTCCTTTTTCCGTTCCGAAGAGAGAGACGGACACGAGAGAGAAAAGGAGGGCGTTCTGAGATAACTCGACAAAATCGGCGCGACGCTCAGAAATATTTACCTTATCACTGGTACGTCGCAGTGAAGCATTGTCTGCGTTCGCTATCGCTGCGAGTGCACGAGTCAGTGAGAGGAAATTGTGAGAGAAGGAGCACTGAGAAGGCAAGGGATGTTTTATACGGATACGTACCTGGATCAGATTCTATCGCACGTCAACCTGTCTCCAACATTATCCTCGATTTTCGAAAGATGAGCACGGCTGTGTGAACGAAGTCGGTCGTCGAAGATTAGAATACGATCCCTCGTCCGACGAGTCACACTTTGACGAAGTAACCCCTCGTGAAACTTCGAACAGCCGCGTTAGGAATTTGTCGTCTATTAAGATACTCGGTCGAAATTCGTGCGCGCTGCGTGTACGAGCCTTCCGTTACAACGCTTACTTACTCGAATTCCGTGTGCGACGTGCGCACGAGTCGTTCGCTAAAAGTTAATGCAAATATGTATACCGGTGGATACGAGCCGCGAGCACGAATCACAGGAAATTTCGGACAACTTTGCGCAGTGGCTTTAGAGACTCTTGAATCACTCTCTTCCGGGACTACAGGTTCTTACTGCCCGAAGTCACTGCTTAATTCAGTAGTAAACAGATCCGATCGGGCGACGTTATGAATTGACACTGTTAAGAATTCCGACCGTGTCGTGCTGAGTTTACGACGAGCGAACACACGCGATTCTGGGAATTGTGCCGAAACGTCGCGAGCGTGCGATTGACCTCTGAGTATATTGCCGAACGTCGGAGTGTTTGGACGTTAACGCCGCTCTCGTCCGGCAAAAGCCGTCGCACGCGTTTCAGACGCCAATGAATCGGCGCTGAAGTCGTTAAAATCGGGTAAACACGTTTACCACACTCAACAATCCCATCAACGGAAAATCACCGAAATCACTCGGTCCCATAACAAAATTTAATTACACCCTCCTTGCGGTTCTGCACCGCGTCGACCCACCGGCAGCGTCACGAAGCAACATAATACCAACAGCGCGAAATTGGCGACAAATCAGCAACTGCATCCCTCGACGCTAGAATGAGCCCGGGATGACATTGCGGCCTATTTTCACGGTCGGTGACCGGCGCGGGCCATTGTAGCCGCAGTAGAGGGCGTTTATAGGGTTTTTGTGGGGGGGTTTCCTGCGCGCAAAGATTAGCACTCCCAATGGGATTAAGCGGCCCTTTTCTCGATCGCGTCACGTGTGCGCGGCCGCGTACACGCGCATACATAGAGAGCGCACAGAATTTTCGACGCAACGGAGCGAGATGGAAATATTGGCAGGAGGCTTGAATACGGTCTTCTCTGCGGACGGCCCGTCACGGGGGGTTCCTCGATGCCCGTGGGGATTGCGCGCCATATCTCTATGCGTAGTTAATCACTAGCAAACGACTCGTTTATTGCTACGAAGATACCTAATGCCCGAGTCTAACCCCGCCGCTAATAGAATGTGGAGATTTTATCTGCACGCCGATCGCGAAGGACCAAGTGATCAGGGCTTCCAGCACCCTCTTTCATCTTTCGCGGCCCAATTTTCCGCCCTTCTGATAAGAAAGCAATTTTCAGATTTTTTTTTTTTCCTCGTAATATGTTCGGTGGAAATGTAGTGCGAAGGGACGTGCGATTTTTGAAATATAAATTTTCGTCGACTTACGATTACGCGCAGTCGAAGTGGATAGAGAGTCATAAATTCGTTCGATCTCAGACGACACATATTCGACCCGTAGGAAACAAGTGCGCGAAGGATTAATGCACGAGCGAGGAAAAACGTATAGAGGACCATACGTCCGGTTCTCACGAGCTAAGGTCGAACTGGACAATGAACCTGAGGGCGTAGGATTTATAGTCCTGCCCGAACGAATGAATGGACGACTGAATGGAAGGAACGTCCACCCTCCACTACGTCAGCCGACTTTCACCCCCTAAGAACGCGTCGAATTAATTTATATTTCCTGCCCCGACGCTCGCCCGCTCCCGCTCTCGATCAGGTACATTTTTCTACCTTACCATTTTCTCTTTTCTTCTCCTCCCTTTTTTTCGCTCTCTCTCTCTTCCCATCCAACGCTAGACGTCGTCGTTCGCCTCGGAATTCGCTTAAAAAGGCGCAACGCTATCGGAGATTATCGGAGTCCACGTCCAGCTAAGGAAGAAGTCGGTTCTTCTGCTCTCCTCCTTATCGCGTTGATCATTCGGCGATCTCTCGGCCTCGTAGCTTTGAATTTCATTCACACGGATCGCGTGGCCGGTGACGGGGCAGTTCGGGCGTGAGATTGGCCCCGCGTAGAAAAGGACGACGTCAATCATTCTAATCGCGAGCGCGCCCGGCCAAGGGACGCTGACGTTTCGTATTAGGCATCTCGCCTGGATCTATGCTCCGCCCGATGAAATACACCTGTTACCGGCCCCTGCATACACGCATTCCGCTCATTAATAAGCCGACATCGCTGTTCTGCTTTGTAAATACTGATAAATCGGTCGAGACGCGTTGGATTCTCGCGGCCTCAAACTGTCGGATTTTAATTTCCGCCTGTTGGTTATGCTCGAGGTCGATAATTGCGGTGCAGCTTTCGATTCTCATTCGCTGCAACGTGCGTGCGTTACGATTGCCAAGCATCACGGTTCAACATTGGCTTTTCAGCCACCGACGCTCCACCGACACCCGCGCAATACGTTAAACCACCTTCCGTCCGAGCGATTTCATCGACAATCAAACGTCCCGTGACCGGAGCCCTTAATCGCGGAAGCCGAACTGCTGACATAGGTAAGGGGCAGATTTCTAGCTGGCGTTAACGATACGATATCGGAGCTCGAGACGACGGGAAACTTCGACGCGGCTCATCCCCGTTAAACGAGCCTGCGGAAACGGCAAATGACCGTCGGTAGCTGCCGTATCCAGACATTCAATTATCGGTGGCCGTGTTAAATCAAGCGGATCGACTTTGAGCGTGTGCAGTGCGCGCGTTTACGCTTCTCGGGCTCAGCGCGAGGGGGTTCGTTGCCGCTCAGATTTACGGTGGAATAATTGAGCGGGCGTCTTACGCACGTCTTACGATGGCGAACTCGAAATCAAACCGGTTCCACGTCGTAGAACTGCGCGCGACCGGTCGTCGTTGTCGTCGTCGGCCGATATGAGATTCGCTGCTGGAAAGATATGTGCACTTATTCCCGCGGGACGCTTCTACTACGCGTCTAAACAGCGACAACCTGTTCAACGACAACTGTCTGGGCGTTTTTCCGCGACGCGCTTCCAGCTGAAATTTCTAAACCGCAACGTCCGCCGAAATGTTGCAAGCAGACGTGCAGAAAGTTCTGTAGCGCGAAGAAACCAGACACAAACGATAGGACGGCGGTCGAGATTAAGGAGGTTTTTGCGGGTCCTTTAGTGGGAAAACGATGTAAACTCGTAGGGAGATCCAATCTGGAGGACCTCGACGACCCTTGACGACCGACGCCTGCGGTGCGAGGCTCCTACTTAGCGCTCCCCTCAACCATTTCACGTTTTCTGCATCCTTGCGGACTGCATGAATGTACCTTTTTGTACTTTGCATCACTTAACGCTTCGTCGCACGTTTTCACCGACGGCACTTTTCCGAAAACGCGGTCTATGAGCGACCGCAAAGCGTCGGTCGTCCTGTAGGCACGAGGCTGAAGGAAATCTGTGGGTTCACGGCACGTCGACGGGGGTAAGCTCGATGCTTCGGATCGATAGACGATTTCGGATCCGTGAAACGTTCTGCTTCGTGGAAGGGAAGAATGCGATGTACCTGAATCGGTACGTCGCTTCGATATTCACGGCTAATTGGCTCGAATAACTTCCTGACGATATCATGATTTTGACTCGCCCCATATCGCAGCGAATTTCGAATTTTTCCCAACTTCATTCTAGATTAAAAAACCTTGAAAAGAAAGTAACACCAACTACAAAACAGCACTAACAAGGATAAAATAAATATGACAAAGCGAGAGCGTTCATTGTTCAAATCCAAGTGCGACCCAATAAAATTCCCACCATATAGACGTCACACGTGAACCTTGCTTCCGTATCAACTGTCAGCATCACAACCCGCGAACGCCCCATTTTTTGGCAAAGGCAACGCGCGACGTGCAACAATCACTCCTATTGGCCCGTGGCAGTTCACCCCTCGGGCGAGACCGCGATCTTTTGCCGTTTCACGCCCAGACGAGCTGAAAACCGACAAGCATAATAATGGCTCCTACCCCTTCGTTCCCACCCCCACCCCCCCTCGAAAGGTAAACATCGAGCATATCCGCCCATCCACCCAACGGCGATGGGTGCCCCTCCATAATAGTCGGGGCGTTGTGTTTTGCATCTCATCCACCCCTCGTTCGTTATGCCAGAAGCAAGAGAGAAAGCTGAGTGACGGGGGGTGTGAGGGTTGAAAGGGGAGGAGAAAGGCAGAGACTTCTAGATTCCGCTTCCTCCGTGGACACGCTCTAGCAAATTACTTTACAATACTTCCTCTCCCTCCGAACGCACCCTCTTTCTCACTCTCCTCTACTTCCTTCCCACCTTCCGTCGTCCTGTTTCTTTCTTTCCTCCCTCTCTTTCTCTCCTTATCTTCAGCTACTCGTTTCTTCGAGTGCCTCCTCCTTACGCCCTCCTTTCTTTCAATCTCCGACCTGCTAATGCTCCTCGTATTTCCTCGGCCAAGGCGCACCCTCCCGTAACTTCACCTACACATCGACCGCGCTTCAACACATTTCGCGGAACCTCACCCACACCCTCTCGTTTCTGGTCTCCTCTCGTCGGGTTTCGGAGGATGCTTTTAGAAGGCATTAGACGGGGTGCTCACGGTTCGTCGCCCGTAGTCGCTCTGCATTAAGGATCCACGCAATGCCGCTCGACACGATCTTCTTCCACTATCTCTTTCTTTCGCCTCCGAACCATCCACCTCTGGCCACCCTTATTTCAACGCGCCCGCTCTCTCCTCTCTCTTCATTTTTCTTTTGTTCACCCTATCGACGAATCGATGGAACGCGCCGTGTTCGCGATATAATACCGCTATTTCGAATTGTAAGTACGAGTGGAATTATTCGCGCGCGAGAAACGCACAGACGTCCTCTTCGCTCCGTTGAGCTGGCGTCGGAAAAACAGTTAAATTGTTCCCGCTGCTCAATCGTCGAAGCAAGGCGAATTCTACAATAGTGAGGTCTCCCGATGCGCGCTCGGTGCGCGCGGATAAAATTCTTTGGAATACTGCACGTGAACGCGACGCAAAATGATACCTCTGCGGCTGGCGTTTAAACGAGACTTGCTCGGGGCAACTAACGAGCAATGATAACTAATCCGTCAAGACCTTGTAACCGTAATAATCTCGTCCGTCTCAAGCTACTCTAGGAACTCCGAGACATACTCCGGCGAATAATCTCCTCACGACAAGAACCCGTCGTTAGACACGACGTTTCATAAAATACGGAATTCGGCCGTCGCTGAGCATGCCTGACGATACGCGCAAGTGTGCAATCACAGCTAACTTTGTTTGCACGCGTTAAATTACACGTTTGAGTTTCACGTTATCGGAGACGCGCGCGCACGCACGCATACAAGTCGGCATTCGAGGGAATCGTCTTTCGTCGGGTGGACGACGGGTCAAGGTCATTAGTATCACGTTCTAACCCGAAGAAGAGACATATCCAGGAGAAGGGACGGCAAATCGGTGGCACAATCCTTAATTAAGGGATGAGGCACCCGGTGGCCCGGGTCACAAACCACGCTCGTAAATTCTTCGGCAAACGCATGCAAAAGGTAAAAGTCTCAAAGGATGCTGGGGGGTGTTGGACGATATGACGGGGGCACCGGAGGGGGGCAGGGGCCAGGGACAGGGGCGGGGGTGGGAGGGGAGGGGGATGAGAGCGATCAAAATAAAAAGGAGAGCGGAGAAGAAGCGAAGGTGCCGCTGCCGGCGATGACTCCGACAAACGTACAGTCCTGGCAGGAAATCGGACGATGAAAGTCCTGCCAAGGCTGAGATATCCTTGAAGGCGTGTTGCGCGAGTAATGCCGTTGATGTGCGCGCGTGACGATCAGTCGACGGAGATCGACGTACGAAACGTTTGTCGCGGCTGAGGATATTTTTCTGACTGTAAATCAGCGCTCCGGTAGCGTTTCGTCGTGCTCAACGTTTTACGACGGAAAACAGTGGCTACTTTTGACGTCCAAACGATTTCCACGTAACGGTTGGGCTGGCAGCGACTTTCGAGAAGTGGCAGAAGGATGTTCGGTCATCGGTACTTGACGTTTTTGCATCCGAAGCAACGTCTCGTCACTTCGGTCGATGCTGCGGCTCTCTCCGCTCGCGCGATATGAAATGTGCAGCGGCGTAAATTGGGGTCAGGCATGAAAGACGGTATTACGGGTCACGTCGGTACCCGTCTAAACAGCGGAGCGTTTGCTTTATAAACGTAAACGTAATAACCATGATTTCGAACGCGCATGAATAATATTACTCGCTCGGATGTGGTTGGGGGGGCCATTGAGAGAGGTGGGTAAAGAGAGGAATTTCCAGCGGCCGCGTTATATTTCCTTCGCTTCATATCAATCTGCGCCGGAATGATGCAATCGCTCGCAAGCGGAAGCTGTATCGGCACTTTTGAGGGCTCGCGAAATTTGAGTTAATACGCTTGGGCAACCGATCCGCGTAATGTTTGTAAATGACGCTGTTACCCGCTGCCGACCACGTACACGCTCACGTTTGTTCGACGATATGAAAGAGCACGGCTTTTATTTACGCGCACGTAATTTCGCACAATAAACCTACGCGCCACAGCTAGAAGCGGCTACTTTCGGTTCGGCTGTCGGGCGCTCAACTACTTTCAACGTATCATGCGTGATATTTTCCTCGTATTTTACAGTCGACCGCTGATGCGATAAAACGCGGAAAATTAAACTGGGGAAAAAGATGCGAAGTTAGCGGTAGAAAATGACGGTGGAATTCATGTAAAATCCTTGCAAACGTACACCCGTGTCTACATTCACTAGATAATAGTTAGCATTAAAGACGCACTAAAATCTGTGTAAGATAAAAAACCTATAAGGCAAAGATGCATAAAAGCGGGAGAACATTGACACCTTGCGCTACATTATACTTATGATTTTTCTCCCAGAAGAAGCCACCCTACGACGAAACTTTCCTCTCCGATCTCGATTTACACAGGTTTTATCGTGCTTATACATCGGTTGACATTAAACATTCCCACCCTTTTCCACGTTCTCCTCTCGTCCCTCATTGGCCGCGATTCAAATCGTCCGTGCGAAATCTCGTCGGTCCATATCGAGACAAGGAACGGCGATTACCGGGGACATATTAAAAAATGTCTAACGCCTTGGTAACAAACGACGAAAGGGCAGCCTCCGCGCTTTAACGCCGCGCGTCTCTTATGATGTTGGCTGTACCCCATGCGGCACCCCGTGTCTATATATAGATGTGGGACAAACGCGCACACCCATAAAGGATATCCACCGTGAGCGTGGAACGAGGCTTGAGCATATCATGGTAGAAACGGAATATGGGATGGCATGGGAGATGACACATGGTCCGGCCGCCGGTTGTGCGTCCTGTAGTGCCGGCCAGAGGCGGAGGAAGATAGAGAGAGGGAGAAAGGAAGAGGGAGATTGTACAGAACGAAAAGAAGGAGAGAGAGAGAGAGAGAGAGAGAGAGAGAGTGGCCGGTTAGCTCTCTGCCACAAGCCGCCGGCGCGAGAGCACAGTAGCGGCAAATACCCATAAATATAAAATATGTCCCTCCTTTTCACCCTTTTGCACGCACACCGACGAAGCCGCGTAATATATCGATAGCCACACACATTTGGATCGGGCAGTACATGAGAGTGTCCTCTCCTTGTCGCTCGCGCTATTCGTCTCTCTCGTACTTTCCGTCTCTACGCTTCTTCCCTGCCATCTTTTTCCTTCTCCTGCTCTCTCGCGTACGCGCGCGGGTATCCACCTCAACACCTTTGTGTACGACATTCCATGCTTCTCTTCCTCTCCGTACCCTCGCTCTCCGCCTTCAATTTCTCGCTCCCTCCTTGTCTTTCTCTCATTCCCGCTCGCCTGATCTTTTTCTCTCTCTCTCACTCTCTGTCTCTCTCTTTCTCTGCTCGTCCACACGATTCCGAGATCCGCCGTGGAGGACGCGTCTTTTCCCTTTTTTCGTTTCGCCGTTATATGCCCGCGCGCGGCCTGCGATCTATACCTGCCGTCGGAAAAAAGAAAAGCTGGGTGGAGAGGATTCCCGGTAGTTTCTCTCCTCGATGATCTCTGATTGTGGGAAGTTACTCGAGTGCGGAACGTGCGAGGAGAGGAGAGTGGGAGAGTAGGCACTAAGGCGATAACGATAACGAGTGACCAAACTTTTGCTCAGCGATCACGATAACACAATTATATGTTTATTCGTACACAGCAGGAGGAAACGTGAATGTATAAGAATAACAAATTTTACAACGTAACATTGATATCTCGAAAAATGTGTAATATTCGAGAATGAATCCGATCGGAATGCATTTCGGATTCGGAGATCGTCTCTAAGCGCGCGAAGTCGACACCTCACGTGGCGAACGTGACAGCGACCTTCGGGCCCCATGGAATGAACCGCGATCTAGATACACATTCGTGATATCCCATTTTATTCGGCCGCCATGCGTAGTTCCACATTAAGCGGCTCTAATCCTTGGGGCGCCCTCGATAACGTGTGCGCGGCCATGCGATTGAGACGTGCTGAAAGTTTTATCCGCCGTAATCGTCTTTATGCGGCGAACGTCTCTGCGAGTCGAAGTTCATTACACGCGCAACGACTTCGTCTTATCGCCCGTTCGCTTCCTGATACAGCCTACGGTCGCGATAGAAACCTGTGTCGACGCATTGTCTAGTAAGGCGACGCGATGTGTTTGGCGAACCACCTTTTGAGCGTCGATAAAATCATATTAACAAATAAGAGCGGATCACAATTCAGCGATCAGAGTTTTCTTCGTTCGATAAGAGTCGATGAAAAATCGATTCACGCAACGCGCAGAGCGCGAGGATCGTGAGAAAGTGTAAGGATTAAATTGGCATGGTTAGGCAGTTGAAATGATCTTGCAGATACGAGCTGAAGGGCCGGCGATTACTGAAGAGCGGCTAGTCAAATAGGAATACTCAGCTACTTTCTTTGAATTTCCTCAATTATTCGTCGCGTCAAGGTACCGGGCAATTGATTCGCGCCGGAGAAACTCTTATCCGCCGACGGATGGTATAATAATGGGCAGACGGCAGGACTATGAGTAAGGGAGAGACGACTCCACGCGCGGCACACACGTCAAATCTTGTCACGGACCACGGTGCATCGCTACTGCGTCTCACGCGTGTGTACACATCGGTACGTTTGAATAGAACGAATCGAGAAATGAGGAATGAATTAGAACGCATACTCGTATCAATACCGAACAGTCTTGTTCCAAGTTTCATCCGTCCCTTTGACTTCAGTCTAAACGTTCCCACCGACACCGATGCATCCAACGCGTAGCCGATAAAATCCAACAAAACTGCGAGCGACGAAAGCACACCAGCAACGACCTCCCAGCAGTCACCTCGAAGCCCATCTACTTTGTTCCAATATTTCAATTATTCGTCGCGCCTCCCACGCAACGCGCCGCGATCTGAGACTCGCAGCAATTGATTCGCGCCAGATAAATCCGCGTCACGCGATACTAGGATACAGCGGTCGGGCCGGGGAGATAAAGTAGACGGCGCGAACGTCAATTTTTGTCGTCCGTAGCCGTGCATCTCTATGTACAGAAGCGCGCGCAGGAGGTCGACGTGAGCGAACGATGTAGAAAGGGCGAGGATGAGGACGAAGATGAGCTCCTGGAGACGAAGGCGAGAGTCGGTCGAAGGACGGCGGAGAAGCGGAACGACGACGAAACCCGTTCTCATTATTATATTCATATTCAGCCGCGATGGGGCAAACTCCTCCTCCGTCCCGCGCCTCCCTCGTCCGTACGCTCGGCTCCTCATCTACACTCGTCGCTCTCCCCCTCACCTCTGCCCACCGACGGGACTCGTCCAGCGTAGAGCGGTATAGATATAGCGGTATAAAAATCTCTATAAAAAGTTGAAAAGTGCCGCCGCCGGAGTTGAGGGGCGACAATGGATGAAATATGCCGCTCCGTTCGACCCTACTGGAAGCCTTAAGGTGCCGGACACCTCCTTACACCTGCGCGCGGCCTCCATATAGCGCCTTATTATAAACCGACCCGGGGCGAGAACGCCGCGACCGGTGCCTCTGGAAGCGATCCACCCGAATCGATCCGTGGCCCTCCTCTGAATTATTCCGAGTGCCGTGCTCTCTCGCGCGCCACTTCTCACTCCAATTCGTGACTCTCGGATTCTAATGTCGAGCGAGCGTCGACTGCCGGCGCGACGCCATCGAAATGTTAATGTTGGGCAACAATGATTTCGATTTCGGCTAATTATGTAGTTCGAATTTATTGACCACCTTCCGCGACGCGAGCTGTGACTTTCTCAGTTTACGCGAACGCGTGGAATTTGCAGCGTTCGATATTCGCGGGCTTCGACTTTGTCGGCGGATCGAAGTTTCACCGGGGGCATTGTCGGCTCGAGCGAGAGAAAGAGAAGCGAGGTCACGATCCTCTCCGGCCAATACGGCGCTGCGCCAGAAAGATGTTATGCTTTCCTCGATCATCGTGAACGTAAACTCGCGTCGCACTCCATGAAAGTCCTTTCACCGGTCTGATATACCTGAGGCAATAATGCCGCTGACCGCTCCTCGCACTGCGAGGCGTAAATTCGCTCCTGGGGTCGTGATGATCTTTCTGCTTTACGATGTTCGGTGCGCGGAGGCATTCTGAATTTGCCTGCGACTCTGTTTAGCGCTCGCAGTAATCGAATGAGCCCTTGCAAACGACAGGGTTTCTACGTTTCTAAAGGAAAACTCTCTTAGAGATTCGCGTTTCATGCATTCCGATCGTAGGCGCTTACGCCGAATTTCGTTAGTTATTCATACATCGTCGTTCTTTTCAGTAATAGAGAAAGGTGCAGCGGTGCAAAATTATTATTGTTATTCGTCCGAATTATAGTCATCACGCGTGTCGTCCGGCAGCTGCTTAATAAAGTCTCACCGATCGCGATATTTCACAAAACGGACAACAGCCGACGCACAATGGCAGTCGTTAATAATGATTTGTGCTCGTCGCATCCTCGTTCACGAGAGTCGCCGATGTAGGAGACGACTTCTTTTTTAGGCGGTCACGAGGGAACCACGAATTCGCTCTTTAATATTTTTTTCAGGACGAGTCCTCTTTTGATGCACCGATATCCAAAGGTCGCTAGGGACGAATATTATACGCGGGACGTCTTGAATACGAATAGAGAGATCGGCCATTATTAGACATCTGCAAATTGCATTTGCTTGTTAAATATACCCACTTTCGCCGGAAGAACGGCTGGTGACGATATTAGAGTTTATTCAGCATTAAATCATTACTATAAATTGAACGACATACTTACATTAACTTTCAATCCATCGATTGCGCTGAACTATTACGGCAACAGGTACCCCGAACAATTTGTAAAGGCACTTAACACAGAACTCGAATCGGAAACTTTCACGACATCAGCGGTACATCAATTACGTGCTCAGGGCAGATTACTCCCCAGAAATTTTGCTCCAAATCGCGAATCGTTCATTGTACGGTGGAACATTACCAGCGCATTAAGTAGATAAGTGTAACTCGAATCGTAAACGGCGATTTGCAACAAGAAATACGAAGGGGTAATAAGACGTACATAATATAGGGAGAGTGCTTTTATTCCGTGATATCTGAAGAAACGTCAATCATTAAAGATTGAATGATTTTACAATGGAAAAGTCCAGAAATATCGCATTTCACGGCTTACAAGGAGAACGTCTCACTCCCAGATCGAACCTTGGAAAATGGCCATGCCGGGCAAAGACGTTCAGTACCGTCGGTTTTGTTTATCGGGCGCAAAGTTATTTATGCAACTTTCTCAATAAGTAATGCCTGGGAGGGCGTAACAATAACTGGTGTCCATTTCCCAAAGTTTGATCTAAAAGTGAGACGTTCTCTTTGTTAGACGAGTGCATGTAGCCTAAAACCGAACGTACGCACGTTTTTTCGACGAACACCGCGTAAATCGTAGCGGCGTACCAAATCATTCTGAACGCAAGTTGTCGCTCATCAGGAAGTGTCACCTTTCGGAAACGTCCAGGTGTTTGTAGATCGGTGCCTCTTCTGGCACCTTTTGCGGTACAGCCAGAACCCCCGGCGTGTTTCAACGAAACCACTAATTGGTGTCGAGGGGTCACAGAGGAAAGAAACGGGCGAGGCGAGAGGTCAAAAAGAGGGGGTGTCGAAGACTCGAGGCCAAAAACTGTTCTGAACGGACAGTGTCCTGAGCGTCCCGGGGCTCTAGGACGAAGGAGGAAGCCGAAGGCTGTTTTCGGAGACGACAATGAGACTGATTATTAGCCAAACCGGGGGGTCTCTGTTGTGGCTACGGGCCTGCGGCGTTAGACGCCGGAGTCCGAAACTTTTATACGCTCGGAACGGAGTCCGCCGCTGCGGACTCTCGGACGAAAAGGGACGGGAGAAGGATAACCGTTGTCATCCGCTCGTCATCGACGGCCAGTCGAGAAACAACCTGGAAGCTATTTGCAAACCTCCCTTGTTCGGCCGCCTGCCAGGGCACAGGTGCCCGTTGATCGAAACAGATCTACTTAATCGGACCCGGCCGATTCTTACCCGCCTTCGGCCGAAGGTGGCAAGATCAGATTTTCCGGGGAGAGGTGAGATTAGGCCACGCGCGCGCGCGCGCGCGGGTGGTAAACGTCCAATGTCGGACTTTGACGCTCCTCTAAGTAGGAATCTGCGCGTTCATCGCGCATTTACATGGAATACATAAGCACGAGGCGGCTATGAGAATTATTCGCCGAACGACACAAATTCCATTAACGGCGAGAGTGCAGAACGAAAATCCACTTTACATTTTCGGGTAGGTAAGTAGGTATGCGAGGCGTCTCGGCGACCGCGCCGCGCCGCGCCGGCTCGTATGTTACTATTCGCCGATCGTTTCGACATTTTGGAGCTGAGCAAAAACATTACGGAAGAGTTGACGCGTACCGAACGACGGCCCCGGTGGATGTCGTCGCTTGTAAATCACGCGATCCTGACGTGCACCGATCGCAGTGCGATTTAATTTACGACCGCATTACGGGGGAACGAAGCGCTGAAATGGCGCTTCGCCGTTCATTGTCGTCGAGGTCGTTCGAGTTCGGAGGCTAGGGCTTAAATTGCGCGAGATTTATGCTTCGACTATCTGACTTTAATCGCCGCGATGCAGTTCCTATCAAAACGTCGTAAAAAACGACGAAATCCGACCGTCTCTCTCTTTTCGTGTGCCTCTTCATTCGCGTAACAACTTACGATTGACATATTCGACATGCCTCGATAGCGGGTCTCGCCTACTGCTTCCTCAACCCACTCCGGCAACCCATTTTTTGAATATTCAAATTGAGCGGCAAATAATGTAGGCAAATGTGCGGATTCGATGACATTCCGAACCGGTTACCCGGTTACCGTATTCTCATTACTTTCGATCGCGATCGGACATCGTATGATCCTTCTATACACTCACTGCTACGTGTTACTCGAGCAATCCAGTTTACGCACTCGAAGGATTTTTACTTGTAACCACACGTCACGAAGAAAATGACGACTCACAAGCCCCAAATTTTCACGTTTTTTGAAACAACGTTGATTGAACTTGCGCTGCTTTTTACGTTAAAACAAAAGTGTTTGGTTGCGTTGAAAGGGAAGATTTTCGAGGTGTCCACGTTCCGACGGTCTGCCATAAGCGACGCTGACTCACTCGAGAGGGCCGCAGCTGGTCTCTTTTCCTTCTCTTTCTCCGTTTGGAACGGTCAGGTCGGACCTGACCCCATCGCGGCCGTTACCGTTTCTGAGTGACGTCTTCATGTCTGGCTCTGCGGGGGCATTCCTCGTTCTCATTGTCCGTTTGTCCGTCATTCCGTTCGGTGCCTGAACGCGGGATGTATATCGCCAAACCCCCCGTCGTCGACACTTCTCACCGCGAAAGAACGCGAGAATCTCGACGATTGTCCCGTTCGAGAAAGAAAAGGAAAAGAGTAGCGGGGACGGCGAAGCGTAACGCAATCGTGAAATAAGTGATAACAATATCGGCGCCGAGGAAACGTCGGCCGACATTCGATCCTTCTCTGACCACTCGCGGCCAAAATCGACGTCGAGTTTTGCCGTAACGAGAGACTTTCTCACTCATCCGGCTACGTACATCTTCTCGGCAAAGAAATATCAATTTTTTGGTACAAAACAAAAAAAAATACCACCAAGCATCCGCGTGTTCGAGTAGATACATATGTACGTAGGTATGGGTACTCGATATTTTCGCACGTGAAAGGTGTAATTGTCGGAGCAGCGCTGCCGATTAATTTGACCGCATTGATGGTCTGCGATGCCGCGATCCGGACGGGCCTAGTTGCGCGTGAAAAATGAAACGGCAAGATTGATGTATACCCGCGTGGCATCTCTCGCGCGCGGTAACCCTTTACTCTCACCTCTCCGGTAGCTCTCTTTATCGGCGACGACGGGCACACGGTGTACCGGGCTCGTACTTTTCGTGACGATTAGCGGGGATGACGGTGCTCGTTTTCTCGACAAAAGTGTATACGGCCACACTGCTTTACCGCTGCTGCCTCGAGCGGGCCACGAAAGAAAGCCGCTGCCGATCGTGAATAGAGAGCCGATAAAAAGGTGGTAAAGAGAGGAATGGAGCACGCTCGCGGGACCGTGTGTGTGAAGGGATATCCCGCATTAATTGGCGACAATTAACAGAGGACCAGCCTCGCTACTGTAGTCGGTCACGGCTGCTTTGACACACGCGGCACACAACGAGCGTTGTAGACTTTTTTGTACGCGCCCATACGCGTCGTCCGTTTAGGTTGCGTCCGTTATCCTAATTCGACGCCGAACGAATTCACGACAGGTTCTCCGACTCTCTTCCTCGCCGCCTCTTTACGTCGCCAATCCGAGATTCGAGTATACACATGGTTACGGCAATGATCAAAGGAATGCAAGGACACTCGTCGCGTTTGTCTCTACATTTTATTAACGTCCCGATTATTCTATGCAAGTCGAGGCGGACATCAATTATCGAAATTATTCCTTTGCCGAACGGTTTACGCCGAGAGTTATGCTCGCTCGGTTTCATTACGTGAGACAAGCGGGGATGCCGGGATGTCGAAATTAATGTAATTCCGTGACTAGCGTAGCAGCCGTCGAATATGAATCAAGCAATACGAGTAGCCGGAATCCGTATCCAATATCGCCGCTGAGTAGCACGGACGTTAGAAAAGATTAATAGGTCGTAGGCCCGTCGCGGCGGAAATTTCGTTTTATTCCAGGCTGAGAGGAAGAGAGGAACGCCTCTCGAAAAACCGGCAGAGGAAGGGCGTGTCAGGTTAATCGGCGCGTTTAGTCCAATTTTACGTGTAGTGGAAACCGGAGCTCGGCTAACGCCTTAATTTTTATAACACCTCTTAGGGAAACGAGTATTCAGCGGAGTCAATGGTCAGCCGCCTACGTAATAGCCGACGCTTTGTGCCATTTCTATTACGCGTTTCCAATTAATAATACCGACGCGTTAGCGGAATCCAGGCAATAAACAGCTGATTTAAGGTGACAGTTATCAACTCCGATAGAACTTTACGCATATCTAACGAATGCCGGATGAAACTTTTAACATTATTCGGCTACTGAGAGTGCCGAGGCAGGCGTCGTGCGATATGGTGCGGATACTAGTTTCCCATGAAGACTGGTCGAGCGATCACTTAACCGTATCGACGTCGCCAAAACAAATTTCGTCCTCGGGCCTCGTGACAATATTTACGCTCATTCTCGATTGTAACGTATGGCCTCGCGGTACCTGCACGGCAAGTTTCGAATCTGCCACGCGAACTTCGGCGTTTCACAGAAGGATTAGAGAGACTTCCCTCGGATTGTCATTTCGGTCGAACGAAAAGAGTCGTGCGGACCGCGAAGTACGGTTAAGATTTCAACCCTCGACTCTGCGGGGGGGCGAATCCCGGCCATTGAGGAGGCAAATAAAAGGTCCTGCACGAAAGAATCCTCATCATCGTGTTTACACCGGTAGCAAAAGCACGGCACACAAATGCAAACGCGTGTTCACGGGCTTAATGCATACCCACACTCGTAAGTCCCTCAGGTATATATTAACGGCGTTGAACTCTTTTCTTACCTTTCCAACTCCTCAACAACTCCGGTTCTAGATCTCTTCGCTCGTTCGGATGACGAGGATATCCCGTGACGTGCTCCAAGATCCTCTCGGCGATACTTTCTAACGTTCCCCACGTCGTCCAGGACTATTTTCTCCTGCCCACAGGACGGTGTTCCCTATGCCACTCGTGCTTTGGCTCGTCGGCGCTTCCTTTCCGCAGAAACCTTGTCACACGCGCGGATATACTTTTCTCACGGAAGTCTTCTTTGGCCTCCCGATCTGCCACGCCAGTCCCACGTCGTTCAGTGTCCTCCTCAATACCCAATTATTCCTTCCGGCGCGAAAAGTTGCGCCGATTGCGAGACGGCCGCGAACGCACCAGTCGGACTTCTTTTTCTTTGCACAGGATGTAACGATCGGACTCGTCGAACAGATCGCACTTCGACGAGAGAGAGAGAGAAAGACCTTGAGTGGAGGTTGCACTTTTAGACGGCCAGACTCTCAAGATACGATTACTTTACTCGAACGCTTCTTTCGGCTCGCGCGAACGAACTCATCTGTACCCTATATGCGCGAGAGCACGATGCGACAGAGAATTCGAACTAAATGGTGGATCGCTCGACCGACTCCTCCTCGACGTAATCGTCGACTCCCTCACCCACGGCCGCACGTATCTGGCCACACGAATCTTGCGACGAATAATACTCTCGCGTCAGTCCGCAGCTCTGCGTGCGAGTATAGATACTGGCGCTGCGTAACTGGCTTCTCTCTATCTCTCACGGTATCGAGACTTCGATGGAAAACGGAACTATACGGCGACGGCGACGACGACGGCGGCGGCGGCGGCGACGACGACGACGACGACGACGACGGACGACGGCGGACGACGCCGCTGCTTCCTGGTAGCGCCGCTCGGTAGCGCTGCACTCGTGTCCTGGACTCGAGTCCTCCTACCTTCTCCCCTTCGTCACTCCGCTTCTCCGTCTTTCTCTCTCCCTTTTGCCTCCCTCTACTTGTCGTCGATCGCGTGTCTTCTCTTTCTTACTCCGCTTCCCGCTGCCCCTCGTTTCCTCTTCCACTGCCTTCGATTACGTCTCTCACTCACCCTCGCAATTCTCTCTTCCCTTATTCGCGACCCCTCTTTCCCTCTTCTCTTTCGTCGACCTTATCTGCCTCCCTCTGTGTGCTTCCACCTCTCGAGCCTCCCCTATCCTTCTTCCTCTCTCACCTCTCGACTCTCTCCCCACTACCGACGGAAACGGGCTTTACCGCGCGCAGCATACACAGGAAGTGTGCAGCCTCGACGGTGGTGTCGGACGTTGTGCCAGAAGAGGAGGCACGATGCTTTGCCGCCGCGGTCGAATACGAACGGCGAGAGAGAGGGTGTGCGTGGATGTGTGTTGCGTGGACAGCCTCCTGGCTCTTCCTCCTACTACTTTCCACTCCCCACTGTCCGGCCTTCTACACACCACGTCAACTCTACACAGCGCCCGGGCAAATGTATTGAAAAGTACACACGACGTGCGCGTGGCTATGTGCTTGTACGTGCACGCGCGTTCATTCGAGACGCAGGGGAGAGAACGAGAGAGAAGTATGCCGCGTTTTCTCTTCACCCTCCTCCCTCCCAACTTCACTCCCCACTATCGAGGGCATGCACGGACGTTCGTTTGAGAGTGAGCGTGTCGATGCCGAGTGGAGAGAACTAAACGTGCGCAGCATCCACTCTTCCTTCTCCACTTCGCCAATCCCCACTATCGAAAACGCTCACCCCGCGGGTTGCATCCTTCAATCGGCGGGAACGAGAGGCGAAGTGCGAGCTTGCGCGCTTTCGAGAGAGAGGCGAGACGGTGTGCGCGCGGTTCCGAATGAGCCGAAGTACGAATTCGCACGGCTCGGAGAGAGATGCGACGCGAATTGGCGCGATTGAAAGAGGGACGAAGTATGAACTCATTTGGTTGTGAAAGAGACGGATTCCGAGTTGGCGCAGAAGAGAGACAGAGAGAGAGAGTACGAATGTGCGCGGTGGTCGTGTGCAACCTCCTGGCTATTTCTCCTGACTCTTCGTCTCGGATATTCGAAGATGGCTAGGAAGGGACGAGAGTACGCGAAGAAGGACGAACGTGAAGAAGGGAGACGCGAGCGGAGAATCGCGCTGTTTTGCACGATGTGTGAATTCTAGGTACCCATATATGCGTGCGCGAGGACAGCCTTCTGACTCGTCCTCCTACTTCCCTGTCCTCCCCACCTACACTGGAACCAGGTCCTGTCCCGATGGAACGCGTACACACGAAATTCGAATGTTCGAACGCACCACCTCTCGCACTGTTCCAAGGCCCGTGAAATTAGCAAAGTATAACTGGGAACGCCGGTCGCGCGGACATGCGACAATTCCCATCCGCCAAACTGCACCCCGTATATTTGTCCTCAAAACGTGCCAGAGTCCTCCGAAACATGTACCGCGCAGCGACCGCGCGAGACTTCGTATCGATCTATATCGCAAATCCGCGTTGATCGCGGCTAAGGAAGAAAAATTGTGAAACTTTTCAAATTAAATTTCAACTTAACGACGGATAAGATCCTCCGTATAAATTTCCCGCTTCACCAGCGACCGCCCGCGCCACGGCGATATTCTACGCGCGCTGCAGCGAAACGTTGAAACACGCGATATTTTACCTGGGAAATTCCGCAAATAAAACGCGTTTTCAAACTCGGCGAATTTCGTATACGAAGATCGCAGCGTCTCGCTGTTTCCGCGCCCTTTCTACTGGACAGAGTCCCCCCGATGGCACGCACACAGGCGAGCGGGCGCGCGCGCGCGCACAGGCGTGTTCCACACACCCACGCGTTTCTATGAACCGCGGGGGAAGGAGAGGTATCAAAGTGAAGAGAATGGAGGGGGTAAAATGCGCGCAGCCTCCGCATGGACCAAAATGGCCGGCCGTAGGCAGAGTGATTGGCGGATAGAATACGGTAGAGGCGTGGTGAGACCACGCCATGTACTCGACGACCGGTCGCTGTTAAAAATGAGTATCTCGTCGAAACGTGGTGGGGTCGGCAGTGGTGGGGCAGGAAGAAAGAGAGAGAGAGAAAGCCAGAGAATCCGTGGGTGGGGTGGGGGGAGAAAAGGACGGTGCATGGCGTGCACGTTGCATTCGTTACGTGAAAATAGAGGGGATGATTTGGCGGTGGGGTGAGATCGACGGTAAGTGGGGGTAAAGGCTGTTTTTTATAGATCTTACTTCGTTTCCCCCTCTCGAACCCTGCGGAACTTGTTTTCTCTCTCTTCCTTGCGTTATCCTACTCCCTCTGATAGTATACGTGTGGGTGCGTGTGTGAGAAAGTGCCCGTATGAGTTGCGTGTGTGTGTGTGTGTGTGTGTGTGTGCGTGGAACGTGTCAGGTGAATGCGCGTGTATGTCAGTGATCGTCATTAAGGGAGATGCTAATTGGAGGTAAAGTGAGGTCGGGACTCGGGACCAGCAGCAGCTCTAAAACTCGGCTCGGTATTTTTATTTTTCCCCTTTTATTTCTACTGCCTGTACGCGATTTAACGAGAGACCAGCGACGCAGCGTCGGAAACGCGAGATGGAATATTTCCTCTCTCCTATTTTCTCCCGCTTTCGGACATACAGAAAACACGCCCGCTCCGATTGAGAGATTTTCTGCGACAAAGGCACGTGAATGCCCGCTCCCGAGGGGACATTATGCGAGTCTTCATTTCAAAATTCAAATCAACGACCGACGGTGAATGGACAACTTGAGACGTACAATCGCAAATCGTTTCGTTGTAATTCCAGTACTCCTTTACTCGGTGCACGGGTCAAAGGCATCCTCGTTTGATGGCGTTCAAATTATACAATAACGACGAAAGAGACGAGACTCTCCGGCTGACAGATTATTTCTGCAAAGATATACTCATCAGGAAACGTCGGCGTGACGCAATCATTTCCTGCCGTCTCTCGTCCAACAGAATTCTACAATGCAATTGTACGTAGGTGCGTGGAAAAGAAGATCGCTTCAATCCTTCGCCAAGGAGAAGCCTGGAGCCCGTCGCGACTACTCGCCTGGGTAATTGTGTAGGAGGATGAAATTTCTCGGGCGTCCTTTGTGCGACGTCACAGCAAACAAGGTATTACGCGTTACAATGGAAATAACACGTTCGCCGACATTGTGGTTCCATGAAATTTTCATAATGAACGCGCGGCAACTGTATTCAACGACGCTTACTTTGCACGGAGGATGACTTTTTTTATTCGGAGCGTTGTGTAACGGAAATCTACCGGCGCTCATCGTCGATGTCGAACGAAACCTGACTGCGCCGACATCGCGGTCAATCCCGCAGCAAGTATTAAAAGTAGACGATAAAAAAATCGAGCTCGCGATATTTCTGCGTGTCAGACTGTGCCGCGTACGCGTACGCGTTTCCGGGGGAAGCAAAAATAGCGTGCGGGAAAGCGTTACAGCGGCGTGACATGAAGGACGGACTGGGGATGCGAGCTGCACACGCATTTCGCGTCCAACAGCAGCACCCCGTTCGGTATATATCTTCATTTCCGAATAGAGGACGTTTCAATCGAACGTAACAAAAACACGTACGCGAGTGCGTTCGCGTGATCGATTCCATTATATACCTACTTCAATTTCGAGACTTCGCAATACGGGGGCACGGGCTAATAGAACGGGAAGTATTTTGAATGCACTTCGCGTGCATATCCTTTCCGCGCCTACGCGCAAACACACAATTCCCTGTCATTGAACGACTGTTTGGATATGTTTCCGTATACAGCGGACAAGCTGCATGGATTTGTTGTACACAACAAACGCCAGGGTGTCCGTCAGAGAATGCATCGGCATAGAAGAAGCGAGAGAAAGAGAGACGGAAGGAGAGAGGCTGTTGTTTGTATTTACTGTACCCTGGGCTCGTCTCCGAGTATAGAGACGGGTCGTTGGACGAGGGTGGTGAAGGGGGAGATCGGTATAGATGGGTATATCGTGTTCTATTCTATTCGGAACGGGCGTATACGCTGTCGTGCGGTCGCTCGAGGAATCGGGAGGCTCAGGGGTCAGGATGCTATGCTACCGTCCTAAAAATTGAATGTCACCGACGGAAAGAAATGTCACAATATTCCGCGTGCCCTTCAGCCAACTGGTATTCTGCTCTTCGTGTCTTCACTGTCGTCGAGTAAAACCACGTAGGTATCGTGGCCTGGGCCTCTTTCATATCTGTAACTTTCATAAATGTCGTTTTTTACTTTTTAATTTTATCTTCAACCTTCGTCGTCGTACTTCCTCCACGCACACTTTCGCATAATTTTGACTAACCCGACTCCGTAAAAATAATTTGCTTGAACACCGTGTATCGCTGGCGAATTAACGGCAGAGTGTCAACTACCTTAAAGCGTTCCCGATCCGCCATTATCGCGAGCCCGAAGATCGGCGATCTGCCTCGTTGACCGGGAAATCCTTTTCAGCATCTGCGCTCGTTGGCTTCGGCCGAAAAAGCGTCCCGTCATACGCGCGCGCCCGCGTTAATCCGACGTCCGAATGTTTGACAGAATAATTTTCACGTTAGCGGGGAGCATTATGTGCCTTTATGCTCGCGCCCGGGCCCATGCATTGTCGTCGAAATAAGCCGTATCCCACACCGTACGGCCCCCTAGCCTTTTATGCGAGCTTTGCGCATATACAGGAGGCGCTGCCTCGCACAAAAACGACGGAACCCCCGGCAGAGGAGAGTATAGTGAAGTGTAGGAAAGTATAGTACAGTTGCACTCGCGACACGGCAGAAAGGGAATTGCCGGAGATCGACGTCGACCGTGTCTTGTAGTCACCCTTGTACGCGTAGGTCCGTTCGTTTGTCCATCAAAGAACCTCACTTCCTTATTCTCTGATCCTTGTCAAACTGACTTGCCCTCTCGTCGGGATTGCACTTTATCGCGCGGGTGAATAGGTGGGACGATTGGTTTGATACGAGAACAACTGCTTATTACTAGCTTGCAGGAACATATATCCTAAGTACATACGTCCCTCGTGAAATGACACATGTGAATATTTTGGAGTAAAGTATGTCAGTGAAGACGTTTCGAAATTCTTGCGTCACTGGCAAGCGGTAGAAAAAAAAAATCTTCTAGACGGTCACTTCGACGTCAACCGCGAGGAGGCTGCGAGATCAGCCCTCTCAGGTCTGTCACTCGACACCAAATCAGACAGAATCTGTCAAAAATCTGTCACCGGCGACAATGCAGCGACCCTCACTTTACCTCTACACCCATACGTTGAAATTGGGCCAGGAAGGAACACGGAGGCTGGCCGGAATACGAATGACCGAGAGAGTCAGAGGTGGTGTGGGTGAAAAAGAGATGCGAAGGAGTGAGCGAGTATTGGAGAAAGAGAAATGGAAAGAGGGTCGCACAAAGTGGACCCCGTCGCGGACACGTAAGCGTGTGTAAGTAGGTGGGCCCTTGCCACCTATATTTGACACCTTTCAGTCCAATAAAATAAAATGCCTCGGATGGAATGCGGTCTCTGCTCGGGGACACGTTGTTGGAACGTCCCGAAGAGTTCTCGTTTGGCTTCGTTCGTTGGCTGTCTGAAACTTAGTGATAATATCACGGAACACCGATAAGGGTCCTCCATCCTCCGTCGACTCGTTCAATATAGCCTTCTCGTTCCACAACTTTAGCCCGTCCCGTTGATCTTAACGGTGTTACGGTATTCTCCAAACATCGATGAAATTGATTATTTGCTCATTCGCGAAGGTGGCGAATTTTTCGCGACGCCCATTGCATCATAAATCAAGAGACGCATGAAAAGGAACTCTTCGCGTCGTTATCGAAATTGAGAAAAAAAAAACTGTTTGATAATTAAAAGTGATCGTAATGCGCACCGGGCAAATACATAACAGAGTCATTGCAAATTAATACCGTAAATGCGTTTCGTTCGTGTCCCAGTACTAATAGCGCACGAAACACGCATCGACTGCACATTATCAATCGCAGTAAGTGCAACTGCGCACAAAGAGCGACGCGAGATAAATTTGGCCCGAGCTGTGATACGAGAAATACCCGCTAACTTAATGACGTTGGCACTTCATAATAATGGGCGCCTTTAGAAAGCCGCTACTTTAACACATCCTGATTGGTGAAGCGTGACCGATAGCGCCACGGTGAAAACGTTGGAGCACTGGAGACCTTTGTGGCGAGGCTGATATACAGCCGCTGTCGATTTTTCGCAAACGCCACGTAATGTCTCCCCCCATTGTGTGGCCACGGAGTGCTCGGGTCATTTAGCGATAAATCGGGCGCGCAATTTTTCAATGTTGCGCGACGCCGACTGCGCCGCACGCCAACGCGAGTTACGGCCGTTTACATAATCGTAAAGTGCCCGTCCGCGAGGAGCAAACACCGTTATTTGCCAATAGGAGTGGAGTAAGTTTCGTCTCGAGATAACCCAGATTACGATTCAAGCGGAGTGCATTAACGTAACGCACTTGACGTTCTGTTTCATTGAAAAACTATCCAGATAACAGGTGCCCGATACAATCGTATGAATCATCATAAAATGAACGTGGGTTGAATAAGACCTAAGAAAAATCGAAAGCGCATCTTTTTGTGTGGAATAATTGTCGAGATATGATACAAGTTGAATGAAAAATCTCCAGTTTTTGGTAGAGTTTTGCGGCGTCCGATGTTAATTGCATACTTAACACTCATCGTTGAAGGAACGTTTGGTCGCTGAGCATTATTCACCGGCAATTATTGCACTCTGCTCGCGGCATGATTAACTCTAACCAACGCGCAGCGAACTAATTTGTTGATGCAACATTTACAACGGATTGCGGTTGGCCGTAAATGTGATCGCGTTAACGCGCGAGCGCTTTTGCATGATGTATTTTAGCGCAGCGCGAGAGCGAATGGTCGGAGATTTCAAGAGTTTATTTTTTTGCTGATTTCGACAAATATTTGGGCAAAAAAGCAGACAGAAAGCCAGCTATGCATTTACGTTGCCGTCCTAATCCGATGGGTATCGTACGTCCAGATGTTTTCGAAGGTTTGTTTCGTATTGAGATGCGTCGAGACAGATATATAATCTAGTCAATTTGACACTCTCATCGAGGAACTAATGGATGCTTTCAACTCATGAGCGAACCAGTTGGCTGTGGACGCCTTATCCCTCGGACTCGGACGTGTTCAAACCTCGAATCGTCAAACAATACCTGATTGTAAGGCGTTAAATATCTCTGAACGACAAGCACCACTTCAACAATGTCAAAATCTTGTTTTCATTGGGCTCCCTCGATGATACAAGGGATATCTTACGATATTATTTACCTCTAAAGAGTCTTTCTTAGATCGTAAACTTAGAAAATTAGTTGACAATTTGGTGAGGATGAGGGTTTACACGTCGAACACATAGAATGAGAGTAAGGGTGGGACGTAATCATACGGAAAAATATCGTACAGAATTTCTCATCACATCCGATATTCTCAATATTTGAGCTCCTCCTTTTCTGGATTTGTTACCAGTGCGGTGGGTACCGAGTGTAACGATACTTCTGTGTATTTCTTTGGCGGCAAGAATCTGAAAGACGATTGAAAGGAAGCTGGCAAACCTTTGCGGGATCTATTACACGTAACTTAGGAGCCACTAAAGAGTGGACGCGAACGAAAGTTCCCCAGGGAAGTACTTACTTGCGAATAATCGGTGCAAAATGATCCCTATCGACGTCACTCAGATCCGGCGCTCCGCAGATAAAACTGACCGCCGTTCCAACGATCATAACAGCCAGCGATCCCACCACCGTATAATACATAAAGGATATCGAGTACAAGAAGAACGGCTCGTCGTCGGAACTTTGCTGGGCCGGGACCTTCGGGGTCGTCTGATTAAAAGGGTTCTCCAAGTTTTGGCAACCGGCGACAGTCGCCGGAAGTGGCTCGTAGTATATTCGACGTTGCGCCATGTTCCATTGAGCGCCCACGATGATCCAGAGCATCAGAATCATCGAGACCGTACCCCCGGCCACGGCTCCCTTCGTCGTCGCCCACGGGACCAACATTCCCAACGAAAATATTCCCAACATCGCGCCGGCCGTGATGCCCGTCACGCTCAAGGATACTTGGAAAATGTCGCCGAGACGATCCACGATGATCACCATCGCCACGCACAGGATCCCTAGGAGAACCACCGTAACCTGAGGATGATATAGAGATCGTTCTGGAGCAGACCGCCGGCTTACACACCTGAGCGTGTGTTGTACGGAAATTGCGGGGGACACGTATTTGTGAAAGGTGTGACGGAAATGATCGAAATGTCATCGCAGCTGGCACACAGAGACAGCTCCGGCGAGAGATGCATAATTGACCGCTTGTCGTACGGCTCCGAGAACGTTCAAAGCAGCGATCTCCTTTAAACTTTCACGGAAGCCGAGAGACCCGGAGGCATGAAATGGAGAAACAGATGGAGGGAGGAAGAGAGGAAAAATGGAATATCGCCAGGGACTTATACGGCGCGCGTACTATTGTATCGTGGCCTCGCAAGCGGCCTTTGTACCTTCATGATGTTGGCGGCTCTGGTCTCCTTATTGTCGCTCTGTGGCATCCAGGGATCGATGAAATCCTCGTAAATCGTGCCGGCCGCCGTGTTCAAGCCAGCGCTCATCGTCGAGAGGCCAGCGCTCACCAAGCCGGCGAGGAAGAGTCCTGGAAGTCCTGGGACATCGGCCGCCACGTCCAGTACGTAATACGGCAAGATCTGATCGCTCCTGGCGACAACCTATAAATCAACGGACTCGTGTCTATCACCCTTCTATTGCGCGCCAGGATAATGTTTTAAGATTCGCGCTGTCAGATATACTACGAGACTTACGTGCGCAGTAATGGGATCGCATTTGTGATATCTCGCGTACATTAACAGGCCGGTGAAGACAGATACCCATTTGATCACCACCATGCCCACGGCCATAAATGCAATCGATCTGTGGAAATAAGCGTTACTTGTATCGACCGTCGTCGATCGGACCTCCAAGCCGGCGTACTCACTTCTGAGCTTCCTTGATAGTGGGCACCGCCAGAAATCTTTGCATTGACACTTGACTGATGCCCAACGTTGATAGCCACGTCAATACCATACCGAATGACATTCCCCAAAAGGTATTCCTCGCGAACGGACTCGGATCCATACTGTTATGAAAGAAATTCCGTTAGATCGTTGGAGAGTTCGCTCGGAGTCGCAGGGACTCGAGGCTTACTTCCAAAAGATAATTCTGCCACCCTCGTCGGCGATCCTCCAAGTTTCGCTAACGCCGCCCACGGCGATCGCCCCCAAAATAAGAACGGCGAAAAGACTTCCGACAGTCACTATCATCTGAACGGTGTCCGCCCATACGACCGCCTTTAATCCTCCCTACGAGTTTTTCAAAGGGAGATTTATTCGTCACAATGAAGGTATCACTGTCAGTCGGGGCGTGCAGCCTGCCGATGGTAATAAAGACCGAATTCGGCAACGCGAGGAAACGGGCAGAGTCGAAGTGGCACAAATGCGATCAATTAGTTTTTTTTTTTTTTTTTTTTAACACCCTAATGATATCCTTGGAAAATATCATACCGTTCCGGAAAGTATGTTTTTCCTAACGCCTCGCTGGTCAAGTCGTGAGTGTCGTATCACGACGTCGCATCGCGAACTAGAGAGCAAATATTATTTTACGCACGACTGCAACAGTCAATACAGGCGAAGTACTGTAAATAGTCGCGGACTTGTTGACACGTGTGCATGGCAAATATTCGGCAGTGGGTAATTGATAAGAGGTATGGCGATGCGCAGACGACGGAAATTGTCTACGACGTTGCGAATAAATAATCAACCCCCGTTCATCTGCGGCACGCACATTTTCGCGCGCGACTTCTTGCCTCCGCACACATCTCGCCCATGATAACGTCACAATTTCGAGATGACGCGCGCAAGCAAAACACACCGCGTGCTCAATCTAACGTGTCTCTGCATAAGTATACGTTAAGACACGCCGCGCGCATATTTCGGCAACCGAAGACTGAAACACTTATCTTGCGAGAGATTCGGCGATTGTGATATTGATACGCTCGTCTGAATCCGTGAATAACAAACTGTTCGCAATCAGGGATTCATATTAAAAGTTACCGCAACATGCGCTATGCGATATCGCATACGATGCTATGGGACTATGATATATGGCTTTTGATAATGATAAGCAAGTTCATAATGCAATGTTTTACTTACTATTGTCGTGTAGAAAATGCATACGATGCATATGACTGGCGCGATGAAGTGGAGATTGATCGCAGTCGCTTGAGAGAATGCCAATGCCGGTACGTAAATTATCAGAGGGATGTAGATGATCAGCGAGAATGTATAAAGAAACGAAGCGAGTAGTCGCACCGGACGGGCGAATCGTATTTCCAGATACTCGAACGTGCTGGTCAGCTGAAGTCTGTAGAACACCGGCAGATAGATGAAGCAAATAACCGTGCAGGATATGAAGGACGTAAAGATGCAAGCTGCGTATTGGCTACCGTATTGGTACACTTCCGAAGGAATTGCGAGCAGAGACACGCCCGATATATGACTGGAACAAAATGCAGACTGCGTTAAGTTTTTCGAATGTTCCCCGACGCAACATTGACTCACCTCGCGATCAGGCTCATGGCGACGGGGAAAAAGGACATTGTCTTCCCGCCGAGCAGGTACTCGGTGGTGTTATCCTGCTTCTTGCTGAAGAAACCGAAATAGACGCCAATGAGGACGCTGACGCCGAGCAGGCCAGCGAAGAGCGTGTAGTCGGTCCATCCGAAGGTAAGTTGCCGCAGTTGGTGACCGACGTAGAATGACCCCGTCGAGTTCTCAGTCATCCTGAATGGGTCAGAACTACAAGAATTACAGAGTCTCACTTATCCCGAGAGCGGTGGCAAAGACACGCTCGTACGATGCACTCTTGTCACTTTTATCGTTCGATCGAGTCGCGATATCACCGCCTCGTCATCTTTCATCTTAAATCCGACCACTATACTACAGAAGCAAGCGTTCAAATTCTTCGTAAAATCGACAAATGTTTACTTTCTGGAAAATTGAGATTAAATCGCCGTAAAAACAAAGAAAGAAATAATGATCTTTCAGCGAGAGAAACTTGAAGGCGCGAAGGAAAGTGAATGTGAAATACTTGAATAATCCTAGAACGATGAGTGGATCCAGCAGCCGGTACGATGGAACGTCGCCGCCAAACTCGCCTACTTCGAGATAACGATCGTCTCTCGACTCGGAAGCACTATCTAATTTCGGAGGGGCACAAATAAGAGGCGGAAGACCAGGAGAGTGACGCTTACCTTGGATTCGTTCACGTCCTTCTTAACGGGCCGACTTGTTAACGAGTCACGGCCTCATCGGCGCCGTTCAAGTCAAACTCTCTGCTTGGGGGGTTGCACCGACGCGGCGGCGGAGTCTAAGGGATTCTCGGAACAGCCAAAACGTACCGCTTACGCACCCACGTTCTAATCATACATATATCGGATGCAGCGACCTTGCGTACCGAGCTTGGAAAAGTACTTGACGCGATCTACATACCCACTGACAATGATGACGTGCAATTCGACGCCCTATATGCCCCCGCCTGCCATTGCGTCGTAATTTACGGCAAGACAGAGAAACGTGCAAATTTGCCAGCCGCAAACGGCGGAGTTCCGCAAACAGGGACACTCGATTCTTTTCCTAAATCGGCTACGAGCATCACCGCGGGCGTGTGACCGATACCGCGCCACGAAACAGAGCTTAACGTCGTCGTCGATCTTGTTTGCCCCGCGAAATTCGTCGGTCGTATATCCTTCGCGATAACGGCCGCGACGACGCATAAAGAAAATACAGACCTGCGACGGCCGAATAGTAACATCCTGTCGACGCGTAGAAAAGGGAGGATGCTCATCAGACTCCTCGTCAGCTGTCAATCACGAGTCGCGCGCGGAACGACCAATGGTATCGATATCGAATCGGCGGGTCAGCCGAACTTTTCGCGTCTTTCGATTCGCACTCTCTTTTTTCGAATCGCGACGGTTTGTCGAAATTTCGGTTAGAGAGACGCAGTTACGCAGGGTAAACAAGATAACACCGTGAGAAAAAACTGGTTGCATCTACGTTTGCCGTGAAATTTGACGTGGCAAAATACACCATTGCTGTCCGATCTTTTGTTCTTGAGACAACTCGCGTCGTATCGGTTCTCAGAACGATGCTCTGTAGTTTGGGATAGGGCGGGCGGGGTGAGCATCGAGATTCATGTTTGCCAGGGCTTTATTACTGGTAATACGTGAGTAACAATGTAAAAAGAACGTTCAATGGGATCCATATAACAACCACTCCGTCAGCTGTTGCAGCTTCTGTTGCCTCTCGGCTTCGTTGCACTCACTGAGTACTTTGTCCAAAGCCTTCCTCTCAGTGGAATTCAGAGCATCGAGCGGATTCAGCGGAGTAATCAACATGCTTGGCAATATGACGTCGTAGTACAGGAAAATCTGCAGAAAGCGAGCAACGTTATATATTCCGTCGGACGATATATCGGGAAGGGCGCATTCTAAGGGACATACCTTACTGTTGAAGGTGTAATATATTAAGCAAGGTGTCGAATTGCCGGGGGTCACACTGTATTTCCCGGTACAGAAAGCTCTCACGGGCTCTTCGAATTGGAAACGAACGCTGCTCCTTTGCTGATCTAAAATGTACGTTTGTCCGTCCCAGGCACACGCCACGATCTCATCGGAACCATCACCGGTAACGTCCAGCCGGCACAAAGCAAATATTTGATGGTCTACCTGCATTGCCCTGCAAAAAACAAACAATATGACACTACCGCATGAGCACTAAATTATGCACCACCACGCGATACTTACCATAGAATGATCTCATCTTTCACCAACATTATAGTTCCATCCAACGTGGCCAACGCATACGGTTTTCCACCGGACAGATTTTCGCTGTCCTTAGTGCCGTTCACGTCCTGACATTCTTCTTTGTTCATTTCAATTTTATTGTTATTGTTATGCGTGAAATCTTTGAAGGAGGGTAGCAATGAATTCTTTTCAACTTTCACGTCGTATTCTCCAAGTATAACATTACCCCCGATAAAATTACCATCTACCTGATCAATACCTGTAGATCGAAGAGGGTGTATTAAGAAAATTGCGATTAAATCTGATGTTTCGTGGGCTTCTTTATTTTTACCATCTATGTTCAGACTGCTCTTCCGCATGTCGGGCTGAGAGAAATTCCTTCTATACTCTAAGGACGCTGACTTGAAATTCTTTAGACCCGTTTGACTATCGTCCGCAAAGCTTTGTTTGACGATGGTATCTTTAGGCACGTATTTTGGAACTCTATTCTCGAACGGTGGCACGAACGTTGCTATTCCAGAATCGAGATCGCCAACTATCTCGGTAGATATGTTCTGGCTACGCATTCGTGATATGCCCAACGTTTGATAGTCAACGCAATTGGCAGCTGCCTCGCTGTTCACGTCGCACGATTCATCATCCGATTGATGATCTTCGGGATTACATTTTATTCTCATGAAAGTTCCACCCGGCTGAGCAACCAACAAGGTTGGCGTCCCGTCCCCAGTATGCTGCACAAAGATGGTAATAAGAAAGTGATCGTTGCTTCAATAGATTAAACATTTTTACTTGAACGTACTTGCAAAGTGACGGTGCCAATTTGATTAGCGCATTCCCATTTATTCAAGCCCACCAATTTTCCAGTTCCGAGATCTGCGTTACTCGACCATCTGTAGGATCTAACCACGCGATCCGTTAAGCCCAGAATCATTTCGTTTGCGCCATCCTTGTCGACGTCCGCTACGAGAACAATCTTTGAATTCGTCGGAATTCGTTGCACGTGCACGCATTCCATTTTTCCGGACAATTCGTTCACGTCATTGCTACCGTCCGCTTGATCCGAGCTCGGCGAATTTGTCATGTTAACCCCTGTGCTAATATCAACGTTTGCATGTCCTAAACGCGTAATGTAATTTAACTATAGTTACAGTGACGTCTTACAAAATTCTAGGTGCTAATTGAAACATTACCACCAATGGAGATTTTAGGGTTCTCTTGATCACTCGTTTCCTTGCTGGACTGTTGAGTTGCAGGCGATGCAGTAGTATTTGGGTTGACAGATTTGGGACTATAAAAAATGTGGGCCCACCCATCGCCACAAATCACAACCAGAGCATTCCGGCCATAGTTGAAAATATCTCCTATTGCTACACTTGTCACTAGTCCTAAACCAACTATCTTCTGCCACAACTCTGTTCCCTAAAACATACAATTATGAAATTGTAAGCTTCAGAAATATGTGTGTAGTTAAAATCATTTCTAATCGGTATACCTTGAAAATATAAAGCTCCCCTTCTGCTGTGCCAACGACTAGTTCATTGTCTCCATCATTATCGACATCACCTATTGTCAATCCATGTCTGCATACAGTGCCAGGCAAGTCCCACTGCAACCTCTTGACAAAGCTGACAGCCCTCATAATTATTATTGTATTTGGATGAGTATGTACAATGACTCGTATAATATTAATTTGCAGGAAGTTCTAATTTTTCTGACATATTAAGTTTCTGCCACCGACTCAATGGCCATACTATATGTGTAGCCTTTCCAACTATGTAATTCTGAGGAATTGGACCGAAGTGATTAGAGTCCATAGAGTGATTATAATTGTCTCCTTCTACCCAACAGCAGCCTGGTGGTACCTGGTATAAATAAATTTGAACATTCTTATAATCAAGAATCTGGAATCATGTAAAAATGAAATAATTCTTAGTAACAGTACCTTGACAGTCTCTGCTCTATATCCGTGTGTCTTTACAACGTCTCCAGGAAGTCCCACAATGCGTTTGATTAATACTTCGGTGGACTTTTTTGGGGATACAAGGGATATTATATCACCACGCTCAACTTGACATTGTGGAAATTCGCATCGTTCAATGAATACATAGTCTTGCTGTTTATCTGGATTGAAAACTGGTTGCATAGACACACCATCTACTTTAGCAATGTAGAAAATACGGTCAAGACAGTAACTTAGACCGGTAATACCTATGAAACCAAGTCCAAATAATGGGCCAATTTTAGGATATTGAGCTCCCATTAATAATTCTTATGTGGCAACAAGAGTGTAGAAGATTAATGTAGATTTAAGGATTTTATAAGTACTGAGTCATAAGATAAGGAAATATAAAATTGTGCACGGGCATACACTGCTGTATGTAAAGGTTAGGCTTTGCCAAAAAGTATAAAGAACGTCACGAAATGCTTTCACCACAAAATAATTAGTTATTATACTACTGAAGCATAGTTTTCGTTTCCTCACTCCACAACTATAAAACACTCTAAATAAACAATATATGTTATATATGTGGTAGTTGAAAAGAAAACGAAACAATACGACAAAGCGGAATACGCTCGAACTACGAGTAATTTTAGCAACCTAAATTCTTAGATTGGAAGTCAAACGAGAGATAATTTTTTCGATACAAAGGAAAACTACAATGTGTATCATATCACATTATGATTCTTTTTTTCTGCGAACAATTTATCCGTAAATATCATTTGTATGCTTAAGCAAACTTGTTGTTCATTAGTTACTGATTTCATCAGAAAGGTAACATGGGCGACATGGTGACATGGACTGACATGGACGTGGCAGTTTAAAAATCATACTTGTCACACGTTTGTGATTCGAACGATCAAATCTACCAACTGAAATCGTACCTCTAGATAGACAGTTTATATAATGCACAGAATAGGTAGCTTGAAAATAAAACTTATATAGTACCGTGTAATATCTTAACACTTTATTGATAAAATAATATTGCGTAAGGTGTTTCTACTAGCTTTCATCGCATTCGTGTCGCACACATCTCAAAGAAATGCTTTTCGAACTATGTATATCTTAAATGACCATTCGTCGCGCACACAGAGCCACAGGGTGTAGGCCCTCTTCCTTAACTTAAGGATTTATTCGTACTCCGATATTAGTACTAATGCAAATTCCGGCAAATACGATAAATCGACATGTGGGCATCTCAATCTCACATTTCTTCACGCCGCTCACAGTTCCATCTACGCTCCCTTAAGATCGTTGGGCTGTACAAAAATTGCGGCAGCTGGGAACTGACGTGCAAACATTTGAAAGTATGACTAGCGATCAATCGTTATGTTTCAACAATCAAC